>CM070709.1:15541829-16921753 GCA_036346265.1 Melocanna baccifera
TGCTCATAAATCCTCTTTGTCCACAGTCGAGGCACATTGTTGTGTGTCTTGAAATATTGGAGTGTTATGGGTAACGGTTTAGCAGAATGGTTAAAAGGAGTGGTGTTGAAGCCATTGGGTTGGGATGTCATCTCGTGATAGGGAGATTCGAGACCGGAATTGTCCTAGTGTCTGGTCTTATGCTTGGACTGTTTAAGGGTTGAGTATTTCTGATTTGGTTATTAGTTGTAGGTCCTATTTAGATGGTATGATCGAGCTTGATCGGGTTTTAGTTGCTCATCTTACAGTGAGTCAAGCTGGCTTTATTGGTCCATATTGATACTGATGGGATGTTAGAGTGAATTAGATTCCTGTGGAAAGAGCAGATGCTAAGCTGATGTTTTGGGGTTGACAGAGTAGGTTTTATTTTTTTTTGGAAAGAATAGGTTTACTATATCAATTCGTGCTTGGGGACTCTACCTTACCTAGCTAGGAAGGTTGGTAAGATACTCAGTAATAGGTGGCTTTTCAGGTCATTCTATCGTAATGACTTGTCTAGGTTTTAAGCTTAGGGAAATCAATTTACCTCCAGAATTATGTTAGATTGGCTGGACAGGATGATCACTAGAGCAAGGATAGGATATTTTCTTTATAGGTTTAGTGGGTAGGTATTCAGGGAGTGGCATTATGGTGTTCGGAATTTTAGACGTACAAGAGTCTATATGAGATCAGTACCAACCTTTTAGACATGGTTGAGATCCTCAGAATTGAACAGATATCTCTAGGTTAATAGGTATGCCTGGAGGGTTATTTATTATACTCAGGAGTATGGTATCACCATACAGTTTTGAATTCAATGGAGATCAGCCTAATGATTTTGGAGAATGGACACTTCGTCCTATTCATAATATATGCCATCTTGGAATGCATGAAATAAACTTTCCCAAAACTTTAAACACTAATGTGCAGGAAAGTATTTATATAAAATGATGCAACTGGGTTTTGGGAAAATAATTTTTTTCTAATGCTGAGTCAAAAACCATCTTTGTTTGCATAAATTTTATTTTATAACTTCATGGTCAATATTATGCCCCGGGGATGATGCCAAAGGTTCTTGAAATAATATATTTATGAACTTGGGGAAATGCACCAGATGTAGATAATTCATGGATGCCAGGGTGATTAACACCATGACATCTTTGGACTTAGAACCTTAAGCTTAACGGGTCAAGTCTGAACTATAATGAAAAGGCATAGATATGGATATATCTCCTTGGTCTGATACAAGAGCGAAGTAGGAGGTCTAGCCATACACGCTAAAGGTGATGGGACTAGGCGATGAAAATTTACTCGGAGAAATTACTGATAGACTACTAGGGAAAATAACTTGTCTAATTTAATAAAGGATTTAAGACTGGCCAATCTACAAGTCCGAAGATGAGCTATAGATAGCGCCATTCTAATTCGATTATGCTCTAAGAATAATTCAATCCAAGTTACGTGCTACGGAAGGATGGATGGTAGGGAATAAATTATCTACCGTCAGGCTCTTAATGACTAATAGAAGTATAATAGTCCCTATGGTTCCGTATGATCCATTTTAGGAATGGTAAGGAATCAGGCTTTTCCCCACAATAGTATGAGGTTTTAGATTTCACTAGTTACAGTTGCAATCGCTTGTCCTACACTTGGTCACGTTGATTTTAGTTATAACTAAATCTATAAAAAATTAGTTTTAGTTTTTTTAATAGTTGCTTATCATGACATTACCCAACCTCTTGCAGCAATTTGTTAGAAGGGGGTACGGATAAACTTTTATTTATCTTGTAGACACTAGTTTTCTTATTAACGTTTAGCGTGCGAGTAAGAGGAGAGGTGATTTATGTTTAAGGGGTAGGGAGCAGCATTACTTCCTCTAATGTTGGTCTTCTCATTCTAGCATACATGTTAGGCCAATGAAACCTAGGAAACATAAATATGCAAAAAGAACCAACTGCTACAATACTTTGGGGCTACGTGCCCAGCAACACTTGAGAACTCGCTCCTGAGGCCGCCCAAAACTACGCGTTTGGGGCCACGCTCAGAGCTTGCCTCTGAGTGCAAACCTACACTACCCTGGATCTTCGTGTCTAGGCACGCCCAAGAACTCACTCTCGAGATCACCCAAAGCTGCTCATTTGGGACCACGCTCAAGGCTCATCCCTAAGTATACCCAGGACTTCATTCCTGAGTACGCCCGAAACTTACGCGTTCAGGAGCGCCACAGACCACTCGTCCGGGAAATCTCATATGCAGAAGTGCGGGAAAGCAATTTTATTTTGGGTCATCTGTCATCATTAGGGATTATACCTGTTATCTTTCTATACTTGCCTCTACTTGATTTTTGGTGATGGCAGAGGAGTTCATTTAGTTGCAAGAGTGAAAGGATATGGGGTCTCAAAGTTTGGTTCACTTCTAAACCATTGTAACAGTTGATATTTGTCTTAGGTTGCCCTATGTTGCTACGGTTGAGAAACTAGAACAACGTCATATATTGACTGAAATGCAATAATTTAAATGCAGAGTAACTATTTACAGTGAAAATTAAATATAGTTACTTGCCTATCTAGAATACTGCAACTACTCTCATTTCATGACAAGACCCTAAGTTCATAATTAACATTATATTGTTTACTAATTACTACTAGAATTTTGCAGAGACTTAAACACTGCTAAAGATAGAAAGAATTAATACCATAATTTAGATCATCATAACGATTGTTATCGTCGTTCCCCTCGATGCCACCCACTACGACTCTACTTAGATGTGGTGGCCAAAGATGAGGGATATTAAAGGCTACTTAATGCCATATAGCAAGGAGGGTCATACCTATATCCAAAAACCATCTCTAGTTATATGCATGGCCCTCAAACCATTGCTCTGATACCACCTGAAATGACCCACATAATTACCATGGGGTAATAATGCTAGTCAACGGATTATTATTCGTTTTAGCCGATAGAGTATCACGTTAACGAATAATAAGTCCATCAGAGTGTTGCAGTGGAACAATAATTAGAGACAAAAATACGATATTACAAGAATATCGCCCTGTAGGGCTGAAGTTCATTACAAAGCCGCAAGGGCTCGAATATTACAATATTTAGGAATGAAAAAGGTTCTACCTATTGTCTACCTAAAGCGAAGATAATGTAACTACACCTTATTACAATTGGGTTCCCTAAGAACAATTCCGGTCATCGCCTCTGCCTCCTACTATCCGTATTACGAGTCTATAGTATTCTACCCGGGTAGTACTTCAATCCATTCATGTAGTTTTCACCAGATCTTAGCAATCCTTTGGTCTAACATATGCCTAAACAAAGGAGGATAATAGCAAGGGTGAGTATAAAAGTACTCAGCAAGCGTTATTAGAAAAATGCACTAGATGCTCTTCTACATCTCTAAGAATATACATTCATATTCCCAATCTCTTGCTCATCCTCAATCTCTTTCTCATTCTTATTATCTTCCTTAGGATTATAGAAAATAACTTTTGTTGTTAGGTTTGGAAAGAAATCCATATTATTATTTTAGAAAACTACTGAGCACTCATATGAATGGCTAAAACCCCATAAGTTTTCGTAATCTCCTTTCCCAAAGACAGACATGAATTCATAATTTATATAGCATTGCGCAAGCTTGTACCACTTTACCCATCATCACTCTGATCCTGGTGGTTCATGGATCTTCCACATTGCCTAAGATGCGGTGCCTAGATCAGAGTACAGAACTTTTACATCTATCTCATCATATTATATCTCCACTCAGCTACTCTCAATCGGCAGCCTGGGACGGTGTACCACCCTCACCCAAACCCACCAAAAGCGACATAGTTGTTGGCTGGGGTGGTTTCTGACCCTCACCCAACACTCAACTACGTAATATATCGCCTTCGCGTACCCTGCTTCTGGTACTCAACCAATCCTGGGTTCTTGTGATTCACATCCCCCACTTCTGGCCTACTTACCAGTTTTAGGTTTTTGTGGATGTGGATCCCCCATTCCAGGTAGATTCTCTGCTGGCTCTGGGTTCTTCTCTAATTAATACTTACCCATGTGGAGAATATAATAACCTTGATAGAATTACTGATTCTGTTTGTCCTCAGACGAAATATTGGTTGATAAGTTTAGTACGGTCCGTTCACACAGATGAAGACTGATTAACCTTATATCTTATCCCTATGCAGACGATCACATACCTGCCCTTTTCTCCTGCCTTGGGGACCTTCCACCCACTTATTTACTGGCTTGACAGTGGCTTCTCCAACTGTTTGCCTGACCTCTTTCTTTTCTTTTTTACCACAATCATTCAATTCAAACGTGATTTTCATTTTCATGCATGGTGATAATAACTTAATAGGGAAATATTTTATTTTACCGACGATACCTTGATCATATGCTCAAAAAGAATGCTTGCCTGGACTTAACCATATATTCGGATTTAAGTAGGATCAGGTGAAGTCCTTCTCGTGGCTTAGATTATCGCCTACAATTAAATATGTCAGCTACAACTTAATTTATGGAAATATAATAAAATACGAGGTGCTAATGTGCTTGTGCTCCTAGGGTGATGCTTTGCTAAACTTAACCCTGATCGCGGTAATCCAGATTGATTTCTATACGATACATGTTATTTTATATTATTGCCTTAGCGTTGCGAGCGATGGTTTATCTAGGATGTATGTCTAATGTTTTTTTGATTTCCTACAATTTATCGATTAAATGTAATTAAATAAATGCACGCATAAATATATGGACGAATGTTACTCCTAGCCGATTTCACGTATGAAATTGTGTCTATTTAATTACTCGTAGGTGAGTATGCAATTATCTACCTCTCTAATGGAATTTAAGTCTTAGGATTATTAAGATATATTCTTCTTTTTAGATACCGGTGCTTTTCTCGTATTTAGAATGCGCATGACGAGTTAAGTTACATATATAAAAGAAATCATATTTGAATTAAATATGTAAATAAATTATGTTAAGGTGTCCCTATGCGATCCTCGAATTTTATTTCAGCTAGTTGCTGATTTTTACAACTTAAATGCTATTTAAATCGCTGCATACAAGTTTAAGTAATGCGTGCGATTTTAATAGTCGCGCACGATTTTAAATCAGCGTGTACCGTCCTAATCGCCGTGAACAGTTTTAGGTCTTTTGAAGGCTATTAATTTATCCTGATAATTCAGAATACTTATTAGTGGGTTATTATAATTTAAATACAACTAAAAAGATTATTTGCGTATTTAAATATGCCCTAGAGTGGTCCACATGTCTGTACTGATTTTAATAAACACGCATATAAATTTGGATATCCTAACGGCACTACATTTATTCTAATAATCTTGACCAATTATTTATGGGTTTGTACTATTTAAATACTCTTCTCTAACTTAACAGGATATTTAATTACACGACAGAATGACCTATACCATATAGGTGAATTTAATTGCTCACGCTTAATCTCTCTCTTCCCTATTTTTCTCCTAGACACTCATTCCTTCTCCTTTTCTTTATTCCTTCTCTCCTCCTTCTCCCTTATTCCACTCCATTTGTTTTATTGCCTCTATTCAGTCCACTCTCTCCCCCTTCTCTCTTCTTCCTTCCCCAAATTTCTTCTATGGGTCGGCTCATCTATGTGACGCCACCCAAGATTTTCTCTTGTGCCGGCCTCCCTGATGCCTCCCCTGACTCGGATCTAGCCCTTGTGCCCTACACCGTCGCACCTCCAGCCCGGTTGGCTCCTCTCTATGCTGCGCCGTGGTTTGACTCCGGCCGTTGACCTGTTCGGCCGCTGCGCTTCCCGGCCTTTGGGCCACCGCTCCATGGCCCCCATGGCGTAGTCGCTTTCGTGCGCCGTGGTTCCCACGGCCCTCTCCGTTCGTTGGATCTATGGCTTAGGCCTGGATCTGGCCCCATCCATGGCCGACCCTAACTCTAGCCATCTGCACCGCTGCCCCACGGCCTGGCTCCACCTACCGCTCAACGCCTTTGGCCTCGGCCTCCCTACGCTTGGCCTCTCTAGCCCCTCGCCACACGAGCTCTACTCACAATCACCAGTAACCCTAGGTTGACCGTTGTCGAGGCTATTGCCTGTCGACTCTGATCTGTCTCCTCCTCCCCTACTCCTCTCCCTCTCTCGATATCCTTAAGTGCATCTTTAATTTTGACTTGTTGTTTTTGATTCTTGGAACTAGACCGAGGGTGGGGTTTGGTGGCTACGACGGGGCTTGAGGTCATTCCATGAGCCGGGGGAAGCATGGTATTGCCGTCGGGTGCACGGAGTTCATCCTACACCACGGTGGCTCACCTCCTCGGTACTTTTGCTCCCTCTCCTCTTCCTATACCGTCGGCTAGTAATCTTTGTGATGGCTCTGTGGTGCTCTAGTGATGCTGTTACTATGGTTGAATGTGTCATCTAGCTGGTTTAGTGCACAGGGGATGGTTTCTATGAATCAATGGTATTGAAGATGAATGATGGTGCTTTACCTTGGTGGTTTGTTGTTCGGTTTGGGATGGGGATTGCAGCTTGACTCATCGGTCGTTGTCTTGACTTGATGCTTACTTGTGATGACTTGTGAAGGCTTGTCTGTCCTCCTAATGTCCTCGGTTTAGCTGGTGTGCTTCCTTGTCTTGGCTCCTCTCGCCATGGCTGAATGGGTTTGGAGATGGCCTCAGCTAGTGTCTTGGCTGTTGGTTGTGATGGTGGTCAAATGGGACTTGCCTCCTCTTGCTTGGCTGGCTTCGGCCCTTTTTATTCTGTATGTGCTGGCTGTGCATTTCTGTGGAGCTTTCCTGGTGAGGTGTGGCTTTTACTTGCAGTGGTGGTGATCGAATGGGACTTTGCCTCTTATGGGTTGGCTGGCTTTACCCTTATTACTTATATGCTCCCCTGTGCTATAGGATGGGATGAGATATTTTGAGTTGGCTTAAAAAGTGATTCTTTAAAAAACAATATTCAGGTTTGTTTTATTGTGGAATGATGACCTAATGGCTATGTGAGGTGCCGACTGGCCCCCGGACGGCCTGGGAACCTCGGTGAACAAAATGCCCTACCTAAAATTAAATTCTAGGGCTCTGACGGCAATTCTACCTTTAATTATCTTCTTTTGTTCGGTCTTTTTTGGTATCTTTAAATTAACTTTTCTCGCGATCGAAACCGTGGCTATTTTAGAAATCAGGTTATTAATAATTGATATGAATTGATATGCATGTAATTGATATTTTCCATAGCTCTTAGTTAATTGCAAATGTATGAAATGCCCCATAATGTAATCTTATTTTTCTGTTTGATGAAATTTTTAAATGTCACTCAATTGATGTAATCGATTCATTGAATAAGGATTGCAATTAATTAACTGTTGTATCATTTGTTAAAATTCCCCCCATATTTTAGATCATTTGTTACGTGATTAATCCCACTTAACGTCGTAACACATCATTTAAAGTTAATCAAAGACACGGGGCGTTTCAACCTCCCCTCCTTAAAAATGATTTTGTCCTTGAAATCGGAACATGCTTTGGGAAATTGGAGTAAATCACTTATCGGTCCATTATGAAACGGACATTAACCATTAATGGGCACAAGGGCACGTGATCCCAGGAAGCCCCATGTGTCCGGTTGCTACGAGTGACAAAGAGAAACAAGCGTTGGCTTGGGAGGAAAGTAATTAAGAAGGAAAAGTTGCCGGATTGTTGGGTTTGAACACGAAGCCAAACTCATCACATGGAGATGGAACCAGATACATGGAGGAGGGCGTGTGCAACCGAGTCAAGAAATCTGAATGCATTTCAATTTCCTCACTGTGTGAAGCCAAGAGATCAAACCAACTATGCGCATAAAAAAGGGACATGCAAGTCTGAGCCAGAAACTTCCTTCAAGCCAGGCGTCCTTTTTGGCTTTAGCTAGGAGAAACAGCCAGATACTAGTTTCCAAGTTGGGAGCGTCCAAATTCCCTTTTTATTCGGTTAGCTATTTTCCAAGTCTTGTTTGAGTCGGTTTTTATCTTTAGGCGATGAGTTAGTTTTCTTTTTGATTGAGTCCGAATTGTATTCGATCAGGTTATGAAGTTTATGAATTTGAAAAACTTTAGGAATCACCATGATTTTAACACTAAGTTATCATTATAGTTTTAAGAAATTATCACCCTACATTCAAAATTACCACCATTTCTATAAATTTGAAATATTTTGAAGCTTACCAACAGTTGCAATAATGTTTACACCCTTAGTTATACACTTTAAGCAAGTTATGCCACCCTAATATAAGAATTTACCATCATTTTGTGTTTGTGTATAAAAGTTGAAATTTTACAATTAGCTGCATCATAAGTTATCATCGGCACTTTAAACAAGTTACACCCTAACATTTTGTGCGGTTTCAAAAGGATAAAACTACGGTAAATTGTTTTAACAATTACCATCCTAAAATCAAAATTACCATTATTTTTTGTGAGTTTAAGAAATTAGAAAGTTACCATCAGTTTGCACATGTGTTATCATATGCCTTTTTGAAAAAATTACCACACAAGGTGAAATTTCATGTACACCTGTTGGTGATTGATGTATGTCATATCAGTGAAAAAGAGGATGGGCCCCACGTTTGATTAACCCCACTGTATCAATTTACATGTGCACTAGCAAAGTTTGCATTTGTCTCAATGTAAAGTGGTCCAATTATATGGTCCCATTTGTTGTAGGGACGATGTCCATTTACGCTGTGTCCAAGATAGAAAAGTTGAATAATTCCCTCACACGCACGACATGACAACAATTTGTGTTCCTACATTGCACGGCGTTGCTCGATCCCACATGCCTACTTCCACGTCGCTTAATCAGACGGTTAACAATCCGATGCACCGTAAGACTATCACGCTGATAGTAGCGCACTAGATTTTCCGTAATTTATATCTCAGCACACTGATTGTTTTGATTTCCTAATATTATCATGTTCCATTGCTTCAACCGACATGTGTCTGATGGGGCAACCTCTGTCAAAGACTTCGATTTGTTTTCCTGTATAATGAAAGCATGATAAATTTTCTGCCTTTATTTGGTATTTGGTATGCGGAATTATGGATGCCAACCAAAGTGAGCCAACTTCATCCTTATTATGCATTTTCCCATTATACATCGATTGATAGTTCGAGTTTTGCCTGTGTTCTCATGGGAAAGGAAAGGGATAAGAAGGGTTGTTGGAGCCTTCCTACATCAGCAGAAAATGTTTCTTGCTAGGAAGCAAGGCCACAAAAGTAGCCCAGTTGGACTTAATTACCGGAAAATTTGGCGTTTGGTACCTATCCCAGATCTTCTAGGATTCGATACTAATTAGACCATCAGATTATTATTTTTTCTCTGAATGTTCGTAGCTGCATCTCTAATTTTCTGAAACATTAGCTCGAAAGAATGTTTTTTTGTATTGAAGCATCTTTAGCCACAAACTTTGCAGTTTTTTTTGTATCCTTTTCAGTCAATCTTTAGGCCTACCGCATATACAGGAAGCAGGGTTGTTCCACACAGATACATCATCCATTGCAACAAGAACACAACCAGGCCTTCACACAAATCCGTACATGCAACTTTCACATAAACACTCGGTCTTTTTTTAAGGTCTTTGTATGTTCTTGTTTAAAGGACGTAGATTTTTCTCATGCGCATTTTTACCGACTTTTAGAATCTGGATTGAATTTTGATACAATTGAATGGGTGAATAGGATACTGCAATCTCAAGGATAATGCAATGTTTTATATTCTATTCTTCCTTGATACAGAGAATTTATTTGTACTGGAAAAATAACTGATTTCCTGGCATCCATTTGCCGTGAGCAAAAAGCATTGATTACTTGCAGGTATTGACGTCGCAGCCGCAAGAGGTTCTCGTAGCTGTACAAGTATCACATGGTTTCGAAGGATCGTTGCATGTTATCTCATTGCAGCATATTGTCGCCTTACAACTACCACTCGCATTGCAACAGTGGCATAGGTCGCACTGTTTTGAGACGGTTGTCTCAGGAAAATAAGGCGCTCGCAAAAATGTCCACGTGGATGGTACAGGGATGTACTGATCTGTGATGTTGTTGGTTTCCGTTGCTCCTGTTCATCATGGATATATATCAGATATTTATATTTCTTGTGTGCAACAACAATGTAAACAATGCATACTATATCTCACCGGCATTAAATTTGAATACGAGTGGATGAGAATCCAGCAACAGATTTAGACAACAAAAAAAATGCATTTTTGCTTTACATATTCTGTAAATATGTCTAAAAAGAAAACATCGCATGACATGTATGAAGACACACTTTGGGCTTGGAGGCTGCTGTAGACAAGCGAGAGAAGGAT
Source organism: Melocanna baccifera (assembly GCA_036346265.1). Classification (NCBI taxonomy): domain Eukaryota; kingdom Viridiplantae; phylum Streptophyta; class Magnoliopsida; order Poales; family Poaceae; genus Melocanna; species Melocanna baccifera. The sequence continues at coordinate 15,552,199 of CM070709.1, forward strand.
CATAAGAGAGAGAAACATTTGTGTAGGTTTTGCCGTCAACATCTTCGGAAAGAGTTGCTTTTGGTGTTGGTATGTCTTGTGTTGTGAATTGGTTGATTGACGTCCTGTGTGAGGGTATTTATCGGTGTAGGTAGCGTATGTCATTAAAGGAAGAAATGAATTTATTTCCTTAAAAAAAGGAATGCATTTATTTCCTAAAATTAGTTTAATATATTGCATGCCATTGAATCCGTGCCTGAGATTACCCATCCCTGGAATATAATCTCATCCTAATAAGGGCAGTCCCAATGCAGTGATTAGGATAGTTTCTTAGTAATTAATAGATCTGCCATATCAGCAAATTAGTGAGGTGGCATGTTAATTAAAGAAGAAAGAGAAGGAAATCGTTTCTTCCTGAAGAAACCGAGTCATTCGTCGTCCAATACCGAAGAAACCGCTTCTTTTTAGCGCTGCAACAGTTCGTCGTTTCCATCGCCTCCCTCCCGGATCGCCTGCGCCTCCCGCGCCCGCGCCCACTCCCGCGCGCCTTCCGCTCCCTCTCCCGCACGCCTCCCGCTCCCGCTCCCTCTCCCTCTCCCGTGCGCCTCCCGCTCCCTCTCCCGCGCGCGCCGCTTCTCTTCGCCCGCCGGACCCTCCCCCTCCTGGCCTCCCGCCGCCTCCTACCCCTCCGATCCGCCCCGCCGCCTCCTCCCCTCGCTCTCCCCGCCGCCTCCTCCCTCCCCCCCGCCTCCCGCTGGCCCCTCCCCGCCGCCTCCTCCCCGCCGCCCTCCTCCTCTCCCCCGCGCCCCTCCCCCTCGGCCTCTCCCGCCGCCCCTCCTCCCCCCACCGCCGCCTCCTCGGTCCCCCTCCCCTGCGCGCCTCCTCCCCCTTCCCCGCCGCCTCTCTCTCCTCTCCCCGCTCCGACGGTGGTGTCCAGTGACGGTCGTCGGCCGCGCCGCGCCGACGCGGCGGAGCTCGGCCTCAGCTGTCGCCGTGGCGCGGCGGCGGCGGCGCCCGGTGGTCCCTCCACGGCGCGTCGTCGTCTTGAAGCCGATCGCGCCCGCGCAGCGGGCGAAGACGGGCCGGCCTCGCCGTGGAGTGAGAGGAGGCGCGTGATCTCGCGTGAGCGGCGTGAGGGGCCCGTCGGGGCGAACGCATCGGCGAGGAGGTTGCCCGCACTCGATGCCGGGTTGTAGCTCCAAATCGTCGGCGCGCTCGCCACCGCCGGTCTTGTCGCCCAGGTGATCTCGGTGTGGTCGTCGCCGATGAACTCGCCGCCGGTGGTCTCAAGTGGACCCCAAAGCCGGGCCGTGCTCGCCGCTACTGGTGGTGTCCAAGGGGACCTCGAGGCCGAAGTTGTGCTCGCCGCCACAGGAGGTGTTCGAGGCCGACTCGATGTCGTAGGTGTCCTCGACGCCCCAGATGTCCTCGCCGAGCAGGTTGCAGGCGTCGTTGATTCTGGTGAAGACTCCTTCCGAGGTGCCGACGAGCAGGAGGGTTTCCGGCACCACCAGCGCCAGCTCCATCCACTTCTTCGCCTTCTTCGCCTTCGCCTTCTTAACATCAATACAGTGCTGCATTTTCTTTATGTTGTTCCATAAAGTGATAATAATTTGAATTGGTACTAGATTTACTGATTATAGGCTCTAAAATGCTAATTGGACTATTGGAGTAGTGATAACTTTCAATGTCAGATGTTGATCCAATATTGCATCAATTGTCAGAGTTATCAAGTTTTATCAAGTTTTTATAGTTAATATACTCTTAAGTTGTATTACATGGACAACAAATTAAGACAACAAATGCTAAGATCGGAACTAAGATGACTGCATAAAGCAGCAGCAGAACTGTTAGTGTATACTGGTATGCATCACGATGGAATGCAAGAATTTTTTTGAAGTTTCACCTTTTACATTCCTCCTGTTTGTATCAATACGATCTATTTTGTATCAGATTCACCTGTCTCTTTGTTATTCAGCCTTTTCATTGTTAGAGTTTCTTTGAATATTGCCATTTTCTACAATTTCCCTTGCATTGCTGTAGCATGGGGTCCTAATATTATTTTCGGTGTATATTTGAACAATTGGGCATAACTTTATCCATGGATTGATGGTGTGGTCGTTCAAAGAAGAAATTGATCTACTGAAAGTAAATCTTCAAAATTTTTCATTATCTACTTCTCATGTTTGGACTTGATCTCAGACAATTAGCCCCATATTTTTCTTGTTAACTCATCTAATATCTCATCGTATTCCTTGTTTGCGTTGCATCTGCTCCCCTTTTCTGATGCATATAAGTTTTGATGTCACCGTTTTGCTTCTATAATTATAGCTTCATGTGGAAAATAATTTATATGCTGAAGATACCCAAGGGGCATTCTTCCCTCAAGTGAAAAACCACTATGAAGCAAAGAACAGATTATTTGCTATTTACTTTTCAGACCTCATCCGAGTTTATGCTAAGATGATCGCATAAAGCAAAGAGATATTATTTGCTATTTACTTTTCAGACCTCATCTGAGTTTATGCTAAGATGACTGCATATGCATTACATGGGTTATGTATGAATTCTACAGCCACAATTTGGCCACACACTATATTGTCACAGCTAATCATTCTATAATTACTGCTACATACAAATAATCATTAATTTTATTCCCTATAGAAATTACTATAGAAACTATAGCATTGGAGTGGTTAAAGTCTAAATGGATAGTTATTGCTCTCTCTTTCCTCTAGAAACCACACATAGAAACTATGCATTGGGACTGCCCTAAGTATGTTTCACGGAAGCATTTATGTTTATCTATTGCACGTATTATTGCTGTCCAGTATACCAACAGTATTTCCACAATAAACGAACGGTATTTCCACAATAGACGATTTCACTGGTAGTTTTTTTTTGGAAGGGGCAAGATTTAATTTCACTGGTAGTTTTTTAATGTTTCCAATGTACATTCAACTATATAATTGCTTTTAATGTTTCCAATGTACATTCAACTGTATAATTGCTTTTGTCGTTTCGCCTTACGAGAAACAGCTGGGCATGCATGTTAATTGGTCACACAATTCCTATTTAATATTTTTTGCGAGGCTATTAATTTACTATAACTGAATGGATTTCGTTGTAAGTGTATGTAATCCCAATTCAGAACCGGATCGACACCGAGTCAACTTATCCAAGTGATAAACGATTACAAGATGATCTAGGGGGCAAACAGAGTAGATATGGACGGATATTGCTCATTCTGTATCTTTTTTCATATTTTTTGTCGGAGTCGAAATCGGGCACGGATAGTACCGGATACGAATACAGATATTCTCAGTTACGAATACGGCTCGAATACATGCCGCTCCGAATACGGTTAGTCTCGGTCACGAATATTTAGTCAGATAACGCGCGAAAATAAAAACCCTATATATCGCATGTGTAAGGATAAATCATCATACTATATATCCATAATAGAACTACATTAGTCGCTTAACAAGCAAATTTCACAGGATAACAGGGATAAGTTAAGCAACTAGTAAATTCTAGTTAGCAAAGTAACAAATAAATGATAGAGACTAGTTAAACAAGTAGTAGCGAACTAGCTACATACCACACGGTTCGAAAGTAAGAATTGTCCATAGCCAAGTAGTCAAGTACATCACTAGTTCATTTAACTTCATTACATTTACATCACATGATAAGTAACTATCTGGTAATTATCCAAAAAATATCCGGTAACTATCCGAAAAAATATCCGGATAGTTTCGTATCCGTCGGATAATACCTTTTCCGAATTCGTTTCCGTATCCGACAAAAAATATCCGAATCTATTTCCGTATTCGGCAAAACCTTCGGATATCCAAAAATATGCTCCGAATTATATCCGAATTAAAACAGACGGACAATCAGTTAGAAAATATTCGCTCCGTTTACACCCTAACAAGATCCCAATCAAATCAACCATGCCCTACATACAGGAAATCAACCATGCCCTACATACAGGGATTTGGCCGTAGTGATCGATGAGAAAAAGAGTGGAAAGTACTCCTATATTTTATACATGTGCATCAGTGCATGCGTGCGGAGAATATGTAGTCAAGCTACTAGTCATGATCTCTCTTAATAGTAATTGTATATATATATATATGTATATATGTATATATATGTATACATATGTATATATATGTACGTATGTATATATATATATATATATATATATGTATATGTGTATGTATGTATGCCTCATGCATATATACATTACATCGATCGTCAAAGCTGTAAAAAATTAATAGACTGAAACTAAATCAATCGAATCCAGCAATAATCGTCAGTACTGTTCGTATGTATGTACTGTTCGTCAGTACTCTCTTCGTGGACAATATATGTACTTCTCTGAAATTTTCTGCTGGATTTCTGCTTTTGTTTAATACCTTGGGTTTGTAAGTATCAATTGACTAGTTGTAGACTTCATTTGCCCTTTTCAAACCAATCAATTAAGCCGGCTGTTGCTTGACCAGCACATGCAAACTACTAAAGTACTGATTAGGCAAGACCATCACTTGGTTTGAGCAACCTTCTCTCTAATCAGAACAAAAGATATATATACACACACACACCCTAACTGAAACAAGCAATTAGCAGCGGGAGAATAAAAATCATAGGGGAGCTTTGGCCGTCAGACAGAGAAAACCAGAACTACGACTAGATTTCAATTAAGACCTATATAAGCTGTAACTTTACACGATTGATATCAAGATCTTAACCTTTTGAGCTGTTGGTGAGTACCACGCAGCGTGCTATTGCTCATCTGCCGCAGTTTACTAGCATGCTGCTACAGCTGCAGGCCGGTTGGTAGAGCAAGTACAGGTCGCTTTAACTAAAGCGGCCATGGCCATGGCCCCCCAATAATGACATTGCCAATGGCCTGCATCGTTCATTCAGATCGGCCTGCAGGTGACTCGCTGTACCAGCTGAGGAAACCACCAGTAGATTGCTTGCCCATTCTTAGACCGGTGTAGTACTAATAGCAACCGATCTGTACTAATAATGCATGTGAACAACTTATGAATCGCGCAGATTAAACAGGCGCGTTCCTGCGCTTCGTGAGCCACCTACTCCGGTTCCAGAATCCGGAGGAGCCATTTGGGTCCTCCATTAGCAAAGCAGTTCGTCCGGTGAAGCTTGGGAGGAGCAGCCAGCAGGCTGCAAAACTGAATGGATTTCGTTGTAAGTGTATGTAATCCTAATTCAGAACCGGATCCACACCGAGTCAACTTATCCAAGTGATAAACGATTACAAGATCCCAATCAAATCAACCATGCCTACATACAGGGATTTGGCCGTAGTGATCGATGGGAAAAACAGTGGAAAGTACTCGTGTGGAGAACACCATGCGTACAAGGGAATAGTCGGTTGCCATGCATGTGTGTATTCCATCCTGAGCAAGTTAGTCTAACAACAGTTTTCAGTAATAAAATTTAAAAGACATTTTGCGGCTTTTAAAAATTTTGGGGAATTTCTAGAGAGTTTCTCAATTGTAAAAGGATTATCCTATTATAAGAATCAGCGAAATAAATATTTTGAGCAATCAAAAGTTGTTCAAAACCCAAAATCATTTTATTTAATTCCAAATTGATTTAAAATGAACCCCAAAATTTTCTTATATTTTTTAGAATTTATTGTTTATTTTTTAGCTTATTTGTGTTTTTTGTGATTTAAAACATTTTATGAAATTCAAAATCCCTAAAAATTGTCAAGACCCGGGATTTAACATTGTAAATCCACATATGTTTACCGTTCTAATTCCATAATCAGTGACTAGTATACATATTCAAAAACATTTATATCATATCTGTACATGACGAAATAAAACGGAGTAGCACGATGTAGATGAAACAATGGTAGTTAAGTCGTATCCAACTAAGTGTTACGACAAAAAGGCTGACCGACCAAATGTTCCACAAAGTGAGGAGTCTTACAGCGGATAAAAGATATTCGACTTGCCATCATTGATTGACTATCACTTCACTGTCATCGTCAGGAGCCGAACTGCTCTACCGCCTCCGTCTTCACCACCTGCAACCTTCAACGCCCCTCAGTCCTTGCATATTGCCCTTGTGTTCGTCTTCACCTACTCTTTCTTTTGTGTCATGCCAAAGTCATCTGATGTTTGTAACATCCCAATTTTTGCTTTTATTTTGAAGAAATAGTTTTAAATTAATAATTTCCAATTTTACGAATTTTCAAGTTAAAGTTTCATTGAAAAGAAAATTTAATATCCAAATAAGTTGGAAATATTTTTCATATGTTTAAAACATTATCGTGAGTTATGTGAATTTTTCTGGAATTTTTGGAATTTATTTGGTATTTTTCTGAGTATTTTAAAGTCTCCTAATGATTTCGAAATATATATAAAAGATTTAAATATCAAATCTCCTCGGCCGACACTTGTCAAGCATCCGAGCCCTTCCTCCCGCCCGAGCTCATCCCCGCCGCTCACGCCTCATCCCGCCTTCCTCTCTCTCGGCGCCAAGTGTCGCGATCCGACGGCACCGGCTATCCCAAATGACTAACACTCAAAAGGATTAATCATCCTTATAGGGTAGGTTGATCCTCCCCGCCGATCGTTACCGCCGCGCTCTCTTTCCTTCCCTCCTCGGCGCGCGTTCGAGCCCGCTCGCGCGAGGTTGAGTTTCTTTTTTCGAATTGCGCCGACAAGTGGGCCCCACTGTCATTGACCGGTCTCAGTGGACTCACCGCCAGCAGTCCCACTGTCAAAGCCGCTGCTCCCAACGCGTGTCGCCATCTTGACCGCTCATGATTGCCGATAAATCGCACCGCCGTTGCCACTTAGTACACCCCATCGGCCGGATTTAATCAACGCGTTGCGGATTGAATCTCAACCGTATCCTTTCACTTACCCTTCACCCATCATCCTGCGCCTTGATTACTTTTCTCCGCCACGCGTCGTGCATCCGCGCGTAACCGCGCTTCTCTCTTTTTCTCTCTCACCGACATGCGGGCCCATCGGCGATCGTCTTCCCGCCACCTTCTTCCTCCCCGCGTCTCGCCGCTGCCGCCATTAAACCGAAAAAACTGAAGCTTTAAAAGCTTCAGTTTCTTGGCCAATTATTTCCCCGTGCCGACTGCATATTAATTCCCCGCCTCCACCGCGTCAGTTTCTGGCATAAAGACGCGCGTTACTCCTCTCCTCGCCGTCGCATTCATCTCTCCGACGCCTTCCAAGTCCGGCGAACTTCGCGCGGCCGTTACAACCCTCCCCGGTCTATAAAACCCGCACCCCGAGGTCCCTCTACCGCTGCCGCCCCTCCCTCACCTCTCAAACGAATCACCCGAGCGCCAGAGCCCTCCCTACGCCCGATTTCTTCCCCGCGGCTTCAAATACTCCGGCGAGCAATTCCGGCCGCTTCGGGCTACCTCATTCCTCGCCGACGCCTTCCCGACGTTGCTGGTGCCAAGGCGATTCCCGGCGACCCCTTCCCGAAGCCGCCGCGCATCGATCACCTCCGCCGCCGTGAGGTTCCTCTCCGACCGCCGCCCTTCTCGCCGATTCTTCCCTCCGGTCACCCTCGGCCTCGCGCAGGTACCGGCGCATTCCTCGCATCCTTCTCTTCATTTGGTACCCTTGGCCGGCGCGCCGATCACGGAGTTCGGCGACCCTCGGTCCCGTGGCGCCACCACCGCCGCCCGCCCGTCGTGCCGGCCGAGGTGGCAGCAGCGTGGCGGCGGATCGGCGCCACGCCGGCGCCACCCGGCGCCTCGCCACCTTGCGCGCGCGCGCCACGCCGGCAAAAAGCGGTGGCGTGGCGACCACGCGGCGACCACGCGTCGACCACGTGTGTGCCACGTTGCCGCGCGCCTCCGCAGATAATCCTCAAGAGGATTACCTACCCATTAAGGGTAGGCGGTGCCTCCCGCTCACTTGGCTAGCGCCTCTCCTCCCCTCCCACTCCGGCGGCTGTTCGAGCCCGCTCGCGCACCGAGGTTGAGTTTTCTCCGTTTATTCCACGCCGATGTAGGCCCCACCCGTCGACCACCACCCTCTCGCTAACCACCGACAAGTGGGTCCCGAGTTCAGTGGGTCCCACATGTCGAGACTTATTCTAAATGAAATTTCTGACCAGTGGACCCCACATGTCGAGATTTCCAATTTCTGATTTATTCAAATCTGAGATTTTCAAATAGCCATATCTTTTCATTTTAGCTCCAAATTGGTCCATTCAAATTTCTAAATTCATCTAAAATTTCAATCTTTCATTTGGTATATTTATTTTCAATTTTTGAATTTTTATTTTATTTTATTTATTTGGAATTCTCGATTTACGTGTAGAGACCGATTTGTCTGAGCAATCTCAAGAGCAAGTTGTGGAAGATTTCAACTGCATACAGGAAGGCAAGTCTCCTTTGACCATTTTGCTCCTATGTTTTGCAAGTTTCCTTTGATCAACTTGCTCCAATGATTTATAAAATGAGTAGGTAGTTATTTTAAAATTAATGCATGCTTATGTTATATCAAGTGATAATTTGATTTAGAAAATTTAGTTAAATACCCAATTTGCTATACCTTCCATTGAAAATTGTTTATCTTGTACCATTGTCAACTTAGGATATCCCTTTGACTCAATAATGAGTTAGTGTTACAATTGTTGAATGTTTAAATACTAGCAAATGCTTAGCGTAGCAAATTAATGTATTAATACTCAAATGAGTAGCATGATTATCAAATGTTTTGATGAATGATTTGTTTGAACATTGGTTATGGATGTTACCATTGTTAAAAGTTTTGTTTGAAAAGTGGTAATGGGTGTTATCACTGATAATTTAAAAGTAAAAAAAAATGGATTTCAAAGGGAAAAGTTGACAAGGGTGGATGGAAGGTTTGGCTGGTGCAGTTAGCACGAGAATTGTTGGGTTTGTGAATGAGCCACCCTGGTCGATTAAGGACCGACGCTTGTGTTTGTCCAAACTGAGCAAAACAGTACAACCACAAGTCTATATGGGTACGACCTAGCTAACTACCCTATAATAGTGTAGTTTAGATATCACCAGTGGTGTATTGAGTGCCAGGGTGTAATGGTTACTCATAGTGAGGGACAGGGTTTACTGTACTCATATGGCGCAAGAGGGGGCTCCAACTTGTGGATTCAAGTTGTGGTGAAACCTTAGCGGGTGGTATTTAAACTATACCGGAGTAGGTGAAAAGCTTTGTGATAATTTATCTGAGTCTTATGCCAAAGGAAGCATGTTGACTGCAAAGATGACTTATCTCTTGTGGGTAAAGTTGTACACCCTCTGCAGAGTTAAAACTATTCGAATAGCCGTGCCCACGGTCAAGGGCGAGCAAGGAATGCATTCACATGGTAGAAGTTTTGGTTTTAATTTCAAAACAAAATGAGTTGGAGAAAACTCGGGAGTAGTATAACTCGTGATGTTCAGATCGGGGTGTAACCTGAGGTTTTGAAAATTGGTGTGATGGCTCGAGATATTAGTGTTGATAGTTTAACCTTCACTAAAGTACTTATCCATTTTCGATTATTAAAAACAAGTTGTTTACAAAATGGCTTTTAAAGTAATTATGTAGATTTGAAATAAAATGCTGATTTTTGCAAATAAACCATATAGCCTTCCTTTGTGAAACCTTACATCTATGCATTTTCCCAAGACTTGCGAGTACATTTTTGTACTCACCGTTGCTCTATAAATATAAAAGCGAGAGAATGGAGAAGATCAAGCTGAGAGTATGACTTCTGCGCGAATGTGGATGCGGTGGATTATTCTCGGATGCCTAGATTCGCTTCCCACCAATTGCCCGTGGCGCATTGATGGGTCGATCAAGTTATCTTTGCTTCCATTGTGTTTTTGCTTGTGGTTCTGTGAACCTTAGTAAGGCAATGGCCTTTGTAAAACTTCAGATACTATTGTAATAAAGCGTTGTTGGCAATGTATCATCTTTTCTGTTTGAACTGTGTGTACTAGCATTGATCTGCGGGACTAGTACAGAATACACAGGGGTCCAGGAGTTTCTACTCCGGTCTCACGTATGGTATCGAGCCATCTTGACTCAGAGAACGAGCCCTAGGTTTTGGGAAGCTTTAAGGATTTATATTTAATAAAAATTTATGTACAAAAATATAAGTTTCTTTTGCTTCTACTCTTTCCTTACTTAGTATCTTGTTCTTGTCCTACTCTCATTATTTAAAAATCTTTACTAATCTCTCCTTATTCTCAAACTTATAGATGGCAGGTTCTTCGTCGTCTTCAGCCCCGTGGGATCACCATTCTCATGGCGAGAGTGAGGAGCTTTGCGACTCTTCTCGACGCTTAATGCAGCATCCAAATATAATCAACACCCCATTTTCAGAGGGCGGAACACTAGAGTGATGACTATGGATTCATGGACCATGGAAGTATTCATCTATGCTCCAGATGGGCAGCTTAACCCCGTCTACTGCAATATTGAGCACCCTCGGACCCACTGTACAGACGCTATCCAAGATGCAGCCAAGATGGCGATAGCAGAGTTGTGCAGGAGGCACAAAGGGGAGTTACGACGATCGCCCTTACGCTTCTTTCCGACTACGAACGGACAAACTCACCCCGAGACTTTCCAGATCGTGGTGGACGACCCACGCCTGTCTCATCAGGTGCAGTTCACCTAAGCATCGTCCGCGACTTACGCCAGAGCTCAGCAGGAGATAGGACTTCTCCGGATGCTTCTGACGTCGAGCTACGACCACTCCGACACTCTCCGAGCACACCGCCGCAGCAGTCGAGCCGCCACGCCGACAGACAGAGCGGCGAGGACACCGCCGAGGCGGGTGGAGCGTCTTCGAGCTGCCACCACTACACCGACTCCACCAGCTCCTGTTGCTGCTCCAGTCAGACTCTCAGGACCTCGCACTAGGCTCACGGCAAGGAAGAGTGTGCGACGCCCCAGTCCGCTACCTGACCTCGACATCGACGGATCCAGCCGAGGACGCCATTCCGCTCGGATCACCTACTTTCAGCCAGAGCCGATCACGGTCGCGTTCGCCGAACAACTGCCGTGATTGTGGACAGAGTCACTCGTCGGACTCAGAGGAGGATCCCGAGGAGGAGCCAGAGGAGCGTATCATTGTTGAGGACAATTAGATGTTAGATAGACTACCCCTTTTCTTCAGTTGTTTATCGATACTAGAACGCTTTTATAATGATATGATGTAATAAAATGGATTGTACCGAGCCTTGTGCATTTGTGGTACAGCCATTTCAAAAGTTAATTTGAATTTCAAAAGTTGAGTTTTCTCATTCTGTTGTGTTAATCTTGTGTGTGGTTTTGGGATGAAAATCGCCTGCCTCTCATCTATGCTTTTCCTCTTTTCAGACTTTTCTTGATGGAGCTTCAGATGGTGAACACGAGAAGCAACATCAACAACAACCCAGCGCCCAACAACAATGAGGTCCCAATTCCACCTCCGCCAGCCCAAGCTCCCAACATGGAACAAATGATGGCCATGCAACTACAACTTCTTCAGGCTTTGGCCCAAAATCAAGTCAATCAAGCTCAGCAAGTACCTATTCACCCACCGCAGTCTAAGCTCGGGGAATTCATGAGGACCCGACCCCCGACATTCGCAGGATCTGCCGATCCGTTGGAGGCGGATGATTGGATTAAGGAAGTGGAAAGGAAGCTGAATTTAGCTCAATGTGCTGAACATGAGAAGGTTATATATGCTGCTCATCAACTCCAAGGAGTTGCTGCCAACTGGTGGGACAATTACTGCGCTGCACACCAGGATGCTCAGAACATTGGTTGGGCAGAATTTTTGGAAGCCTTCCGTAATGCTCATATTCCTATGAGTATTATGGAAATGAAGAGGAAGGAGTTCCATCATCTACAAAGAGGAAACCTGAGCGTTTCCGCTTATTTAAGCAAATTCATTCAGCTATCTAGATATGCCCCGGAAGATGTGGCGACTGATGCAAAGATTTGGAGGTTTATGGGAGGGATAGACCCCAACCTCAAGGTTCAATTAGTCTCCAATGACTACCCTACTTTTCAGCATCTAGTGAATAAAGCTTTATTGCAAGAAGATGCTCAACGCCAACTCTTCGACTCCCGGAAGAGGAAGTTCCAAGCTCAAAGAATCATGAAAGCGGTTCACGATTCACGCCACCACAAGACAACCGACCCCAGCTCATAATCATACAAGGGTACCGATTGCTGCACCTCGTCCCTTACCTCAAGCTCCTAGAACTGAAATGCAGCCCAACTGCAAGAAAGAAATGTAGCTGCAGGAGTGCAATGCTACAATTGCAAGAATATGGGACACTATGCCAAAGAATCGTCCACGTAAACGTCAGCGGTAACCCGGTTCGTTTCAATCTTGACCCTACACCAGCAAGAGCTCCAACCAATGGTCAAGGACGTGGAAGCCCTCAAACTCCCAAGACTCCACAAAACATTAATCGAGGGCGATCAACCATGTTACCGCAGAGGCGTGGAAGATGCACCAGATGTAGTTCTGGGTAAGTTTCTAGTAAACTCAGTACCAGCAATTATATTATTTGATTCTGGAGCTACACATTCTTTCGTAACAAAGGCTTTTGTTGAAAAGAATAATTGGAAAATTTGTTTGCTAAAGGACCTTATGATAGTCCAATCCCCTGGAAAAGAATTGAGGACTAATTTGGTTAGCCCTAGTGCAACCATAATTATAAATAGAGTAAAGTTCCTAGCGAACCTTATTATAATAGACTCCGATGGCATAGATATAATACTTGGTATGGATTGGTTGATCAAGTATAAAGGATGATAGATTGTGCCAATCGTGCCATTATCCTTACCAATTCTGATGGAATTCAGATAAGACATGAGGCAGTTATGCACTCAAAGAAAGACAGTATGTTAACCAGCCTAAAAGGAAAAAGTTTGGAAGATGTGACGATAGTTCGCGAGTACCCAGATGTTTTTCCTGAAGATTTGCCAGGATTACCACCTGATCGAGAAGTTGAATTCGTTATAAACCCGTGCCCGCACACTCAATATCAAAAGACCTTATCGGATGTCAGCCGATGATTTAGCAGAAGTCAAGAGACAGATCCAAGAATTGTATGAGAAAGGATTCATCAGACCAAGTTCTTCGCCTTGGGGAGCCCCAGTGCTTCTAGTAAAGAAGAAGGATGGTAGTCAACGGATGTGCGTTGATTATCGAGCTTTAAATGAAGTCACTATAAAGAATAAGTATCCCTTACCCCGGATCGATGATTTGTTTGACCAACTCATAGGATCAAGTGTCTTTTCCAAGATTGATCTTCGGTCAGGATATCATCAGTTGAAGATTAGACATGAAGATATACCAAAGACAGCCTTCGCCACAAGATATGGATTATATGAGTATACGGTGATGTCTTTTGGTCTGACAAATGCACCGCATATTTCATGAACTTGATGAATAAAGTCTTTATGGATTATTTAGATAAGTTTGTTGTTGTTTTCATAGATGACATTCTTATCTATTCAAAGAATAACAAAGAACATGAAGGTCATCTAAGGATAGTGTTGCAAAGACTCGTGAACACCGCTTATATGCTAAATTTAGCAAATGTGCATTTTGGTTAAAGGAAATTGAGTTTAGGGACATGTGATCTCAGCAGAAGGAGTATCTCAGAGATCCCGGAAAAGTTAAGGATGTATTAAATTGACTCCACCCAAGACAAGAACCGAGATCCAAGTTTTCGGGATTAGCCACACTATCGTCGATTTATTGAAGGTTTTTCCAAGATTGCGGACCTTTAACCCACCATGTTAAAGAAGGAGAAGAAATTTGAATGGAGTAAATCACGTGAGGATAGTTTTCAAGAGTTAAAGAAACGGTTAACTTCAGCACCGGTTCTGCGTTACCCGATATTCAAAAGATTTTGAGATATTTTGTGATGCTTCAAAACAAGGTCTTGGTTGTGTGTTAATGCAAGAAGGAAGGGTGGTAGCTTACGATCGAGGCGCTTAAGACCGCATGAAGAAAATTATCCCACTCATGATTTAGAACTAGTCACAGTATGCTCTAAAGTTATGGAGGCATTACTTAATCAGTAATCGGTGTGAGATATATACAGATCATAAAAGTTTAAAGTATATATTCACCCAGCCTGATCTTAATATGAGACAAAGAAGATGGCTCGAATTGATAAAGGATTATGATGTGGGAATACACTATCATCCAGGAAAAGCTAATGTGGTAGCCGACGCTTTGAGTCGAAAGAGTCATATGAATAATCTGTCAATTCCAGATAAGCAGTTAACCCTCCATGAGGAATTCCAACGATTAAATTTGGAAATAGTTAACGAAGGTATTCTGTCTACATTGAAGGTTCACTCTACCTTGGAAGATCGATCAAGGCAAACAATGAGAGGATAAATATGTTAAAGAGATAAAAGAGAATATAAAGAAAGGTAAAGCGCTGGATTCTCGTAAGATGAAGAAGGAATTCTTTGGTTTGGAAAGAGAATAATAGTACCCAGAAAAGGAAATAAAAGATTTAATCTTAAAAGAAGCTCATGAATCAGATATTCAATTCATCCCGGAAGTACAAAAATGTATCAGATTTAAAGGAAAGTTCTTGGTGGAACAAGATGAAAAGGAAATTGCAGAATATGTAGCCTTGTGTGACATATGTCAAAGAGTTAAAGCAGAGCATCAAAGACCTGCTGGTCTTTTGCAACCTCTGCATATACCTGAATGGAAATGGGAGGAAATTGGAATGGATTTCATAACAGGACTACCAAGAACCAAGTTAGGTTATGACTCAATTTGGGTTATAGTTGACCGTTTAACAAAAGTTGCTCATTTCATACCAGTGAAGAATACATATTCGGAGATAGATTAGCGAGCTTTATATGTCAAAAATTGTGTGTTTGCATGGAGTTCCAAAGAGGATCGTGTCGGATAGAGGAACACAATTTACCTCAAGATTTTGGCAGAAGCTTCATGAAGTCTTGGGCACCAATTTAAATTTTAGTACTGCTTATCATCCTCAAACAGATGGTCAGACAGAACGGGTAAATCAGATACTAGAAGATATGCTGAGAGCATGTGCTTTAGCCAATAAAGCCAGCTGGGATAGAAGTTTGCCCTATGCGGAATTCTCATATAATAATAGTTATCAATCTAGTCTGAAGATGTCTCCGTTTGAAGCCTTGTATGGCAGAAAATGTAGAACACCGTTATATTGGTCAGAGACCGGAGAGAGTCAAGTATTCGGACCGGATGTCTTAAAGTTAGCGGAAGATCAAGTTCGCTTAATCCGAGACCGATTGAAAACAGCACGCACTGCATAAAAGAGTTATGCCGATAATCGTCAAGAATGTTGGAATTTACGCCAGCGATCATGTGTATCCAAAGTGTCACCTATGAAAGGGATGCGTCGATTCAAAGTCGATGGTAAGCTTGCCCCAAGGTATATTGGGCCATTTCTAGTTATAGCAAGAAGAGGTGAAGTCGCTTATCGCCTAGAACTTCCACCTCACTGTCAGTGTACATGATGTATTTCATGTATCACGCTTGAAAAAGTGTTTGAGAGTACCAGAGGAGTTGATACCTTTTGAGGATGTTGATTTAAAAGAGGACTTGACATATTGCAATTTCTGTCAAGATTTTGGAAGAGGCAGAGCGCTGCACAAGAAACAAGACTATCAAATTCAGAAAGTGCAATGGAGCAACCGTCCAGTCGAAGCAACTGGGAACGAGAAGAGGATCTTGAGCGAGTTTCCTAATCTATTTCTCAGTTCATCCGAATCTCGGGGTCGAGATTCCTTCTAAGGGGGGTAGGTTTGTAACATCCCAATTTTTGCTTTTATTTTGAAGAAATAGTTTTAAATTAATAATTTCCAATTTTCTCGAATTTTCAAGTTAAAGTTTCATTGAAAAGAAAATTTAATATCCAAATAAGTTGGAAATATTTTTCATATGTTTAAAACATTATCAGTGAGTTATGTGAATTTTTCTGGAATTTTTGGAATTTATTTGGTATTTTTCTGAGTATTTTAAAGTCTCCTAATGATTTCTGAAATATATATAAAAGATTTAAATATCAAATCTCCCTCGGGCTGACACTTGTCAAGCATCCGAGCCCTTCCTCCCCGGCCCGAGCTCATCCCCGCCGTCTACGCCTCATCCCGCCTTCCCTCTCTCTCGCGGCGCCAAGTGTCGCGCATCCGACGGCAGCCCGGCTATCCCAGCGACTAACACTCAAAAGGATTAATCATCCTTATAGGGTAGGTTGATCCTCCCCGCCCGACTGGTTACCGCCGCCGCTCTCTTTCCTTCCCCGCTCCCTCGGCGCGCGTTCGAGCCCCGCTCCGCGCGCGAGGTTGAGTTTCTTTTTTTCGAATTGCGCTGACAAGTGGGCCCCACCTGTCATTGACCGGTCTGTGTGGACTCACTGCCAGCAGGTCCCACCTGTCAAAGCCGTCGTTCCCAACGCGTGTCGTCATCTTGACCGTTCATGATTGCCGTATTAAATCGCAGCCGCCCGTTGCCACTTAGTACACCCCATCGGCTCAGATTCAATCAACGTTGCCGGATTGAATCTCAACCGTATCCTTTCACTTACCCCTTCACCCATCATCCTGCGGCCTTGATTACTTTTCTCTGCCACGCGTCGTGCATCCGCGCCGTAACCGTCGCCTTCTCTCTTTTTCCTCTCTCACTGACATGCGGGGCCCATCGGCGAGTCGTCTTCCCCGCCACCTTCTTCCTCCCCGCGTCTCGCCGCCGCCATTAAATCAAAAACAAGCTTTAAAAGCTTTCTTAACCAATTATTTCCCGTGCCGATCGCATATTAATTCCCGCCTCCACCGCGTCGATTTACCGCATAAAGACGCGTTACTCCTCTCTCGCCGTCGCATTCATCTCCTCCGGCGGTTCCAAGTCCGGCGAACTTCGCGCGGCCGTTACAACCCTCCCGGTCTATAAAACCCGCACCCGAGGTCCCTCTACCGCTGCGCCCTCCTCACCTCTCAAACGAATCACCCGAGCGCGAGCCCTCCCTACGCCCGATTTCTTCCCGCGGCTTCAAATACTCCGCGAGCAATTCCGCCGCCGGGCTACCTCATTCTCGCCGACGCCTTCCCGACGTTGTTGGTGCCAAGGCGATTCCCGCGACCCCTTCCCGAAGCCGCTGCGCCATCGATCACCTCCGCCGCCGTGAGGTTCCTCTCCGACCGCCGCCCCTTCGCCGATTCTTCCTCCGGTCACCTCGGCCTCGCGCAAGAAGTACCGGCGCATTCCTGCATCCTTCTCTTCATTTTGGTACCCTTGGCGGCGCGCCGTCACGAGCTCGGCGACCCTCGGTCCCGTGGCGCCACCACCGCCGCCGCCGGCGTCGTCGGCCGAGGTGGCAGCAGCGTGGCGGCCGATCGGCGCCACGTCGGCGCCACCCGAGCGCCTCGCCACCTTGCGCGCGCGCGCCACGCCGGCAAAGCGCTGGCGTGGCGCCACGCGGCGACCACGCGTCGACCACGTGTGTGCCACGTTGCCGCCGGCCTCCGCAGATAATCCTCAAGAGGATTACCTACCCATTAAGGGTAGGCGGTGCCTCCCGCTCACTTGGCTAGCGCCGCTCTCCTCCCCTCCCACTCCTCTGCGCGTTCGAGCCCGCTCCGCGCCGAGGTTGAGTTTTCTCCGTTTTATTCCACGCTGCCAGGTAGGCCCCACCCGTCAGCGACCACCCCTCTGCGCTAACCACTGACAAGTGGGTCCCGAGTTCAGTGGGTCCCACATGTCAGAGACTTATTCTAAATGAAATTTCTGACCAGTGGACCCCACATGTCAGAGATTTCCGAATTTCTGGATTTATTCAAATCTGAGATTTTCAAATAGCCATATCTTTTTCATTTTAGCTCCAAATTGGTCCATTCAAATTTCTAAATTCATCTAAAATTTCAATCTTTCATTTGGTATATTTATTTTCAATTTTTGAATTTTTATTTTATTTTATTTATTTGGAATTCTCGATTTACGTGTAGAGACCGATTTGTCTGAGCAATCTCAAGAGCAAGTTGTGGAAGATTTCAACCAGACACAGGAAGGCAAGTCTCCTTTGACCATTTTGCTCCTATGTTTTACAAGTTTCCTTTGATCAACTTGCTCCAATGATTTATAAAATGAGTAGGTAGTTATTTTAAAATTAATGCATGCTTATGTTATATCAAGTGATAATTTGATTTAGAAAATTTAGTTAAATACCCAATTTGCTATACCTTCCATTGAAAATTGTTTATCTTGTACCATTGTCAACTTAGGATATCCCTTTGACTCAATAATGAGTTAGTGTTACAATTGTTGAATGTTTAAATACTAGCAAATGCTTAGCGTAGCAAATTAATGTATTAATACTCAAATGAGTAGCATGATTATCAGATGTTTTGATGAATGATTTGTTTGAACATTGGTAATGGATGTTACCATTGTTAAAAGTTTTGTTTGAAAAGTGGTAATGGGTGTTATCACTGATAATTTAAAAGTAAAAAAAAATGGATTTCAAAGGGAAAAGTTGACAAGGGTGGATGGAAGGTTTGGCTGGTGCAGTTAGCACGAGAATTGTTGGGTTTGTGAATGAGCCACCCTGGTCGATTAAGGACCGACGCTTGTGTTTGTCCAAACTGAGCAAAACAGTACAACCACAAGTCTATATGGGTACGACCTAGCTAACTACCCTATAATAGTGTAGTTTAGATATCACCAGTGGTGTATTGAGTGCCAGGGTGTACTGGTTACTCATAGTGAGGGACAGGGTTTACTGTACTCATATGGCGCAAGAGGGGGCTCCAACTTGTGGATTCAAGTTGTGGTGAAACCTTAGCGGGTGGTATTTAAACTATACCGGAGTAGGTGAAAAGCTTTGTGATAATTTATCTGAGTCTTATGCCAAAGGAAGCATGTTGACTGCAAAGATGACTTATCTCTTGTGGGTAAAGTTGTACACCCTCTGCAGAGTTAAAACTATTCGAATAGCCGTGCCCACGGTCAAGGGCGGGCAAGGAATGCATTCACATGGTAGAAGTTTTGGTTTTAATTTCAAAACAAAATGAGTTGGAGAAAAACTCGGGAGTAGTATAACTCTCGTGATGTTCAGATCAGGGGGTGTAACCTGAGGTTTTGAAAATTGGCTGTGATGGCCTGAGATATTAGTGTTGATAGTTTAACCTTCACTAAAGTACTTATCCATTTTCGATTATTAAAAACAAGTTGTTTACAAAATGGCTTTTAAAGTAATTATGTAGATTTGAAATAAAATGCTGATTTTTGCAAATAAACCATATAGCCTTCCTTTGTGAAACCTTACATCTATGCATTTTTCCCAAGACTTGCGGAGTACATTTTTGTACTCACCTGTTGCTCTATAAATATAAAAGCAGAGAATGGAGAAGATCAAGCTGGAGAGTATGACTTCTGCGCCGAATGTGGATGCGGTGGATTATTCTCGGATGCCTAGGATTCGCTTCCCCAGTCAATTGCCTGTGGCAGATTGATGGGTCGATCAAGTTATCTTTTGCTTCCATTGTGTTTTTGCTTGTGGTTACTGTGAACCTTAGTAAGGCAATGGCCTTTGTAAAACTTCGATACTATTGTAATAAAGCGTTGTTGGCAATGTATCATCTTTTCTGTTTGAACTGTGTGTACTAGCATTGATCTCTGGGACTAGTACGGTAATACACAGGGGGTCTGGGAGTTTCTACTCCGGGTCTCACAGAAGTGCCTTCTTCTGTCGACATGATCATCAGAGTCTCGTCGGATCTCACAGATGTTTCCATGGCTGGCCTCCGTGCGCCGCCGTCCCCATGGCCCTCTCCGTTCACCAGATCCGTGGCTTAGGCCTGGGTCTGGCACAATCCATGGTTGGCCCTAACTCTGGCCATCTGCGCTGCTACCCTACGGCCTGACTCCGCCTACCGCTCAGCGCCTCTGGCCTCGGCCTCCCTACGCTCAGCGTCTCTAGCCCCTCACCGCACGAGCTCTACTCGAAATCACTGGTAACCCAGGTTGATTGGTGTCAGGGCTATTGCCCGCCAGCTTCGATTCGTCTCCTCCTCCCCTACCCTTCTGCCTTTCTCGATTTCCTTAAGTGCATCTTAAATTTTGACTTGTTGTTGTTCATTCTTGGAACTAAACCGACGGTGGGGTTTGGTCGCTACGGCGGGGCTTGAGGTCATGCCATGCGCTGGGGGAGCATGGTATGGCCATCGGGAGCATGGAGTTCATCCTACACCACGGCGGCTCACCTCCTTGGTACTTTTACTCCCTCTTCCCTTCCTCTACTGTCGGCTAGTAATCTTTGTGATGGCTCTATGGTGCTCTAGTGATGCTATTACTATGGTTGAATGTGTCATCTAGCTGGTTTAGTGCACAAGGGGTGGTTTCTATGAATCAATGGTAGAGAAGGTGAATGATGGTTGTTTACCTTGGTGGTTTGTCGTTCGGTTTGGGATGGGGATCGCATCTTGACTCATTGGCTGCTGTCTTGACTTGATGCTTGCTTGTGATGACTTGTGAAGGCTTGTCTGTCCTCCTGATTTCCTCGGTTTAGTTGGTCTACTTCCTTGGATTGGCTCCTCTTGCTATGGCCGAATGGGTTTGGAAATGGCCTCGGCTGGTGTCTTGGCTAGCTTCGGCCCTTTTTCTTCTCTATGTGTTGGTTGTCTATTTCTCTGGAGCTCTCCTGGTGAGGTGTGGCTTTTATTGGCAGTGGTGGTGATCGAATGGGACTTTGCCTCTTATGGGTTGGCTGGCTTTACCCTTATTACTTATATGCTCCCCTGTGCTATGGGGGTGGGATGAGATATTTTGAGCTGGCTTAAACAGTGATTCTTCGCAAAACAATATTTAGGTTTGTTTTTATTGCCGAATGATGACGTAATGACTGTGTGACGTGCCGACTGGCCCCCGGACGGTCTAGGAACCTCGGTGAACAAAATGCCCTGCCTGAAATTAAATTCTAGGGCTCTGACGACAATTCTTCTTTTAATTATCTTCTTTTGTTCGGTCTTTTTGGTATTTTTAAATTAACTTTTCTCATGATCGAAATCGTGACTATTTTAGAAATTAGGTGACTAAAAATTGATATGCATGTAATTGATATTTTCTATAGCTCTTAGTTAATTGCAAATGTATGAAATGCCCCATAATGTAATTTTATTTTTGTATTTGATGAAATTCTTAACTGTTGCTCAATTGATGTAATTGATTCATTGAATAGGGATTATAATTAATAAACTATTGTATCACGGACTAATAAATATACATATATTTTAATTGAGTTAAATACTTTTACTTGTTGTGCAGTTACATTGTTTTTTTCACTGTAGTCTATATTAGTTGGTCTTCGCCCTCATCAATGGCCTGCATCGTTCGTTCAGACCGGCATGCAGGTGACTTGCTGAGGAAACCACCAGTAGATTGCTTGCCCATTCTTAGACCAGTGCAGTACTAATAGCAACCGATCCGTACTAATAATGCATGTGAACAACTTATGAATCGCGCAGATTAAGGGCCTGTTTGTTTTAGCTTCTGGCAGCTGCAGCTACTTCCAGAATCTGCAGCTCCCCCAAACAGTCCAGATTTTCATCCAGATTCTAAGTAGCCAGAAGCTACAGAATCCAGAAAATGAACTAGTAGCCAGAAGCTGGGGTTATCCAGCTTCTCCAGATTCTGACTAGCTAGATACTCACCAGCTGCTTCTCAGAATCTAGCAGCTGAAACAAACAGGCCCTAAATAGGCACGTTCCTGCGCTTCGTGAGCCACCTACTCCGGTGCCTCTGGAAGAATCCGGAGGAGCCATTTGGGTCCTCCACTAGCAAAGTAGTTCGTCCGGTGAAGCTTGGGAGGAGCAGCCAGCAGGCTGCAAAACTAAATGGATTTCGTTGTAAGTGTATGTAATCCCAATTCAGAACCGGATCCACACCGAGTCAACTTATCCAAGTGATAAACGATTACAAGATCCCAATCAAAACAACCATGCCCTACATACAGGGATTTGGCTGTAGTGATCGATGGAAAAAAGAGTGGAAAGTACTCCTATGTTTTATACATGTGCATCAGTGCATGCGTGTGGAGAACACCATGAATACATGGGAATAGTCGGTTGCCATGCATCTGTGTATTCCATCCTGAGCAAGTTAGTCTAACAGCAATTTTCAGTAATAAAATTTAAAAGACATTTTGTGGCTTTTAAAATTTTTTTGGGAATTTTTAGAGAGTTTCTCAATTGTAAAAGGATTCTCCTATTATAAGAATCGGTGAAATAAATATTTTGAGCAATCAAAAGTTGTTCAAAACCCAAAATCATTTTATTTAATTCCAAATTGATTTAAAATGAACCCCAAAATTTTCTTATATTTTTAGAATTTATTTGGCATTTTTTTAGCTTATTTGTGTTTTTTGTTATTTAAAACATTTTTTAAAATTCAAAATCCCTGAAAATTGTCAAGACCTGGGATTTAACATTCCAAATCCATATATGTTTACCGTGATAATCCCATAATCAGTGACTAGTATACACATTCAACAATATTTATATCACATCCATACATGACGAAATAAAACATAGTGGCACGATATAGATGAAACAACCGCAGTTAAGTCATATCCAATTAAGTGTTATGACAAAAGGGCTGACCGACCAAATGTTTCACAAAGTTAGGAGTTTTGTAGTGGACAAAAGATAACAAAAGCACTAACACCGTGTTCGACTTGCCATCCTCGATTGACTATCACTTCACTGTCGTTGTCAGGAGCCGAACTGCTCTGTTGCCTTCGTCTTCACCACCGACAACCTTCGATGTCCCTTAGTCCTTGCACATTGCCCTTGTGTTCATGTCATGCCAAAGCCATCTGATGTTGCCTTCTGCTGTCGACATCATCATTGGACTCTCGTCGGATCTCACAGATGTTGCCATGGCCGCCACATCACCTTGCCATATCATAGCCAAGTCGACACCATGTGTGTGCTACATCAGCACTAACATACACGTCGGCATCCCATGTGGCAGCCTGTTCCAAACCCTAGATACTCTATGGACGCCTAGGTCACACTCCTATTCCATGAGCTCAGCTCACCATGAACCAAGTGATCTAGCCCATGCGCCCGGTCCACCAAACAGTAAACTATCGACAACCTTTTGAATTTCTCTCTTCTTTCTTTTCTTGATTTTCCTGCCAATCCAAATTCCAGGAGCCCATTCTCTTATTCGAACTCCGATTGAGCTCATTCAAGTCTCTAAATTCATATAAACTCAAACACTATTTTTGGTGAATTTTAATTAATTTTTGGAGTTTTTGTTCTCTATTTTCATTTTTATTTAGATTTTCTATCTCGCGCAATTAGACTTCAACACACCAAAATCATTTGCCGAGTAAAGAGAAGAAGTAGTTCAAGATCAAAACTTCATCGAAGGCAAGTTGCACAATTTTGATCATGTTTATCCTAGTTTTTATAAAATTATTTTGCATTTTAAATTATCCTACATTGCTATTTTATTATCAAATTAATTACTCTGGTGTAGGATCAAGGATAACTGACAAGGGGGTGAATAGGAGGTTCTAAAAATTCTTGCTTTCTAAAATTAATTTATACTATTTTAGAGCTAAGCAAGATTTATATTGCAATTCAAGACCTACTCAATTCTAGTATAGCTATGGCACCACAAGACAAGTCTCTAAAAATATATCTCTAACAACTAAATAAGACATTCTCAATAATCTCAATTTGTTAGAAATATAAATGCAGAAAGTAGAGGCAATGAAATAACCCAATATGAAAAGTGATGTTCTGCCATGGTATTGAAGACTTGCCAATCTTCACTAGTCCACGTTGAGGAAAACCCAAACGACTTGGACCGGCTCCACAAATTAAGCCTTGCTCCTTGATTCCACTAGTACTTCTTCGTTTGCTTCGGAGATGGTGAACACCGAACCACTCATAAATTGGCACCAGGCCTCTTCACAATCTCCTTAAAGATATCACTATGCAATCTCTTGCCAAACCGTCTAGGTGCCGGTAAGCACCAAGAGTAATAAATCATAGCTTCGCTTGACGGCAATCAAGTACTAAGAATCAATTTAGGATGAATACACATGACTTTTGGCTCAACTACCTCAAATGAATGCCAAGAGAATAAACGAGGTGCGTAGAGAGTACTATAAGCTCAAAGATATTAAATGAAATATCAAGCATCTGTCGTTGAGCTGCTGGAGGGGTATTTATACTCTCACCAACCAAATTGGACTGTTGGAGGCAAAATCCTCAAAAGATCAATGTCAGCGGTAGTACTGCACTCATTGGCTGGTACTACTACACCTGTACTGACAACACAGTAACAGCAATAGCAGAGCCTCTGAACTAGCCGTTGAAAATGTGGTGCAGTACTACCGGCGTTATAAGTCCAGTAACTCCGCAATCCGGTAATTCTGATTTCTAGTACGGTACTACTATTTGTTTTGAGGACCAAAAATGGTCCTCTTTGGAAAAAACGTGCCGCCCCTAAATTCAAAACTTCCAGGGTTTGGTAGTACTACTCAAGAGTTACGGTCATACCGCAACGTGGTAGTACCGCCATTATAAGTCTGGTACTACCATTTTCTAGAGGAGCAAACAAGTTTCAAAAGTGACTCTTTGAAAAAACATACCGTCAACTAAACCTCGATACTTTTAGGTTGCGGTAGTACCATGCCAACTTTTCGATGATACCGCACAGTGGTGTACCATCAAGTAAACTCCAGTACTACCGATTTTTTTGAGAATGCACAGTTGGTTTTCAATTTAAAATCTAAGTGTATGCATAATCCTAAATTGATCCAAATAGCACAAGAATATGTAGTCAAGCTACTAATTATGATCCTTCTTAATAGAACGACATCTAACCTAAAATCCAGTCTTCGATCTTTTGTTCTAAGACCGGTAAAATACAAAAAGGGATCATAGAATAATTATACCTTTGTCTTGTATCATATCGATCCTCATGTTGACCTTTAGCATGCATTTTCAGGTTGTCACATTCGTCACCAGGATTAAACCTTTCAAACACTCAATAACATATATTAGTCCCATATTCACATATTGTCATTAATTACCAAAATAATTTTTAGGGTCTAGATGCTTTCAATCTCCCTTTTTTTGGTAATTGATGACAACACAATTAATATGTGAGAAAGATATAGTTTTGAATATACCACTTGTTAGAAAATGAGTTGTATATTCTTGTTGTAACTTTGAAAAAACAAGTAATTCTTGCAATGAGCTCAAATGAGTTTTGAGAATTATTTGCTTTGTAAATTATTACAACGAAAGCTCCCCCTAAACATATGCATACAAATAAGAAGATACTTTGCAAGCACATGTAAAGATTTTTGAAAACAATTTGGTGGAGTTTCTTTTGTTTGTTGGACTTGAGGGGATTGACAATATCATAATCAACACAAAGATAAGGATTGCTGTTCACAGAGAATAACTTAACCGTATTACCAAGTACCAAGTTCAACAATATTACATAACAAGTCCTCATATCATAAAACAATTACCAAAATAATTTTTAGGGGCCTAAATGCTTTCGCCTGAGAGGTAGTTATTGTCTCAGTTGTTATGTATTCACCTTGCCCAATTGTATGCCATGATCCATTGACACACTAGATGGTTAATGTTATTTGGTCAATATTATCATACCAATGTGGGTTGGTTAGAATTGCTTAGCCATGCTGGGATTATGGAACATCATTTTGGAATATCAAATTTACACCTAAATAATCATATATGGAATTGCTTTGTGAATAGTTTTGTGCACTACGTGCTATCGTTGATGGCATGTGTTTCACTTAGTTAACTGGTGGATAAATGATTTAGACTAAGATGATTGAAAGAACTGTATGCTCGTGATATGTGCAAGCTTTGTGAATCATTTAGTTAGAGAATTGGGAAGTATTGCACTGGTCAATTAAGGACTTAACTTTGTGCGCCATTGAAGTGAGCCACATCGTACAATAACATGCTCTATGGGGCGGGCCTAGCTCAGTAAGTTACCAAGTTATGGTATTGACTCCTCAGGTGCTAGGTTAACCTTTGTGATAGGGTGGAAGGTGTGGATGCATCTTATGGATGGTGCACCGTTTACAAATCTAACGATGAGTTCCAGGCCTACTTGCATATGTTGGAGTGAGGCTATCAAATTTAAACTCAATGAGAGGGGTCAGTATCGAGGCAAACTTTCTAAAAGGTTTTGTTATGATTGTCTTAGTCGTACACCTAAGGAAGCATGAAATTGGCCAAGAGTGTGAGTTGATCATATCATACGAGATGATGGGAGTCCATGGGCCACCCCTCGCCTTCCTCCTTCACTATCGAAGCCACACCTCCCCAGCTCTATTATCCTCATCCCTCATGTTGACACTCACCTACAAGTGTCACTGCCCTCTGGATCCGGTCGCTAAGGTCCACGTCTCGTTGCCTTCCATCACTTGCCTCTTGTCCTCAACACCGTCTCTAGCTCTACGTCACTGGCTACGGGTTCAAGGTGGGCAAGTGGCAGTGTTAGCCAAGGCAGCGTGTGCAGGAGGATGGGAGTCCATATGTGTCGGGTCCTGAATTCGCAAAGCTAGACTCTCTATGTATATTACACTAATATAGAATCATCCTAGTACACATAGTAGCAATATTGATATAATATCATCCATACACATGAATAACTAAGAAAATAGCTAATATTATTTAATTCACTAAGTATGATCTTATGATCAGACTTTACATTTATTATGTCTCGCAGGGCTTAGCACTAAGAAATAAACTTGTAGAGGAAAACCAAAAGACAACTCCAGTGGAAAATAACCCATCTCAAGCCACAAACAATCGACTGGGTTTGCTCGACCTAGCAATTATCCTCAAAGACCAGTGAAGATTCCTCTCCTTCAGCAGCTGAGCTATGTTGATAGTAAGGGTGAGCACATAGAGTACTCAACAAGTTGTGCATGCAAAATGCAATATATATATATATATATATATATATATATATATATGTGTGTGTGTGTGTGTGTGTGTGTGTGTGTGTGTGTGTGTGTGTGTGTGTGTGTGTGCAAGGCGCGTACAAGGAAATGCCTAACTTGGCTTATTTTTGCATAAAGCTCAATTTAACTTGTAAATATGATAAATAGATTGAAATCATAATTTGAATAAAATAGATAATAAATAAATAACAAGGTAACAAGTTCCCACATAGCTCAACCATCAATTTCACATAGCTTTCCTTCCCAAGTTTTTGGTTATGAAAATCTACCCATTGTATGAAATTCCCGAGCATGTCCATGACCATGGACATGACTATTCGAATATATTGATTTAACACTTTACAAAGGTTGAACAACTTTTCTCACATGATATCATCAACTCATCCTATTAGCCAATTACACACTTCCTTTGGTGTGCAACTAAGATGATCATAAGAAAACCTTTTGGAAACTTTGCCTTAGTACTAAACCCTCCTGATGACCCTGATCCTCTCCACCCACACCCTATTCACAAAGTGTTGATGTAGTGGAAAGGGGACTCATTGTTAGATATGTAAATGGTACACCCCGTCCATATGATGTAACCCTCATAAGCAGTTACACCCTCCACCCAGTCTATTATACAGCCCGAGGAGTCAACACCAAAGCTCGACAACTTACTAAGCTAGGTTTGTCCCATACCAGATATGTGGTTGCACAATTATGGCTTAATTCAATGGCACCCTAGTCTAAACTATTTTATCCATCCTTGATGTTAAAGTGCAACACATGCCATCAATGATGACACATAGTGCCCAAAGTTATTCACAAAGCAATTCTATATATAATTAATCAATTTAATTTAATATTCCAAAACATTGTTCCATAACTCTTAGCATGGCTAAGCAATCTAACCAACCTATGTTGGTAACATATTAATGACCAACTAGTAATAACCATCCTAGGATGACAATGGATCAAGGCATACAAATGAAAGGGGGATAAATAGCAATCAATAATTATCTCCTACGGTATTTTTAGTAAATAGCAATGAATTTAATCTAAATACAAAATAAATTTATAAACACTGGGTTCAAAATGATCAAGGTTGCACAACTTGCCTTCAATGAAGTCCTGGTTTGGAACTACTTCTCCTTGCTCAACAAACAATTCTGAGGCGTCGAAGTCTTCTCGTATGAGAGAGAAAATCCAAATAAAAACCAAGACTAGAGAATAAACAAACTTTAAAAATTAAATAAAATTCACCATAAAATAGGACTTGATTTTATATGAATTTAGAGACTTGAAAAGGCTCAATCGGAGTTTTTTTGAGAGAGACTGAGCTCCTGGAATTTAAATTGGCTAAGAAAATCCAAAATAGAAAAGAGAGAGAGATAATTGAGAGACTATCAGGTGGGGCAAGGAAATATTCTAAAATCTTTTCTTTTTCTTAGAGTTTTTTTTTAAAATTCAATAGAGGATGGCATGTGGGACCCACATATCATATACTTGGTCCATGGTGAACTTGGTCCACCGAACCAGTCAAGGCTAGGCTAACAAGGCAGACACGCAAGCACCTAAGCTCATGTGGCGCTGACATGGCATCCTATGTGGCATGTTGATGTGGCTAACTGGTTTGAGCTGACACAACCATAACAATCTGACATGTCACTAACTCGGCTGGTAGGTGGGGAGACTTGGCACCGACGTTGAGAACACATGGGATGGTGTAACATCCAAAATTTTGGGTGTTCAAAAATGTGAGAAATTTACAAATTTTTATCGAATCTTTTTGGCATTTGAATTTCTTCTACAAGTTCATTAGGGTCTTTATGGATTTCTTGCTATGCAAAATTAATACACAAGGAATAATTCCCAAATACAAGTAAGAATCATAAAAATAGAAGATATGGAAAATTTTGAAACAATGAATTATGAGTTCAAAATATAAAAAACCTAAATTTAAATTTAAGTCAATAAAACAAAACCAAAAATTAAAGTAAGAATCTAAAGAAAGGAATTATGATCAGGAAGTTAAAAATGAATTCAAAAAATTGGAAAAAAATGCAAACTATAGGTTGAGTTCATATTCATATCTTAATTTCAAACTGAAATTCAAATTTGAATGCAAAACCAAACAAAATGTAAACTCAACATTCAAAGAAAATTTATAGAAAAATAAAAGTTATTGAATCAGGCCGACCCATTTTCCTTTTCTCTTTTCTCTGCAGTCTTGCTTGGCCCATTTCTTCCCAATCGACCTCTGTTCTTTTTCTATCCCCCTCTATTTCTCCTGGCTATGTGTCGACCATACACATAGCACACCGACCTCATTGGCCGTGTGCACGCCAGCATGCACCCTGCCCAAGCCTAACTCATCCTTGTGCCAACACCGGCCTGACAACACCTGCGCAACACTATGCCATGGCCGTCCCATCGCCATGCCTTGCCACAGGCATGCAAGCCATGACCAAGCTGCATCAGCCCTACGCCGTAGCCATTCCACGCCCTGTGGCCCGGTCCTGATCTATAGCTCACCACAGAGCCTCCCCTTCGTGCTAGAAATAGCCTTTGAAGCTTGCATTGCCTCGCCTGCGCCTTCCCTACTTTGCTCCTTGTTCCTTCTGAGCTCAACTTGGCTCAAATCATGCGTCGGCCACCACATCTTTCTGTCATTCTGGCCATTCTGGCGAGTCTCTTGCAATTGTGACCTTGTCATCTCATGTTCCCAAGCTTCTTACTCTTCTATCCTTTTGACTTAATTGAAATTTCATGCCCCGCAGCTCACTGCGTTGACCACCTTCCACATTCCCAGCCAACACCACTACTGCCACCGCCTCCACCTCCTTGGTGAACCTCACTTCAATTCCCCGCTCTTGAGGCACCTCGGTAACCCCCTCAAACCATCCCATGTGACGGACCCTTCCCTTCATGCCATAGTGACCCACCTTCGTGTAGCACC
The DNA here is from genome assembly GCA_036346265.1 of Melocanna baccifera. Classification (NCBI taxonomy): domain Eukaryota; kingdom Viridiplantae; phylum Streptophyta; class Magnoliopsida; order Poales; family Poaceae; genus Melocanna; species Melocanna baccifera. The sequence continues at coordinate 15,582,159 of CM070709.1, forward strand.
CCACGCCACCCTAGGCTTGCACCGCTAGACCACCTTGGCTCCTCCCCGCCTTCTCCAACACACTAGTACATTTCCCATGATCCCCTCATGCTCATGCTCTCTCTCTCTCTTTGGACCCCCATCCTTCCAGCTACCGGTACTCCATTTCTCCCCACCTCCAGCCATCGTGAGCCACTGCGGTCTGCCCTCTGTTCCGCCTGAGCCGCAAAGATGTCTCCCCTGGCCTCCTCCATCCCCTGTTGTTCCATTTTTGCCATCACCTCCACCTCCCCAGCCATCTTTCATTGGTGGCACCGCCGCCCACCATGTGTTGACTGCCTCCCCTATTTCGGCCTTTGGTTCTTGAGGATCCTTCTTTGTTCTCTCTTTTCTCAATTAATGTGTATGGCAAGTGGGCCCAAGGCAAACACAACTCATTTGATGAATCACTATTTAGTGTGATCAGTCTTGAACTCCAAGGTGTTAGCCAAAACTCAAAATAAAAATATGCTAAAAATAATTTAGTTACAAATAAGAAATACATATGAGTTTTAATTATGGATATATGGAAATCAAGAATGTTTAAGAACTACTCAAATCGAAAAGTGATAAAACATGTTCTTATAAGTAAAAATAAAGATAAAGTTGGAAATCATGAAATTAGAATAAAAAATTGCGCAAGGTGGGAGTATTATAGATTTAATCTAGTTGTAGGATCGTATATAGCAATCAGAGGGGGATGATTGATTGTCACCGCTTAGTGACACCTGAAAATAGATCTCAAATACGACCACCGATGCCAGCAAAACTTTTCTTGGAATAGATCTAATATATTATTTTTGTATCATGGATGTGGTTACAAAGTGCCCTCACGGCAACCCTAAAAACTCTCTGAATGAAAGCCCTCTAAAAACCTACACAAAAACTCATCTAGTTAGCCCTTAGACTCTCCTGCTTTTATAGGCTAACGTCCCAACCGTTTCTAATTCAAAATACGAACACAACACCTTATCTCTTCCAAAAAAACCAAAGGACCCAAAACCCTTTCCTAACATGGGTTTTACCATATCTCTAAACATTCTTGTTACAGACTCCTTCCACAATGTCTCTAATCTCACGACGTGGCAAAGCCTCTAGGACATACTTCTTGTATCTCCATCGCACATCACTAACTCCTGTGTCGAAGCCTCTATGATTGTATCTCCTATAGCTTCTCCACACATCATCACATGCTCTAAAGTGAGTCCAATTACCTCGCATGACATCTTGACCACCTGGACCTCAGATTACCCCTTCCTACTCCCGGTCCTTCACATCACCAACCGTAACTGTCTCCACGCATCATTCATCTTTGATCTCCACATGCTATAGTATGAGCCTGACCACCTTGCATGACATTCCGACTGCCTGGACCTCATATTACCCCTCCTAGTCCCAGTCCTCCTCATTACTGACCATGATCGTCTCCACGCTCACTTGCACATGTAAAGACCAAAGAAACTTTCTTTCGATACAAGTTCTCCACAATTTGACCATCATCAGCACACACACATACACTCACACCACCCTTGTCCATCCATAGATAAGAACAAAACCATCCATGAACATCAATCAGGTCTTCTAAGACCACACATTTCATCGCTATCCAAACCTCCAACTTCAGACCAATGATTACGACCGCTAACTCAACAAGTACTCAAAAACTACAAGTACTCAGTAAATCCCATCGCTTTGCTCAAAACACTTGGGAAAAACATGCATCTCTACCGATTACTGAGAACCAAGTTCTTCTAACTACCGAGAACTAAGTCCTTTTGACTACCGATCACCAAGTAACTACCTGGTACTATAGCATCCACCAATCACCGACCATTATGTACCAGCCAATCATACCGCTAGCCTAACATGAGTACTTAAAGTACTCAAGGATCACAAGAAATAAGCCATTTGTACTAACCATGAAGTCTATGAGTACCGATCGTGATGCCTATGGCAACCGATCACAAAAAGCCTTCGACTGCTGATCGCTAGATCTACAACAATCGATTGAAAAGTCTAAGATAACAAAAGAAGACTGCAAAAGTCTACGGGTATTAATTACAAAGTCTACGACCATCGAACGCAAAGTCTTTGAGTGTTGATCACAAAGTCTACGACCATTGACCACAAAGTCTATGACTATTGAGTACCGACCAACAAAGCCTACGACCATCAAAAAATACTATAGCTATGACCATAAAAAGTACTATACCTACGTGGTCAAAGTCGAGTGTAGTAGAAGTCGAACATGGTTGAAGCCTGCCATGGTCGAAGTCATTGGATCCTTCGATGCCACTTGAAAACCATCCAATACTTTGATGTTGCTCGAAAGCCTCTAATGTCATCTAGCCGATTAGACTGGTCCGAACATCCTTGAAACAGAGCATCGCTCAATCTCTATCTCTACTCGACAGCTGTCCGATATCACTTCACTGATCAGACTGGTCCAAACATCATTGAAGTAAAGCATCGTCAGATATCCGTCGCTACTTGACAGCCATCCAATGCCACTTAACCAATTAGACTGATCCGAATATTGTTGAAGCAGAGCGTCGTTCGATGTCCGTCGCTACTCGAGAACCGTCTAATGCCACTTAACCATTCGGACTAGTGTGAACATTATTGAAGCAGAGCGTTGTCCGATGTCCGTCACTACTCCACAGCCGTCCAATGCCACTTAACTGCTCGGACTCAAAAAAACCACTCGATTTTGAAACCTTCGATTGCAATCAACCGAAACTTTCACAAACATAAAATCAAAAGCAATCCAAATCTGAATTATTCATCATCACTTTATTCATGACCATCTACATGGTCTAACAATCACCTCCTTGATGAATACATTGACAACACCTCAAAATCTTTCGAATAAATTGAATTTTGAAAGAAAAGCAAAATTTGCGAAGCTCAGCAAACACTCGGCAAAACTCATAAGACTCCCCCTCAACACAAGAGTATAAAATTTGTCCAATTTATCCCTAGTTCCTCTCCCACATTCTCTAATTTCCCCCCTTTGGCAATGAAATCATCAAGAGTTCTAAAGAAAGGATAAGTCTAAAACATGAACAAAGAGAGTAAACATCTAGAAGCTTTAAAGATTATCCAAGTCATTTTGCATTAATTTAAGAGTGTACACAAGCCTTCGTTTTGAGTAGAGCTCCCTAGATCATATAAAATCATATATCATATAACAGTCAAAACTAGTCTTTAACATGATTAAGCGATTTATACCAATAACAGGCGTCTCAACAATGACCAAACCAATTATAAAGAGTACAATGAGATATTATAACAAAAAGAGCAAGCTTAAAAGTAAAGAAAACTTTAAGTCTAGATGAGCTAGTAGTCTCATACAACACCCTATTGCTCTACACTCAAATATTTAAGCATGTGGCATGCTTGTAGCATGCTTCTTTTTATGATGACAAGTGTATAGCAAATTTTTTTAATGGTGGCATGTTTGAAGCATACTTCTTTTGATTTATGCACTTTTTGTACTTTTCTTTTATTTAACCATGGTATGCTTGAAGCATACATCTTTTCAACTTATCTCTTTCTCATCATTTTGTTCTTTAAATAACATGCCAATTGAGTGATAAAAAAGATTGCAATGTGAATCATACTAGCCTCGTAGCCAAGATTTAAGATAGGACTCACAATCAAGCTAATTCTTTTGGATGAACATCGTAAAGTACTATCTATAATTAATTTAGTCAAAGTATTCAGCCATGTCATGTTTTAATTTAAGTATAGCCAATTCATTATTACCAAAAGCTACACAACATATGAGTATGATAAAGAGAGCTCCACTAATCATTTGATTTCAAAGACTTGGATTGAATGAATTATTCGACAAGTATAATAACCAAAGTCTCTGAATCTTTTAAACAACAAGCTCCTCCTCACATTAATCCCAAGAAAAGCAACACACCTGACTCATTTCTCAACCAAGCACAAAGACAAGAATCAAGTAGTTAAGAGTGAAAGTGAGCAATCTGAGAAGGAACTCAAAGACCACTTGTAAGATAACATTACCTTTTCCACATGGTCTAACCAAAAGATGAAACTCTTAGACGCCATCAAAGGGAGTGACGAACCAACAACTATTCTAGTCAAGCAATGATGAAAAAGATTAGAACTTACTCAAGCGCATGTTCTTCATCCCATGTTATCTGGTCTTACATCACAGAAATCGTCGGTATCATAGTACTGGGGTTAGTAATATAAGATTTAGGAATCCAATACTGAGCTACTTGATGAACAGGAGCAATAGCAGGCGATGATAAAGATTTAAGTGAAGAATTAGTTTGTCAAATTTTGATCCGATGGTCGTTGAAACACAGGTTTGACCACAGGGCGATCTGATTGCCTCAGTAAAACTAGTATGATCGACGACTGGTATGATCCAGTAGAACACACTGGTCAAAACACTGGTAGATGAAACACTGGTCGTAACATTGATCTGGCCACACTGTTCTGACCATGGGAAGAATCTGGCCTAGCTGATCCTGTTGCAAAAACTTTTGACCCTGTAGAAGGTTGATTAGAGGGAGCAACACGATAGCCTATAGATGATTAATTAGAGGGAACAAAAACATGCATTGATAAGGATATAAGTGAAGCATGATCATCTGACATATTTTGATTAGTTGGTCACTGAGGTGTCGGTTTGACCACACTGGTCCGACCACGCAGAACAACTGGTCGAATGTTTGATCCAGCATCGTTGTTTTGACCATGGGAAGCAACTAGTTAGAGACACTTCTTTATCTGGTCCTTCTTTTCTTGCTTTACTTTTCTAAAGTAGAATTGAACCCAATGACCATCCTTACCACAATGAATACACCGACTTCACATCACTCAGTTTGGTAGGGAACTCCTTTGCAATACTAGCAGATTTAAAGACAATTTATTTTAGTTCATATTCAACTTCAAATTTTTTAGGTTCCAGAAGTTTACTACCTTAGGAGGATTATTCTTGGCATGATCAACAAAATTGAATCCTAACCATGATTCTTCACACTTGTTTTTGATTTGTCTATAATCATATTCAAAATTTTCTTTCCAAAGGAAAACCTCTCTAAAGTGTCTTTAATATACTCATTTTGTTTAGCCAATGTGAGACATATGTGTACTTAACAAATTCACTAGCGAGATCCTTAGAAGCACTAGACTGAGTCGACTTCTCCTTTTCAACAAACTCCTTCAACTGCTTAGTTAGAGCATTAATTTTAATATTTAACTTAGGGCAGTTAGAGCAGGAAAGAGTTTCATAACAAAGCATTTGTGGAATAGATTCCTAAGATGAATTAAGTCTATCTTGGAGCAAGTCACACTTAGAGTAAGCTCTAGAAGAATTAGACTTGAGCTTTTCAATTTTGTCATTAGCAAGTTTTAACTTTTTTATCACAAGAGTCATGTGCTAATTTTAATTCATCAAGTTTAGCAGTTACATCACCAAATTGAACCAAGGTAGACGTATTAATTTTTCTAGCAGACTCCAATTCAAAATATAAAACTTGATAAGCCTCACAAGAATCATCTTTAGGAATAGATGATCTAAGTCTATTAATATCAGAATTCAAGCTTTCGACTACAAAATTGTTTTCTTTCAATTTCTTTTTAGTCTTTTTCAGTTCAAGAGCAAGTTTAACTAGAGCATCTTCAAGCTGATCGTATGACGGTCTTACCCCATCGGGATCCCTGTAATTGTCTTCGCTGTTTGACAAGAAGCACATGCCTGTAAAGTTGTCCATATTCTTCTTCTTGTCTTTATCACAATCTTTGTCGTGGTTATCATCGTAGCTCTCAGAATCCACATCGCTTAGATCAAGTCACTCAATGGTTGCTAGAACCTTGCGACGGTAGGATCCACTCTTGATGTTACTCTTGAGTGGTTGACGACGATGACCCCTATCTTCCTCGACTACTTTCCCTTTGAGCATGGGGCAGTCTATCTTGATGTGGCCTGGCTCGCCACACTCATAGCATCTGATGGGACCTAGGGCACCACCCCACTTTCTCATCCTCAAATTAGTGAGAGCCTTGTATGATTGTGAGGAGATTAAGGCCAAGTTATCTTCAGGAAGCTGCTTGAACTGATCTTCTGAAAAGTGGACAAAGCAGACAAAGAAACACCTGACAATGTACTCAAAGTAGCCTGCACAAAGTTAGTCACAAGATCTAAAGATGAAGATTTATCGCTCTTAGATAACAAAGCTTCCATCTCATAGGTTTTCAATCTAGAGTATAGATCATCTATGATTAGAGTATCTAGATCGATGGTTTGATTAATAGTCGTGATGACCATCAACCATTCTAGACCTAAAGACCGCAAGATTTTAGTTGCATTATCTCCATCAGCAGGAATAACACCAACTCCATCTAAGTTACTCAAAATCTTTTCAAAATGGGCAAAAAGATCATGTATATATTCACTAGATTTCATAGCAAAATCCGAGTACTCCTTTTGATAAAGATTCTTACACACTTTCTTAATCTTAGTTGTTCCCTCATGATAATCGCGAAGAGTTTTCTAGATTAAGTGAGCAGATGCAAGAAATACCTTGAAAAAGTAAGTTACAAGCACAAGCGTTGAAATCTAGATCAGCTTTATTTTCGGCAGTAACATTAGGAGGAACCACATAAATTTGAGAAACCTTTTTCCAGACATCATTACCTTGAGCCTCAAAGTAAGCTTGCATATGACACTTTCAAAAAGCCAAATTAGTCCTATCTAACATAGGGGGACAATTCACATACCTCTCCGATTCCATCGCAACTGGCTTTAATACCACTTGTAGGATCATATACAGCAATCAAAGGGGTGAATGATTATCGCCGCTTATTAACACCTGAAAACAGATCTCAAATAGGACCACCGATGCCAGCAAAACTTTTCTTGGAATATATCAAATCTATTATTTCTATATCATGGATGTGGTTACAAAGTGCCCTCACGGCAACCATAAAAACTCTCTCGACGGAAGCCCTCTAAAAACCCACACAAAAACTCGTCTAGTTAGCCCTTAGCCTTTTCTGCTTTTATAGGCTAACGTCCCAACCATGTCTGATTCAAAACACTAACACAACACCTTATCTCTTCCAGGAAACCAAGGGACCTAAAACCCTTCCTAACATGGGTTTTACCATATATCTAAACCAACTCCTTCCATAACATCTTCAATCTCACCATGTGATGAAGCCTCTAAGATGCACTTCCTCTATCTCCATCACGCATCACTAGCTCCCGTGTTGAAGCCTCTAGGACCGTACCTATGTAGCTTCTTCACGTATCATCACGTGCTCTAGCATGAGCCCTATCACCTCACATGACATCTTGACTGCCTGGACCTCAAATTAACCCCTCCTAGTCTCGGTCCTCCTTGTCACCGACCATGATCGTCTCCACGCTCACCTGCACATGCAAAAGACCAAAAATTTTCTCCCGGCATTAGTTCTCCACAGCTTAACTGTCATCAGCACATACACACACTCACACCACCCTAGCCCATCTATAGACAAGAACAAAACCATCCACATCCATCAATCAAGTCATCCACGAGCACACATTCTATTGCTATCCAAACCTCCAACTTCAGACCACTCATTATGATTGCTAGCTCGACGAGTACTCAAAAACTACAAATACTCAAGAAATCCCATCGCTTCTCTCAAAACACTCCAGAGAAACATGCATCTCTACAGATTACTAAGAACCAAGTCCTTTCAACTACTGAGAATCAAGTCCTTCCGACTACCAATTACCAAGTCCTTCTGACTACCGATCACTAAGTAACTACCTGGTACTATAGCACCGTCCATCAATCACTGACTATCATGCGCTAGCTAGTCATACCGCTAGCCTAACATGAGTACTCGAAGTACTCGAGGATCATAAGAAATAAGCCACTCGTACTGACCATGAGGTCCACGAGTACCGATCGTGAAGCCTATGGCAACCAATTACAAAAAGCCTTCGACTACTGATCGCTAGATCTACGATAACCGATCAAAAAGTCTAAGACAACGGCAACAGACTGCAAAAGTCTATGAGTACAGATTACAAAGTTTACAACCATCGACCACAAATTCTTTGATTATCGATCACAAAGTCTACGACCATCGTCCGCAAATTCTATAACCATTGAGTACCGGCCAGTAAAGCCTACGACCATCAAAAAGTACTATAGCTACGACCATGAAAAGTACTATACCTACGTGGTCGAAGTCGGGCATGGTAAAAGTCAAACATGGTCAAAGGCTGCCGTGGTCGAAGTCATTGGATCCTCCGATCCACTCAAAAACCGTCCGATGCTTTGATGTTACTTGAAAGTCGTCCGGTGTCACTTAGCCGATCGAATTGGTCTGAACATCCTTGAAACATAGCATAGCTCGATCTCTGTCTCTACTTAACAGCCGTCTGATGTCACTTCACTGATTGGACTAGTCCAAACATCGTTTAAGCAGAGTGTCATCATATGTCAATCCTTACTCGATAACCGTCCAATGCCACTTAATGATCAGACTGGTCCGAACATCGTTGAAGTAGAGCGTCGTCTGATGTCCGTCGCTACTTGACAGCCGTCCAATGCCACTTAACTGCTCAGGCTGGTCTGAATATCATTGAAGCAGAGCATCGTCCGATGTCTATCGCTACTCGACAGCCGTCCAATGTCACTTAATCGCTCGAACCCAAAACCACTAGCAGCAGAACAAAAACCACTCGGAGAAGGCAAAAACCAGTCGATTTTGAAACCTTCAACTGTAATTGACCAAAACTTTCACAAACACAAAATCCAAACAATCCAAATATCAATTATTCAGCATCACTTTATTCACGACTATCCACTTGGTCTAACACTAGTCAATTGCCTGGAATAGCAAATTAATTATTATAAGGATAATTAAGTATAGGGTGAAGCCATATAAGCATTACTTGTATGCCTTGAGAGTCATAAGGTCATTTCTTTTTCAGATAGAGATTAAATATTAAGGGAAATAAGTAGGTCAATAATATTTAACTAAAATACTAAGACTTTAATTAAAGATTTCCTTGCATAAATTAAATAAGCCTAAAAAATAATTAGGTTATTTCTATGACTCAAAAATCATAAGGATCCCTTTTTCACATAATACTTAAATAATCCAGGTAATTAATTAGAATGATAAGCCACTAATGTTTAAATGGAAATAGAAGGATTTAGTTAAAAGGTGTCCTTTAATATATAGTTAGTACTGAATCAAAGATCCATTTTAAATGGAGGGATTTGCTTGTAAGAAGCTATACCGAGTAGTAAGTAAATGATCACTCGATAACACTTGTTTTAAATAGAAACTGAAACATTAACTGAAGACCCTGATAAAATATGATCCTTGCCATTAGCATGCCATCGACGCTTGAATCTTAATAGTAGAGTTAATTAAAAATGATACCAAGGTGTAATAGTACGTAGTCAACCTTGGCCCACAAAAATATATCTTAATTAAAATTAATCTATACCAGATAATAGCAAGGGGTACATAATATATCCGTCATTATTTAATCATGTGCAGCCTAGGTCATAATAAAATCAGGTGATAATGATGGGCTATGATTTTTCAAGAAGTGATGAGGTGATGGGGTTCCGATCTTCCGATAGGATGATAACTTCGATTTGAAGAAGAACGATTTTAACGATGCGGCTTCTAACCAGTCACGACTAGAACACCAAGCAATCGCTAAATCACACTCCAAGTCGTTATTAACCGTGCCAACAACGTGGTTGACCTGATCATGAAGGTCTATTCCTGCATTCAACTGAAGAACATGTAAGAACAAGATAACAAGCAATCTCAAATTGTAAATAGGATTAAAATACTCAATATGGTGAGATTTCGAATAAGGATCTTGACAGGTGGTCGTTTGACACAACTGAAGATACAAGTTGCAACGAAGGTAAACTAAACATAAATGAAATCTGAGAAAACTAGAGGGGTGCGACTTCCTTAAATAGAGGGGTGAAAGCTACACAAAACTAAGAAACAAGGAGGTGGTACTATTATTACTGTCCACATGAACAGTAGTCGGCCGTGAATAGTAGGGGTAGCACCATTCTATTAGGCCCATGCATTACAAGGCCCGATTTGGCTCAAACAGGTGGTGTAGTAAATTCTTTTGATGATTGTGGAGTATACAGAAGAAATTTATAGGCAAGGCTGGATCCATTGGAAAGAGGATGAGAAAATCTTTTCATCGAGTACTCATAGACCTCAAACGGACTCCGTATGTAAAAGTTATGCCCGTTTGAAGTTGGACCTGTCAAGCTGAATCCGAATTGATCTGAAGGCTGAATTGGATTCCAAAACGTGTCTCACTTGAACTCTTGCTTGAATTGGTTCAAAAGTGACATGGTGATCATAAAGAAGAGTTGGGGGAAATGTCGATATGGTCTTGATATGTTAGTTGGCTTCTCTTTTGGTAGACCCCAACTACGAGCTCGTAGTGTTGATGCAATCCTCCTTGTATAGCTGTGTAAATATACATTTTCATCATTAGTTAACATCATATAGTTCATATGATATAAATGCACTTCTAAAAACAAGCTCACATAATAATTTAAGTGATGTGTAGGAGCTCTTGTAATTAGAACAAAAAGCATTGCTAATATTGTTGTATCCATTGAGGCCATGTCCTCATCATCCTCCCCTTCTTGAAAATAAATCCGTCCTCGGCTTTTCATACACTGAAAATAGGGTAACAAAGAAGCCAAGGTGTATGCATGGTATATGTATATGTCATCCGTTTTAACAATTCTTCGTTGTTGCATAATTAATGTTATAAAACAGTAGCGATTATAAAAGCTCATTGTATTAGTAAGCCGGGAATTAATGAACAAATCAAAATTTCTCACACAGCAATTATTGCAACTTGTTTTGCAAATGTAATTGATGCATTTATGCAATTCAAATCTCTGAGGTTGTAAACTTGCATCGGTAGCACATATGGGCAAAAGTACAACTTTTGGAATCAAATAAAATTTATCCAAGTAATCAGATTTCAATCGAGCAATAGCACAATCATCTAGCAAGGGTGAAAAGATTTGTATGTTTTTCCATCCATCAACTTCATTATTCAGATTGTCAATGCTAGATGGTTCAATAAGAGATGAACACATAAGATTTGAATTATCACTAATTTTTATTTTTCTCTCATAATGAACAAGATTCAGCATACCGGAATTATTATTAAAAATAACATGCTTCAATTCATCTATGTGATCACAAGTTATACATATTCGATATATATGAAATTGATTGTCTACACCGTAATCTCCAATCAAATTGAACTTATATGTGTAGGTATGAGTACTTGCTAATAATTTTAAATATGAAATTTCAGTAAGATTCTTAATCACACTAGATAGCTCTTTAGGATTATCGAATATGACATAGTATAAAGAATCTTCAAGAGATATTCTAGTAAGAACTTCCTTATGAGTAATCAATTCCGTATTATGTAAATTGAGCAAAGAAATTTCAGAACATAGAATTTTCAATTGAATACATGAATTCTCATAATTACTCACCTTTTTATATTTAAATTCAGCACCATAGTTATTACCTTTATCGATCTCCTCGGTTGATGTAGGTGTTGTAGGTATCAAATCTTTATGATGAAGCAAGGAGACAGCAAGTACTTCATCTTCAACCGTGATTATCTCCTCATCTTTTGCTTTCAATAGCACCCGTTGTTGAACATTCAATTCCTTGTCTTCAATGTCAACTCTCTTCTCTTCAGTATGGTTCTCAACTTCCTGCAAGTTGTTAGTCACAGAAAAGGGCACAAACAAGGATTTGTTCTCATGTTTCTTGTCATTAAACATTCTCAATTTCTTCTCAATCTGACTTTCAACTTTACAAGCAAGTATAAACAAATGAGTGAGAGAATTATATTATTTGTAAAAAAGAATATCCTGAATTTCTTTATTAAGCCCACTTAAGAATTTATTCTCTGTAGCTTCAGCATATTAACTTAAACCGTAATGTAACAAACGAGTCTTTAATTCATGATATTATTTCTTTACAGTTCTGCTTCGTTAATTTAAATGTTACAATCTAGCTAGCAAATAATCAGCATGATATTTAGGAACAAAATCATCTCACAAAAGTTTTTTTCAATGCATTCTAAGTTCGTGGTCTTTCTCATATCTACCAAGATACTTCTACCAAAGTATTGCATCATCAATAAAAATACTAGTGGCAGCTCTAATCTTTTGCTTATCCGACCAATCATAATATTCAAATTCTTTGTCTAATGTTATCTCCCAGTCAATATAGGCATTAGGATCAAATTTTTCAGCAAAGGATGGAAAAGCATACTTGATTTTAGTTAATGCATCATCATCTTGTAGATCTCTTTGTAACCTACACATATCTCATTGATTTTGCTGGAGTCGACGACGATCGAAGCAATTAACTTTACTGTGGCTGATGTAGTTGTTTTCTTCTATGTCATCATCATCGTTCGACGAAGAGTTCACAGCAAACAGTGCACATCGAGTAGCTGGAGGTGAATATTTATCAAGTATATCAACTCTGTTCTTGATGGTGGTGAGGGTCTTATTAAGACGATCTAACACGTTGTTGGTCTCACAAAAATTCGTACAATGTGATCTTGAACCTGTCATGGTTAGTAGAAAACAAAAAAATACACGAGAATTATGTAAGTCCCTATAAACTACTAGGAGGTGAAGCTTGACAAATCACACATCTCTCAAACTCTTACCAAGCTCTTACAAGTTCTTACCAATGCTAATCAGGAGGTGTAATCGGTAGCTAGTTCGCGATAACTTGACTCAAGTGATGTGTATAGCGATTGCAAGGGTCGGTTCAACGTGATCTGCTCAGTTAGTAAAGGTATAGCTTGAAAGGCTAGATATGTAAGTAATGGAGAACAATCAGTTAATTTCAGAAATTATAGAAAATTGAATTATAATTCGTATCTAGCACTTAGCCTATATTGCTGATCAAACAAGGATAGGAGAGGTCCAAAACAAGTGTGTAACAATCTATAGGAGTGATGAACACAATATAATTCAATATAATGCAATCTATAATTTAAAAGCCTAAGGATTGATCCAAATCTGAAAATGGCAGATTTCTGTCCACTGGACAAGACGTTAGTATTTTGGCCGTAACTTTTTATCAGTTGTCTATTTGTTGTTGATTCTTTTTTTCCTTATTTTCTGACAGATTTTTCTACAACTTTTCTTTTGGAGCCATGTTCTAGAAACTAACAGATAAAATCGCACAAAAATCACAAGTGCAGACTATTATAGATTCAATCCAGAAATGTGGGTCAACTTGCACCGCAGATATCTTTTAACTGCCTTTATGGAATGAAGCAAAATTTTAGGGGCAGTTAAATCTAGAAGTTATGGATCTAATGGCAGTAGTTTCACTCAACAAAGATATCGGGAACAAAAGTTATAGCATTTTTAGTGGATGTGGTAGGAAAGCCGCTGATCTAGCCGAAATTTCAAATTATGGTGTGGGGTGTTCTTGATGGATTTTGATATGGGGATTTTTTGTATGGATTTTTATAAGAATAAGAATATGATCAGCAACTGGACAATGCTAATATGGACACAAACTCAATTTTGCAAACCAAAACTAACAGATTGAAAAGCACAATGAGGTTTGGACAGCTGAAATAAATTCTTTTTGTAGGGCAATTTTTCTGGACTATAGCACATAAAAAATCAATCTACTAACTAGGGATATAAGAAATCCTACCAGTCAACTGAAGCTCTAATACCACCTGATGAGGCGATGGGTCCCGATCTTCCGATAGGATGATAATTTCGATTTGGAGGAGAACGACTTTGGCCATACGGCTTCTAACCGGTCACGACCAGAACACCAAGCAATCGCTAAAACACATTCCAAGTCGTTATCAATCGTGCTAAGAACGCGATTGACCTGACCACAAAGGTCTATTCCTACATGCAACCGAAGAACATGTAAGAGCGAGATAACAAGCAATATCAAATTACAAATAGGATCGAAATACTCAATATGGTGGGATTCTGAATAAAGATCTTGACAGGTGGTCGTCAAACACAACTGAAAATACAAGTTGCAACGAAGGCAAACTAAATAAATGAAATCCGAGAAAATTAGAGTAGTGCGGCCTCCTTAAATAGGGGAGTGGAAGCAACACAAAGCTAAGAAACAAGGGGGGTGGTACTATTATTATTGTTCATGTGAAAAGTAGTTGGCTGTGAATAGTGGGGGTAGCACCTTCCTCTTAGGCCCATGCATTACAAGGTCTGATTTGGCCCAAACAGGTGGTGTAAAAACTTCTTTTGATGATTGCAGAGCATACAGAACGAATGTATAGGCAAGACTGGATTCATTGGAAAGAGGACGAGAAAATCTTTCCATCAAGTACTTATAGACCTCAAACAGACTCCATATGTGAAATTTATGCCTGTTTGAAGTTGGACCTGTCAAGCTAAATCCGAATTGATCTGGAGGCCGAATTGGATTCCAAAATGTGTCCCACTTGAACTCTTACTTGAATTGGTCTGAAAGTGACGTGGTGACTATAAGGAAGAGTTGGGGGAGACGTCGACATGGTCTTGATATGTTAGTTGGCTTCTTTTTTGGTAGACCCCAACTACGAGCTCGTAGTGTTGATGCAATTCTCCTTGTATAGGTGCGCAAATATGCATTTTCATCATTAGGTAGCATCATATAGTTCATATGATATAAAAGCACTTCTAAAAATAAGGTCACCTGATAATTTAAGTGATGTGTATAAACTCTTGTAATTAGAACAACAAGCATCGCTAATATGGTTGTTTCCACCGGGGCCATGTCCTCATCAAGAAGGAATCATTAGCCTTAAAATGATTTAGAAACTTATCTAGAATATTAATATATTATACGTAAGCATATGTGCAAATGCCAATCATTATCTTGAGCATGTTAAGATAAATATCAATTGGATACAACATTTACGCATAAGCAGTGACCAAGATAAAGAGCATGTCCTTGGTATTTAAACTATAATTAATTAACATCAAAAAGTTGGTGAGAGCTAATACTATCATAGGTAGAATCCATGCCATAATCCCTAACTAATAGAATGTGATACATAATACCTAGACTAAGCTAAGAGTTGCCTTCGGTCCAAAATGCATTTAAACCTCAAGATTGTTTAATAGCCCAGTCGTTGGTAGATAGTAGTTGAACTAACATTAACCATTGAGTAACAGTGATTTAAATAAATAATCCCATGCATTAATAAGTTATTAAGTCAATCATTTAGCTAATCATTCAAATGATTGATAATTAGAACCCCAAAAAATACTATATCTTGAATTGCCAGAAATATGAACTCAAAGATTAATTCGATAAATTAAAATCATACATGTCACATGCAGAACTCATTCTCTAATTCTTAAATGTTGACCCTTAACAAATAATAATACTCAACACCTCGGGACAACACTTATACCTATCCATAAGTCTAACCTAACTCATAGAACTTCCTTAATAAATATAAAATTATAACATATGTTATTAAATTGAAATATGGAGCCATGATGTTCTACAGTCGGCTATGACTAGCCATCTTTGAACTCAATGCAGATTATTTCCATGAATATTCCTTTACCATTGAATCTTCCTTGACATCCGTCTTGGTAGATTTCCCACTGTCATTCCTCACTTCACTCAAACCCCATTTGACTCTGTCAACATTCCACACCCAATAAACCTTGTCATGGATCACCCATTTAATCATAATAAATCTTAATTGAGTTCATTTGGATCGATTTGGACCTTGGGAGTTATTTGGATTCAGTTGTCTATTGTGTAATTAGAACTCAAAGTCTCAAATAAGTAAAGGATTGAGCGAGATCAAGAGATAAGTAGAGACAAAGACCAAGAGTGCAAGGCCATCAATTGAGAAGACTTTGAGTAAAATCAAGGCTATGGTAACTTGAGCAAGGCAATTCATCACTTTGATCATATTGTACCTACCTTTTCAATGCAAGTTATTTTATATGAACATATCAAATTGCATGCCCTACTTTATTATGCAAACTATATTTGCATTAGTTCATAGTTAATTCCTTATGAGTAGTTACTTAGTTATATCTCCTTTGGCATTGGACATGAAACCTGAAACCTTGTCACCCTAGATTCAATACTAAACATACTAGTGATAAGTCCATATCTAAGCGCCATTCCTAGTCTTAGATACTTGGGGGCATTGATTTGCCCTTGAATCGTTTCAAACATGAAAGATTGGTTTGGGCAGTTATTGGTGGAAAGTGGCTGGTATATTGTAACATAGTCATTTTATGTTCCCAAAAACTCCAACTTGCTTAATGTAACATTCCAATTTTTGAAAATACTAATTATGGTGTGATCTGGCATTTGGAAGTTTTGGCTTTTGTTGGCATCTGAATTTTCTGGATTTTAAAGTCTTGGTTAAGGATTCCATTAAAAACAAAATAGAATAAACATATATGTAGATAAGAAGCAAAGCACATAAAATAAAGTGGGAAACTGAGAATGAAAGGAAGGGTTGGGTAATAGAAAAGATAAATAGCAAGAAGGGAAATAATGCAAGGATGGAGGTATTGAGAATTCATGAAATAAAGATATATATACATATACATGTGTATGTATAAACATGTGCTTAAAAATAAATCATGGAATGATACAGTTAAAGTAACAATACATAAATGTGTATAAAGTTGTATGTACACCAAAAGAATTAGATTGAAGTTTAAACATATATATAAATGAAATGAGTAAGGGAGCCAGCCAGCCAGCCAGCCCCCTTCCTCTCTCTGCCGAATGCCCTCCTATCCCTGGCTCTCGCTCGTTCGATCGCCCTACCTTGCGCCCAAGTGCGCCGAGCCGCCTAGCTCCCCTTTGCTTCGCCCGGTTCCAGCGCTGACCATCATCCTTCGGACCAGCAGTCAACCAGGTGCTTCTTCGCCCATTCCCGCCCCCATGTTACTGCAGAACCCTAACGCCAATCCCCTGGCGCCACGCAGTGCTCCCTTGCACCTGGTCATTCCCTCATGCGAGCTATTGTCCACGCTACCACCCCTTCGGACCAGGGACACTGCATCGAATCGCCACACCATACCGCCGCCATTAATACTATGCACGGCCTCTCCTCTGCCGAATTCCGCCATGTGCACCAAATGATCGCCGCCGCGTCAGCTTGGCCAATGCAAACTCGACAAAGCCTCCCTGCCATAAATGGACCATGCCCTGAGTGTCCTAGTGCTAAACCTTAGCGGCATGCAATTCCCCGGAATAGGCTACTGTAGCCTCATCACGGCTTCCGTCAGCCACCATAGCCACCCATGCCCCCTCCACGCCAGTAGGCCAATCCGTCTGCTATAAAAGCCCACCGAGACTATGCATCACCTCCCCACAACCCCATCTCGCTCTCAGAGCGCCCAATTGAGTTTTGGTGCACCCCAACTCGCCGTAGCCATTTTCTTTCCCAAGTCCGGCAAGTGAGCTCGCCTTGATCCAAGTTGCCTGCGTTCAATTCCTTGGGTCTGAAGCACCTCCAGCAGGCGACGAAGCTACCCCGAGCATTTCCCGAAGCTTCCTACCCCCGAACACCTCCTCCACCGTGCGCCTCCTCGGTATCCCGCTGCTTCACGCCGCCAGCTTCCACCAGCTTACCCCGAGCTCCACCGACCTCCGATTCCTTGTCGTGATTGTCCGCAGGTACTCCCTGCGTAAGCAATTGGATTTTAATGGCTTAGGTCACCGTATTCCCTTCTCCCCTGTTCTGCCGCCTCCTCGGCTCACCGCCGGTGAGGATCCCGGTCAAATTGGTCGGCAAGCATTTGCATAGAGGTGCGCGGTGCGCCAAGAGTCCCATTTTGCTAATGTTTCCGTGCCATCATGCCCTTCCCCGCCGGCGGCAAGCCTTGTCGGAGCTTGGGGGAGGAAGAAGAACAGTGCGGGGGCGCGCGCACGAATTAAATTTCCGACCGGAGTTAGTGAGTGTTAATGATCAATCGTTAAGATAATTACTCATTGACATGTGGGCCATGTTCACTTAAAATGTTAACCGGGTCCCAGCTGTCATACACATGAAAACTGTAACCACCCGTGGGCTCCGCCTGTCAGTTACTCAGAGGGTAGGAGACAATGGAGTCCACGTGTCATCCACTGGTGCATACTAAAGTTTAAAATTTCTTACAGGCCCCGCATGTCAGTCACGGTAGTGAGTAAAGAATGATATCTGCTAGTGGACCCCGCCTATCAGCGTAATAGAAAGAAAGATAAAATATTTCGAGGGTCCCGTGTGTCAGTCTCATGTCCAATCTCTCTTCGGGATATTTAATTAATTACTGATTTTCGTTTTGATATATGACTGGTTGAAGGCTTTAGAAATTCATAGTAATTTCGTATGAACTCCAAACCTAGTGGGAAAAATTTCTAAATTTGTCTAAATTCATCCTCTTTCCAGAGAATTAAACATTATAAATTCTTGAGTTAAAATGAATTTTTAATGCAAGGTTAATTGGCTGTGTTAATAGGGTTTAGACTTTAAAAATTCATAGTTAATTCATTTCAACCCCAAATGCAGTGAGAAGAGTTGCCATATTTATCTAAATTCATTATCTGTCCCTTGGAACCAAAACCATGAGTTTTTGAGTTTGTTTGACTTTTTATGAAGTTTTACTTGGTTGTGTTGATTCGATTTATCTCTTTTAAAAATGTACATTCGACGATAAATTAGCGTACGAGGCCCAGGAGGAAGACTCAGAAGAAAACCCAAGCCAAGATCAGTCAGACCAGGATCCTTGCGAACCAGGCAAGTCAATACTTTGATCATATTGGACCTACATTTTCTGCAATTGATTTCTGTTTAAATTATCAACTGCATGCTATTATTTTATGTGCTAAGTATATTCCTGATTTCCATATCCTAGTTACTTACCAATTATTAAGTTTGTTAGTAATACCTTCTTTTGGAATAATTGAATATGTGAGCCTTGTCACCCTAGTAAAACTATAATGGTATTCTTTAGAAAATAAGTCCATAATTATATACCATGCTTAGTTGTGCTTAGATACTCGGGGGCACCAAAATGTCCCCAGCATCACTTTAAACTATGAGAACTGGATTTGGGAAGACAGGGTGAAAATGGTTGGTGTATTTGGACAAGGATATTTTTATGTTCCCAAAACCCCAACTTGCTTAAATATCTGGGCGGATGGTCCGGGGGTGTGGTGCAGTGGTGCACGAGAGAGTGGTTAGTGGTAGAACCGCCTAGGTAACCTAAGGACCGAATCTCGTGATGACCTCCCAAGGTACAACAGTACAACTACAAGCTGGCAAAATGTAGGCGAGGCTAACTAATCTGCATAGCTCTAGTGTGGTTACGTGAAGATGTGAACACGAGCAAAGGGAAGGATGGTCTCATCCCCGCCTTTGCCCGTGATGGCTCACGAGGGACCCTTCTCGAGGGATGTAAGCATCCTACAGAAGATAGACCTTAGCGGGCGTAACCACAAGTAGGATTATGCATTGTAACAGTCTCGTGATAATCTACTCAACCACATGGCCAAGGAATCATGTGGGGCAACGGGCAGATCTATCTCTTGTGGGTAAAGTGTACAAACTCTGCAGAGTACAAAACTATTCGAATAGCCGTGCCCATGATCAAGGGCGGACATGGGAACTTGACTAGATATAGTTCTATTTCAAAAACCTGGTGGGTGGAACTGGTAATGTTGAGGGTAGAGAAAGGCCCTGATTTGTGTTGTCCTAGGTGTCATCCCAGTGGTAAGTTAAGTGGCTATGACACTGAAAACTAGTTTTGTGGTATAAGAGTCATGGATTGGTGGATGAGATCTGTACTTATTCTATAAAATCTTTTAATCAAAGGTATTATCAACTTTGGTCCAAAGGCTAAGTCTAGGAATTTCTTACACTTAACCCTAAGTCTTTTAAAACACAGTTTCTGGCAAATAAAATAACCCGAGCCTATCCTTGTCAAGCCATTCATGTTATATAGCTGCATTCTGTGTGTTGGCTCGCTGAGCACGGGGTTGGAGTGCTCACACTCGCATAATCAAATCCAGAAACCGGAGAGCAGGATCACTATGCTTATGAGGATGCGCCAAGCCAAAGAGCTGACGATGGAAACTAGGATGGATTTCAAAATGATCAATCTTAGGTAGTAGACTTGCCGTAAGGGTGTTCGCCTATATGGCTCAGAGTTGGGCAATATAGATGTACACATTTACCCCCAGTCGCTGCTTATGGCTTATGGTTCCACTTATGTTATTGCTTTATTTTTCACTACTTCCCTTTTGAATGTAATATTTGGCCTGGGAGGCCCGCTATGTAAGACAATTGCCCGACGTGGCTTATTCCTAAACTCTGATGTAAATTATACTCAATATTGACTATATGATCGTCATGCGATGTATGGTATGATTCAGCAATGTTCTGTGAGCACTATCTACTGATCTAGGGAATAGTGCAGTGGAATCACAGAGGATTCTAGATTGAAAATCCGGGTCCGACACTTAAATATCTAGCGGATGGCATGGTGATTGGTGCAGTGGATGCACAAGAGTGTTGGACTGTGGTAGAACCGCTTGGATAATTTTAAGGATTGAATCTTGTAGCATATCCTCGTGTAAAATAATGCAACCATAAGTCTATAATGGGTATGACCTGGCTAACTAATTTGCATCGATCTAGTGTGGGTTGCGCCATAGGTGTGAACATGCGTAAGGGGATGGTCAAATTCCTTTGATGTGATGGAATAAGAGGGGGCTTCTGGAGGGATGGTCATATCCCATAGAGGTAGAAACCTTAGCGGGTGTGGCTTTGTGGTGACTTTCTTGATCTGCTTGTCTAAGGAAACATGTGGGACATAACAAGTTGGTTGCCTCTTGTAGGTAAAGTATGCGACCTTTGCAGAGTGAAAACTATTTGAACAGCCGTACCCATGGTCATAGGCAGGCATCGGCAACCTATGAGAGTTAGTTCTATTTATAAAAAACAAACTTTGTGGTTGGGATGAAAACTGGCTTGTGTTGCCCTGGGCGGTCGATCCAGTGATGATAATAGATAAATGAATATTGGAAAACTAGCATATGGTGCTGTTAACCATGTAACAGTGGATGAAATCTATACTACTATTATTGCAATCTTTCACACACTTTAGAAAATCTATTTTAGTTAAAATTTTGAACTCTCAAGAATTTTCTATATCTGTATCTCAAAATGGTGGCTTTTTTTGTAAATAACAGAACCATAAGCCTCTCCTTGTTCACTCGTTCATCTATTATTACTGTATTCGGTGTGGTGGCTTGCTTAGTAGTTTTATGCTCACTGTTGCTCAATTATATTATTCAGTAAGACACAAGGAGAAATACAAGCCATATGATCATCTATGGTGTGAACAAGATGGGAAGACGATGAGGCCAATAACTAGGTCGCGAACCCCAGTTGGCTTCCTGTGAGTATGTCCTAAGAGTCTCACCTGTGTGAAGTTTTCACTTTCGCTGCTGCTCTTTAAAGGTTTTAGCCTAATTGGCCTATGTGTAAGTTTAATATTGTATTAGTTACGCTTCCTCAAGATATGTATATGATGTTCAGTAATGTATCTGTGAGCAATATCTACTGATTCAGAAAATAGTGCAGTGAAATCATAGAAGATTCTGGAATATAAAATCTAGATTTGACAGACGATGGCACACAAGAACCTAGGGTGGATGGCGAGGCTCTAGTGGATGGCGGCACAACTTCGGTGAAGACATGTAACACCCCGGCCCCTTGCCTAAGCCCAAAGTGCTACCACCTGCTCTGTGATGCTACTAGTTCCAGCTTTTACTGCTAGACTTGCGTTGCAACTCCTCTTATTCAATATCATTCAACGGCAATTGACAACCAATTGACTGTAAGCGCAGCAGAGGTATGAAATTGCTAAATACCAAAATGTATTTGTGCTACACCAGACTAAATATGACATCTATAAGTGATATGTGAGTTACTGCCGTACGTGGGATAACTGTGCTACTCCCTCCTGTGCATGACGCCTTCACCACTTGCCTAAAAAAATAACAAAGCAATGGTGAGTCTGAAGACCCCGCAAGCACATAATAAAATAATGGCGACAACAAAACCAATTCAATTGTCTAGGCAAGACACAATCCTTATATGTATCGGCAATCACTTATCTTACACAACTGCAATATAAACTCCGCAACTGTTCTATAATCACCAGTTTCTTTCATGCAGTGCAACACAATGCAATGCAATGTTATGTCCAGATGCAATCTCCGAGCTCATACTGGTAAAGCTGAGCGTCCACCCGTCGATGGCCCACTCGTGCCCTACTATCTTTCACGCGGGCCACAAACTCCACTTCCGTGGAATACCTACCGAAGTAGGTCTCTCTGTAAGCACCCCGGATTAGTCATGTATCTTTCTCACTGACCTCACCGGAATAGTTACACGACTTCATCTCCGGTTTAGCTTATGCAACTTATGTTATGATGTTTGCAAGGAAAATGATGCAACAACTTGTCCGTAATCACAATCACCTCTCGTGGCAATATAATCAACAATAAGCAGAGATATCATTTCATAAAATGATATAAAGCATGGGTCACCAAAACAAATAACATGTATTCACCCCAATCCACTATTCTACCATGTACTTGCCTGCTAATCTGGCGGACGACGCGTGGATCACACCAAAAATCGAATCGCCACCTGTACAAGCATTACCCAAGCTCAACTCATTGCTAAAGCAATATACGCAAGCATGCAACCGACATCGGCCCTACACGTGTAGACAACCGATAACGTTCCTATATGCAAACCCGGTACCGGCAATCTTCCTATTACTGGATACCTCTCTAATGCCTCGGTACCCAACTGACCATAGATTAAAGCTTGCGCCAACTATATTCACGCGTAAATCGTGTCTACATGCTCTTAATCTTTTTCTCCTCTTTTCTTTTCTTTACCCTCTTTTTCTCTCTATTTTTTTCTTTCTTTCCTCTCTCCTTTCTTTTTTCCCTTTCTTTCCAACCCGTCGGCTCACAACCCGTTATCCTTCCCCAGCCCCTTTTCTTTTCTTCCTCCCGGCCACTCCCTCACCTCTTTCTCTTCGTCCTCATCCCTCCTCCTTACACCGCCGCCCCTCCTCATCTCTCTCTCGCACGCGCCTATGCCGCCGCCTCTCCCCTCTCTTTCGCCGTCGCCTCTCCTCTCTCTCTCGCCCTCTCTCTCGCCTCCGCCTCTCCCACGGAGCTGTGCGCCACCGCCTTGGCCCTTAGCGCTGCATGGCCGCAACGCCGCTCCACTACCAGATCTAGGGCCTAGAGCCCGAGACTGGCCTTCTCCCGTGCACACCGACTCTCTGGTGGCTGTGCCGCCTCCCCTTGGCTCGATGACTTGCGCCGCCTCCAGGTGCCTGATCCGTGGCCTCCGGCCCGGATCTGGCTCCTCTAGGCCCGATTGCTTCTCTTCTCATGTTCTACTTTGGCTATTAATCACTTTTGCTCGGCTTGATTTGATTTTGAGGATAGGTGAGGAATGGCTTGGAGGTGCTTGCTGTGGCTCGGCATGACGGAGACCAAGGTCGCTCGCACACCAAGGGAGTGCGTGGTGACCATTGGGGGCGAGTGCCGGCCACCAGTAGTGCGCCACCGCTAACCTCTTGCCAAGGTGCTCTTCCTACTCTCTATTCCCTCTTACTACTGTTGGTTGAGAACTCATGCTAGTTCTTTTGTGTGATGTTGATGCTACGAGCTGGCATGGTTGATAATCGATGGGCGTAATGATCTACTAAACTGCTAGCATGGGTGGGGTTTAAGGGCTACCTTTGTTGGTGAGGGGTTGACTGCTTTCGGCTGAGGTGATGGTCGCGGCTTGGTGGTCACTGTCCCAGTTGCTAACGTCAATGGTCCCAGCGGAGGCCTCTTTCGCCTGTGGCTTGCGGTCCCCTCGTCCAGCCTCTTGCTCCTTTGGCTTGACTTCGGTTGGCTGCGTGTGCACTTCTTCTGTTGGCCTGTGACTGAGCTCTGGAGGTTCTTCTAGGGGCTGCTCTTACTGAGGGGTTGTATTGGGTTTGGTTTTGTTGGCTGTGATGCGGTGCTATCTGGGCAGTGCTATATGGGGAAAAGCCTTGCTGGCCGCTGGCTATTGTTGGGGAGGTTCTATCTGGCCTGCTACTGCTACCACGTGGGGGAAGTTTTTAACTGCTACTGTGCTGGCTGTATGCTACAGTGTTTAAAATACAAAACATGTTTGTTTAAATGCCGAATGATGACCCTAAGGTTGTGAGAGGTGCTGACTGGCCCCCGGACGGTCAGGTATCTCCGTGAACGGAATACCCTACCCGAAATTAAATTCTAGGGTTCTGACGAAAACTTCTTTTTCTTTCTTTAATTTGCCTCATTCTTTGCTGTCCTTTCCTTACGGGTATTACAAGACATCACTGGTGAACCATGGGCTTATAAGAAACTTGAAACAACGGATTTGGGAGAGAAGGGCATGGTGAACTTGACGGTGAGGATGCTGAGGTCAACAGCAGATGGACGTGAGTAGAACGAGCTAGAAGTGGTGGTAGATTTATAGGACTCAACGGCGATGCAGGTCTGATGGGGTTTTGAGGCATGACGAGGTGGGGGTGCGCTAGATCTCAATGAGGCAGAGCTAACAGGGTGGTTGGCAATGACGAAGACTCATCGACAGTGGTGGAATTCCTCAACGGAGCTTAGCAGTGAGACAATGGCTTCGGGCTTCAATTCAATGACTCAAAGGCTCGATTCGAGGAGGCAACTTAGGGTTTAGGGTGCAAGATGGCTCAAAGAAGTGATTCTAGGGCTCAGCGTGGCTTTTTATCCACAAGAGAAGTAGTGTCTGAGGTGGAGATAGTGGTGCTACTATGGAGTCCTGGTTGGCTACATGAAGACAAAAGAACTGACAAGCAAGCCCCACACGTCAATGATTATGGACGAGCAAAGGATGCTGTTGTGACGCGTGGTGCACACGGTGCTGTCAGCTGGGCTGGGTTATTGGCACGTGTGGGAATGGGCTAGCCGAAAAGAGAAAAGAGCTGGGTCATGGGACAGATTCGCCCCACTTAGGGTTCTTTGAATCCTAAAAAATTCAAATAAGTCAAGAAAAATAGCAAATAACTCTAGACAAATCCAAGAAAATTCCAAAAAAATACCTTGAGACACAAAAACACAAATAAAATACTTTTAGCAACATTGGATAATTACTTTTCTTAGATTAGTTCTTTTTAATTATTTACCTTTTATTTGGGCTTTATTATTCAAGAAAAATTCTTGAAAATTATCCAACAAAAATTTTAATTTTTATTCGGCTCAGATCTGAGCGAGCGGCGGCGATGGAGCGGCGCGGGCACGGGCGACGGGCGGATCGCCGACGCGTGGCAGCTCGGCGCGCGAACGTCGCGTGCACGCACACGCGGCGCGCGCGGAGCGAGGGCGAGGACGACGCGTGCGTGGCGCGCGAGGGCGGATCGGCGACGCGTGGCGGCGCGCGGCGCGAGGCGTCGCGGGCGTGGCGGCAGCGCACGGCCGAGGCGAGGCGCGGCGCGCTCTCGCGACGCGGCGACGCGGGCGACTCGGCGGCAAGGACGGCGCGGAGGGCTCACCGGCGGGGTTCGGCGTCGGCTGCTGCTCCGGCGACCTCGGGCGATGGCGGAGACGTAGCACGGGCGGCGGCGGGGCAACTCCGGCGGCGGCGCGGGCGCGAGGATGGGCGTGGAGCGGCGGCGGCGGAGCTCGGGTGTCGGCATGCGAACTGAGGACGAACAGCGGGTTTTAACACGTGAACCGAGGAGTTCGATTCGGTTACGGGCGGCGCAGGCGCGGCACGTGGTTCGGACGGCTCGAATTCGCCCATGTAGGCGCAAACCGACGGCATCGGGTGCGGGCGGGCGCGAGAATGCTGGTGCCGCCACGTGGCTTGATCAGCGGCGGGGATGCGAGCGCGGGCGGCGGGATTAGGGTTAGGGTTTGCAAGATCGGACGCGGGCGCGGCGCGGCGGATGCGCGACGCGTGGCGCGGGGCTGATCGGGCGGCGGGGAAGCGAGGGCGGGAAAGGGTACGGCGGCCGCGGGGAGGCGACGCGTGGCGGGCGCGGCGATCGGATGGCGCGGAAGCGAGGTAGGCGAGGGCGGCCTGGGCCGACGCGATCTTGACGCGTGGCACGGGGAGGGATCGGACGGCTGAGGTGGCTTGGGGATTTTTCTTATTTCTTTTTCTTTTCCAGAAATTCAAATAAACTTCTAAAAGCTCTAGAAAATAGCAAAGAAATCCCAAAAATTCACCAAAAATACCAGAAAATTCCTTGAGACCTGAAGAATCCAAATAAAATATTTCCAGCTTATGTTAATGTTTATTTTATTCATATTAAATCTTTGAAAATTCTAAAAATTCATTTGAAGCTTCAATTAAATTCAGAAAATTCCAGAAAATTCATTTTTAAATTCCAGGCTTTAAAAATCTCAGAAAAACAGGATGTTACACCAGCCCAACTCCTAGGTCTAGTTGCGATGATGTCACATTCCTTTCTCACCACCACACATCCTATCCTCCCCTATCCTTGACGTTTTTGCAAAAAGGTGCGGGCAACTTCAATGAAACTGCCTCCATGGTCAACCCCAGCCTCCTGTCATACTCGTTGGTGAAAAGGCTGTGTTGTTGCCGCTCCATGCCAATTAAGTGCCTGAGTTCACACTGTTACTGTGGTCTCTTGACCAGCTCTGACTATAAAAGCCATCAAAACCCTTTCCATTAGATATGCCTTATTCTCCTTCCATTTACACCAACTCTCTCCCTCTCCTTACCCAAGCGGGTTGGATTTCGCCTACCATCGTCTTTGACTCCAGAAGAGGTTGCGGAGCCATCGGGAATCCTGTCGCCATTCCAACTTCATCAGTAAGCCATTAACCTTAGCATCCACTGAACCCTCTTTCTCTCTTTGTTTTCAATCTTTTGATGTGTAAGCACCTTGCCATCTCTTCTCAGGATCGCTAGAGCATGCTTGGACCAAGCCACACCACCCTATCCAGTCATTGTCCCACCACCTCCATCCATTCCATGATAAACCCCTACGCCTTTCCCCTATTTTAGCATGCCTAGGTTCTGTTCCACACATCAAGCCAACAATAACATAACAAATCAAGAAGCTAAAAATATCAGGAATGAATAGTATTTTCAGTAGTACCGCTACAGTGACACGGTAGTACCGCTTGCTATAGTAGAATCCGTATTACCATTACAATGCCTAATAGTACCTCTGCTATAGTAAAATCTGCACAGGAAAAGTAAAATCAGCATAATTTTAAAAACTAAAATCGATGAAACTTTTGATCCGTATGTAACATCCCAAAAATTTTATTCCTTTATTAAAGTATTTTCTGGAATTTAATGAATTTTCCTGCATTTTATTCCAAGCCCTGAGTGGAGAAAATTAAAATCTCCATTTTATAAAAGTCCAAAATAAAAGTATTTCATTTTATAAAAGTCAAACAAGTGCATTTCTTTTTTCCAAAGTCAAATATGTAATTATAATAATTTTTAGGATTTTGCAAAGATTTAAAACCCTCCCTTTAAAGTCAAGTTGTGTTTTTGTAAAATTCAATTATCAAAATGGATTGAAAATATTTTTATTAAGTCTAAAATAGTTCCAGGAGGTTCTTTGAATTTTTTTGGAATTTTTAAAATTTATTTGGTATTTTTCTGAGTATTCTAAAGCTTAATATCATTTCTGGAAATCAAGAAAGAAATTAAAATCCTAAAACCCCTCCCCCGGCCGCCAAGTGTCAGCCATCGGGACAATCCGCGCCGCCGGATCCTTTCCTAGCCGTCCAATCTAACTTACCGATCCATCCCGCCTTCCCCTCTCCTCTGGCCGACGCATGTCAAGCATCGAGCCGTCCGCCTCCCCGCCCGATTCAATCCCCACCGCCCGGACTTACCGCTTCGCCCACCTTCCCTCTCTGTCTAGCCGACACGTGGAGTGATCCGTGCTGTCCGCTGTTGCCGGATTTGATCCCACGCGTTCGTAGCCACTTAACCCTTCATCCGACACCTCCACGGCCTGGATTCAATCCCCATTGCCGGATGAAATCGTGGCCGCCCCCTTCCACTTATCGCTTCGCTCAGAATCTAGCGGCCCCCGATCGTTCACCCTTGCCACCCCGTCGCAAATCCAACCAGCAGGCCCCATTTGTCAGATCCATCTCCCCTGCGGCTTTCCTTTCTTCCCCGCGCGATCGCCGCCCGCTGCTGCCATTGAAACCGAAACCGAAGCTTTTAAAGCTTCGGTTTCCTTCCCGATTAACTCCCCGCGCCAACTGCAAATTGAAATTCCCCCTCCATCGCGTCCGTTTAAGGCATAATTACCCCTAATTACGCCCGTTTCTGCCGTCGCATTGAACCCCCGCACCCATTGCTCCCCGGCGAGATCATGCGCAGCCGTTACCCCCTCCTCGCCTATAAAAAGCACACCCCGAGGACCCTCTACCCACACCACCTCCCCCTCACCTCTCAATTTGAGTTCCAGAGCCCCTAGGCCTCCCCGTGCTTGAAATTCCCTCCACCGGCTTTGTCAACTCCCGCGAGCGATCGCCACCGCCTCACGCCTCCCCGAGCCTCACGACGCCTCTCCGACGTTCCTCGTGCCCCGACGATCCATGACGACCCCTTCCCCGAGGCGTTGCACCACCGGAGCCCTTCACTGCCGTCGACCCCTCCTCCGTCCGCCGCTTTCCACCGTTCCTCCTCTCCGGCCACCCTCGGGATCCGCGCTAGGTACCGATGCACTCCCCATGCTCTCCTCTACCTTTTGCACCCCTCGGCCAGCGCTGCCGTTCGCTAGAACGCCGGCGACCATTGGTCCCCGAGTGCCGCTGCCGCCGGCCACGCCATGTCGGCAGGCAGGGTTGATGTGGTAGCCGATGTGGCCGCTCGGTGGACGCCACGTCTGCGCCAAGCCTGCCACGCCAGCGCCACCTCACTCCCCCGCATGCCCGAGTGCCACCTCAGCACCGCCCAGTCCATGGACCAGATCCACCATAGATCGGTCCCACCTGTCAGTCTCACGCACGATTTTAATAATCCCAGGGCTGATGTCATGCTAACGCAATAAACCCATTTTCCCATATAAAAATAATTCGACCGAAAATGTAATTCAGAGCTGACGTCATAATTCAGGTTTTCCTTTGGGAAAATAATTCATGCTGACGTCATAAATGCTTTTCGGTTTAAAAATAATACCAGAAATTAGGAATTTTCTTTTTAAATGTATTAAAACTTTGGAAGGCTATAACTTCTTCATTTTAACTCCAAATTGACCCGATCAAATTTCTAAATTTTTCTAAAATCATGAACTATACATTTCTGGCATCCTTTTGAAATTTTGAATTTTGTTTTTGAATTTCTTTTGAATTGGTTCTTTACGGTAGATTTTGACGACTCTGGAGAGTTCGATTTTGCCGACGATTTTCAGCAAGACTTCGAGCAAGGCAAGTTACACCTTTGACCATGTTGAACCTAATATTTCAAATTTAATTATGTTGTTTTACTGGATATGCGTTACACATTTGATTATAGCCCATTTGAATCCCGAATTCATATGCCTTGTCACCCTAGCTGAAAACTAGTTAGTACCCTAGTATTGACTAGAAAATTTTAAAGAAATGCTTATCCTGGCTTAGTATAATTTTAGGTGGGATCAATCTTTCACATGAAATGACAGACTTTGAAAATCGATATCTTGACTTCGGTGAGTCAAGGATGGTTTATGAAAATTGTTTAAAAATGAAAATAAAAACTTATGTTTTGGACTTAGGCTAATGGTTAGCAGGTGGGTGCCGGCATGCCTCGTGTTTGGTGACACCTGGTTGATTATCGTGCATGTGGGTATGAGGACTGAGCCTAAATCAACTTAAGAACCGTTTCTGTGATGCATTTTACGAAGTCACTTTGTACTACCACAAGCCCGGTATGGGACGGACCTGGCTAAGTAATTTATGAAGTTCTAAATATAGTTTCGCTATAGGCTGAATATGAGCGTGGTGTAGGCCGCGAGAAGTCTCACATGGCACCAGAGGGGGCTCCAACTCATGGATTCGAGTTGTGGTGAAACCTTAGTGGCGACGTGATTATTTTGGCTATGGATCATCGGAACAGCCTTATCATGAACTCTCCGCCGTACACCTAATGCAGTGTGTTTGTCGTGTAGCTCAAGTGAGAGGGAATGTCTTGTGGGTAAAGTTGTACACCTCTGCAGAGTAAAACCTATCCTGGATAACCGTGTTCACGGTCATGAATATGGTGAGTAGAGTCTTCACAGACTAGACTTGATTTTATAAAACTTGGCTTGATCAACAGTGGTTTTGGTAATGGTCCGGGTGGATTCCCGTTGTTAGGTTAGTGTAGGTCGGAGCCTACACTAACAATATTACTTGTTTCAAATATTGTTTCGTATATTTGTATTAAAATTCAGCTTTCATACTTACATGGTTATATTTAAAAATTCAAGTACTGCTTTTCGCGTAAATAACTTGTTAAGCCTTCCTTTGTCAATCCTTATGCATGCATGAACTCTGTTAAATTCCTGGTGTAACTTGCGTAAGCACTTAATATGCTTACCTTGAGAGTATTTTATGTGCTCACCTTGCTAAAATCTATTGCCAGACTTCGACGGCGACTACGACGGTGAGGATACTTCAGCGAGTAGGATGCGTCTTACAGTCATTCACCTATGGGAGGCTGGATGGGCTGATCTGCTACCTTTATTGTTTTCCACTTCTTTTATTTTCAGTTGGCCTTGTGCCAGGTTTTTGTAAGACTTGGCCATAAGGCCGTACCTTCGATTAATAATATTCTGTGGTGATTTTTGCATGATATACATTACTGTAACCCTGTGTGCACTAGCTTTTCATGGGATAGTGAGATTTACACAGAGGGACTTGGAGTTGTTGTTCCGGGTCCCGATAGAAGTGGTATAAGAGTAATAATGACCCTAAGACGTGACCTTAGCTAGAGACCAACCTTAAGGATATATTTTAATAAGAAATATCCCTTTTTAAATCATTTCCTTCTTTGCTCAGTCTCTTACCAAAATTGTTTACTAACTCCTCCCCTCTTCAAAAATTTTAGATGGAGCAACCTACCCGCGCCACCCGTGGAGCCCTCACCAGACTCTCGCTGATGACCTTTACAACCTCTTGCGGGAACTGAAATTCTGACCTCGTCCCCTCTACCAAGGATACTTAGACCTATACAGAGACGAGGAGCGTTGGAGGGTCGAAGTGAAGATCTTTGATCGTTTTGCAGCTGAAGCAGCCATCCACATCTTCGACGCCCCCATAACACGAGCGACTTTCTTCGACGGTGTACAAGATGCAGCCCAAGAGGCTATTCGCCAATTAAGAAACATCTACGCCTGGGACCTGCAGCGCACAGACTTCCGCTACTACCCCATGAAGACTCCTCTTGGTGCTGACAGCGACTTCTCATCCACGGAATACGAGAGCAACCCCGTCTCATACAACAGGTGGAATTCACTAAGTCTATGGATCACATGTACCAGACCACCTTGGACGAGCTGCACATCACGACTCAGAAGCTCCATGCAGTAGAAGAAGAATTGGTCGACTTCCGCGCCGAGGATGAAGACTCCACTACCTCCAGGCCACCCCCGAAGAAGTTCAAGCGTAGCGCTAGTGTTTAGGGAACCCTGAGTCTTAGTTTTAAAGTGTTATCCGCGAGCTGTAGTCCTTTGTTAACAGCCGCGAGACTATTATGATAAAATAAAAGAAGTTTTCTTGGCTCTTATTTGCAATTTCTTCTTTGCTTTTTGTGTGTTCTTGTTGTGGGATTGTTGCAAGAAAAACTCTCCTTTAGTTCTCTCTCTCCTCTAAATCTGGAAGCTTCGGCAGATGGTGAACACAAGGAGGAACCTCAACGATAATGCCAACCCCGGAGTTCAAGGGAGCCAGTCTGCTCCCATTCCTCCGCCTCCACCGGCAGTAGGACCAGATTGGGCTCAGTTGATGGCCAATCAGAACTAGTTGATCCAGTTGTTAGCTTAGACCATCAACAACCCCGCTCCTCAAGCTCATCATCAACCTGCCCAAGTCCCTCCCAATTGGCTTTCAGAGTTCCTAAGGATCAAGCCACCAACTTTTGCCGACAGTGCCGAACCAATGGACGCCGATGACTGGTTAAGGTCAATCGGCAAGAAGCTAGATATTTTGCAGTGCACTGTTCGAGAGCGAGTCCTGTTCGCCTCTCATCAGCTGAATGGATCTACGTCTCAATGGTGGGACACCTTCACCGCTTCACATACCAACCCTCAGGCTGTGACATGGGATGAGTTTGTGCGGAGCTTCCACAAAGCTCACATCCCCACCGGCACCATGACTCTGAAAAAGGAGTTCAGAGCCCTGCATCAAGGAAGCCGTACCGTCAATGAGTACGTGTAGAAGTTTAACCAGCTGGCCCAGTATGCCCCAGAAGATGTGGCCTCCGACGAAGCCAAGAAGGAAAGGTTCATGGAGGGCTTGAATGACAACATATCAGTGCAGCTGATATCGGGTGACTACGCTGACTTCCACCAGCTAGTCAGCAAGGCCATCTGCCAAGAGGGCAAACATATGGAGATGGAGACCCGAAAACGGAGGATGGTAGATCAGAGAAATAACTCTGGAGGTTCTCACAAGGTTCGCAGCACTCCTTCGCACGCGAACAAGTTCAGACCTCAAGGCAGCAACTTCAAGACTCAGTCGGGCAAGCTCAAGCCATCCACCGCCGCCGCCGCTTCAAGCCACCGCCGCCAGCCTGCATCAACCGCACCCCAACTGCCAGTGGTCAAGTCCAGAAAAGCAGTCCACCATCGGACGGAGTGACCTGTTTCTACTGCAAAGAAACAGGGCACTATGCCAAGGCGTGCCCCAAGAAGATACAAGCGGCAGCGACCCCAGGAGCCTCCGGAAGTCAGAACCAGCGGCAGTAGAAGCCGCAGACCTTCATCAAGGGGAGGGTGAACCATGTGACTGCAGAAGAAGCTCAAGTCGCACCGGACGTCGTGCTGGGTATGTTCCTTGTTAACTCAGTATCAACATCAGTTCTTTTTGATTCCGGAGCTTTGCATTCTTTTGTGTCAAAAGCTTTTGTGGATAAGCATGGGTTAGGCATGGTGACTCTTAGCAACCCTATGATTGTTCACTCCCCTGGAGCAAAAATGAGAGCTGGGAGCTTGTGCCCCAAAGTAGAATTGCTCATAGATAGAACTCGATTCCTAGCCGACCTTTTGGTGTTGGAATCGCAATGGTTAGATGTCATTCTCGAAATGAACTGGTTAGCCAAGAATCAAGGCCAGATCAATTGTGCGACCAGGTCCATTACCCTCACCAATGACCAAGGCATAGAAGTGATCTTCTCTCCTCAAATTCTGGAAACAGAAGAATGTGCCCTTTATCACCTTCAAGCTTTGGAAGGAGTGTCAGTAGTGCGGGAATACCCAGATGTATTTCCCGAGGAGCTACCAGGAATGCCGCCGAATAGGGAAATCGAGTTTGTGATTGATCTAGTCCCAGGCACCGCCCCAATTTTCAAGAGACCATATCAGATGCCTGCTAACGAGTTAGCAAAGTTGAAGAAGCAGCTTAAGGAATTGGAAGACAAGGGATACATCCGACCTAGTTCGTCGCCTCGGGGAGCACCCGTCTTGTTTGTCAAGAAAAATGATGAAAGTTTGAGGTTATGTGTAGATTACAGAGCACTCAATGATGTCACAATCAAGAATAAGTACCCTCTGCCTAGGATCGATGACCTATTTGATCAGTTAAAGGGAGCCGGCATCTTCTCCAAGATTGACCTGCGGTCAGGTTATCATCAGTTGAAGATCCGTGAAGAGGACATTCCCAAGATTGCATTCTCCACCCGATATGGACATTATGAGTTCACTATCATGCCATTTGAACTAACCAATGCACCAGCCTATTTCATGAGTATGATGAACAGTGTATTCATGAAATACTTAGACAAGTTTGTGGTGATCTTCATCGATAACATTCTCATCTACTCCAAGAATGAAGAAGAGCACGAGCAGCATCTCAGGATAACCTTGGAAAAGCTTCGAGAGCATCAGCTTTTCGCCAAATTCAGTAAATGTGAATTTTGGCTAAAAGAGATTGTCTTCCTTGGACACATTGTGACAGTTGAAGGCATAGCTGTGGATCCTTTCAAGATAGAAACAGTAATGGAATGGAAGCAACGGAAGTCCGTGACCGAAGTAAGGAGTTTCCTTGGACTTGCGGGTTATTACCGTCGGTTTATAGCAGGATTTTCAAAATTGGCCAAGCCCATGACACAGTTCTTAAATAAGGAAAAGAAGTTCGAATGGACGAAGGCCTGTGAGCAAAGTTTTTAGACCCTCAAGAAAAGGCTAGTCTCGGCACCCGTGCTTGTTTTGCTGGACGTGCATAAAGACTCGAGGTTTTTTGTGATGCCTCTCGCCTAGGCTTAGGCTGTGTCTTGATGCAAGAAGGCAAAGTAGTAGCCTATGCATCGCGCCAACTCAAGCCTCATGAGTGCAATTATCCTACTCATGACTTGGAGTTAGCAGCCGTAGTGCATGTCTTAAAAGTCTGGCGCCACTACCTTATCGATAACTGTTGTGAAGTATACACGGACCATAAGAGCTTGAAGTATATCTTCACCCAGGCAAAACTCAACCTAAGGCAGCGAAGATGGTTAGAGTTGATAAAAGACTATGATATTGGTATACATTACCATCCCGAAAAAGCAAATGTGGTGGCTGATGCCTTGAGTAAGAAGTCTTATGCGAATGTGGTTTTATCAGGAGAAGACCAGACCCGACTTCAGGAGGGAGTCGCCCGTCTAAGTCTAAATCCAGTGAATCCAAGCATTCTCGCTACTCTAGAAATACAACCTGCCTTGCCTGATCAGATTAAGGAAGCTCAGAAGGTTGACGAGGATATTCAGGAAATCAAAAAGAATATAAGAAAAGGCAAAGCACCAGGATTCAGTGAAGATGAGCATGGCACTGTTTGGTTCATGAACCGCATCTGTGTGCCAAATGATCAGGGGATCAAAACCCTGATTCTGAAATAAGCTCATAACACCCCATACTCCATTCACCTAGGTTGTACCAAGATGTACCAGAACCTGAGGGAAAGATATTGGTGGGTCAGTATGAAGAGAGAAATAGCGGAGTTTATTGAAGCCTGTGACACCTATCAACGAGTCAAAGCAGAGCATCAGAGACCAGCCAAACTTTTGCAACCATTACCAATTCCAGATTGGAAGTGGGAAGCAATCGGTATGGATTTCATAACCGGACTTTCGAGGACGTAATCGGGTTATGATTCAATCTGGGTAATCATCGGCCGATTGACGAAAGTGGCTCACTTCATACCAGTCAAGACCACTTATTCCGGAAGCAAGTTAGCTGAGCTATACATGTCCCGAATTGTGTGTCTACATGGAGTCCCTAAGAAGATAGTGTCAGATCGAGGCAACCAGTTCACTTCTCGATTCTAGCAAAAACTGCATGAAGAGTTGGGGAGTAAGCTCAGTTTTAGTACCGCTTACCATCCCCAAACAGATGGTCAAACGGAACGAGTTAATCAAGTACTCGAGGATATGCTAAGAGCTTGTACTCTGGATTTTGGGAACAGCTGGGACCGGTCATTGCCTTATGCAGAGTTTTCGTACAATAATAGCTACCAGGCCAGTCTGCAGATGGCACCTTTCGAAGCCATATACGACCGAAAGTGCAGAACACCCTTGCTTTGGGAACAGCAAGGAGAACCTCAGGAAGCTGGTCCAAATCTACTTCAAGACACGGAAGATAAAGTGAGAAGGATCAAGGATAGACTGAAGATAGCCCAATCTCGACAAAAGAGTTATGCGGACAACCGTCGTCGAGATTTGACCTTTGAGGTTGGGGACTATGTCTATCTCAGAGTGTTCCCACTTAGAGGAGTTAAAAGGTCTCAAGTCAGAGGAAAACTTGCACCAAGATATGTGGCATCTTTCAAAATTCTGAACTGAAGAGGTGAAATCGCCTATCAGTTGGACTTACCGCCAAGCATGTCAGGAGTGCACAACGTCTTCCATGTCTCTCAGCTGAAGAAGTGCCTTCGAGTTCCCACAGAGCAAGCTGCTTTGGAAACCTTGGATCTTCAAGATGACCTTACCTATCAGAAGCAGCCGATCAAAATTCTCGAGACCGCAGAGCGTCAGACCAGAAGGAAGACCATCAGGTTCTGCAAGGTTCAGTGGAGCAACCACACCGAAGACGAAGCCACCTGGGAGCGAGAAGAGGATTTGAAGGCCAACCATCCCCATCTCTTTTGCTAGCCAGTGCAAATCTCGTGGGCGAGATTTCTTTTAAGGAGGGTAGGTTTGTAATAACCCAAAAATTTTATTCCTTTATTAAAGTGTTTTCTAGAATTTAATGAATTTTCCTGGATTTTATTCCAAGTCCTAAGTTGAGAAAATTAAAATCTCCATTTTATAAAAGTCCTAAATAAAAGTATTTCATTTTATAAAAGTCAAACAAGTGCATTTCTTTTTCCCAAAGTCAAATCTATAATTATAATAATTTTTAGGATTTTGCAAAGATTTAAAACCCTCCCTTTAAAGTCAAGTTGTGTTTTTGTAAAATTCAATTATCAAAATGGATTGAAAATATTTTTATTAAGTCTAAAATAGTTCCAGCAGGTTCTCTGAATTTTTCTGGAATTTTCAAAATTTATTTGGTATTTTTCTGAGTATTCTAAAGCTTAATATCATTTCTGGAAATCAAGAAAGAAATTAAAATCCTAAAAGAACGCCCCGGCCGCCAAGTGTCAGCCATTGGGACAATTCGCACCGCCGGATCCTTTCCTAGCCGTCCGATATAACTTACCGATCCATCCCGCCTTTCCTTCTCCTCTGGCCGACGCGTGTCAAGCATCGAGTCGTCCGCCTCCCCGCTCGATTTAATCCCCACCACCTGAATTCACCTACCGCTTCGCCCGCCTTCCCTCTCTCTCTCGCTGACACGTGGAGTGATCTGTGCTGTCCGCTGTTGCCGGATTTGATCCCACGCGTTCATAGCCACTTAACCATTCATCCGACACCTCCACGGCCTGGATTCAATCCCCGTTGCCGGATGAAATCGTGTCCACCCCTCCCACTTATCGCTTCGCTCGGAATCTAGCGGCCCCGATCGTTCACCCTTGCCACCCGTCGCAAATCCGACCGTTGCCCTCGCCCTTTCCTTTTCTTCTCTCCCGCTGACCAGCAGGCCCCACCGCCGATCCGCTCTCCCCGCGCTTTCCTTTCTTCCCGCACGACGCGCCGCGCCGCTTATTGAAACCAAACCAAGCTTTTAAAGCTTCGGTTTCCTTCCCGATTAACTCCCTCCACCGGCTTTGTCAACTCCGGCGAGCGATCGCCACCGCCTCACGCCTCCCCGAGGCTCACCGACGCCTCTCCGACGTTCCTCGTGCCCCGGTGAT
The DNA here is from genome assembly GCA_036346265.1 of Melocanna baccifera. Taxonomy (NCBI): domain Eukaryota; kingdom Viridiplantae; phylum Streptophyta; class Magnoliopsida; order Poales; family Poaceae; genus Melocanna; species Melocanna baccifera. The sequence continues at coordinate 15,619,770 of CM070709.1, forward strand.
CCCTGACGACCCCTTCCCCGAGGCGTTGCACCACCGGAGCCCTTCTCTGCCGTCGACCCCTCCTCCGACCACCGCCCCTTTCCATCGTTGTCGAGACCCGAATATGCAAATTCGGTCTCTCTGTGTAAACTGCACTAGTCCAGGATCATGCTAGTGCACACAGTCAAACATAGATGTCATCACAGTCATACACACGACAATAATAAAGGAAAACTCGAATATCGATAAAATATCAAGGGTACGACCTTATGGCCAAGCTTACAATATCTCTAGCCGGAAGGGCTTAACAAAATAGTAGCGGAAATCCAAAATAAAGCGTAGCGGCCAATCAACAAGCCCACAGGCTATCGAGTGGAGAACGAAGCCTAATCCGTGAAGTCGTCGTAGTACTCTCCTTCTGGATCCTCCTGCTGATAGTACTCCTCTCCCTCAATTGAGCAACATAGGCGTAAAGCCGTGAGTACATTAGTACTCAGCAAGTCGTTTGTAATAATGAATGCAATATAATATGCAAGGCTTACCAATGGAAGGCTGAAAGGTTAATTTGCATAAAGGCATTTCTCGATGAAATATAATAAATAACTTGAAAGCGAAAGTTAACTGAAAACAGTAATAATGAATAATCAAAGGAGTAAACATGAACCACTTGTGAACACCAATTCACAAGTTAAACCAACAGTGAACTACCTGTCCACTCCCAACATAAACCACCAAGTTATAAGTGAAACACTAACCCTCGTGTGAAATCCCCGAGCAATGTCCATGACCGAGGACGCGGCTATTCGAATAGTTTTACACTCTGCAGAGGTTGCACAACTGTACCCACACGATGTGATTAGCCTCGATCTCAAGAAATCACAACAAGGCCTTTACAATGCTCTACCTCAACACAATCCTGCCCGCTAGGTTTCGTGATCACACCCCTTTGCGCCACATGGAAATCAGCAACCATGTCCATCACAATGGCAGAATTGAGTTGAAATATTACAAATTAATCAACCAGGTCCATCCCATAATAGACATGTGGTTTGCACGATTAAGCTCAGATCAATGGCGCACAAAGTTAAGTCCTTAACATTACCCGGGCGAGACTACCACATCCCCCGAAGCGAACCAGCGCTTCCCCCTTTACTGCACGATCACTCGCCCGAGTGAAAACCAATTTGTATAACCCAGCCAACGTCACACCAATGACGTGGCACAAATTTTAATACACGTGGCACCAACCACATTTCCATATGTCATTAAGTCAAATTAATAATTTAACATGTGCTGATGAGATCAATCGTAAATATAAGCCAGCTAAGCAGTCTAATCGTAACTACCCATGTGACAAATAATCTAGCATCACTAAATAATTACCCAACCTATGGTGACAATGGCATCATGGTATTCCAAATTATCAAGGAGGAGTAATCTCAATTGGGACGATAACTACCAGTGCAAAGGTTTGAATAAAAATAGCAATGCGACGTAATTTAAAATAAAATAATTAAATAATAGATTGCAAAACTGGGTTCAACATGATCAAAGAACACGACTTGCCTTTGTTATGCACAACATGATCTAAAGAGAGAGAAAACGATCGAAAATAAGGAAACACATAAAATGATAAGCAAATGAACTCGAAAATTCACAAAACTAGAACCAACAGCTAGAGCTCGATTTTAGATGAATTTAGAAAAAAGAACGGGGTCAATCGGAGCTAGGACGGAGGAGAACGTTTTCTAAGAAAATTAATCCTAAAATTAAATCGAGAAATTCGGAAAAGTTGCTGTGCTGTTTACCCAGTCCACGAAATTCCGAGTCCACCGTGGACTCGGTCCACGCAAATGCTGCACGGGGCGCGGGCTAACGCGGCGAGACGCTACCGACGCGCAATAGCATATGCTGCCACGTGTCACCCGGCTGACGTGGCAGCTGACGTGGGTGCCACGTGGCTCGGGGAACGACTCGGAGCTGACGTGGCGGCGACACGTGGCATGCCACGTCAGCTAGGGCTATCGTGGCGCGGCTGACGCGGCACGGGCGCGAGCGGCGGCGGCCGGATCCGACGGTCGCGAGGGCGACACGCGGCGAGATCTGGACCTTCGGTCCGGATCTGGAGCGACGGCGGGGATTGAGCGGCGCGGGCGCAGGCGACGGGCGGATGCCGACGCATGGCGGCTCGCAGCGCGAAGCGTCGCGGGCGCGCGCGCGGGCGGGAGTGCGTCGGCAGGATCAGACGGCGGAGGGGGCGACGGGTGGCGTGCGCTGGTGCTTCGCAGCCCCGATCTGGGACGGACGGCGCAGATGCGCGGCGCGAGGCGGAAAGCGCGATTGCCGACGCGTGGCGAACGCCGCGAGGCGCGCGCGCGTGGTGCGCGTGTTCGCGCGCGACCGAGGGCGAGGTGCGAGCGAGGCGCGCGGCGACGTGGGCGACGCGGAGAAGAGAACCGGCGGGGGAGCTCACCTGCGGGACTCTGGCGACGGCGACAGCTCCAGCGGCGCGCGCGGCGGGGAGGCACCGCGGCAGCGCGCGCGCTCGGGAACGGCGGCGACGGCGCGGGAGAGCGGGGCTTGGGTTCGGCGGCGGCGACGAGCGGGCACGTGAACCGAGGTGGGCGGCGACGTTTTATCACGCGAACCGAGGCGTCCAATCCAGATACGGCGACGGTCGCAACGCGGACGGGTTAGACGGCTAGGATGCGGCCACACGGCAAGATCGGACGGGCGAGCGCGGTTAGGGTTAGGGCTCACAGCGCGGGCGTGGGTGAACGGCGAAGATCGCGCGGGCGCGCGATCGGACGGCTGAGGGAGGAGGCGGGGCGCGGCGCGGGGACGTGGCTGGTGCCGCCGCGTGTCGGCGCGGATGCGCGACGCGTGGCGGTCAGCGGATCGATCGATGCGCGCGAGCGAAGCGGAGTACGCGCGCGCGCGCGAACGGGATAGGCGACGCGTGGAGGAGAGAGGGAGATCGGGTGGCGTGGTTTTATTTCTTTTCTTTTTCCAGAAATTCAAATAAACTTCTAAAAGTTCTAGAAAATAGCAAATAAATCCCAAAAATTCACCAAAAATACCAGAAAATTCCTTGAGACCTGAAGAACACAAATAAAATATTTTCAACTTATGTTAATGTTTATTTTAATCATATTAAATCTTTGAAAATTCTAAAAATTCATTTGAAGCTTGAATTAAATTCAGAAAATTCCAAAAAATTCATTTTTAAATTCCAGGCTTTAAAAATCTCAGAAAAACAGGATGTTACAAACCTTACCCCCTTAAACGAGATCTCAATTCTAGATCCGCCAACTAAGAGAATAGGTTCGGGAACTCCGCTCGGAGGTCCTCCTCGCACTCCCAGGTGGCTTCCTCCTCGGAATGGTTGCTCCACTGGACTTTGCAAAAACGGACCACTTTATTCCGGGTGACTCGCTCTGACATTTTCAAGATTTTGACTAGATGCTCTTTGTACGACAGATCCTCCTGCAGGTCAACGGCCTCAACTGGCACAACCTCCTCTGGTACACGTAGGCACTTCTTCAGCTGGGACACATAGAAGACGTCATGTACCCCACTGAAGGACGCAGGTAGCTCCAACTGATAAGCAACCTCTCCCCTACGTTTCAGAATCTTGAACGGACCAACATATCTCGGTGCAAGCTTCCCTTTTAGCTGAAACCTCTTCACGCCCTTGAATGGTGTGATCCTGAGATACACAAAATCATCTGGCTCAAAACTCAGCTCTCGACGTCTGGTATCTGCATAACTTTTCTGTCTGGCCTGGGCGCTTTCAACCTTTCTCGTATCAAGCGGACCTTATCCTCGCCTTCTTTCAAATGATGCGACTAAAACTGACCTTCCCCCGTCTCTTTCCAATTGAGAGGGGTCCGGCATTTCCTGCCATACAATGTCTCAAACGGTGACATCTGCAAACTGGCCTGATAACTGTTGTTGTACGAAAACTCTGCAAAAGACAAACAACTGTCCCACTTGGAACCATGATCAAGCACACAGGCTCTCAACATGTCCTCTAAAATCTGATTTACTCGCCTGTCGACTATCCGTCTGGGGTGATATGTCAGTCTTGAAGTTCGTGTGAGTTCCCATAGCCTTATGGAAACTACCCCAAAAACGAGAGGTAAACTGCGATCCACGATCTAACACGATCTTCTTGGGCACACCATGCAAACTGACAATTCTGGACATATATAGCTCTGCCAATCTGTCACCACTGTAGGTTGTCTTAACTGGAATGAAATGAGCAACCTTGGTCAATCGGTCCACAATGACCCAAATCGAATCATAGCCCTTTTTGGTCTTAGGCAGACCGACTATGAAGTCCATACCAATTTCTTCCCACTTCCACTCTGGAACTCTCAATGGTCAGAGCAAACCCGCAGTCTCGATGCTTTGCCTTTACTCTCTGACAAACATCACAAAGGGCTACATACTCAGCGATCTCACGCTTCATGCTTGGCCACCAATATTTATCCTTAATGTCTTGGTACATTTTGGTACTGCCTGGATGAATCGAATACAACGACTCATGAGCCTCTTTTAACAACACATCATTTAGCTCTTGCCTACTGGGCACACACAAACGCTGCTTGAACCACAAGGTTCCCTGGTCATCCACTGAAAATCCTGACTCTTTACCTTCACTTAAGTTCTTTCTGATCCGCTGAAATACCTTATCATCCGACCGAGCCCGATTTAACTGACCATCCAAAGTAGGTCAGATCTCCATAGCTGCCAAAAATCCTGGCTCAACCAACTCAAAGCTAAGCTTCTGAAATTCCTCATGTAATGCTGGCTGACTCTCTCGAACCATCACTGAATTGCAGTATACCTTTCTGCTCAAGGCATTTTCAACAACATTAGCTTTCCCAGGGTGATAATGTATGCCAACATTATAATCCTTTATCAGCTCCAACCACCTCCTCTGCCTGAGATTAAGCTCGGACTAGGTAAAGATGTATTTCAGACTCTTATGATCCGTGTAAACCTCACATCTATTACCCATCAGATAATGACGCCAAATCTTTAAAGCATGCACTACGGCTGCTAGCTCCAAGTCATGAGTAGGGTAGTTCTCCTCATGCGGTCTCAACTGGCGTGAGGCATAAGCTACCACTCTTTTGTCTTGCATCAAGACACAACCCAAACCTTTGCGAGAGGCATCGCAAAATATCTCAAAATCCTTATTAATATCAGGCAACACAAGCACTGGGGCTGTGGTCAAACTCTCCTTAAGTTTCTGAAAACTTTTCTTGCACTCTGGCGTCCAAGTGAATTTCTTTTCCTTCTTGAGCAATGCGTGAGGGGTCCGCCACACCGAAAATCCCTTAATAAAGCGACGGTAGTATCCTCGCCATACCCGTAAAACTCCCGACTGGTAATCAAGTGGGTGGCTGCCAATCCAAAACGTCACTCACCTTCCCTGGGTCAACTGCAACTCCTTCTGCTATCAACACATGCCCTAGAAAGGCGACTTTCTTCATCCAAAACTTACATTTGCTGAACTTTGCATACAACTGATTATCCTCAATTTCTGCAATACTAATCTCAAGTGCTCCCGATGCTCTCTCATCCTTGAGTATATCGAAATGTCGCAATGAACACAACGACAAACTTGTCCAAATATTCCATAAACACCTTATTCATCAAATACATGAAATAAGCTGGAGTATTGGTCAAACCAAATGACATCACTGTGAACTCGTATAGACCATAACGAGTCGAGAAGGCTGTCTTGGGTATGTCCTCCTTTCAATCCTCATCCGATGATATCCCGACCTCAAATCAATCTTGGAGAACACTCCTGCTCCTTAAGATGATCAAACAGTCATCAATCCCGGGCAGAGGGTACTTATTCTTGACGGTGACCTCATTAAGTGCTCAGAGTCCACACATGCGCCGACTACCATCCTTCTTCTTGACGAACAACACCGGCGCTCCCATGGGGATGAACTCGGTCCGATGTAACCCTTATCCAAAAGCTCCGAATTTGCTTCTTCAACTCGCTAAATCATTGGCCGCATCCGATAGGGTCTCTTGGAAATCGGAGCGTACTCGCACAAGCTCAATCGAAACTCAACCTCCTCTCTCGTGGCATACCCGAAGGTCATTCGAAACACGCCGGGTACTCACGACAACCGTACATCCTCCAACCGGATCACATTGCTCGCAAATCATGATCGCTCGCCGACACTCATCGGCCGCGAATCGCACCTTAACTCCATCTGAATTGATTAAGGTCACCGCTCGCTCCCACGCCTAACATCGCTGCCGCTTCGGTTAATCCATTCCCAAGATTACATCTAGGACCGCATATCCAACAAAATCAGTCGGCCTCAACTCAACTCCCGAATGGTTATCCTAACTCCGACAACCTAGGTTGGATCTCAACTCGATCCGGGATTGGATTAAAAGAACAGATCCAAGAGCAACAGTTTTCAATTGTTGCTTTAAAGCAAAACTCCGAAACAAACGAATGCGAAGCTCCGTAATCAAATAAAATCGTGGCCGAATCAATGTACTAGGAACGCATCGATCACAACATCCGTGCTGCTCAGGCATCCTCTGCGTGACGTGGTTCACCTGACCTCTCACCACCGGCGCCCCATCGCCTCGCCCTAATGCCGGGTGCTCGCGTCCTACTCACGGGTACGAGTACGACCGGTGAGGCTCCCAAGTCGGGCGAATCGGCGCGGGGCTCGCCTCGAGGGCACTTGCTAGCATAGTGTCCCACCTCATGACACTTGAAGCAAGTGATGATGCCGCCGAAGTTATCGTTCTTCTTCTGCCGCGACCATCGGAACTACCGTGACGCGTCCCGATCAAATCGTGCGGTGTCCGAGCCGGGTCCGTAAAGCCGAGGATCGCTGCTGCTGCCGTGGCACTCGTGCAGGTTGGTAGGAACCAAAACGAGGCCTCGGGACTGGTGTGACTGTGACCTCGCCGATCAACCTCCTCTTGCGAGACTCCTCGAGCTCGCGCGACTCTCCTCAATGAGAATGGCCTTGTCCACCAATCGCTGAAAATCGCATAGTCGCTGTTTCACGACTTGCACCTTCAAAGCCGGGTTCAAGCCTTTCTTGAACCTCTTCTCGAGAGCTGCATCCGACGCTACATCCTCTAGCGCAGAAGCAGCTTAACCGAGTGAATTTATTGATATATTCACTCACCGATGTGTTCCTCTCGCTGAACTCCCGAACTCATCCTTCTTCATCTCGACCACTCCATCCATGACATGGGCAAGATGGAAGGCCTTGGCGAACTCCTTCCAAGTGATGTTGTTCGGTTCTCATGGGCGGCACAAGAGTTCTCCCACCACTCTGCTTCGGTCCTCAAGCCGATGTGCTTGCATATAATACCTTCTCTCTGTCGCAGATCGAGCCAAGTTCAGTTTCTTCTCAATCGAACGGACCCAATCATCGGCCTCCAAAGGCTCGACGAACCGAGAAAACAGGTGGTCTCGCCTCATGAACTCGTGCATAGCCGGATCTGCCGACGAGGTGCCGTGGTACTGCTCTTGCCGCCACGCATCATAGTCTGCATACTCTGCATCATGGTCTCGATCATCCGAGTCCGCCACCAAAATCGATCGAGGGCGTGGTCCAAAGTAGGTGGCACCGGCCGGGCAAGATCGCTCTCTGGTCTGGTTCGCCTGACAGCGCCGGAGGAGTTCCCGTATCAACCATCTTGCTCAAAAGAAAACAATCGCGATCACCAAAGGTAAAAGACGAGAGGGAAAAGCATAGATAAGAGGTAAATGCGTCTAAGGGGGTTTTGCTTAATGGAAACCTAAACTAAACAAACACTTAGCCAAAAAGGCTAACAAAGAAACTGAACAAAAATAAACTCCATTAAAAGTTTGACATGATCGCAATATAATGCTTTTAAGTTTGACATCACACACAACTGCAAATAAAATCCAACGTGTCTACTCGCACTATCTACTCAAGGCTCCCACTCGGTCCCGACAAATAGGATATACCGCTATCGCCCTCGATCGCAGAGACAACCCACGAAAGCGGATCGGCGGTGATGCTCTCTCCGATCGGGCTGGGGTGAACCGGCCGAGGTAAGCTCGACGATCTCCGGTGATACGACGTCTCGCTCCGGCTCGGCGGTGTAGGCGACGGAGGTATCGCGATCGCGGTCGGGCTCCTCCTGCATCGCTCGTAGTCTCGGGTGGCTCCGCATCGCTTCCTTGATCTTCCGGACGAGTCTGGCCATATTGATCTTGTATAGCTTGCAAAGTTGACGGATGGCTTTGTGCGCAACTCCTTGTACTGACATCTCTCCACTGGCACCGGCATTCTTAAAGCTGCGGTGTAGCACCTGCTTGCCGACTCGGGTGGTGAAGTATAGCCTGGAGATGCTCCCGATGCGTTGACCCTTATGCTTCTCATCCTTGGTGAGGTAGACGGGCAATCTCTTCATTCCGAGGCTCCGCAATAGAACGCGTAGTAGTGATCTCCATCCTCCTGTCGGGCTGTAAGAAGCTTGGGACATCTAATGCATTTATAAAGGAAAGATCAGTTTATAACTTTAGGAAAACAAATTTTGCAAGAGTTGGGGCGAGAGACAAGAATCCTTAAGAATGAGGTAAGAAGATAGAGATATTACTAAATATCAAATTTAGTTGGTTTGATTTAGAAAATAAATTTCTGGGCTATCGACCAATCTAACTAGGGCTTCGTCCTGCAGTCGATATGGCTCTGATACCATCTCTGTCGAGACCTGAATATGCAAATTCGGTCTCTCTGTGTAAACTGCACTAGTCCAGGATCACGCTAGTGCACACAGTCAAACATAGATGTCATCACAGTCATACACACGACAATAATAAAGGAAAACTCGAATATCGATAAAATATCAAGGGTACGACCTTATGGCCAAGCTTACAATATCTCTAGCCTAAGGGCTTAACAAAATAGCAATGAAATCCAAAATAAAGCGTAGCGCCAATCGATAAGCCCACAAAGCTATCGAGTGGAGAACGGCCTAATCCGTGAAGTCGCCGTAGTACTCTCCTTCCGAACCTCCCGCCGATAGTACTCCTCTCTCTCAATCGAGCAACATAGGCGTAAAGCCGTGAGTACATTGGTACTCAAAGAAGTCGCTTGTAACAATGCATGCAATATAATATGCAAGGCTTACCAATGGAAGGCTGAAAGGTTAATTTGCATAAAGACATTTCTCGATGAAATATAATAAATAACTTGAAAGCGAAAGTTAATCAAAACAAGAATAATGAATAATCAAAGGAGTAAACATGAACCACTTGTGAACACCAATTCACAAGTTAAACCAACAAAGAACTACCCGTCCACTCCCAACATAAACCACCAAGTTATAAGTGAAACACTAACCTCGTGTGAAATCCCCGAGCAATGTCCATGACCGAGGACGCGCTATTCGAATAGTTTTACACTCGCAGAGGTTGCACAACTGTACCCACACGATGTGATTAGCCTCGATCTCGAAATCACAACAAGGCCTTTACAATGCTCTACCTCAACACAATCCCGCCCGCTAGGGTTTCGTGATCACACCTTCTTGCGGCACATGGAAATCAAAGAACCATGTCTATCACAATGGCAGAATTGAGTTGAAATATTACAAATTAATCAGCCAGGTCCATCCCATAATAGACATGTGGTTTGCACGATTAAGCTCAGATCAATGGCGCACAAAGTTAAGTCCTTAACATTACCCGGGCGAGACTACCACATCCCCCGAAGCGAACCAGCGCTTCCCCCTTTACTGCACGATCACTCGCTCAAGTGAAAACCAATTTGTATAACCCAGCCAACGTCACACCAATGATGTGGCATAAATTTTAATACACGTGGCACCAACCACAGTTCCATATGTCATTAAGTCAAATTAACAATTTAACATGTGCTGATGAGATCAATCGTAAATATAAGCCAGCTAAGCAGTCTAATCGTAACCACCCATGTGACAAATAATCTAGCATCACTAAATAACTACCCAACCTATGGTGACAATGGCATCATGGTATTCCAAATTATCAAGGAGGAGTAATCTCAATTGGGACGATAACTACCAGTGCAAAGGTTTGAATAAAAATAGCAATGCGACGTAATTTAAAACAAAATAATTAAATAATAGATTGCAAAACTGGGTTCAACATGATCAAAGGACACGACTTGCCTTCGTTATGCTCAGCGGGGTACTCCTGGTCTTCGGGCGCGAAACATGCTCCTCCGGAATCCGAATCTAACGAGAGAGAAAACGACCGAAAACAAGGAAACACATAAAATGATAAGCAAATGAACTCCAAAATTCACAAAACTAGAACCAACAGCTAGAGCTCGATTTTAGATGAATTTAGAAAAAAGAACAGGGTCAATCGGAGCTAGGACGGAGGAGAACGGGCTCTCGGAAAATTAATCCTAAAATTAAATCTAGAAATTCGGAAAAGTTAATGTGCTGTGGACCCGGTCCACGAAATTCCGAGTCCACCGTGGACTCGATCCACGAAACAGTGCACGGGGGCGGCGGGCTGACACGGCGGGGACGCGTTGACGTGGCAGCAGCATATGCTGCCACGTGTCACCCGGCTAACGTGGCAGCTGACGTGGCTCGGGGGACAGCTCGGGGCTGACGTGGCGGTGACACGTGGCATACCACGTCAGCTAGGGCTGTCGTGGCGCGGCTGACGCGGCACGGGCGCGGGCGCGGGTGGCGGCGGCCGGATCCAACGGTCGCGAGGGCGACACGCGGCGAGATCTGGACCTTCGGTCCAGATCTGGAGCGACGGCGGGATTGACCGCGCGCGCGCGGCAACGGCGGATGCCGACAGCAGGCGCTCGCCGCACGGCGCCGCGGCGCGGCGCGGCGGCGCGCATCGTCGGCGGATCCGACGGCAGAGGGGCGGCGGGTGGCGTCGCGCTGGTGCCGCAGCCCGACCGGGACGGACGGCGCAGATGCGCGGCGCGAGGCGGAATGCGGCGATTGCCGACGCGTGGCGAACACGCCGCGTGAGGCATCGCGCGCGGGCGCGGGCGTGCAGGGGTGCGCGGTGTCCGGCGCGGCGACCGAGGGCGAGGTGCGAGCGAGGCGCGCGGCGACGCGGAGGCGACGCGGGCGATGCGGAGAAGAGAACCGGCGGGGGAGCTCACCGGCGGGAGTCCGGCGACGGCGACAGCTCCAGCGGCGGCGGCGAAGGCAGGGGAGGCACCGGCGACGGTGGCGCGGCCTGGGAACGGCGGCGACGGCGCAGGAGAGCGGGGCTAGGGTTCGGCGGCGGCGACGAGCGGGCACGCGAACCGAGGTGGGCGTCGACATTGTATCACGCGAACCGAGGCGTCCAATCCGTATACGGCGACGGTCGCAACGCGGACGGGTTAGACGGCTAGGATGCGGCCACGCGGCAAGATCGGACGGGCGAGCGCGGTTAGGGTTAGGGTTAGGGCTCGCGGCGCGGGCGTGGGTGAACGGCGGAGATCGCGCGGTCGCGCGATCGGACGGCTGAGGGAGGAGGCGGGGCGCGGGGACGCGGCTGGTGCCGCCCCGTGTCGACGCGGATGCGCGACACGTGGCGGTCATGCGGATCGCAGCATGGCGCGAAGCGAAGCGGAGTACGGCGGCGGCGTGGAGCGCGGGATGGGCGACGCGTGGAGGAGAGAGGGAGATCGGGCGGCGGGGTTTTATTTCTTTTCTTTTTTTTCCAGAAATTAAAATAAACTTCTAAAAGTTCTAGAAAATAGCAAATAAATCCCAAAAATTCACCAAAAATACCAGAAAATTCCTTGAGACCTGAAGAACACAAATAAAATATTTTCAACTTATGTTAATGTTTATTTTAATCATATTAAATCTTTGAAAATTCTGAAAATTCATTTGAAGCTTGAATTGAATTCAGAAAATTCCAGAAAAATTATTTTTAAATTCCAGGCTTTAAAAATCTCAGAAAAATAGGATGTTACAAATGTTCCTCCTCTTCGGCCACCCTTAGGATCCGCGCTAGGTACCGATGCACTCCCTGTGCTCTCCTCTACCTTTTGCACCCCTCGGCCAGTGCTGCCGCTCGCCGGAACGCTGGCGACCATTGGTCCCCGAGCGTCGCTGCCGCCGGCCATGCCACGTCAGCAGGCAGGGCTGATGTGGTAGCCGATGTGGCCGCTCGGTGGACGCCACGTCTGCGCCAGGCCTGCCACGCCAGCGCCACCTCACTCCCCCGCACGCCCGAGTGCCACCTCAGCACCGCCCAGTCCATGGACCAGATCCACCGTAGATCGGTCCCACCTGTCAGTCTCACGCACGATTTTAATAATCCCAGGGCTGATGTCATGCTGACACAATAAACCCATTTTCCCATATAAAAATAATTCGGCCGAAAATGTAATTCAGAGCTGATGTCACAATTCAGGTTCTCCTTTGGGAAAATAATTCATGCTGACGTCATAAATACTTTTTGGTTTAAAAATAATTTCAGAAATTGGGAATTTTCTTTTTAAATGTATTAAAACTTTGGAAGGCTATAACTTCTTCATTTTAACTCCAAATTGACCCGATCAAATTTCTAAATTTTTCTAAAATCATGAACTATACATTTCTTGCATCCTTTTGAATTTTTGAGTTTTGTTGAATTTTGTTTTTGAATTTCTTTTGAATTGGTTCTTTACGTTAGATTTTGATGACTCCGGAGAGTTCGATTTTGACGACGATTTCCAGCAAGATTTCGAGCAAGGCAAGTTACACCTTTGACCATGTTGACCTAATATTTCAAATTTAATTATGTTGTTTTACTGGTTATGCATGCGTACTTCTATTAAAATTTAATTTAAATTCAGTTTAAACTTTAGTTATGCCCATGATCCTTTCATTATAGCCCATTTGAATCCCGAATTCATATACCTTGTCACCCTAGCTGAAAACTAGTTAGTACCCTAGTATTGACTAGAAAATTTTAAAGAAATGCTTAGTTTGGCTTAGTATAATTTTAGGTGGGATCAATCTTTCACATGAAATGACAGACTTTGAAAATCGATATCTTGACTTCGGTGAGTCAAGGATGGTTTATGAAAATTGTTTAAAAATGAAAATAAAAACTTATGTTTTGGACTTAGGCTAATGGCTAGGAGGTGGGTGACGGCATGCCTCATGTTTGATGACACCTGGTTGTTTGTCATGCATGTGGGTATGAGGACTGAGCCTAAATGAACTTAAGGACCGTTTCTGTGAATAATTTTACGAAGTCACTTTGTACTACCACAAGTCCGGTATGGGACGGACCTGGCTAAGTAATTTATGAAGTTCCAAATATAGTTTCGCTATACGCTGAATGTGAGCGTGGCGTAGGCCGCGAGAAGTCTCACATGGCACCAGAGGGGGCTCCAACTCGTGGATTCGAGTTGTGGTGAAACCTTAGTGGCGGCGTGATTATTTTAGTTATGGATCATCGAAACAGCCTTGTCATGAACTCTACGCCGCACACCTAAGGCAGTGTGTTTATCGCGTGGCTCAAGTGAGAGGGAATGTCTTGTGGGTAAAGTTGTACACCTCTACAGAGTAAAACCTATCCTGCATAGCCATGTTCACGGTCATGAACATGCTGAGTAGAGTCTTCACAGACTAGACTTGATTTTATAAAACTTGGCTTGATCAACAGTGGTTTTGGTAATGGTCTGGGTGGATTCTCGTGGTTAGGTTAGTGTAGGTCGGAGCCTACACTAACAATATTCCTTGTTTCAAATATTGTTTCGTATATTTGTATTAAAATTCAGCTTTCATACTTACATGGTTATATTTAAAAATTTAAGTACTGCTTTTCGCACAAATAAATTGTTAAGCCTTCCTTTGTCAATCCTTATGCATGCATGAACTCTCTTAAATTCCTGGTGTAACTTGCGTAAGCACTTAATGTGCTTACCTTGGGAGTACTTTATGTGCTCATCTTGCTAAAATCTGTTGCCAGACTTCGACGGCGACTACGACGATGAGGACTACTTCAGCGAGTAGGATGCGTCTTACAGTCATTCGCCTGTGGGAGGCTAGATGGGCTGATCTGCTACCTTTATTGTTTTCTGCTACTTTTATTTTCAGTTGGACTTGTGCCAGGTTTTTGTAAGACTTGTCCATAAGGCCGTACCTTCGATTAATAATATTCTGTGGTGATTTTTGCATGATATACATTACTGTAACCCTGTGTGCACTAGCTTTTCCTGCGATTTACACAGAGGGACTTGGAGTTGTTGTTCCGGGTCCCGACACCGTAGATCCAAATGATATGAAAATTTGCAGAGATATTATCTAGGATATCACGAACATATTCCAACAAATGATCATGAAAATCCTTACCAATGTTGGGACCATTTTTAGTTTAAAAATAGATTGCACCAAAACTGATCAAAATCAAAAGTCAATGATCAAGACTTGCTCGTGGGTAGAGTGATGAGGCGACGGGGTCCCGATCTTCCGATAGGATGGTAACTTCGATTTGAGGGAGAACGACTTTGACGATGCGACTACTAACCGATCATGATCAGAACACCAAGCAATCGCTAAACTACACTCTGAGTTGTTATCAACCGTGCTAAGAACGCGGTTGACCTGACCACGAAGGTCTATTCCTGCATGCAACCGAAGAACACGCAAGAACAAGATAAAAAAGCAATCTCAAATTGCAAATAGGATTGAAATACTTGAATTTTGTGGGATTCCGAATAAGGATCTTAACAGGTGGTCGTCCGACACAATTGAAGATACAAGTTGCAACACAGGCAAACTAAACATAAACGAAATCCATGAAAACTAGAGGAGCGCGACCTCCTTAAATAGAAGAGTAGAAGCAACACAAAACTAAGAAAACAAGGGGTGGTATAATTTTACTGTTCATGTGAACAGTAGCACGCCCATAAATTGTGGGGGTAGCACCTTCCTCTTTGGCCCATGCATTAGAAGGCCCGATTTGGCCCAAACAGGTGGTATAGTAACTTATTTTGATAATTGTAGGCCGTATAGAAGGAATTTCAAGGCCAGATTGGATCCGTTGGAAAGAGGACGAGAAAAGCTTTCCATCAAGTACTCATGGACCTCAAACGGACTTCGTTTGTAAAAGTTATGCTTGTTTGAAGTTGGACCTATCAGGCTGAATCCGAACTAATCTGGAGGCCAAATTGGATTCCAAAACGTATCCCACTTGAACTCTTGTTTGAATTGGTCCAAAAGTGACGTGGTGACCATAAGGAAGAGTTGGGGGAGACATCGATATGATCTTGACATGTTGGTTGGGAAAATTTTTTGCATTTTAGCCTAAAATTTGAAAGTTTTTTACAAATAGACTCCTGAGAAAAAGATTTCCAAAAATGGACCACCGACACGGTGCCAAAACATATGGCGTCGTGGGTACATAGCACGGCGCCGAGGTACATGTTTTAAATACAGTCACACCGTGGCTCCTACGTGGCATAGCACGACGCCAAAGCTCATGGTGCTGTGCTATGTACCCACGGCGCCATGTGTTTTGGCGCCGTATCGGGGGGTCCATTTTTGGAAATCTTTTTCCCAAAGGTCTATTTATAAAAAACTTTCAAATTTTGGGCTAAAAAGCAAAAATTGTACTGTTGGTTGGCCTCCCTTTTGGTAGATCCCAACTACGAGCTCGTAGTATTGATAAATCCTCCTTGTATAGTTGATAATTTAAGTGATGCGTAGAAACTGTTGTAAATTGAACAGCAATCATTGCTAATTTGGTTGTAACCACCAGGGCCATGTCCTCATCATCCTCCCCTTCTTGAAAACAAAGCCGTCCTCGGCTTTCGATATGTTGAAAATAGGGTAACAAAGAAGCCAAGGTGTATGCATGGTATATATATATATGTCATCCGTTTTAACAATTATTCGTTGTTGCATACTTAATGTTATAAAACCGCAGCGATTATAAAAGCCCATTGTATTAGTAACCCGGGAGTTAATGAATAATTCAAAATTTCTCACACAGCAATTATTGCAACTTGTTTTGCAAATGTAAGTGATGCGTTTATGCATGTCAAATCTCTGAGGTTGTAAACTTGCATCGGTAACACATATGGGCAAAGCTACAACTTTTGGAATCAAACAAAGTTTATCCAAGTAATCATATTTCAATTGAGCAATAGCACATTCATCTAGCAAGGGTGAAAAGATTTGTAAGTTATTCCATCTATCAACTACATTATTCAGATTATCAATGCTAGATGGTTCAATAAAAGAGGAACACATAAGATTTGAATTGTCGATAATTTTTATTTTTCTCTCATAATGAACAAGATTCAGCACACCAGAATAGTTCTTCAAAATATCAAGCTTCAATTCATCCATATGATCACAAGTTATGCATATTCGATATACATGAAATTGATCGTCTACACCATAATCTCCAATCAAATTGAACTTATATGTATAGGCATGAGTACTTGCAAATGATTTTAAACATGAAATTTCAGTAAGATTCTTGATCACACTATATAACTTTCTATTATTATCGAACATGACATAGTATAAAGAATCTTCAGGAGATATTCTAGTAAAAACTTCCTTATGAGTAATCAATTCCACATTATGTAAATTGAGCAAAGAAATTTTAGAACATGGAATTTTCAATTGAACACATGAATTGTCACAATTAGTCACCTTTTCATATTTAAATTCAGCACCATAGTTATTACCTTTATCAATCTCCTCAATTGATGTAGGTGTTGTAGGTATCAAATCTTTATGATGAAGCAAGGAGACAGCAAGTACTTCATCTTCAACCGTGATTATCTCCTCATCTTTTGCTTTCAATAGCACCCGTTGTTGAATATTCAACTCATTGTCTTCAATGCCAACTTTCTTCTCTTCAATATGGTTCTCAACTTTCTGCAAGTTATTAGTCACAGAAAAAGGCACAAACAAGGGTTTGTTCTCATTTTTGTTGTCATTAAGTATTCTCAATTTCTCCTCAATCTGACTTTCAACCTTACAAGCAAGTATAAACAAATGAGTGAGAGAATTATATTCTTTGTGAATAAGAATGTCCTGAATTTCTTTATTAAGCCCACTCAAGAATCTATTCTCTGTAACTTAAGCATATTCCTTTAAACCGCAACGCAACAAATGAGTCTTTAATTCATGATAGTATTCCTTTACTGTTCTTTTTCGTTGCTTTAAACGTTGCAATATAGCTAGCAAATAATCAGCATGATATTTAGGAACAAAATCATCTCGTAAAAGTCTTTTCAATGCATTCCAAGTTCGTGGTACTTTCCCTTGTCTACCAAGAGATTTCCACCAAAGTATTGCATCATCAATAAAAACACTAGTGGCAGCTCTAATCTTTTGCCTACCAGACCAATTATAAGATTCACATTCTTTGTCTAATGCTATCTCCCAGTCAATATAGGCATCAGGATCAAATTTACCAGCAAATAATGGAATAGCATACTTGACATTAGTTACTGCATCATCGCGTACCTCTCTTTGTAACATACACATACCTCGTTGATGTGAGAGTCGACGCCGATCGGAGTAATCAACTTTAGTGTGGCTGATGTTGTTGTTCTCTCCGATATCATCATTCTCATTCGACGAAGAGTTTGTAGAAAATAGTGCACGTCGAGTAGCTGGAGATGAACATTTATCCAGAATCTCAACTCTGTTGTTGATGGTGGAGAGCGTCTTATTAAGCTGATCCAACAAGTTGTTGGTCTCACTAAAATTTCCATTATGTGATCTTGAACCTGTCATGGTTAGTAGAAAACAAGAAAATACACGATAATTATGTAAGTCCCTATAATCTACTAGGAGGTGGAGCTTGACAAGTCACATATCTCTCAAACTCTTACCAAGCTCTTACAAGTTCTTACCAATGGAAAACAGGTGGTGTAACCGGTGGCTGGTTCATGATAACTTGACTCAAGAGATGTGTATAGCGATTGCAAGGGTTGGTTCGACGTGATCTGCTCGGTTAGTAAAAGGTATTGCTTGGAAGGCTAGATGTGTAGCAATGGAGAACAATCAGTCAATTTCAGAAATTGCACAGAATTGAATTATAGTTCGTATCTAGCACGTAGCCTATGTTGCTGATCAAATAAGGATAGGAGAAAGCCAAAACAAGTGTGTAACAATGTATAGGAGTGATGAACACAAGATAATTCAATAGAATGCAATCTGGATTTGAAAAGCACAAGGATTGACCCAAATCTTAAAATGGCAAATTTCTGTCCACTGCACAAGACGTTGGTATTTTGGCTGTAACTTTTTATCAATTGCTTCTTTTTTATGATTCTTTTTTTCTTTGTTTCCTGACGGCTTTTGCTACAACTATTCTTTTGGGGCCATATTCTAGAAACTGACAGATAAAATCGCACAAAAATCACAATTGCAGACTGTTACAGATTCAATCCAGAAATTTGGGTCAACTTGCACCACAAATATCTTCTAACTGTCTTTATGGATAGGAGTGCAATTTTAGGGACAGTTAGATACAGACGTTATGGATCTAATAGCGGTGGTTTCACTCAAAAACAATATCAGAAGCAAAAGTTATGGCATTTTTGGTGGCGGCTGCACAAGAGGAAGTCTTCTGGCCGAAAATAGAAATTAGGGTTTGATGAGTTTTTGATGGTTTTGGACGTGCGGATTTTTTTTAGAGTTTTATGGGACAAGAATATGACCAGCAACAAGACAAAACTAAAACGGATACAAATTCAATTTAGCAAACCGAAAATAACAAATTTAAAGGCACAACGAGGTTTGGACAGCGGAAATAAACTCTTTTTGTAGGGCAATTTTTCTGGACTATAGGACATATAAAAAAATCAATCTACTAACTAGGGATACAAGAAATCCTACCGGTCAACTGAAGCTCTGATACCACTTGATGAGGCAACGGGGTCCCGATCTTCCGATAGGATGGTAACTTCGATTTGAGGGAGAACGACTTTGACGATGCGGCTACTAACCGATCACGACCAGAACGCCAAGCAATTACTAAACCACACTTTGATTTGTTATTAACCGTGCTAAGAACGTGGTTGACTTGACCACGAAGGTCTATTCCTGCATGCAACCGAAGAACACGCAAGAACAAGATAAAAAGCAATCTCAAATTGCAAATAGGATTGAAATACTTGAATTTGGTGGGATTCCAAATAAGGATCTTAATAGGTGGTCGTCCGATACAACTGAAGATACAAGTTGCAACACAGGCAAACTAAACATAAACGAAATCCAAGAAAACTAGAGGGGTGTGACCTCCTTAAATAGGGGAGTGGAAGCAACATAAAACTAAGAAAATAAGGGGTGGTATAATTTTACTGTTCATATGAACAGTAGCACGCCCATAAATTGTGGGGGTAGCACCTTCCTCTTTGGCCCATGCATTACAAGGCCCGATTTGGCCCAAACAGGTGGTATAGTAACTTATTTTGATAATTGTAGGCCGTATAGAAGGAATTTCAAGGCCAGATTGGATCCGTTGGAAAGAGGACGAGAAAAGCTTTCCATCAAGTACTCATGGACCTCAAACGGACTTCGTTTGTAAAAGTTATGCTTGTTTGAAGTTAGACCTATCAGGCTGAATCCGAACTGATCTGGAGGCCGAATTGGATTCCAAAACGTGTCCCACTTGAACTCTTGTTTGAATTGGTCCAAAAGTGACATGGTGACCATAAGGAAGAGTTGAGGGAGACATCGATATGATTTTGACATGTTGGTTGGCCTCCCTTTTGGTAGATCCCAACTACGAGCTCGTAGTATAGATGAATCCTCCTTGTATAGTTGATAATTTAAGTGATGCATAGGAACTCTTGTAATTTGAACAGCAATCATTGCTAATTTGGTTGTAACCACCGGGGTCATGTCCTCATCATCCTCCCCTTCTTGAAAACAAAGCCGTCCTCGGCTTTTGATATGCTGAAAATAGGGTAACAAAGAAGCCAAGGTGTATGCATGGTATATGTATATGTCATCCGTTTTAACATGGGTAGAGGATAGCCAAAATAGCTTTGAATATATTTCCACATATCACAACAAGCAAGAACACATATGAAATCACTCTAAAAATACTCAGATTAAGAAATCATTCGGAAGATAAAAATATATGCAAAAATCGAGTTTCTTAATGAACTTGCTACCAAAGTGCCTAGATGGGTGGAGATAGATTTTCAACGGATGTCTCCATCTCTTATATATTCCTATCATAGCAAGATCAAGAAAGAATAAGAGGAGAGGAAAAACCAACGAAATCAAAGAGCAAATCAATCAAGATAATAGGTAGCCATGGAGATTATGAAAGATTAATTCTATTGCCGCTTGAAAAGAAAAGTTTTATAGCCACTCCACCTTGGAGGTCAGAGAGCATACCGAACTAAACTCTGAAACCCTAACCCTTAAACAAGAGAACACAAGAGAGGTAGCTTGAATGGTTAACCAGAAGTCTTCATTCTAACCCCTTAAATAGATGGGCTAGTTAGTCACATCTAACATTTAGTGGATATTATCCACTTACCATAATGGGGGAAACCCGATAACCCCCACACATAAATTTTACTCACACATGTTCACTTGGGTAGATCTTTAGGTGGTCGAAAGTAGCGGCAGAAGGCTATAGTCAGAAAGCACCATGTGGTCGAATAGCTGTGGTCGATGGTCGAAAGCTCTAGAGAGTGGTCGGGAGCAGTCAGGTGCTAACGTGGCACGCCACGTGGGTCGGGTGCGGACATGGCTTGCCAAGTGTGTAAGAGAAGGGAAGGGCTTAGTAGAGACCATTAGATGGGAATCGGATGGTGATGATGTATGGAGAAGTTTGGGCTAGTCTGAATTGTCAAAGGAACGTTCGGACCATCCGAATGGCAACGAGACTTTTGAACCATCCAATCGACAGAGAGATGTTTTGACTGTCCGATCGGTCAAAGGAGCGTTCAAACAAGTCCGACCGGTGAAAGAGAGGAGGTGAAGCTGAGGTGGCTTGGCGCACGAGGACCAACAGTCCACCACAGTTCCGGTGAGTGGCTGCGGCTGGCGAGGGGCACAAAAGAGAGAGGGCACTGCGAGGAGTGCGTTGGTGCTCGTGGGTATTATCGGAAGTGGCTGAAAGGTGGCCGGCGGTGATGTGAAGCAGTGACGCAACTCGGGCGACGGTGGCGATGGTGTTCCAGCGATGAGGAGGCTCAACCAAGGGGCGGTCGAGAAAATCCAAAAATTATAAGATATATACTGGAAGATAGATTAAGAATTTAGATGAATTTAGAAACTTGAATCACTTGGATTCGAAGTTTGGCCGGAGGAGAATGAGCAATTGGAAAATTGGCGGATCAGAAAATTCTAGAAAAAGAAAAATCAGAAATATTCCTCAGAACATTCTTCATGAATAGTAAACAGTGAGCAAGTTTTGGTGTTTTGGCCGTGGCACTGGTTAGAAAAGACTCGGGAGGTGAAACCAACTAGCAAAATAGGTGTATAAGGACCCAAGGAACACATAGGAGGTGACGACACGTGTCAAGACCCGAATATGCAAATTCAGTCTCTCTGTGTAAACTGTACTAGTCCAGAATCACGCTAGTGCACACAGTCAAATATAGATGTCATCACAGTCATACACACGACAATAATAAAGGAAAACTCGAATATCGATAAAATATCAAAGGTATGACCTTATGGCCAAGCTTACAATATCTCTAACCGGAAGGGCTTAACAAAATAGCAGCGAAAATCCAAAATAAAGCGTAGCGGCCAATCGACAAGCCCACAGGCTATCGAGTGGAAAACGAAGCCTAATCCGTGAAGTCGTCGTAGTACTCTCCTTTTGGAACCTCCTGTTGATAGTACTCCTCTCCCTCAACTGAGCAACATAGGCATAAAGCCGTGAGTACATTGGTACTCAGCAAATCGTTTGTAACAAATGAATGCAATATAATATGCAAGGCTTACCAAAGGAAGGCTGAAAGGTTAATTTGCATAAAGGCATTTCTCAATGAAAAATAATAAATAACTTGAAAGCGAAAGTTAACTGAAAACAGTAATAATAAACAATCGAAGGGATAAACATGAACCACTTGTGAACACCAATTCACAAGCTAAACCCAAGGTGAACTACCTGTCCACTCGCAACATGAACCACCAAGTTATAAGTGAAACACTAACCCTCGTGTGAAATCCCCGAGCAATGTCCATGACCGAGGACGCGGCTATTCGAATAGTTTTTACACTCTGCAAAGGTTGCACAACTGTACCCACACAATGTAATTAGCCTAGGCCTATGGTAATCACAACAAGATCTTTACAATGCTCTACCTCAACTCAACCCTGCCCGCTAGGGTTTCGCATCACACCCCCCTTGCGCCACATGGAAATCAGCAACCATGTTCATCACGATGGAAGAATTGGAATTGAGATATTACAAATTAATCAACCAGGTCCATCTCATAATAGACATGTGGTTTGCATGGTTAGGCTCAGATCAATGGCGCACAAAGTTAAGTCCTTAACATTACCCGGGCGAGACTACCACATCCCCCAAAGTACATCTGTACTTCCCCCTTTACTGCACGATCACTCCCCCCGAGTGCAAAAACTACATTTGTATAACCAAGCCAACGACACACCAATGACGTGGCACACATTTTATTAAACATGGCACCAACCACAGTTCCATATATCATTAAGTCAAATTAAAGGTTAACATGTGATGATAAGACCATTCGCAATTATAAGCAACACTAAGCATCTACTCGTACAACCCATGTGACAATAATCATACATCACTAGTAAGTTTCCCATCCTATGGTGACAATGGTATCATGGCATTCCAAAGTATCAAGGAGGTATAATCTCAATTGGGACGATAACTACCAGTGTAAAGGATTGAATAAAAAATAGCGATGCAATGTAATTTAATACAAAATAATTAAATAATAGATTGCAAACTGGGTTCAGCATGATCAAAGGACACGACTTGCCTTGGTTATGCTCAGCGAGGTACTCCTGGTCTTCGGGCGCGGAACCTGCTCCTCTGGAATCCGAATCTAGGGAGAGAGAAAGCGACTGATACCAAAGAAATACATAAAATGATAAGAAAATAAACTCCAAAATTCACAAAACTAGAACCAACAGCTAGAGCTTGATTTTAGATGAATTTAGAAAAAAGAACGGGGTCAATCGGAGCTAGGACAGAGGAGAACGGGCTCTCGGAAAATTTAATCCAAAGAAAATCGGGAAAATCATAAAAGCTACTGTGCTGTGGACCGGGCGCACGGGAAACCGGGTTCACCGTGGACTCGGTGCACGAAATAGTGCACGCGGGGCGGCGACTGACGCGGCACGCTAGGGCTGACGTGGCAGCAGCATATGCTGCCACGTGGCACGGGGGTGAAGTGGCGCTGACGTGGCACCCGGGGACGGGTTCTGGCTGACGTGGCGCTGACGTGGCATGTCCACATGGCATGCCACGTCAGCTAGGGCTGACGTGGCCTAGGGCTGACGCGGCACGGCTCGGGCACGGGCGGCGACGGCTCGATTGACGGCTGGGATCGCGACGCGCGGCAAGATCTGAGGCGTCGGCCCAGATCTGGATGAGCGGCGATGATGGAGCGGCGCGGGCACGGGGACGGCGGCGATGGCTGATGCGTGGCGCGGCGCGTCGCGCGAGGCGTCGCGCGGACGCAGGCACACGAGCGAGGCGGGGCGCGTCGGCGGGATCCAACGGCGGAGGGAAGGACACGTGGCGCGCACTGGTGCCTCGGGGCTCCGATCCGGATGGACGGCGGGGATGCGGGGGCGCGGTGGCGGGAAGGTCGCCGATAAGCGACGCGTGGCTTGGCACATCGCGCGAAGCGCCGTGCGCGGGCGCGGGCGCACGTGGTGCGTGGGGTCTGGCTCGCCGACCAAAGGAGCGGGCGCGGGGCAAGGCGAGCGGCGACGCGGAGGCGACGCGGGCGATTCGACTCACCGGCGGCGGAAACGGCGACGAGGGCGGCTCTCCGGCGACGGGGTAGCTCCGGCGACGTCGGGGACTGCGGCGGGGCAACACGGACGGCGCCGGAGCGGTCCCAGCGGCGGCGCGGGCGCGAGGAGGCAGAGGCGAGGGTTTTGCGGCGGCGACGAGCAGGCACGCGAACCGAGGTGGGCAGCGAGGTTTTAACATGTGAACCGAGAGAGTCCCAATCGGTTACGGAGCGGCGCGGCGAACCGGATTGGTTTGGACGGCTCGGATGCGACGCGACGAGATCGGACGGCTGAGGCACGGCGAGCGTTAGGGTTAGGGTTACGCGCGCGTGCGGGCGATCGGACGGTCGAGGT
The DNA here is from genome assembly GCA_036346265.1 of Melocanna baccifera. Lineage (NCBI taxonomy): Eukaryota > Viridiplantae > Streptophyta > Magnoliopsida > Poales > Poaceae > Melocanna > Melocanna baccifera. Next base: position 15,644,052 of record CM070709.1, read on the forward strand.
GGCGCGGCGCGGAATCGGGCGGCGGAGGAAGGAGGCGAGACGCGGGCGTGAGGGCGTGGCTGATGCCGCCGCGTGTCGGCGCGGATGCGCGACGCGTGTCGGGCGGCGGGAAGCGGGTGAGGGCGGGAAGGAGCGTACGGCGGCGGTGCGGGCGCAGGGATGATCGACGCGTGGAGGGAAGTATTGGAATACGCGTAGGCTACGGAAGCAGAAAACAAAACTTTTCTACCGCGCACCCAAGAACATCATGCTAAGGAAGGATCATGGATCGTTACCACTTAGACGCCAGCAGCGCAATGCGAAGAAGAGTTGAAACCGATCCAATCTCGCGCCGAGGTAGTAGTGGAAGTAGCCGATCGTCCCGAACAGATCGTCTCCTCCACGCACGCCGATCAAGATCGCAACGCAGCAGCGCGCCCACCGTATCCACACGCCCGGGCTGGGCGCCGATCGCGAGTGTACTAGCACTCGTGAGCAGCTAGGGTTTGGCTCGGGAGGTGGCGGCTAGGGTTTTGCTAGATGTTAATCGACGAATCCTCCGCCCCTCGCCTCCATATATATAGACCTCCTCACGTGGGCCTCGTGGACCGAGGCCCAATAGGAGTCTATTCGATCTCTATCCGAATTGAGCCCATATCCGAATCATATTCGAATTAGTGTTCCAACCGTTAAGCGTGCGACCACAGAGGTTCACGATACTTGGTCGTGACCCGAAACGCCTTTCCAGCTTACCATGTTAATAGCGGCCTCTAGTAAGACATATTAACCCCAAAGTATATGTAAAGATCATATCGGCTGAACTCGTAATGTTCTCTCATGTACGAATCCCTTTGCCTCACGATATAGATTGAGCTCAAGGCGAGACTGTGTCATCCTCTTAATAGCTCAATCACTCTCTCGATTCCGTGATGGATTATAAACTCGTGATTGACTCCTCAATCACCTTGGCATGGCCATGCACTTTCATAATCCATTACATCGAGGCCCAGAGATATCTCTCCCATAAGGAGGGGCAAATTCTATCTTGATCATTCACATCCCACTACATGTTTCATGGCAAACCCAAGACTACTTTTATGACTACCCGCCACGGAGTAGTGTTTAGTAGTCCCAAAATAAGCTACTACTCATGTTGGGAACCATGATGATCTCAAGTCTAAGGACTCTACATAAACACTACTTGAGACCAACGATGACACATGGAATCTCTGCAGTGTCTCATGGCAGTCTATCCAACATATGTTCACTAACACATGTCCATATTATTGATTTGGTATCACCATACCATGATCCATGAGACATGATCATCAATCAATACATATGCTGATCTTTGTCTTTGAATCATATTTGTTCCTCATATGATATACGATCGTGGATCATTTAGAAATAGTAACATCTTAGTATTTAAGAGTCTCATGAATAAGTCACATACTCATTGATCAATAATGATGATGTCTATTCCAAGGAACAAAGTAATGTATCATAAACATAGTATGTGATATATACAACATCTCCATGTTGCCTCTAGGGCATATCACTATGATCTCCCACTTGCACTAGAGTCAACCATGTAGGTATCTAATACCCATTGCCCTAGTGTGAGCCTCATGCTTTGGTGGGAAGCGGCTTTGTCAACGGATCTGCAATGTTCAAATCCGTCTGTACTTTGCATATCTTCACATCGCTCTCCACTATCTCGCGGATGAGATGAAATCGCCGTAAATGTGCTTGGACTTAGTGCGATCTAGGCTCTTTGGCTTGCGCAATGGCCCCACTATTGTCACAATGAGGTCCATTGGGCCGGAGGCACTAGCCATCACACCAAGCTCGAAATAAATTTCTTGATCCAAACAACCTCTTTGGCGCCTTGAAGCTGCTATGTACTCGGCTTCATTGTAGAATCAGAACCGTCTGCGCTTGGAACTCTTCCACCTTACCGCACCGCCATTCAGCAGTAACACAAATCCAGTTGCGATCTAAAATCATCTTTGTCGCTTTGGAAGCTAGCATCGGTGTAACCATTTACAACGAGCTCTTCCTCACCTCCATAGACAAGGAACACATCTTTAGTTCTTCTCAAGTACTTCAAGATGTTCTTTACGGCAATCCAGTGACTTTCACCGATCTCGATCGTATCTACTCGTAGCACTTAAAGCATACTGAAACATCCGACGTGTACAAAGCATGGCATACATAATGGACCCAATAGCCAAGCATATGGAATCGCATTCATTTTATCCCGCTCATCGGTGTACTAGGACACCGATTCTTGCTAAGATTTATACCATGTGACATAGGTAGAAAACCTTTCTTGGAATCATGCATATTGAACCTTTTCAACACCTTGTCAATGTACGATCTTGGCTTAATCCAATTAGCCTTTTGATCTATCTCTATAGATCTTGATGCCTGAATATATGCTTGCCTCTCCTAAGTCTTTCATAGAGAAACTATTTTTAATGAAGACTTAATGATTCGAGCAAAGGAATGTCATTTCCGATCAAGAATATGTCATCCACATATAAGACCGTAAATACGAGTGCGCTCCCACTAGCCTTTTGTAAACACAAGGCTCTTCTTCGTTCTTGATGAAACCAAACCCTTTGATTACTTCATCAAAACGAATGTCCAACTCCGAGATGCCTGCTTTAATCCATAAATGGATCTTTGGAGCTTGCATATCTTTCCAACTGATTGCGGATCGATAAAACATGTGGGCTGTGTCATGTACACATCCTCACTCAGATTTCCATTAAGGAAAGCTGTTTTGACATCCATTTGCCATATTTCATAGTCGAAATATGCAGCAATCGCTAGAATGATCCGAATAGACTTTAGCATTGCGACGGGGCGAAAAAGTTTCATCATAATCAATACCTTGAATTTGTTTGAAACCTTTGGCCACTGTCGCGCTTTATAGATGTGAACATTTCCATCTATGTCTATCTTTTCTTGAAAACCCATTTGCATTCAATGGTTTTAACACCATCAGTGGATCAACCAAGTTCCAAACTTGATTATCGTGCATGGATTCAATTTGGATCTCATGGCTTCAAGCCATTTCTCGTAGTCCGTCCCACCATTGCTTCTTCATAGGTCTTAGGCTCATCGTTGTCTAACAACAATATGTCCCGTTGTTGAGTAGTCAAGAACATGTACCTCTCGGTGCACGACGTGACCTTCGACCTACGTGGTGCTGGTGTGTCCACAACAAAGTTCTTCAACAGTTTGTTCATCCCGTTGTGGTTCTCAGAGGAGCTGAAACGTTATCGTGTTTCTTGAATTTCTTCAAGTTGCACTGTGCTCCCACTATCCCTTCTTGAGAGAAACTCTTTCTCTAAGAAGACACCATGCCAAGCGACAAACACTTTGCCTTCTCCTCGATTATAAAAGTAATATCCTTTTGTTTCCTTAGGATACCCGATAAAGAAGCATTTATCGATTTAGGAGTGAGCTTATCAGATTGTAAACGTTTTACATAAGCCTCACATCCCCAAATCTTAAGAAAAGACAAGCTAGGGCGTTGTCCCGTCCACATCTCATATGGTGTCTTTTCTCACGATTTTGATGGAACCTGCTTTAGTGTGAACGCGGTCGTTTCAAGAGCGCACCCCAAAAAGACAACGGAAGATCACTTTGGCTCATCATGGGCGCACCATATCTAATAAGGTGCGATTTCTCGTTCGAATACCCCATTCCATTGAGGTGTTCTGGCGAGTCAATTGTGGAACAATTCCACAATCCTTTAGATGATTGCCAAACTCATGGCTCAAATACTCGCCTCCACGATCGATCGTAGAAACTTGATTGTCTTGCCTAAATGATTTTGCACTTCATTTTGGAATTCTTTGAACTTTTCAAAGGATTCGGACTTATGCTTCATCGTAGATATACCCATATCTACTAAAGTCATCGATAAAAGTTATGAAGTACTCGAAAACCACCTCCGTCATTAAGCTCATTGGTCCACATACATCGGTATGTACAAGTGCCAATAAGTCATTTGCCCGCTCACCTTGACCGTGAAAGGTGCCTTTGTCATCTTGCCAAGTAAACAAGATTCGCATGTCTCTAATGATTCAAAATCAAATGAGTGCGAGAATACCATCTCTATGGAGCTTCGCATGCGTTTCTCATTTTGTGACCTAAGCGACGATGCCAAATAAACGTGGATTCAAATCATTCGGACGTTGCCTCTTTGCATTAATGTTATAGACCGTGACCCTTCAAGAGTAAGAACGTATAACCCATTCACCAATGGAGTATGACAATAGAACATATCTTTGAAATAAAGAGAACAACCATTGTCCATAGATTTAAAGTCATAACCTTCGCTTGCAAACATGAAGCGTAAATAATGTTCTTTGAAAGAGATGGAACACAATAACAATTATTCAATTCCAAAACTAATCCACGAAGGTAAAGACAATGGCATGGTGCCAACAGCTACCGCAGCAACTTTTGCTCCATTGCCAACGCCAAGATCCACTTCGCTCCTCCTCAAACTTCTACTTCTTATTAGCCCCGCAACGATTTGCAAATGTGAGCAACCGATCCGGTATCAAATACCCAAGAATCGGTTGATGAAGTAGCAAGATTGATCTCTATAACATTTATACCGGAGTGGAAGTCGATTTCCTTCTTCTTCTCAAGATCCTCCAAGTACTTTGGGCGCCTTTTCCAATGTCCCGATTGCTTACAGAGTAACAATCGCATCGAGATGAGCATCGCCCTTCTTGTCTTTCTTGGCCTTAGAACCGCTCGCGATCGCATCGAGCTTTCTTTCTTTTGACCGCGATTCTCTTGACATAGGGCTTGCCCTTGCCTTTCTGCATCATCATCACATGATTGCTGCTTTTCTTAATGCTTTCCTCGGCAGATTTTAGCATCCCATGCAACTCACCGGGTCTTGTCCAGTTGTTCATGTGAAAGTTCATTATGAATGGCTCAAAGCTCGGGGGAAGCGACTGGAGAATCACATCAGTAGCCAACTCTTGGCTAAGGGAAAACCAAGCTTTTCCGGACTCTCAATGTAGCCAATCATCTTAATCACATGAGGGTCGACGGATTCCTTCTCGCAAGCTCGCACGCAAATAAGGACTTTGAAGTATTGAACCTCTCAGCCCTTGCTTGGTTCTCAAACATACCACGTAACCCCACAATGATATTGTAGGCATCTGTGTTCTCATATTGCTTCTGAAGCTCAGAGGACATTGTGGCAAGCATGAGACAGCTCACATCAAGGCAATCATTCGTTTGCTTCTCATAAGCTCTCCGTGCAGCCACAGAGCATTATCGAGCAAGTCTTCGGGGTAAGGAGACTCAAGGACATACTCCTTGCGCTCTTGCTTGAGAACAATTCTCAAGTTGCGATACCAATCCAAAAAGTTTGTTCCATTGAGTTTTTCTTTCTCAAGAACAGATCGTAAATTAAAAGTACTGGATGCGGCGTTAGCTGACATGATCTACAACACAAGAATATGCAAAGTTTAGCACTATGTTTATGTTCATCTTTTATTAAACTATTTAGCAAAAGACTCCCACTATGAGTTTTGCAACAAAACTCCCTCTAAGTTACATAGTGGGTAAAGATCCTCATTTCACTAATTCCTAGTGAGCTTTGGCATCACGGCTAGAAAACTAGTGACATGGGTAAGCAACACTTTGCTAATCACATCCCTATGTGACTCTACTTTGGGTGACATTAGTATGCCTCGGCCCCAATCTATGCCCCAAGGTCCAAAACTATTTTGATAACCTTGTTAAGTAAACCAAATGCTTCCGCATGTAGATGTCCGACATCTACCCCAAATGATGATGATAACCGATGGCACTCTACTTTGGTAGACCTACCATGCGGTGATCATTATCTTTGGTGCAACATATGGAAGGGCATTAACACCTAATTTTAAGAGGATTCTATCCTACCAAAGCAACATATCACATATATCATTGCATAAGAATAAGATAGATAACATCATAGATAAACACATTTAATCGTGAAGTAGTATGGCCCAAAAATGGTGATATCCATCTCCAAGTAGGTGTAGACGATCTCCATCCTCCACATCACTCCTTTAGGCCACCATGCTTAAAAGCTTGTAACCTCAAAACTAGGCTACTACCTATAATAGCTAGAAATCAAGATTACAAAGATAGATTCAAGCATTAAGGTCGATACGCAGGTCGTTAAATACAATATATACAGCTAACAATAGCTGAAATAATCATGACACGCAGGCCATGAACGAATGTTACATGCATCACATACATCTCATACATTCAAATAAGCTATAGGGCCATACTATTCACATCATTCTCTGCAAAAACAAGTTAGACGTAGAATCGCATTCTACCTAACGATGTGAACCCAAGACGCTATACAAGGGGGGGATACACACGGCAGCGCCCTGAAAACCTCACAGAATTACATAGATCGCATCTATGAAATCGCTATGAAAATCTTATCGAGCCGATCAAATCAACCCAAATCCGAACCATTCAAAATGTCTCAATTTTCATTAGATCAATCATATTGATCATCGCGATCGGTATACTTGAGGAGACCACAACACAAGACCTCGATCCGTTGGCTCGATCTCATCGATTGCGCGCAGCTAGCCCCGATGGTGATTCCACCGGTAGGGGCAAGTCGCGCAGACATCAAAGAAGGAGCACGAACTAATCTTTTTGGCCTTGTGATGCTATCAACTCATACCAATTTCAACCCCTTATGACCGATTGATCTCATCAACCCGTGCTACCTTATTTAGACTCGTAATAGATCCAATCTACTACTATCGCATATCAACATATATGCGCTGATCCGATTGCAAACTAAGCAAGATGGCTCGATACCACTATTGGAATACGCGTGAGGCTACGGAAGCGAAAACAAAACTTTTCTACCGCGCACCCAAGAACATCATGCTAAGGAAGGATCATGGATCGTTACCACTTAGACGCCAGCGCAATGAAGAAGAGTTGAAACCGATCCAATCTCGCGCGTCGAGGTAGTAGTGGAAGTAGCCGATCGTCCCGAACAGATCGTCTCTCCACGCACGCCGATCAAGATCGCAACGAGCAGCGCCTCCACCGTATCCACATGTCCGGGCCGAACGCCGATCGCGTGTGTACTAGCACTCGTGAGCAGCTAGGGTTTGGCTCGGGAGGTGGCGGCTAGGGTTTTGCTAGATGTTAACCGACGAATCCTCCGCCTCGCCTCCATATATATAGACCTCCTCACGTGGGCCTCGTGGACCGAGGCCCAATAGGAGTCTATTCGATCTCTATCCGAATTGAGCCCATATCCGAATCATATTCGAATTAGTGTTCCAACCCGTTAAGCGTGCGACCACAGAGGTTCACGATACTTGGTCGTGACCGAAACGCCTTTCCGCTACCATGTTAATAGCGGCCTCTAGTAAGACATATTAACCCCAAAGTATATGTAAAGATCATATCAATGAACTCGTAATGTTCTCTCATGTACGAATCCCTTTGCCTCACGATATAGATTGAGCTCAAGGCGAGACTGTGTCATCCTCTTAATAGCTCAATCACTCTCTCGATTCCGTGATGGATTATAAACTTGTGATTGACTCCTCAATCACCTTGGCATGGCCATGCACTTTCATAATCCATTACATCGAGGGCCCAGAGATATCTCTCCCATAAGGAGGGGCAAATTCTATCTTGATCATTCACATCCCACTACATGTTTCATGGCAAACCCGAAGACTACTTTTATGACTACCCGATTCTGGAGTAGTGTTTAGTAGTCCCAAAATAAGCTACTACTCATGTTGGGAACCATGATGATCTCAAGTCTAAGGACTCTACATAAACACTACTTGAGACCAACTGATGACACATGGAATCTCTGCAGTGTCTCATGGCAGGTCTATCCAACATATGTTCACTAACACATGTCCATATTATTGATTTGGTATCACCATACCATGATCCATGAGACATGATCATCAATCAATACATATGCTGATCTTTGTCTTTGAATCATATTTGTTCCTCATATGATATACGATCAGGGATCATTTAGAAATAGCAACATCTTAGTATTTAAGAGTCTCATGAATAAGTCACATACTCATTGATCAATAATGATGATGTCTATTCCGAGGAACAAAGTAATGTATCATAAACATAGTATGTGATATATACAATATCTCCATGTTGCCTCTAGGGCATATCACTAACAGGAAGGTGGATCGGGCGGCGGTGGATTTTCCCCTTTTCTTTTTTGCTTTTCCAGAAACTCAAATAAACTTCTAAAAGCTCTAGAAAACAGCAAATAAATCCCAAAAATTCACCAAAAATACCAGAAAATTCCTTGAGACCTGAAGAATCCAAATAAAATATTTTTAGCTTATGTTAATGTTTATTTTAATCATATTAAATCTTTGAAAATTCTAAAAATTCATTTGAAGCTTGAATTAAATTCAGAAAATTCCAGAAAATTCATTTTTAAAATCCTGGCTTTAAAATTGATAGAAAAATAGAATGTTACAACACGTCAAACGGAGCACGATGACAACAGAGACGGTGACAATGACATGGGGTTGGAGAGAGGAATAATTTTTGACATGGAACATAGAGAAGTAGGGTGAGTACAGCCTAGAACGCAGCGAAGTAAAACTAAAAAAATTATCAGCTAAGTGTAACATCCTATTTTTTGGAAAATTTTAAAGTCCAGAATTTAAAAATGAATTTTTAGAATTTTTCTAGAATTAAATCAAGCTTAAAATAAATTTTTAGAAATTAAAATAATTTAATATGATTATAATAAACTTTAACATAAGCTGAAAATATTTTATTTGAGTTCCCTAGGTCTCAAGGATTTTTTTGGTATTTTTGGTGAATTGTTGGGATTTATTTGTTATTTTTTTCTGGAGCTCTTTGGTTTTATCTGGATTTTGTTAAAAGAAAAGGCGAGGAAAATCCTCAAAGCCCTTGGGCCAAATTCTTTAGCCCATTCTTCCCCACCGTGCACCGGCCCACCTTCACTACCTCGCCCTCGACCGACCCGAGCCAGTCCATTCTTTCCCCCCGACCGCGCCGCGCCCGCCCCTTCCGCAGCCGTCCGATCCTTCGCCAATGCCACGCATCGCACCCACATCCTTCGTCTCCGAGTAGGGTTCGCCACCGTTCGAACTCCCCCTCAGGGCACGTGCTATAAAACCCACCATTGTCGCCTCGGTTCGTGTGCCTCACCACCACCTCCTCCCACCTGCGTCGCCGCCGTGCTTTGCCGCCGCCGCCGGATAGTCTGATCATTGCAGTTCGCAGCTGTCCGATCAATGTTGGACCGTTCGATCTTCCTAATAGTCAGACAGTCCGATTGTTGCACACCTTCGCAGCCGTCCAATCAAAGGCGGACCATCCGATGGATGTCATCGTCGGATAGTCCGATCATTGCATCTCCGTGGCTGTCCAATCGACGTTGGACCGTCCGATCTTCCTAATAGTTGGACAGTCCGATCGTTGCACACCTTCGTAGTCGTTCAATTAATGGCGGACCATCCGATCGATGTCATCGTCGGATAGTCCGATCACTGCATCTTCGCAAGTCGTCCGATCAGTGTTCGACCATCCGATCGTCATCATCATCGGACAGTCTGAACGTTCACCCTCTTCACAGCCGTTGATGGTCGGATAGTCCGATCATCACCGCCTTCGCAGCCGCACGATCGTCTTCGTCCGATCGTTGCCTCCTTGCCGCGTCAGCCCTAGGGCCACGTCAGTGCTACGTGTCCCGCCACGTCAGCCAGAACCGAGCCCCGGTGCCACGTCAACCCAAGCCGCCACGTCAGCACCGCCCTCCTGTGAGCACTGTTCTGTGGACCAAGTCCACCGTGAACCGTGTCCAGAGCATAGTAACTTTTCTGATTTCAGCCTTTTTCTTTAGATTTAATTTTTCGAGAGCCCATTCTCCTTCGTCCTAGCTCAGATTGACCCCTTTTTTTCTAAATTCATCTAAAATCGAGCTCTATCTTTTGGTTCTGGTTTAAAGGTTTTTGGATTTCATTTGGATTTTATTTGATTTGTTTTATTGTCTCAGTCGTTTTCTCTCTCATTAGATTCCGATTCCAGAAGAGCAGGAGCGACGCTAGAAGACCCCGAGTACCTTGCTAAGCATAACCAAGGCAAGTCGTGTCCTTGGATCATGTTGAACTCAGTTTGCAATCTATTGTTTAATTATTTTATTTTAAATTACATTGCATCGCTATTTAATTACAAACTTTGTATATGGTAGTTACTGTCCCATATTGAATTACCCCGCCTTGATAATTTGAATGCCATGATGCCATTGTCACCATAGGTTGGAAAATTTGACTTAATGAGATATGGAACCATGGTTGGTGCCACAATCATTAAAATTTGTGCCATGACATTGGTGTGTCATTGGCGTGGTTATACAAACTTGGTTTTCGCTCAGGCGAGTGATTGTGCAGTAAAGGGGGAAGTGCAGGTTCACTTCGGGGGATATGGTAGTTTCACCCGGGTAGACTTAAGGACTTAACTTTGTGCGCCATTGATCTCAGCTTTATCATGCAAACCACATGTCTAGTATGGGACAGACCTGTCTGATTAATTTGGGATATGATAACTTTAATCTCACCATTATGATGAACATTGATGAAGACATCACTCCTTCAGATGCAACCGCTGATCCTCCAACCGTTATGCAAGGTCCAATGACCCGAGCTTGCATGCGACAATTAAATCTACAGGTGAGCTCGTTCTTAAGCGATCTTTTTTATAGTTTTGAGAATAGATTGCTACTTAATGATGTTATCTTGCTTAGGAACATTGGAGAGGGTCATGAAGTACATGGAGAGAGGTGTGGAGGCGGAGAAGACCAGCAAGGACGTCCAAGTCAAGCCGGAGGCCCAGTCCAACTCGAGTTCGCGTCTGCCACGGCCTTCAGGACCAACCAGCAGTAAAACGGACGCCCAGGACGCATACGGACTCCATTTTGGACGTTCCACATTTGTATGGAAAGCTGAGAAGGAGACCTTTCCAATGGCTCTAGTCCCATATCAAAATTCCTTCTGAGTCAACAGGAATTATCGAAACAAGTGAACGTTCAGACCGCTGGTCTTTGCGCCACCGTATTTTGGGCCGTTCGGCTTTGTATCATGTTGGAGCCCATTAGGGCGCGTCCAGGGGTTTTGCACGCCCCTCACTCCTTTATATACAGCCGCCACCCCCACCATTAGGGTTGGGTTTTGCTTAGATTAATTCTGTCTTGAACAGTTTCGCCGTTCATCGGTTTATGAGACCCCAATTTTCGAGTGCTAAACCAATACATCTGCAATTCCGTTGTGTTCTTCCTTGTTCTTGCTTGTGTTCTTCGATTCGCAAGCGAGGATTAGCCTTCTTGGCGAGGTCAATCGGGCAGCTCACGGTTGATAACCTGAGGAGATGTGGTGCTGCGATTGCGGGGTTCGGAACGTATTGTTCGGAAGCCGGATCGATTTGTGTCACGCCTCCACCAAATCGAACATATCCAGAACCTGTTGGAAGATCGGGACCCCGTCCCCATCAAGTGGTAATCAGAGCTTCAGGTATTCCTTTTATCTCGTGATCACCCACCACCATCCCCCACCCTTTTCCCGAGCTTCCGCCCCCAATTTCCCCCACCCTTTTGTCTTGTGTTCTGTTTTTGTCGGGTTCGGCGAATTTATTTTGCCCAAATTCGGCCTGCAAAGTCAGTACTCGAGCTCCGAACTTTCGTCACCGAATTTACAGCACATTCATCATTTTCTGTAGGCCACACCTTACATCAGATTGAGGTGAAACTTTGTGTGGTTCCTATTTCGTGCTCTCTTTACAAAAAAAAAAAAAAGAAACAAAAATAAAAAAATTGCTTATAGTAGAGAGGAGAGAGAAAAACACACAAAAAGTGCTCTCCGTGGCTAAAAAAATGAAAAAAAAAGAAAAAAAAAGAGAGAGCACAGTTTTAGGTGACAGAGATTCTTTCGTTTTGTGCTGTCTTTACCTGGCCATCTTTGTTGCTGTCTTTGCTTTACTATTCTGGTCGATTCCTTGTTCATCATATCATACCTGTTATAGGACACATTTTAGGCCAGCAACTAGGACCAGTGCTTTGGACATTTATTCAGCATTACTATCTGTTATTGATTTGTGTTCCACTCACATATTTGGCCTTCCAAACTCCATATACATACTTCCGGACAGCACAGTTTTTGACCCTTGCAATCGCCGGGTCACACTCTCGAGGTATCACGAACCAGCCACCGGTTGTACCATCTACTGTTTGCGATGGTAAGAACACTTGTAAGAGCTTGGTAAGCCACTTCCTTTGCGGGTTTCCACTGTCCTCCTTTGTAGTTGATAGGGATAATCTTTTGTTTTCCCTGTGTTTCCACTAACCATGGCAGGATACGAAGGGGACGGGACACCGGTCGACTTCAACGAGTGTGTTAGTCGCAGCCAGCTACAAGCTGTGCTCGACAAACAAAATGCTTCATTCACTGATCTCGGTGCGCGAATGGACACCATCGTCGCCGCCATTGCCCAGTTGAACACCACAGAAGGCAATGAGCGGGTGGAGCGGCGAATGGCTGACCTCACTGGTCGGATGGACACATTGGAGACACGCCTGCCACCTGTCAATGACGACCATCGTCATGGCGATGACACAATGTCTGATGCGGATGGCAACATTGCTCAGCGGGCGACACAAGATGCACGACTACGTCGGCGTCTTCAGCAAAACCGACATGGTATGGGAGGTAATAACCAGAACCGTCATGGTAACGACGATCCTTTTTCTAAAGTCAAATTTACCATTCCATCTTTTTCTGGTCTTTATGATGCTGAAAAATATCTTGATTGGGAGATGACGGTAGAGCAGAAGTTTAATTCTCACTTGGTTCCTGAACAACATAGAGTTAGACAAGCTACTAGTGAGTTTAAGGACTTTGCTATTATCTAGTGGAATGAACTGGGTACCATGCGTTTACAACCTGATACATGGGAGTGATTAAAAGAAGCTATGCGTAATCGTTTTGTTCCTCCCTCATATAAACGTGATTTGAGAAAAAAATTACAGCGCTTAGAACAAGGTGATAGTTCTGTTCAGGACTATTATGCTGAGCTTCAAAAGGGTATGGTGGGTTGTGGGGTTGTTGAGGAAACGGAGGATAAGATTTGTTGTTTCTACGGGGGGTTACGGCGTGAAATTCAGGACATTATTGATTATAAAGATTTTACTACTGTCAACCAGTTGTTCCAGCTTGCTATGCTTGCAGAAAAAGAATTGCAGGGACGCAAGGAATCAGTGAAGGCAAACACCGGACGACCCTCCTACACACCGCGAACGACTACATCGACGGGACTGCCCAAGTCTTCTTCGAGTTTTCGTTCTCCTCCACCACCTGTGAACAAGTTTTCAGCAGCGCCACCGAAGCCACCTTCCACGACACGCCTTGCAGATTCTACAAAAATCCTTTGCAGGGTCCAGCCAAGAGCTCTTCTTCCGTGGCTTCAACGGGCCGCTCCTCTGACATTCAGTGCCATCGCTGCCATGGGCTTGGTCATGTCCAGAAGAATTGCCCTAGCCAACAGGCATACATCGCCACAGAAGATGGAGGCTACATCAGCACTTCGGATGTCAAGGAGGATGATGATGTTGCTGCTGCCTCGGACGACAATGGCGGTGGTGATGACGACTTGGTCTTTGGTGGGGCGTCCACAGCGACGCTACGGAGCATCATTGTGCAGCGAGTCCTCAGCACACAGGTACAACAATCCGATAAGCTTCAACGCCATAATTTGTTTCAGACTTTCTTCGCAATCAAGAACTGTCGCACACGTGTCATCAATGATGGAGGAAGCTGCAACAACTTGGTGAGTTTTGATTTGGTCAAGAAGCTTGGCTTGACCACGCGACCGCATCCACATCCATACCATATTCAGTGGTTAAATGACTCTGGAAAAGCTAAGGTAACACAAACATGCCGAGTCCATTTTTCTATTGGTGGTTATTCTGATCATGTTGATTGTGATGTGGTTCCCATGCAAGCATGCTCTCTTTTATTGGGTCGACCTTGGGAATTTGATAATGATGCTTTACACCATGGTAGTAGTAACAAATACACTTTTATGCATAAGAGAAAGAAAGTTACTTTACTGCCTTTGTCCCCAACTGAGATTATAGAGGTCGATAGGGAGAGAGCTGCTGCTGCTAATGATCCAAAGGAACATGTTAAATCTAAAAAACAGCAAGTAATCAATTTGAAAAATTCTGTTATGCTTGCCACAAAATCAGACCTTGCTGAAATTGATGATGTTAATGATACATGCTATGCTTTTGTGTGCAAAGATGCTTTATTTTCTCTTGATAATATGCCTTGCACTTTGCCTACTCTTGTCACTAACCTTTTGCAGGAGTTTAGAGATGTTTTCCCTGATGAGATACCTCCAGGACTTCCACCCATTCGAGGGATTGAGCACCAGATTAACTTGATCCCTGGAGCGAGTTTGCCAAACCGTGCGGCGTACAGGACCAATCCCGAAGAGACTAAGGAGATTCAGCGACAAGTCCAAGACCTTTTGGACCGTGGGTACGTACATGAGAGCCTTAGTCCTTGTACTGTTCCTGTTCTTTTGGTTCCTAAAAAAGATGGTTCTTGGCGTATGTGTGTAGATTGTAGAGCCATTAACAACATTACTATAAGGTACCGTCATCCTATTCCTAGGCTAGACGACATGCTTGATGAGTTGTGTGGTGCTATAATTTTCACAAAGATTGACTTGCGTAGTGGATACCACCAAATAAGAATGAAACTTGGCGATGAATGAAAAACTGCTTTTAAAACTAAGTTCGGCTTGTATGAGTGGTTAGTCATGCCTTTTGGTTTAACTAATGCACCTAGCACTTTCATGAGATTAATGAACGAGGTTTTACGTCCTTTCATTGGCAAATTTGTGGTCGTTTACTTTGATGATATCTTGATTTATAGCAAGTCAATGGATGAACATTTGAATCACTTACGTGCTGTTTTAAAGGTTTGAGAGATGCACGTTTGTTCGGTAACCTTGAGAAGTGCACCTTTTGCACGGGTCGATTCTCTTTTCTTGGCTATGTTGTGATTCCACAGGGAATTGAGGTTGATAGAGCCAAGGTGGAGGCGATATGGAGTTGGCCCACGCCCACGACGGTCTCCCAAGTGCGGAGTTTTCTTGGCCTTGCAGGATTTTATCGCCGCTTTGTCAAGGAATTCAGCACCATTGCGACACCGTTGATTGAGTTGACAAAGAAGGGAGTCATGTTCCATTGGGGGCCATCACAAGAGGAGTCCTTTAATCTTTTGAAGGACAAGCTTACACACGCATCGTTGCTCCAACTTCCGGATTTTGGTAAGACTTTTGAGCTGGAATGTGATGCTAGCGGAATTGGTATTGGTGGTGTTTTAATGCAAGAAGGCAAACCTATTGCCTACTTTAGTGAAAAATTGAATGGTCCTACTCTTAATTATTCCACGTATGATAAAGAATTGTATGCTCTTGTTCGTTCTTTAGAGACGTGGCAACACTATTTATGGTCTAAAGAATTTGTCATTCATTCCGATCATGAATCACTTAAGCATATTCGTAGTCAAACCAATTTAAATCGTAGACATGCTAAGTGGGTTGAATTTATTGAATCTTTTCCTTATGTCATTAAACACAAGAAAGGGAAGGATAATGTGATTGCTGATGCTTTGTCTCGACGCTATACCATGTTGTCTCAACTTGATTTTCACATTTTTGGTCTTGAAACCATTAAAGGACAATATGCTTTTGATGCTGATTTTAAGGATGTGTTGTTGCATTGTAAAGAGGGACAAGCATGGAATAAATTCATGATCAATGATGGGTTCTTGTTTAGAGCTAACCGCCTATGCATTCCAGTTGGATCCGTTCATCTTTTGTTGTTGCAGGAGGCGCATGGAGGCGGTTTGATGGGACATTTTGGTGCTAAGAAGACGGAGGACGTTCTGGCCACACACTTCTTTTGGCCAAAGATGAGGCGAGATGTTGAGCGGTTTGTGGCTCGCTGCACGACATGTCAAAAAGCTAAGTCTCGCTTGAATCCACATGGTTTATATATGCCTCTTCCTGTTCCTTCTATTCCGTGGGAAGATATTTCTATGGACTTTGTTTTAGGATTGCCCAGGAGTAAGAGGGGGAGGGATAGCATTTTTGTTGTTGTGGATCGTTTTTCTAAGATGGCTCACTTTATACCATGTCATAAAACCGATGATGCCGTTCATATTGCTGACCTCTTTTTCAAAGAGATAGTTCGTTTGCATGGTATGCCTTCTACTATTGTTTCAGATCATGACGCCAAGTTCTTGAGTCATTTTTGGCGTACTCTATGGAACAAGTTGGGTACAAAGTTGTTGTTCTCTTCAACATGTCACCCACAAACTGATGGCCAAACCGAGGTGGTGAACCGCACATTGTCTACCATGTTGAGAGCTGTTTTGAAGAACAATTTGAAGCTGTGGGAAGAGTGTTTGCCGCATGTTGAGTTCGCATATAATCGAGCGGAACACTCCACCACCAAGGTAAGTCCTTTTCAGGTAGTGTATGGATTCAATCCCTGTGCCCCTATTGATATTTTACCTTTGCCTACTAGTGAGAGAGTTCATAATGATGCTAAGGAGCATGCTGATTTTATTGTCAAAATGCATGAGACTACTAAGGCAAACATTGAAAAGATGAATGAAAATATAGGATTGTTGGTAGTAAAGGTAGAAAGGAAGTTAAACTTGAACCGGGTGATTTTGTTTGGTTGCACTTGCGAAGGATAGATTTCCTGAGTTAAGAAAGTCAAAATTGATGCCTAGAGCTGCTGGTCCTTTTAAGATAATTGAGAAAATAAATGATAATGCATATAAACTTGAGTTGCCACCCGAGTTCGGGGTTAGTCCCACCTTTAACATTGCAGATTTGAAGCCATACTTGGGAGAAGAAGATGAGTTTGAGTTGAGGACGACTCCACTTCAAGAGGGGGAGGATGATGAGGACATCACTCCTTCGGATGCAACCGCTGATCCTCCAACCGTTATGCAAGGTCCAATGACCCGAGCTCGCATGCGACAATTAAATCTAGAAGTGAGCTCGTTCTTAAGCGATCCTTTTTATAGTTTTGAGAATAGATTGCTACCTAATGATGTTATCTTGCTTAGGAACGTTGGAGAGGGTCATGAAGTACATGGAGAGAGGTGTGGAGGCGGAGAAGACCAGCAAGGACGTCCAAGTCAAGCCGGAGGCCCAGTCCAACTCGAGTTCGCGTCTGCCTCGGCCTTCAGGACCAGCCTGCAGTAAAATAGACGCCCAGGACGCATACGGACTCCGTTTTGGACGTTCCACATATGTATGGAAAGCTGAGAAGGATACCTTTCCAATGGATCTAGTCCCATATCAAAATTCCTTCTGAGTCAACGGGAATCATCGAAACAAGTAGATGTTCAGAATCTGTCAGGGTGCTACGCCACCGTATTTTGGGCCGTTCGGCTTTGTATCGTGTTGGAGCCCATTAGGGCGCGTCCAGGGGTTTTGCACGCCCCTCACTCCTTTATATACAGCCGCCACCCCACCATTAGGGTTGGATTTTGCTTAGATTAATTCTGTCTTGAACAGTTTCGCCGTTCATCGGTTTGTGAGACCCCAATTTTCGAGTGCTAAACCAATACATCTGCAATTCCGTTGTGTTCTTCCTTGCTCTTGCTTGTGTTCTTCGATTTGCAGGCGAGGATTAGCCTTCTTGGCAAGGTCAACCGGGCAGCGCACGGTTGATAACCTGAGGAGACGTGGTGCTGCGATTGCGGGGTTCGGAACGTGTTGTTCGGAAGCCGGATCGATTTGTGTCGCGCCTCCACCAAATCGAACATATCCAGAACCTGTTGGAAGATCGGGACCCCGTCCCCATCAAACATGGTGGCTGATTTCCATGTGGTGCAGGGGGGTGTGATGCGAAACCCTAGTAGGTAGGATTAGATTGGAATTGAACTTTGTAAAGGCCTTGTTGTGATTTTCTTAGGCCGAGGTTAATCACATCGTGTGGGTACAGTTGTGCAACCTCTGCAGAGTGTAAAACTATTCGAATAGTCGCGTCCGTGTTCGTGGATAATGCTCGGTGACTTCACAAGAGGGGTAGTAATTTCATTTAAACTTGTGGTTTATAGTTGGTTAGTGAACAGGTAGTTCACTACTGGTCTAGCTTCAAAAGGATGCTAATGGTGGCTCATGCACAGACAGAAGAAAACATTCTAGGGGTTGAAGAAACTAGTGAGGAGAGAGAAAATAGAGAAACAAAAAAAGAAAAATAAAAATTTTTGGATTTAATTGAAGTTTTTTTAATTATTAAATTTTTTTCTTTTTCTAGTTTTCAATTAATACAACAGATTACAAATAATGCCTAAAAATCTTTAAAAAAACTAATAGAGGTTTCTAAAGCAATTTTGGACTTATAAAAATATTTCCAACTAATAGTTGGATATTTTTTTATAAAATATTTTTTAACAGAAAGGGCCTTTTCTTCAAAGCAGAAAATCAGCTTAGCAAAAATTCTAAAATTTCAAGGAAACAAATGACACTGAGTACTATTTTAAACTAAGTTAAATATTATTTTATTACTTTATTTATTATTTTCCTTTTTTAAAAAAACTGGGCTGTTACAGGGGCACTCTTATTTCAAATTCTATGAATTACAGTGTTTTCTTTGCAATTATAAAAGACTTTCATGTAATTTAGAAAATTGAGTGGGGGCATTTGCCCCTATTAGGGTGTATGGAGGTCTGCCCCTAGTTTCCTGCTTGCAGTTTCCAGGGTATATATGTTACTTAAAGATAAAGTAAAATCTAACAAGAAATATTCAACTGGCATCTCATAGCTCACATTTGTTCAAGTTCAACATTGGAGCACCAGTGAAAAAAGGATACACCTAGAAGCGGAAACTACACCATAGCATAGTTTTACCTCCACCACTCAACCACAGTAACTTGGTGAACAAATCAAATCCTCAAGACAGATCTCACATATTTTAGCAGTAATGTTCGGTAAGCACTATGCAATGGCACATATCATGAAATTGTACCTGTCTACCTCAAGCTCTCCTAGTCTCATAATAAACCTCTGAGATGAATTTGATGTCTTATTTGCAACAGCACTGATGACTGCCCACAGCCTCGTCTAACACCTTGCTCTAAATAGGAAAATTAGTTACATCGTTTATGGCTAATATAATGTTGGTAGAATCCATTACAAATTCTGAAAGCTATAGAGAAATAGTGAGTACTTTTTACATTATTTTGTTATTTTCTCTTGCCATTCGTGAATGTACCCTATCTTGTTTTCGAATTTTATAACTCCTAAGTGTGGAACGAAGAAACCAATCTCTGGCAACTCGCAAGCGAGTTTCTGCCCATGATCACTAAGGTATAGTCTCTATTTTCAATTGTTGAAAATATTAAGCTGGGTTATTCGATCTGATTCTGTAATATGGAAATGCTAATGCAAATTTTGCACAACAAATTTACAAGTCACTTGTGGAGGCCACTAGAGCAATCGAGGGTGCAAATGTTGAGGACAACAAATTCTACGTGTCTGTGCATTATCGTAATGTTGACGAGAAGGTAGATTTGGCCCCTAGGTTTCGTGGTTCTTGCCTCCTTGCTACTTTAGAGCAATTGCAACCTGCAACTGCAATTACCACTAACATTTTGCCTTTCTTGTTTGCAGGACTGGAAATTGGTTGAACAATGCATCAGCGATGTCTTGAAAATTTTCCCACGTCTCAAAGTAACTAGCGGAAAATTGGAACGAAGATAAGATTAGCCACTCATCAAGTGTTATAATTGTTCACCATTCCTAACAAATTCTGCATCTTGTATACTAATTTCATATGCAACTCTACAGGTTTTAGAGGTTCGTCCCATGATTGACTGGGACAAGGGAAAAGCAGTCGAGCTTTTGCTTCGGTCACTCAGGATGGACGATTCTGAGTTTCTCCCAATCTACGTCGGAGATGACCGGACTTACGAAAATGCATTCATGGTTCAATTCATTCTGAAAAACATGCAGAATTTTTACTCACATCTTCTTAGAGCTTCAGTAAACATAAATTCTTTCCTATATATGTTGATACAGGTGCTTCGTTAGCGTAAAAGCGGGTGTGGGATTCTTGTCTCACAAGTGCAAAAGGAGACTGAAGTGTTCTACTCACCAGGAGACCCATCTGAAGTAATGCCTTTCATTCTGAAGCTCACAGATGCTAACTGCTCTTGCCGATGCACTATTGCCAGCTAATATGCAGATAGAGCATAGTGTTTTCATTGCAATTATAATAGATCTACATGTAACTTAGAAAATTGAGTGTGGGCACGTGCCCCCACTAGGGTGTATGTGGGTCCACCCCTGTTGCATACTATTCTTGAAGAACATCTGCACAGCTAGAACAACCAACAATGTTATAGAAATGAACCCTCTCATATCATCAATCAGATCCACGAAAGAGAATGGAGAAAGTGGTAAACACCTACCGATAAACTGAAGAATAAATATTTGCGTAACTTTGAACTTGTGTCAGACACGATCAGTAACCTTCTAGAATACCTACATATTGGGAGGAACCAATGAACTTTCAAAAGTAAAACTGATTTGGCATCATTAAGTTATCAACAATATCCAGACTTCCTATTGCTACCAAGTTGCACCATAGCAGAAACAATTTATCAGTGTGTACTAACCTTGTTGTAGGGGTGGTCCCCACCTAACCCAACTAGCCTGTGGGAAGACGTAGATATCGAGTGAGGCAGTAATAAGACATGTGTAATGACATGAATGCCCTCCAAAGGAGGCTCGAGTGTAAACGTTCAATGCGAGGCACACACACATATATATGATATCAGCCCTTGGGAAAGGCCAAGAGGACATTTGCTCAGCTAACTCTCCATACACCTCTCTCTCTATTTGGTCTGTAGCCACAACAGTTGGCGCCGTCCGTGGGGACGACGGAAGCAAGCCTCAAGATCTCAAGAAGTATGGCACCAACATCATCGGCGGTGAAGGGGAGGAAAGGGGTCGCGGCGAGGCCTCGCGTCAGCGTCAGCATCGGCGGTCGTGGAAGTAAACCATGATGCTCACGACGCAGCGGTCGACTCCAACCCTGCCATCGCCGACGTCGACCCCAACCCCGCCTTCATCGACACAGCGGTCGACTCCAACCCCGCCATTACCGACGTCGACCCCAACCCCGTCATCACCGCGGAGCAGGGAGATAACGTTCGCGCCCACGGAGGCATGGCCACCATCTTCGCTCCCGGTACAGGAGCGCCAAGCGGCCCCGCCAGTACTGCGGACTGAGTCGGCAACGCGGGAATCCACCACACCGACGTGGCGGCTAACTCAGTGGCACAAGCAGTGGTCGCGGCTGTCAGGCTAGCGCGATCGGGTGTGCCGCCCGCTTTGACTATGCCGGTAGTGCAGAGCTCCCTGCTGGCGGCCCTCCATACGCTCCAGTGGGAGCTTGCGGATCTCCACGAGACCGTGCAGGCCATGCAAGAGGCTTAGAGCCTGCAGACCCTGATGGCCGTCGCACTAGGGACCCGTCCGCAGCAGCCGCAGCGAACGCCCCCGCAGCAGCCAAGGCCGGGAGTAGATCAGGGCGAAGTCACCTTCGCGCCTGCTGGCGCCCAGGGCGTGGAGTTTCCCCACCAAGATCCCTTGCTCATCCGAGCCGACATTGCAGGATGTGACGTCAAGCGCGTCCTCGTTGACGGGGGTAGTTCGGCGAACATGCTTTTCGCGGAGGCCCTCGACCACATGGGAGTCCCTCGATGTCGACTACAGCCATCGAGGACCCCGTTGCATGGCTTTGGGGGCCAGTCGCTACGTACATTGGGCCAGGTATATCTCCAAGTCTCCTTTCGTCAAGGCGATAACGTCAGGACTGAGGGCGTCATCTCCGATGTCGCGGACACCCCAAGTCCATACAATGCCATTCTGGGCCGTCCTGTCCTCATCTCCTTCGGGGCGGTCTTGCATCATGGCTTCCTATGCCTGAAGCTTCCGGGCCCGCGGGGCGTCATCACTGTCTTCGGCAACCAGGACCTCGCCCGGTGCACAGAGCTTACGAGTCCCCGCCGTAGGGTGCACACCCTCGCAGGCAAGCGCAAGGCGGACACACCATCTGCCCCAGGGTGGACCCCTAAGCCTCGACCGGAGGGCGGAGTCAAGAGTGTACCCCTCCAGGCCGACGGCCAAGTCGTCTCCATCGGCGAAGGCTTCCCCCTGGAGATGGAGCAAGAACTACTCCAGGTTCTCCGGAACAACGAAATGTGTTCGCGTGGTCCCCGGAGGACATCAAGGGCGTGGACCGCTCCCTCATCGAGCACAACTTAGCGGTCCGCCAGGATGCTAAGTTGGTCAGGCAAAGGCTTCGGCGTATGTCCGTTGACTGGCAGCAGGCAGCCAAGGTAGAAGTCGTGAAGCTCCTGCAGGCTGGAGTCATCCGCGAAGTCCTGCACCCAGATTGGCTGGCTAACCCGGTGTTGGTGAAGAAAGCTAACGGTGCCTGGTGTATGTGCATCAACTTCACTGCCCTCAACAAGGCGTGTCCGAAGGATGACTACCCTCTCCCACGCGTAGACCAACTGGTCGATGCCACTGCCGGCTGCGAACTCATGAGCTTCCTGGACGCCCACTCCGGCTATCATCAAATCTATATGGCCAAGGATGACGAAGACAAGACCAGCTTTATCACTCCGATAGGGACATACTGCTTTGTCAGAATACCCTTCGGTCTGAAGAATGCCAGCGC
The DNA here is from genome assembly GCA_036346265.1 of Melocanna baccifera. NCBI lineage: Eukaryota > Viridiplantae > Streptophyta > Magnoliopsida > Poales > Poaceae > Melocanna > Melocanna baccifera. Next base: position 15,666,910 of record CM070709.1, read on the forward strand.
AACCTTCACCCGCCTCATTGCGCTAGCGCTGACCTCCCAACTGGGGAGGAATGTGGAGGCTTACGTCGACAACGTAGTCGTCAAAACCATGCAACTGGCCGCTCACGGCCAAGATCTCCAAGAGACCTTCGAATATCTCCAGAAGGCGGGCATCAAGCTCAACCCGAACAAGTGCGTATTCGGTGTGTGGGCGGGCAAGCTCTTGGGCTTCCTGGTGTCGGGACGCAGCATCCAAGGCAACCCTGACAAGGTTGACGCGATCATCGCCATAGAGCCGCCCAAAACGACAAGGGAAGTCCAAAGACTCGCTAGCTGCATGGCTGCGCTGAGTCGCTTTTTGTCCAAGGCAGCGGAGCGAGGCCTGCCCTTTTTCAGAACCCTACGCGGCTGTGATGGGTTTCATTGGGACGGCGATTGCGCCAGCGCCTTCGACGACCTCAAGAAGCACCTCGTAAGCCTACCCACTCTGGTCGCCCCGGCACCAGAGGCTCCCCTCTTACTTTACCTCGCCGCCTCAGCGACAGCGGTCAGCGCTGTCCTCGTTTTCGAGGAGGGCGTTCGTCAACGCCCAGTCTACTTCGTCTCCGAAGCCCTCCAAGGCGCCAAGACGCGGTACACAGAGCTTGAGAAGTTGGCTTATGCGCTGGTCATGGCCTCGAGAAAGCTCTGACACTACTTCCTAGCCCATCCAATCACCGTACCGTCCTCGTTCCCTTTGGCGGAGATGTTGCACAATAAATAGGCCACGGGACGCATTGGTAAGTGGGCAGCCGAACTCGCCCCTTTTTCCCTGACATATGCCTCGCGCGCAGCAATCAAGTCCCAAATCCTTACGGACTTCCTCGCAGAGTGGACCCCCTCGGCCCAGCACGCCCAGCAGCCGGAGGACCCGGTGTGGACGCTCGACACTGACAGAGCCTACTGCGTCTCCGACGCGGGCGTGTGTGTAGTGGTCACTACGCCGGAGCGACACCGCCTCTTATACTCGGTGCGCCTCGCATTTCCCACCACCAACAACATCGCAGAATACGAGGCGCTGCTCTTCGGCCTAGCGAAGCTCAAAGCCCTGGGCGCGCGGCGAGTTCTCGTCCGCACGGACTCACGGCTGGTGGCGGGGTAGGTGGACAAGTCATACCAGGCCAAGGACCCCGACCTCGCCAAGTACCTGGCAGCCGTGCGAGCCAAGGAGCGGCATTTCCTGGGCGTCACGGTCAAAGCCATCCCCTGAGCAGAAAATGAGCAAGCGGACATCCTTGCAAAAGCCGCTAGCCAGCAGCTCCCCGCCCCCGAAGGCGCATTCTACGAGGTCCTACACGCGGTGGCCATCGCGCAGGACAATCGTGATGCGGCCCTAGTCCACCAGATCACCCATCAGGGCGATTGGCGAGAGCCCGTTCACGCCTTCTTACAGGGCATTGCCAAGCCTGACGACCCCGTCGAGCTCCGCTACCTACAGTACCGCGCCAGATCCTTCCAGATGCTCGACGGAGTGCTTTACAAAAAAGGGGTCTGCGCACCGCTCCCACGATGCCTCTCGCATGAAGAGGGACAGCACCTCCTCGTGGAAATCCACGCGGGGCTTTGCGGCTCGCATTTGGTGCCAAGGTCGCTCGTCGGCAAGGCGTTTAGGCAGGGCTTCTACTGGCCAACTGCCATTGCTGACGCCCAAGACCTCGTGCGCCGATGTCAAGGCTGCCAATGGATGGGGCGGGTCATTCACAGACCCCCGACCGGCCTCAACCCCATCCCTCTCGTATGGCCGCTGGCACGGTGGGGCATCGACGTTGTGGGACCTCTACCTCGAGCCCCAGGAGATTTGCGCTTTGTAGTGGTCGCTCTGGAATATTTGTCCAGGTGGCCAGAGGCTATGGCGCTAGCCAAGATCACCTCAGCAGCCATGCAGCGCTTCCTTTGGCAGAACATCATATGCCGCTTCGGGGTGCCCAAGGAGATCACCGTCGACAATGGCCTGCAATTCGATTCTGCTCCATTCAGGGAGTTCTGCGATGACATGGGCATCATGCTTCGGTTCGCTTCGGTTGGGCATCCACAGTCCAACGGAGCGGTCGAGCAGGCGAACGGTGCCATCTCCGCCAGGGTCAAAAAGCGCCTTGTCAGACTACCAAAGGGCAAATGGCCAAGCAAGCTCCATAGTGTCCTTTGGTCGCTCCGCACAACACTGACACGCCCGATGGGGTTCATGCCATTTAAACTCCTCTTCAACGATGAAGCAATGACGCCCGAAGAGATTAAAGCCGGCTCGCGAAGGGTCCTCGCCCAGGCACCAGATGAAGAGCACCAATTGACCCTCAACCTCCTCGACGGAGAGCGCGTCAACGCCACCCAACACGTCGCCAAGTACGTGCGGCAAATGGCGCACATGCATGGCCGCTCTGTGTACCCGCGAGCATTCCAGCCGGGGGACCTCATCCTCAGGATGGCGCTCCGCGCAGACACGGTCGGCAAGCTGGAGTCCAAGTGGAAAGGCCCGTACATCGTCGCGGCAGCATTGCAGTGAGGAGCTTATCACCTCATCACGCTTGAAGGGCAAACGCTCCGCCACACATGGAATGCAGACATGTTGCAGAGGTACTATGTTTAGGCCAATAAAGGCCAACAGGAAGCAGCAGAGGCTCCGCACCTCACCGTCGCGGCAACGAGTCCAATGGTTAGTCTCTGACCTTTTGTACCCGTTCACCCGCGCAAACGAGAATTTAATAAAGTTCGCCGTTTGCGAAGCTATTTCGTGCCCCCCACCAAAAACGTGTGGAGGCTTGCCTCTGCACGCACTCCCCGAAGTACAAACAAAGACGCGGATGTTTTCCCTGCACACTCTACTGAGTATAAACAAGACGCGGAGTTCCGCGCACGCGTCGGTGTTATTACCACGCGTACTCCCCGGAGTATAAAGACGTGGTTGATGTTCCCACGCACCGCACGGAGACTCATCTCCGCACACGCACCCCACAGAGGTCTACCTCCGCACACACTCTATGGAGTATAAATAAGCTGTAGCGTCGAGGTCCGCCTCCGCACGCACTCTACGGAGTATAAATAAGACGTAGCGTCGAGGTCCGCCTCCGCACGCACTCTACGGAGTATAAATAAGATGTAGCATTGAGGTCCGCCACCGCACGCACTCTACGGAGTATAAATAAGACGCAGCGGGGGACGCCTCCGCGCGCACTCTACAGAGTATAAATAAGACGCAGCGGGGGGACGCCTCCGCACACACTCTACGGAGTATAAATAAGACGCAGCGGGGGGACGCCTCCGCGCGCACTCTACGGAGTATAAATAAGACGCGGATGTTTTCCCTGCGCACTCTACAAAGTATAAATAAGACGTGGATATTTCCCCTGCGCACTCTACTGAGTATAAACAAGACGTGGGTGTCCCGCGCGCGCATTGCCGTACCCTCCGGAGCCTAACTAAGTCGTGGTTGATAGTCCCACGCATGCTCTGGAGTACAAACAAAGACGCGGATGTTTTCTCTGCGCACTCTACTGAGTATAAACAAGACGTGGGCGTCCCGTGCACGCGTTGGCGTACCCTCTGGAGCCTAACTAAGTCGTGGTTGATAGTCCCACGCACGCTCTGGAGTACAAAGTAGTCGTGGATGCTCTCCCCGCGCACTCTACTGAGTATAAACACAGCGCTACTGGGCCTTACCTCCACACGCGCATAGCAGAATACAACGCACCGGGACGGAGCGCTCGCGCGTCTACTTCGACTAGGCGCCAGCTTCGCTGCCATCATTTCAAAGGGTAGGGGACGGAGCGCTCGCACATCTACTTCGACTAGGCGCCACCTCCGCTGCCACCACTTCGAAGGGTAGGGGACGGACCGCTCGCGCGTCTACTTTGACTAGGCGCCAGCTCCGCTGCCACCACTTCGAAGGGTAGGGGACGGAGCGCTCGCGCGTCTACTTCGACTAGGCGCCAGCTCCGCTGCCACCACTTCGAAGGGTAGGGGACGGAGCGCTCGCGCGTCTACTTTGACTAGGCGCGCTGCCACCACTTCGAAGGGTAGGGGACGGATCTCTCGCGCGTCTACTTCGACTAGGCACTAGCTCCGCTGCCACCACTTTGAAGGGTAGGGGACGGAGCGCTCGCGTGTCTATTTCGACTAGGTGCCAGCTCCGCTGCCACCACTTCGAAGGGTAGGGGACGGAGCGCTCGCGCGTCTCGCCGACTAGCGCTAGCTCCGCTGCCACCACTTCAAAAGGTGCAGGCGGGCGCTCGCGCGTCTCCCGACTAGGCGCCCGGCTCGCGCCACCACTTCAAAATGCAGGGCGGGCGCTCGCGCGCGTCTACCGACTAGGCGCCCGCTCGCTGCCACCACTTCCAAAATGCAGGGCGGGCGCTCGCGCGTCGACCGACTGGCGCCAGCTCGGTGCGACCACTTCGGAGGTAGGGGCGGGCGCTCGCGCGTCTACTTCAACTAGGCGCCACCTCGCTGCCACCACTTTGAAAATGCGGGGCGGAGCACTCGCCGCGTCTACCGACTGGCGCCAGCACTGCTGCCACCACTTCGAAGGTAGGGGCGGGCGCTCACGCGCGTCTCGCCGACTGGCGCCACCTCCGCTGCCACCACTTGAAGGTAGGGACGGACCGCTCGCCGCTCTACTTTGACTGGCGCCCGGCTCGCGCCACCACTTGAAGGTAGGGGCGGGCGCTCGCGCGTCTGCGCCGACTAGCGCGGCTCGCGCCACCACTTTGAAAGGTGCGGGGCGGAGCACTCGCCGTCTGCCGACTGGCGCCAGCACCGCCACCACCGAAGGTAGGGGCGGGCGCTCACGCGTCTGCCCGACTGGCGCCACCTCGCTGCCACCACTTGAAGGTAGGGACGGACCGCTCGCACGCGTCTACTTTGACTGGCGCCAGCTCGCTGCCACCACTTGAAGGTAGGGGCGGGCGCTCGCGCGTCTGCGCCGACTAGGCGCCAGCTCCGCTGCCACCACTTCGAAGGGTAGGGGACGGAGCGCTCGCGCGTCTACTGTGACTAGGCGCGCTGCCACCACTTCGAAAGGTAGGGGACGGATCTCTCGCGCGTCTACTTCGACTAGGCACTAGCTCCGCTGCCATCACTTCAAAGGGTAGGGGACGGAGCGCTCGCGTGTCTACTTCGACTAGGCGCCAGCCCCGCTGCCACCACTCTTCGCCCACAACGTGCTATTACCGTCAGCACAACCGACGACGACTGGAAGGCGCTAGCCTCCGTCACATCAACAATCAACCGTACAAATAGCATACATCTATGGAGTACTCGGCACAACGGTCCTTTCTTTCATAAAAAAAAAAGAAAAAAAAGAAGAAGCAAAAGTTACATCACAACCACTAGGCCCCGGCACCACACTAGGAGTCAGCACCATCTCCGTTGCACTGAAGGAAATTACCTTCTCGGTGTAACGTCCACCGCAACAGGACCTTGTCCGCCTCCTCTCCAAGGTAGCCCTAGATCCGCTCGTAGAAGCTCTGGATGGCGGGCATGGTGGTACGGACTGCGGCGGACAATACCTTGGCTCCGGTCGGCACACTCAGATTGGGAGCGACCAGCTCGTTCACGTGCTCACACCCTCAGGCGTGGAGCGTGGCAAAGGTAAGGCAGGCACTGGCGAAGCCGCAGTGATCACCGAAGGCTTTGGCACCATGGAGCGCCAGGATGGAGCCCTCCTCAATCCGTGCCAACGATTGTGCCACATCTGCGGTGTTGTGGGTAAGGTCCGGCACGACGACGGAAAGGTCTCGGAGGGCCCCCTCCAACGACCCCATGGCCCTCCACACCACCGCAGACGCGTCGCCCAGAGCCTGGTTCCTCTCCTCTAGGGCCATGATAAGCTGGGCTTTCTCCTCCTCAAGCGCGCCGATCTGCCCAAGCAAGCCAGCACGCTCCTCTGCCGCGGCATGCTGGCCCTCTTCGGCAGCACGTTGCGCCGCCGCCACCACCGCGCGGACTTTCACCTCTAATACACAGATGCGTCCGTCCTTCGTGGCGTGAGCCTCGTCGGCAGTGCGAAGCTGTTCCTCCAGCACCCTCCGCTCGCGGATGCGCGCCTCATCCAGCGCCCGGCCGATGGCAACCGTCTAACAGAGGGAGGACATGACTAGTTAGCATGCACACAGTAACCGATGTCGAGGGCGTGCTCTGTCGATGGCGGGCTCAGGCGCTTACCTTCATTCCCGCGGCGCCTAGTGCGAGGGCAAGAAGATCCCCCCGCACGACGACAGCGCTCGTCGATCCAGCTTGCTGTCACCGCACTCCGCGACTCCATCAAGGGCGCGAAGCACCTCCGGATGTGGGACGAAGTCAGACACGGCGAGCCTTGGGGGCCTTGCAACAGCATGAGGCGCCCGTGCTGCGTTTTGCGCAGTGGCACCGCCGACCTCGCAAGCACCGCCGCTGCTCGATCCTTGGCCGCGTCTGGGCGACTTCCCTTCTCCTGATGCCGACGACGGCATGAGCGAGCAAATCAGAGACAGCTTCGCGAAGTCACAGGGAGAAAAGGAATTACGCCTACCTCCGCCACCTTCCACTATGGCATGGGGAGATGTCGGCTCAGCCCCTGCCTGGGAAGCGATGACTCCCTTCTCGGTCGGAGTGGCTTCTCGGTCGGACCCTAGGCCCCCACCGATCGCGCCCACCACATGGAATTGCCCCGCGCGCGAAGGCGATTGCACCCGGCGGCGCTTCGCCTAGGGAGATTTAGGCGACATGCCCTCGGTTGCTCCAGTACCTGCACCGGCTGGGGCGGGCGGCAAATCCGTGACGGTCGCAGCAGGCGACGACGACGACCACTCCGCCGCTCCAATTGTATGAGATGGAGCAGGCAGAATGTCCGTGGCAACCACCACGGGTGATGAGGGTACGGGAGGCAGGTCCTCGCCGGTCGGTACAGGCGACACCGCCTCGTCCTCGACGACGTCGCTGCCAAGGCCCGTCCCGCCCAAGTCCTCGCTCAGGGCAGTGTGACCCCCCGAGCTGGCATGCTCGGACCCGCCACCTGTCACATCGTCCGGGCCAGCGGCGACTGTCGCTAGGCCGGCGGACGGGTTAGAAACAACGGCTTTGGATTGAGCCCTCCGCCGTCGGGGAGACGCCCCCGCCTCACCGGTGCCATCACGGCGATGAGGCGAAGCCCGCACCGGCACTGGGCGCTCCGGTATGGCAAGGCCTAAGACCTCGCACACCCGATTTATCCGCCCCAGCTTCGCAGGCTCGGTCGCGTCTTCGCGCAGTGTGTACTCCTTCGACGTGTACAGCCCCAGGAAGGCCTCAACGGCGCGCTCCGCGTCTTCCAATGAGAGCACTGCACGCAAAGTGTGGCTCCGTGCACAAAATAGTTACATATGCATACGCAGTACACGGTCGAGGTACTTACCACGACCGGCGGGTGGCTGCAGTGAAGACACCGAAGGACGAACGCCATCCTGCCGGGTGGGCCCTCGCTCATACCTCCACCAGCCGGAGAGAGGCGACACCCCGTACATCGTGAACTCCTCAGCGAGATCGCGCATATTGAACCGGAGGGCGACACCGGTGAGTCTCCGCGCCTGCTGTCGATCGTCGCTCCATAGCTCCAACCCCGGACAGTAGTCGAACGCTATTGGCTGACCCTGGCACCGAAGGTTGCTGGTAGGCATCACGCGGTAGTAGAACCACTGCCGCATCTAGCTGGGCTCCCATTTCTCCTTTGTTGCCAGAGCGGGGATCAACTTCGCGCAGCCCGACCTCACCACGAAGTGGACGCTGCCAAAATTGGACACTGCTCCTCCTCCAACCTTCTTCGGCTGACAGCGCGCATCATGCAGAAGGGCGAACAAACTCGCGCAGGGATGAGCACCTTCTACTCGGACCGCCCAGGCGAACACTGCCAAGCAGACTATCGCGTTCGGAGTCAGCTGCGCCAACTCCAATCCGTAAGCATCCAAGACCTCACCGATGAAGAGCGTCGAGAGCATTCGGAGCCCAGCCTCAAAAAATGCGGTGAAAACAATCGCCTCCGACTCCTCGGGGTGAGGTTTGTTAGTGATATGCCCTAGAGGCAACATGGAGATGTTGTATATATCACATACTATGTTTATGATACATTACTTTGTTCCTTGGAATAGACATCATCATTATTGATCAATGAGTATGTGACTTATTCATGAGACTCTTAAATACTAAGATGTTGCTATTTCTAAATGATCCCTGATCGTATATCATATGAGGAACAAATATGATTCAAAGACAAAGATCAGCATATGTATTGATTGATGATCATGTCTCATGGATCATGGTATGGTGATACCAAATCAATAATATGGACATGTGTTAGTGAACATATGTTGGATAGACTGCCATGAGACAACTGCAGAGATTCCATGTGTCATCGGTTGGTCTCAAGTAGTGTTTATGTAGAGTCCTTAGACTTGAGATCATCATGGTTCCCAACATGAGTAGTAGCTTATTTTGGGACTACTAAACACTACTCCGTGAATGGGTAGTCATAAAAGTAGTCTTGGGTTTGCCATGAAACATGTAGTGGGATGTGAATGATCAAGATAGAATTTGCCCCTCCTTATGGGAGAGATATCTCTGGGCCTCGATGTAATGGATTATGAAAGTGCATGGCCATGCCAAGGTGATTGAGGAGTCAATCACAAGTTTATAATCCATCACGGAATCGAGAGAGTGATTGAGCTATTAAGAGGATGACACGAGTCTCGCCTTGAGCTCAATCTATATCGTGAGGCAAAGGGATTCGTACATGAGAGAACATTACAGTTCAGCCGATATGATCTTTACATATACTTTGGGGTTAATATGTCTTACTAGAGGCGCTATTAACATGGTAACCGGAAAGGCGTTTCGGGTCACGACCAAGTATCGTGAACCTCTGTGTCGCACGCTTAACGGGTTGGAACACTAATTCGAATATGATTCGGATATGGGCTCAATTCGGATAGAGATCGAATAGACTCCTATTGGGCCTCGGTCCACGAGGCCCACGTGAGGAGGTCTATATATATGGAGGCGAGGCGGAGGATTCGTTCTGGTAACATCTAGCAAAACCCTAGCCGCCACCTCCCGAGCCAAACCCTAGCTGCTCACGAGTGCTAGTACACTCGCGATCGGCGTTCGGCCCGGGCGTGTGGATACGGTGGAGGCGCTGCTCGTTGCGATGTCTTGATCGGCGTGCGTGGAGGAGACGATCTGTTCGGGACGATCGGCTACTTCCACTACTACCTCGACACGCGTGATTGGATCGGTTTCCAATTCTTCTTCCGCTGCGCTGCGCGTCTAAGTGGTAACGATCCATGATCCTTCCTTAGCATGATGTTCTTGGGTGCGCGGTAGAAAAGTTTTGTTTTCTGCTTCCGTAGCCTATGCGTATCCCTTTAAGGTTCTACTTCGTCGCGTGCAGGAAGATGAGCTCCTGCGCGCTCCTCTATCTTCTTCTCCTGCAGAAGGGCCTCGATTGTCTCCTTTGTAGCATGGCTCCGCCCTAGCACCCCGGAGCAGTGCCCTTGCGAGCTCTGCATGGCGTCGTACCGCTTGCGGGCCTGCGACGGCTTGCGAGCCACCAGGGAGACCTCTATCGGTGGTGGCGTCACACCGCGCTGGCTCGACGAAGTGCTGCTGCTAAGTCGGCGACCAGAATCTCTGTGGCTCGCCATCCTTTTTCCAAGTGGAGGGTTCATAGCGCAGGAGACGTGTGGATTTCGCACAACACGAAAAGAGCAACCGAACAAAGACGCGCGGGCAAGGGATGTATCCGTGTGCCGGTGAATAGCGCTTTATGAAGATCATCCAACTCCCCACGATCCGAGACGCAACCGGTGGGAGCCTCGTCAATTTGCCTCCCCACGATCAGGAAGGGCAACCGACGACGGGTTGGCTCGCCACGTGCTCCGTATGTCTTGGGAACGGACGCGGGTTTACGGTCGTGCGGCCGCTGACATCCCACGACGCACCAACCATGTGGCGCCACGTGTACCCCTCCCTCGGGACCGTGCGTACGATCGAAGCGGACTGCCCAGTCTTTTCAGCACTCCGCGGACCAACTCCGGACCGAGTGAGGACACACCTCGCCCCACGCCAAGCGGAGCCTCGACGCCACTCCTCGCACGTTTGACACCCTTGGCTCCGCAGCATGGCCTCGTCGACAAATGTGGCACCGCCAGGGTTGGCTGCGAGGCCGCAGACGGTTTCGACGCCCCACCGACGCGCGTCGTTTCTACGCTACCCCCCCTTTTATCAACAGTGGGTCACAGGCCGCAGGGACGGAGGGGGCCAAAGGGCTCGGCAACATGGCTTCGGCCTGTGAAGCCCTTCACCATGAGAGGCTCCTGTTGTAGGGGTGGCCCCCACCTAACCCAACTAGCCTGTGGGAAGGCGTATATATCGAGTAGGTAGTAATAAGACATGTGTAATGACATGAATGCCCTCCAAAGGAGGCTTCATGTAAGGTTACGAGTGTAAACGTTCCGTGCGAGGCACACACATATATATATGATATCAGCCCTTGGGAAAGGCCAAGAGGACATTAGCTCACCTAACTCTCCATACACCTCTCTCTCTGTTTTCTCTGTAGCCACAACAAACCTCTTTCCCCATTCTACTTACCTGATTTTGCATAGTAGGGGTGGTCCCAATACAAAATTTGAGTGGGGCACTCTCTTTCCAAATTCTAAGAACTACAATTTTTTCTTTGTAATTATTAAAGATTTACATGTAATTTAGAAAATTGAGTGGGGGCATGTGCCCCTGCTAGGGTGTATGTAGGTCCACCCCTAGTTTCCTGCATGCAGTTGCCAGGGTATATATGTTACTTAAAGATAAAGTATAATCTAACAAGAAATATTCAGTTTGTATCTCGTAGCTCACCTTTGTTCAAGTTCAACATTGCAGCAACAGTGAAGAAAGGATACACTTGGAAGCGGTAACTACACCATAGTACAGTTTTACCCCCACCAGTCAACCCACTGTAACCTGGTGAAATAATCAAATCCTCAAGACAAATCTCACACATTTTAGTAGTAATGTTCGGTAAGCACTATGCAACGACATATACCTTGAAATTGTACCCATCTGCCTCAAGCTCCCCTTATCCCGTAATAAACCTCTGAGATGAGTTTGATGTCTTATTTGCAACTGCACTGATGACTTCCCAAACAGCCTCGTCTAACACGTTGTTCTAAATAGAGAAATTAGTTACATCGTTTATGGCTAGTATGATGTTGGTAGCATCCACTACAAATTCTGAAAGCTGTAGAGAAATAGTGAGTACTTTTTACATTATTTTGTTGTTTCCTCTTGCCATTCGTGAATGTACCCAATCTTCTTTTTGAATTTTGATACAACTCCTAAGTGTAGAATGAAGAACCCAATCTCCACCAACCCGCAAGTGAGTTTCTGCCCATGATCACTGAGGTATGGTCTCTATTTTCAATTGTTGAAAATATCAAGCCGGGTTATTCGATCTAATTGTATAATATGGAAATGCTAATGCAAATATTGCACAACAATTTTACAAGTCTCTAGTGGAGGCCACTAGAGCAATCAAGGGTGCAAATGTTGAGGACAACAAATTCTGCATGTCTGTGCATTATCGTAATGTTGACGAGAAGGTAGATTTGGTCCCTAGGTTTCGTGGTTATTGCCTCCTTGCTACTTCGGAGCAATTGCAACCTGCAACTGCAATTACCACTAACATTTTGCCTTCCTTGTTTGCAGGACTGGAAATTGGTTGAACAACTCGTCAGCGATGTCCTGAAAATTTTCCCTCATCCCAAAGTAACCACCGGAAAATTGGAACGAAGATAACATTAGCCACTAATCAAGTGTTATACTTGTTCACCATTCCTAACAAATTCTGCATCTTGTATACTAATTCCATATGCAGCTCTACAGGTTTTAGAGGTTCGTCCCATGATTGACTGGGACAAGGGAAAGGCAATCGAGTTTTTGCTTCGGTCACACAGGATGGACTATTCTGAGTTTCTCCCAATCTACATCGGAGATGACCGGACTAACGAAGATGCATTCAAGGTTCAATTCATTCTGAAAAACATGCAGAATTTTTACTCACATCTTCTTAGAGCTTTAGTAAACATAATTTCTTTCCTACATATGTTGATAAAGGTGCTTCGTCAGCGTAAAAGCGGGTGTGGGATTCTTGTCTCACAAGTGCAAAAGGAGACTGAATTGTTCTACTCACTAAGAGACCCATCTGAAGTAATGCCTTTCATTCTGAAGCTCACAGATGCTAACTGCTCTTGCTGCTGCAATTTTGCCAGCTAATATGCGGATAGAGCATAGTATTTTCATTGCATTTATAAAAGATCTACGTGTAACTTAGAAAATTGAGTGGGGGCACGTGCCCCCACTAGGGTGTATGTGGGTCCGCCCCTGTTGCATACTATTCTTGAAGAACATCTGCACAACTAGAACAACCAACAAAGTTATAGAAATGAACCCCTCTGTTATCATCAACTGTATCCACAAAAAGAGAATGGAGAAAGTGGTAAACACCTACCGATAAACCAAAGAATAAATATTTGCGTAACTTTGAACTTGTGTCAGACACGATCAGTAACCTTCTAGAATACCTACATATTAGGGGGAACCAATGAACTTACAAAAGTAAAACTGATTTGGCATCATTAAGTTATCAACAATATCCATACTTCCTATTGCTACCAAGTCGCACCACAGCAGAAACAATTTATCAGTGGGTGCTAACCTCTTTCCCCATTATACTTCTCTGATTTTGCATAGTAGGGGTGGACCCAATACAAAATTTGAGTGGGGCACTCTATTTCCAAATTCTAAGAACTACAATTTTTTCTTTGTAATTATTAATGATTTACATGTAATTTAGAAAATTGAGTGGGGGCATGTGCCCCTGCTAGGGTGTATGTAGGTCCACCCCTAGTTTCCTGCATGCAGTTGCCAGGGTATATATGTAAATTAAAGATAAAGTATAATCTAGCAAGAAATATTCAGTTTGTATCTCGTAGCTCACCTTTGTTCAAGTTCAACATTGCAGCAACACTGAAGAAAGGATACACTTGGAAGCGGTAACTACACCATAGTACAGTTTTACCCCCACCAGTCAACCCACTGTAACCTGGTGAAATAATCAAATCCTCAAGACAAATCTCACACATTTTAGTAGTAATGTTCGGTAAGCACTATGCAACGACATATACCTTGAAATTGTACCCATCTGCCTCAAGCTCCCCTTATCCTATAATAAACCTCTGAGATGAGTTTGATGTCTTATTTGCAACTGTACTGATGACTGCCCAAACAGCCTCGTCTAACCCTTGCTCTAAATAGGAAAATTAGTTACATCGTTTATGGCTACTATGATGTTGATAGAATCCACTACAAATTCTGAAAGCTGTAGAGAAATAGTGAGTACTTTTTACATTATTTTGTTGTTTTCTCTTGCCATTCGTGAATGTACCCTATCTTGTTTCCGAATTTTGATATAACTCCTAAGTGTAGAATGAAGAACCCAATCTCTACCAACCCGCAAGTGAGTTTCTGCCCATGATCACTGAGGTATGGTCTCTATTTTCAATTGTTGAAAATATCAAGCTGAGTTATTCGATCTGATTGTATAATATGGAAATGCTAATGCAAATTTTGCACAACAATTTTACAAGTCTCTATTGGAGGCCACTAGAGCAATCGAGGGTGCAAATGTTGAGGACAACAAATTCTGCGTGTCTGTGCATTATCATAATGTTGACGAGAAGGTAGATTTGGTCCCTAGGTTTCGTGGTTATTGCCTCCTTGCTACTTCGGAGCAATTGCAACCTGCAACTGTAATTACCACTAACATTTTGCCTTTGTTGCTTGCAGGACTGGAAATTGGTTGAACAACTCATCAGCGATGTCCTGAAAATTTCCCTCGTCTCAAAGTAACCAACGAAAAATTGGAACGAAGATAACATTAGCCACTAATCAAGTGTTATACTTGTTCACCATTCCTAACAAATTCTGCGTCTTGTATACTAATCACCATTTTAGAGGTTCGTCCTCTGATTGATAGGGACAAGGGAAAGGCAGTTGAGTTTTTACTTCGGTCACTCGGGATGGACTATTCTGAGTTTCTCCCAATCTACATCGGAGATGACCGGACTGACGAAGATGCATTCAAGGTTCAATTCATTCTGAAAAACATGCAGAATTTTTACTCACATCTTCTTAGAGCTTTAGTAAACATAATTTCTTTCCTCCATATGTTGATACAGGTGCTTCGTCAGCGTAAAAGCGAGTGTGGGATTCTTGTCTCACAAGTGCAAAAGGAGACTGAAGTGTTCTACTCACTAAGAGACCCATCTGAAGTAATGCCTTTCATTCTGAAGCTCACAGATGCTAACTGCTCTTGCTGCAGCACTGTTGCCAGCTAATATGAGGATAGAGCATAGTATTTTCGTTGCAATTATAAAAGATTTACGTGTAACTTAGAAAATTGAGTGGGGGCACGTGCCCCCACTAGGGTGTATGTGGGTCCGCCCCTGTTGCATACTATTCTTGAAGAACATCTGCACAGCTAGAACAAACAACAAAGTTATAGAAATGAACCCCTCTGTTATCAACAACTGTACCCACAAAAAGAGAATGGAGAAAGTGGTAAACACCTACCGATAAACTGAAGAATAAATATTTGCGTAACTTTGAACTTGTGTCAGACACGATCAGTAACCTTCTAGAATACCTACATATTAGGAGGAACCAATGAACTTATAAAAGTATAACTGATTTGGCATCATTGAGTTATCGACAATTTCCATACTTCCTATTGCTACCAAGTCGCACCACAGCAGAAGCAATTTATCAGTGAGTGCTAACCTCTTTCCCCATTCTACTACTCTGATTTTGCATAGTAGGGCTGGACCCAATACAAAATTTGAGTGGGCAGTCTCTTTCCAAATTCTAAGAACTACAATTTTTTCTTTGTAATTATAAAAGATTTACATGCAATTTAGAAAATTGAGTGGGGGCATGTGCCCCTACCAGGGTGTATGTAGGTCCACCCCTAGTTTCCTGCATGCAGTTGCCAGGGTATATATGTTACTAAAAGATAAAGTATAATCTAACAAGAAATATTCAGTTTCTATCTCGTAGCTCACCTTTGTTCAAGTTGAACATTGAAGCAACAGTGAAGAAAGGATACACATGGAAGCGTTTACTACACCATAGTACAGTTTTACCCCCACTAGTCAACCCACTGTAACTTGGTGAAAAAAATCAAATCCTCAAGACAAATCTCACACATTTTAGCAGTAATGTTCGGTAAGCACTATGCAACGACATATGTCTTGAAATTGTGCCCATCTGCCTCAAGCTCCCCTTATCCCATAAAAAACCTCTGAGATGAGTTTGATGTCTTATTTGCAACTGCACTGATGACTACCCAAACAGCCTCGTCTAACCCTTGCTCTAAATAGGGAAATTAGTTACATCGTTTATGGCTAGTATGATGTTGGTAGAATCCACTACAAATTCTGAAAGCTGTAGAGAAATAGTGAGTACGTTTTACATTATTTTGCCGTTTCCTCTTGCCATTCGTGAATGTATCCTATCTTGTTTTCGAATTTTGATATAACTCCTAAGTGTAGAATGAAGAACCCAATCTCTACCAACCTGCAAGTGAGTTTTTGCCCATGATCACTGAGGTATGGTCTCTATTTTCAATTGTTGACAATATCAAGCTGGGTTATTCGATCTGATTGTATAATATGGAAATGCTAATGCAAATTTTGCACAATAATTTTACAAGTCTCTAGTGGAGGCCACTAGAGAAATCGAGGGTGCAAATGTTGTGGACAACAAATTCTGCGTGTCTGTGCATTATCGTAATGTTGACGAGAAGGTAGATTTGGTCCCTAGGTTTCGTGGTTATTGCCTCCTTGCTACTTCGGAGCAATTGCAACCTGCAACTGCAATTACCACTAACATTTTGCTTTTCTTGTTTGCAGGACTGGAAATTTGTTGAACAACTCGTCAGCGATGTCCCGAAAATTTTCCCTCGTCTCAAAGTAACCAGCGGAAAATTGGAACGAAGATAACATTAGCCACTAATAAAGTGTTATACTTGTTCACCATTCCTAACAAATTCTGCATCTTCTATACTAATTCCATATGTAGCTCTACAGGTTTCAGAGGTTCGTCCCATGATTGACTGGGACAAGGGAAAGGCAGTCGAGTTTTTGCTTCGGTCACTCGGGATGGACTATTATGAGTTTCTCCCAATCTACATCGGAGATGACCGGACTGACGAAGATGCATTTAAGGTTCAATTCATTCTGAAAAACATGCAGAATTTTTACTCACATCTTCTTAGAGCTTTAGTAAACATAATTTGTTTCCTACATATGTTGATACAGGTGATTCGTCAGCGTAAAAGCGGGTGTGGGATTCTTGTCTCACAAGTGCAAAAGGAGACTGAAGTGTTCTACTCACTAAGAGACCCATCTGAAGTAATGCCTTTCATTCTGAAGCTCATAGATGCTAACTGCTCTTGCTGCTGCACAGTTGCCAGCTAATATGCAGATAGAGCATAGTATTTTCATTGCAATTATAAAAGATCTACGTGTAACTTAGAAAATTGAGTGGGGGCACGTGCCCCCACTAGGGTCTATGTGGGTCCGTCCCTGTTGCATACTATTCTTGAAGAACATCTGCACAGCTAGAACAACCAACAAAGTTATAGAAATGAACCCCTCTGTTATCATCAACTGTATCCACAAAAAGAGAATGGAGAAAGTGGTAAACACCTACCGATAAACTGAAGAATAAATATTTGCGTAACTTTGAACTTGTGTCAGACACGATCAGTAACCTTCTAGAATACCTACATATTAGGAGGAACCAATGAACTTACAAAAGTAAAACTGATTTGGCATCATTGAGTTATCGACAATTTCCATACTTCCTATTGCTACCAAGTCGCACCACATCAGAAACAATTTATCAGTGAGTGCTAACCTCTTTCCCCATTCTACTTCTCTGATTTTGCATACTAGGGCTGGACCCAATACAAAATTTGAGTGGGGCAGTCTCTTTCCAAATTCTAAGAACTACAATTTTTTCTTTGTAATTATAAAAGATGTACGTGCAATTTAGAAAATTGAGTGGGGGCATGTGCCCCTACCAGGGTGTATGTAGGTCCACCCCTAGTTTCCTGCATGCAGTTGCCAGGGTATATAAGTTACTTAATGATAAAGTATAATCTAACAAGAAATATTCAGTTTGTATCTTGTAGCTCACCTTTGTTCAAGTTGAACATTGCAGCAACAGTGAAGAAAGGATACACTTGGAAGCGGTAACTACACCATAGTACAGTTTTACCCCCACCAGTCAACCCACTGTAACCTGGCGAATTAATCAAATCCTCAAGACAAATCTCACACATTTTAGCAGCAACGTTCGGTAAGCACTATGCAACGACATATATCTTGAAATTGTACCCATCTGCCTCGAGCTCCCCTTATCACGTAATAAACCTCTGAGATGAATTTGATGTCTTATTTGCATCTGCACTGATGACTTCCCAAACAGCCTCGTCTAACACCTTGCTCCAAATAGGGAAATTAGTTACATCGTTTATGGCTAGTATGATGTTGGTAGAATCCACTACAAATTTTGAAAGCTGTAGAGAAATAGTGAGTACTTTTTACATTATTTTGCTGTTTCCTCTTGCCATTCGTGAATGTACCCTATCTTGTTTTCGAATTTTGATATAACTCCTAAGTGTTGAATGAAGAACCCAATCTCTACCAACCCGCAAGTGAGTTTCTGCCCATGATCACTGAGGTATGGTCTCTATTTTCAATTGTAGAAAATATCAAGCTGGGTTATTCGATCTGATTGTATAATATGGAAATGCTAATGCAAATTTTGCACAACAATTTTACAAGTCTCTAGTGGAGGCCACTAGAGCAATCGAGGGTGCAAATGTTGAGGACAACAAATTCTGCGTGTCTGTGCATTATCGTAATGTTGACGAGAAGGTAGATTTGGTCCCTAGGTTTTGTGGTTATTGCCTCCTTGCTACTTCGGAGAAATTGCAACCTGCAACTGCAATTACCACTAACATTTTGCCTTTCTTGTTTGCAGGACTGGAAATTGGTTGAACAACTCGTCAGCGATGTCCTGAAAATTTTCCCTCGTCTCAACGTAACCAGCGGAAAATTGGAACGAAGATAACATTAGCCACTAATCAAGTGTTATACTTGTTCACCATTCCTAACAAATTCTGCATCTTGTATACTAATTCCATATGCAGCTCGATAGGTTTTAGAGGTTCGTCCCATGATTGACTGGGACAACGGAAAGGCAGTCGAGTTTTTGCTTCGGTCACTCGGGATGGACTATTCTGAGTTTCTCCCAATCTACATCGGAGATGACCGGACTGACGAAGATGCATTTAAGGTTCAATTCATTCTGAAAAACATGCAGAATTTTTACTCACATCTTCTTAGAGCTTTAGTAAACATAATTTCTTTCCTACATATGTTGATACAGGTGCTTCGTCAGCGTAAAAGCGGGTATGGGATTCTTGTCTCACAAGTGCAAAAGTAGACTGAAGTGTTCTACTCACTAAGAGACCCATCTGATGTAATGCCTTTCATTCTAAAGCTCACAGATCCTAACTGCTCTTGCTGCTGCACTGTTGCCAGCTAATATGTGGATAGAGCATAGTATTTTCATTGCAATTATATAAGATCTACGTGTAACTTAGAAAATTGAGTGGGGGCACGTGCCCCCAATAGGGTGTATGTGGGTCCGCCCCTGTTGCATACTATTCTTGAAGAACATCTGCACAGCTAGAACAACCAACAAAGTTATAGAAATGAACCCCTCTTTTATCATCAACTGTATCCACAAAAAGAGAATGGAGAAAGTGGTAAACACCTACCGATAAGCTGAAGAATTAATATTTGCGTAACTTTGAACTTGTGTCAGACACGATCAGTAACCTTGTAGAATACCTACATATTAGGACGAACCAATGAACTTACAAAAGTAAAACTGATTTGGCATCATTAAGTTATCAGCGATATCCAGACCTCCTATTGCTACCAAGTCGCACCACAGCAGAAACAATTTATCAGTGAGTGCTAACCTCTTTCCCCATTCTACTTCTCTGATTTTGCATAGTAGGGATTTCTGTGAATTTTTCTGGAATGTTTAGACTAAATTAGCTATTTTCTAAGTATTTTTAAAGCTTTCTGGTTCTCTGGTAATTTAAAAAGAAAATTTAATTTCCGATTTTCCCTCCAGGCGACGCGTGTCTCCATCCGCGCCATCTGCCTGCGTCCGCTCCAATCCCAGCCATCCGCAGTCACTTGTTGCACCGGACGGCTCAGATTGAATCTTCCCCGCCCGATGAAATCTCGGCCGTTAACCGCCACTTACCCCTTTGTTTTCATCCGACGACTCTGATCAAATCCTTTTCGTTGATTTCATCCCGACCGTTGATTTCCGCTTACCGTTTCATTCTCATCCAACGGCCGTTATCTCTTCTCTTTGCCATCCGTCGCCAATCCAAGCCATCACCCTTTCCTTCTCTCCTCTCTCTCTCGCCGACAGGTGGGCCCCACCTATCAGCCCGTCTTCCCCGGCCGTTTCTTCCTCCGCGTGCCGTCGCCATTAACGTTGCCACCGAGCTTCCGTTTGTTCGGTTTCCGTCCGTCTCGCTTCGCCATTAATGGCCCCGGAGCATTTGCTCGTTGTGCGCGTTCATTTGCCGGCGGTTGAAGTACCAGTAACCGCCGCCATTAGCTCCAGCGAGTTCGTGCGTCCGTTACTCCTCTGCGACGTATAAAAGCGTGTCCCCGAGAACCCTCTCGCCCTTCACGTCTCCCCTCTTTCTCCATCTCCTCGCGTGCGTCGTCGCTACCGTGTTTTTGCGTCGACACCGAGCGTTTTCGCCGCCGCCGGTGAGTTCCTCCGCCGCGCCAGTCGGTCGCTCCGCCCCTTGGTCCCCATGCCAGCATAGCGCGTCCGCGCCCGCTCCCTCGGTTGCGTTGCCCGCGTCCGCGCCCGCCCGCGCGCGCTCGCGTCTACGCGACGCTTCGCACGTCGTGCCGACCCACGCGTCGGCAATCGGACGGATCCCGCCTCCGTGCCGCTCCATCTGAACCGCTCATCCCCGATGGCACGGATGCGCCCGCGCGTCCCAACATCGGCCGTCCGATCCGCACCCCGTCTCGGTTCCGCCGCCCGCGCGCGTGCGCTCGCGTCCACGCGATGCTTCGCGTGGCGAGCCTCACCACGCGTCCAAGATCGGACATTCGCCCACGCCTCGCCGTGCAACCTCAGCCGCTCATCCGAATCTGGATTGACGACCCCGATGCAACCACGTGGTCGATCCTCCACCGTCCGATCTGCAGCCGAGCACCCGCCGCGTCAGCCCTGCCAGTCAGCTCGACACGTCAACCCTAAGCCTACGTGGCAGCCACGTGTCATGACACGTCAGCCGCCACGTCAGCAGCCACATCAGCTGACACGTGGCAGCATCAGCGCGTGCCACGTCAGCCCTAGCCGCCGACCCCACTTGCACTGTTCGATGGACTGAGTCCACCGTGGACCGGCCCCACCTGTCAGTCTCTGTTTAATTATTTAATTTCCTTTGCTGACGTCATTATTCTGATTTTCCTTTAGGAAAATAATTCTTGCTGATGTCATAATTCGTTTTCAATAGAAATTTAATTCCAGAAATTACTCTTTTTCCTTTTTCTTTGTTTTGAAACTTCCAAAAGCCATATCTTCCTCATTTGACCCATTCAAATTTCTAAATTCATCTAAAATTCCAAACTTTCATTTGGTATATTTATTATTAATTTTTGAGTTTTTATTTTATTTTATTTATTTGGTTTTTCTCGTTTCTCGTGTAGAATCCGATTTGTCCGAGCATTTTCAAGAGCAACTCCAGGAAGATCCTCGCTTATTGCAAGAAGGCAAGTCTCCTTGACCATTTTGTTCCTAAGTTTTTTTAAATGATTTCAAGATTAATTTAAATTTAATTGCATGGCTATGTGGTATAAAATGCTAATTTAAATTTTAGAAATTTAGAAAAATACCCAGAAATTGTTATGCCCTCCTTTGATATTGTTTGCCATGTACCTTGTCACCCTAGGATAATCTTTGACTCATAATTGAGTTAATAATACTTTTGATGAATTTAGAACACTAGCAAATGCTTAGTCTAGCCGTTCATTTTAAAATATCTGTATGGGAAAATCTATTGATGAATGATTTGAACTTAACGATTTGTTTAATTAGTGGCAATAGAAGTTGCCGCTATTATTTCAAAAATAAAAATACAAAGTTAAAATGAAATTTGACAAGGGTGGATGGTTGGTTTGCATTGGTGCGGTAAGCACGAGATCTTGTAAAGTGTATGTTCCGCCCTAGTCACTTAAGGACCGACTCTTGTGTTTGTCCAAACTGAGCATTTTCGTACAACCACAAGTTTAAATGGGTACAACCTAGCTAACTAACTTACGATAGTTTATTATAGATGTCGCCATCGGAAAATGGGTACCAGGGATTTACTGGTTTACTCACAGTGAGGGACAGGGAGTTACTGTACTCACATGGCGCAAGAGGGGGCTTCTGACTGTGGTGGATTTAACCCTTGGGTGAAACCTCGTGGTCATATCTAACTAGACTAGAGTGAGGTAAAGGCTTTGTGATAATTTATCTGGGTCCTATGCCAAAGGAAGCATGTTGACTATTAAGATAATTTATCTCTTGTGGGTAAAGCTGTACAAACTCTGCAGAGTAATAAACTATTCGAATAGCCGTGCCCACGGACAAGGGCGAGCAAGGAATGCATTCACATGGTAGAGTTTTGGTTTTGAATTTAAAAATAAATGTTTTGGAAAACTCAGGAGTAGATGGAACTCTCGTGATTTTGGTCTGGTGGATGTAACCAGTTTAGGTGGATTTAACCTTCATTTTAAATCTTGGCGGATATAGCCTATGTTATTAGTCTAGGTGGATGAAACCTTCACTAAATTGCTTATCTAATTTCAATTATTGAAAATAAGTTGTTTAACAAGTTGCTTTTAAGATAAGTATGTAAATTTGAAATAAAATGCTAACTTCTGCAAAAAGAACCATATAACCTTCCTTTGAGAAACCCTACATCTAATGCATCTTTCCCAAGACTTACGGAGTACATTTTTGTACTCACCAGTTGCTCTACAAATTAAATAGCAGAAGACTATGAAGCTCAAGATGAGGATTACCGCTACTTCGAGGAAGCCGGTGACGAAGGTTTTGCCGAGGACTAGGCTTCGTTTCCCCAGTCAATTGCCTGTGGCACATTGTTGGGCCGTCTTTTTGGAGATTTTCTACTTCCGCTGTTATCTTTACTTTTGTGTAAGAGGTTCTGTGAACCATAGTTGTAAGGCCTTGGGCCAAGACTTATGAACTTCGTTTATTATTGTAAGAAAGCGTGGTTGGCAGTGTATCAGTTTCTGTTTAACTGTGTGTACTAGCATTGATGTGGGACTAGTACTGTAATACACAGGGGGTCCAGGAGTTTCAGCTCCAAGGTCTCACAGAAGTGGTATCAGAGCCAACTTGACTGTAGGACGAGCCTTAGGTTTTGGCAAGCCTTAAGGATTTATGTTTAATAAAAATTTATATACAAAAACATAAGTTCCTTTGCTTCTACTCTTCTCTTACTTAGTACCTTGTACTTTTCTTCCTTTTCACTCTATAAAAGTTTTACTGATCTCTCCTATTTTCAAATTGTAGATGGAAGGTTCGTCGTCGTCAGCTCTATGGGATTACCTTTCTCACGGTGAGAGCGAGGGAGCATTTGTGAGTCTTCTGCGGCAGCTGATGTAGTTCTTGAAGTATACTCAGCAGCCCATTTTCAGAGGCGGAATACCAGAGTTATGAATATGGATTCATGGATCATGGAGGTGTTCATTTACGCTCAGGAGGGGAAATATGACTCCATTGAATGCAAGATTGAGCACCCTCGGACCCATTGCTCGGATGCTATGCAAGATGCAGCCCAGTTGGCGATCGCGGACTTGTGCAAGAAGCATAAGGACATACTACGGCAGTCACCCTTTAGTTTCTTCTCGACTACGAGAGCAGGACAGATTCATCCGGAGCCTTTCCAGATTGTGGTGGATGACCCTCGCCTGTCCCATCAGGTGCAGCTCACATTATTGGAATACGCGTAGGCTACGAAAGCAGAAAACAAAACTTTTTCTACCGCGCACCCAAGAACATCATGCTAAGGAAGGATCATGGATCGTTACCACTTAGACGCGCAGCGCAGCGGAAGAAGAATTGGAAATCGATCCAATCTCGCGCGTCGAGGTAGTAGTGGAAGTAGCCGATCGTCCCGAACAGATCGTCTCTCCACGCACGCCGATCAAGATCGCAACGAGCAGCGCCTCCACCGGTATCCACACGTCCCGGGCTGGGCGCCGATCGCGAGTGTACTAGCACTCGTGAGCAGCTATGGTTTGGCTCGGGAGGTGGCGGCTAGGGTTTCGCTAGATGTTAGCGGGGCGAATCCTCCGCCTCGCCTCCATATATATAGACCTCCTCACGTGGGCCTCGTGGACCGAGGCCCAATAGGAGTCTATTCGGATCTCTATCCGAATTGAGCCCATATCCGAATCATATTCGAATTAGTGTTCCAACCCGTTAAGCGTGCGACCACAGCAGGTTCACGTATACTTGGTCGTGACCGGAAACGCCTTTCGATTACCATGTTAATAGCGGCCTCTAGTAAGACATATTAACCCCAAAGTATATGTAAAGATCATATCGGTGAACTGTAATGTTCTCTCATGTACGAATCCCTTTGCCTCACGATATAGATTGAGCTCAAGGCGAGACACTGTGTCATCCTCTTAATAGCTCAATCACTCTCTCGATTCCGTGATGGATTATAAACTCGTGATTGACTCCTCAATCACCTTGGCATGGCCATGCACTTTCATAATCCATTACATCGAGGGCCGAGATATCTCTCCCATAAGGAGGGGCAAATTCTATCTTGATCATTCACATCCCACTACATGTTTCATGGCAAACCCGAAGACTACTTTTATGACTACCCGATTCACGGAGTAGTGTTTAGTAGTCCCAAAATAAGCTACTACTCATGTTGGGAACCATGATGATCTCAAGTCTAAGGACTCTACATAAACACTACTTGAGACCAGCGATGACACATGGAATCTCTGCGGTGTCTCATGGCGAGTCTGTCCAACATATGTTCACTAACACATGTCCATATTATTGATTTGGTATCACCATACCATGATCCATGAGACATGATCATCAATCAATACATATGCTGATCTTTGTCTTTGAATCATATTTGTTCCTCATATGATATACGATCAGGGATCATTTAGAAATAGCAACATCTTAGTATTTAAGAGTCTCATGAATAAGTCACATACTCATTGATCAATAATGATGATGTCTATTCCAAGGAACAAAGTAATGTATCATAAACATAGTATGTGATTTATACAACATCTCCATGTTGCCTCTAGGGCATATCACTAACACACATAGGCGACATCAGCAACCTACGCCAGAGCACTACAGGAGATAGGACTTCTTCGGATGCTTCTCACTTCGAGCTGCGAGCACTCCGATACTCTTCACGCGCAGCTTCTACAGAGTGAGTTTGCTCACGCCGACGCAGTTCAGGCGAGGATTGCTGCTGAGGCTGAGGTGGAGCGTCTTCGAGCTTCATCGACTGCACTGACCCTGCCAGCCCCTGTTGCTGCATCAGTCAGATTCCCAAGACCTCGCACCAGACTTACTGCGAGAAAGAGTGTGCGATGCCCCAGTCCATTACTCGACGTCGACATTGGAGGATCTAGTAGAGGACGCCAGCACTCTCATTCCAGATCGCCTGCCTTCAGCCAGAGTCGATCTCGGTCCCGTTCGCCGAACAACTGCGCTACGTGTGGACAGAGCCACTCCGCTGATTCGGAGGAGGACCCAGAGGAGGATCCCGAGGAGCGCATCATCGTGGAGGATGAGTAGATGCTAACCAGCAGTATCCCTTTTTAGTTGTTTTGCGATATTAGAACGCTTATAATATTGTGATGTAATAAAATGGACTATACCGAGCCTTGTGCACTTGTGGTACAGCCATTCTTAAAACTAATTTGAATTTCAAAAGTTGTGTTCTCTAGCTGTTGTTTTGTTCTTGTGTGTTGGTTTGGGATGTTGTTAGTTGCCCCATTCCTTATCTATGCTTTTCCCTCTTACCTTGTGTTCTCTTGGTGGAGCTTCAGATGGTGAATACAAGGAGCAATGACAATAATAATCAAGGACCAAATGACAACAATGCCCCAATTCCGCCTCCGCCAGCCCAAGCCCCGAACTTGGAGCAGATGATGGCCATGCAATTGCAGCTTCTTCAAGCTTTAGCCCAGAATCAAGTTAATCAGGCTTATCAAGCACCTGTTCAACCACCTCAGTCTAGGCTTGGTGAATTCATGAGGACTCGCCCTCCCATTTTCGCAGGATTTGCTGATCCATTGGAAGCAGATGATTGGATTAAGGAAGTGGAAAGGAAGTTAAATTTAGCTCAATGTAATGAGAATGAAAAAGTCTTGTTTGCTGCCCATCAACTCAAGGGAGTTGTAGCAAGCTGGTGGGAAAACTTTTGCGCTGCACGCCAAGATGCTCAGAATATTGTTTGGGCAGACTTTGTGCGAGCTTTTCGAACCACTCACATACCTATGAGCATCATGGAAATGAAAAGAAAGGAATTTCACCAACTGCAGCAGGGAAATCTTAGCGTTTCCGCATACTTGAGTAAGTTCATTCAACTATCAAGGTATGCACCAGAGGACATAGCAAATTATGATGCAAAGATTTGGAGGTTTATGGGAGGTTTGAATCCTAATCTCAAAGTGCAGTTAGTGTCCAATGATTATCCTACTTTTCAGCATTTGGTGAATAAAGCCCTTGTTTAAGAAGATGCCCAGCGCCAGCTTTATGAATCCAGGAAGAGGAAGTTTCAAGCTCAACAGAATGCAAGTAGCTCTCGTCATCGTTCCACGCCACAGCAGCTCAGCCGGCCTCCATTGCCCAGTCATCCGAGGACACCGATTTCTGCACCTCGCCCTTTTCCTCAAGCTTCTCAAGTTGGGAATGCAGTTCAACCTCAGCAGAATAAGACTGCAGCTGCAGGAGTACAGTGTTTTAACTGCAAGAACATGGGGCATTATGCTAATAATTGTCCCAGAAGTGTCAAGCAGTAACCCCGGTTCGTTTTAATCTTGATTCTACACCGGCAAGAGTTCCAACCACTGGTCAAGGACGTGGAAGCCCTCAGACCCCCAAGACTCCACAGATGTTCAGTAAAGGGCATATCAACCATGTTCTGAAGCAGAGGCAAGACATGATACACGGGCGTGGTTACAGGTAAGTTTCTTGTTAATTCAGTTCCCGCAATTACATTATTTGATTCTGGAGCTTCACATTCCTTCGTAACAAAAGCTTTTGTGGAAAGAAATAATTGGAGTGTTTGTTTGCTAAAGAACCTTATGTTAGTCCAATCCCCTGGAAAAGAATTGAGGACTAATTTGGTTTGCCCTAGAGCAACCATAATTATAAATGGAGTAAAATTCCTAGCGAACCTTATTATAATAGACTCCGAAAGCATAGATATAATACTTGGTATGGATTGGTTGACCAAGTATAGAGGGTAAATAGATTGTGCCAATTGTGCCATTATCCTCACCAACTCTGATGGAATTCAGATAAGGTATGAGTCAAGTATGTCCTCAAAGAAGGAAAGTGTGTTAACCAGTTTAAAAGGAAGAGTTTTGGAGGATGTATCTGTAGTAAGTGAATACCCTGATGTATTCCCTGAGGATTTGCCAGGAATGCCACTAGACCGAGAGATTGAATTTGTTATAAATCTGGTACCTGGTACAGCTCCAATATCTAAGAGACCTTATCGGATGTCAGCCAATGATCTAGCAGAAGTTAAGAGGCAAATTCAAGAATTGCAAGAGAAAGGTTTCATAAGACCAAGTTT
Organism: Melocanna baccifera; assembly: GCA_036346265.1. Classification (NCBI taxonomy): domain Eukaryota; kingdom Viridiplantae; phylum Streptophyta; class Magnoliopsida; order Poales; family Poaceae; genus Melocanna; species Melocanna baccifera. The sequence continues at coordinate 15,693,977 of CM070709.1, forward strand.
TTCACCTTGGGGAGCGCCAGTGCTTCTAGTAAACAAGAAGGATGGTAGCCAGTGTATGTGTGTGGATTATAGAGCTTTGAATGAAGTAACAATCAAGAATAAATATCCTCTACCCAAGATTGACGATCTGTTTGATCAGTTGGAAGGATCAAGTGTCTTCTCTAAGATTGATCTCTGGTCAGGATACCATCAGTTGAAGATTAGACCAGAAGATATACCTAAAACAGCCTTTTCTACTCGATATGGATTATATGAGTATACGGTGATGTCTTTCGGTCTGATAAATGCACCGGCATACTTTATGAATCTAATGAATAAAGTGTTCATGGACTATTTAGATATGTTTGTTGTTGTCTTCATAGATGACATTCTTATCTATTCCAAGAATGAGAAGGAACACGAAGAGCATCTAAGGATAGTTTTGCAAAGGCTCAGAGAACATCGGTTATACGCCAAATTCAGCAAGTGTGCATTTTGGTTGAAGGAAGTTGAATTCTTGGGACATGTGATTTCTGCAGGAGGCGTATTTGTGGATCCAGGAAAAGTTAAGGATGTGCTTAATTAGACTCAACCCAAGACCGTAACAGAAATCCGAAGTTTCCTGGGATTAGCAGGTTACTATCGTCGTTTTATTGAAGGTTTTTCCAAGATTGCCAGGCCTCTCACCCAGTTATTAAAGAAGGAAAAGAAATTTGAATGGAGTAAATCTTGTGAGGACAGTTTTCAAGAGTTAAAGAAGAGATTAACTTCTGCACCAGTTTTACGGTTACCCGATATCAGGAAAGACTTTGAAGTTTATTGTGACGCATCAAGACAAGGTCTTGGTTGCGTACTAATGCAAGAAGGAAAAGTGGTAGTTTATGCATCAAGGCAGTTAAGACCGCATGAGAAAAATTATCCCACTCATGATTTAGAGCTATCTGCTGTTGTGCATGCTCTAAAATTGTGGAGGCATTACTTAATCAGCAATCGGTGTGAAATATATACGGACCATAAAAGTTTGAAGTATATATTTACCCAACCTGATCTTAACCTAAGACAAAGAAGATGGCTCGAGTTGATAAAAGATTATGATGTGGGAATACACTATCATCCAGGAAAGGCCAATGTAGTGGCCGATGCTTTGAGTCGGAAAGGTCATGTTAATAATATGTTGATTCAAGATAGTCAGTCATTTCTTCATGAAGAATTTCAGCGACTGAATTTGGAAATAGTTAAGGAAGGTATTCTGTCTGCATTGAAGGTTCACCCTACTTTAGAAGATTAGATCAAGGCAGCCCAACGAGAGGATGAATATGTTAAAGAAATTAAAGAAAATATGAAGAAAGGTAAAGCACCTGGATTTTCAGAAGATGAAGAGGGAATTCTTTGGTTTGGAAAGAGAATTCTAGTACCCGAGAAAAAGGAAATGAAAGATTTAATCTTAAAGGAAGCTCATGAAGCAGGATATTCAATTCATCCCGGAAGTACAAAAATGTATCAGGATCTAAAGGAAGGTTACTGGTGGACCAGTATGAAAAGGGAAATTGCAGAATATGTAGCCTTGTGTGATATATGCCAGAGAGTTAAAGCAGAGCATCAAAGACCTGCTGGCCTTTGGCAACCCTTACAGATACCTGAATGGAAATGAGAGGAAATCGGAATGGATTTTATAACTGGATTGCCAAGGACTAAATCAGGTTATGATTCGATATGGGTTATAGTGGATCGCTTAACAAAAGTTGCACATTTTATACCAGTAAAGACTACTTATTCAGGAGATAGATTGGCAGAGCTTTACATGTCAAGAATTGTGTGTTTGCATGGAATTCCAGAGAAGATTGTATCAGATATAGGATCTCAATTTACCTCAAGATTTTGGCGGAAGCTTCATGAAGTTTTGGGAACCAACTTAAATTTCAGTACTGCCTATCATCCTCAAACAGATGGTCAAACAGAAAGGGTAAATCAAATATTGGAAGATATGTTGAGGGCATGTGCATTAGCTAATAAAGCCAGTTGGGACCAAAGCTTGCCTTACGAAGAATTCTCCTACAATAACAGTTATCAGTCTAGTCTGCAAATGTCTCCATTCGAAGCTCTGTATGGCAGAAAGTGCAGGACACCTTTGTATTGGTCGGAGACCGGAGAAAGTCAAGTATTCCGACCCGATGTTTTGAAATTTGCCAAAGAGCAAGTTCGTTTAATTCGAGACAGGTTGAAAACAGCACAGACCAAACAAAAGAGTTATGCAGATAATCATCGCAGAATGTTAGAGTTTGCGCCAGGGGATCATGTGTATTTGAAAGTGTCACCTCTTAAAGGGATGTGTCGTTTCAGAGTTAGTGGTAAGCTTGCTCCAAGGTATATTGGACTATTTCCAGTTTTAGCCAGAAGAGGAGAAGTTGCCTATCAGTTAAAGCTTCCTATCCAATTGTCAGATGTACATGATGTATTTCATGTATCGCAATTGAAAAAGTGCTTAAGAGTGCCAAAGGAGCTAATACCTTTAGAGGAAGTGGAATTGAAAGAGGATCTCTCATATCCGGAATTTCCAGTCAAGATTTTGGAAGAAGCAGAGCGCTGCACAAGAAACAAGACCATCAAATATTGCAAAGTGCAGTGGAGCAATTGTCCAGAGTCGGAAGCAACTTGGGAGCGTGAAGAAGATCTCAGAGCGGAGTTCCCTAGTCTTTTTCCCAGTCCTTCCGAATCTCGGGGTCGAGATTCTTTCTAAGGGGAGTAGGTTTGTAACATCCCAAATTTTGTTTATATTTGGAAAGAATAATTTTAAGTTAATTATTTCAAATTATTTGGATTTTTTTAGAAATTAATGTTTCTATTTAAAACTAAAAATTAATACCAATATAGGTTGAAAATATTTTTCCTAGCTCTAAAACATTACCAGGGATTTCCGTGAATTTTTCCGGAATTTTAAGACTAAATTAGCTACTTTCTAAGTATTTTTAAAGCTTTCTGGTTCTCTGGTAATTTAAAAAGAAAATTTAATTTCCGATTTCGCCTCCAGGCGACGCGTGTCGTCCATCCGCGCCATTTGCCCGCGTCCGCTCCAATCCGAGCCATCCGCAGTCACTTGTTGCACCGGACGGCTCAGATTGAATCTTCCCCGCCCGATCAAATCTCGTAGTTAACGCCACTTACCCGCCGTTTTCATCCGACGACTCTGATCAAATCCTTTTCGTTGATTTCATCCCGACCGTTGATTTCCGCTTACCGTTTCATTCTCATCCAACGGCCGTCATCTCTTCTCTTTGCCACCCGTCGCCAATCCAAGCCATCACCCTTTCCTTCTCTCCTCTCTTTCTCGCCGACAGGTGGGCCCCACCTGTCAGCCCATCCTCCCCGGCCGTTTCTTCCTCCGCGCGCCATCGCCATTAACGTCGCCACCGAGCTTCCGTTTCTTCGGTTTCCGTCCGTCTCGCTTCGCCATTAATGACCCCGGAGCATTTGCTCGTTGTGCGCGTTCATTTGCCGGCAGTTGAAGTACCAGTAACCGCCGCCATTAGCTCCGGCGAGTTCGTGCGTCCGTTACTCCTCTGCGGCGTATAAAAGCGTCTCCCCGAGAACCCTCTCGCCCTTCGCGTCTCCCCTCTTTCTCCATCTCCTCGCGTGCGTCGTCGCCACCGTGTTTTTGCGTCGACACCGAGCGTTTTCGCCGCCGCCAGTGAGTTCCTCCGCCGCGCCAGTCGGTCGCTCCGCCCCTCGGTCCCCACGCCAGCACAGCGCGTCCGCTCCCTCGGTTGCGTCGCCCGCGTCCGCGCGACGCTTCGCACGTCGTGCTGACCCACGCATCGGCAATCGGACGGTTCCCGCCTCCGCGTCACTCCATCTGAACCGCTCATCCCCGACGGCACGGATGCGCCCGCGCGTCCCAACATCGGCCGTCCGATCCGCACCCCATCTCGGTTCCGCCGCCCGCGCGCGCACGCTCGCGTCCGCGCGACGCTTCGCGCGGCGAGCCTTGCCACGCGTCCAAGATCGGACGTTCGCCCGCGCCTCGCCGTGAAACCTCAACCGATCATCTGGATCTGGATTGAAGACCCCGATGCAACCACGTGGTCGATCCTCCACCGTTCGATCTGCAGCCGAGCACCCGCTGCGTCAGCCCTGCCTAGTCAGCTCGACACGTCAGCCCTAAGCCTACGTGGCAGCCACGTGTCATGACACGTCAGCTGCCACGTCAGTCGAAATCGCCCCCAGGTGCCACGTGGCAGCCACGTCAGCCGCCACGTCAGCTGACACGTGGCAGCATCAGCGCGTGCCACGTCAACCCTAGCCGCCGACCCCGCTTGCACTGTTCGATGGACCGAGTCCACCGTGGACCGGCCCCACCTGTCAGTCTCTATTTAATTATTTAATTTCCTTTGCTGATATCATTATTCTGATTTTCCTCTAGGAAAATAATTCTTGCTGATGTCATAATTCGTTTTCAATAGAAATTTAATTCCAGAAATTACTCTTTTTCCTTTTTCTTTGTTTTGAAACTTCCAAAAGCCATATCTTCCTCATTTTAACTCCAAATTGACCCATTAAAATTTCTAAATTCATCTAAAATTCCAAACTTTCATTTGGTATATTTATTATTAATTTTTGAGTTTTTATTTTATTTTATTTATTTGGTTCTTCTCGTTTCTCGTGTAGAATCCGATTTGTCCGAGCATTTTCAAGAGCAACTCCAGGAAGATCCTCGCTTACTGCAAGAAGGCAAGTCTCCTTGACCATTTTGTTCCTAAGTTTTTTTTAAAATGATTTCAAGATTAATTTAAATTTAATTGCACGGCTATGTGGTATAAAATGCTAATTTAAATTTTAGAAATTTAGAAAAATACCTAGAAATTGTTATGCCCTCCTTTGATATTGTTTGCCATGTACCTTGTCACCCTAGGATAATCTTTGACTCATAATTGAGTTAATAATACTTTTGATGAATTTAGAACACTAGCAAATGCTTAGTCTAGCCGTTCATTTTAAAATATCTGTATGGGAAAATCTATTGATGAATGATTTGAACTTAACGATTTGTTTAATTAGTGGCAATAGAAGTTGCCGCTATTATTTCAAAAATAAAAATACAAAGTTAAAATGAAATTTGACAAGGGTGGATGGTTGGTTTGCATTGGTGCGGTAAGCACGAGATCTTGTAAAGTGTATGTTCCGCCCTAGTCACTTAAGGACCGACTCTTGTGTTTGTCCAAACTGAGCATTTTCTTACAACCACAAGTTTAAATGGGTACAACCTAGCTAACTAACTTACGATAGTTTAGTATAGATGTCGCCATCAGAAAATGGGTACCAGGGATTTACTGGTTTACTCACAGTGAGGGACAGGGAGTTACTGTACTCACATGGCGCAAGAGGGGGCTTCTAACTGTAGTGGATTTAACCCTTCAGCGGTGAAACCTCAGCGGGTCATATCTAACTAGACTAGAGTGAGGTAAAGGCTTTGTGATAATTTATCTGGGTCCCATGCCAAAGGAAGCATGTTGACTATTAAGATAATTTATCTCTTGTGGGTAAAGCTGTACAAACTCTGCAGAGTAATAAACTATTCGAATAGCCGTGCTCACGGACAAGGGCGAGCAAGGAATGCATTCACATGGTAGAGTTTTGGTTTTGAATTTAAAAATAAAATGTTTTGGAAAACTCAGGAGTAGATGGAACTCTCGTGATTTTGGTCTGGTGGATGTAACCAGTTTAGGTGGATTTAACCTTCATTTTAAATCTTGGCGGATATAGCCTATGTTATTAGTGTAGGTGGATGAAACCTTCACTAAATTGCTAATCTAATTTCAATTATTGAAAATAAGTTGTTTAACAAGTTGCTTTTAAGATAAGTATGTAAATTTGAAATAAAATGCTGACTTCTGCAAAAAGAACCATATAACCTTCCTTTGAGAAACCCTACATCTAATGTATCTTTCCCAAGACTTGCGGAGTACATTTTTGTACTCACCGGTTGCTCTACAAATTAAATAGCAGAAGACTATGAAGCTCAAGATGAGGATTACCACTACTTCGAGGAAGCCGGTGACGAAGGTTTTGCCGAGGACTAGGCTTCGTTTCCCGATCAATTGCACATGGCGGTGTTGGGCCGTCTTTTGGAGATTTTACGCTTCATTGTTATCTTTACTTTTGTGTAAGAGGTTCTGTGAACCATAGTTGTAAGGCCATGGGCCAAAACTTATAAACTTCGTTTATTATTGTAATAAAGCGTGGTTGGCAATGTATCAGTTTCTGTTTAACTGTGTGTACTAGCATTGATCTGGGACTAGTACTGTAATACACAGGGGGTCCAGGAGTTTCAACTCCAGGGTCTCACAAGGGTCCGCCCCTGTTGCATACTATTCTTGAAGAACATCTGCACAGCTAGAAAATCAACAAAGTTATAGAAATGAACCCCTCTGTTATCATCAACTGTATCCACAAAAAAAGAATGGAGAAAGTGGTAAACACCTACCGATAAGCTGAAGAATAAATATTTGCGTAACTTTGAACTTGTGTCAGACACGATCAGTAACCATCTAGAATACCTACATATTAGGAGGAACCAATGAACTTACAAAAGTAAAACTGATTTGGCATCATTAAGTTATCAACAATATCCAGACCTCCTATTGCTACCAAGTCACACCACAGCAGAAACAATTTATCAGTGAGTGCTAACCTCTTTCCCCATTCTACTTCTCTGATTTTGCATAGTAGGGGTGGACCCAATACAAAATTTGAGTGGGGCACTCTCTTTCCAAATTCTAAGAACTACAATTTTTTCTTTGTAATTATAAATGATTTATACGCAATTTAGAAAATTGAGTGGGGGCATGTGCCCCTACCAGGGTGTATGTAGGTCCACCCTAGTTTCACCTTTACGATTGCGAGTATATATGTTACTTAAAGATAAAGTATAATATAACAAGAAATATTCAGTTTGTATCTCGTAGCTCACCTTTGTTCAAGTTCAACATTGCAGCAACAGTGAAGAAAGGATACACTTGGAAGCGGTAACTACACCATAGTACAGTTTTACCCCCACCAGTTAACCCACCGTAACCTGGTGAAAAAATCAAATCCTCAAGACAAATCTCACACATTTTAGCAGTAATGTTCGGTAAGCACTATGCAACGACATATATCTTGAAATTGTACCCATCTGCCTCAAGCTCCCCTTATCCCGTAATAAACCTCTGAGATGAGTTTGATGTCTTATTTGCAACTGCCCTGATGACTTCCCAAACAGCCTCGTCTAACACCTTGCTCTAAATAGGGAAATTAGTTACATCGTTTATGGCTAGTATGATGTTGGTAGAATCCACTACAAATTCTGAAAGCCGTAGAGAAATAGTGAGTACTTTATATATTATTTTGCTGTTTCCTCTTGCCATTCGTGAATGTACCCTATCTTGTTTTCGAATTTTGATATAACTCCTAAGTGTAGAATGAAGAACCCAATCTCTACCAACCCGCAAGTGAGTTTCTGCCCATGATCACTGAGGTATGGTCTCTATTTTCAATTGTAGAAAATATCAAGCTGGGTTATTCGATCTGATTGTATAATATGGAAATGCTAATGCAAATTTTGCACAACAATTTTACAAGTCTCTAGTGGAGGCCACTAGAACATTATCGTAATGTTGACGAGAAGGTAGATTTGGTCCCTAGGTTTTGTGGTTATTGCCTCCTTGCTACTTCGGAGCAATTGCAACCTGCAACTGCAATTACCACTAACATTTTGCCTTTCTTGTTTGCAGGACTGGAAATTGGTTGAACAACTCGTCAGCGATGTCCTGAAAATTTTCCCTCGTCTCAAAGTAACCAGCGCAAAATTGGAACGAAGATAACATTAGCCATTAATCAAGTGTTATACATGTTCACTATTCCTAACAAATTCTGCATCCTGTATACTAATTCCATAAGCAGCTCTACAGGTTTTAGAGGTTCGTCCCATGATTGACTGGGACAAGGGAAAGGCAGTCGAGTTTTTGCTTCGGTCACTCAGGATGGACTATTCTGAGTTTCTCCCAATCTACATCGGAGATAACCGGACTGATGAAGATGCATTCAAGGTTCAATTCATTCTGAAAAACATGCATAATTTTTACTCACATCTTCTTAGAGCTTTAGTAAACATAATTTCTTTCCTACATATGTTGACACAGGTGCTTCGTCAGCGTAAAAGCGGGTGTGGGATTCTTGCCTCACAAGTGCAAAAGGAGACTGAAGTGTTCTACTCACTAAGAGACCCATTTGAAGTAATGCCTTTCATTCTGAAGCTCATAGATGCTAACTGCTCTTGCTGCAGCACTGTTGCCAGCTAATATGCGGATAGAGCATAGTATTTTTATTGCAATTATAAAAGATTTACGTGTAACTTAGAAAATTGAGTGGGGGCACGTGCCCCCACTAGGGTGTATGTGGGTCCGCCCCTGTTGCATACTATTCTTGAAGAACATCTGCACAGCTAGAACAACCAACAAAGTTGTAGAAATGAACCGCTTCGTTATCATCAACTGTATCCACAAAAAGAGAATGGAGAAAGTGGTAAACACCTACCGATAAGCTGAAGAATAAATATTTGCGTAACTTTGAACTTGTGTCAGACACGATCAGTAACATTCTAGAATACCTACATATTAGGAGGAACCAATGAACTTACAAAAGTAAAACTGATTTGGCATCATTAAGTTATCAACAATATCCAGACTTCCTATTGCTACCAAGTCGCACCACAGCAGAAACAATTTATCAGTGAGTGCTAACCTCTTTCCCCATTCTACTTCTCTGATTTTGCATAGTAGGGGTGGACGCAATATAAAATTTGAGTGGGGCACTCTCTTTCCAAATTCTAAGAACTACAATTTTTTCTTTGTAATTATAAAAGATTTACATGCAATTTAGAAAATTGAGTGGGGGCATGTGCCCCTACCAGGGTGTATGTAGGTCCACCCCTAGTTTCCTGCATGCAGTTGCCAGGGTATATATGTTACTTAAAGATAAAGTATAATCGAAGAAGAAATATTCAGTTTGTATCTCGTAGCTCACCTTTGTTCAAGTTCAACATTGCAGCAATAGTGAAGATACACTTGGAAGCGGTAACTACACCATAGTACAGTTTTACCCCCACCAGTCAACGCACAGTAACCTGGTGAAATAATCCAATCCTCAAGACAAATCTCACACATTTTAGCAGTAATGTTCGGTAAACACTATGCAACGACATATATCTTGAAATTGTACCCATCTGCTCCAAGCTCCCCTTATCCCGTAATAAACCTCTGAGATGAGTTTGATGTCTTATTTGCAACTGCACTGATGACTTCCCAAACAGCCTCGTCTAACACCTTGCTCTAAATCGGGAAATTAGTTACATCGTTCATGGCTAGTATGATGTTGGTAGAATCCACTACAAATTCCGAATGCTGTAGAGAAATAGTGAGTACTTTTTACATTATTTTGCTATTTCCTCTTGCCATTCGTGAATGTACCCTATCTTGTTTTCGAATTTTGATATAACTCCTAAGTGTAGAATGAAGAACCCAATCTCTACCAACCCGCAAGTGAGTTTCTGCCCGTGATCACAGAGGTATGGTCTCTATTTTCAATTGTTCAAAATATCAAGCTGGGTTATTCGATCTGATTGTATAATATGGAAATGCTAATGCAAATTTTGCACAACAATTTTACAAGTCTCTAGTGGAGGCCACTAGAGCAATCGAGGGTGCAAATGTTGAGGACAACAAATTCTACGTGTCTGAGCATTATCGTAATGTTGACGAGAAGGTAGATTTGGCCCCTTGGTTTCGTGGTTCTTGCCTCCTTGCTACTTCGGAGCAATTGCAACCTGCAACTGTAATTACCACTAACATTTTGCCATTCTTGTTTGCAGGACTGGAAATTGGTTGAACAACTTGTTAGCGATGTCTTGAAAATTTTCCCTCGTCTCAAAGTAACCAGCGAAAAATTGGAACGAAGATAACATTAGCCACTCATCAGGAGTTATACTTGTTCACCATTCCTAACAAATTCTGCATCTTGTATACTAATTCCATATGCAGCTCTACAGGTTTTAGAGGTTCATCCCTTGATTGACTAGGACAAGGGAAAGGCTGTCGAGTTTTTGCTTCGGTCACTCAGGATAGACTATTATGAGTTTCTCCCAATCAACATCGGAGATGACCGGACTACTTGACAGCGCCTACTTCAAACGGCCATAACTTTTGATCCAGAAGGCTTTTCGGGGCCCGTGAGTACTCGTTGGAAAGCTCTTGGTGTCAACTTTCATATGGATCTGGTCTCACCTCCAAACTCCATCCGAGCAGATCAGAAATTACAAAATAAGACACATCACTTTTGCAGTCCGAGTCAAAGTGGGACGAGGGCCTTGTAACTTAGGTTATTTGGGCCGGTACTGTTCACATGAATAGTACCACAGCCATGTGAACAGTACCCGAGTGATTAGTCCCACCCCCTCTTCTTTAAATAAGTGTGGCCTCCCCATTCCCTATTTAAGGAGGTCACACCCCTTTAGTTTTCCTTGGGTTTTGTTAAGAGTTTATTCTGCTTAACAGTCTCACCGCACGTCCGGTTGAGTAACCCCAATTTGTGAACTTAATCTTTATTCGCAATAGAATTTCAGATTGCATCTTGTACTCTCTTACTTGTGTTCTCGATTCGCTTGGAGGAGATAGCCTTCTTGGCGAGGTCAATCGCGTTCGGCACGGTTGATAACCAACGGAGCAGTGGTGTAGTGATTGCGAGGGGATCGATCTATTTTGGTCGGAGCCTTTGGATCATCAACGTCGAGTTCTCCACAATCGACTTATCAGTACCTCTCGGAAGATCGGGCCATCATCACATTAGGTGGTATCAGAGCAACGGTTGCCTGTGAGGTAATTTGTCCCTTTTAGATTACTTTATGTTCATCGTCCAAAAAACTCCAGAAAAATAGCCAAAAAAAATTCCGCATTGTTCTTCCGCTGTCCCAACACCCCTTGTGCCATTGCAATTTTCTTTTCAGTATTGCTCGTTGAAATTTTGGTTACATTATCGTGTTCAAGTTGCTAATTCCTAGTTTAGTCAGAATCTAGTTCGTCTTTGTCTATTTGCATCTCGTGTTTCTTTGCGTAGCTTCATCGTTGTGTTTTTCTTTTTCCTTCCTTGCCGCACCTTTCCATCCTTGCCGCACCGCGCCTTCCATCCATGCCGCGCCTTCCATCCGTGCCACGCCTTCCATCCTTGCTGTGCCGCGCCTTCCATCCGTGCCGCTGCCCCCGCCCCCCCCCATCCGCTGCAACCCTTGCCGCAAGCCCCTCCCATCCACTGCCCTCCACCCGCCGTCCACCCCATCCTTGTCGCGAGCACCTCAAACATTGCTATCATCTGCGAAAAAAAAGAGAAAGAAAAGAAGAGAAAAGAAAGGAAAGGAAAGGAAAAGAAAAGAAAATATAGAGTTTGATTTCGGGGTAAAAAAAAAAGGAGTGCCCCTGTCCGAAATTTGAAAAGTTATCAAACCTTTTCCAAATCCAGTGAATTTTGGTGGAGTCCTTCTTGACACCTCCAAAAGACTCCAGAAAAAGTTTTGTGCAAGTTCGTCCACGGGATCAAAAGTTATAGCAGTTTGAATTGAGACCGATTCCAATTCAAGTCCGTTTCCGACTCCCCTTCAGTAAAACGGGCATAACTTTTGCATACGGAGTCGGAATTCGACGTTCTTGTACTCGTTGGAAAGCTATCGACGGCGCGCATCCAATACAAATGACTGGTAGAAGCCAGTCACCCTCTAAGACCCCCCAAAATCGGCCATCTTTAGCCCCAAAATCACGTCGCAAGTTTTCATCTTTCTGTTTTTGGGGTTTTATTCGGTCTTCCCTTTGGAATTTGGGATTTGTCCAGTTGAAAAAGTTGTAGATCTCATCGAAACCTTTCAGACGAGTATATATAAGCCACATAAAACTCTACCTTTTCATCTATTGAGACTAGCTGTTGTATATGCTCAAACTAGAGGGCTGTTCGCGTTTTGTCGATACCGCTGTTTTGTGCTCTCCTTCACGCGAATAGTCTTGTGCCCTTAGAAAGAAGTTTGAGTAGTGGGCTAGCGTCTTTCCTAGTACTTGTTGTGAGGCTCTCCTTTGCTTACATCAAGTCACATTGATCATTGCGTGTGCGTACATACACTTCCTTGCATAAGGATTGATTGGCTAGCTGTGATTAGGCTAGGATTGGCAACTTGACGAGTATTTTGAACAATCTTTCAACTTGTATTTACTGAACTGATTATTGCTGATCCTTTGCTACCATATTGTGCCTTCCAAGCTTCACCTACTCTTGATCAGAACAGGTCCCCTCTTGCAATCGTACCCACGCTCGACACGGTATGACAAACCAGCCACCGGTTGAACCTCCTTCTGTTTGCGTTGGTAAGAACACTTGTAAGATTGTGGTAAGACGCTTGAGAGAATGTGTTTTCACTGTCCCATCACCTAGTAGTTGTTAGGGATAATACATTTGTGTTGTCTTTTGTTTTCTAATAACCATGACAGGGGATTCATCTATTGCGGACAAGTGTGTACTAAAGGGAGAACTCAGGATGTTTCTGGAGAAATGATGCACCATCAATAATGAGGAAATCGATAGGAAGCTTCAAGCTATGACGGATACATTGCAGCGCTCCATCAATGAGAGTTTTGCCGCACTCACCACACGCCTTGAAAGAATGACAAATCAGCCACCAAACAACGGACGCGAGTATGAACATGATGCATTAACCAAAGATAAGTTTGTTTTTCCATCCTTTGTTGGTAAAATTGATCCTGATGCCTATTGACTGGGAGTTAGCGTTAGACAAAGAATTTGAAATCCATGATTTGTCTGATAGGCAAAAGATTAGAGCAGCTACTAGTGTTTTAATTGATAATGCAATAATTTGGTGGAAGTATCTTGGTAGATCTGGTAGAGTGCCTCAAACTTGGAATGCATTGAAGAAACTTTTAAGAGATTAATTTGTTCCAAAAAATCATGTTGATTATTTGCTAGCTAGATTGCAACATTTAAGACAAGGTAGTAGAACTGTAAGAGAATACTATCATGTCTTGAAAACTCGTTTGTTGCGTTGTGGCTTAAAGAAGCATGTTGAAGCTACGGAAAATAGATTCTTAAATGGGCTTAATCAGGAAATTCAAGACCTTCTTGTTCACAAAGAATATAATTCTCTCTCTCATTTATTTACACTTGCTTGTACGATCGAGAGTCAGATTAAGAGAGAATTGAGAAAGCTTGATGATAGTACACATGAGAACAAACCTGTGGCTGTCTTTTTCTGTGCCTAACAACCTGCAGGAAGTTGAGAACCACACCGAAGAGAAGGATGAGCTTAAGTCGAGGATGACTCTAATTCAAGAAGAGGAGGATGATGAGGTCATAGATGCCCAACTATCATGTGAGGAGAGCCAAAAAGGTAAAGATAATGGTGTTATCATCATTCAAGGTACTAAAGAAGGGGAGCCAAACGCATCACATACATACAGAGTTTTATCACTATACAGTGAGAATACTACCAGTCAGGTACGATCGTTTTAAAGAGATTTTACATTGTTTGATAAAGAACTTATGATATTACATAATACGAGTTTGTTGTGTTCTTTGTCATGTATCGAGATTTATGATCAAGATCATGCAATACGTGAGACCACACATCTATTAAAACCGAGGACGATTTTCTGTCAAGAAGGAGAGGATGATGTGACCACGCCACATACGCATACGACCAAAGTTCCCAAGAATAAACATAACAAAAGCTATATGAGAATGATTGCATCAACGCTACGCGCTCGTGGTTGGGGTCCACCTAAAGGGAAGCCGACCAATATATCAAGACCAAGTCAGCGCCTTTTCCAACTCTCGCTCAAGGTCACCACATTATTTTTGGCTCACATAAGCAAGAGTTCAATTGGGACACATTTTGGAATCTAATTCGGCCTCCAGATCAATTCGGACTACTTGACAGCACCTACTTCAAACAGCCATAACTTTTGATCCGGAAGGCTTTTCGGGGCCCGTGAGTACTCGTTGGAAAGCTCTTGGAGTCAACTTTCATATGGATCTGGTCTCACCTCCAAACTCCATCCGAGCAGATCAGAAATTACAAAATAAGACACATCACTTTTGCAGTCCGAGTCAAAGTGGGCCAAGGGCCTTGTAACTTAGGTTATTTGGGCCAGTACTGTTCATATGAATAGTACCACAGCCACGTGAACAGTACCCAAGTGATTAGTCCCACCCCCTCTTCTTTAAATAAGTGTGGCCTCCCCATTCCCTATTTAAGGAGGTCACACCCCTTTAGTTTTCCTTGGGTTTTTCTTAAGAGTTTATTCTGCTTAGCAGTCTCACCGCATGTCCGGTTGAGTAACCCCAACTTGTGAACTTAATCTTTATTCGTAATACAATTTCAGATTGCATCTTTTACTCTCTTACTTGTGTTCTCGATTCGCTTGGAGGAGATAGCCTTCTTGGCGAGGTCAACCGCGTTCGGCACGGTTGATAACCAACGGAGCAGTGGTGTAGTGATTGCGAGGGGATCGATCTGTTTTGGTCGGAGCCTTTGGATCATCAACGTCGAGTTCTCCACAGTCGACTTATCAGTACCTCTCGGAAGATCGGGCCATCGTCACATTAGGTGGTATCAGAGCAACGGTTGCTTAAGAGTTTTTTCATGTGTTTTTCTTAAGACTTTATTCTGCTTAGCAGTCTCACCGCACGTCCGGTTGAGGAACCCCAACTTGTGAACTTAATCTTTATTTGTAACATCCCAAATTTGTGATTCGCAAAATTAAGAAAAATCTTCTCTTATTTGTGGTGAGTTTCAAAATTTCGTTTATTTGATCCCTTGATTCGGAATTCTTGGCAGCAAAAATTTAATTAAGAGAAGAAAAACTTCAAAAATTTGAATCAAAATTTCAAATCAAATTCTAAATTCTCAAAACCCTTGGCCATCCTAAATCTAAATTATGAAAATCAAAGAATTTAAATCAAGAGCAGTTAATCATTAAAGTTTTCTCACCAAATAAAATTAACCAAGGGCTTATTTGCAGGAGTCTGAAACTCTTTGGCATTTAATAAATTCTGTAAGGAAATTTGAATTGTGAAATTCTCAAAATTTGGAAAATCTTTCTTGGGCCCCAGCCCCTTTTCTTGCTTCGGCCCACCAGCCCGTTCGGTTGACTCCCTTTTTCTCTGGTCGCCTGCTCCCTCTATTCCCCACCGCCGTCGCCAGGCCCTCCCTCTCCCTCTCATCTTCTCCGCCTGCTCACCCGGCCTGGCTCCTCCCCTCCTTTTGCGAAGTCGGCCCGGCTCTCCTTCGCCCTGCGCTTCCCCCTCCCTCCGCTGGCTCCGGATCCACTCCCGGCCCCAAGCGCCTGCTGCCCCGCCCCGGATTCGGCGCCGCTGGTTTTGCCTCTGCCGCCGTATGCCTAGCTGCTGCCCTCTATCGCTGGCCTCGCACCCCCAGCTTCAATGCCGCACCAGTCTACTGCCGCCCAAGCCAGTCTCTAGACGTCGCACCCCCGCCGCTAGCCTGCACCGGCCTGCCTCTGCTCCTCCCGTCTAGCTCGGCGCTAGTCTGCAATCGTCAGTCCCTCAGCGTCATCCTTGCATCGACCTCGCCTACATTCGCCGCTCGGCGTTACTCCTCACTGAGCGAGTCTTGAAAGCGCCCCTGTCCTACCACCATCTTTCGTCGGCCTGCACCCGCGCCTTCTGCCCTCGACGCCTCTGCCCAGACCAGCATTAGCTGTGCCTTCAATGAGCTTCAATGACCACCCACCTCCTTCGGCTATTTCGGTGCTGGCCCCCTCTCTTTTCTCCATCGCCCCGCTCCTCTCCCTCTGTTCGCTTCCAGAGCCGCTCAAGGCCTTGTACCTCGCCACCGGGCCTTCTCCTGTGCTGCTGCATCTCCAGCAAATTGCCGATGCCTGGAGCTCGGCCACCGTAGCCCAAAGCCGCTCCATCCTCCGATTGAGTTCCTCGGTGGCCTCAGCCCGCCACCCACGGAAGCCCCTCTACGCCGCACGTGGCCTCCGTCGACGGCTCGCCTCAGAACTTTCCCGGCCAAGCCGCCGCCTCAGGTGAGATCCACGGGTCGCCCTCTAGCTCGTGCTCATCCATTTCCTTCCTTCCCTTTCCTCTGATCAGTGTGACCCCGCAGCTCTACTGAGGTCACCGACCAGTGCTGTCGCCGACTCCTTCGGCCCCATCACACGCTGCGCCTCCACCACTTGTGCCTTCGCCCTCTAGGGAAGTCCCTTCGACCGCCGACGTCGACACCCCTCCAGCTGCCTCTCGCCGGTGCCGCTGATCCCCAACTGGGCGCCTCCTTCCCTCTCTGTTATTCCCCCCCCCCCTCGGCCGAGCATTTCTTCTCCCCTGCCTCACTCTCCCTCTTTATTATCTATGGCAGGTGGGCCCCAAGTGAGATGCTATTTGGCTAAGGGTGGAATGCTTGTAATCTTTTTACATGGTGAGCTTCTGAAGTCTATCTCTAAAAATTATGCGTTGAAGCCAATGAATGGATCATGTTTGTTAGAGAACTCCTTTTTGTAATAGAACTGTGATTGTGAAATAATTATGCACATAGCTACCGAATACCAATTTATCCTTGTATGAAAATTTGTTTAAAAGAAAGGTCTCATGGCCAAATTAACCATTTGTCAGCATGTTCCTATTAATTGAATTTTGACAGTTCAATAAGAACAATGATAACAAAGAATATTGCAACTGAGCATGTTCAGAAGTTAATCCTGAAAATATCGTTATATGAAAACTTACTTGTAGAATTAAAAAGAAAATGAAATCGCTTGTTAGCCCAAGTCAAGTTTATCGCTTCTCATCAATGCTCAATTATCATCAAATGCTAGTCCAAGAGCTCAATATCGAATCTACCTCAAAACTAGAGCAATATTCCTATTATTCATTTTGTCTTCCTCTTAGGGTTTAAAACCACCAGGGCAAGTAAATCCCATTAACTTGCATCTTATTGCATAAAACATTAATACACAAATTGCTCATTTGTCAAAACCAGTGAAACTTCCTTTTGTGGGTAATGGTAAATCCAATCTTTAATATCATCTATATGATACCAAGATCCAAACATCATTTGGCATAAGAAACTATTAAACCTAGATAAAGAACTATTGCTCTTTACCGCAAATAATTTGTCTTGGAATAACTGTAAAAATGCATCCTAGGGCTAAGTCTTGGGAATAAGTCATAAAATGATAATTCTTCAGCAAATAACACTCTTAACTAAAAATATTGCTAAAACGTATCTATGCATCCAAAATACTCTAATCATCCTCCAGTAATTGGAAATAATTGAATATGTGCAATATTATCTTATAACTCATGTCTCAAATAAATCATCACTATCAATCCTCTCTAATGAGTTGTGATTCACTAACTTGTTCCTAAATCTCAATTGGATAAATAACCAAGCCTCCAATCTATAATTAAAATTGGGAAGAAAATACCTAAATCAAGTATTTGCCAAATCACCTCCCAGGCAATCTTTCTTCTGCATAAGCCCAACTTAACTTTAGGAACTTCCTTGATAAATATAAATCAATAAAAGGAGTTATAAAGAAGAAGATCAACCCCTATATCTTGAATCCAGCAGAAAGGACCCTACGGGTAGTCCTTTAATCAGATTCCTTCTAATTCATAAAATTTTCCCTCACGGTAAAGCTGTCTAACCAAATCCTTCCTTCGCTAAAAATCCGTTCCAATCGCTCCCTCTCTACTCACAATTTGTAAACGACATAAAATACATTCAATTAAGTTAAACTGGACTTTTGCCGCTGTTTGGATTTTTTTGGTTTTCCCCTTTTTGTCGATACGTATTAGAAACTACAGTTTGAAGACGACGAGACCAAGCGGATTTGGACTACAGTGAAGATTCAGGATTTATTGCGACCGATTGGTTAAGCGGGCTTTGAAATAAAATCAAGGCCGCGGTAAATAATCAAGGCAAGTCATCACTTTGATCATATTGAACCCATGTTTTATAAAAGTTACGTTCTTTCAAATTATAAAAATGCATGCTTACTTTGTTATGCAAATTATATCAAATGTAAGGTAGATATTGCCCTTTATGCTACCAGTATGATTAATATGACATTCTTTACTATTTGATTCACCTGATCCTTGTCGCTCTAGATAATAATGCTATTATCATTAGCTAAATCATAATTACTGCCAAATGAGTCTAAAGCCAGGGCATTTAATTGTCCGGCTCATCATTACTCTTCAAACCTGTGAAATTGTTTTGGGCAGTCATTAGATGTAGATGACTGATATTTGTGTACAGCTTACCTTCTCAAAACCTAAAAACTGCTTTACCTGTCTAGGCGGTTGGTAAGAGTGGTTGGGGTTGGATTGTGGTATGCACCGCCTGGACGATTTAAGGACTTAATCTTGTATGACCTCTCCATGTAAAACAGTACAACCACAAGCTGGCAAAATGCAGGCATGACTGAATAATTTGTACTCGCCAGTAAATGATGCATTTCTGGGGAAAGCACGATTTTTCTCGCTGGACGCAAAGCGTCCTGGAGATGGTCGTGTCACTCGATAGCGATGGGCGCAAGAGGGGGTCTAGCTGGCGCCAATGGCCTTCCTATAGACGAAACCTTAGCGAGTGCAGTCTTTTACTAGATACATTGTAAAGGTCATGTGATAATCTGGTTGATCTGCATGTCTAAGGAAATATGCGGAATATAACAATTGGGTTATCTCTTGTGGGTAAAGATGTGCAACTCTGCAGAGTCTAAACTATTCGAATAGCCGTGCTCACGGTCAAGAGCGGACATGCGAACTTCCTCGAGTTAGTTCTATTTCAAAAACCTTTTGCGGGCGGGATGAAAACTAAGTAGAGAGAGGTACTCTACTTTGTTGAACTTTTCCTAGAGAGATGTACTCCAGCGGTAATTAGGGTGGACGTAGCCCAGTAATCAAAAATTAGCATTGGTGGAGGTAACCATACACTGTAAAAGGTGGATGTAACCTGCGCTACTATAAATATTGCACTCTCTCTTTACAACTGCATTTTGGTGAAAATTGCTAGGTCTCAGGAATTTTATCTATTGTATTGGAAATGCTGCTTTAGCAAATAAAATAGCCTCAAGCCTCCATTCACAGCCTTGCATGTAATAGTTATTAGTGATGCATTCTGTGTGATGGCTTGTTGAGTACAATTTGTACTCATTGTTGCTTATTACCCTCCAGTCAGTCAAGAACAGAAGAAGGCCCTGCAATACTTCAAAAGGGTCGACAGAGCTGGTATTAAAGAAGGCCATGGACATAGGTCGCGAAACCCCAGTTGGCTGCCTGTGGGCAAGTCTTGAGGATTCCACTTGTGTGAAGATTTTCCGCTGCTGCATTCTCTGCTTTCTCGGCCTAAACGGCCCATGTAAGTTATTACTGTATAAATTATGCTTACGCTTAATATGTTTCGATATCTGATGATGTAACGAGAGCAGCTCACGATCCGAGGAACGATGTAGAAATCACAGGGGAATTCGGATTTCTAAAATCTGGTTCTAACATTATTCGCAATACAATTTCAGATTGCATCTTTTACTCTCTTGCTTGTGTTCTCGATTCGCTTGCAGGAGATAGCCTTCTTGGCGAGGTCAACGCGTTAAGCGCGTTGATAACCAACGGAGCAGTGGTGTAGTGATTGCGAGGGGATCGATCTGTTTTGGTCGGAGCCTTTGGATCATCAACGTCGAGTTCTCCACAATCGACTTATCAGTACCTCTCGGAAGATCGGGCCATCGTCACATTAACTAACATTTTGCCTTTCTTGTTTGCAGGACTGGAAATTGGTTGAACAACTCGTCAGTGATGTCCTAAAAATTTTCCCTCGTCTCAAAGTAACCAGCGGAAAATTGGAACGAAGACAACATTAGCCACAAATCAAGTGTTATACTTGTTCACCATTCCTAACAAATTCTGCATCTTGTATACTAATTCCATATGTAGCTCTACAGGTTTTAGAGGTTCATCCCATGATTGACTGGGACAAGGGAAAGGCAGTCGAGTTTTTGCTTCGGTCACTCAGGATGGACTATTCTGAGTTTCTCCCAATCTACATCGGAGATGACCGGACAGACGAAGATGCATTCAAAGATGCATTCAAGGTTCAATTCATTCTGAAAAACATGCAGAATTTTTACTCACATCTTCTTAGAGCTTTAGTAAACATAATTTCTTTCCTACATATGTTGATACAGGTGCTTCGTCAGCGTAAAAGCGGGTGTGGGATTCTTGTCTCACAAGTGCAAAAGGAGACTGAAGTGTTCTACTCACTAAGAGACCCATCTGAAGTAATGCCTTTCATTCTGAAGCTCACAGATGCTAATTGATGTTGCTGCTGCACTGTTGCCAGCTAATATGTGGATAGAGCATAGTATTTTCATTGCAATTATAAAAGATTTACGTGTAACTTAGAAAATTGAGTGGGGGCACATGCCCCCACTATGGTGTATGTGGGTCCGCCCCTGTTGCATACTATTCTTGAAGAACATCTGCACAGCTAGAACAACCAACAAAGTTATAGAAATGAACCCCGTCTGTTATCATCAACTGTATCCACAAAAGGAGAATGGAGAAAGTGGTAAACACCTACCAATAAACTGAAGAATAAATATTTGCGTAACTTTGAACTTGTGTCAGACACGATCAGTAACCTTCTAGAATACCTACATATTAGGAGGAACCAATGAAATTACAAAAGTAAAACTGATTTGGCATCATTAAGTTATCAACAATATCTAGACTTCCTATTGCTACCAAGTCGCACCACAGCAGAAACAATTTATCAGTGAGTGCTAACCTCTTGCCCCATTCTACTTCTCTAATTTTGCATAGTAGGGGTGGACCCAATACAAAATTTGAGTGGGGCACACTCTTTCCAAATTCTAAGAAATACAATTTTTTCTTTGTAATGATAAAAGAATTACATGTAATTTAGAAAATTGAGTGGGGGCATGTGCCCCTACCAGGGTGTATGTAGGTCCACCCCTAGTTTCCTGCATGCAGTTGCCAGGGTATATATGTTACTTAAAGATAAAGTATAATCTAAAAAGAAATATTTAGTTTGTATCTCGTAGCTTACCTTTGTTCAAGTTCAACATTGCAGCAACAGTGAAGAAAGGATAAACTTGGAAGCGGTAACTACACCATAGTACAGTTTTACCCCCACCAGTCAACCCACTGTAACCTAGTGAAATAATCAAATCCTCAAGACAAATCTCACACATTTTAGCAGTAATGTTTGGTAAGCACTATGCAACGACATATATCTTGAAATTGTACCCATCTGCCACAAGCTCCCCTTATCCCGTAATAAACCTCTGAGATGAGTTTGATGTCTTATTTGTAACTGCACTGATGACTTCCCCAACAGCCTCGTCTAACACCTTGCTCTAAATAGGGAAATTAGTTACATCGTTTATGGCAAGTATGATGTTGGTAGAATCCACTACAAATTCTGGAAGCCGTAGAAAAATAGTGAGTACTTTTTACATTATTTTGATGTTTCCTCTTGCCATTCGTGAATATACCCTATCTTGTTTTCGAATTTTGATATAACTCCTAAGTGTAGAATGAAGAACCCATTCCCTACCAACCCGCAAGCGAGTTTCTGCCCATGATCACTGAGGTATGGTCTCTATTTTCAATTGTTGAAAATATCAAGCTGGGTTATTCGATCTGACTCTATGATATGGAAATACTAATGCAAATTTTGCACAACAAATTTACAAGTCTCTAGTGGAGTCCACTAGAGCAATCGAGGGTGCAAATGTTGAGGACAACAAATTCTACGTGTCTGTGCGTTACCGTAAGGTTGACGAGAAGGTAGATTTGGCCCCTAGGTTTTGTGGTTCTTGCCTCCTTGCTACTTCGGAGCAATTGCAACCTGCAACTGTAATTACCACTAACATTTTGCCTTTCTTGTTTGCAGGACTGGAAATTGGTTGAACAACTCGTCAGCGATGACTTGAAAATTTTCCCTCGTCTCAAAGTAACCAGCGGAAAATTGGAACGAAGATAACATTAGCCAGTCATCCAGTGTTATACTTGTTCACCATTCCTAACAAATTCCGCATCTTGTATACTAATTCCATATGCAGCTCTAGAGGTTTTAGAGGTTCGTCCCATAATGGATGATTCTGAGTTTATCCCAATCTACATCGGAGATGACCGGGCTGACGAAGATGCATTCAAGGTTCCATTCATTCTAAAAAACATGCAGAATTTTTACTCACGTCTTCTTAGAGCTTCAGTAAACATAATTTCTTTCCTACATTTTTGATACATGTGCTTCATCAACATAAAAGCGGGTGTGGGATTCTTGTCTCACAAGTGCAAAAGGAGACTGAAGTATTCTACTCACTAAGAGACCCATCTGAAGTAATGCCTTTCATTCTGAAGCTCACAGATGCTAACTGCTCTTGCTGCTGCACTATTGCCAGCTGATATGCGGATAGAGCATAGTATTTTCATTGCAATTAAAAAAAGATTTATGTGTAACTTAGAAATTTGGGTAGGGGCTCGTGCCCCCACTAGGGTATTGTAACATCCTGATTTTTTTGGGATTTTTAAAGCCCTGTTTTTAGAAATTAATTTTTGGAATTTTTTTGAAATTAAATCAAGCTTAATTTGAATTTTTAAAAATTTAAAAGATTTAATATGATTAAATTAAACTTAAACATAAGTTAAAAATATTTTATTTGTGTTCTTCATGTCTCAAGAAATTTCTGGAATTTTCTTGGATTTTTTTGCAGTTATTTTCTATTTTCTGGAGCTTTTTGATCATTAGTTAAATTTCTGGGAAAAAGAAAAGAAAATAAAAATCCCCGGACCGCTCCCCGCCGTCCGATCCTCCTCCCCTCCACACGTCGGCATCGCGTCGGCCATCGACGCCCTCCCGCGCGCCCTCCTCCCTTAGCCCGGCCCGCTGCCGCCCTCCTGCGCTCCCCGCCGTCCGATCACCCGCCCCTGCCACATGCTCGCATCCGCGCCTTCCCCGCGCCCGGTGCCGCTCTCTGCCCACGCTCGCTGCCGCCTCCGCTTGCCCTAGCATCGCGCCCGCGTGTTCCTAGCCGTCCGATTGCTCCCCGTGCCACGCGGCAGCACCAGCCCGGCCGAGCTCCCTCGCCCGCCTACCTTGCCTCCGCGCCGTTCGATCGACGCGCCCTCCACGCGGCGCCATCCCCATCGTCCGTAACGCTCGCCCCACGCCAACCCTAACCCTAACCCGCTCACGTCCTCGCCCGTCCGATCTCTCCCGCGCATCATCCGGAACGTCCAAACCGCGTCTGCTGCCGCTCCGTCCCATAAACGATCCACACACCTTGGTTCTCGTGCTTTTAACACCGCGCATCCGTCGGTTCGTGTGCACGCCTCGCCGCCACCCTCGTCTTCGCTCCCTTGCGCTCACGCCGCCGTTCCCGTAGCCACCTCGCCGTCGCCCGTGCGTCCCCATCCTCGCCCACCGCTGCCGTCGCCGTCATCGAGACCTCGTCGGTGAGCCGTCGCCGCCTCCCTTCTCGCCGTCGCCCGCCCGGTTGCCGCACCCCGTGCTCCCGGTCCGCCCCTCGGTCCCCGCGCTCGGACCCGTGCCACGCGTCAGCCATTGCCGCACTCCCACCCGCGCGCCCGCGTCGGCGATCCCCGCCGTCCCGCCTCTGCGCCGCCTCATAGCCGTCGTCCATCCAGATCTGAGCCAAAGGCTCAGATCGCGCCGCGCGTCTCGCCCGCAACCGTAGGATCCCGTCGCCGCCGCCCGCGCCCGAGCCCTGCCACGTCAGCCCTAGCCAATGCGGCAGCCACGTCAGTCCTAGTCCACGTGGCAGCCACGTGGTGATGCCACGTCAGCGCCACATCAGCCGATCCCGAGCCTCCGAGCCACGTCATCGGCCACGTCAGCCGGTGACACGTGGTAGCACCAGCGCATGCCACGTCAGCCCAAGCCGTGCCACGTCAGCACCGTCGCCCGCATGCACTGTTCCGTGCGCCGGGTTCACCGTGGGTTTGGTCTACCGTGCGCCCGGTCCACAGCATAGTGCCCTTTTTCAAATTTTCCCGATTTATCTTTATAGTTTATTTTCTGAGAGCCCGTTCTCCTCCGTCCTAGCTCCGATGGACCCTATTTTTTTCTAAATTCATTTAAAATTGAGCTCTAGCTTTTGGTTCTGGTGTCATGATTTTTGGAGTTCATTTGCTTATCATTTTATGTGTTTTTGTTGTTTTGGTCGTTTTTTCTCTCGTTAGATTCGGACCCGGAGGAGCAGGAGCTACACCCGAAGACCAAGAGTACCTCGCTGAGCATAACCAAGGTAAGTCGTGTCCTTTGATTATGTTGAACCCAATTTGCAATCTATTATTTATTTATTTTGTTTTAAATTACATTGCATCGCTATTTTTATTCAAACCCTTGTATTAGTAGTTATCATCCCAATTGAATTCATCCCTCCTTGATAATTTGGAATGCCATGATACCATTGTCACCATAGGTTGGGAAATATACTAGTGATGCTAAGCTATTTGTCACATGGGTTGGTACGATAGAATGCTTAGCTTTACTTATAGTTACGATTGGGTTTATCATCACATGTGAATTATCAATTTGACTTAATGAGATATGGGACTGTGGTTGGTGCCACATTTATTAAAATTTGGGCCATGGCATTGGTGTGTCACTGGCGTGGTTATACAAACCTGATTTTGCACTCAGGCGAGTGATCGTGCAGTAAAGAGGGAAGTGTTGGAGCACTTCGAGGGATGTGGTAGTCTTGCCCGAGTATACGTAAGGACTTAACTTTATGCGCCATTGATCTGAGCTTTACCGTGCAAACCACATGTCTGGTATGAGACGGACCTGGCTGACTAATTTGAGATGTTTCAACTTTAATCTTGCCATCGAGATGAACATGGTTGCTGATTTCCATATGGCGCAAGGGGGGTGTGATGCGAAACCCTAGCGGGCGGATTGAGTTGTAACTGAACTTTGTAAAGGCCTTGTTGTGATTACCTTAGGCCAAGGCTAATCACATCGTGTGGGTACAGTTGTGCAATCTCTGTAGAGTGTAAAACTATTCGAATAGTCGCGTCCTCGGTCATGGACAATGCTCGATAATTTCACACGAGGAGTAGTTATTTCTGAAAACTTGTGGATTGTAGTTAAACAGTGGATGGTTAATTCTCTGTTGGTTTAGCTTATGGATAGGAGGTCCATAAGCGGTTGGTTTAGATTGTGGATGGGAGGTCCGTAGGTGGTTATATCAATTCCTTTGATTATTGAATTACTATTATTTTACTTAAAGTTTGCTTTCAATCTATTTACTGTATTTATCTTTAAATGTCATTTTATGCAAATTAACCTTGCAGCCTTGCTTTGGTAAGCCTTCCATACTATATTGCATTCATTTGTTACAAATGACTTGCTGAGTACCAATGTACTCAAGGCTTTATGCCTAATGTTGCTCAGTTGAGGAAGAGAAGTATCACCAGCAGGAGGTTCCAGAAGGAGAGTACTTCGATGACTTCGCAGATTAGGCTTCGTTCTCCACTCGATAGCCTGTGGGCTTGTCGATTGGCCACTACACTTTATTTTGGATTTTCGCTGCTAGTTTTTGTTAAGCCCTCCAGGCTAGTTTATTGTAAGCTTGACCATAAGGTCGTACCTTTTGAGATTTATCGATATTTGAGCTTTTCCTTTATTTTATCGTGTATATGGTTGTGATGACATCTATGTTTGACTGTGTGCACTAGCGTGATCCTGGGACTAGTGCAGAATACACAGGGAGTCCGGATTTGCATATTCGGGTCTCGACAGAGATGGTATCAGAGCTATATCGACTATAGGACGAAGCCTTAGTTAAAATTGTCGTTTTAGCCAATTTCAAAATACATTTTCTAAATCAAATCAACAAATGAATATATAGTGATTCTCTATTCTTACCTTATTCTTAGGATTCTTAATCCTCGTCTTCTCTACAAATTTATTTTCAGAAATTAATTTGACTTCTTATCTCTACAATATCCGTAGATGTTTCGAGTGTCGCATAATCAAAGAGAAGATCAACCTAGAATTCTTCGAGCTTTACGGTGAAGATTGCATCAAGCTAGCAGCCAAGTTGTTCCAAGGCAAGATTGAAGATTATGGTGAAGATTAGGATCTGTCAGATTAAAGCCCTGTTATAGTTTTAGCATCGTGTAGATCGTTTTGCTTTTTCTTGCCGTTATGTGTGATGTGAGTTGCAAATATTGCCCTTAAAAGCATTATATTGCAATCATGTCAACTTTTTATTGGAGTTATTTTCCCCAGTTTTGTTGTTAGCCTTTTAGGCTAAGTGTTTGTTTAGTTTAGGTTACCATTAGAAAATCCCTCTTAGATGAATTTACCTCTCATCTATGCTATTTCCCTCTTATCTTTAAAACCCGGTGAAGTCAGCCAGCTCGTGTACCGGAATAGTCAGATTTCAAGACCCCAGCTCCAGTGACCCGTCATGACAATTCAAGACCCCGCCCCATCAATGTCAGCAATCAACACCAGAAGGGCACAAACCCTGCAGGTTCAGCTAATTGTTTCAATTGCAAAGAGCCAAGCCACTTCGCTCGCAATTGCCCGCAGAAGCATCAAGCAATCACACCAATTCCATTCAATCTGGAGAGTACGCTTGTCAAGACCCTTCCCCCATGAGCAAGCCGTGGCAGCCAGCAATCCCAGCGCATTGCAAGAGGAAGCCTGAACGACATCAGCTCCGTCATCGCACCCGATAAACCTATTCCTCTTAGTAGGCCCGGATCTCGGGGTCGAGATCCCGTTTAAGGGGGTAAGATTTGTAACATCTTGATTTTCTGAGATTTTTAAAACCCTATTTTTAGAAATTAATTTTTGGAATTTTTCTGAAATTAAATCAAGCTTAATTTGAATTGTTAAAAATTTAAAAGATTTAATATGATTAAATTAAACTTCAACATAAGCTAAAAATATTTTATTTGTGTTCTACAGGTGTCAAGGAATTGTTTGGAATTTTCTTGGATTTTTCTGGAGTTATTTGCTATTTTCTAGAGCTTTTTGATCATTAGTTGAATTTCTGGGAAAAAGAAAAGAAAATAAAAATCCCCGGACCGCTCCCCGGCGTCCGATCCTCCTCCCCTCCACGTGTCGGCATCGCGTCGGCCGCCGACCCCCTCCCGCGCACCCGCCTCCCTCAGCCCGGCCCGCTACCCCCCTCCCGCGCTCCCCGCCGTCCGATCACCCACCCCTGCCACGTGCTCACATCCGCGCCTTCCCCACGCCCGGCGCCGCTCTCTGCCCACACGTACCCTAGCGCCCGCACTCGCCGCCGCCTTCACTTGCCTTAGCGCCACGCCCGCGCGTTCCCAGTCGTCCGATTGCTCCCCGTGACACGCGGCAGCACCAGCCCAACCTAGCTTCCTCGCCCGCCTACCTTGCCTCCGCGCCGTTCGATCAACACGCCTACCACGCGGTGCCATACCCGCCGTCCGCACCACTCGCCCCGCGCCAACCCTAACCCTAGCCCGCTCGCGCCCTCATCCGTCCGATCTCTCCCGCGCGTCATTCGGGCCCTCCAAACCACGTCCGCTGCCGCTCCGCACCGTAACCGATCCAGACACCTCGGTTCATGTGCTTTTAACACCGCGTATCCCTCGGATCATGTGCACGCCTCGCCGCCACCCTCACCTCCTCTCCCTCGCGCTCGCGGCGTCGTTCCCGGAGCCGCCTCGCCGTCGCCCGTGCGTCCCCGTCCACACCCGTCGCCGTCGTTGAGACCCCGCCGGTGAGCCGTCGCCGCCTCCCTTCTCGCCGTCGCCTCACCGTCGCCCACGTCACCCGCCCGGTCGCCGCACCCCGCGCTCCCGCTCCGCCTGTGGGACCCCGGAGCAGCAACTCCATAATCTTCTGTGTATTACCGCACTAGTCCCAGATCAAAGCTAGTGCACACAGTTAAACAGACATGATACATAACCAACAACGCTTTATTACAATAATCGAGAGTACAGACCTCGAAGTCTTTTATTACATATGAGGTTTTAAGACCTCACACCAAACAGAAATTACAGCGGAAGCAAAAGGAACTTAAGCAAGACCCATCAATACGCCACAGGCAATTGACTGGGGAAACGCAACCTAGAAATCTGGAAAGCCTCCGTCGAATCCATCCACGAAGTAGTCGTAGTCCGCCTCTTGAGCTTCAACCTCCTCTGAGAGTTGTTTTAAAGTGTAGTATGTGAGTACATAAAGTACTCCGCAAGTCTTGGGAAAGATGCAGTAGATGAAGGGCTTAACAAAGGAAGGTTATATGGGTCTTTTGCATAAAGCAACATTTTATTTCACATACCATTATGTAATTTTGAAAGCATCAATTTAACAAAAATAATTGCAATACTGAAACTAGATACAATTTTCTAGTGAAGGTTCCAACCACCATCACTAGTAAACAGGCTCTAACCGCCAAGGTTTAAAATTACGGGTTCCATCCACCCTCACTGGCTCCATCCGCCAGGACACACACTCCCAAGAGTTCCAACCACTCCCGAGTTCCCAAAACTTTTGTTTTAGAATCAAAATCAAAGTCTACCATGTGAATGCATTCCTTGCCCGCCCTTGACCGTGGGCACGGCTATTCGAATAGTTTATTACTCTGCAGAGTTGGTACAACTTTACCCACAAGAGACAAATTATCTTAATAGTCAACATGCTTCCATTGGCATGAGACCCAGATAAAATATCACAAAGCCTTTACCTCACTCTAGTCTAGCTAGATACCACCCACGAGGTTTCACCACAAGGGTTAAATCCACCACGCAAATAAGCCCCTCTTGCGCCATGCGAGTACAAGAAATCTGCTTTCCTCACTATGAGTAAACCAGTAAATCCCTAGCACCCATTTTTCCACTGGTGGCACCTAAACTAAACTAACGTAAGTTATTCGGCTAGGTCATACCCATATAGACTTGTGGTTGTACGGTAGTGCTCAGTTTGGACAATCACAAGCGTCAGTCCTTACTCGACTAGGGCGGAACATACACTTTACAAGATCTCGTGCTTACTGCACCAATCCAAACCAACCATCCGCCCAAGTCTAAAACAAATTTTCACCATTTTATTTTATTTAAAAAGAACAGTGGCAACACCAATCACCACTAAATTTTTGAATACAACAGACTAGTTTAAAGAATTATAATTTCCCATTCCAAAGTTACAAGGTTGAATAGCACGACTAAGCATTTTACTACCATTTTAATATTTGTCAAAGATTTCATAATAATCTCATTATTGAGACAAAGAAAATCCTAAGGTTACAAAGGTACATGGCATTCAACTTCAATTGAGCGCATAACAAGGTTGGATTAACTAATACCTTACAACAAAAATTATCATTTTATGTAACATAGCAATGCATTTAAATTTAAAATAATAAAATGATTTTAGCAAACATAGGCACAAGATGATCAAAGGAGACTTGCCTTCTTGCGCGCTATATGGAACTTCTTCTTGCGGATCGGAAAAATCTTCGGCGACGTCGGGTTCTACGCGCGAAATGACAACACAAACAAATAAATAAATGCAAATAAAATCAAAAAAATATAAAATATATACTGCAACTTAGATTATGATTTTAGACAAATTTAGAAATTTGAATCACTGGATTCGGAGTTCGGACGACGGAGAACGAGCGGTTGGAAGTTTGAATGGATTGGAAATTCCAGAAAATGCAAAACCGAGAGAATATTCTCTGGAATCTTATTTTTGGCTGATTTTTGGATATTTTCGAGTGTATGACGAGTGGGGTCCGGTTGTCATTGGGTACAGATTTTTATTTTAATAATTTATGACAAGTGGGTCCCGCTTGTCATTGACTAAAGTGAACAAAAATTGGCTAATAGTCCAACCGAAAATTGCATGCCTAGGATTTGAACACACAACCTCATGCATGCATGCACTACCATGTCTCCCTTAGCCAAATGGACATCTAGTCTTTCTTGACAAAGGAGCAACAACAAATTAAATAAACAAGATTGAATATAGTTGAAGAAGGAATCATAGAGGGAGACATGGGGGCGCGCACGGGGGGCGGCTCACCGGCGACCGGCGGCGGGGCGGCGTAGGGTGGCGGGGTAGCCGGGGTGGCGGGAGAGGTAGGAGGCGGAAGCCAGCCGAAAATGAGGAGGAAAAGGAAGAGAATGATGAGGGAAGGCCAATTTATAGAAAGATAAGGGAGGGGAAGAGATTTCAGTTTTGAGAAGGTTAAAGGTTGGGGAACGGCCGGGAGATTGATGAGGGTGATTAGGGCGTCCGTTTCCACGCTATAATCGGGAGTTAAGAGGAGGAAACGGATGGTAATTAAAGCTTTGTTTCGGCTCTAATGGTGGAGGAGAGAGAGAGTGGGAGGAGGAAGAAGGAGAGGTTGAAGAAACATATGACATGTGGGGTCCATGTGTAATAGAGAGAGGAGGAAGTGAAGGGTACGGGCCGTCAGATTCGCGACACGTGGCAAGTGAGTAGATGATGGCCTTTGGATGAATATGAAGGGTAAGTGACTTTGTATGGCTAGGATTAACTCGTGGAGAGAGATGGATTTAATCCGAGAACGACACGTGGCAGGCTAGGATTAAAATGATTTTTATTTTCGGAATAAAATTTCAGAAAATACTAGAAACTTTATAAATACTTAGAAAATAGCTAATATAGTCTAAAAATTCCAGAAAAATCATAAAATATTCCTGGAAGCATTTTAGACTTAGGAAAAATATTTTTAATTTCAGATTTGCATTTAATATGTTTATAAAATACTTTTTGACTTTCAAAATTGATTTTTAATTCTAGAAAACTCTCAAAAATTAATTAATAAATTAGGGAAGGCTAGGAAAAATAAAATAAACTCTTTTTAGCTTTAATAAAATATTTAAAATACATTTTCTTGCTTTAAATTTTAAATAAAAACTAGAAACAAAAATCCAACTAGGCTCCAGAAAATCCAAATAAACTCCAGATATTTTTAAATAATTATTTTGGAATTAGTTTTGAAGAAAGCAAATTTTTGGGATGTTACACCGCCCCTCGGTCACCACCGCGCTCCCGCCCACACACCCGTGTCCACACGACGCTTCGCACGCCACATGTCTGGTATGGGACGGACCGGGCTGACTAATTTGGGATGTTTCAACTTTAATCTTGCCATCGAGATGAACATGGTTGTTGATTTCCATGTGGCGCAAGGGGGGGTGTGATGCGAAACCCTAGCGGGCGGATTGAGTTGTAACTGAACTTTGTAAAGGCCTTGTTGTGATTACCTTAGGCCGAGGCTAATCACATTGTGTGGGTACAGTTGTGCAACCTCTGTAGAGTGTAAAACTATTCGAATAGCCGCGTCCTCGGTCATGGACAATGCTCGGTGATTTCACACGAAGGGTAGTTATTTCTGAAAACTTGTGGATTGTAGTTGAACAGTGGATGGTTAATTCACTGTTGGTTTAGCTTATGGATGGGAGGTCCATAAGTGGTTGGTTTAGCTTAAAGTTCGCTTTCAATCTATTTACTGTATTTACCTTTAAATATCATTTTATGCAAATTAACCTTTCAGCCTTCCTTTGGTAAGCCTTGCATACTATGTTGCAATCATTTGTTAGAAACGACTTGCTGAGTACCATTGTACTTACGGCTTTATGCCCAATGTTGCTCAGTTGAGGAAGAGGAGTATCACCAGCAGGAGGTTCCAGAAGGAGAGTGTAACATCCCAAATTTACGGAACTATTGTCATTGCAAAATTAATGAAAATCTTTTTCGGTTTTCGGATGCACTTCAAAATTCCATTTATTTGAGTTCTTAATTTGGATTTCTGGCGGCAAAATTTCAGAATAAGAAAAATAAAATTTCAAAATCCAGAACCAAGTTCCCATAAATGCAAATCTGGGAACTCTCAATTCCTATTCTATTAAATCTTAAATCAGAATCCTTGAAGATTTAAAATCTAGTCTCCAAAAATCTAAAACTGGATATTCAAAATTTTGGTAAATCCTAAGTCCAAATTCTATCAGATGCTAAATATTTAAATCAAATTAAGAATCAATTAATTCTTTGGCACCTAATCTGTTCAGCAAAGAAATTAATTATGAAAAATCCTAATATTTCGAAACTCTTCAAAAAAAATCGGAAGGCCTTTTTCTGGCCTTTGGCCCATTCAGCCCGTTCAGCCCACCCGGCCATCCCCTTATCTCTTTTCCCTGCCTCCCCACCCGGCTCCCCATTTCCTCTCTGTGCAGGCGCCGCCGCCAGGCCTTCCCTCTCCCTCTCGTCTTCTCCGCCTGCTCGCCCGGCCTAGCTCTTTCCTTCCTCCTCCCCTCCACTGCTGTAGTCGCGCCCGTCTCGGCCTGGAACCGCTCCACCGCCAACCCACATCGGCGCCAACCCTGCTTCCCTCTCCTCCCTAGCGCTGCTCACAGCCACCTCGCCCCGGCCAAGTTGAAGCAGCGGCTGCTCCGCCCTGGTTTCACAACGCCCCTGGTTTCGGTTGCCCTCTGCCAGAAGTGTCTAATCGTCGGCTTAACTCGCCCCTGGTTCCGCCTAGCTGCCGCACCTCGAAGCTAGCCTGGCCATGGCTTTACTCCTCCCTGCTTCCTCTTCTGGCTCCACCGCCGCTCCTACCAGTCGGCCTCGTCGCACCCCACAGGCTCACCTGCAAGCGCCGTACGAGCCACCACCGCCTGGCATTACTTCCCCTTGAGTGCAACTTCAATTCCCCAACCGGCCAGCCCAATTCAATGCCGCCATCACTCCTCCTCAATGAAGCCAGCGACCCGCTGCTCCTCCTGTCTATAATCGAAGGCTTGGTCGACTCCTCAACGCACACCCCATTACAGCCCTCTCCGGCTCCTCGCATTGGCTTTCCTCTCCAAGAATGGCCGCCGCCACTTCCACCGCCGCTCTCCCTACTCTGGTACCCCATAGCCCAATTCCTTTCTCTGGGAGGAGCTCCTCGTCATCCGAAGCTACTCCAGCCATTGGTCGGACCCCTCGACGACCCCAGTTCGTCGCCCACAGCAGCCCCTCTGCACCGCCCATGGCCTCCACTGGCAGCCCACCTCAGCACGCCCACAGCCAAGCCGCCGCCTCAGGTGAGACCCATTGGTCACCCTCCAGCTCGTGCTCGCCTATTTCCTCCATTTTCCTTTCCCTGATCGGTGTTGCCCGCAGCTCCACTGAGGTCGCCGTCCAGCGCCGCCGCTGGCCCCTTCGGCCCCATCATACGCTGCGCCTCCACCACTTGTGCCTTCGCCCTTTCGAAAAGTCCCTTCGGCCGCCGACGTCGACGCTCCTCCAGCCGCTCCTCACCGGTGCCGCCGATCCCCAACTGGGCGCCTCCTTCCCTCTCTGTTATTTCCCCCTCGGCCGAGCATTTCTTCTCCCCTGCCTTACTCTCCCTCTTTCTATCTATGGCAGGTGGGCCCCAATTGAGATGCTATTTGGCTAAGGGAAGAATGTTGTAATCTCTGTTGCATGGTGAGCTTCTAAAGTCTACCTCTGAGAATTATGCTATGAAGCCAATGAATGGATTTTGATTGTTAAAAGAACTCCTTTTTGTAATAACACTGTGACTGTGAAATTATTATGCTCCTAGCTATCAAATACCAAATTATCCTTGTTTGAGCGTCTATTAAAAACAAAGACATCATTTCCCAGTTAACGGTGTATTTCTATGATCTGGACATTTAAAAGAACAATGATAACAGTAGACATTCCAAGTAAGACATAAATCATGTTTTGTGAATCATTTGGAAAGTAAGAATACACTTGTAAAACCAAATTAAAAGCCTATGCAAATACTAGGGGTTTCATTCTGAATATTTCCATGGCCAGTAGGGGTTGTTAAATTAATCTTCATGCAAAGACAGTTAACCTTGATTAAGTCAAGGCAAAAATATTTAAGGAGTCCATGCCAAACTCTAAAATCTTGCACTAGAATCTTAAGTGCTATTGATGCCTACTATCCTCATATATATGTCTCTTAGACTCAGTAATGTGGGAATTTCCATCATAGCAAGCACTAATCCAATTATTAATTATTCCATCTTTGCCTTTATGTTTAATATGTTATAAGTTGGATAATCAAGTAAGTTTTACTGCATAAAATATCAATAGCCTTCATCAATAAAATTAAGAAGACTCTATTTCATTCAAGCACTTAAAATAATGACTGATGAGCAATCACACCCTTATATAAGAAATCTTGCCAAAAACACAACTTTGCATCCCAATTAATTTACTCATTCTCCAGTACTTAAATAAATCAAATTTGTGCAAACTTGTCAACATAAACTTTGTCAAGTCCTAGCTCTCACCTTAGTTAAATAAAACCTTCAATCGTCTCGAATGGGGTTAATAATCATTTCAGTAAACAACCCAAATTCCAAAATCTTAATTGGATAAATACTCATTTCATCCTATATCTACAACCATAAAATACATGTATTCGAGTATCTGGCAATCTTTCTAAAAAGCACATAAGCCCAACTTAACTTTTGGAACTTCCTTGATATATATAAATCAATAAAAGGAAATCTATAAATAAGAAATCAAGCCCTGTATCTTGAACCCAGCAAAAAGGTCCTGCGGGTAATCCTGTGATCAACATCTTTTTTCTTAAAATTTTCCCTCTCGGTAAAGCTATTTAATCAACTCCTTCTTATCAAATAAATCTGTTCCAATCGCTCCCTCTCTACTCACAATTTATATGCAACACTAATAAAATTCAATTAAGTTAAATTAAGCTTTTGCCGCTGTTTGGATTTATTTGGTTTTTTTTCCCTTTTGCTGCCTCGTATTAGAAGGTTACAGTCTGAAGATGACAAGACCAAGCGGATTCGGGCTACAGTGAAGATTCAAGATTTTAGGACAACTGACTGATTAAACAAGCTTTGATTTAAATCAAGGCTGCGATAATAATCAAGGCAAGTCATCACTTTGATCATATTGATCCCACAAGTAATACCGTTAGTGTAGGCTCCAACCCACACTAACCTATCCACGGGAATCCACCCGGACCATTACCAAATCCAACGTTTGTTTGGCCAAAACCAAGTTTTATGAAAGTTCAAGTCTAATCTGTGAAGACTCTACTCAGCATGTCCATGACCGTGGACACGGCTATCCAGATAGTTTGTTACTCTGCAGAGGTGTACAACTTTACCCACAAGACATTCCCTCTCACTTGAGCCACGCGATCAACACACTGCCTTAGGTGTGCGGCGGAGAGTTCATGACAAAGCTGTTCCAATGTTCTATAGCCAACATAATCACGCCGCCACTAAGGTTTCACCACAACTCGAATCCACGAGTTGGAGCCCCTCTGGTGCCATGTGAGACTTCCCACACCTACGCCGCTCACATTCACCTATAGCGAGACTATTATTGGAACTTCACAAATTACTTAGCGAGTCCGTCCCATACCGGACTTGTGGTAGTACGGTGACTTCAAAATAATTCACGAAACGGTCCTTAAGTTGATTTAGGCTTAACCACGCACCCCATGCACGATAATCAACCAGGTGTCACCAAACACGAGGCATACCAAGCACCCACCACCTAACCATTAGCCTAAGTCCAAAACATGTTTTCTATTTTCATTTTTAAATAATTTCAGTAAAACCACCCTTGACTCTCCAAGTCAAGTCTCATTTTCAAACTGACATTTCATGTGAAAGGTTCGTCCCACCTACAGTTATACTAAGCCAGGCTAAGCATTTCTACAAAAATTTTCTAGTCAATACTATGGTACTAACTAGTTTTCAGCTAGGGTGACAAGGTGTATGATTTAGAATTTCAAATGGGCTATAATCAAAGGATTATGGGTATATCTAACATTTAAACTGGATTTTTAAATTAATTTGAGTAGAAGTACGCATGCATATACAGTAAAACAACATACATATATTTAAAATACTGGGTTCAATATGGTCAAAGGTGCAACTTGCCTTGATCGAAGTCCTGCTGCGATTCGTCGAATTCAAACTCTCCGGAATCGTCAATATCTAACGAAAGAGCCAATTCAAACCAAAATTCAAACGAAACCCAAATAACTTCCAAAAATTATAAAATAAACTGGGAGACAGAATTTTGAATTTTGGATGTGGACTAACAATTCTTGGAAAGGATTTGAGGCTTTTCAAAGAAATTGGAAGTTTTAATTTAAATTTAAACCTTGGAATTACAAAATATATTCAAACAAAATTTAAATAAATTTCAAACTTTCAAAATTATTCCAGAAATGGATAGATCATGATTTTAGAAAACTTAGAAATTTGAATGGGTCAATTTGGAGTTAAAATGCAAAAGTTATAGCCTTCCAAAGTTTGAATTCAAAATAAAAGAAAAAGGGTATTTTCTGGATTTATTTTTAAGCCGAAAAGGATTTATGACGTCAGCACGAATTATTTTTCTAAAGGAAAACATAGATTATTACGTCAGCCCTAGGA
This sequence comes from Melocanna baccifera, assembly GCA_036346265.1. Taxonomy (NCBI): domain Eukaryota; kingdom Viridiplantae; phylum Streptophyta; class Magnoliopsida; order Poales; family Poaceae; genus Melocanna; species Melocanna baccifera. Next base: position 15,730,529 of record CM070709.1, read on the forward strand.
TTAATATATTCGGGCAGAGGCTGACAGGTGGGGTCCGGTGTGGTGGACCGAGTCCATGGACCCGAGGGAAGGGTGAGGTGGCAGACGGGCGCTCGGGGGCGAGGTGGCGCTGGCGTGGCTGCCACTTGGCACCACGTGGTCACTACGTGGCTGCCACGTCACGGCTTTATGCCGACGTGGCTGCGCGCGCGTGAGGTGGCGAGGGGGCGCGCGGGTGGCGCTGGCGTGGCGCCGACCGCCGCCACCGGCTGCCACGCCGCCAACTCGCCCGACGGTGACGTGCTTTGGCGGCGGCGCTCGGGGCCCGATGGTCGCCGGAGTTCCGGTGAGCGGCGGCGTCGGCCGAGGGTATAAAAATGGCGAGGAGAACGCGGGGAGTGCATCGGTACCTTGCGCGGAGGCCGAGGGTGACCGGAGAGGGAAATCGGCGGAGAGGGGCGACGGTCGGAGAAGGGTTCACGGCGGCGGAGAGGTTCCGGCGACGCAGCAGCTCGGGGGAGAGGTCACCGTGTTCGCCCGGGCACCAAAGAAGGTCGGGAGGCATCGGCGAGGGGCGAGGGGGCTTGAGCTGGCCGGAATCGCTCGCCGGAGTAGCTGGAGCCGGCGGAGGGAAAATCGGGCGCAGGGGGACCCTCGGGGCTGGATTATGCGCTTTGGAGGCTCGGGGGGTGGCGGTGTGGGGAGGGGAACCTCGGGGTGCGGGTTTTATAGGTCGGGGCGGGGGGTAACGGCCACGTACAATCCGCCGGTTTTGAAACGGACGGGGAGGTTGAATGCGCCGCGAATGGGGCGAATTGGGGGTTTATGCCCGCAACGGACGGGGAGGTGCTAATTGGAAACTGCGGTGATGCGGGGGAATGAATCGGCAAGAAACCGAAGCTTTCAAAGCTTCGGTTTTCAATCAATGGCGGCGCGCAAGCGCGCGATCGCGCGAGGGAGAAAGGAAAGGGGCGGGGACGAAGGGCCTGACAGGTGGGGCCCGCACGTCAGCGAGAGAGAAAGAAAAGGAAAGAGCGAGGGGGACGGTTGGATGCTTGACGGTGGCACGGGGGAGGGATCGGGACCGCTGGCGCGTTGCGAAGGGGTAAGTGAATGGGGACGGCCGAGATTCGATCTGACAACGAAGATCAGATCGGGGCCGGTCGGTGCGTTAAGTGGGAGGGGGCGGTTGAGATCGGGTACGGCAATAGAGGACGGCGTGGGTTAAGCCACGCGTCGATCGGGGGGATGAAGCGGGCGAAGCGGTAAGTTGCGGGGAGCGGCGGGGATTGAACCGGGCGGGAGAACGGACAGCTAGATACGCGACACGTGTCACACGCGGGGTGAGGGAAGGCGGGGAGAGGGTTTAAGTTAGATCGGACGGTGAGGGGAATCAAGGGCGGCGAGGGGACGCCGATGCTTGACACTGCGGCGGGAGGAGTTTTTGGGATTTTCTTTCTTTTTGATTTTCCAGAAATGCTATTAAGCTTTAGAAAACTCAAAAAAATACCAAATAAATTTTGAAAAATCCAGAAAAATTCAGAAAACTATCTGGAGCTATTCTAGACTTAATAAAAATATTTCCCACTCATTTTAACAAGTATAATTTGCAAAGGTACAATTTGATTTTAAAGGGAAGGTTTTAATTCCTTCTAAAATCTGGAAAAATTCATATAATCTCATGTTTGACTTTAGGAAGCTGAAATACATTTGTTTTAACTTTCAGTAATGTAATAAATTCATTTTTGACTTTTATAAATTAAAGTTTATAATTTTTCTCAATTCAGGACTTTAACATAACTCCAGAAAATCCAATAAATTTCAGATTTGATTTTCAATAAAGGAACAAAATTTTGGGATGTTACAAACCTACCCCCCTTAAAGGAAATCTCGCCCTCGAGATTTGCACTGGCTAGCAAAAGAGATGGGGATGGCTGATCTTTAATTCTTCTTCTCGCTCACAGGTGGCTTCGTCTTCGGTGTGGTTGCTCCACTGAACTTTGCAGAATCTGATGGTCTTCCTTCTGGTCTGACGCTCGGCTGTCTCGAGAATCTTGATTGGTTGCTCTTGATAGGAGAGGTCATCCTGGAGGTCCAAGGTTTCCAGTGCGGCTTGCTCTGTGGGTACTCGGAGGCACTTCTTTAACTGTGAGACATGAAAGATATTGTGCACCCCTGACATGCTTGGCGGCAAGTCTAATTGATATGCGACTGCACCTCTTCGGTCCAGAATCTTGAAAGGGCCCACATATCGTGGTGCTAGCTTCCCTTTAACTTGAAATCTTTTCACACCTCTCAGTGGGGATACTCTAAGATAGACGTAGTCCCCGACCTCGAAGGTCAGGTCTCGACGACGGTTATCCGCATAGCTCTTCTGTCGAGACTGGGCTATCTTTAGTCTATCTCTGATCTTCTTCACTTGATCTTCTGCGTCTTGCAGCAGGTTTGGTCCAGCTTCTTGGGGTTCACCTTGCTGATCCCAAAGCAAGGGGGTCCTGCATTTTTGACCATACAAGGCTTCGAAGGGTGCCATCTGCAGACTGGCTTGGTAGCTGTTATTGTACGAGAATTCCGCATAGGGCAGTGAACGGCCCCAACTGTTCTCGAAATCTAGCGTACAAGCCCTTAGCATATCCTCGAGTATCTGATTAACTCTTTCTGTTTGACCGTCGGTCTGGGGATGGTAAGCGGTACTAAAACTGAGCTTACTACCCAATTCTTCATGCAGCCTTTGCCAAAATCGAGAAGTGAACTGACTACCTCGATCTGACACTATCTTCTTGGGTACGCCATACATGCACACAACTCGAGACATGTACAGCTCAGCCAACTTGCTTCCTGAATAAGTGGTCTTGATCGGTATGAAGTGAGCCACTTTAGTCAATCGGTCTATGATTACCCAGATTGAATCATAACCCGATTGTGTCCTTGGGAGCCCGGTTATGAAATCCATACCGATTTCTTCCCACTTCCATTCTGGAATCGGCAATGGTTGCAAGAGTCCTGCTGGCCTCTGATGTTTAGCTTTGACTCGTTGACAGGTGTCACAGGCTTCAATGAACTCTGCGATTTCCCTTTTCATACTAACCCACCAATATCTTTCCCTCAGATCCTGGTACATCTTGGTACGTCCTGGGTGGATTGAGTATGGGGTGTCATAAGCTTCCTTCAGAATCAGGGTTTTGATTTCCTGATTGTTCGGTACACAGATGCGGTTTTTGAACCAAACCGTGCCATGCTCATCTTCACTGAATCCTGGTGCTTTACCTCTTCTCATATTCTTTTTCATTTCTTGAATATCCTTGTCCACGTTCTGAGCTTCCTTAATTTGTTCAGGCAAGCCAGGTTATATTTCCAGTGTGGCGAGAGTGCTTGGTCCCATCGGGTTTAGACTTAGACGGGCGACTCCCTCCTGAAGTCGGGTCTGGTCTTCTTCCGATATCACCATGTTTGCATAAGACTTCCTGCTTAAGGCATCGGCTACCACATTCGCTTTTCCGGGGTGGTAATGTATACCGATGTCGTAGTCCTTTATCAACTCCAACCATCTTCGCTGCCTCAGGTTGAGTTCTGCCTGGGTGAAGATATACTTCAAACTCTTATGGTCCGTGTATACTTCACAACGGTTACCGATAAGATAGTGGCGCCAGATTTTTAAGACGTGCACTACTGCAGCTAACTCTAAGTCATGAGTAGGATAATTGCACTCATGAGGCTTGAGTTGGCGTGATGCATAGGCTACCACTTTGCCTTCTTGCATCAGAACACAGCCTAAGCCTAGGTGAGAGGCGTCACAGAAAACCTCGAAGCCTTTATGCACGTCCGGCAAGACAAGCACGGTGCCTTGAGACCGTCTCTTCTTAAGGGTTTGGAAACTCTGCTCACAAGCCTTCGTCCATTCGAACTTCTTTTCCTTTTTCAGCAATTGGGTCATTGGCTTGGCTGTCTCGGAGAACCCTGCTATGAACCGACGGTAATAACCCGCAAGTCCAAGAAAGCTCCTGACTTCAGTTACGAACTTTGGTGGCTTCCACTCCATTACTGCTTCTACCTTGGAGGATCTACAACATTCCTTCACTGTTACGATATGTCCGAGGAAGGCAACCTCTTTTAGCCAGAATTCACACTTACTGAATTTGGCGAAAAGCTGATGCTCTCTAAGCTTTTCCAAGGTGATCCTGAGGTGCTACTCGTGCTCTTCTTCATTCTTGGAGTAGATGAGGATGTCGTCAATGAAGATTACTACGAACTTGTCCAAGTATTTCATGAACACGCTGTTCATCATGCTCATGAAGTAGGCTGGTGCATTGGTCAGTCCAAATGACATGACCGTGAACTCATAATGTCCATATCTGGTGGAAAAGGCAGTCTTGGGAATGTCTTCTTCACGGATCTTCAGCTGATGGTATCCTGATCGCAGATCAATCTTGGAGAAGATACCGGCTCCTTTCAACTGATCGAACAGGTCATTGATCCTGGGGAGGGGATATTTATTCTTGATGGTTACGTCATTGAGTGCTCTGTAGTCCACGCATAACCTCAAACTCTCGTCCTTTTTCTTGACGAACAGGACGGGTGCTCCCCAAGGTGACGAACTGGGTCGGATATACCCTTTGTCTTCTAATTCCTTGAGTTGATTCTTCAATTCTGCTAACTCGTTAGCAGGCATCCGATACGGTCTCTTGGAAATCGGGGTGGTGCCTGGGACTAGGTCAATCACAAACTCGATCTCCCTATCCGGTGGCATCCCTGGCAGTTCCTCGGGAAAAATATCTGGGTATTCCTGTATGATCGGCACTTCCTCCAAGACTTGAAGATGGAAAAGGGCACATTCCTCTGCCTTCGGGATTTGAGGAGAGAAGATCACTTCTATGCCCTGGTCATTGGTGAGGGTGATGGATCTGGTAGCACAATCAATCTGTCCTTGGTTCTTGGCTAACCAATTCATTCCGAGAATGACATCTAATCCTTGCGATTCCAAGACCAAAAGGTCGGCTAGGAATCGGGTTCCATCTATGAGCAGTTCTACTTTCGGGCACAAGGTCCCTGATCTCATTTCTACTCCCGGGGAGTGAATTATCTTGGGGTTACTAAGAGTTACCATGCCCAACCCATGTTTATCCACAAAAGTTTTTGACACAAATGAATGCGATGCTCCAGAATCGAAAAGAACTGATGCGGGTACTGAATTGACAAGGAACATACCCAGCACGACATCCGGTGCCGCCTGGGCCTCTTCCGCTGTCACGTGGTTCACTCGCCCCTTGATGAAGGTCTGCGGCTTCAGCTGGCCCTGGTTCTGACTTCCAGAGGCTCCTGAAGTTGCTGTCGCTTGAATCTTCTTGGGGCATGCCTTGGCAAAGTGCCCTGGTTCCTTGCAGTAGTAGCAGGTCAATCCGTCAGACGGCGGACTGCTCTTCTACGCCCGCCACCGATTCTTGAGGTGCGGTTGCTTTGGAATCGCGGCGGTTGGCCCAAACGGTGGCGGTGGTTGAGGACTTGAACTCGCTGGATGGTTCTTGAAGTTCTTTGCCAGGGTCTGAACTTGTTTGAGTGCGGAGGAGTCCTGCGATTCTTGAAAGAACTTCCAGAGTTGTTCCTCTAGTCCGCCATCCTTTTCTTCCGGGTCTCCATTTCCATGTGTTTGCCCTCTTGGCGGATGGCCTTACTGACTAGCTGGTGGAAGTCAGTATAGTCACCCGATATCAGTTGTACTGATATGTTATCATTTAGGCCCTCCATGAACCTTTCTTGCTTGGCTTCATCGGAAGCCACATCTTCTGGCGCATAGCGGGCTAGTTGGTTGAACTTTTGTACGTACTCGTTGACGGTACGACTTCCTTGGCGCAGAGATCGGAACTCCTTCTTCTTCAATGCCATGGTGCCGGTGGGGATGTGAGCCTTGCAAAAGCTTTGCTCGAACTCGTTCCATGTCACCGTTTGCGGGTTGGCGTGCGAAGCGGTGAAAGTATCCCACCATTGAGACGCGGGCCCGTTCAGCTAATGGGAGGCGAACAGGACTCGCTCCCGATCAGTGCACTGCAGAATGTCCAGCTTCTTGCCAATCGACCTGAGCCAGTCGTCGGCGTCCATCGGTTCAAAGATCGCCGCGAAGGTGGGTGGCTTGATCCTCAGGAACTCAGAGAGACGATTGGGAGGTACTTGGGCAGGTTGATGATGAGCCTGAGGGTTGTTGATCGTCTGGGCTAATAACTGGATCAACTGGTTTTGATTGGCCATCAATTGTGCCCAATCCGGTCCTGCAAGGCGGGTGGTGGAATCGAGCGGATCGCTTCCTTGTGCTCCGGGTTGGCGTTGTCCATGCTGGAGTTCCTTCTTGTGTTCACCATCTATTGAGGCTTCCAGATTTAGAGAGAGAACTAAAGGAAAGGTTCTAGTAACAATCCCACCAAAACAACACACAAGAGCAAGGAAAACACGAATAAGAGCCAAACAAAACTTTTTATTTTATTATAATATTCTCGTGGCTGTTTACAAAGGTCTACAGCTCACGGATAGCGTTCTAAGATTCGGGGTCATCTACACACTAGCGCTGCGCTCGAGCCTCCTCGGAAAAGGCCCGGAATCAGTGGAACCTGCATCTTCTGCACGGAGCTCGGCAAGTTCCTCTTCGCATGCGCAGAGCTTCTGCTGTGCGGTGTGCAGCTCGTCCAGGGTGGTCTGGTACATGTGATCCATGGACTTGGTGAACTCCACCAGTCGTACGAGGCGGGGGTTGCTCTCATACTCTGAGACGAAGTCGCCGCAGCCCACGTGGAGTCTTCATGGGGAAGTAGCGGAAATCGGTGCGCAGCAAGTCTCGAGCGTAGATGTTCCGCAGCTGGCGAATGGCCTCTCGGGCTGCATCCTGTACTCCGTCAAAGAAGGTGGCTCGAGGTAGGGGTGCGTCGAACACGTAAATGGCTCCGCTTTGCTCAAAATCTCTCAAGATCTTCACTTCTACCCTCCAGCGTTCCTCGTCTCCATACATGCCAACATACCCTTGGTAGAGGGGTGCAGGCGGAAGTTGAGCTCTTGCATGAGGTTGTACAGATCATCGCGAAGAGTCCTAAGGGTTCCATGGGAGACGCGGGTGGGTTGCTCCATCTAAAATTTGGAAGGGGAGAGGAGTTAGTAATCGGTTTTGGTAAAGAGATTGAGAAAAGGGAGGGATAATTTTTAAAAGGGGCATTCTTTATTAAAATATATCCTTAAAGTTGGTCTCTAGCTAAGGTCACGTCTTAGAGTCATTGTTGCTCTGATACCATTTCTGTCGGGACCCGGAACAACAACTCCGAGCCCCTCTGTGTAAATCGCACTATCCCAGGAAAAGCTAGTGCACACAGGTTTAACAGCAATGTATATCATGCAAAAGTAACCACGAGATATTAATAAACGAGAATACAGCCTTAAGGCCAAGTCTTACAATAAGGGCACAAGGCCAACAAAATAAACAAAAACAGCGGAAAGATAGTAAAGGTGGCAAAGACACCCATCCAAATCTCCCACAGCGAATGAGCGATCAAGACGATCCTACTCACAAGTAGTCCTCACCATCGTAGTCGCCGTCGAAGTCTAGCAACAGACTTAGCAAGGTGAGTACAGAAGTACTCCCAAGGTAAGCAAGTAAATGCTTACGCAAGTTACACCAGGAATTATAACAGAGTTGATGCATGCATAATGGATTTCAAAGGAAAGCTTAATAGGTAATGTGCGAAAGCAATACTTGAATTTAAATACAATAACGTAAATACGAAAAGCTGAATTTTAATACAAAGATATGAAACATTGTTTTTAACAAGTAATACCGTTAGTGTAGGCTCCAACCCACACTAACCTATCCACGGAATCCACCCGACCATTACCAAATCCAACGCTTGTTTTGCCAAAACCAAGTTTTATGAAAGTTCAAGTCTATTCGTGAAGACTCTACTCAAGATGTCCATGACCGTGGACACGGCTATTCGAGATAGTTTGTTACTCTGCAGAGGTGTACAACTTTACCCACAAGACATTCCCTCTCACTTGAGCCACGCGATCAACACACTGCCTTAGGTGTGAGGCGGAGAGTCCATGACAAAGCTGTTCCAATGTTCCATAGCCAACATAATCACGCCGCCACTAAGGTTTCACCACAACTCGAATCCACGAGTTGGAGCCCCCTCTGGTGCCATGTGAGACTTCCCACAGCCTACGCCGCGCTCACATTCAGCCTATAGCGAGACTATTATTGGAACTTCACAAATTACTTAGCCAGGTCCGTCCCATACCGGACTTGTGGTAGTACGAAGTGACTTCAAAATAATTCACGTAAACGGTCCTTAAGTTTATTTAGGCTCAACCACATACCCCCGTGCACGATAATCAACCAGGTGTCACCAAACACGAGGCATACCGGCACCCACCACCTAACCATTAGCCTAAGTCCAAAACATGTTTTCTATTTTCATTTTTAAATAATTTCCGTAAAACCACCCTTGACTCTCCGAAGTCAAGTCTCATTTTCAAACCGACATTTCATGTGAAAGGTTCGTCCCACCTACCGGTTATACTAAGCCAGGCTAAGCATTTCTACAAAAATTTTCTAGTCAATACTATGGTACTAACTAGTTTTCAGCTAGGGCGACAAGGTGTATGATTTAGAATTTCAAATGGGCTATAATCAAAGGATTATGGGTATATCTAACATTTAAACTGGATTTTTAAATTAATTTGAGTAGAAGTACGCATGCATATATAGTAAAACAACATACATATATTTAAAATACTGGGTTCAATATGGTCAAAGGTGCAACTTGCCTTGATCGAAGTCCTGCTGCGATTCGTCGAATTCAAACTCTCCGGAATCGTCAATATCTAACGAAAGAGCCAATTCAAACCAAAATTCAAACGAAACCCAAATAACTTCCAAAAATTATAAAATAAACTGGGAGATAGAATTTTGAATTTTGGATGTGGACCAACAATTCTTGGAAAGGATTTGAGGCTTTTAAAAGAAATTGGAAGTTTTAATTTAAATTTAAACCTTGGAATTACAAAATATATTCAAACAAAATTTAAATAAATTTCAAACTTTCAAAATTATTCCAGAAATGGATAGATCATGATTTTAGAAAAATTTAAAAATTTGAATGGGTCAATTTGGAGTTAAAATGCAAACGTTATAGCCTTCCAAAGTTTGAATTCAAAATAAAAGAAAAAGGGTATTTTCTGGATTTATTTTTAAACCGAAAAGGATTTATGACGTCAGCACGAATTATTTTTCTAAAGGAAAACATAGATTATGACGTCAGCCCTAGGATTAATATATTCGGGCAGAGGCTGACAGGTGGGGTCCGGTGTGGTGGACCGAGTCCATGGACCCGAGGGAAGGGTGAGGTGGCAGACGGGCGCTCGGGGGCGAGGTGGCGCTGGCGTGGCTGCCACGTGGCTGCCACTTGGCACCACGTGGTCGCTACGTGGCTGCCACGTCACGGCTTTATGCCGACGTGGCTGCACGCGTGAGTGGCGGGGGCGCGCGGTGGCGCCGGCGTGGCGCCGACCGCCGCCACTGGCTGCCACGCCGCGCCAACTCGCCCGACGGCCGACGTGGCCGCCGGGCGGCGGCGCGCGGGGCCGATGGTCGCGGGAGTTCCGTGAGTGGCGCGCCGCCAAGGGTATAAAATGGCGAGGAGAACGCGGGAGTGCATCGGTACCTTGCGCGAGGCCGAGGTGACCGGAGAGGGAAATCGGCGGAGAGGCGCGGCACGGAGAAGGGTTCACGCGGCGGAGAGGTTCCGCGACGCAGCAGCTCGGGAGAGGTCGCGGTGTTCGCCAGGCACCAGCAAAGGTCGGGAGGCGCCGCGCGGCGAGGGGCTTGAGCTGGCCGGAATCGCCGCCGGAGTAGCCGAGCCGGCGGAGGGAAAATCGGGCGCAGGGGACCCTCGGGGCTGGATTATGCACTCTGGAGGCTCGGGGGGTGGCGGTGTGGGGAGGGGAACCTCGGGGTGCGGGTTTTATAGGTCGGGGAGGGGGGTAACGGCCACGTACAATCCGCCGGTTTTGAAACGGACGGGAGGTTGAATGCGCCGGCGAATGGGGCGAATTGGGGGTTTATGCCCGCAACGGACGGGGGGAGGTGCTAATTGGAAACTGCGGTGATGCGGGGGAATGAATCGGCAAGAAACCAAAGCTTTCAAAGCTTCGGTTTTCAATCAATGGCGGCGGCAGCGGCGGCGATCGCGCGAGGGAGAAAGGAAAGGGGCGGGGACGAAGGGCCTGACAGGTGGGGCCCGCACGTCAGCGAGAGAGAAAGAAAAGGAAAGAGCGAGGGGGACGGTTGGATGCTTGACGGTGGCACGGGGGAGGGATCGGGACCGCTGGCGCGTTGCGAAGGGGTAAGTGAATGGGGACGGCCGAGATTCGATCCGACAACGAAGATCAGATCGGGGCCGATCGGTGCGTTAAGTGGGAGGGGGCGGTTGAGATCAGGTACGGTAACAGAGGACGGCGTGCGTTAAGCCACGCGTCGATCGGGGGGGATGAAGCGGGCGAAGCGGTAAGTTGCGGGGAGCGGCGGGGATTGAACCGGGCGGGAGAACGGACGGCTAGATACGCGACACGCGTCGCACACGGGGTGAGGGAAGGCGGGGAGAGGGTTTAAGTTAGATCGGACGGCTGAGGAGGAATCTGGCGAGCGGAGGGGACGCCGATGCTTGACACCTGGCGGCCGGGAGGGGTTTTTGGGATTTTCTTTCTTTTTGATTTTCCAGAAATGCTATTAAGCTTTAGAAAACTCAAAAAAATACCAAATAAATTTTGAAAAATCCAGAAAAATTCAGAGAACTATCTGGAGCTATTCTAGACTTAATAAAAATATTTTCCACTCATTTTAACAAGTATAATTTGCAAAGGTACAATTTGATTTTAAAGGGAAGGTTTTAATTCCTTCTAAAATCTAGAAAAATTCATATAACCTCATGTTTGACTTTAGGAAGCTGAAATACATTTGTTTTAACTTTCAGTAATGTAATAAATTCATTTTTGACTTTTATAAATTAAAGTTTATAATTTTTCTCAATTCAGGACTTTAACATAACTCCAGAAAATCCAATAAATTCCAGATTTGATTTTCAATAAAGGAACAAAATTTTGGGATGTTACATCGGCACATGGAGCATGGTGCCCGAAGCCCGTACCCGGGAGTCCAGCGTGGCTCCTAGGTTAGGCGCGCCCGTACACGCACTATGGCAGCCCAAGCACCAGAGGCTTCCCACCTCGCCGTCACGACAACGAGTCCAATGGTTTGTCCTCGACCTTTTGTACTTGCTCATGCGTGCAAACAGGAATTTAATAAAGTTCGCCGTTTGCAAAGCTATTCATGCTCCCCACCAAAAACGTGCGGAGGCGTGCCTCTGCACGCACTCCTTGGAGTATAAAAAAGACGTAGACGTTTTCCCTGCGCACTCTACTGAGTATAAGCAAGACGCGGAGTTCCGCGCACGCGTCGGTGTCACTACCACGTGTACTCTCCGGAGTATAAAGACATGGTCGATGTTCCCACGCACTCCACGGAGGTCCGCCTCCGCACACGCACTCCACGGAGGACCGCCTCCGCACATGCACTCCACGGAGGCCCGCCTCCGCACACGCACTCCACGGAGGCCCGCCTCCGCACACGCACTCCACATAGGCCCGCCTCCGCACACACACTCCATGGAGGCCCGCCTCCGCACACACTCTACGGAGTATAAATAAGACGTAGCGTTGAGGTCCGCCTCCGCACGCACTCTACGGAGTATAAATAAGACGTAGCGTTGAGGTCCGCCTCCGCACACACTCTACGGAGTATAAATAAGACGTAGCGTCGAGGTCCGCCTCCGCACGCACTCTACGGAGTATAAATAAGACGCAGCGGGATGACGCCTCCGCGCGCACTCTACGGAGTATAAATAAGACGCGGATGTTTTCCCTGCGCACTCTACTGAGTCTAAATAAGACGCGGATGTCCCGCGCACGCGCTGGTGTTATCACCGCGTGTACTCTCCTAAGTATAAATAAGACGTGGATGGTATTCCCACGCACTCGCTGGAGTCTACATACAACGGCGCGCAGGCACCAGAGGCTTCTTGCGCTTCCAGCAAACTACGTGCACCGCATGGACGGGCGGCCGTGAGTGCAGGGGCGAGGCGCACGAGCTCAATGGCCTGCACCTCTGCAGAAGAGGCGAGAAACCAAATGCGCTCGTGGAAGCCTGCCCCCGGAGCTGCCACGCCCCCTCTGCACCACACCTCGACGCCAGCTTCTCGCCAGACGAGCTGGACGGCGACACCGTGGAAGCGGCAAGACCCCTCCCCATCCCCAACGCACCACAGCTCGCCACCAGCTTTCCGCCCGATGAGCTGGACTGCGGACCCAGGGAGGTGGGGCAGCACACGAGATCAACGGCCCGCACTCCTGCCGAGGCGACGACGACACAAACACGCTCATGCAAGCCTGCCCACCTCACGGGCGGCCCAAAGTTAGGAGTTTCCTTGCTGAAGTACAAGTGAATTGCCCACCACCCTGCACCAGCCACGGCTCTTCGACGAATTGGCGAGGGGGAAACACATCGTGGCGTCGCATCCACCCCATATTGGCAGGATGTCCGACCCCGCAATCGTCCAGGCGACATCAGCCGCGCTCTGGAACACTCGGCGCTATCAGCACCGGCCAGCAAGTAGGAAGAAGCTGAGGCGCACTAAGGACAGTGAGTCCGCCAGGGGTAGTTGTAGGGGCGCGATGTCTGGGAAGGCGAATGCCGCTTCACTTGGCCGCTCCCCCCTTTTTAAAGAGCCCCAGAAGCAAGACCGCAGAAATTACGCCTCAAGAGTCCCATCGCCTGCCCAGGGGCACGTGGTGCAATAGTGTTGCCCCACTTCTGTTACAGGGCTCCGCCAACTACACTCCACGCGTCCCCTTTCCCGGGGGGCCTGAAGCAACGGACGATGGGCAAGGGACACCTCCCTCGCAGCCGTACAGCGCCATGTACAGAGCTCCGTTGATCTCGCCTCAGCTGTCCCGTCAGTGTCTGGGACTACCCGTGAGGTCCCCCATCGACCGCCGGGGATAGGACCTACGGAGCTAGGTCCCTGTTACTCCCCAAGCCTACTTTATCCTTATCCTGCCCAGCAGTAGAGGACGGAGCGTGAGCACGTCTACTTTGACTAGGCGCCAGCTCTGCTGCCACCACTTCGAAGGGTAGGGGACGGGCGCCGCGCGCCTACCCGACCAGGCGCCACTCGCGCCACCACTGCGCGTGGGGACGGAGCGCTCGCGCATCTACTTCGACTAGATGCCAGCTCCGCGGCCACCACTTCGAATGGTAGGGGACGGAGCGCTCGCGCGTCTACCTCGACTAGGCGCCAGCTCCGCTGCCACCACTTCGAAGGGTAGGGGACGGAGCGCTCGCGTGTCTACCTCGACTACGTGCCAGCTCCGCTGCCACCACTTCGAGGGATTGGGGATGGAGCGCTCGCGCGTCCATTTCACTTGGACGCCCGCTCCGTGCCTACCTCATGCGTCTACCCCAACTAGCCAACAAACTTCACAACAAGAGCACAAAGCGGATGCGCCCAAAAACGACGGTGGGGACGAACGTTTTGGCTTATCTACCACGCTGCTACATAGTGATTACAAAGCCCACCAGGCCAACACTACTCGTCCGGCTTCGCCTGGACGACCTTCCGCGCCGGAGCCTCCCCGTCGAGGGTCGATTCGCCCAGAAGTTCAGCGAGTCTTCGGCCCGCCACCAGCGCCGTAAACGGCACCGGGTCACAATGTCAGAAATCAGCAGCAGCTCCCCATCGGGCAGCTGCTTGGAATAAAATAGCGCGGTGGGTCAAAGAAGGGAAGGAATTTTCACTTCATTTGCAGCGTGAGTACATAGGTTACAACACACACTGGCGCACAAGAACCCCAGGGTCACACCTGCTTCGAGCCATCGGCCCCATCATCATCACGCCGGGCAACTCCACCCAGCCACTCGCCAAGGTTCGCCTCGCCGTACATGTTCCGCCGTAGCTCCACCTTCACCGCGGCCTCCCCGATGTACTCCCAGATCCATTTGTGGAAAAACTGAACGGCGGGCCAAACAACGCGCATGGCACCAGACATCACTCCGGCCCCAGCAGGCATCTCCAACTGCGAGCCGCCCAATTCGTCGATGTGGCGGCAGCCCTGGTGCCAGAGAAGAGCACACGCCAGGCATGCAGTCACGTACGAGCAGTGATTGCCAAAGGATGTCGCGGCGGCCTGAGCAAGATCGGCCGCTTCCCCAACCCGTCGAAGTGTCCATGAAAGCTCTTCGGGTCCGAATGAGTAGGGTGGCACCTCGGCAACAAGGTTTTCAAGGGTGCCCTCCAGAGCCAGCATAGCCTCCCATGCCATCGCCGAGGCGTCGCCCAGCGCCTAGTCCCGCTCCCTCAGAGACGCAACAAGGCGGCCCTTCTCTTCTTCCAGCATAGCAATCTGTCGAAGCAGGCCGTCCCGCTCCTCCACGATCGTCTGTCGAGTCGATGCCACAAGCTCCTCGGCATACGAGACGGCCCCCACGTGTTCTGCTTCCAGGCACCGCATGCGGTCGTCCTTAGCGGAACACGCCTCCTCCGACTCACGAAGGGCTCCTTCGGCAACGCGTAGTCGGTCCTCCAAGGGCTCCCATTCCCGGACATAGGCTACCTGCAGCGCCCGGCTAAGGGCGAAGGTCTACGCGATAAAGCAATCAATACACCTCCCAAGGGTCGCGGCCCGCGTGCTACTCAGGGTCAGACACTTACCCTCATTTTGGAGACCTCTAGCACTCCCTCAAGCAGTCCCGACCCACAAATCTGCAGCGCATCGCGGTCTAGGCTCGCGACCGTGCTATCCGCGACCCCCCGCCACGCTGCCAGCACCTCTGCTTGAGGGATGAAGTCCGCTAGATGTCGAGCGGCATCCGCGGTGATAGCCTCGGTGGCGCCAGATGTCCCTTCCAAGCAAACGTCCTTGTAATCCGAGGGCTACCCCCGTTCGGGGAACCATGTTGCTGCAAGGGGACATGGTGGTCAGCCCTGCGAACGCATAGCGGGTCACACCAAGAAATGTAAGTTTACCATCAGCCCCGCTCGAATCCGCAAGGATCACCGCATCCCCAGCCACCCTGCCAGGTGGGGGGACCTCTGTGTCGGAGCTTAGCTCCACCAAGCCCTCACCCCCGGCAGCCGCAGACCTAATCGGGGCCGTGGGGACACCGAGGCACTCGGTGTCTGAGTCGGAGTCCCATAGGGTTCCGACCCTGCTCGCTACAACGAACCCCCTCGATGAGCGAAGGGGCGATTGTGTGCGGGGCCGCTTCGCCTTCGGGGAATACGAGGGTGGCTCCACCTTGGAAACCGCCACAGGAGGAGGTTCCACCGTCGCACTCCGCCCCAGCATCCTCCGCGAGCGACGGCTCCGTCTCAACGTCGGCTGGCGGCGAAGAAGCACCCGCACCTGCCTCCAAGTCCGCATGCTCCGCGCCCGCTGGTACTCCCTCCCCCGCGGAATCACGGAGAGGTGGGCTTGGGGCTGGAACAGCGCGCTCTGGCACCCTAATTCCCAAGACTTCGCACACACGGTTCAGCCACCCCAGACCTGCCTTCACGGTGGCAGCTATGCGCAGCGTGTGTTCCCTGGCTGTGTACGGTCCGAGGAACGCGCCCACCGCATGCTCCACGTCTTCCAGGGAAGCACCTGCGAGGGGCACGGGGGCATGTTGTAAAAACAACAGCCCCAAGGAATAGCACACGAAAGCAAGCTCTAGCGCAACTTACGCGGACTGGAGGGTCTCGGCAGCGAAGACACGGACGGGCGGACGTTGTCGTGCCGAAGCTTCCCAGGAGTAACACGCCACTCTGCGGCAAGTGACGCCACGCCATACATGACGAACTCTTCAGCGAGGTCGCACATGTTGAAGCGGGCGGTGATCCCCACAAGCCTCCACGCTATTCGCTCATCCTCATCATCTATTGGTGCGCCGGGCGTGGTGTTAACCGCCACCGGCCGCCCCGAACACTCAAGGCCGCTACCGCTCGCCACGCGGTGATAGAACCACCGCCTCATCCAGTTCGGCTCCCACTCCACCCGACTCGACTCCGTGGGAAAAATCTTCTCACACTATAGGCCCCGTCCCCCTGATACTCTGACGCACACCGGACATCGTGGAGAAACGCGAACAGTGATGCGGTCAGCCAGCACACCTCCGTGCGCAGCGCCCAGCTGTACACGGCAAGATGGGCTATCACATTCGGCGTTATCTGCGTCAGCTCAAGCCTCAAAGCCCGTAGGACATTCCCGACATGTTGGGTGGCCGGAATGCGCAACCTAGCCTCAAAGTAGGCGATGAACACGATCGCCTCCAACATTTCGGGGTGTGGTTCGATCTCGTCGCCCGTGGGCAGTCGCACCTCACGCAGAAGGCCACGAATCGTCTCTTCCGTCACCAGCGTCGAGCCCAGGACATGGGAGCACGGACCCCCTACTCTCTCCGCCACCGTCCACCATTTGTCCACATGCGCGGAGTCGCGCCCCTCGTGTGTGTATCCCACCTCGAGCGGCGATGGTCGCTGGAAGACGGCGCTGTCATCGGCCGACTGGGCGCGCGCTCCGTCGTGTGCCATTGTCCTCCTAGAGCTCTGCGACAAAGGAGGCAGCAAGTAAGACAGGAGATTGGGCGTGTGACCAACAGCTAGAAGGCAAGGCGGTGAAAGTGCAGGTGGCGTAACACAAGGGGTATTTAAAACCCCCGCGTCTCCCACGCCATCGGTGAGCATAACTGCTGGGAGGTGAACCGCTCACCTTCCCACGATCGCGACCGTAGTGGCACAACTACCCATGCGCGCCAGGCCCGGTCAAGCGACGGTCACACCAAAGGGCCTGACAGCGCACGATGCGCCAATAGCGTCCCACCACGCGTCCGCTCGGGAATCTATGCAAAATAACCCGGCTCCGCCTTCGACGATATCTTCGCCCCCGCAAGGCAGCCCCGGGTCTACCTCTGGCCTCGACGCACACCCGCGCGCCAGGAGACGCCCCCCGTTTCGGAGGGTGCTCGCGGAGCAGACCATTCAACGGAGTTCACGCCGGTCGACGCAAAGTCAGCCAGTCACGAGGGGCGTTGTCACCAAAGCGCGCACAGGACGCGCCGATCAGCTAGATGATCGTGTGGCTGGCGCGCTTGTACCCGCGCAAAGCAGAGCTCAACCGCTCGAAGCGCAACGGCCTCCTTCCCCCGCGGGCGCGCTGCAGCGGCGGTCCTCGAATATTGTGCTCAAAAATAGGCCTCCTTCAGTTTATCAACTTGGCAATATTCTTCTGCATGTTCATGAACCGAAGAAGGCATATTTTCGAAATCAAGATCACCTCAGCTATGCCCGGAAGGCGCTACAGCCTTCCTGGTATATATATACAGCTGCCCCCCCGCATGGGGAAACCAACCGACGGAAGTCGAAGCGACGCGGTCGCCCACGTGCGGACAAGCGCAACCGGCGGAAGTCGAAGCGACGCGGTTGCTCATGCGCGTGCGACGTCCCAACTTGTTGCACCTGCGCACCTCGCCTGCATCGATGAAGTCTCCGTCCCCGCAGGCCAGCTGCGACCCCGCCCATGGACCCCGACTCTAAGTTTGTGCAGCTACGATCGAGACCGACGCACCAATAGCGCCCCGCTGCGCGTATGCCCGGGAATCTGCGCACAACAACCCCAGCTCCGCCTTCTGCGAAGCCTTCGCCTCAGCGGAACGACTCCAACTCCACCCTCGACGAGAACTTCGCCCCCACAGGGCAACCCTGGGTCCGCCTTCGGCTCTGGCACTTCGACATGCAGCCGCGCCAGAAGGTGCCCCTTCCGCTCCAGTGGCTCGGGACAACCCTGGCACTTGCTCCACATCATATCTCTTCACTCTTAACACAACCATTTTAACACCCTAATGTGTCCCATGCCTTCCCATGGATGCTAGGTTGCAGAGAGCGCTGGCGCAGCAGGTCAGTCGGAAGGAGTCCACACCGACCGACGTGAAGCCAGCCACCAGAAAGGCGCGCGCACTCGCGGTCGTCTGACCACACACAGCGCCCCGACCACCATCACCTCGGGATGTAACACCTCGGCACGCCCTAGGCTCAGAGAATATCTCAGAAACAAGGCCCGACGCCTCTTCCTCAGTGCAGGGCGCAATTCTTTCTGCCAGCTCAAGAATGTACCTTCTTCCGTCCACAAGCATGCACAGAGCACCCTAACTGACGCTAACCCTATTGCATGCTCGTGAGTGGAAGAGGCATATTCGTGATTACCGACGGAAGTCCAACCGTCGCGGCCGACCACGCGCGTCCAACCGGCGGGAGTCGAACTGACGTGGTCGCTCACGCGCATGTGACGTCCCAACCTCCCGCGCCTGCCTGCTCCTCCTGCATCGACGAGGTCTCTGCCTCCGCAACACAACTACGACTCCACCTGCGACCACCCAGCGCACGACTTCGACATCGACTCCGCTGCGGACCCATGGCTTTGACTCCACGGAGCCACGAGGAGCTACATGCGCAAAATCATCTTCGCCCACAATCACACAATGTCACAGGCCGCAGGTACAGAGGGGGCCAAAGGGCTCGGCAACATGGCTTCGGCCTGTGAAGCCCTTCACCATGAGAGACTCCTATTGTAGGGGTGGCCCCCACCTAAACCCAGCTAGCCTGTTGAGATGGTTATAAACCATATACAAGGACGTAGTTGCCCTGGGTCGGAGGCTCGGTATAAGGTTACGATTGTAAAGACGCTCTTTACGAGGGAACACATATATATATCATACAGAGCCCTTGGGAAAGACCAAGAGGACATTGCTCACCTAACTCTCCACTACCATACACCTCTCTCTCTGTTTGGTTTGTAGCCACAACAAGACAATTTCGCAATTTTTCCCGCCTCCCGTGATTCATCGAAAACCACGAAACTCCGTGATTCTGCTAAATACTCTTAGGGATGCCGTAAAGAGGTTCAGAGCATTACAAAAGTTATAGAAACAAAGCCCCTTTGTTATCATGAACTGTATCCATAGAAAGAGAATGGGGAAAGAGGTAGACACCTTCTAATAAACTAAAGAAGAAATATTTGCCCAACTTTGAACTTGTGTCAACATGATCAATAGCCTTCTTGGAGACCTACAAATTAGGAGGAACCAAGGAACTTACAAAATTTAAACTAATTTGGCATCATGAAGTTATCAGCAATATCCAGACTTACTATTGCTACCAAGTCGCATAGTAGCAAAAACAGAGAATTGACTTACGAACGTAGGCGCAACAGTTGATTAGGGCATGAACCTTTGGCCAAGAAGCGAAACAACCCTAGTAATGATGTTGCTTTCCGGCGATTTGATTTTAGCCCGGTCTTGGCATTATATAAAACAACGCAAACCAACATTTGCCTTCACATGTCCAGAACAAGAAATGGCATTACAAGGGCACACACCTGCGATGACAGAGGACATAGCCTCATTGAGTAAACTGGTTGACCATTGTAGCAATAACTAGGTTTGAAGGAGAGTAGTTGTCGAAACCAGAATTGGCCATTTCGAATCCTATGTGATTCCACCGCACTATTCTCTGAATCAGTAGATAGTGCCCACAGATACATCACTGTATATCAAAAACATATTATGCGGAAGCGTAGTTCATACAGTAATAACTTACACATGGGCCTATTGTGCCAGAAACAAAGAATGCAGCAGCGGAAACTTCACACAGGTGGGACCCTCAGTACTTGCCCATAGGCAGCTAACTGGGGTTTCGCGACCTAGTTCTTGGCCTCCCTGGATACTAGATCTGTTGACCCTTTTTGAAGCATTGCAGGGCCTTCTCTCCTTTTTCCTGACTGACTGGATGGTAGTAATTAAGCAAGAGTGAGTACAATCGTGCTCAACAAGCACCACACAGAATGCAATTACAATACATGCAAGGCTGTGAAAGGAAGGCTTGAGGTTTCTTTAGTTGCGAAAGTAGTGATTCAAAGATACAATAAATAATAAAACTCTTGAGACTTAGCGGTTTTAACCAAAACAGATTTTATAAAGTTGATTATGAGGATGCAATATTAATAGTAGCATATGTTATATCCACCTTTTACAGTGCATGGTTACCTCCACCAATACTACTTTTTATCATCACTAGAGTATATCTCTCCAGTAAAAATTAAATTCAGAGTACCTCCCTCTGATAGATTTTTATTGTAACAACCTGATTTTTTAGAGTTTTTAAAACCTGGAATTTAAAAATAAATTTTCTAGATTTTTCTGGAATTAATAAAGCTTAATTTGAATTTTTTAGAATTTTAAAGAATTTAATATGATTAAATTAAACTTCAACATGAGCTGAAAATATTTTATTTGAGTTCCTTATCTCTCAAGGATTTTTCTGCTATTTTTGGTGAATTTTTGGGATTTATCTGCTATTTTCTAGAGCTCTATTTTGTTTATTTGAATTTCTGAAATTAAGAAAATCCAAAAAATCCTTTTAAACCCCGGGCCCGCTTCCTCGCCGCCTGATCCTCCCCCCACGTGTTAGCATCCGATCGCCTCCCTGCGCCGCTCCCGCCCGAGCCGCCCCACCGCCCGATCCTCCCCGCCTGCCACGCGGCGCCATCCCGTGCCCGCCCGCTTGCTCGCCCGCGCGCTCCCGCCTCCCTCGCTTCCCCGCCGCCCGATCTCCCCTCCCCGCCATGCGTCGGCAATGCGTCGGCCAGCCCCGCGCAAACCCTAGCGCCCGCGCCCTCGCTCACCGCTCGACCGCTCCATGCATCCCGCTCGCCCCCGTCGTTGGATTGCGCCCGCGCCACGCATCGCGCCGCTCATGCCCGCCCGCGCCGCGCCCTAACCCTAGCGTCCACCTGGGCTCCGCTCGATCGCAGCCGCCCGTGGTGCCACGCATCACCTCCTCGCATCTCCGTCTCCGATCGGGACTCGTCTCCCCCGCGCCGTCTCCCTCCCGACCAACCTCAGTTTGCGTGCTTTAAAAACCGCCACCCTCGGTTCGTGTGCTCCATCGTCGCCACCGCCGCATCCTCTCGCCTTGCGCCGCCGTCCCGGAGTTGCGCTGCCGTCGCCCCGTGCGTCCCCGTCCGCGCCCGCGCTCGCTGAAGCCATGCCATCCGCCCTCGCCAGAGAACTCCCGCCGGTGCCTCGTCCTCGCCTCGCCGCCATCGCCGTTCCGGGGTCCCCGTCGCCGCTTCTCACCGCGCCCGCACTCGTCGCCGGCGTCGTCATCTTCCTGCCGGTAAGCCGCCACCGTCCCCCGACGACCCCGCTCACCGGACCCCCTCCCTTCCGCCGTGCGCCGCGTTTGCCAAAGCTCTCCCGCACCCGCGACAGACGCGCCCCGCCTCGGTCCATGTGCACAACCCCGAACCCCACGCTCGCCCGCGTCGCACCCTCGTCAGCGACGCTTCGTGCGGCGTGCCGCCACGTGTCGTCCATCCAACCGTCGCCGCGCCCGATCTGGACCAACGCGCCAGATCGTGCCACGCGTTTCCCTCCGCGCCGTCAGATCAAGCCGCGCCGCCGCGCGCCCGAGCCGCCCACGTCAGCCCTACACACGTGGCATGCCACGTCAGCCCTATGTCCATGTGGCAGTCACGTGTCACGCCACGTCAGCCAAATCCCGCCACCCGAGCCACGTGGCAGCCACGTCAGCATGCCACGTCACCCCGTGCCACGTGGCAGCACCAGCAGCTGCCACGTCAGCACCGCCCTCCCCGTGTGCACTGTTTTGTGGACCGAGTCCACCGTGAACTTGCTTTTCCGTGGACCGGGTTCACAGCACAGTGTACTTTCCGATTTTCTGTATTTTCCTTAAGGGTTATTTTTCCGAGAGCCCGTTCTCCTCCGTCCTAGCTCCGATTGACCCCGTTCTTTTTTCTAAATTCATCTAAAATCGAGCTCTAGCTTTTGGTTCTGGTTTCATGATTTTTGGAGTTCGTTTGCTTATTATTTTATGTGTTTTTCTTATTTTGATCGTTTTCTCTCTCGTTAGATTCGGATTCCGGTGGAGCAGGTTCTACGCCTAAAGATCATGAGTACCTCGCTGAGCATAACCAAGGCAAGTCGTGTCCTTTGATCATGTTGAACCCAGTTTGCAATCTATTATTTAATTAATTTGTTTTAAATTACATTGCATCGTTATTTTTATTCAAACCCTTGTATTGGTAGTTATCGTCCCAATTGAATTTATCCCTCCTTGATAATTTGGAATGCCATGATACCATTGTCACCATAGGTGGGGAACATACTAGTTATGCTAGATTATTTGTCACATGGGTTGATACGATAGAATACTTAGCTTTGCTTATAGTTACGACTCGGTCTATCATCACATGTGAATTGTCAATTTGACTTAATAAGATATGGAACTGTGGTTGGTGCCACGTTTATTAAAATTTGGGCCATGGCATTGGTGTGTCATTGGCGTGGTTATACAAAACTAGTTTTGCACTCGGGCCAGTGATCGTGCAGTAAAGGGGGGAAGTGTTGGAGCACTTCGAGGGATGTGGTAGTCTCGCCCGGGTAGACTTAAGGACTTAACTTTGTGTGCCATTGATCTGAACTTTACCGTGCAAACCACATGTCTAGTATGGGATGGACCTGGCTGATTAATTTGGGATATTTCAACTTTAATCCAGCCATTGAGATGAACATGGTTGCTGATTTCTATGTGGCGCAAGGGGGTGAGATGCGAAACCCTAGCGGGCGGATTGAGTTGTAACTGAACTTTGTAAAGGCCTTGTTGTGATTACCTTAAGCTGAGGCTAATCACATCATGTGGGTACAGTTGTGCAACCTCTGCAAAGTGTAAAACTATTCGAATAGCCGCGTCCTCGGTCATGGACAATGCTCGGTGATTTCACACGAGGGGTAGTTATTTCCGAAAACTTGTGTATTGTGGTTGGACAGTGAATGGTTAATCCACTGTTAGTTTAGCTTGTGGATGGGAGGTCCATAAGCGGTTGGTTTAGCTTATGGATGGGAGGTCCATAAGCGGTTGGTTTAGCTTGTGGATGGGAGGTCTGCAAGTGGTTATGTCAATTTCTTTAATTATTTATTTATTTATTATTGTTTTACTTAAAGTTCGCTTTCAATCTATTTACTGTATTTACCTTCAACTGTTATTTATGCAAATTAACCTTTCAGCCTTCCTTTGGTAAGCCTTGCATACTATATTGCATTCATTTGTTACAAACGATTTGCTGAGTACCAATGTACTCATGGCTTTATGCCCAATGTTGCTCAGTTGAGGAAGAGGAGTATCACCAGCAGGAGGTTCCAGAAGGAGAGTACTTCGACGACTTCACGAATTAGGCTTCGTTCTTCACTCGATAGCCTGTGGACTTGTCGATTGGCCGCTACGCTTTATTTTGGATTTCCGCTGCTAGTTTTAAAGCCCTTCCGGCTAGAGATATTATAAGCTTGACCATAAGGTCGTACCTTTTGAGATTTATTGATATTTGAGCCTTTCCTTTATTTTATCGTGTATATGGTTGTGATGACATCTATGTTTGACTGTGTGCACTAGCATGATCCTGGGACAAGTGCAGAATACACAAAGAGTCTTGATTTGCATATTTGGGTCTCAACATTTATTCCGCCCGAAAAGATTTTTGAAATAGAACTAACTCGAGGAAGTTCCCATGTCCGCCCTTAACCGTGGGTACGGCTATTAGAATAGTTTATACTCTGCAGAGATTGTACATCTTTACCCATAAGAGATAACCCAATTGCTCTATTCCACATGTTTCCTTAGATATGTAGATCAAGAGGATTACCACATGACCTTTACAATGCACCTAGTAAAGGATTGCACTCGCTAAGGTTTCATATCAGGGAAAGCTTTTTTTTTTTGCCTCACCTAGACCCCCTCTTGCGCCACACGGTGGCTTAAACCAGCGTGACGACCTGCATCCACGACGGCTTAAACCAGCACCATGACCCGTGGGTCACGCCGAAGTGCTTTCCTTTACTGTCAATGCAAATTAGTTAGTCATGCCTACACTTTACCAGCTTGTGGTTTGTACTGTTTTACATGGAGAGGTCAACACAGGATTAAGTCCTTAATTTATCCAGACGGTGCATACCGCAATCTACAAATTCTCGTGTTACATCCACACCAACCACTCTTACCAACCGCTCAGACAGGTAAAGCAAGTTATAGGGTTTTGAGAAGCATAAGATAAAATGTACCAAATTATCAGTCATGTACATCCTATGACTGCCCAAAATAATTTCGCATGTTTGAAGAGTAATGAGTATGGCAGTTTAATGCTCTGAACTTAAACTTGCTTGGCATTAAGTATGACTTAGCTAGTAAAGCTATTATTAATATCTAGGGTGACAAGAGATCAGTTAAATCGAGCGATAAAGAGTGTCATAGTAATATTGGTAATATCAAATGGGCAGTAACTACCTTACATTTTGACATACATTTGCATAATCAACTAAGCATGCACATTGATAATTTAAAAGAACATAATTTTTGTAAAATATAGGATCAACATGATCAAAGTGATAACTTGCCTTGCTTGGTTCACTATGGCCTTGATTTAGCTCAAAGGCTGATTTAATCAGTTAGTCGTATTGGATCCTTGGTCTTTTCTCCGCTTGCACTTTGGTTCTACTTGGGCTTGTCGCCTTCCGAGTTTGTAGCTTCTAATATACGGCAAACGAACAAAAGACCAAACAAATCCAAATGGCGGCAAGAGTCCAATTCAATTTAATTTTTGTTATAAGTCGGGAGTAGAGAGAGTGGGTTGAAGTTAGGGTGACATAGTCAACGGAATTGGGCGAAGGAAGGAGGTGACTAGGCAGCTTTATCGTGAGGAAAAATTTTATGATCAGGAAGGATTAAGGGTAAAGGAACACTTATAGGATGCTTCTGATGTGACAGAGAAGATTGGTAGGCATAGCCGATTTAGACAGTGCTAAGGCTTGATCTTCTAACTTACAACTCCCTCTTTATTATTTTACATTTATCAAGGAAGTTCCATGAGTTAAGCAGGACTTACGGACAGATGGGAGATATTCTTCTGGGGCACCGGGTATTGTCTAATTGGTTGAATTCAACTATTAAATTCGAGATGTAGGGTTATCTTTGATTGGCCTTTTCTGAATTAATTAAATCATTGAGTAAAAAGGATTTAATTATGATGTGGGGTGATTAGTAACCTGTGTGAGAAGTGCAATTCTTAAGCTGAACTCTCTTTCTGGGATTGTCCTGATTCATTAGCGTAGCAAAGTTCCTTAAGGGTCTTTATGAAATCTCGAGATAAGGCAAAATACTTGTTATTTTGGCGAGGTTGACATTGCGTAAGAGAAATCATTATTTTATACAAGGTTTTGACGGAAAATAGATGTTGACAACTTAGAATTATATTCAAAAGGTACTTGGTTAATCACACGATTTAAGAGGCAAGTTATAAATTTTCCAGCTATCTTGGAGATGTTCCAAACATGCGGTGATTTAGGATTTAGACCATGGTACATAGAGATGATTCGAGGCGACTTAATTTTAAAGGGTTTATCAAAATTTATCCTGAGCATTAGTTAAAAGAGAAGCCTCCCAATTTCTAGATTTAGGTTTGAGGACAAGGAGATAACAGATAGGATTTAGGCTTGTCGGGTTCTGAGAGGATTCATAATTAGTATTCGAGTGGTATTGTGGTTATTTAGGTTATTCTTAACAAGTCTCAAAACCTATTTTACGAGGGCATGCATTTCTAAATTAATATTTTTCATAAGGATTAGCTTACTAGGTCTAGTTTAACATGAAATTAATCAGGATTAAATTTTCAAGTTATAAGCTCCTCTGCTCAGCCTTACATGTGGATTATCATCTTGTTTTCTTATTTCCTAAAGCAAAGTTAAGCTCTTAATTTAACTGTATAGTCCTTTTAGTTGGTCTCTAAACTAGTTTGTATCCTTATTTCTGGCTACTGCTCATATTTTAACACACTGTTATCTTATATAAGTCTTAGGTCATTAAGTAAAATATAAGAGGGGATTGAGACCTTTACACACCAATTCGGACCCCCGGCAAGATACTTAATTTATCAGCTTAATTAGTCAAATTGGTTATCTAAAGGATACCTCAAGCGAAAAGCAATAACCAATCTACACAAAACTTTCCTCAGATCAGCGAATTTATCGGCTTAGTTAGTCAAATTGATTATCTGAAGGATACCTCACGCGAAAAGCAATAACCAATCTACACAAAACTTTCCTCAGATCAGTGAGCCTAGCTTTTTCCTGCCTGAAGCCAGCTGTAAAATGGGGTGGCCCACCTGTCAAAGATCGAGAGGGGGCTAAGGAGTAAGGCAAAGGGGAGTGAGCTTCATCGGAAGCAATGTGTCGAAATGCGGCGCCCAGTGGGTGGCGACGTCGCCGACGAGGGGTGGCCAGGGAGGTGATGGTGACCAGTAAAGTGGAGCCTCGGGGAGTAGGGGAAACTAGGAAAGGAGTTGCTGTGGCTTGTGGTGGCATCAGGGCGACTGGCGGCGGCGTGAAGCGGCCGACAGTGTGGCTTAACAATGCACCGGCTACCGAAGAGAGGGGAGAGCAGATCAAGGTGAGCGTGAGCATAAGCGAGGTGCAAGGAGCTTACCTAGGTGGTCAGGGAAGCCAGGGGTGTAGCGGGGGAGGCCGGCGGCGAGCGCAGGTGGCGGCGCTGGATGGTTCCCGTGGGTAGCTCACTGGAGGGAAGGAAAGCCGAAAGCAGCTCCGAGGATGGCTTCGAGGGGTCGTCGAGGTGCTTCAGGAGCATGGAATCGGAACAAGGCCGGCCGGAGGAAGAAGGGGCAGCGGTAGAGGTTGTTTTGGCCGGAGGCGATGAAGACGGTCCATGTGGCGAATTCCGGTGATTAAGCTTTAGTTAATTAAGGGGAGAGATTGAGGTGGTCGGGGAGCATGCCGTGATGCGGTCGGTTTGTGGGAGCGGTGGCCGAAGTGGTGGGATTTACACAATGCACATCGGCGGCTTGAGCACCACATAGGGAGGAAGAAAGGGAAGAAAAGGGGGATGGCGGCAGAGACGCGAGCCTCAGGGTTGCCTTTCTAGCCAAGGAAGGTAGTTGGCTGTTGGACGCCATTGAAGACGGGCGCTGGTGAAGTAATGCTTGGGCAGCAAATTTGAGCGGAGTGGCAGGGCTAGCGAGGTGCGGCATCTTGTTCCAGCGGGGCGGCGCGCAGTGCCTAGTAAGGTATTGACGCTGGATGGGATGGCCAATGGAAGTAGTAATGAAAAAAGGGGGTTGGAAGAGGGAGCTAGGCCGGTGGGAGCAGGGTGGTGCTAGGTGTACGACCGTCGAGGCAAACTGGGGGCGGCAGCATTCTGAGGTGCGGGGTGGCCGACGCATAGGGTTGGGCCACCGTGGAAGGGGCCAGGGACAGGGGAAAGGAAGGAGAAGCGAAGGGCGCAGGTGGGCCAGAGCTACAATGCGCAATCGCTTGGGGTTGGGTTAGAGGGAGAAGAAAGAAGAAGAAGGTGGTCGGGCTGGAGGTGGTAGCTGCTAAAATGGAGAGGAGGAAGGGGCAACGGGAGAATGGGGGAGGCCGAGAGAGAGGAAAAGAGATAGGGGAGTGGCCGGATGGGCCAAGTGGGCTGGGGATCCAAAAGAATTTGGCGTGGGCCGAAAGAAGAGTTTCTGAAATCTTGAGAGTTTTTGCAAATTGGATTTCTTTGCCACATTAGGTGAGAAGAGAGTTTCTAACTTTGGCTTTTAACTCAGAGCTTAATCTTTAAACTTTTAGTTTTAAAATTTTAATTTGAATCTAGTATTCAGCGCAGGTGTAGGATCAAGGATAACCGACTAGAGGGGGGTGAATAGGAGGTTTTAAAAATCTTAACTAAACTAAACAATTAAGGTCTAGATGATCACTAGGTAATCAACTAAGTGATGAGCAAACCTACACAATAAGAATGATTCTAGGCAATTGACAATAAGCAATAGAGTGAAATATCAATTATATAAAGAACAAGAGACAATCACAAAGACACTTGATGTTTTTACCGTGGTATCGGAAACTTGTCGGTTTCCACTAATCCACGTTGAGGTTAGCCCGAACTAATCGGACCAGCTCCACGAATTAAGCCGAAGCACCTCGATCACTATTGGTTGCTCTTCCTCGGCTCCAGAGATGGCGAGCTCCACACCACTCACAAACTTGTCTGGGCTTCTTCACAAACTTCCTTGAAGAAATCACCGGCAATCGATCTTCCCGCCGTCTAGGTGCCGACAAGCACCAAGAGAATAGACCTCGATTTCACTTGACGGCTCTCAAGTGCACAATGGATCAACAAGAATTGAATGCACTCCAAAATCTCTCAAGTAGCTCAAAATGAATGCTCAAGAGTGCAAAGAGAGTGGAGTGAATGCTCTAGAGCTCAAATGAGTTCAATAAACTTCAGCAACCTGCCCAAGTGCAGATGGAGGGGTATTTATAGCCTCACCAACCAAAACTAGCCGTTGGATAAAATTAATCCAGAAAAATCAGGGAAATCGGTACTACTGCCGTTGAAAGTGCGGTACTACCGATTTTTTACTGTAGCAAAGAGTAACGGCTATGTGAGGCGGTCAGAACTAGCCGTTGGATTTTAGCGCGGTACTACCGCCGTTGAAAGTGCGGTACTACTGCAGGTAGGTGCGGTACTACTGCACGGCGGATGTACCGCCGTGCATAAATCGGTGCTACCGATTTCTTTGTGGCTAAGTTCTTCTTGGGGATCTTTCTGGAAAAAACGTTCCGACGATCGGTACTACCGCTGTACCATACGGTACTACCGTAGTGCGGTACTACCGCCATTCATAATCCGGTACTACCGATTTTTTGAGGTGAAGTCCCCAAGAGGATGCTCTTCTGGAAAAATCATTCCGACAATCGGTACTACCGTTGTATCATGCGGTAGTACCGCAGTGCAATACTACCGCCATTCATATTCCGATACTACCGATTTTTTAGGCCTCCCCAGATACATGCATACATTCAGATATCTCGACATAATTCAGAACAGGCACGAAGGAACTCAATAAAACTCTCAGCTACATCCATCTATTCATTTTTCAATCTTCCCTCATCTTTGCCAAACACAAATTGACCTCACGTCTCGACAATGCAACAACCGACCTCATTTCTTGATGTACCAAACATAGGAACATCTCTAGAACACAAGAACAAATCTTGACACAAATTGTGAAGAAAAAACCCAGAAATCGCACCAATAAATTGGAAGAAAAATTTTGATTCGGTAGTCACAAGTTGCGATGGCCCGAGTACAACGCACGTTGAGCTGCCGTTCGTCGAGCCGGCGTTGCATCCTGTCTCCCACGCGTCCTCGTCGAGTTTGCCATCGAACTTAGGGCGTCAAGTGCTAACCCACGGCCGCGGTTGCACGTGCGCGAAATGTGCGACTAGATCCGACGACCACCACCCTCGTGTGGGCGTGAGTGGAAGAACGGGGATTCTTGGAGGGGTCACCACCGGATGCGGTCGTCGTCGCCGTGGGACCCGTTGGATTTCTCGGAACTAGTCGCCGTCGTCGTGCGTCGCGCGAGAGAGGAGCCGTCGCCGTCGTCGCCACCGCCGCACGGAGATGGGGACAGGGAATTGGAAAAAAAGGTTTGGGAGATGGGGATTGGTTCGAGGGATAAAGGCAGCGGGAGGAGGAGAACGACTTGGGCTATTTGGATTATCCGGGTATTTTTTAAACTATTATTTCGATTTATAGTCGTTGAATTAGAGATTCAATGGTTACGAATTCTATCTTTTCAAAAAAAAAAAAAGAGCTGTTGGACCGAATAAGCGCTCTTTTGAAGTCTTCATGCGGTCAGTTAAGAGAACTGATAGCCTTACAGGTGGAAAGTTTAAATAGGATGTGGTATTGAACTTGCAAAACCATACCACACTTGTTTGGAAAAGAGTGAGAATAAAATGATTATTCTTACTGACCCTCTGACTAAAAAAATAGGGCCAACTCCGTACTTTGATCAGGTAGCGGGGGTGTAGATTTTTTTAGCTATACAATCTCAATACCACATGTTAGTCCCATATTCTTGATTTGTCATTAATTATCAAAACCCTAAATTAGGGGCCTAGATGCTTTCAATCTCCCCCTTTTTGGTAATTGATGACAACACATTTACACTTTATAAGAGAAGAAGGGTTTGAACGTACTACTTGTATTTTAACAAGTTGTACACTCAATTTAGTTGACTCATGAAGGTAAAATTGAAATTTTCCTTTTAAATTAATGAATACAAGTGATTCAATTTCATTTTGGAGTAGAAAAAATGAAACACTCCCCCTACAAGTATGCAAGGATTTGCAAGAGTGAAGAATAAGAGTGCGATAAAACATTTTTAAATTTCACTTAGCGTACACACTCAACAATGAAGATCAATGAGCTAAAATTTAGATAACATAAACAACGAAAGTATTTAGTTCATTACAACTCACAGAGTTCATCACACAAAATAGAAATAAACATTCAAAGTGTTATTACACCACATAAACTATTACAATAATTAGCAAAAGATAAAGATAAAGCTTGTTGATTGTCTTCTTCTCTTCTACCATCATCTACTTACTTCTCCCCCTTTGGCATCAAGGACCAAAAAGATTATTCTTGAGGAGCGGGGTCTTGTGCGTGAGGAGACGGACCACGGCGAGGACGGGGGTTACGCACGTAGTGACGAGGTGCTACGATGTTCTCAAGAGAGGTCATCCGGTCGCCAAGAGTGGTAACATGTCCAGAAAGAGAGGAGATGTCACCGGAGAGGGAAGAAAGCTGCTCGGTGAGAGAAGTTATGTTGCCGCTCATTGTGGCCATATTGTCAGTCATGGAGGTCATGCTGCCACTTAATCCCATGAGTGCAGAATAAAGCTGGGCCATAGAAATATCATCGCCTTGCGACCCTTGCTCCCCCTGAGGCTGAGAAGAGGAGGAAGCTCCAGGATGCGCACTTGGGCGATGAGGCAACTGAATCTCTCTTGGTTTATAAGCCTTATGCACTCCTCCTTTGCCACCTCTGAAGGGACCGATCTTATGAATGATAAGCTTCATGATATAGGGTGCATAATTAATCCTACGAGACCTATCATTCTTTGATTCATCTATGCCACGAATCATCAAATCAACCACATCAAACCGTGTCCCTGAGGTAATGTAGTGGATCAAGTTCCAAACATGGCCTCTAACAACATCATAGTTTCCACCTTTTGGCATGATGGTTTGATTGATGATCTTGTTGATTAAGCTGGGAACGGGCAGAAAATGATTAGCCTTGCCATGCACAAACCTCTGGCTTTGATCATAGAAGTGTGAGCATTGGTGAAGGGCAATCGCTGGGCTGGCAAACACCTTTTCATATTGGCTGGAGAAAATGGTTAGTGCTGCCTCAAAATCCGCCTTGTTTGAGCTCACGTACTATTCTCCAGTCATCCATTCCATGTGCTCAAAGTTAGGGGAAATCCATAAGGTGGCATAAAATTGCCGTATCAACTCTTCGTTGTAGTCCGACTTGAGAGTCACTAGGTGGTGTATTCCTGATTCTTGAAACATGTGTCAAATGCCAGCATACGCAGGAATGCCATCTATGTGTTCCCAGTCAACGTACTTGTGATTGGCAAACTTAGTGTGGAGGAAAAATTCTTCATACACTTGTTCCTGAAACTGTGTATGAAATTTTGGATTTGAAGTATTCTTGGGGAGGAGAGACTACCTTCGAGATCTGAGGATAGCATAATCATCACAATGCATGCTGCGAATGTCATCTCATCGGTCACTGATAAGTGGACCCTGATCCTCATCATCACCATCTCCTTCATCTTCATCCCCTTCCTCAGCGACATCAGGTAGTTCGTTATCAGAGGAGTTTCCATAGCGGTCAGACTCAGTATCGGAACCATTGGGGGTTCCATCATCACTATCCTCCTGAGTTT
The DNA here is from genome assembly GCA_036346265.1 of Melocanna baccifera. Taxonomy (NCBI): domain Eukaryota; kingdom Viridiplantae; phylum Streptophyta; class Magnoliopsida; order Poales; family Poaceae; genus Melocanna; species Melocanna baccifera. Next base: position 15,762,507 of record CM070709.1, read on the forward strand.
GCTCTGGCTGCTCCTCATGTTCTGGCTCAGCAGGAGGAGGAACATGGGCAGGAGCGTGACGAGAGGAGCCTTGTCCTGCACTCCTGCTACTTGCATATGCTTTCCTCACCGGATTTCTGCTTTCGGCAACCTTTCTGACAGCATTCCGAGTCTTGGGAGCCATCTTGAGATAGACAAAGAAAGAGGGAGTCAAAGAGTGCTGGAGATTATGAAAAATTAGGTTGAAACTGAATGAAGACATGTTGCTGGAATTTTTCAGGGAAATCGGTAGTACCGCAGTACATAAGGCGGTAGTACCGAGGTGCGGTAGTATCGCTGACCCTTGCGGTAGTACCGCACAGCGGTAGTACCATGGTCAGGAGCGGTAGTACCGCCCTGCGGTAGTACCGCGCTCTCGAGCGGTATTACTGATTTTCCTAAAATTTTCTAGGGCAGATTTATCTATGATTCCTAGTGATGTTTTTGATGGATATGATCCAATAGAAAGGTGTAAAAACATCAAACATCACTAATCCTAGTAATTTGCCCAAGAATGTAGCATCAAAACATCCACATTTCAAATTTTAACCTAGATTCATGAGAGAGTCCAAAGAGAGATGAAACTCCGGGATTGAGTCGAAATACCTTAAGGAATGGAGAAGGAGAACACTAGAGAGGCAGGAGCACGTCCAAGAACCACGAAAATCCCACCGGATTTGGAGATCGGAGTGGAAGATTTGAGAGGGTTCTTGTGAGAGAGAGAGAGGAGAGGGAAGGAGAGAGAGTTCAGGTGAAAGGAGTAAAGAGGAGAGAGGGAACGGATTTTGGAATGAAAGGGAGAAAAATCCGGAAGTAACCGACCTCTTTAAGAAAAACCGGTAGTACCGCACTTACCCGCGGTAGTACCGCACTACGGTAGTACCGCACCTCACTGCGGTAGTACCGTGCAGTGAATTGCGGTAGTACCGATTTTTCTGGGACTTCCTGATTTTGAGGTTGAAAGAAGAATTTATGCAAATGATCCCTAGTTTTGCACTCAAATAAGAATCTTTCAGGATCATTATGCATTTGTGAGCCTAATTGAAATCTAATAAAATAGTTTTTGAGAACATACACAATTTTGGCAAAAATTTTTGAAAAAAAAACACCACAAAAATACCCAAATAACCAAAGTAGCACTTAAATACATGCAACAAGGGTTCAAGCAACATTTGAGAAGTCTAATACATTTAATTCATTTCTCAACTTGCAAAAGCGGCTTTCATCTAATGGTTTGGTGAAAATATCCGCTAATTGATCTTCGGTTCTTATGTGGCTAATGTCAATATCCCCTTTACTAATGTGATCTCTCAAGAAATGACGTCTAATATCTATATGCTTGGTTCTTGAGTGTTGAACTGGGTTATTGGCTATTTTCACCGCACTTTCATTATCACATAAAAGAGGCGTTTTATCGAATTTGATTCCATAATCCATTAATGTTTGCCTCATCCATAATAATTGTGCACAACAACTTCCGGCGGAAATATATTCGGCTTCGGCGGTTGAAAGAGCTACGGAGTTTTGTTTCTTTGAGTACCAAGATACTACTGATCTTCCTAACAATTGACAACTTTCAGAGGTGTTCTTTCTATCCACTTTGCAACCCGCATAATCAGAATCCGAATATCCAATTAAATCAAATTTTGCACCTTTTGGAAACCACAAGCCTATACTAGAGGAATGTTTTACATATCTTAGAATTCTCTTTATGGCCACTAAATGTCACTCTTTTGGAGATGCTTGAAACCTTGCACATATGCACACACTAAACATAATATCAGGCCTAGATGTGGTAAGATAAAGCAAACTACCAATCATGGATCTATAAAGCTATAATCTACCAACTTACCTCCTTCATTTAAGTTCAAATGCCCGTTGGTTGCCATGGGAGTCTTGATGGGCTTTGCATCCTCCATGCCAAACTTCTTGAATAAGTCTCTTGCATATTTGGTTTGGCTAATGAAGGTCCTATTTTTGAGTTGTTTGATTTGGAGTCCAAGAAACTAATTCAATTCTCCTATCATTGACATTTCAAACTCCCGAGACATCATATCACCGAATTATTTGCAAAAGTCTTGGTTAGTAGAACCAAATATGATATCATCAACATAAATTTGACATACAAAGAATTCATTATCAATAATTTTAGTAAATAATGTGGTATCCACCTTCCCGATTTTGAATCCTTTTGAGATTAGAAAATCTCGAAGACGCTCATACCATGCCCTAGGGGCTTGTTTAAGTCCTTATAGCGCATTTGAGAGTTTATAAATATGATTTGGATTATTGGGATCCTCAAATCCAGGAGGTTGCTCAACAAACACAAGTTCGGTTATTTTTCCATTTAGAAATGCACTTTTAACATCCATTTGATAAAGTTTAATATCAAAGCATGATGCAAAAGCAAGTAAGATTCTAATTAACTCAAGTTTAGCTACGGGAGCAAAAGTTTCATCATAATCTAATCCCTTGACTTGAGTATAACCTTGAGCAACTAACTTTGCTTTGTTTCTTACCACAATTCCGTTTTCATCTTGTTTGTTGCGGAAAACCCATTTAGTACCAATTACATTTTGTTCCTCGGGTCTTTCCACCAAGCTCCATACTTCATTTCTTGCGAAGTTGTTTAGTTCCTCATGCATGGCATTAACCCAATCGGGATCCTCTAAAGCATCATCTACCACCTTTGGTTCAATAGAGGGGACAAACGAGTAATGTTCGCAAAATGAAACTAATCTTGAGCGAGTTTGAACACTCTTACCCACATCACCCAATATATGATCAATTAGATGATCTCTAGATAATGCGTTGTGAATTCTTAACGGTTGAGGTTGTTCATCTTTTTCTTCATCTTGAACTTGAATAGTACTTGAAGTAGAGGATGTAGGCGGTTGAACTTGAGTTGACGAGGATGGATCATTTGTGTCCTCTTTTGGCTTGATGCTCCGAATTTGCATGTTTTCCATAGCCTTTCTTAGTCCCTCATCACCTACATCATCCAAATTTTCTTGCTCCTCTTGAGAGCCATTAGTTTCATCAAATTGAACATCACAAGATTCCACAATTATACCGATATTTTTATTGAATACTCTATATGTTTTACTATTTGATGAATAACCTAAAAGAAAACCTTCATCACATCGACTTTGAAATTTTGAGAGCCGAACACCTTTTCTTAGGATGAAGCATTTGCATCCAAATACTCTAAAATAAGAGATGTTTGACCTCCTTCCCATGAGAAGTTCATAAGAAGTCTTTTTCAAGAGATGATGTAAATAAAGACGATTTATGGCATGACATGCGGTATTGATTGCTTCCGCCCAAAAGATGTCAGAAGTGTTATACTCATCAAGCATTGTCCTAGCCATTTCAATTAATGTACGATTTTTCCTCTCTACAACTCCATTTTGCTCCGGAGTGTAAGTTGAAGAAAATTCATGCTTTATTCCAAGTTCATCACAAAAATCCTCAATTTTTGCATTCTTGAACTCGGAACCATTGTCACTTCTAACTTTCTTTATTTTAAAATCAAATTCATTTTGAGCCCTTTTTGCAAAGCTTTTGAAAATCTCGGGGACATCACTCTTGTCATTTAGAAAGAAGACCCATGTATATCGGGAATAATCATCCACAATGACCAAACAATAGTTGTTGCCCCCTAAGCTCTTGTAGGTTGTTGGCCCAAAAAAATCCATATGTAAGAGCTCTAATGATCTAGATGTTGACATGATACTTTTAGATGGATGAGAATTAGCCACTTGCTTTCCGGCTTGATAAGCGCTACAAAGCTTGTTTTTCTCAAACTTCACATCCTTCAAGCTAACAACTAAATCATTTTTGAAAAGCTTTTTGAGTTGAACCATGCCCACATGACCCAATCTTCTATGCCATAACCAACCCAAGAAGGTTTTAGCTAAAAGACAAGTTTTCAAACCCGAGTCATTTGAGCAAAAATCTACTAAATAAATATTTCCAAAACGAAAGCCTTTGAATACAATATCATTATCCTTTTCTTTTGAAATTGATACACCATCTTTTGAGAATGAGCAAATTAAGCCTAGATCACATAATTGAGCAATAGATAGCAAGTTGAAATTTAATGTTTCTACCAAAGAGACATAAATGGAAAGATCATTGGAGATAACAATTTTACCCAAACCTAATACATTTCGTTTGCTATTATCACCAAAGGTGATCTTTTCATTGCTCCCATTTTCAAATGTGGTGAACATCTTCCGGTCTCCGGTCATGTGTTGAGTGCACCCGCTATCTAGCACCCAATGTCGACCACCGGTCTTGTAGTTCACCTACAAAATAAAATTAATTTCTTTTAGGTACCCAAATTTGTTTGGGTCCTTGGAGGTTAGTAACCAAGGCTTTGGGCACCCAAATAGCATTCTTTTTAGTGCCTAAAATTGAAGTGCCAATGAATTTTGCAATGATCTTCCCACTACTAGATTTTTTTAGCAAATAGCAAGAATCAAATAGATGAGTAGAAGCAGTTTTTATTTCTTGGTTTTGCTTACCAATTGGCCTCACAAACCTTGTGATCGGTTTTGAGGGTTTCTTACCTTTCTTGGGCACATACCCAAGTCCCTCCTTATTGAATGAGCATCTTTGCTCACTCAATAATTTGTCAAGGGTGGCCTTACCCTTGAAGCATCTTTCTAAACTTTTGTTCAATTGATTAACTTAATCCTTTAATTTGCAATTTTCAACAACAAGTTCTTCATCAAATAAATTAACAAAATTATTAATACTTGAACTACAAGACATGGTATTTAAATCATCATATGATGTAGAAGTGTTAATTTTAGCATTTTCTAAGTTAGGCACATCATTCATAATATCACAAGTGATTCCAATGCTAGAATTAGACTTCCTTGAAGTTTCTTGAAGAAGTAAGGCATGAGTTTCAATTAACTCCTAATGTAACTCTTTAAGAGATTCATGCTCTTTCTTGAGCTCTTTGAATTTAGCCTTCTCTTTTCCAAGAAATTCATTCAAGTCAACAAGCATATCCATCAATTCATCATATGAAGGCTCATCATCATCATCACACAGTTTTACCTTTTCTCCCTTGGCCATGAGGTATGCGGGAGTGGAGAATAGTGATGGTGCTTCCTTGATAGCTATGCCAATGAGTCCCTTCTTTTTGGAAGACTCTTCTTCATCGGAGTCGGAATCCGAATAATCTTCATCGGAGTTTCATTCTGCAATGTGAGCTTCATTCTTGCCATCCTTGTGAAGCCTTTTGAAGAGCTTCTTCTTTGGGTTGAATTCCTTCTTCTTGAATGACTTGCCCTTGTCGTCCTTCCTTGTGGGGTATTGAGAAGCGATGTGCCCCTTATCATTGCACTCATAGCAACGAATGTTGCTATAACGCTTCTTGTTGTCAAAAGATCGCTCCTTCTTGCTTGATCCTTGTCCTCCACTTCGGTGTGGATATCTTTTCATGAACCTCTTCATTCTTCTCACAAGAAGAGCCATTTCCTCCTCGGACTCATCTTCCTCATCCTCGGATTCTTCGCTTGACACCGCTTTGGCTTTGAAAGCGGTGACCTTCTTGCTCTTGGAGGAGGATTGCTCCAAAAGTTCCTCCTTGTCCTTTTTGTACAACTCATTGGTAATTAAATTACCCAATAGTTGCGTTGGCGTCATTTTTGGCAAATCGGGCGAGTTGAGGAAGAGGGTCTCCAACATCTCATATTTTTTCGGCAACGCCCTAAGCATTGTTCAAGCGAGAGTACATCTCATTGATACCCTCGTGTGGCAACATTGTAAATGTTTCATACTTGATCTTAAGCCGATGCAATTTGGCTTCTTTGACCGTGGATGTTCCCTCATGGATTTCCTAGAGGGTTGTCCAAATAGCATGAGCGGTTTCTAGGTTGCTCACCCTATTGAACTCATCCGCGTTCAATGCTCCAAATAATGCATTCATTACTTGGGCATCTAAATGAGAATTACGAGTATCTTGATCCGTGAGGTGTGATGGATCAAGTGGCATAACATAACCCTCATTTACTATTTTCCATATGCTCGGGCTCATGATTTTGAGATAAATTGACATTCTAATTTTCTAATAAGAATAATTTGTGCCATCAAATTGTGGTGCCTTGCCTATTACAATCCCCTCGTTAGCCATCCTTTTCTCTCTAGACGGTTAAGTCTAATGAATGAGAGACCAAGCTCTGATACCACTTGTAGGATCAAGGATAACCGACTAGAGGGGGGTGAATAGGAGGTTTTAAAAATCTTAACTAAACTAAACAATTAAGGTCTAGATGATCACTAGGCAATGAACTAAGTGATGAGCAAACCTACACAATAAGAATGATTCTAGGCAATTGACAATAAGCAATAGAGTGCAATATCAATTATATAACGAACAAGAGACAATCACAAAGACACTTGATGTTTTTACCGTGGTATCGGAAACTTGCCGGTTCCCACTAATCCACGTTGAAGTTAGCCCGAACTAATCGGACCAGCTCCACGAATTAAGCCGAAGCACCTCGATCACTATTGGTAGCTCTTCCTCCGCTCTGGAGATGGCGAGCTCCACACCACTCACAAACTTGCCCAGGCTTCTTTACAAACTTCCTTGAAGAAATCACCGGCAATCGATCTTCCCGCCGTCTAGGTGCCGGCAAGCACAAAGAGAATAGACCTCGATTTCACTTGATGGCTCTCAAGTGCACAATGGATCAACAAGAATTGAATGCACTCGAAAATCTCTCCACTAACTCAAAATGAATGCTCAAGAGTGCAAAGAGAGTGGAGTGAATGCTCTAGAGCTCAAATGAGTTAAATAAACTTTAGCAACCTGCCCAAGTGCAGGTGGAGGGGTATTTATAGCCTCACCAACCAAAACTAGCCGTTGGATAAAATTAATCCTGAAAAATCAGGGAAATCGGTACTACCGCCGTTGAAAGTGCGGTACTACCGATTTTTTACTGTAGCAAAAGTAACGGCTATGTCAGGCTGTCAGAACTAGCCGTTGGATTTTAGCGCGGTACTACCGCCGTCGAAAGTGCAGTACTATCGCACTGCGGTACTACCGCACGGCGGATGTACCGCCGTGCATAAATCGGTGCTACCGATTTTTTTGTAGCTAAGTTCTTCTTGGGGATCTTTCTGGAAAAAAAAGTTCCGACGATCAGTACTACCGCTGTACCATGCGGTACTACCGCCATTCATAATCCGGTACTACCAATTTTTTGAGGTGAAGTCCCCAAGAGGATGCTCTTTTGGAAAAATCATTCCGACAATCGGTACTACCGCTGTATCATGCGGTACTACCGTAGTGCGGTACTACTGCCATTCATATTGCGGTACTACCGATTTTTTAGAGGCTGAGTCCCCAAGGAGATGCTCTCTGGAAAAAACGTACCGCAAATACATCGGTACTACCGTCGTGCGGTAGTACCGCAGTTTATATGCCGGTACTACCGCACTGCGGTAGTACCGCAAGAAAAAATCTTGATGCTACCGATTTTCCTGAGAAAGCACAGTGAGTTTTCAAACACATTTTCAAATGCATGTATGATTCTAAATTGATCCAGTGTGCACCCAAACACGCTATCAAGCTACTTTCAATGATCCCTCTTAATAGTACGGCATCTAACCTATAATCCGGTCTTCCACCTTTTCTCCTAAGACCGGTGTAATATTCCAAAATGTGATCCGAGAATTATTGGATTAATCGGAGGGAAGGACCAAATAGAAAAGGTTTAATCAGCGATTTCCAGGGGAATTTCTGAATATTTGTGGCAATCTGGGCCTTGGCCCAAAGTGGTGGGCAGCCCAAAAGAAAAAAAGAGGGGGGGGGACTCTTCCCCAAACCCTAGCCGCCCCCTCCTCCTGTGGCGCCCCCCTGGCCGAGCTCTCCTCCTGTGGCGCCCCCTAGCCGAGCTCTCCCTCCTGTGGCGCCCCCCTGGCCGAGCTCTCCCCCCTGTGCGCCCCCTGTGCCGCCCCCTGTGCTGCCTGCGCGCCCCGCGCGCGCCTTGCTGCGTGCCCCTGCGCCGCCCCCCTGCGCGCCCTCCCCTCTCCCTGCCGTGAGTACCAGAGAAGGGAAGAGGAGAGCAAGGAAGAGGAAGGGAAGAGGAAAGGAGAGCAAGGAAGAAGAAGGGAAGAGGAAAGGAGAGAAGGGAAGAGGAAGAGGGAAGGAGTTTGTGGGGTGTTCGTCGTGTTCTTCGGTAGTTCATCAAGGGTAATCTCTGCTTTTCCTCATTTAGATGTATATTTTGGTGGTGGTAGCTATGTCGATATTCTGAACTATTAGAACAGATTGCGTTGAACCGCTGTTTTGGGTTAGTTTCTTGGAGATTCAGGTCTGGACCCCTCCTAAGGAGTCGTAGAGGACGTCGTTATCTTTCCATGAAGTGCTAGAACGTGTCGATCCGACCTCTGTAGCAAAAGTTATGATTTTTCTCGTAGGACTGCTCTGCAGATCGGGGGTTCTCTGTCAGATGTTGGTAGATCGGGTTGGGCGATTGGAAAATGGAAGCATCAGAGGATCTTCATATTATGAAAGTTGTAGATAATTGTCTTAGCTTTCCAGAAAGATCAAGAAATTATTTTTCGGACACTCGAGCTGGAAGTTATGGCCTTTTTAGTGTGCTGTCCAGAGAACCCGACGTGATCATTGATGTTTTAGAAAACTGGGTGTTGCGGGTAGAAGATGGCCGAATCAGGGAGGCACCCCAAATAGGTTTAGTTAGATAATTTAATTATCTTTCCAGAAAATCAAAGAACATCCCATTCGGACTCCTGTGCCATTAGATATGAATTTTTGAGGTTGGCTGTCCATAGAGGTAGGCGGGGTGACCGGTAAGATTTGGGATTTGGGAACCGAGATAGACGAATTGTGCTAGTGCGTGGTTGTTTTTATTTGAGCAAAGGTTTGCTACAGTTAACTTAGCCATTATTATAATTATTATTCAGGTGGAGGACGGTCCCCAGAGGCGGCACCTTCTGCACGTCCCTCACGGTTAAGGCAAGTATAATGCTGGTTTAATATTGATAAGGTGGAAGTTCGGTGTTTGTTCAATGGTATGAATTATATGTGTGTTTATGGTTGTGGTATTGTTCAATGGTAGGAATTATATGTGTGTTTATGGTAGTGGTATTGTTCAATGGTATGAATTATATGTGTGTTTATGGTAGTGGTATTGTTCAATGGTATGAATTATATGTGTGTTTATGGTTGTGGTATCGTTCAATGGTAGGAATTATATGTGTGTTTATGGTTGTGGTATAGTTCAATGGTATGAATATATGTGTGTTTAGGGTGATGGTAACAATGTATTGGTGTTATATCGGGATGTTGCAATTTACAATGTTCATGAGTATTTATGGTGCATAGATATTGTGAATGCAAGATTTATTTTATTGGAGCATTCACGCATATGCATCATGTTGATTATTTGAAGTCTTGGTCACGAGATGACTAAGCGCCGAGGTCCCCGTCATGTTGAGGACATGACGGGCTAAAGGTCCCCATACTCGCGGAGTATGGGCAATTGGTCCCTGTACCATGTGGTACAGGCATGGGTGTGCATCGACGAATGCACACTTTGCATTACCGGTAAAATGCAAAAGAGAAAGAGATAAAGAGTTTTGATCATCTTGCATAACATGATTCGATTATATGGTTGATGAATGGGTTGCGAAGGAATGTTTATATTTGTATTTGCTTCTATCCATTATATTTGCTGAGTCGTTGGACTCACTCTTGCTGTTGTTGTGTTTTTCTTTTAGGTACCAATTGAGATCGGCATGCATGGGGAAAGGGACCAAGTAGTATTGTTGCACTTTACACGGACTATCCACAATAGAAGAGGAAAGAAAATAATAAGCTTTTTGCCTGAATTACTTAAGTAGTGTATGATCATTTATTTGTCGGATTCAACATGTAATTACAGGATTAATTATCTCTTAAGTTGCTTCCCTGCTTATTATAATTGATTTTGCTTTTAGAATCTCTGATTTAGATAAATAACTAAGGAGGCTCTGCCGAAATTTTGTATCATGTAACTAGTTATCATTCTTTTGCTTCTAGTTGGGTAGCATTCCGGGTCATTGTTTGACCGGGGTGTTACAACCGGTAAACCGAAAAGAGATCCTAAATTTTATGTACCTCAATCTTGATACTTCTTGAGCTTCAAATTTCATTTGTAGCTTGTTCTTCACCTTTGCACATATAAGACTTTAGCTATACAATCTCAACACACATGTTAGTCCCATATTCTTGATTTGTCATTAATTATCAAAACCCTAAATTAGGGGCCTAGATGCTTTCAGCAGGAATTTAGGAATTCCTTGATTTGAATTTTAAACCTAGGTTCTGACTTTTTCGATTTTGTTTTTCTTCATTGGGGTTTTGCTGCCACGAATCTTGAATTAAGAGCACAATTAAATGCAAAAATATTGAAATACATCGAAAACAGAGTAAGGACTTTGTTGTTTTCGCAAATACAATAATCCCGTACTTTTGGGATGTTACAGTAGTGATGGGGCACACCTTCAAAGGTGGTGCTGGGGTACGGGACGATGCAAGTAGGGATGGTGGATGTCGGACCCCAGAGCAATGACTCCGGGATCCTCTATGTAAATTGCACTAGTCCAGAATCAGCTAATGCACATAGTGGATAACAAAGATAAATATCAACCATAATAATATTTATTCATTAACTAAATATGGGCCTAATGGCCAATATTTACATCCATGGCCCGTAGGTCAAATTTAAATATAAGCAGTGGAAGAAAAATACTGAAGCGGAAGAAGTCTACTAAGCCTGCCCATAGGCAAACGACAGTAAGATGCGGCCTACTTGTCAAGGTCCTCGCTGTAGTTGAAGTCATTCTCCTCTGAGATGAGATAGCAAGGGTGAGCACAAACTTGTACTTCGCAAGTCACACGGGAAATGCAAGATAATGATTAAGGCAACCAAAGAAGGCATGTAGGGTTAGTTTGAGCGAAAAGCAGCATTTAAAGGAATACGGTAAATAAGTATAAAAATAGTGAATTTAATATAGTAAATAAAAGTTAGTATTGTAAATAAAATTAATACCATTAGTGCAGGTCCATCCCTCCACACTAATCTAATCATGGGCATCCCACCCGGACCATCTTTTTTGAAAGAACTCATAAGGATTCCATCCATCTATAAGCATGTTAAAATTATTTTGAAAAGCAAAGTCTAATCTATGAAAAACTTTACTCATCTTGTCCATGACCGTGGGCATGTCTATCTTGGATAGTTTATACGCTCTCTAGAGATTGTACAACTTTACCCACAAGGTATGATTAACTCATTGTGTTGGCCATTACACGCTTCCTTGGGTGTTTGACTGAGTAATCATGACAAGGTCTTTGCAAAGCTAAGCCATCAACTTGGTTATCCCTCCACTAAGATTTCACCCCAATAAGAAATCCACCAAATCGGGGCCTCCTCTTATGCCATGTGAGGCTTCCCATGGCCTACGCCACGCTAACATTGAGCCTGTAGCGAGACTCAGGTTGGGACACACTAATTAGTCAGCTAGGACTATCTCATACTGGTCTTATGATAGTATAATTGGGCTTTATAGCAGTAGCTCACAAACTGATCCTTAATTGACTTACGCTCCAATCACATTCCCCTCATGCCTAGTATCCACGTTGAGCCACCGAGCTACAAAATATTCCATAGACTTTGTTGGCTCACTAAATTCAAGAATACATTCAAAACGCTTATCATTTCATGTGAAAAAGGTACCACAAACCTGTAGTTATATCTATGCTGGTCTAAACATTTGCTACAAAAATTCTCTAGCCATACTAGTGTACTAACTAGAGTTTTATTTTAGAGTGATAAGATATATAGGATTCGATGTCCAAGGAGGTAATAACACTAGACATTAACTAAATTCAAAATTGGAATTGAAATACATTGAATAAAAATATACATATAGAATAATTTAAAACAATATAATTTTATTTAGCAATCTGGGATCAACATGATCAAGGATGTATGACTTACCTTTCTCTATAGTATGGCGCGAGTCGTTGAAGTAGTACTCTCCAGAATCGTCGTAGTCTGCACGTGAAAGTAACCCCTCAAATTGAAATAAATTTAAAATGAACTCTAAAATTTGAAACATTGCAATTTAGATAGATCTTGATTTTAGCTGAATTTAGAAATTTGAATGAGCTCAATCGGAGTTAGGATGAAGGAGAACGGACCTCTAGAAGTTTAAATACTAAATAAAAAGAAAAAGTAGAATTTCTAGAATTATTTTTCTAAAGGAAAAGACATTAATGATATCAGTAAGGATTTTTGAAAACTATTTTTCTAAAGGAAAATTCAAATTATGACATCACTAGAGGATTTTAATTTTTGGCTGATTTAAATTTCTAAAGGAAATTCCAATTTATAATGTCATGCTGATGTCAGTCCTCCAAGTGGTAGTTGACATGGCATAAATTGCTGACATGGCTGCCATGTGGAAGACACGTGGTGCTGATATGGCATAGGTGGCGCTAGGTGCTAATGTGGCAGGTGATGTGGCGACCATGTGGCGTTGACTTGGCTAACACCGCTGAGGTAGTTGCCACGCGTCGGCCACGTGGACATGTAGGTGGCTCCGGGTGCTGATTGGACGGCTGGTTGCTTACACAGCGTTCATGTGGGTCAAATTCGTCGAGGTGGCATGCCACCGGGCGCCATCTAGCATCCATGTGAGCTCGGGTGTAGAGCTGTTGCTGCTGCTGGCGGTGGCGCATGGGAACCTATGGTTCGCTAGCGTTCTGGTGAGCGGTGGAGGCCAGCGAGGTGCGCAATGCGAAGAGGGGAGCGAGGGGATGTGTTTTATACCTTCCGTGAGGCGAAGGGGGTGGCTGAGGGCGGTCATCGACGGGCAACAACGGCGGCATAGAGGAGGGTTCTAGCTGAGGAGAGCTTCCAGTGGTGCTTGGGCTCGAAGGAGGGGCAGTCGAGGTCGGCGGAGGTGCGATAGTGCCAAAGATGTGCTCAGCGAGGCTTGAGTGGCACCGGTGCACTGGGAATTCCTCGCTGGAGTGGTTGCCGGTGCGAAGAGCGAGGGGAGGCGGCACGGGTGAGCTTGAGCTAGCGGAGGGAGGAATTGAGGGCAGGATGGGGACAAGTGCAGAAGAGCTCGATGGGGGGTTTATAGTGGTGGGGTGGTCAAGCGGCGAGCTAACCACTCGCTCAAAAATGGTGGCGGTTGCCGACGTTGCAGGGAGATAAGGCTAAGGTGGGCGTGAGGAGTGGGCAAGATGGGTGCAAGACATGTGGGAGGTAAGGGGGTGTGGGTGGCACACGTGCGAAGGGTGGGAGGCGACCGAGTAGGATGGGGTGGCTGAACGGCCATGGCGGCAGTGCGGGGAGGGAGGAAGAAGGGGGCGTAGGGGAGAGAGGGGGGAGAGGGGCGGGTGGCCAGGATGGCACGGGCAGTGATGTGAATGCATCTAGACCATCCACGCATCGCCCAAAGGGCTAGCGTGGGAAGTTTTATTTTTAATTTTTAATTTTTGATTTTCTAAATTCCCAAGAAAAGCAAATAAATCTTAGAAAAAGCAAATAAAGCCTAAACATTCTAGAAAAATTCACAAAAATTCCTGAAACCATTTTAGACTTAGGAAAAATAGTTACAACTTATTTTGGTATTTAGTGTTTACACTAAAATACTTTTTATTCTTTAAAATTAGATTTTAAACCCCAGAAAATTATAGAAAATCCATATAAAAGCCAAATGAGTTCAAATAATTAATTTGAATTAGGATTTTTACAAAAATTCAAAATATGCTTTATTTAATAATATCTTAATCTTTACTCAAATTAATTTTCAAAATAAATGCTTTTAAAAGCAAAAAAATAGGCAATTAAAATTTGAAAACTCTAGGCAACCAAATGCAAATATTAAATTAATTATTAATAAATTTTTTATCCTATTTTTTGAAATAAATAGACGGGTAATTACATTGGAGGCGTATGCAGGAGTGGTTTGGTCGCCAATAGGGCCGACGATCTCACAGATTGATATGGGTCAAAAAGCAATGAACTCAAATGAACAAAGTTAACCTATAAGCAACATAAGACATCCATCCCATGACTCCCAGCATAATAGAGTTCCTTCAGCTTCAGCTTTACAAATTCAAACACCTGAACATGAAGGCCAAGATATAAGATGTCATATCGATAGAATTCCCAAAATGACAGGGCTAGACACTCATTAATACCTTGTCACAGGACCTCCCACTGACGATTGCAGTAGGGAACAACCTTGCAGCTTTTCTCACAGCCTCACGCATCTGATGGTTTCAGATTAAGAATAAGAAGTGTTAGGCATCAACTAGCTTTCAGCACAGAACATTTTCATCTGACTTACCTCAGTGGACATGAATGCCTTTTCAGGGTCATTCACGTTTGGCGAAGGGGTGCCATCGTAGTCCAGAAACAACGCGATCTTCTTGCTCTGCGCATTGGCTATGATCTCGTTGAACGAAGCTAATGCAGAAGGGCATCTAACCTGCTATAAGCGAAACATATGATGCTTTGCAGAAGATATTCACTAGATAACTGAAAACTGAGAGTTTCAACATAAAAACGAACTATGATTAGCACATAAAAAATAACGGGATTGCTAATGCACAGTCACCTAAAAAAAATCTCAATTCCTCGAACCGCACGCCTCTTTCTTCTCGCTTTTGTTTTTGTCTGAACACACACAGCCAGAGAGAGAAGCGGCGGCGACGGAGGGGCGGGGGGAGATAGAGAACAAGAAGAAGTGAAGCGGCGGCCTGCGTTTTTTGGGCATTCGGTCGCTTTTGGCGGCGAGCGTGAGTGCTTTTGATTGCGGTTGGTGGTGCTCGGTGGTGACCGTCGTTTGGCGGCGAGGGGCGGCGCTTAAAGGGGACGGACCGAGGGGCTTAAGTGTTGTTGTTGATCTTCCTATTTGGTTATTGTTGATATGTTTTTTTTAATGAATCGATGATATTTTTGGATGAATGGATGGTGCACGCAGCTATGTGGGCTGTCGGCAGAAGAATAGCTTTGGCAAATAGAAATCTAGTTGTGTTCGTAGTTTATAGATGTTTGTCTGTTCAGTATAATTAAAGATGTATTTTAGGGTTCGTAGTCTTATGATTCCTACAATTGGTGCCTTGTTTTATGTAGCTTAGCTAAACTTTGTATCCCCTTTTTATTTTGTTAGGAGTTCACGTGTTTCTACGCGGTGGCCTACACAGACCTTACGCCATCTTCAGATACTAATGGGGGTATATTAGTGCCCAATTGCAATTTCATTTCCCCGAATAACCGACAGAGTTCAGACTCTTGTTTTGACGGTTTTGTTTATCCTTTGTTTAGTGCATACTCCTATGTTAAACCAACAATTTATACCTCGACATTTTTATACTTGTTTTCAGCTTGTACAAATTGAAGTCTAAATCTTGTCTCCATTTACCTTTACTTTTGGAAGTTGATGGCTTGATGCATATATACCTTATCTTAATCATATATACAGAGTTCAGGAAGCCTAAAAATCATAATTAGGTTATTTCTATGACTCAAAAATCATAAGGATCCCTTTTTACATAATACTTAAATAATCCAGGTAATTAATTAGAATGGTAAGCCACTAATGTTTAAATGGAAATAGAAGGATTTAGTTCAAAGATGTCCTTTAATATATAGTTAGTATTGAATCAAAGAATCCATTTTAAATGGAGGGATTTGCTTGTAAGAAGCTATACAGAGTAGCAAGTAAATGATCACTCGATAGTACTTGTTTTAAATAGAAACTTAAACATTAACTGAAGACCCTGATAAAATATGATCCCTGCCATCAGCATGCCATCGACGCTTGAATCTTAATAGTAGAGTTAATTAAAAATGATACCAAGGTGTAATAGTATGTATGTCAACCTTGGCCCACAAAAATAGATCTTAATTAAAATTAAACTGTACCAGATAATAGCAAGGGGTACATAAAATATCCATCATTATTTAATCATGTGCAGCCTAGGTCATAATAAAATCAGGTCATAATGATGGGCTATGATTTTTCAAGTAAGAAGGAATCATTAGCCTTAAAAAGATTCAGAAACTTATCTAGAATATTAATATATTATACGTAAGCATATGTACAAATGCCAATCATTATCTTGAGCATGTCAAGCTAAATATCAATTGGATACAACATTTACGCATAAGCAGTGACCAAGATAATTAAAGAGCATGTCCTTGGTATTTAAACTATAATTAATTAGCGTTAAAAAGTTGGTGAGAGCTAATACTATTGTAGGTAGAATCCATGCCATAATCCCTAACTAATAGAATGTGATACATAACACCTAGACTAAGCTAAGAGTTGCCTTCAGTCCAAAATGCATTCACTACTAGAAAACGGATAATCCCTCACGGGCTTTAATTTTCCTGACGGGCCCGCATAGACCGTGAGGGATATCAATTTTTGTAACGGGTCCCCATATCACCGTCACAAAAATACATTTTCCTGTCAGGCTCCCGAAGCCACTAAGAAAATACACGATTTTTGTGACGGTATTAATCTAACCGTGAGGATAATTGAAGTAATTCCTGACGGGCCCGCATAGACCGTGAGGGATATCAATTTTTGTGATGGGCCCACATATCACCGTCACAAAAATTGATATCCCTCACGGTCTATACGGGCCCGTGAGGCTGATTATCCAGCCCGTCCGCTGATTTCCCCAATTTTCGTGCAACGCGCGCTAGACTACTGAAAATTAACCCTAGTCCGCCCGCTAATTTCCCCAAGCCGCACGCCCCCATCCCGTCGCCCGCCTCCTCCGCCCATTGCCCCTCGCCCGCCTCCTCCGCCCCATCGCCCCTCGCCCGCCTCCTCCGCCCCATCCGCTCCCCACCTCCTCCGATCTGCCGACCCCATCTCCTCGCCCGCCGCCTCCGCCCCATCCGCTCGCCCGCCTCCTCCGATCTGCCGGCCCCATCCCCTCGCTCGCCTCCTCCGCCCCATCGCCCCTCGCCCGCCTCCTCCGATCCGCCGGCCCCATCCCCTCGCCCGCCTCCTCTGCCCCATTCGCTCCCCACCTCCTCCGATCCGCTGGCCCCATCCGCTCGCCCGCCGCCTCCGCCCCATCCGCTCGCCCGCCTCCTCCGATCCGTCGGCCCCATACCCTCCCCGCCTCCTCCGCCCCATTCCCTCGCCCACCTCCTCCGATCCGCCGGCCCCATCCCCTCGCCCGCCTCCTCCGCCCCATCCCCTCGCCCCGCCGCCCCAGGTCTGCCCCACCGTCCTGCCTCCCGAGTCCGCCCGCGCCCGGCCGCCCCCCTCCCAGTGCGCCTGCCGCCCAGTCCGCCCCTCCTCCCAGTGCCCGCCCGACGGCCCAGCTCCGCCCGCCTCCCAGTGCCGCCGCGCGCCCGACACCCGACTCGGGCGCGCCCCAAATCCGCCCTGCCCCCAGATGGCCCAGCTCCGGCTTGCCGTCCCGCCGCCCCAAATAGTAAGATCGATTATATGCATATGTTCATGGGCATCACTGATCATTTCTATTCATGTAGCACATATATGTAACCAACTATATATCTAGCTATATAAGTAGCCTTCCCCCCCCCCTTTTGATTGCCCATTCCAATTAGTTAGTTAGTTTGATGGAAGTCAAAAAGTTAACTTAGCTGATCTCCATGAAGTGGCTACAAATACAATCCCAGATATTAGTTAGGTCGTCACTCTCAACACATTGTAACTTAATTTTCGCTCCTACTGCCGACTGTTTTTTTCCTTTTTGGATGGTTTGTCGCAATGAATCTGTGCCTCATTTGGTAAATTAGCTTTATAAAAAGGAAAACTAATGCTATGTTAATTTTTAGTCTAAAACATCGATGGGGTAGAAAGTGGACACATGATGAAACATGTACTTACTAATGGAAAATTCATTTTAATTTGCACAAATGAATCCCAGTGTTTGTGTTTTTATTTTGTAAATAACCTCCTATCATGTGATCTGATGGCACAAATAAATCATGAATAATTCTTTGCAACTAGTGTTACATCAATGGGATTTGCTGTTGCTTTGTCCCTAGAAGCATGTTCAACAAGGAGCCCATCATCATAATCAAGACCTAGGGCATATCCTAGCAGCTAGCTAGAGAGTGAGATTTGATATGCTGAACAAGTACTAGGGCATGATCTTAATTAGTTAATGTGAGAATATCTATTGGGCAAATCTGATTCCAAAATTAAGTACTACTTGTTATTTTGTTAAATAATGGATCATAAAGAATTAAAGGGAAAAGAGTAGGAGCATGCCCCATTAAGAAATATTAGCTCGGGCCTGCCTCCTTTATTCCTTGTAGAGTCTTCCTAATCATATCTTGTGAAGGCACACTTTTTAAGTTTTATATATATATATATATATATATATATATATATATATATATATATATATATATATATATATATATGTGTGTGTGTGTGTGTGTGTGTGTGTGTGTGTGTGTGTGTGTGTGTGTGTGTGTGTGTGTGTGTTCCTTTGTGTCAATATGCCTTGGAGGCTTCGTCTAGTGCTGCAGTAGCAGTCAGTGTTTGCATGCATTGTAATATGAAGCTTTGAGCTGAACGCTATTTGGATTTATAGAATGCACACAATTGCAATAACAATGGTGTGTGTGTGAATGTTGCAGCGATAGCGATTGAGAGAGGAGCATTGTAGACTGTTGATGTGTTGACTGCCGAATACCAGATAATCATAGCAAATTTTGATCCCTCACGGTTCAGAACGGCCTTTGATCTTCCAAGGGGCACCCCCACCACGAGGAGCCGCCGGTCAGTTCACGTCGTTGGTATATTCATATACACATATCTGTCCAGTTTTTAGTCTACATCATTTTTGTGTTAGTATACATTTCAGTTTGTGAAAGATAAATTGCAATATGCTATGGTTGTTTAATCTTAAATTAGGCTCAACACTATAGTTTAGTATACATTTCAGTTTGTGAAAGATAAATTGCAATATGCTATATGATTTTAATAAATATAATTTTATGCCTGATATATTCATGTTATGCACACAGAATTGTTTCATGGCACATCATGAATGGATGTATAGTGGCTAGCAGCGGGGTAAAGCTCCCTCAAATGAATGGATTGAACAAACAACACAGTTCTTAGATCATGCATTCTCAAATCCTAGAATAGTTGAAGGTGACACCATTAAGTGTCCATGTGCAATGTGCAGAAAATATTTTAGGCACAACAGGCATATTGTAGAGTTGCACTTAAGTAAATATGGGTTTAGGTCAAACTATCAAACATGGACAACACATGATGAACATGACCCTTCAATAGATCACGAGGAAATCAATGAATGTAATCGGATGGACAATCTGTTGATTGACCTAGGCGGTGACCATCCACCGGGAATTGATGAGGAGCCAACGGCCTCTGCGCAGGCTTTCTATAGAATGGTCGCTAGCGCCGATTTAACTAGTCCATGAGAAGACAACACACTCAAGTGCATGTCATTGCCGCTCGTTTGCTAGCTATGAAGTCACAATACAATATGTCAATTGCACACTATGACGATGTATTACAAATAATTCATGAACTTTTGCCTCTGGAGTCTAAGTTGTCCGAGGACTTCTACCGTTCAAAAAAGTTGTTAGAGGGTCTCGGAATGCCATATGTGAAAATTGATGTGTGTTATAATAACTGCATGCTTTACTGGAAAGATAATGAGCATAAAGACAAGTGTGATTTATGTGATACCTCTCGCTACAAGGTAGGCCATAATAAAGTCCCACGTAAAGTATTACGGTACCTACCCATTATAGATAGACTACAAAGGTTGTATGCACACGAGGAGACAGCAAAGCTAATGCGGTCACATAGTCAGTCAATGTCTGGTAAGATGGTGCACCCATGTGATGGGGAAGCTTGGCAACAATTTGACGAGGACTTCCCAAACTTTGCAAGTGATCCTAGAAATGTACGCCTTGCTATAGCAACAGATGGTTTCACACCATTTAGTTTGGGTGCTGCTCCTTACTCATGTTGGCCAGTGTTTGTGGCTCCATTAAATATTTCGCCGGGCATGCTGTTGAAGCCGAAGTACATATTCCTTGGCCTTGTTATCCCCGGCCCTGAACATCCTCGGAAAAAAATAAATATTCTAATGCAACCTTTAGTTGATGAACTTATCAAGTTGTGGGAGGGGGTACAAACATGGGATGCTTCACTTAAGCAAAACATTACAATGCGGGGAGCATATCTATGGTCAGTTCATGATTTTCCTGCATATGGTATGTTTGCTGGTTGGAGCACACATGGTTTGTTTGCGTGTCCAGAATGCTTGGGTGACAGTAAAGCATTTCACCTCCGTAATGGTCGTAAGGCTTGCTGGTTTGATTGTCATAGACGCTTCCTACCTAGAGACCATGAATTCAGAACCCAAGGTAATGCATTTCGAAAGAACACAGTAGTACTTGAGGAGGCACCAAGGCATTTAAGGGGAGAGGAAGTCGAAGCCCAAATAGACAAGTTTGTAGGTGATACGAAAAACTTTGGTAAACTTCACCATTGGACCCACAAAAGCTGCTTTTGGCAACTTCTATACTTCAATAAATTAAAGCTTCGACACAACATTGATGTGATACACAATGAGAAAAACGTAGCTGAAGCTATATGGAACACATGCTTTGACATACCCGATAAGACAAAGGATAATGTGAAGGCCAGACAAGATCTAGCTGAGATTTGTCACCGTCCTTCACTGCACTTGGAGCTGAAGAACAATGGGAAGTGGCACAAGCCTAGGGCACCTTTTTGCATCAATAATAATGACAAGACAACGATCCTTAAGTGGTTTCAAACATTGAAGTTTCCTGATGGATATGCATCCAATATTAGGCGAGGTGTTAACCTTTTACAAAGGAAGATATTTGGCCTCAAAAGTCATGACTGCCATATATTCATGGAACGTTCACGGTTGAATGAAAGAGAGGCCAGGAAGCACGGTTGAAATATGACAATGTTGCTCAAAATCGAGGAGGTTCACGACCATACGTCGATACCCAACAATACCTGGTATGAATCAAGCTCTTTAGACCATGACAATTAACAAAACATGTCGCATTACAACTTATAACACTATTCAAGGTTATAACCTGGAGGTTTCACCATGTTGTAGGAACACAAATATGGACCGGAGAAGGCTACTTGGCTAAACACATATGCTGTTATGAAATCAGGCATGAAGAATGTGGATAGTAGTGGTAGTAGTGGTCCAACCAGCAGCCAGAAAGCACAAAAATACATTGTAAATGCTCCCTTGTTTCTATTCTTACAAGTGAACTTAGCTTTTCAGAAAGATGCTTAAATGTTGCTTTTGTTCTAGGATGATTACTCTGCTGCTGCTATGGCTCAACACGAAGATGATTGGGAGCAGCAACCACTCGATGCAAGCATATTGTACAACATCAATGGTGGCATGCCCCATGGCCGTGTACCAATAGGGGATGGTGCTATCAAGAAGGATGCTGTTCTAGCAGCTGCCAAATCAAGAAACATCAGGCCATCCAATTCGAACTCTTATCGAAATGTGCTTCGTCATAATCAAGAACTACTCCAGACACAAGAAGTTCACCGCCAGATGATCTTGGTAATAATGCCTAGCAACTCCTGTCCTTAATTTGCTTGTATTCATTTGTAGTAGGAGCCAAAATTTGGACACATGTGATAAGGAGGTAATGAGTTGCAGCCATATAAAATAAAAACAAGAAAACTCTAGATGTTTCAAGTGAACACAAGCCAAAGTTGCAGCCGTATGTGAGCTAAGCAATCTCTGGATGTTTCACATGCGAATGTTAATGCAAGTGATAATGACTGGCCGTATAAGCCAAAGGCATGCCGGCAAACATGTGTTCTGGTAGCATTAGGAAGCTCTATGATATAAAATATGTTGTGTTGCTAGCTGTGCTATATTGTGTTAAGTTGGTTTGTTAGCTTATAAATAGATCATGTAATCCCTTAATTTCCTAGTTAGGTCAGGTCACCATCATTATTTCAACTTGCCTGGACCCTGTTTCTCTATTTCTAAATTCAATCTCATGATTGGATTGTCCAGATGGAGTTCGGAGGTCTAGATGGAGTAGATACACTAGCTGTGCTGTTCGCTAGCTGTGTTGTTTCTCTATTCCTATTCAAGTGTAATGCTTGCAGTTTATAAGTAAAGGAAGAAAATGCCGTGAGGTTCTCAGGCCAGCACCAAAATTCTGTTTTCTCAGTATGTTGATAGAAAGGGTGTCTTTGTCGGTATGTTACACGATTTGTACACAGTAGGACTAGTAGCACTGGAAGAGATACACAAGGAGCGAACTTGGCACACAGGTGAAGTGATGAACATATTTTAGAAAATAAGGAAGCTGGCAGATATTCGCGAACTTGCTTGGTAAAATGTTCTCGTTGCTCAAATCCTCAAACAACTATCTGCAGATGGCTATAGCTTGCAGTGGGCAGTTCATCTAGATCTAGTTCCCTGGGTGCTTTGTTCTAATCTTTAGGAAATATATGTTTCAGTCAGCCACTTGAATGTGACACAAAAGCTTTCCTCTGTGGTATATTTTACAGTGTAAGATCTTTTAGCTCCTTGCAATACAGAGTTAGCAAAATATTGCCAAGAGAAGATGGGTACTTTCTAATCCTTGCAATACAGAGTTAGCAATACAGTGTAAGATCTTTGTTCTAATCCTTGCAATAATGGTACTTTCTAACTGTAGATGCTTTTTGAGAAGATGGGTGAACAACCACCACCAGAGATGCTACGCCGTGGAACACCTACACAAGCACAGGTAATACCGTTTAATACCTACAATTATTGCTTTGTGTGCAAACAATATTTCCTACGAACTATTATTTTGCCTTGTTCTAGAGTTCAACTTCCATCTGTCACCTTTGTCATACGGAGGACCATTGTACTATGCAACTAATCTTTTTTGGTGTGTCAAACTGTCAATAAGCAATACAGCAGTGAGCAAGTGGACTCATGTTGAATGTTCTAAATATGGGCATAACCTGAATCTCATTTACTTAGAGTTGATGGTAAGGTGGCAAATGACTTTTCTACTAGTTGGTACACCCATACTTGTGAGTTGTTTATGAGGCTAAACTAATCTTGAGTATATGCCAACCTGCAGCTAGCAAAAGTATAGCTACCTTCTTTGCACAATTTTATGTTGAATTAACAAGAACACTTAGATCCTTTTTTTTGTTGCTATGGTATTTTGAAAACTAGCTACTGTGCATGTTGTACTACCTTCTTTGCACAATTTTATGTTGAATTAACAAGAACACTAGATTCTTTTTTCTTTGCACAATTTTATGTTGAAAACTAGCTACTGTGCATGTTGTACAAGACTCATTATTCTGTGTCCTTCTGACATAATGTTTTCACCTTGCAGCAAGGGACTGGTACTGGGACTGGATCCTCTCATGTGGGCTCACAACCGGATGATAGTGCTGTCGATGGTAACGACATGGACAATTGCAGTGGCGACATTGATGGCGACAACCATGCTGCCATGTGATTTTCAGTGATCTCTTGTAGTTCTTTTGACTAGCTAAACTTCAATGTAATGGAAATATAGATACTTGAGACTTGTATGTGGTATCTTTTGGATGGATGAACCAATCTGAGGATTGTTTATAAAAACTGAAGTTTATGAATTGGTATGCTTGTGTGAACTATCAATCTGGGGATTATTTATGAAAACTGAAGTTTATGAATTGGTATGCTTGTGTGAACTATTAATCTAGGGATTGTTTATGAAAACTGAACTTTCTATATGCATATATGTTTCTTGATTGATGAAAGGATGGTGTTGTGATTTCTATATCAATTTGTTCTGCTGATCACAGCTGAGTAGTCAATTTGTTCTGCCAGCTTGATTGTTAATAGTTTCTGCCAATTTTGCTAACGGTTCAAACCGTCAATGAAATGTATTTTACTGACGGTAACACAAACAGTCAATGAAATCCATTTTGCTGACAGTATGGCCCCTCAGAAAAATCGTTTTTTGTTGCGGGGCAAGCTATTATATTGACGGTGATTGAACCGTCAACAAATTGTATTTTCCTGACGGTCGGTTAGTACCGTCAGGTTAATGCATTATTCTGACGGTGACTAAACCGTCAGGAAAACGGATTTTTCTGACGGTTGGTTAGTACCGGCAGGTTAATACATTATTCTGACGATGACTAAACTGTCAGGAAAACGGATTTTTCTGACGGTTGGTTAGTACCGTCAGGTTAATACATTTTTCTAACGGTTTGGACCTTCAGGAAAATACACTTTTCCGTGACGGGTAAAACCGTCAGGTTTAATTTTACTGACGGGTAAAACCGTCAGGTTAAATTTCCCTGACGGGTAACCGTCAGCCAAATTTAATTTTCCTTTCCAGCCAGCCCTGAGGGGTTTTGCCTGACAGGAACCCGTCAGGGAAATTTAACCTGACGGGGTTTTGTATTTTGCTGACGGTTTGGAACCGTGAGGAATGATACGTTTTCTAGTAGTGATTTAAACCTTAAGATTGTTTATTAACCTCAGTTGTTGGTAGATAGTAGTTGAACTAACATTAACCGTTGAGTAACAATGATTTAAATAAATAATCCCATGCATTAATAAGTTATTAAGTCAATCATTTAGCAAATCATTCAAATGATTGATAATTAGAACCCCCAAAAATACTATATCTTGAATTGCCAGAAATATGAACTCAAAGATTAATTCGATAAATTAAAATCATACATATCACATGCAAAACTCATGCTCTAATTCTTAAATATTGACCCTTGACAAATAATAATACTCAATACCTCAAGACAACACTTATACCTGTCTATAAGTCTAACCTGACTCATAGAACTTCCTTAATAAATATAAAATTATAAAATAAGTTATTAAATTAAAATATGGAGCCATGATGTTCTACAATTGGCTATGACTAACCATCTTTGAACTCAATGCAGAATATTTCCATGAATATTCCTTTACCATTGAACCTTCCTTGACATCCGTCTTGGTAGATTTCCCACTGTCATTCCTCACTTCGCTCAAACCCCATTTGACTCTATCAACATTCCACACCCAATAAACCTTGTCATGGATCATCCATTTAATCCTAATAAATCTTAATTGAGTTCATTTGGATTGATTTGGACCTTGGGAGTTATTTGGATTCAGTTGTCTATTGTGTAATTAGAACTCGAAGTCTCAAAGAAGTAAAGGATTGAGCAGGATCAAGAGATAAGTAGAGACAAAGACCAAGAGTGCAAGGCCATCAACTGAGAAGGCTTTGAGTAAGTTCAAGGCTATGGTAAGTTGATCATATTGTACCTACCTTTTCAATGCAAGTTATTTTATATGAACATATCAAATTACATGTCCTACTTTATTATGCAAACTATATTCGCATTAGTTCATAGTTAATTCCTTATGAGTAGTTACTTAGTTATATCTCACTCCTTTGGCTTTGGACATGAAACCTTGTCACCCTAGATTCAATACTAAACATACTAGTGATAAGTCTGTATCTAAGCGCCATTCTTAGTCTTACTTAGATACTCAGGGGCGTTGACTTGCCCTTGCATCATTTCAAACATGATAGATTGGTTTGGGCAGTTATTTGTGGAAAGTGGCTAGTATATTGTAACATGGTCATTTTATGTTCCCAAAAACTCCAACTTGCTTAAATATCTAGGTGGATGGCATGGTGACTGGTGCAGTGGATGCACAAGAGTATTGGACTGTGGTAGAACCACTTGGATAATTTTAAGGATTGAATCTTGTAGCATATCCTCATGTAAAATAGCGCAACAACGAGTTTATAATGGGTACGACCTGGCTAAATAATTTGCATCGACCCAGTGTGGGTTGCGCCATAGGTGTGAACATGCGTAAGGGGATGGTCGAATTCCTTTGACGTGATGGAATAAGAGGGGGCTTCTAGAGGGATGGTCATATCCCATAGCAATAGAAACTTTAGCGGGTGTGGCTTTGTGGTGACTTTCTTGATCTGCTTGTCTAAGGAACATGTGGGACACAACAAGTTGGTTGCCTCTTGTAGGTAAAGTACGCGACCTCTGCAGAGTGAAAACTATTTGAACAGTCATACCCATGGTCATAGGTAGGCATTGGGAACCTGTGAGAGTTAGTTCTATTTATAAAAACAAACTTTGTGGTTGGGATGAAAATTGGCTTGTGTTGCCCTGGGCGGTCGATCCCAGTGATGATAATAGACAAATGAATAGTGGAAAACTAGTATATGGTGCTGTTAACCATGTAATAGTGGATGAAATCTATACTACTATTATTGCAATCTTTCACACACTTTAGAAAATCCATTTTAGTTAAAATTTCTAGGTCTCAAGAATTTTCTATATCTGTATCTCAAAATGGTGGCTTTTTTGTAAATAAAAGAACCATAAGCCTCTCCTTGTTCACTCGTTCATCTATTATTACTACATTCGGTGTGGTGGCTTGCTTAGTAGTTTTGTGCTCACTATTGCTCAATTATATTATTCAGTAAGACACAAGGAGAAATACAAGCCATATGATCATCTATGGTGTCAGCAAGATGGGAAGACGATGAGGCCAATAATTAGGTCGCGAACCCCAGTTGGCTTCCTGTGGGCGTGTCCTAAGGGTCCCATCTGTGTGAAGTTTTCACTTTCACTACTGGTCTTTAAAGGTTTTAGCCTAATTGGCCTATTGTATTAGTTACGCTTCCTCAAGATATGTATATGATGTTCAGTAATGTATCTGTGAGCACTATCTACTGATTCAAAAAATAGTGCAGTGAAATCATAGAGGATTCTAGAATGTAAAATCTGGATTTGACAGACGGTGGCACACAAGAACCTAGGGTGGATGGTGAGGCTCCGGTGTGGATGGCAGCACAAATTCGGCGAAGACATCGCCGATGAACCATGGGCTTACAAGGAACTTGAAACAACGGATATGGGAGAGAAGGTGATGAGGACATCACTTCTACTAATATGAACACTCCTCTTACTGCTTCCATGAATGATGGGCAAGGTCCAATTACTCGGGCACGTGCTCGTCAACTCAACTATCAGGTAAACTCGTTTTTAGCAGTCAATAATATTTCCACTGAAAATTCGATACTTCCTAAGACTTGTGATTTTCTTGTTCTTAGGAACCATGGAGAAGAACCACGCGAGCTCAAGTGTAGAAGTGGAACCGTCAAGCGTAATCCAACTCATATTCGCGAGTTCGACTCAGATTCGGACTGCTTGACAGCACCTACTTCAAATGACCATAACTTTTGATCCAGAAGGTTTCTCGGGGCCCGTGAGTACTCATTGGAAAGATTTTGGATTCTACTTTCAGATGAATCTGGTCTCACCTCAAAATTCCACCTGAGATGATCAAAAACTGCAAAACAAGTTATGTCACTTTTCCAGTCCGAATCAAAGTGGGCATTGGGCCTTGTAATCGAGTCCTGTTCGGTTTTCAAGTGTGTTGGCCGACCCTCAATAGTACCACACCCCCTTTTATTAGTTAAGTGCGGCTTCCCCCTCGCCTATTTAAGGAGGTCGCACTTCTTTAGTTTTCCTTGGGTTTTTCTTAAGAGTTTATTCTGCTTAGCAGTCTCACCGCACGTTCGGTTGAGGAACCCCAACTTGTGAACTCAATATTTATTCGTAATACAGTTTTAGATTGCATCTTCTACTCTCTTGCTTGTGTTCTCGATTTGCTTGAAGGAGATAGCCTTCTTGGCGAGGTCAACTGCGTTTCGGCACGGTTGATAACTATTGGAGCAGTGGTGTAGTGATTGCGAGGGGATCGATCTATTTTGGTCGGAGCCTTTGGATCATCAACGTCGAGTTCTCCACAATCGACTTATCAGTACCTCTCGGAAGATCGGACCATCGTCACATCAAGTGGTATCAGAGCAACGGTTGCCCGTGAGGTAATTCGTCTCTTTTAGATTAGTTTATGTTCATCGTCCTAAAAACTCCAGAAAACTAGCCCACAAAAATAATTTTTCGTAGTGTTCTTCTGCTGTCCCAACACCCCTTGTGCCATTGCAATTTTCTTTTCAGTATTGCTCGTTGAATTTTTTGTTACATTTTCGTGTTCAAGTTGCTAATTACTAGTTTAGTCAAAGTCCAGTTCGTCATTGTCTAGTTGCATCTCGTGTTCCTTTGCATAGTTTCGTCGTTGTGTGTTCTTTTCCTTGCCGCAATCACCATCCTTGCCGCGCCATCCATCTTTGCCGCGCCTTCCATCCTTGCCGCGCCTTCCATCCATCCGCTGCCCCCATCCGTCGCCCCCGATCCGCCACCAACCCTTGCCGTGACAAAAAAAATTAGGGTTTCGGGCAGAGAAAAAAGAAGAAGAAGAAAAAAAATAGAAAAAGAAAAAAAAAGAAGCAAAGAGTGCCCCCTCTGTCCGAAGTTTGAAAGGTTGTCAAACCTTTTCCAAATCTAGCGAAATTTGGTGGAGTCCTTTTTGAAACATCCATAAGCCTCCAGAAAAAAATTTTGAGCACTTTTGGCCTCGGGATCAAAAGTTATAGCAGTTTGAATTAAGATCGAATCGAATTCGAGTCCATTTCCGACCCCCTTCAGTAAAACGGGCATAACTTTTGCATACAGAGTCGGAATTCGACGTTCTTGTACTCGTTGGAAAGATATCGATGGCACGCATCCCATAAAAATGACCAGCTTGTGCTAGTCGCCCTCCAATACCCCTAAAATCGGCCATCTTTAGCCCCAAAACTGCGTCACAAGTTTCTGGTTTTCTGTTTTTGGGGTTTTATTCGGCCTTCCTTTCGGAATTTGGGGTTTGTCCAGTTGAAAAAGTTGTAGATCCCATCGAAAAATTTCAAACAAGTATATATAATCCAATAAAACTCTGCCTTTTCATCGTTTGAGACTTACTGTTGTATCTGCTCAAACTAGAGGGCTGTTCGCGTTTTGCTGATACCGCTGTTTTATGCTCTCCTTCGCGCGAATAGTCTTCTGCCCTTAGAAAGAAGTTTGAGTAGTGGGCTAGCGTCTCTCCTAATACTTGTTGTGAGGTTCTCCTTTGCTTACATCAAGTCACATTGATCATTGCGTGTGTGTACATACACTTCCTTGCATAGGGCTTGATTGGCTAGCTGTGATTAGGCTAGGATCGACAACTTTGACGAGTATTTTGAACAATATTTCAACTTGCATTTACTGAACTGATTATTGCTGATCCTTTTGCTACCATATTATGCCTTCTAAGCTCCACCTACTCTTGATCAGAACAGGTTCCCAATTGCAATCGTACCCACGCTCGACACGGTATCACGAACCAGCCACCGGTTGTACCACCTGCTGTTTGCATTGGTAAGAACACTTGTAAGAGTGTGGTAAGATACTTAAGAGTGTGTGATTCCACCTTTCCATCACCTTCCCAATTTCTTTGTGTTATCTTCTGTTTTTTACTAACCATACCAGGTGAGTCGTCTGACGCACAAGAGTGTGTTGCAAAGGGAGAGCTCATGACGCTATTGGATGAACAACGCACTACCATTAATAAGGACATCGATAGGAAGCTTCAAGCTACGACGGATATATTGTAACGATCCATCAATGAGAGTATTGCAGCACTGACTACACGCCTTGAAAGAATGGTGAATCGGCCACCAAACAACTGACGCGAGAATGAACATGATGCACCCCAAGATCTTGAGGTGGGAGATGATAATGGGAGGCGAAATCGTGATGCTCAAGATGAACGTCTATGACACCGCCTACAACGCAACCGTCACGGTATGAGAGGTAATGATTTTCAGTACCATAATATTCATGCTAATGATGAACCGTTTGCTAAAGTTAAATTTACCATACCATCTTTTACAGGTGTTTATGATGCTAGAATTTATCTAGATTGGGATATGACAGTTGAACAAAAATTTAATGCCCATCTAGTTCCTGAAGTGCATAGAGTTAGACAAGCTACTAGTGAATTTAAAGATTTTGCTATCCTTTGGTGGAGTCAAGTAGTTAATTCCGATTTAGCACCTGATACATGGGATAGATTGAAAGTAACTATGCGTGCTAGATTTATTCCTCCTGCTTTTAAACGTGATATGCGTAAGAAATTGTAGCGCTTAGACCAAGATAATAAAACTGTTGATGAATATTATCAAGAACTACAAATAGGCATGTTGCGTTGTAATGTTGTAGAGGACGAGGAGAATAAGATGGCTCGTTTTTATGGGGGCTTATGGTGTGAAATTCAGGACATAATTAATTACAAGGAGTATAATGATATCAATAGATTATTCCAGCTTGCTTGTCTAGCAGAAAAAGAATTGCAGGGAAGACAACAATGGAATAGGAGCAACTATGGAAGTACTTCTGCATCGAGGTCGACACCGGGGCAAACCAGTTCAGCCCCACCTCCTGCTTTCCAGTTTGCTGCCCTCTCCATGAGTAGGGCGCGTTCAGCAGCACCGCCACCACCGTCACGCACACCTGAGGCGAGCAAATAAACTAGTGTGCAGACACCAGCGTAGAGTTCTTCATTGGTTCCTTCTATGAGTCGTTCGACGGGGATTATATGCCACCGTTGTAAACAGATGGGACACGTCATAAAAAATTGCCCAAGTCAGCGAGCGTATATTGCGATAGAAGACGATAGATATGTAAGTGCTAGTGATGTTGAGGATGAATATACTCTTGCAGCTAACCTTGCAGGTAATGATGATGATCCAGAGGAACATAGCGAAGAGGAGGAAATTTTAGGTACTGCTGCTACGGAGAATTATAGGACCATAATTGTACAGCGAGTGTTGAGCACTCGAAAGGAGCAAGCGGAGAAACTTCAGCGCCATAATTTGTTTCAGATGTTTCTCATCGTCAAGAAATGTCGTGTTCGTGTCATAATTGATGGCGGAAGTTGTAATAATTTGGTGAGTTTAGATTTGGTCAAGAAACTTGGCTTGACCACACATGCGCATCCTCATCCATACCACATTCAGTGGTTCAACAACAGCGGTAAGGTGAAGGTAACATAATCTGCGAGAGTGCATTTTTCCATTGGTTCCTATCATGATGTAGCTGATTTCGACGTAGTGCCTATGCAAACTTGCTCACTTTTATTAGGTCATCCATAGGAATTTGATACCGATGCAACTCATCATGGTAGAAGTAATAAGTACTCTCTTATGCACAAAGGAAAGAAAATAATTTTGCTACCTTTGACACCTGCTGAAATCGTGCAATGTGAAAAAGAGATAGCTGCAAATGAGAGGAAAGAACGTGAATATGAACATGAATCTAAAAATCAGCAAGTAGTGAAGAACATTTTCCCACCTAAAGAGAAGTTGGCACCTAATTCTAAGACTGAGGGAATTAAATTAAAGGGTTGTGTCATGCTTGCAACCAAATCTGATCTTGTTGAAATTGTCGACAATGATATGACATGCTATGCTTTAATATGCAAAGACACTTTATTTTCACTTGATGATATATCTAGCTCTTTGTCGTCTGCTGTCACTAACCTTTTGCAGGAATATGAGGATATGTTTCCAGCTGAACTACCCCCGGGACTGCCACCTATTAGAGGGATTGAACACCAAATTGACTTAATTCCGGGAGCGACTTTACCAAACCCTACGGCGTATAAAACCAATCCGGAGGAGACTAAGAAAATTCAACGACAAGTCCAAAATCTTTTAGACTGAGGGTATGTACGAGAAAGCCTGAGTCCTTGTGCTGTTCCTGTTCTTTTGGTTCCTTAGAAAGATGTTAGTTGGCGTATATGTGTTGATTGTAGGGCCATTAATAATATCACAATACGGTATCGTTATCCTATTCCTAGGTTGGACGACATCCTAGATGAGTTGAGTGGTTCTATTATTTTCATAAAGATTGACTTGCATAGCGGGTACCACTAGATTAGAATGAAATTAGGAGATGAATGGAAAACGGCGTTTAAAACTAAATTCGGGCTATATAAGTGGTTGGTGATGCCTTTTGGTTTAACTAATGCACCTAGCACTTTCATGCGTTTGATGAACGAAGTTTTACGTGCTTTCATTGGAAAATTTGTGGTGGTTTATTTTGATGATATTCTGATATATAGCAAGTTATATGAAGAACACCTGAATCATTTACGTGCTGTTTTTAATGCTTTGCGAGATGCACGTTTGTTTGGTAACCTTGAGAAGTTCACCTTTTGCACCGATCGAGTATCGTTTCTTGGCTATGTTGTTACTCCACAGGGTATTGAAGTTGATCAGGCCAAGATCGTCACTATCCAGAGTTGGCCGCCTCCTAAAACGGTCACACAAGTGCAGAGTTTTCTCGGGCTCGTTGGCTTCTACCAATGTTTTGTTCGAGATTTTAGCACCATCGCTGCACCGCTGAATGAGCTTACAAAGAAGAGTGTTCCTTTTACTTGGGGCACCATGCAACAACATGCTTTCAACGTTCTCAAAGATAAGTTGACACACGCCCCTTTGCTTCAACTCTCTGATTTTTGCAAGACTTTTGAATTAGAATGTGATGCTAGTGGCATAGGTCTTGGTGGCGTGTTAATTTAAGAAGGAAAACATATTGCTTACTTTAGTGAAAAATTGAGAGGGCTTAGTTTGAATTATTCTACCTATGATAAAGAATTATATGCTCTAGTTCAAATTTTGGAAACATGGTAACATTATTTATGGCACAAAGAGTTCGTAATACATTCTGATCATGAATCTTTGAAGCATATTCGAAGTCAAACCAATCTGAACCGTAGACATGCTAAGTGGGTTGAGTTTATTGAGTCATTTCCTTATGTCATTAAACATAAAAAGGGCAAAGAAAATATAATAACAGATGCATTGTCTAGAAGATATACCATGCTTTCACAACTTGAGTTCAAAATTTTTGGATTAGAGACAATAAAGGAGCAATACGTGAATGATGCTGATTTTAAAGACATGTTGCTCAATTGTAAGGAGGGAAAGGGTTGGAATAAATTTATGATGCATGATGATTTCTTATACCGTGCTAACAAGCTATGCATTCCAGCTAGCTCCGTTCGTCTTTTGTTGTTACAGGAGGCTCATGGAGGAGGATTAATGGGTCACTTCAGTGTGAAGAAGACTGAGGACATTCTGACCACCCACTTTTATTGGCCAAAGATGAGGCACGATGTCGAACGTTTCATTGCCCGCTGCACCACGTGCCAAAAAGCTAAGTCACGACTTAATCCTAATGGTTTATACATATCTCTTCCTGTGCCAAGCACACCTTGGGAAGATATTTCTATGGACTTTGTTTTAGGTCTGCCTAGAACAAAGAAGGGGAAGGATAGTATTTTTGTTGTCGTGGATAGATTTTCTAAGATGGCTCATTTTATACCATGTCATAAAAGTGATAATGCTACAAATGTTGCTGATTTGTTCTTTAAGGAAATTGTTCGCTTACATGGTATTCCGAATACGATAGTTTCAGATCGTGATGCTAAATTTCTTAGTCATTTTTGGAGGACCTTGTGGGCTAAATTGGGGACTAAGCTGTTATTTTCCACTACTTGTCATCCCCAAACCGATAGACAAACTAAGGTAGTCAATAGAACATTGTCTACTATGCTTAGGGCTGTGCTTAAAAAGAACTTAAAAATATGGGAAGAATATTTGCCTCATGTGGAATTTGCTTATAATCGCTCGCTGCATTCTACCACAAAGGCATACCCTTTTTGAGATTGTTTATGGTTTCATCCCTCGTGCACCTATTGATTTATTGCCTCTTCTCGCTTCGGAGAAGGTAAATCTTGATGCTCAACAACGTGCTGATTTGATACTTAAGATGCATGAGATAACTAAAGAGAACATTGAGCTCATGAATACTAAATATAAAGTTACTGGTAGTCAGGGACGCAAGCATATTACTTTTGAGACGGGTGATCTTGTGTGGTTACACTTGCGTAAAGAGCGATTCCATGAATTGAGCAAGTCTAAACTCATGCCTCGTGCAGATGGTCCTTTTAAAGTACTTGAACGTATTAATGATAATGCATATAAGTTAGAGTTGCCTGTAGATTTTGGGGTTAGCCCCACCTTTAACATTGCAGATCTACGGTCATTCTTCAGCGCGGAAGATAAGCTTGAGTCGAGGGCAACTCCAATTCAAGAAGGGGAGGATGATGAGGACATCACTTCTACTGATATGTACACTCCTCTACTGCTTCCATGAATGATGGGCAAGGTCCAATTACTCAGGCACGTGCTCGTCAATTCAACTATCAGGTAAACTCATTTTTAGGAGTCAATAATATTTCCGCTGAGAATTCGATACTTTCTAAGACTTACGATTTTCTTGTTCTTAGGACCCATGGAGAAGAACCACGCGAGCTCAAGTGTAGAAGTGGAACCGTCAAGCGCAATCCAACTCATATTCGCGAGTTCGACTCAGATTCGTACTGCTTGATAGCGCCTACTTCAAACGGCCATAACTTTTGATCCAAAAGGTTTCTCGGGGCCCGTGAGTACTCGTTGGAAAGATTTTGGAGTCTACTTTCAGATGAATCTGGTCTCACCTCGAAATTCCACCCAAGCCGATCAAAAACTGTAAAAGAAGTTACATCACTTTTTCAGTCCGAGTCAAAGTGGGCCTTATGCCTTGTAATCGAGTCCTGTTCGGTTTCCATGTGTGTTGGTCGACCCTCAATAGTACCACACCTCCTTTTATTAGTTAAGTGCGGCTTCCCCCTCTCCTATTTAAGGAGGTCGCACCCTTTTAGTTTTCCTCAGATTTTTCTTAAGAGTTTATTCTGCTTAGCAGTCTCACCGCACGTCCGGTTGAAGAACCCCAACTTGTGAACTCAATATTTATTTGCAATACAGTTCAGATTGTATCTTCTACTCTCTTGCTTGTGTTCTCGATTCGCTTGCAGGAGATAGCCTTCTTGGTGAGGTCAACCGCGTTTCGGCACGGTTGATAACCATCGGAGCAGTGATGTAGTGATTGCGAGGGGATCGATCTGTTTTGATCGGAGCCTTTGGATCATCAACGTTGAGTTCTCCATAATCGACTTTTCAGTACCTCTCGGAAGATCGGGCCATCGCCACATCAGAAGGGCACGGTGAACTCAACGGTGAGGATGCTGAGGTCAATAGCAGATGGACGTGACCAGGAACGAGCTAGAAGTGGTGGCAGATCTGCAAGACTCGACGGCGATGCAGGTCTGATGGTGTTTCGAGGCATGACAAGATGGGGGTGAGCTAGATCTCAATGAGGTATAGCTAACGGGGTGGTTGGCAATGACGAAGACTCACTGGCAGTGGTGGATTTCATCAACAGAGCTTAGCAGTGAGACAATGGCTTCGGGCTTCAATTCAATGACTCGAAGTCTCGATTCGAGGAGGCAACTTAAGGTTTAGGGTGCAAGGCGGCTCAAAGATGTGATTCTAGGGCTCAGTGTGGCTTTTTATCCACAACAGAAGTAGTGGCTGAGGTGGAGACAGCGGTGCTACTATGGAATCCTGGTTGGCTACATGAAGACAAAAGAACTGACAGGCAAGCCCCACATGTCAGTGACTACGGATGAGCGAAGGACGTGGTTGTGATGCATGGTGCACGCGGTGCTATCAGCTAGGCTGGGCTATCGGCAAGTGTGGGAATGGGCTGGCCGAAAACAGAAAAGAGTTGGGTCATGGGATGGATTCGCCCCCACTTAGGGTTCTTTGGATTTTAATTAGATTTCTTAATTAATAAATCCTAGAAAATTCAAATAAGTCAAGAAAAATAGCAAATAACTCTAGACAAAACCAAGAAAATTCCAAAAAAATAATTTGAGACACAAACACACAAATAAAATACTTTTAGCAACATTGGATAATTACTTTTCTTAGATTAATTCTTTTTAATTATTTACCTTTTATTTGGGCTTTATTATTTCAAGAAATATTCTTGAAAATTATCCAATAAAAATTTTAATTTGGGGAATTTTAAAAAGCCCTGGAAATTGGGAAGTTTTATAGCAGGCTACTCGTGTTCCACCTCCACCACCAGAGCCGCACCTCCTCGGCTCCCCTGTCCTTGTCCTCTACCACCAACGCTTGCTTGGCGATGCCACTACCCTCTAGATCCGGCCTCCTAAATCCAGATCCCGTCACCATGGCATCCACCACCCACAGCTCATCCTCAACATCGTCTCGGGCTCCAAATTGTTGGATATGGGTCCAAGGCAGGTAAGCGAGGCGGCGGCCGAGGCGGGCAAGCGTTGTGTGCTATGCCCATGTTGGCACTGCCTGACTATGGCCTGGCATGCCATGGGTCGTGCCTAGGCCTCGCCAGAGGTGAGTTGTGCCAGCACAATGGGGTGGCCGTGTCGGGCCAACACAACTCGACATGGCCTAAAGCCCGCTGAGCCCATGCTGCGCTGGCACGGCCCAGCCCAACTCCTAGGTCTAGTTGCGATGATGTCACATTCCTTCCTCACCACCACACATCCTGTCCTCCCCTATCCTCGACGTTTGTGCAAAACGGTGCAGGCAACTTCAATGAAACTGCCTCCATGGTCACCCCCAGCCTCCTGTCATCCTCGTTGGTCAAATGGTTGTGTTGTTGCCGCTCCATGCTAATTAAGTACTCGAGTTCACACCGTCACTGTGGTCTCTTGACCAGCTCTGACTATAAAAGCCACCAAAACCCTTTCCATTAGCTATGCCTTATTCTCCTTCCGTTTACACCAACTCTTTCCCTCTCCTTACCCAAGCGGGTTGGATTTTGCCTGCCATCGTATTTGACTCTAGAAGAGGTTGCGGAGCCATAGGGAATCATGTCGCCATTCCAGCTTCATTCGTAAGCCATTAAACTTAGCATCCACTGAACCCTCTTTCTCTCTTTGTTTTCCATCTTTTGATGTGTAAGCACCTTGCCATCTCTTCTCAGGATCGCTAGAGCATGCTTGGACCTAGCCACACCACCCTATCCAGTCATCATCCCACCACCTCCATCCATTCCATGATAAACCCCCGCGCCTTTCCCCTATTTTAGCATGCTTAGGTTCTGTTCCACACATCAAGCCAACAACAACATACCAAATCAAGAAGCTAAAATTCTAAGGAATGGATAGTATTTTCAGTAGTACCGCTACAGTACCACGGTAGTACCGCTTACTATAGTAGAATCGGTATTACCACTACAGTGCCCAGTAGTACCTCTACTATAGTAAAATCCACACAGGAATAGTAAAATCAGCAAGATTTTAAAAACTAAAATCGATGAAACTTTTGATCTGTAAATCCAAATAACATGAAAATTTGCAGAGATCATATCTAGGATATCATGAACCTATTCCAACAAATGATCATGAAAATCATTACTAA
Source organism: Melocanna baccifera (assembly GCA_036346265.1). NCBI lineage: Eukaryota > Viridiplantae > Streptophyta > Magnoliopsida > Poales > Poaceae > Melocanna > Melocanna baccifera. Next base: position 15,799,919 of record CM070709.1, read on the forward strand.
AGTTGAGACCATTTTTAGTTTAAAAATAGATTGCACCAAAACTGATCAAAAAAAATCAATGATCAAGACTTGCTCATGGGTAGAGGATAGCCAAAATGGCTTTGGATATGTTTCCACATGTCACAACAAGCAAGAACACATATGAAATCACTCTAAAAATACTCAGATTAAGAAATCATTTGGAAGATCAAAAATATGGAAAAACCGAGTTTCTTAATGAACTTGCTACCAAAGTGCCTAGAAGGGTGGGGATAGATTTTCAAATGATATCTCCATCTCTTATATGTTCCTATCATAGCAAGATCAAGAAATAATAAGAGGAGAGGAAAAACCAACGAAATCAAGAGAAAATGAATTAAGATAACAGGTAGCCCTGGAGATTATCAAATATTAATTCTATTGCCACTTAAAGAGGAAAATTTTATAGCCACTCCACCTTGGAGGTAAGAGAGCATACCGAGCACTAAACTCTGAAACCCTAACCCTTAAACAAGAGAGCACAAGACAGGTAGCTTGAATGTTTAACCAGAAGTCTTCATCCCAACCCCATAAATAGATGGACTAGTCAGCCATATCTAACATTTAATGGATATTATCCACTTATAACAATGGGAGAAACCCAATAACCCTCACACACGAATTTTACTCACACATGTTCACTTGGGTGGATCTTCAGGTGGTCGAAAGTAGCGGCAGAAGGTTATAGTCGGAAAGCACCATGTGGTCGAATAGCTGTGGTCGATGGACGAAAGCTCTAGAGAGTGGTCAGGAGCGGTCAAGTGCTAACGTGGCATGCCACGTGGGTCGGTTGCAGACATGGCTTGCCAAGTGGGTAAGAGAAGGGAAGGGCTTAGTGGAGGCCGTTAGATGGGAATCGGATGATGATGATACACGGAGAAGTTTAGACCAGTCTGAATGGTCAAAGGAATGTTCGGACCATTCGAATGGCAATGGGACTTTCAGACTGTCCAATCGACAGAGAGATGTTCGAACCATTCGATCGGTCAAAGGAGCACTCGAACTAGTCCGACTGGCGAAAGAGAGGAGGTGGCATTGAGGTGGCTCGGCGCGCGAGGACCAACGGTCCGCTAGAGTTCCGGTGAGCGACTGCGGCTGGCGAGGGGCGCAAAAGAGAGAGGGCACTGCGAGGAGTGCGTTGGTGCTTGTGTGCATTACCGAAAGTGGTTGAAAGGTGGTCGACGGTGAGGTGAAGCGGTGGTGCAACTCGGGCGGTGGTGGCAACGCCGTTCTGGCGATGAGGAGGCTCAACCAAGGGGCGGTCGAGAAAATCCAAAAATTATAAGATATATACAGGGAGATAGATTAAGAATTTAGATGAATTTAGAAACTTGAATCACTTGAATTTGAAGTTTGGACAGAGGAGAATGAGCGATTGGAAAATTGGTGGATCAGAAAATTCTGGAAAAAAAAGAATAATCAGGAATATTCCTCAAAATATTTCGCATGAACAGTAAACAGTGAGCAAGTTTTAGTGTTTTGGCTGTGGCGCCAATGAGAAAAGACTTGAGAGGTGAAGCCAACTAGTAAAATAGGTTGATAAGGACCCAAGAAACACATAGGAGGTGACAGCATGTCAAACGGAGCATGGTGATGAAATGGAGAGAGGAATAATTTTCAGCATGGAACATAGAGAAGTAGGGTAAGCACGGCCTAGAACACGGTGAGGTAAATCTTGGTGCTCAGTGAGGCGAATGCAAAATCATCTGGAAGGTAACTACCTGGGATGGTTTGGCACATTTTGACGTGAAAGGATTATTGAAAGCATCACCGAATAGATGCGGACACGCAGTGCCATTGGCGGCCATGGCTAGGCGTCGTAGGCAAAAATTTGTGAAAAGTTTTTGGAGAAAAGGAGGGGAGTACGGCATAGAACGTGTTGAGACGGACTGAACGGTGCAGACGGCTCAGTTAATGGACTAGCGGAATGCGATGGAGAAACCTTTAGACAGCCGACGGGCTAACATCGACGCTCCAGGCAAACAGAGAGGAGATTGCATGTGGAAGTTGCGGCGAAACGAAGAAGAGAACATGGGGAACATGATGCTCACCTTGGTTGTGGTCGGACATGCACAGTCGGCCGGTGGCATGTTGAGAAACGGCGACGTGTTTGGCCCACGGTGACGACAATGCTCCAGCGAAATTTTGGCGAAGACGAGGGGAGCACCACATAGAACGCTCCGAGATGAAGCCGATGATGTTGTCAAAAGTGGCGGAGCTCCACTGTAGGCAGCACAATATGCTGAGGAACAATGTTTGAACGGTGAAAGAAAAACTCCGATTGCGGCCAAGAGAAAGGGAGTGGGGACTTGAGATTTTTTGGGATGAGTGAGGATGAGGAGGGGCTCACGGTGCTCCCTTTTATAGGGGCTGAGGGGGTCTGAGGAGGAAGATCAAGCAACTATGTCAATTTAAGACACGGGTTAATTCTCACGTAAATACGCATGAATGAGGGGGAAACGGAATGGAGGAGTCTTGATTAGAGGGAGTGAATACACTTGATTGCACGAAAAACCGTTAAGAAAATCAATAGTTTGAGGAGCTTCAAAAGGACACTAATGGCGGCTGGCGCATGGACAGAAGAAAACATTCTGGAGGTTGAAGAAACTAGCGAGGAGAGAGAAAAGAGAGAAAGGAAAAAAGAAAAGGAAGAAAAATTAGAAAAACAATTTGAAGAAAAATCCACAAAAACCCTTAAAACCTGAAAAGATTAAATAAAATAATTTTAGATTTAATTGAAGTTTATTTTAATAATTAAAAATGTTTTTCTTTTTCCAGTTTTAAATTAATACAATAAAATACAAGTAAAGCATAAAAATCTTAGAAAAAATTATAGAGGTTTCTAAAGCTATTTTGGACTTTTTAAAAAAGAAATGGCCTTTTTTTAAGGAAGACAATCAGGTTACCTAAAATTTTAAATTTTCAAGAAAACAAAGGACAATGAGTTTTATTTTAAACTAAATTAATTATTATTTTATTACTTTATTTTTTTATTATTTTCTTTTAAAAAACTAGGTTGTTACAGGGGTACTTTCTTTCCAAATTCTATGAACTACAGTGTTTTCTTTGCAATTATAAAAGACTTACATGTAATTTACAAAATTAAGTGGGGGCATGTGCCCCTACTAGGGTGTATGTAGGTCCGCCCCTAGTTTTTTGCATGTAGTTGCTAGGGTATATCTGTTACTTAAAAATAAAGTATAATCTAATAAGAAATATTCAGTTTGCATCTCGTAGCTCACCTTTGTTCAGGTTCAACATTGGAGCACCAGTGAAGAAAAGGATACACTTAGAAGCGTTAACTACACCATAGCATAGTTTTACCCCCACCAGTCAACCACTGTAACCTGGTGAACTAATCAAATCCTCAAGACAGATTTCACACATTTTAGCAATAATGTTCGGTAAGCACTATGCAACGACATATATCTTGAAATTGTACTCGTCTGCCTCAAGCTCCCCAAGTCCCGTAATAAACCTCTGAGATGAGTTTGATGTCTTATTTGCAACAACACTGATGACTGCCCAAACAGCCTCATCTAACACCTTGCTCTAAATAGAGAAATTAGTTACATCATTTATGGCTAGTATGATGTTGGTAGATTCCACTACAAATTCTAAAAGCTGTAGAGAAATAGTGAGTACTTTTTACATCATTTTGCTGTTTGCTCTTGCCATTTGTGAATGTACCCAATCTTGTTTTTGAATTTTGATATAACTCCTAAGTGTAGAACGAAGAACCCAATCTCTACCAACCTGCAAGCGAGTTTCTTTCCTACATATGTTGATACAGGTGCTTCATCAGCGTAAAAGCGGGTGTGGGATTCTTGTCTCACAAGCGCAAAAGGAGACTGAAGCGTTCTACTCACTAAGAGACCCATCTGAAGTAATGCCTTTCATATTCTGCCTGAGGTACTACTGCCTCCTGGTGCTGACGTTGCATCAAATCGTTCATATTCTGCATCATAGCCTGCATCATCTATATCTGAGCCACCAAGAACTGACTGAGGGCTGGGTCCAAGCTCACTGGCACTGCTTGGGGTGGCTGGGTGGCACTGCTCCCTGGATCCTAGTTCACCCTGGTTACGACCGGTGGAGTTCATGGTATCAACCATCTTACTGCTGCTCTAAAAAGGGAAACAACTGCTGACTCCTCAAGGGCATAAAGGTGAGAGGGAAAAGCATAGGTAAGAGGGGTAAATTCATCCAAGGGGGTTTCTCTAATGGCAACCTTAATCTAAACAAACACTTAGCCAAAAAAGGCTAACAACAAAACCGGGAAAATAACTCCAATAAAATTTTGATATGATTGCAATATAATGCTTTTAAGGGCAAGATTTGCAGCTCACATCACACACAACTGCAAATAAGATCCAACATTCTACTTGTACTCTCTAATCTAAAGGCTCTCACTCGGGTCCTGACATAACAACCATATACACGCTAAAAATAAAGGGAAAACTCAAATATCGATAAATATCCAAAGTGGTTTAAAAATAAAGCTTACAATATCACTAGCCCAAAGGGCTTAAAGTCTAGCAGCGGAAAGAAACAAATTAAGCATAGTAGCCATTCGACATGCCCACAAGCAATCGACTGGGGAGCGAAGTCCTAATCCGTGAAGTCGCTGAAGTAACCTCCCTCTGGCACCTCCTGCTGGTAATACTCCTCCTCCTCAACTGAGCAACATGAGTATAAAGTCATGAGTACATTAGTACTCAACAAGTCATTTGTAATAAATGAATGCAATATAATATGCAAGGCTTACCAATGGAAAGCTGAAAGGTTAATTTGCATAAAATAATAATTTAAGATAAATACAGTAAATAGATGGAAAGCAAGCTTTAATGAAAAATAGTAATAAATAAATAATCAACAGAATTGAATTTAAACCACTTGTGAATCTCCCATCCATAAGCTAAACCAACAGTGAACTACCTGTTCACCTTCCAATCATGACCATAAGTTTTTATGAAATCACTACCCCTCATGTGAAATCACCGAGTATTATCCATAACTGAGACGCGGCTATTCGAATAGTTTTACACTCTACAGAGGTTGCACAACTTTACCCACACGATGTTATTAGCCTCGATCTAAGAAAATCACAATAAGGCATTTACAATGCTCAACCTAAACTCAATCCTACCCACTAGGGTTTCGCATCACACCCCCCTTACGCCTCATGGAAATTAGCATCCATGTTCATCACAATGGCAAGATCGAAATTGAAATATCACAAATTAATCAGCCAGATCTATCCCATACTAGACATGTGGTTTGCACGGTAAGGCTCAGATCAATGGCGCACAAAGTTAAGTCCTTAATGTTACTCGGGCGAGACTTCCACATCCCACGAAGTGAATCCACACTTTCCCCTTTACTGCACGATCACTCGTCTAAGTGCAAAATCAAGTTTGTATAACCACCGCCAATGACACACCATTGTTATGGCATAAATTTTATAATAGTTGCACCAACCACGATTCCATATCTCATTAAGTAAAATTAATTATTCACATGCGATGATAAACCCATCGTAACATAAGTAAGGCTAAACATGTGACATCTAGCATAGCATCACTAAATAAATTTTCAACCTAGGGTGACAATGGTATCATGACATTCAAATTATCAAGGAGGGGTAACTCAAATTGGGTCGATAACTACCAAGTACAAAGATTTATAACAAAGTAGTGATGCAGATAATTTAAAACAAACTAATTAAATAATAGATTGCAAACTGGGTTCAACATGATTAAAGGACATGACTTGCCTTGGTTATGCTCAGCAAGGTACTCGGGATCTTCTGGCGTCGCTCCATCTCCTTCGAAGGCGGGATCTAACGAGGGAGAAAATGACCAAAATAATAAAAATAAATAAAATAAAATTCAAATGAACTACAAAAACCTTGAAACCAAAACCAACAGATAGAGGTCGATTTTAGATGAATTTAGAAAAAAGAACGGGGTCAATCGAAGAACGGGGTCAATCGAAGCTAGGACGGAGGAGAACGGGCTCTAAGAAAATTAATTCTAAAGAAAATACTAAAAATCGAAAATTGCACTGTGCTATGAACACGTGGCGCTGATGTGGCACTAGGGCTGATGTGGCTTTACACAAGGATAGGGTTGACATGGCATGGCTCGGGTGCGGCTGTGGCTGCGATGACGGGATCGGACGGTGGACGTCGTGACGCGTGGCGACATCTGGGCCATCGATCCAGATCTAGATCGACGGTGCCGATTAGGGGTGGCAGTCGCTGGATGGCTGACACGTGGGACGCACGCAGTGCAAAGCGACGCGACGCGCAGGTGCATGCGCGGTGTGCGCATGTGGCCCGAGGCGGGGCGGTGCGGTCGGTAGGGTTGGCTTCGGCGAGGCGCGAGGACGGCGGAGGGTTCCATCGGCGGGGTTTACCGACGAGGGCGCGTCGGCGATGGAGGACTTCAACGTTGACGAGGATGGCTCGGGTGAACGCGGCGATGAGGACTCCGGCGAGGACGTCCCACGAGGGGCGGCGACGCTCGGCGAAGGAGATGTCGGCGTTGACGGTGCACGGGGCAGGCGGAGGCGGTGCTCGGCTGGGGGAGGAGACGAGGGCAGCAGCGGCACACGAGGTGAGGTGCGGCGGCAAGGAGGAGTCGCTTATAAAGGCACGCACCCCGAGGAGTTTGGAGAGGAGATGGCACGGACGCCGAGAAATCCGCGTAGGCGGCAGCGCGAGGCGAGAATCCGCTTCGGAGACGACGACACCGTGGGATGGGCGACACGTGGCGCAGGGACGTGATCGGTCGGCTGAAACGTGAGGGTGGGATGAGGGACACATGGATAGGCAGGGATCAGGTGGCCGAGGGTGGCGCAGGCCCAACACTGTTCATCGGGGGTTTCCGATTTCTCACTTTTCAAAAATTCAAATAATCAAAAAGAGCTCTACAAAATAGCAAATAAATCCCAAAAATTCACCAAAAATACCAGAAAAATCCTTGAGACACAAGGAATCCAACTAAAATATTTTTAGCTTACGTTAATATTTATTTTAATCAGATTAAATCTTTTTTAATTTCTAAAAATTCAAATTAAGCTTTATTAATTTGCAGAAAATTTCCAAAAATTTATTTTTAAATTTACAAACTCTAAAACTCAGAAAAATAGGGTGTTACAAAACCTGGCTATCCAGCCTGGGTCGAGCCTCTAGGCTACTTGGGGTGTGTGCGTGTGAAGCAACCCCAAGTCAGTCACCTCCGCCACGTTCCCCAGAGGTGGGACATGGCGCAACGCGCGATGCTGTCAGTCGACACGCTCATCCAGCAGGCCGTAAAGCCAGTCCACTTTGCCAAGGTCACGAGCCGTACTTGCAAAAGGACATCAAGCTAACATTTATGTGGAAAACAAATATCGAATGTAAAGTAGCAGTAAATATAACTTGTAAATAAACGAACGAAACAACACTAGGCTACCAGCACAATACTTGCAATAGTACTAAAAAGGGAAAATTACCGCAACAGTTGTACAAACAATACATGCAACGTATGGTACAGTACGCACATCACATGTGCTGACTAACCAAGTATGGAGTGCAGCGTACAATAATTTGCAATCTCGAAGTGACTTTGCACACTCCAACAATCGGCACACTCATATCCATGGTGCTAGCAATCTTGCACAAACCCTTTCCACACAGCACTACGCATCAATGTTCTCAACTCTTATCTAATGTCGATTGAAGACCGGCTCCAAAGCCCTTATATGATGACACTACACACCTCAGGGTTCAAGAAAAAACTACCAGTGAGCCAGTGCATCACATCTACGATTCTAGCATTTTCACCATCTGGGTGTACAAAAGTGGCTGGCACAAAACTACTCAAGTAAACACCGTTCAGACCTTCATGAACTGTGCCGACACCGTAATGCACTTTCAACATAGTGGGTATCATCATTACTGATATCTCCCTGCAAATATTTTGAATGTTGCAACTAGTCAACTCGCATCGCACAATATAAAAGTACTGATGTATTGTAATTTATATTTCTATGACCGTTCGCCTATCATGATAAGCTACACTACTCTCATAACATAACCTCTCCTCATTCGCACCGACGCCACTCCCTTTCCTCTGCCCCAATACGCACCAACTCCCTACTTGCTCTCACACACACCAACGACACTCCTCTCTCACTGCTCGACCTCTCTCCTAATGTAAATTAATTCTTATTGGTTTTGATATTTTACATGACATACTGATTAAAATGATAATATACCTGGTCTAATGGCATGCGTGCAATTCCAAGGTACTAACGACTGTAAATTCATTCCTAATTAATCATAATATTTACTGCATATACAAATATTTACTAAATTTTCTGTAACTATAATTTAATACGGATACTAATTTTGTACATAACATTGGTTAAATTTTATACAACTACGATTTTCTACATACGCTAATTTTCTACAACTACAATTTTCAATGGATACAAATTTTCTACAACTATACTGACTAAATTGTTTATAACTATAATATTGACTATACTTCTTGCAGCTAAGATTTTTTAAAAATACTAATTTTCTACTACTATATTGACTACATTTTCTACGACTATTTGCTTCATATCAAATTTTCTATGCATTCTAATTTTACACTAAATAAACTATTTACTTTCTACAAATTTATTAACTAAAAACAGCAAAAACTTTTACCTCGCGAAGTAGCGGAACCTCTCCTTCCTCTCCCTCTCCCTCTCATCTCCTCTCCTCTCCTCTTCTTTGTTCTCTTTCACCGCTGCTCTCTCTTCTCAGTCGCTGGGCGAGGGTCGTGTGCGGCTTCTTATACTGGGCGCAGTCACCCAACGGTTGGGCGACTAGACTTGCAGCCGCCCAATGGTTGGATGATATGTCCCAATCGCCCCACCATTGGGACAAATCGCCCCACCATTGGGCGACTACAACTATGTCGCCCAACTGTCCGCGGCTGCTTGTGTGTTGCGCGGCCGTTGGGCAAGAGGTTCCAATAGCCCAACGTTGGGTGACTGGAGGCCATTCTTTAAAAAAAAATTCACTGATATATTTCTGTATTTTTGAATAAAAATAGATTATTTTAAAAAAGTATTCTATTATTAAGTAGAGCACAAATTTCCTTGGAATAGTCCTCCAGATCAATGGATATGAGTGTAAAAATTCTGATTGTACTTTCTAATCGACTGATTGCAAGAAGATTTTTTTGTTCACGTATGTGCAAATGTGGTACTAAACTTGATAGAAGTGACAAATGTTTCTAAATGAATAGCAGTCAATACAGCTAGAAGTGCCCATTGTTTAGTGTATACAACTGGGGCTATTCTTCTTATGTGACAAAAGGGTGGTCGTTAATGCTTGAACAGTGACCACCGCATTGTTACCAATGACCAAAAAGTGTGAAATGTGAATTGGAAGAATGTAACTACATTGTTTTTGCATAATATCTTTTTGTTATCTACTTAGAATGAGGAGGAGCTCCATGAGGATGAAACATTGGAAGAGAAACTTCGTCTTTGGGCATCATGTAGGGGACAAACATTGATAACTGGTATTTTTTTTTACCTTCCACTCGTATGCCTGCCCCGTTGTATTTTGTTCTCTTAAGAAACAACTTACACAGTATCATGTATAGTGGTTCAGCTTTTTTTAATCATTGTTGCTCTTATCTACAAAGTACGAGTGATGATGTACCATCGAAAGCCTTTGGAGCTTCAGGCTTTTCTTGATATGCCCAAAGATAATGGTATTTCTAATAGTTTGGTCTATAATGTGCTTCTGAACATGGCCTTTGTGACCTATGCAATGACTTCCTTTTCTGTTCATTAGATCTTATGGAAGGCTACAGAGCAACTGAACTGATGTCCGAGGACTCACAACTAATGACCCAATGCAAAGCTATATCTGACAGGATGGCCCTTAGTATTAGTGTTTTCTATCTCATAAGGTTTTTGCCCAAGTAAACAAGAGCCGAAATAAAATTTCTCCCTTTTATTTCAAGTTGTTCAAAAGCTGAAATAAATTATTTAGTTTTCTCTACTACTTAAAAATACAAGTTGATGTTGATCCATTATCTTCAGTTCTTCACAACCTCCTACTGCTACTTAAAAGAGGAAGTTATTGAATGGTAAGTTCATTTGTCTCCCTCCCTCTCCTAAAAAAACAAACCGATATGTGGGCCGGCATGCTAGCTTCGCAAAGTGCAGTTGCTTTAGGGAATATTCAGAATAGTAGTGACTTATGGCTTTTTTTTACTGTAACTGGTTTATTTTTTGCTGTAATTAAGTTAGCTTATTTGGTATAATTAAATTTAAAAAATAAAAAATAAAAAAAACATGTTAGCCCATCACGGATAATACAAAAAGAATACGGAAAAAAAGAAAAAACCAAAAATTTTAAAAACAAATTAGAAAAAGACAAAAAAAATTGAACAGTGAAAAAAAAGCCAAACGCCCGAATGCCACCACTGTGTTGAGCGCAGCCTTGAGCCAGTTTGGAAAAGGAGCTTTATCTGGAAACAGTCAGAATACATCAGACATACTGATGGCATAGGAATTATGATTCTCCAGGGAAAATAACAGAAGCCTTACCTGTTTAAATATTGTAGACTTTGCCGATTCTCCAGCGCCTTAACAAGAAAGCAATTAAAAAAGGAGTGCTTTTAGGAACGGGTCCAAACTAATGTTTTCTAGGATCCATTTGTTTCTCTAATTTATTGATGACAAACATGAGAAAGATTGCATTTTTTTCAAAAACAAAGGGAGTACACAAATGGATCTCGAGAGAGGAACCGCTGGGATACTTCTTTTTCTGAACCAGCAAACTCTCTAGATAGAATTGATAATTGGCATAAGAAAATGGCACTTCAATTTAAGTAAGTTGGCAGTACCAGGAAGTGAGAGCTTGTGGATGTGTTGCTCTGCCTTTGTCACTTGCAAAATTCGCCGAGCGATGTCTGCACTGTTACCAGGTGTATTAGGGCACTCCCAATGGGTCCTGGTGGCCTACCACCCGACCGCCGGATTCTAGGTGATTACCAAGTGATTAGCACTACCCCTAACACCTGTTTAGGTGCATTCTAATGGCCGGGCAGGAGGCTTTGGAACCGTATGGTAAGGGTGGTCATTTGCTTTTGTTTGCTTTGTTTAATCTGCATGCGAACGAATGGAGTGGGCCATAGACATTTGGCTCATATGAAAATTGAGCACTCATGCAGGAAACAGACCACCAAAAGTGTCACAAGCATTGCGTTGTCACCCCATGCTGTAGGATCGAGAAAGCTGACTAGAGGGGGGTGAATAGGCGGTCTTAAAAATATCTTACAATTAAAACAATATCTATTTGTCTAAACCAAGTATATAATGTGGACGCTTAACTTCAACTGGTTTAGCACAAATATTGCCTAAAACAAATAGATTCTTCTAAGTGTACCAACAATCTATGCCTATGTCAAAGGTTTGCAATCCTAGGGTGACAAGCAATCAATTTAATTCTATGAATGTAAATTGCTTGAATGTAAATTGAGCACAAATAAACAAACCACAATTGACACGATTACGTTTTACCGTGGTGTTCGGAGACTTGCCGGTCTCTCCTAATCCACGTTGAGGTAAGCCCAAACAAATTGGACCAGCTCCACGAATTAAGCCAAACACCTCAAATCCACTAGTGGTAGCTCTTTCCCGCACCGGGTAGGTAAGCTCCAACCTTCACAAAACGTCGAGTCTTCTCATAACCTTCTTTGAGAAGATCACCGCGCACGACGCCTCCAACGCCGTCTAGGAGTCGGCAAACTCCAAGAGTAATAAGTCAAGCCCCTTGCTTGACTCTCACCACGTGCAACGAATGCACAAGCTCAATGGATGCAAAATCCACCTCTAGATGCAACACATGCAACTAGAGACCTCTCTCTTTTGCTCACAAGGTGCAACACATGCACAATGGAGTGGAGAAGCTCACACTAGCTCAAGCAAGTGAAATGAGGTGCCAAAGAGTACTCCCCAACCGCCCACAAGTGAGTATTTATACCCCACACACAAAAACTAGCCATTGGAGCTAAATCCCTGAAAAAATCAGGAAAATCGGTACTACCGCCGTTGTAAGTGCGGTACTACCGATTTCTACTGTAGCACAAAGTAACGGCTATGTCAAACTAGCCGTTGGAGTCAAACCGCTGAAAAAATCTGGGAAATCGGTACTACCGATGTATAAAGTGCGGTACTACCGCAGTGCAGTACTATCGATTTATTTGCGGTACTACCGCAGTGCGGTACTACCGATTTATTTGCGGTACTACCGCACTTCTATTTTTCAGCACAGACAGCACTCAGGAAAACGGTCATAACTTTTGACTCCGATGTCGGAATTGAGTGATCTTGGACTCTATGGAAAGCTTATTCAGAGGGCTACACAACTCATCTATTTGTATGATCTCAAACACATTAGATCAATGCAGAAAACACAAGAGATCCAAGAAGTCATTATCACGGTCTAAGTTTAAGAAAAATAATATTAGACCATGCCAAGGGACATTGCATGACCTCTAACAATTTGCAAAACATATTTGCAAACTTATATCATACCACAAGAAAAAGGTACATGGACTTCAACCATTTGCAAAACACATTTGCAAAGTATAGTCACATGTTGCAAGGATTAGAAGCATGAGTCTCAACTATTCGCAAAACACAATCGCAAATAATAGCATCATGCCATGGAGAGCTAGCGTAAGCAAGATTGAGCTATCAACACATGATGAGACTCAAACTACTAGACAAGACCCCTCTTAATAGTACGGCAAACATATACTAGCAATCTGGTCTTCCAACCAAACACCAAGACCGGTAAAAGACTAGAAACATATCCTTAGCCTAGGTCATTGTCTTCTCTTGACTTGATGATCAACTTATGATCTCAAACACATTAGATTAATGCAGAAAATACAAGAGATCTAAGAAGTCACTATCACGGTCTAAGTTCGAGAAAAATAATATTAGACCATGCCAAGGGACATTGTATGACCTCTAACAATTTGCAAAACACATTTGGAAACTTAGATCATACCACAAGGAAAAGGTACATGGATTTCAACCATTTGCAAAACACATTCGCAAATAATAGCATCATGCCATGGAGAGCTAGCGTAAGCAAGATTGAGCTATCAACACATGATGAGACTCAAGCTACTAGACAAGACCCCTCTTAATAGTACGGCAAACCTATACTAACAATCCGGTCTTCCAACCAAACACCAAGACTGGTAAAAGACTAGAAACACATTCTTAGCCCTAGCTAGTCAAACCTTTGCCTTAAGCATTCTCTTGAAGCTTAATGATGATTATCTTTACTTCAAGTCTAGGTCATTGTCTTCTCTTGACTTGATGATCAACTTATGATCATATCCATTTTGAGATCTTGATATGCATCAACACATGATGCATCCTCTTTTGATAGCCTTCAACTCATGAAGCCATTTTCATCTCGAATCTTTACTTGATGATTTTCAACACATGAAGTCATCCAAAGTCGTCATCATCATGGAACATAACCTATTCATCCAACTCATGGAAAATATTAGTCCCATAATGTGATTATCATTAATTACCCAAATATACCATTAACTAATAATGGTGTGTCTAGATTCTTCAATCTTCCCTCTGATAATTGATGATAACCACCACAATTGAATATAAAACTTTAAACCCAAAGTGCGGTAATACCGCAGGTGGGTGCGGTGCTACCGATATTTCTGAGAGAGCACAATGAGTTTAGAATTCAAATGCATGATGATTTTTCTCGAGCCATATTGATCTTCTTATCAATCTTTGCATGCATCTCCAAATATTCAAACGAATTCCGGGACTAAACCTTTCAAACACTTGATAATCACATTAGTCCCATACACAAATAATTGAGTGTAAAGTAATATGATTCAATGTGAGTATATATAAACTACACAAGTTTTATATACTCAAATGATATATTTCAAAGTAGAGATCCCAATATATGTGAAAAAGGAAACATCGATCAATAATAATGAAATCACAAAACATAAAGTGAACTCCCCCTAAATGTGTGCATACAAGAATATATACTAGAAACATATGCACATATTTATCTTAGACTTTTGGTGGAGTTTAATCTATATTTTGGATCCAAGGAATGCACTAAGATATAAATGAATGTAAGTGTCGAATGCATACCTCTTTGATTTCACCTTTTCATTCAAATGAGACTAAACCATATCATAATCAATTAAACATATTAGTCTCACAAAAGTATTCGTCATTATCACCAAAACCAACATAATGGAGCTTGAACTTACAATCTCCCCCTTTTTGGTGATGAATGACAAACCCATTAACAATAATAGCATTTGGATGAAAATAAACATATGATAGCAAATTGAAGACTATTGGTGAAATCCCCTTTTGGCATTGTTCAAGTTTAAAGCATATTTTTACCATTTTTCTTCTATCAATTCAATTCTCCACCTCTTTATATCAATGCTATTATTCAATATTTCTCCCCCTTTTGGCATTTATCATCAAAAAGTAAGGAAAGGAGCAAATTTTACCAAAATGCAGGTTTTCAACATATGGAGCTTGATATCAAATGATTTAACTTAATATATTGCATATTCTCCCTCATTTGGCATTTTATCCAACACATAGAGCTCGGCATCAATTAATTCATCTTAATGTGGTCATAAAAGTACAAAAATAAATACATATGACAAATTTTGGAGTTTGATTACTTACTTAAAAAGATATGTGAAACATATTAAAAAAATCTTACTCTTGATAGCATCCTTGAAGACTTGGAAATTCCAATAGAGGTTGCAGATTTTCAGACTTTGATATTTCATTTAAGCTTCAAAAGTTAGCTGAACAATTGACTTAAAAAAGTCCAATAATTCTGATAAACTTTGTCCATATATATCCATATCTGAGGATCAAAAGTCATAATTGTAGCTATCTCAGATTATGACCACACTAAAAGATATGAAAATCACAAATCTGCTCAAAGTCATGCAAATTTCTGAATTTTCAGCATTTTCTCAAAATGAGAAAAGTGCACAACTTTCTCAAATGAAGTTGAAATACTTTGAAATTTTGCAAAAACAAATTTTGAACTCCTAAGAAACTTTTCCAACAAGAATTTTTGAAAAAAGAGTCTCCATTCAAAAGTTATGCAAATTTGAGCTTTCTTTACCAAATTTTTCTAAAAAGAGAGGAGAAATACAAAATTCTTTCAAATGAAGTCAAATCTTTTGAAACTTTCCAGATTTTAACTTAGGACTAATAAAAGTATTTTCCAAAAGGAATTTCTGATAAAGAAATTTTCTTTCAAAAGATATGGCAAAATGCACATTGTATGCACGAGAATGGATTGATTTGGCACCGAAGGCTCAAAATGCAATACAATTTGGAATTCATGAAGTTTATTGCTCTCTTATCTTTGTATGAGTTAGAAATACTATTTCAAGCCAAGATATGCAAATAAATCCAGCTCAGATAGCAAAACTCACCATATGCAAGAATAGGCCATTTTAGGTTAAGGCTAGATTTTCGGCGAGTTTCAAATGGGTATAATTTTTCAATGGTTGGTCATTTGTGAAAACTTTGAACTAGAGAAATATTTGAAATGACCATCCCTACAAGTTTGGTGTTGAAAACTTTTTCAAAAACTCAATAGATTTTGAATTATGGAAGTATGTCATTTTATTCAAAAAGAAGATCATATAAGATCCATTTGAGGCCAAATTTGCTATTTTATTTCTCAAATAGAAATTTTTACTTCAAAAGCATTGGAAAACATTTGAAATACATATTTAAGTCCTTTTATATAGTTTTTCATAGATTTAGGTATTTTAAACAAGAATTTTGACTTTTGGTCAAAGAAGCCTTTTGAGAAGGGCTAAACTTGCATATTATTGGATTTTCACTCCATGAATACCAAATCAAGCAAATAAGAATGAAACACATTCACTCTCAACATCCATGAAATATTTTGGCAAAGTAGGTAAAATATATTTCCCAATAGTAATACTTTACCCCTTTTTGCTTTACTAAGCTAAAATATTAGATAGATTTTTCACAAAGAAAAACTCTCCCTTATACTCCCCTTTCACAAAGAATCCACTTGGCACTTCTTTCTTTTTCCTTTGACACACAATGGATTATTCTCCATTTTTCTTTTTTTTTCTCTTTCTCTCTTTATGTCATCTAGCACCAAAAATCATGAATACCACTTGTAAACATTTTATCCATAATAGGTGCTTCTATCTTTTTGTGGTTATTTTGTCTTTTCCATGAAAATTATATTCCACTTTGACTTTTATACCACTTGTGATGACATAAGATACCACTTGTAACATACTTGTGAATATAAATGATACCAAGTATAATTAATTCCAATTGTAGAAACTTGATACCACTTGTAACAGTAAATGATACCAAGTAATTGATTCCTATTGTAGAGACTTGATACCATTTATGAGCTTGAGCGATATCATGTATGATTAAGTCCATTTGTAGAAAACTTGACACCGCTTGTGAGTACCACTTTGTAAATCCTTCTTGAATACTTAAGGTACCACTTATAGATTACTTGTCAACCATTTGAAATAATCTAAAGAGGTCTTCAATGATTTCCTCTTGATACCATTTGACAAGTTTTGAAGGAGATACCACTTGTAAAAATATATCACTTGAAAGATAACAACACTTAGAAATCAATGATATCATATATGTGAAGAGCTAAGTTAAGAGAGATTTGCTTGCCAAGATGAGAAAGATATCAATCCAACAGATATCAATTTGAAGATTAAGGATACCACTTAATTTTCTCAACTAAGAGATACCACTTGAAGGAAATGGATGATATCACTTGAGAAGATAAGAATAAAGTTCATACCGAGGTCAAGATTATCAAAAGGGCTACCACTTTGGAGATAACGCCATTTTATGAAAGAAGCATAAAGAGAAAAATTGGCATATGGAGTCAGGAAATATTAGAGGGTAGCTAACAAGGATGGAAGGATCAACTTGACTTAGAGGAGCAAAGAGAATGGCTGAGAGAATTGGAATCAACAAATTCAGAACAAAGCAGCCATTTTCCAGAAAATGCGGTAGTACCGCAGTTTGACTTCCGGTAGTACCGCAGTTTGACTGCCGGTAGTTCCGATTTTTCTGCAAGCATGTAAAGAGATTGGGATTTTTGAGGAGAGCTTTGATATAGTGTTGTACCATGCTCCAAAGTTTTTCACAAAGAAATTTAAATCTCTTATGGAGCATTTCCATCTATATGCCAAGATTAAAACTATTTTCAATATAGTTTTTAGCAAACTAAGCTTTCAATTTTCCAAAGCAAGTTCATTTTCAATAAATTTCTTCAAGATTGCAAAAATGAGCATTATAGGGTATTTTGGGCATCCAATTTTATGTATGAGTTATAAATACCCTTATGAGCTAATATATGTTAATAGTTTTAGCTCAAACGGTAAAACTCACTTAAGTGCTAGATTGTGACCATTTAGGTCAACTCAAGATTTTGGACGAGTTTCAAAACCAAATAACTTTTGATTGGTTGGCTTTTTGGGAAATTTTTGAATACCAATAAAGTTTGAAATAGCCAACTCTAGGTTTTTGGTATTGAACTCATTTTCAAATTCCTTTTAGAATTGATTTTGGCTAATTCTTGAGTTTAAAGCTAAAACAAGATACTCCATAGCTAGTTTTGGGTCAAAAATTCATTTTTACTTGAAATAGGTTTTTCTAAAGCCAAAACCTTAGGAAAATTTTTAAAATGCATTTATACATATTTTCCAACTAGTTTTTCAAAGATATACTAATAATTTCAAAGTTTTTGACTTTTGGCTAAATGGCTTACTTTTTCAAAATCAATACTAGCACTTTACTTAATTTGGGCACACTTAGGAATGTAATATACATGAATATAATTTAGCACTCCCCCTTAATGTGCCACTGATATCTTGCTCATAATTACAATAATGAACTTTTGGAACAAGAGCAAGAGCACCCTTTTTAAATAATTTTCATGTTATGCAACCTACACAAGGCAAGGGCTAAATATATCAAATGTAAATACTTATTACCGAGATTGCATTGGTTTTTGATATGGAATGATTATCCTCGAACTTGGCTCCCATTTTGCATATGGTGGAATTCACCTCTCTGTGAATAAGCCAAGCCTCCAATGCCTCTCTAAGTCCCTATTAAGCCTTTAAGCGCATTTTGGTATCCAAAACTTGGTTGGGTCCATGAATGTTAGTCATAATAGATTTGGGCACCCAAATGGCCCTAACATTAAAATTATGTGAGCTAACATTTTTAGCAAACACATTGCCATATTTATCTTTCCTAAGCAAATAATGTTCATTGACAAGAGATGGCTTAGGAATGATACCTTTGGGACAATCCTTACTTAAATGTCCCTTCTCCCGACAATTGTAGCAAGTTTAGCATTTGTTACCCTTTCTTATCTTCCTATCTTGCTTATTGCCGGTTTGCCTCTTCATTGATAGATTTTTCTTGTTTTCTACCTTGTTAGGGCACTTAGAGGCAAAGTGACCTGTCTCATTACAATCAAGACATTTGACATTTTTCGTGTGTCTTGCATTATGTCTTGTCTTGCTATTCTCCTTCTTGGAGATGAAGCCAATACCTCTCTTGTCATTTAAGCTTCGTTGCTTGCTCAAGATGTCATCAAGAGAGGCATTCCCTTTATAGCATTTCTCCAAGTCATTTTTTAATATTGTGACTTGGGACTTGAGCTCATTATTTTCCTCTACGAGGTTAGTCTCAACAAATATAGAGGAAGTAGAAGCATCTAATTGAGAACAACAAGGCATGTCAATTAAATCCTCACATGAGGTGGATACACTAACTTTAGATGACATGCAAGGAGTAGAAGCTATACATGGCATATCATCTAATAAATCACATGTAATGCCTATATCCACCTTAGGCTTAGAATATTCCTTGAAAAAGAGAATTTCATGTTCTCCCTTTAGCTTATTATAATCATTTTGAAGAGAAACATGCTCATTCTTCAAAATCTTATATTTAGCTTTCTCCTTTCCAAGAAACTCGTTAAGCTCTACTAGCATGTCCATCAACTCATCATATGAAGGTGCATCATCATTGTCATCATCATTATTTACCTTCTTATTACCTTTTGCCATAAAGCACCGAGTTGATGTGGAGGGGATTGTGGATTCTTCATTGTTGGAGCTAGAGATTGAGCATTCTTCTTCCGACATCCACTCTTGTATGCAATCCTCATCTGTTGAGGTGGACGTTTCATATTTATCTTGAATTTTCGTCCACATATCATGAGCGCTAGCAAGATTGCATATTGTTTTGAACACCTCTACACTCAAAGCACTAAATAGAGCATTAGTTGTTTGAGCGTCAAGATGTGAACATTTCTCATCCTCAATTGTTGGAGCAAGAGGATCCAATGGAGGAGAAAAGCCCACATCTACAATCCGCCATATTTTTGGGCTCATGGCCTTAAAATAACAAATCATGCAGATTTTCCAATTATCATAATTGGTGCCATCAAATAGAGGTGTGTCATCTAAGTGCACTATATTACTAGTCGCCATCATTTAACTCTCTATGCGGTGAAGCCTAATAAATGAGAGACCAAACTCTGATACCACTTGTAGGATCGAGGAAACCGACTAGAGGGGAGTGAATAGGCGGTCTTAAAAATATCTTACAATTAAAACAATATCTATTTATCTAAACCAAGTATATAATGCGAAAGTTTAACCAAAATTGGTTTAGCACAAATATTGCCTAAAACAACTAGATTCGCCTAAGTGTACCAACAATCTATGCCTATGTCAAAGGTTTGCAATTCTAGAGTGACAAGCAATCAATTTAATTCTATGAATGTAAATTGATCACAAGTAAACAAACTACAATCGACACGATTACTTTTTACCGTGGTGTTCGGAGACTTGCCGGTCTCCCCTAATCCACGTTGAGGTAAGCCCAAACAAATTGGACCGGCTCCACGAATTAAGCCAAACACCTCAAATCCACTAGTGGTAGCTCTTTCCCGCTCCGGGTAGGTGAGCTCCAACCTTCACAAAACGCCGGGTCTTCTCATAACCTTCTTTGAGAAGATCACCGCGCACGACGCCTCCAACGCCGTCTAGGAGTTGGCAAACTTCAAAAGTAATAAGTCAAGCCCCTTGCTTGACTCTCACCACGTGCAACGAATGCACAAGCTCAATGGATGTAAAATCCACCTCTAGATGCAACACATGCAACTAGAGACCTCTCTCTTTTGCTCACAAGGTGCAACACATGCACAATGAAGTGGAGAAGCTCACACTAGCTCAAGCAAGTGAAATGATATGCCAAAGAGTACTCCCCAACCGGCCACAAGTGAGTATTTATACCACACACACAAAAACTAGCCGTTGGAGCTAAATCCCCGAAAAAATCAGGGAAATCGGTACTACCGCCGTTATAAGTGCGGTACTACCGATTTCTACTATAGCACAAAGTAACGGCTATGTCAAACTAGCCATTGGAGTCAAACCTCTGAAAAAATCAGGAAAATCGGTACTACCGATTTATTTTGCGGTACTACCGCAGTGCGGTACTACCGATTTATTTGCGGTACTACCGCACTTCTATTTTTCAGCACAGACAGCACTCAGAAAAACGGTCATAACTTTTGACTCCGATGTCGGAATTGAGTGATCTTGGACTCTATGGAAAGCTTATTCGGAGGGCTACACAACCCATCTATTTTTATGATCTCAAACACATTAGATCAATGCAGAAAACACAAGAGATCCAAGAAGTCATTATCACGGTCTAAGTTCAAGAAAAATAATATTAGACCATGCCAAGGGACATTGCATGACCTCTAACAATTTGCAAAACATATTTGCAAACTTATATCATACCACAAGAAAAAGGTACATGGACTTCAACCATTTGCAAAACACATTTGCAAAGTATAGTCACATGTTGCAAGGATTAGAAGCATGAGTCTCAACTATTCGCAAAACACAATCGCAAATAATAGCATCATGCCATGGAGAGCTAGCGTAAGCAAGATTGAGCTATCAACACATGATGAGACTCAAACTACTAGACAAGACCCCTCTTAATAGTACGGCAAACATATACTAGCAATCTGGTCTTCCAACCAAACACCAAGACCGGTAAAAGACTAGGAACATATCCTTAGCCTAGGTCATTGTCTTCTCTTGACTTGATGATCAACTTATGATCATCTCCTTTTCGAGATCTTGATATACATCAACACATGATGCATCCTCTTTTGATGGCCTTCAACTCATGAAGCCATTTTCATCTCGAACCTTTGCTTGATGATCTTCAACACATGAAGCTATCCAAAGTCATCATCATCATGGAACATAACCTATTCATCCAACTTATGGAAAATATTAGTCCCATAATGTGATTATCATTAATTTCCAAAATATACCATTAACTCATAATGGTGTGTCTAGATTCTTCAATCTTCCCTTTGGTAATTGATGATAACCACCACAATTGAATATAAAACTTTAAACCCAAAGTGCGGTACTACCGCCGTTGTAAGTGCGGTATTACCGCTCTCCGGTAGTACCGCTCAGGAAGCCAGTACTATTGATCATCGGTAGTTCCGCTGATCGGTGCGGTACTACCGCACTACGGTAGTTCCACCGTGGAAAATCCGATACTACCAATTTCGGTAAGTCCAAGTCCCACCAAGGGTGCTCTCTGGAAAAAAAACGTACCGCACAAAATCCCTGTACTACCGCACTACGGTAATACCGCTGTTTACACGCCAGTACTACCGCACTGCGGTAATACCGCAGGTGAGTGCGGTGCTACCGATTTTTCTGAGAGAGCACAATGAGTTTAGAATTCAAATGCATGCTGACCTTTGTCTCGAGCTATATTGATCTTTTTATCAATCTTTGCATGCATCTCCAAATATTCAAACGAATTCCGGGACTAAACCTTTCAAACACTTGATAATCACATTAGTCCCATACACAAATAATTGAGTGTAAACCAATATGATTCAATGTGAGTATATATGAACTACACAAGTTTTATATACTCAAATGATATATTTCAAAGTAGAGATCCCAATGTATGTGAAAAAGGAAACATGGATCAATACTAATGAAATCACAAAATATAGAGTGAACTCCTCCTAAATGTGTGCATACAAGAATATATACTAGAAACATATGCACATATTTATCTTAGACTTTTGGTGGAGTTTAATCTATATTTTGGATCCAAGGAATGCACTATGATATAAATGAATGTAAGTGTCGAATGCATACCTCTTTGATTTCACCTTTTCATCCAAATGAGACTAAACCATATCATAATCAATTAAACATATTAGTCTCACAAAAGTATTTGTCATTATCACCAAAACCAACATAATGGAGCTTGAACTTACACATGCGCAGTTCCCTCCTGCCATTATCGGTGTTTCATTAGCGCGAGCATGCTTTCGCTCACTCTATAAATTGTGCATTCTCCCATAGTCACTCTCCCACAGTTGCATTTCGCAAACTCTCTCACAATCGCTCTCGGAGTCTCGCAATTCTTCGCAGCTGGTTAGCACTAGTATTAGCAGGTACTTTTTGTGTAAAACCGATGTGTGTGCATACATATATATGTGTATATTTATGTAATTATTTTTGTCATCGTAATTTTTAATTTGTAGTACTGTACTTCCATTACATATATTTATTTCATCGTAATTTTTATGTAGTATTGTTCTGCCATTATATATGTATATGTGTATATGTATGTATCTATATGTATAAACGTTTTTATGGATGCTTGTAGTGTCGGACTGATAAAATTGTCTTCAAACTTTTTGAGATAGTTCATAGTGATTTACCTCCAGTTTTTCAATCACAGGTAAATTATGTCTTTTCTCATAATAGTACAAGAGAACATATCTTGGATATAACACTTAAATCATGATTTTTAAATTCTTGGTTGGTTCTCTGGTAGCCCTACTGACATAGAGAGTTATATTAGACCAGGTGTATGTATGTTTAAGTTATCTCTAAGAAAATAGTTCATATGAACAGCAATACAATAAAAAGATTTAAAATAGAAGATAAATCATTGAGTAATTCCTTGATAGGCCCTCTAGTTTTCGGTTGTTAAATAATTTCACACATAAAATAATGAAGCCTGAAGATACATATATGTATATACTGTTTATTTCATCATAAATTCCAATTTGCAATATTTTATTGTCATTATTGCTACTGTTATACATGTATATGTATATATGTAGGTACGTATATGTATATATACATACATATGGATGTATGTACATATGTATATATACATATGTATAATATATAATACATATATGTATGTACTATTTAATTCATTGTAAATTTTAATTCATAGTATTTTACTATTATTATCAATTTTCACACTAATATTTTGTCTATCCCATTTGTTGGAAGGTAAACTTTTACCGGAGCTTTTCGAATAGTTCTACGATGAGAACCACCGACTCCACTTATGGATGACAGTTGACACAAATGGCCCTCTATAACATCCTGATTTTCAGAGCTTTTTAAAACCTTGAATTTAAAAATTGATTTTTGAAATTTTCTGGAATTAATTCAAGCTTCAAATGAATTTTTAGAATTTTAAATAATTTAATATGATTAAAATAAATATTACCATAAGTTAAAACTATTTTATTTGGATTCTTCAGGTCTCAAGGAATTTTTTTGGTATTTTTGGTGAATTTTTGAGATTTATTTGCTATTTTCTAGAGCTCAAAAGGATTTTTGTTGGATTTCTGGAAAAAGAAAAAAGAAATAAAATTCCCTGCCGCCGCTCAGCCGTTGGATCCCGCCGCCGCCACGCGTCAGCCATCCGGCCACTCCCCGCCGCCGCCATACCCCTTCCCGCCCTCACCTGCTCGGAGCCGCCCGATCGCCCCCACCGCCACGCGGCGGCACAAGGCGGCTCGCGCCCGCGCGCGCCCCCGCTCGCTCCCGCCCACGTCGTGCACCGTCTGATCCTCGCGCCGTGCCTCCCCAGCCGTCGGATCCGCCTCGCCCGCGCGCACGCTAACCCTAACCCTAGCCTCCCGAACCGGCCGTGCCCCGCACCGCTCGCAGCCGTCCGATGCCAAACCCGTGCCATGAGTCACCCCGCTACTGCCCCGTCCCCGATCGGATTCCTCGCGACGCCTTAACCGGATCGAACTCCCTCGGTTCACATGTTTTTAACGCAGCTCATCCCTCGGTTCGCGTGCCCATCGCCCGAGCCCTCGCCTCCTGTCGGGACCCGGAGCAACAACTCCAAGTCCCTCTGTGTAAATCGCACTATCCTAGGAAAAGCTAGTGCACACAGGGTTAACAGGGATACATATCAAGCAAAACAATCCCACTTTATTAAACGGGCCTGATGGCCAAGGTTTACAAATAAAGGCTCATGGCCAACAAAATAAAGCAGCGGAAGAATAAAGCGTAGAGGTACAGCCCATCCTGCCTGCCCACAGGCGAATGACTGTAAGACGCGGCCTAGTCGTCACCATCCTCATCGAAGTTGTTGACGTCATCCTCTGGCAACAGATTTTAGCAAGGTGAGCACATGAAGTACTCCCAAGGTAAGCACATAAAGTACTTACGCAAGTTACACCAGGAGTTTTAACAGAGTGAATGCATGCATAGGGATAACAAAGGAAGGCTTAATAAGATTATTTGTGCAAAAAACAGTACTGAATTTAAATACAATAGTATAAGTGCAAAAGCTGAATTGTTAATACAGTAGATAGAAATAATAATTTAACAAAATAATATCGTTAGTGCAGGCTCTGACCAAACACTAACCTAGTCACAAGTATCCCACCTGGTCCATCTTTTCAACAGTTTTCACATGGATTCCATCTATCCATATGCTTTTCAAAATCTCTTATGGATTCATTTTGTTAGTGCAGGCTCCGACCATACACCAACTTATTCACAGGTATCCCATCTGGTCGTGGATTCCATCCATCCATCCATAAGCTTTTTCAGAAACCATTTTAAAAACCAAAGTCTAATCCATGAAAAACTTTACCCAGCTTGCCCATAACCGTGGGCACAGCTATCCAGGATAGATTATACACTCTGCAGAGGTTGTACAGCTTTACCCACAAGACATGATCACCCATGTTGCCACCGGATAAACACACTTCCTTTGGTGTGCGGCGAGGATATCATGACAAGGCTGTTACAATGTTCCGTAGCCAAAATAGTTACGCCGCCACTAAGATTTCACTACAACTTGAATCCACAAGTTGGAGCCCCCTCTTGTGCCATGTGAGACTTCTCGCGGCCTACGCCACGCTCACATTCAGCCTATAACGAAAACTATGTTTGGAACTTCACAAATTACTTAGCCAGGTCTGTCCCATACCAGACTTGTGGTAGTACGATATGGCTTTGTAACAGTAGCTCACAGACCGGTCCTTAACTTGACTTAGGCTCAATTCACATACCCCCTTGTGCCTGACAATCAACCAGGTGTCACCAAACACGAGGCATGCCAGCACCCACCACCTAACCATTAGCCTAGGTCCAAACCAAGTTTTTATACTTTTCTTTGAAACATTCATATTCATTCTTGACTCACCGAAGTCAAGAATAGATTTTAGAAACTTACCATTTTCTAGTGAAACAAATATTCCCACTTAAATCATTATAAGCATGGCTAAGCAATTCTATAAAATTTCTAGTCAATACTATTGTACTAACTAGGTTTTCATCTAAGGTGACAAGGTATAAGTAAGTTCAATGTCAAATTTGGCCTTACACAAAGGATCTGGGTATAACTAGAATTTAAATCGAATTTAAACTATATTTGAATAAAAGTACGCATGCATATACAGTAAAATAATATAAATAAATTTGAAATATTAGGTTCAATATGGTCAAAGGTGTAACTTGCCTTGCTTCGAAGTTTGCTGAGGTTCGTTGAAGTTATACTCTCTGGAATAGTCGTAGTCTACACGCGGAAAGCAAGAACAAACTAAACTCAAATAAAATCCAAATAAAATCCAAATTTTATAAAATAAATGCCGGGAGATAGAATATGAATTTAGAAATTTGGATGGGTCCAATCATAGTTAGAGCGAAGAAGAAGGACTTCTAGTAGTTTGAATTCCAAAGAAATGAATAAAAGGAATTCTTAGAATTCTTTTCTTTATGAAGGAAAAGTGGTCGGAAGCTATAATATTTGTGTGGGGTCGAAGCCATGATCGAAGGTGTAGTCGAAGACATGGTCAAGACCATAATCAAACCAATGGTTGAAGATGCGGAGGTCTAAGCCAAAGACAAAGACTCCAAGTATGGGTGCAGTCAAAACGATGATTAAGATTCGGTTGAAGACTTGCTCGAAACTGTACAGGGGTCGAAGAACACTATAACAGTTGTGAACCAAGGGTAGTCGGAGTCGGGCGGTCGGAGAGATCGGAAGGTTCAGAGAGGTCGGAGGGTGCGGAGGTTAAAACGGTCTAACAGCTTTGGTCGGTTCGAAGACAGAGGTCGAAGTCGAAGGCTCCAAGATTGAAGTCCGAAGTCTAAGTCATCGGGGTCGAAGGTCGAAGGCTGGAGTCGAAGTCTCCGAAGGTCAAAGTCTCTGGGATGAAGATCGAAGTCGAAGTCGAAGGCTCCGAGTAGTCGGAGTCTAAGAAAATCTCCGAACCATCGGAGTCTAAAGAACCTTTGGACGGCGAAGTCTAAAGAGCCTCTGGACATCAGGGTCTTATTGAGCCTCCGAACGTCGGAGTCTAAGAATCGAATGGTTGGGAGAAGTCGGACGGCTTCACGTGACAAGATCCGAGCGATCCAACGGCGACGAAGACCGAGGAGGTGTACAAAAGAGGGAGAAAAGTATGAGTCCGATTTTACCTTGGCACAAGGTTTGGGTTACATAGAGTTGGCTGGTGGCGAGGGTGTAGCGGAGGCAAGGTATGATTATCGGCGACGGAGACTCTTCGACGACGGCTTGCTCGAAGAAGGAGCGTCGAAGGTTCGCGCGGGCCTGAGGAAGGTTACCGGCGGTGGGTACTCCGGTCATGCTTTGGCTCGGGAAAAAGGGTGAATGAGGTGCGTGCGGTCCCGTCGAAGATTTGGCGGTGGTGGCGTCGGCGGAAGAGACACTTCGGCGGGGGGATTGCTTGGCGGAGGGGTGGCGAGGTGAAGGAAAGAGAGAGGGGATTCTGAGGAGTGCATTGGTGCTCTCGTACAATACCAGAAGTGGTTGGAAGGTGGTCGGCGGTGAGGTGAAGCAGTGGCGCAACTCGGGCGGTGGTGTCAACGGTGTTTCGGCGGTGAGGAGACTCAACCAAGGGCGGTCGAGAAAATCCAAAAATTATGAAATATATACTAAAAGATAGATTATGAATTTAGATGAATTTAGAAACTTGAATCACCTGATTCGGAGTTCGGACGGAGGAGAACGAGCGATTGGAAGATTGTCGGATCAGAAAATGCTGAAAAAGGAAAAATCAGGAATAAGAATATTCCTCCATAAACAGTAACGGACAGCAGCCCTTTTCATTGTTTTTCGCCGTGTCGTTGGTGAGAAAAGGCACGGGAGGTGAAGCCAATGGGTTGCTAATGATCCGAGGCACATGTAGGAAGTGATGGCACGTCCAACGGAGTACGGTGACGACGTGTACGGCGACAACGACATAGGGTGTGGAGAGAAGAATAATTTTCGGGTATGAGACATGGAGAAGTAAGATGAGTATGGCCTAGAACACGGCGAGGCGAGTCTAGAAAAAATATCGGCTAAGCCGAAAACTCACCGGAAGCGACGCAATCGTCGTTTGAACGACGACGGTACCGAAAAACGAAAAACTTAATATCTTCGCGCTCGGTGCGGCGAATCCAAAACCGTCTAAAACGTAGCCTCCTGGGATGGTTTGGCACATTTTGACGCGAACGGATTGTTGAAAGCATTCCCGGACAGACGGGGACACGAAGTGCCATTTGCGGCCATGACATGGTGTCGGGTGCAAAAATATGAGAAAGGTTTTTGGACAAACGAAGGAGAGCACGGCATAGAACACGTCGAGATGAACTCAATGCCGCAGACGGCTCGGCCAACGGACTAGCGAAACACGGTGGATAAGACTTTATGCGGCCTACAGGCTGACATCGGCGTTCCGGGCAAACGGAGAGGAATTAACATGCGAGAGTTGCGGCGAATCGAAGAGTACAGCGTGGGGATCGTGATGCTCACCTTGGTTTTGGTCGGGCATGTACGGTCGGCTGGTGGCGACGCGAGGAACGCAGACCCGTTCTGGCCCACGGTGCCGACGATACTCCGATGAAGTTCCGGCGAAGGCGAGGTGAGCACCACGTAGAACGCGACGAGGCGAAGCCAACGGTGTGGTCAAACGCGGCGGCGCTCCACCGGACGAGGCACAAAAGACCGAAGAACGACGCTTGGTACACAAAAATAAAACTTCAATTGCGGCCAAACGAATGGGAGAGGGGACTTGAGATTTTCGGGGTTGAGTGAGGATGAGAAGGGGCTCACGGGGCTCCCTTTTATAGGGGCTAAGGAGGTCCGAGGAGGGAGATCAACCATCCATGTATTTGAATGGCATGAGTAAAATCCCGCAAAAATGGTCATCAATGAGAGGGGAAACGGTGGGGGAATGAAAGAGCTTGATGAGGGGAGTTGAATGCAATTTATTTCGTGTAAATCCGTTGACTAAATCACTAGTTATGAGGGTTTGAAAAAGCTTCAAAAAAATGGCCATGGAGGCCTCTGTACGTGCACGCATGGAAACCATCGATGCCTCCCTGGGAAGAAGAAAGGAAAAAGGAGGAGAGAGAAAACAGAGAAAAAGAGAAAAAGAAAAAGAAAATTCAGAAAAATTTCAAGAAAATTTTTTAAAGATCCTTGGAACCTGAAAAGACCAAAAAAAATATTTTCTCAATTTATTGAAGTTTATTTTAATTTTTAAAAGTGCTTTTCTTTTTCTAACTTAAAATAATACAATAAATAATAAATAAAGCTTAAAAATCTTAGAAAAATTCATAGAGTTTTCTAAAGCCACTTTGAACTTATAAAAATATTTTCAACTGAAATTTAGATAATTTTATTTATAAAATATTTTTTTGTTTAAGAGAAAGGCTCTTTTCTTTAGATCAAAAAATCAGGTCAACTAAAATTTTTTTAAAAAAATTCAAGCGACCAAATAATTTTGATTTTTATTTTAAACTAAATTAATTATTGTTTTACTTTATATATTTTTATTTTATTTTTTTAAAAAAATAAACAGTTGGGCTGTTACACCTCCGCCCATCGTGCTCGCGCCGCCGTTCCTGAACCCGTCTCGCCATCACCCGTGCGTCCCCGCCGTCGGCCGTCGCCGCCGCCAGAGGCCCCGCTTCCCCGCCGGTGGGCCCCTCCGCCGTCTCCCTTCACCCGTCGCGTCGGTCGCCCCCGCGTCGCCTTCCCCGTCGCCCCGCGCCCCGCCTCAGTCCCCGCGCCCAAACCCGCGCACCCCCGCGCGTGACGCGTCAAACATAGATGTCATCACAACCATATACATGATAAAATAAAGAAAAAGCTCAAATATCGATAAATCTCAAAGGGTATGACCTTATGGTCAAGCTTACAATAAACTGGTCCGAAGGTTTATCAAGAGTAACAGCGAAAATCCAAAATAAAGCGTAGCGGCCAATCGACAAGCCCACAGGCTATCAAGTGGAGAACGAAGCCTAATCCGCGTAGTCGTCGAAGTACTCTCCTTCTGGAACCTCCTGCTGGTGATACTCCTCTTCCTCAACTGAGCAACATTGGGCATAAGCCGTGAGTACATTGGTACTCAGCAAGTCGTTTGTAACAAATGAATGCAATATAGTATGCAAGGCTTACCAAAGGATGGCTGAAAGGTTAATTTGCATAAAATGACATTTAAAGGTAAATACAGTAAATAGATTGAAAGCGAACTTTAAGTAAAACAATAATAAAATAAATAATCAAAAGGATTGACATAACCACTTACAAACCTCCCATCCACAAGCTAAACCAACCTCTTATGGACCTCCCACCCATAAGCTAAACCAACAGTGAATTAACCATCCACTGTCCAACCATAATCCATCAGTTTTCACAAATAACTATACCTCGTGTGAAATCACCGAGCATTGTCCATAACCGAGGACACGGCTATTCGAATAGTTTTACACTCTGCAGAGGTTGCACAACTGTACCCACACGATGTGATTAGCCTCAGCTTAAGGTCATCACAATAAGGCCTTTACAAAGTTCAATTACAACTCAATCCGCCCACTAGGGTTTCGCATCACACCCCCCTTGCGCCACATGGAAATCAGCAACCATGTTCATCTCAATGGCAAGATTAAAGTTGAAACATCCCAAATTAGTCAGCCAGGTTTGTCCCATACCAGACATGTGGTTTGCACGGTAAGACTCAGATCAATGGCGCACAAAGTTAAGTCCTTAAGTCTACCCGGGTGAAACTACCACATCTCTCAAAGTGCTCCAACACTTCCCCCTTTACTGCACGATCACTCGCCCGAGTGCAAAACCAGGTTTGTATAACCACGCCAGTGACACACCAATGTCATGGCACAAATTTTAATAAACATGGCACCAACCACAGTTCCATATCACATTAAGTCAAATTGAATATTCACATGTGATGATAAAGCCAATCGGAATTATAAGCAAAGCTAAGTAGTCTATCGTACCAACCAATGTGATAAATAATCTAGCATCACTAGTATGTTCCCCACCTATGGTGACAATGGTATCATGGCATTCCAAATTATCAAGGAAGGAAGAATTCAATTGGGACAATAATTACCATTACAAGGGTTTGAATAAAAATACCGATGCAATGTAATTTAAAACAAATTAATTAAATAATAGATTGCAAACTGGGTTCAACATGATCAAAGGACACGACTTGCCTTGGTTATGCTCAGCGAGGTACTCCTGGTCTTCGGGCGTAGATCCTGCTCCTCCGGAATCGGAATCTAACGAGAGAGAAAACAACTAAAATAAGAAAAACACATAAAATGATAAGCAAATTAACTCCAAAAATCATGAAACCAAAACCAAAAGCTAGATCTCGATTTTAGATGAATTTAGAAAAAAGAACGGGGTCAATCGGAGCTAGGACGGAGGAGAACGGGCTCTCAAAAAATAAACCCTAAAGAAAATCCTGGAAAATTCAAAAATCGCACTGCGTTGTGAACTCGGTCCACGGAAAGGCGAATCCACGGTGAACCCGGTCCACTGAAGAGTGCACACGGGGAGGGCGGTGCTGACGCGGCATTTTAGGGCTGACGTGGCACGCGCTGATGCTACCACGTGGCACATGCTGACGTGGCACGCTGACGTGGTTGCCACATGGCACTGGGGCGGTTTTTGGCTGACGTGGCATGACACGTGGCTGCCACATAGCCTAGGGCTGACATGGCTTGCCACGTGGGTAGGGCTGGCGTGGCTCGGGTGCGAGGGCGTGGCGGCAGCACTTGATCCGACGGCTCGGGAGGCGACGCGCGGCGCGATCTGGATCGTTGATCCAGATCTGAGCTGACGACGGGGATCGCGCGGCCGGAAGGCGGGACGGCGGCGATGGGCAACGCGTGGCTCAAGGCGCGTCGCGCGGCGTCCGTGGCGCGCGCGCGCAGCGGAGCTAGGCGCGGCCAGCGGGAGGGTCGGCGCGGTGGCGGCCGCGAGCGAGACAACGCTCGGGCGTGTCCGGCGCGAGCGTTGCGGCGACAAAGGGGGCGTCGCGGGCGACGGGGTCGGCGCGGGGTCTTACCGGCGGCAGCGGGGACGGCGGCGACGGGAACGGCTCCAGCGATGGCGCGGGCGAGGACGGGGACTCCAGCGACGGCGGCGGCGCGGCTCCGGAACGGCGGCGCGAGGCGAGGGAGCAGAGGTGAGGGCGGCGACAATGCGTGCACGTGAACCGAGGAAAGAACATGTTAAATACATGTGAACCGAGGGCGGGGCGGACGCAGTGCGGACGCGGTCGGCGCGCGCGGACAGTCGGGATACGGCCACGTGGCGCGGGCGGCATCGGACGGGCGAGGTGCGGCGGCGCAGCTAGGGTTAGGGTTCGCGCGAGTGACGCGGACGCGGGCACGAATGGCGCGTGGCGAATCAGGCGGCGCGGGCGAAGCGCGGGTGCGGGCCGGGCTGGTGCCGCCACGTGTCGGCTGCGGATGCGCGACGCGTGGCGCATCGTGCGGTGCGGGAGCGGGCGAGGCGCGGGCGAGCGAGTGCGGCGCGGGCGCTAGGGTTTGTGCAGGGGCACGTGCACGGGCGGCGGGGAGGCGACGCGTGGAGGGGAGGCGGATCCGACGGTGCGGAGCGGGGGAAGGTGGGGCGGGAGAGCGGACGCGCGGGAGAGGCTGGATGAGTGACGCGTGGCACGCGCGCCGATCGGACAGCGCGGAGGCGTGGTAGGCGGGAGCAGCTGCGCGGGCGAGGCCGGGCCGACGCAATGCTGACGCGTGGCACGCGCGGGAATCGGTGGTTGAGGTTTTTCCCCGGTTAAATAATTTTTAGAAATTCAAATAAAATGCCAGGAGCTCCAGAAAATAGCAAATAAATCCCAAAAATTCACTAAAAATGCCAGAAAATTCCTTGAGACACAAGGAACTCAAATAAAATATTTTCAGCTTATGTTAAAGTTTATGTTAATCATATTAAATCTTTGTAAATTTCTAAAAATTCATTTAAGCTTGATTTAAATTCAGAAAAATTCCAAAAATTAATTTTTAAATTCAAGGTTTTGAAAAGCTCTGAAAATCAGGATGTTACAAACTCCACCCTTCAAGCTATGGGAGAGAGGGATCATTGAGAGCTAGACGATCGCTATGTCCCAATCTTGTGGGCCACGGGCTTGTTGCCCTTTGCAAGGTTGGTATCCATCAGACGCTAGTTTGCTCTCGATGGTAGCCTGCTCGCGACACTAGTGGATAGGTGGAGGTCTGAGACACATATATTTCACTTTCATTGGGGTGAGATGACGGTCACTCTCCAAGACGTCTCGTTCTTCAACGGTCTTCCTCTCCGCCAGCCCACGGTGCATGTCAGGAGCATGCCAAGGAGCTCCACAGGTTCCTTGCCGCATGTGCTGGAACTGCTGTGTCCCACTCCTGATATAGGGCCTGTTTGATATGGCTGTGGTTTATAGCTTTTGGCTGAAATTTTTGAATTTTAGCTGTTTGCAACAGAGATTACGGAGAGAGAGATACTCGCTTGCGATTTTGGATAGTACAGATGTTGGGCTTTTAACAGATGTTGGGCTTTTAGCAGAATTCATCTTTGAACAATTTAGCAGCTTCTTCCTCAGATCTGTCAAACTCAGCTCTGAGTGGTTGAAGATCAAGAGTGGGTTGGCAACTTTTAGCTTTGCTAATGCAAAGCTTACTCCATCAGCCAAGGCATTCCTCATTGTCCGATCATGGTGATGGCCGCGGAGGGCGGCAACAATCGGTGATGGCCGTGGTGTTTGTCTTTGGCCGGGCGACGCCACAGTCGATGTAGCAGCATGCTAAACCCAATAGGGAGAAGCATGAGAGGCACTAGAAGCGGCCAAGGGAGAGCACTGGGGCTGGTGAGACCTGTGGCAGCAGCAGTTTGGAGTGGAAGAGACAGAGAAAGAGAGGAGAAGGCGATGGAAAAGGAAAGAAAGAATGAAAGGGGAAATAGAAGAGAGACAAAGAAGCAAAAGCATGCAGTGGAGGAGGAAGAAAGAAAAGAAAGGGGAAGAGAAGAGAGAAAGAAAAGAAGAGACAAGAAAGGAAAACCTAGATTTTATACGATAAATCCGATTTATGTGATCTCGTGGTCGAGGAAATTGTCTACAGTGGATTCATTTGTACTTGATGCTCATAGTAAAACTTTTGTTGTCATTTGCATTATCATATTTAGGGTATTAGGATGTGTACATTGCATCAACTTTATGACCATTCCATATTCATGCATGAATAGGGTGAAAATTCATTTGATGGCTTACAATTGGTATAACTCTCCATTAGGTCTTAATTGGTATAAGCATGAAGTGTTAAGTTGATTAACATAAGTATTTCGATCAATGGAGCGAAGCATGTTTTATCGGTTAGTGGAATATCGAGTTATTTAATTTAATTGTTTATTTGGCCACACACTAATATTTAGGGAATCACATGTAGCTTGGTTAACAAGTACTATATATTGAATTCTCGAAGTTTTCCCCTCAAGATTTGTCTAGCAGTTGTGTGATTGTGGATTGACACTGATATTACACACGTGACTTAGTTGTTAGCTCTCATGATATTGTTTGGTGTGACCTAGAGGTTGAATCGGAGAATTATTTAATCCTATGCAATTAGTATGGATGTCTCGAATAATAGTTAGACAAATCATATATGCTAAAACTGGAAGAACCTAGTAATCGATTGTTTGGTTACATACAATTAAATAGGAGTGCAATGTAATTAGTAGATGAGTCCTAGGTGCCAATTTGATAGACTTTGTACCCTCAATTTGGATTAGTAAATGGATGACTATGAGTTGGTCATGGTGGTACACGTATGACTGGTTTGGTCGTTAACATACATAATTAATTAAGTGGAATGGATACATGTAAAATAGATCAGTGGGCTATTAAATGATGAATATACAATCAAACCATTTAGGACATAGATGGGTGTATACACCTAGTTCGATAAAATTTTAATTTGTACAACTGTGAATCGCAAATGCGGGATTGGTAAAAGTAGGTCGATGGCACTAGCCTATATAGCCCAGTTGGATGTGGTTATTGTAATAGATCATAGTCATATGCAATAAATTTAGTGAACCTTGTATAGTTATTCGATGGATTACATAGGTAGGAGATCGTCAGCCCGGTCAATGTAAGAACAAATTAGCTGGTTGGTAATATAGTCTATTATTTTGAGATGACATAGCGTAAGGATTCAAATCGGTGGTTCAAAAGCATTTATGAGATGTGTAGATTCATGGCATATCACGGTGAGATTACCTTGTGAAGGGGCCATGCAGACCTCTTGTAAGCCATGGAAAATTGTCAGATTGTCTACCTTGATCATGCTATAAAAGATTATTGTGTAGAGTTCAAACCAGGAGTACATGATGTGAGAATATACTTACACACATGATCAACTTAAGCACTCATGAACTGGCCAAATGAATTATGATTACGAGGGGACTAAATTTATGAGATTGTGCATAGTGGACGACCTTGGTTGGTAATTGTGTAGTAGGGCATGAGTGTCAATTTGGAGGAACCCTTGTAGATTGCCATGTTTGATAAAAAGGTATGATTTATATAGAGTGTATATGTTCTTTTGACTAGTTATTCTAGGGGCTATGATTGGTGAACTGAGTCAAAGTTGGGAGTTGGCTCTTGCATCTTTCTCATATTCATAGCTCTCATATGCATCATTCTCATACGCATGACTCATCATGTGTAAAACTTGTATTAATGTTGTATGTACTCGAACATAATGACTTCATAATTGATTGTTTGTGTGCCGTGTTATCTAGAGTGTAAACGTGAGGCATGGAGTCGTGGGAGAGGCCTGGAGCCAAGTGATGTTTCCATGTATCTTGTTTGGTGAAGGCAAGCAAACCCCCTTGATCATTTTGATTCTATTGCTTTAAATGCTATGTTGTTTTCGTTACAACTATTTTTTTGCATGCTTACTTTAGTAAATGCTATATTCATGCTTACAAAAATAGTTATGGCCCATGTTGCAATGAAATACTCCTTGAACTTGATTATCACTGTCCTTGTCACTGTGGGAATATTTACCCACTATTTTAGGATAAATTTAGTGAGATTTAGCTATCATATGTAGAAGATGCTTAGCCATGCTCATTAGAAATACTATATACATTGGTGGAAATTAGTATAACTTAATTTTGAACACTTCAAAAAATGTTTTAGCTTAGTTCAGGTAAGGGGATTACCTCTATATTTTGGTTAAAAATGTGAAAACAAAAAACAGAAAACTAGATTTTAGACTTGGGCAAATGTTTGTAGAGACTAGTAAAATTACATAAGATTTTAGGACATGGAAGTCTCGCCTGAGTCACCAAAGACCGAGTCTATCGTGTAGTTAGACCCAAGAAACAATTTACAAACTACATGTGTCTCTTATGGGGAGGTCTTAGCATAATAAGTTATCATGTTCTAGTTGTTAGTGATATGATCTAGAGGCAATCATGGAGATGATTGTATTACTTCTATATTTATGATCTTTTGAATAATATATTATTTTATCTCTTGAATAAATGTCTTTTGTATTGACCAACAAGTATGTGACTTGTTTGTGGAACTCTTTATTCTTGTTTTGATGTTATTAATTCTAAATTATCCCTGATCTTATATCATCAAGTGGGACAATTATAATTTATAGATCAACATATGTATTGATTAATAATCATGATTCATGGATCATAGATATGAGGATATCAAATAAATAATATGGACACATGTTAGAGAATATAGTATTGAATTGACGTACTATGAGACATTACGGGAATTATTATATTATTGAGTATCATCAGTTGGTTTCATACACAGTATATGTAGGATTCCTAGAACTAAGATCATCATAGTTTTCTACATATGTAATAGTTTACTTAGCGGTTGCTAAACACTACTCCATAAATGGGTGGTCATAGAGGTATCTTTTGAGTTCACTATGAAATATGCAGAAGAATATGAGCGATCAAGATTAAATTGTCCCTCCTATATAATGGGAGATATATCTCTGGGCCCCTCAATGTGGTTGGATTAAGAATATGCATGGCCATACCGAATATGGTTGAGGAGTTAATCACAACTAAGTAATCCACTACAGTTTCGAATGAATGATCGAGCTATCATAGGATGGCACGCTTCTCGCCTTAAGTTCAATATAGTATTATGAGGCAAAGGGATCGGTATATAAATACTATATAGGTTCTTCCGATATTATCTTTATGTATATTGGGGAGTTGATATGTCCTGCTAGGGACCGCTACTGTGGACCAAAAAAGAGCTTTTGGGCCATGACCGAATATACATGAACCTACAGGGTCACACACTTAATGGGTTAGAATACATCAGTTTAGGTTGGATCCGTTATTAATGGACCAAGTGGGCTTCACACCTTGTTAGGCCCCTAATGTATGGTTCTATTGAGGGGCTATATTAAGAGATGCATGAGGCTGAGGGATGTCTCTCATACACACCCACTGAAACCCTAACCGACACCTTTCACTTGGCTCTGCTATGCACGCTGGTGTTAACACACTGGCGCACAGCATTCATTCCTAGACGTGTGGAATTCGGTAGAGGCGCAGTTGCGACTAAGATGCTGATCGAGATGATCATAAGGAGGAGACGGTTGCCCCACAGAGATTGACTACTTACACTACAACGACGTGTGCTACATTGAACTGCCTGTTTCAACTCTTCTACCGCTACACTGCTTACCTAATGGTAACGATCCATGATCTCTTAATCGCATGGCTTTCTGATTTATGCTGTAGAAATTTTAATTTGCACTAGTGTAGCCTACCCCGTATCCTAACACTAGCAACCCAACAGCAGGAGGTATATTGTAGGTGGTTTGGGCTAGTGCAAGCATAGAGGTTATCCATGTTTGTAGGGACCTTGGTGGTTTAAGCAAGGTTTACCAACACAACATATGAGTCTTAAGATGTTGGAGGGGTACTCCACATCTCAAGGAGGATCATAGCGTGGTTGCTGTTAGGATTGATAATATAAAGCTTTGTCATGAACTCTCAAATTGGGTACTGACAATACCACGTGTTATGTTTTAACATGGTGGGATGTTTATGTCATATGGATAAAGTTGTACAACCTTTCCAAATGACTTTGGGAATGTTGTGGATGGTGGAAGTCCATGCTAGAAAGGTTTTGGCAAACGAAAGCCATTTATTGAAGTATGTTACTAATTATTTGGTCTGTTCTTTGCGGCTTTTAAAAGCCGCTTTTGGCTTTTGCTACAGTAACTAATTTTTAAACGGAGTATTTTTTTAAGATGGGGTCTACAAGTTAATTGTAGTACACGTTAAAAAACTAATATCTGTATCATCAAAAATCGCAAACGAGTATCTCTCTTTCCGCAATCTCTGTCGCAAACAGCCAAAAAGCCATCAGCCGCAGCCAGAAAGAACAGGCCCATTAAATTTTTACCAGTGCCATCTTTGTAGGTGTAGGTATTGGAGAACTACACTATTACTTTCAGCTATTTACCATTCTATTATTTATTGTTTCACAATGTTTTTTGCGAATCTGTTATTTTTTTTGTAAATTCAAAAACTTGCGTTGATCAACCAACCTAAGTAGGACGACCTTTCCTTTGACATAGCCAAGAATGTAGCTAATAGCATTGATGTAAATCTTGGTGAGTACCAAAGTACTCTTACTTGTTGAACAATATCAGAAGGGACAACCATGTAGGTAAAAGGCTAGTGGCATCCATATGTTAGGATTACGACCGCACTTAAGTTTTCCTATGGGTTTCTTTGAGTGTTAATGTAAGTTAAAGTTTGGGCCTGGAGGTCCATAATATTATCTAAATTTCAGCTGATAGACAACAATTACTCTATCTAACTCTCTTTCCACTTTCGTAAGCAAGTGTGATACAATTTCTATCCGCAACTGATTTTTCCTAAGCAGTTATGGGGAATACAATGACCCTGCAGTTATTTGGAGTCATCACCGTTGCCATTGTTACCGGCACCGACGAGGGAACATGAGACTCCAACGGTGGCTTGCTGACAAGCCTAGGTAGCCGCCCATGGTCATCGGGAGGTGGATCTACCCCTGATTCGAGTTTAGAGTTTATCCGCTGATTAAGAAGACCTAAAATTAGTTTGAAGCTTTGAATACTTAGTGGAGATTTAAACCTCATGTCTGGTCGCGTGGGGAAAATGTTGTGGAATCAGCTACGTACACTTGCCTCCGTGATAACTACCCACATCTTGTCAATTAACAATACCTTATGTTTTTCGAAATTTAAACCCATAATCTGTAAGTTGTGAGCCTTAACGTAACTACGCTAGCCATTATTCCAAACATCTAAAAAAAACTTCCCACATTGGCATTTGTGGTTCCTATCTACCCGTCAGCACACACAATTTATGAATGAGTCTGGTGGGCTACTTAGCTAATTGATATTTGCGGTTCTACTACTAGCCGCATTAGGGTCATACTGACGGGGAAGATTATTTGATCTGGGGGAGTGAGCGGCCGTAACTCCATAAGTTTCAACCCAATATGTTCCAATATCTTACTTTGCTATAGTACATGATATATCAAAAACAAGAAATATGATTTGGAATTCTTTTACATGGGCATTTCTAATGGCCAACCTCAAAATGACGAAACACGGTGATGGTAAAAAAAGGCTGGCTACACGCCAAGCTAGCTCTTTTTAATGTATAAATAAAAAACTATATTAATGTATCTCCTACTTCTAGTTATTGTATGATATATTTATATTTGACATAATTTTGTAGTATCTTTATTGGGAAAAAAGTGCGCCCTATTGAGAAACAATCGAACTCCAATGCCAATCTACGCAACCAATCAACAAGAACACTAGAACAATCACCAAGGAATAATTGAGAGAGAACACCAAGAACATAGTCTTTATTAATTTCATATCTATTCACCATGTACATAGGCTTATCTATTTATAGTCAAAATCCCTCAAGAGTAGATTTGGTATTTGCCACAATGCAACCTTGGGCGAATATCACGACATGCACATGGCTTATTAAAAACTTCTCCCAAAAATCTAGTGGAAAAAAAAGATGGAGAAAAGAGTATATTGCATATGTTTCTTGTGTCGCACTTGTTGCCTCATTAAAAACCTTCACGTGAGAAAACTTCAGAAAAATTCACAAAGAGAAAAAGAGTACAACATTAGATATTGAGGATCATATAGGTCTTTCAGTCTTAAATAAGGGTTATGGTTCAGGGATTTACTCTCCCTGAATCTTGCAATTCTTTAAGTCATTTCATCCCTATGTCTTGCATGCACTTCTAGAAACTAGAGGTTGGGAGAGATTTTGTAAATATATCTGCCAGATTATCACAAGACCTAGCTTTCAATATCTTTATCTCTTCATTCTTTTGGATCTCGTGAGGATAAGAGAATATAGGGGCAATATGCTTCATGATATTACTTTTAACATAGCCTATCTGTATGTTCTATACAAGCTGCACTATCTTCATAAATAATAGTGGGATTATCAACAGTGTTTATGCCATATGATTTCTTGATGTAGCTAATCATTCGTCTAAACTAAACATATTCTTATGAGGCTTCATACCACGATATGTGTATGCCTCGTTAAAAACTTCTTTCAAAAACCTTTTGAAAAAAAATTGAGAAAAGAGTACACAACACTCGTTAAATTGTATTACATTTGTTGCCTCATTAAAAACCTTTAAGTAAGAAACTCAACGGAAAAAACTTACTAAGAGAAAAAGAGTACAACACTTATCTTTAGGATTTATAAACTATCTTTAGGATTTATTATGATCTTAAAACCTTTATCATATCCATCAATTGGACTTATATCGATATATGGTAAAACCTTCACGGTAATGATCATCAAGTCAATACCTTCTAGGTTAGACTAAGTCGAGATTTTCTGAATCTTGTGTATAACTATAAAGGTTTAGCATATTCTCCCGCAGAAGACGACTTCCATTGAAGTTTTATTATTGCAATGCCTTTAA
Source organism: Melocanna baccifera (assembly GCA_036346265.1). Lineage (NCBI taxonomy): Eukaryota > Viridiplantae > Streptophyta > Magnoliopsida > Poales > Poaceae > Melocanna > Melocanna baccifera. The sequence goes on from CM070709.1 coordinate 15,840,792, forward strand.
TACATTTTAAGAGATGAATACAAGCCAGTATAGTCTTCTAGACATTTGTCTCACTATTCATCTATATAAGAAGATGATAAAATAATTTAAGAGCAATATGCTTAACTTTCCAAAAATACCACTTATCTATATGTACAACACAAGCAAAATTTATCCTAATCGGATATGGGGGTAATCAATTTCAATGCCACATTTCTTCTAGATATGACTTATCAAAATCTTTTAGGGTTTTAATATTTAGCAAATGTCAATGAGTAGTACTGTACATCCAAAAGTCTGTTCTGTAGAACTAAAAGCATGATTATACCACCATAGAGTCAATATAACTAGTATTAATTTTAAAACTTAGGGGATTAATCAATTTTCCATTAACACCAATGTATATGATATCTTTATGGTAATTAAAGATATTGCCACTTCATCAGCTTCTAGTTGGAGATACACTTCATATGTGCTTATATGGCACACTTCTGGTTTTTAGTTTCTTTATTCCATTCCCTCGGGTTTTGGATGGGTCCTTATCCACTTCTAGGGATTACATAATCATTGGTGTATTTTCGATCAACTAGTGAGTTAATTTCTCTTCAAAGAGATGTTCTCTCTTCTAGGAGATGTTCTCTCTTATAGGAGATATTTTCTCTTCTAGAAGATACTCTTTCTTCAAGTAAGAGTTTATCAAATATGAGTTATATATATATATATATATATATATATATATATATGCTGCAATTTATTTTCTTGTTAAAACATCGAGTCCTTCAATGATCAAGCTTGAGTCCCTTCAGAGATTCTATCAAGGATTTTCAGCATATGATAATTGCATATCTTATTCATGTCATTTACCAGAGTTGTTATGTAACAGAATATTATTTCATTCATAACAGGAGAATATCGATCTCTACAGTGATCTTTGAACCATCGTTTTTACCACCTCATTATTTTATAATGACTCATCAAGTCTGAACTAACATGTTCTAAGACTTTCATTTGTAATTATGGTTTGGTCTTAATTGTTTTCTTTCATTTTTATGCGATATGAATACTTCAAGTACTCGGCCATGGACTTTGGTTCTAAATTTATGTTCTCATATGAGAAAATTTAGTTGTCGATAACCTTTCGCCAAATATCTTTATAATTGAGTATCTTTCAGTGTTAACTAAATCTTCATCATTTCCCAAAGAAAAACTTATTAGTCGTTCCGTGTTCTCTAGTATTGTAGTATGTGAGAGCCTAATTATTGAGGTTTTCATCTTTATCGTATTTTATCTTCAAGGTGAGTTCTCTTTTAGAGTATTTAAGGAGTGTTTAATGATAATTTTGATTAGTATCACTAGACCTTAGATCCACAAGCGTCCCCGTAGACTTTAGATCACTGACCAATAAGTCAACTTCATAAAGATGGATATACTATTCAACCTGGGGTATTCCAAACTTAGCAACACATTTACTTCAAGTAAATACTATATAACTCCATTCAATAGAAAAAAGAAATATGGCAATCGGGAACCGCTTCTAGCGTATAAGAGTATCAACTAAACTTAAATTTGCTTAGTTAGTGCGTGAATCTTATACTAAAAATCTTTCTTTAGGAAAATATCATGGCATTCAATGATTTTGGGCATTTCTCTCCCCCTGATGCCAAAATTTAATCTTGCTTAATAGCATACTTCAAAAATCCCCTTAGTATGGACACATGATAGATGAAATTTCAGATCTAATCTGATCCCAGCTACTGGTGGTGGGCCAAATGGTGTATGCTACGGTGGTGATATTAGATGAGAAATGATTGATTCTTCTAATACACTCCAATCCTTGAATGGGGTTTTTACTTTTAATGCAGTGAGTTAGACATTTATTACTGTAGTGGTATGAAAACTGCACATCTCTACTACTAATAAATTATGCCAAATATCTTGTGGGTTATTAATCCGCGACAACAGAAATATTCTAGCTTCTTATATATTGCCCAATATTATTATCGAATTACTTATACTATGTTTTAAAATGTGGATCACTCAAACTTCAAGTTTTGTGTTAATGCAACATGTTTTGACCTGGTCAAGAGCATTATGTTTTGACAGCATAATATACATCTAAAAGATGCTCTCAAGAATATAAATATAACACTGTCACATAAAACAAAATCATCGATTAATTTGCATGGAATATAATATATTCTACTAAAATATAATTCTAGTTTAACCTCCCAGATGGAACAATTATTCGTCAGGAATATATATGATCAATTGTAAGGTAATTTATATTCTTGTTATAATTTATGATCCCAAATATGTATGACAGATTTAGATCATTCAGGATCATTAAAATCTAATAGGTTATCTATTATTTTGATATTTATATTTTCTTCTGGAAAATGGCTATAGCTTCCTATGACATTATAGTTGCAAACTGTATTTGCCAATATGCATATGTAATATCAGATAGGAATGGTATACTTCAATGTATACCAATCTAGTATATGTGCAGTAGCTTCATGCTACCGTATAATTCCCATGTATGTGGTCGCATTCTAGTGACTAATATATTACTAGAGACAAATCAATTACCCTTTGAAGATTACAATGATTTGCCAACAGTGTGGATAGTAGTTTCACTTATCTCTTAAATAAACTAGATTGTTTATAGCTTTAAGCTTACTTGCTTTGGGATTTGACCTAAGATATGCCTTGAAGGTTTCAATATTCCTCATATGCTCAAATTAATCCCCCTTTTCACGCCAACCGTAAAATTCCGAGTGAAAACACCTACTTCTGGCATTTGCTTTGAGTTAACCCAAAGTTTTAGCAATTAATTGCTATTATACTACTTCAAGAGTAAATTTTTTTGGCGTAAAATTGATATATACTTTGTAATATGGAAGATGGGGTTATATATAGACTTCAAATCTTTGGGTGTAAGTTATTTCGTACTTATTTGATGTTCATAGTGTTTTCTAGTCAAGATGATCCTTCTAAGATTTAACATTTAACTAAATTTCTTGTGTCTTCAAGAAGAACTAGTGAAATGAGGCATATCATTCATTTCAAATATCAAGCATAATATTTACAAATTTAATTCCATTCATGATTAATTATTTTATTGCATGTAAGATATGCTACTTGCAATGTATTCTATTAATCAACTGTTCAACGAGGTAAGGCTTCAACAGAACAAGTTAGACCAAATATATTTATGGCATGTGGGAAAATAATTATCTAATGCACAATTCCAGCCTAAAGCAAAAGATAAGAGGTGCTCTTCATGAGCAAGATCAAACTCGACAGGAGTTGTATCTATACTATTGATGCTACACCTGTAGGAAAATGATATCTAAATAAAGCTAAAGGATAACTAGGAGAATGCTACTATTCTCCATATTATTCACCATAGGTGTATTTTTACTTATGAATGCACCTGTTTATTAGTAACATATGGGTTACCTAAACTTAGTTCAAAGACAGTATGGTGCAAAGCGGAGTAATACTGGCGTGCAGACTTCTAGTCCTAGAAACAGAAGTAGATCTTGGCAAAGTGCCTATAGGAATACCAGTAATATTTTACAGGTTTAGCCATCCTTTCAGAGAAGACCCTTAGCCCCAACGGATCAATTTAATTAAATCATATAGTCATTCTTCATAGTAGAGGCAATACCTCACAAACTGCAAAGTTTTTACCTTTCAGCGGCAAAAGGGTACAGCTACATCAGTTTCAAGCTTGACAGTAGTATGATTGTATGACAATGAAATAAGCCTAGACGTATAATTGCAGCCATTCAGAGCAAGCGAATATCTACTTAGTGATGCCCAACGTCCTACAATATTCATGCAATTTTCTACATGCTTACTGCTGATAAGTAATCTCAAGTGCATAAAATGAGTGTAAATAGTAAAGATTTACTTTTGTCTATTCTGTAGATAATTTATCATTTTCCATTGTTTCTAGCAATCTTTGGGATTTCCTAATAATTATTAAGCCATTTAAGCAATTTTTAGAATTACTAACCCATTAAATAAATCCCGAACACACAATGCCAGGAAATAAACCATAAAAGAAATATGATGCTTTCAAGGTATGCTAAGTCTAAGATTTCACAAATTTGCGGAAGCTCATATACCTAAAAACCATATTTTTAGAATTTTCTGGTAATCTTTAATGAATTTCTGCTAATTAATGAGCTTTTTCGCAATTACTAATAAGCAGAAATAAAATACTAAAGAAAATAAATTCAGATGTATCAGAAAATTGACATGAGTAAATCATCAAGTGCAACATGAGTACATGACACAAGGTAACAAAAAGATGAATATCATACATTACACAACCAGATGTAGACCTTTACAGCAACATTACGAAACAACAAAAGTCATCCGACACACAAAAATAGACTAAACAAAAGTGATTAAATGCATTAACATCATAGATTACTTCAGATGCTAGGAATTCTTACATACTTAAGGACAAAAACTATTTTTTGGATAAAAACATGATCTTGAAACGCCTCTCCCTCCCTAGTTGCGTGCCCCAATGGATGTTGCAATTTGCAAACGCAGCATTGTCGTGTTACTATGTTAGTTGTCCATTTCACAGGTATAGCACATTGCACATTCATTTGGAGGTTGTTACTTGTTAGGCCTGAATGAAGTTCTGGTGCTACACATCCAGAAGGGTTGATGCCAAAAACAGCATCCTATGTGTAAAATGCTAAAATCCATTCGCCTTCTATGAAACTAGGTCATCAACGGGACCGATCCATCCATGCTAGAAAGATCACTACACCAAACAACAATAAAACAGCTAACTACGGAACCCCAACAATACTAGTAGGGTCGAGCGAAATTGCAGTGCCTACGAGATCGACCAGAGACGAGAACCTAAGCATTCCATCTCGCATCACAGACCAAGCGATCCTCACAAACCTGAGGATCCCAATCCCCACCCAAGAAAAATCTACGGATGCCGGAACAGATCAGGGAGGGAAAGAAGACGAGCGGTGGCGAAGAAGGGCGACTCCGGAGATGTTGCCAACAACCGATGCGAGCAACGAACTCCTCTCAAATCGGCATTTTCAAACTTTTGAGTTTTCCTCTATCCGGCCGATTTTAATCTTTCTATGCAAACCGATATAGATTCTAGGTATCTAATCTACTAGATTAGATAGTTGAATAATCATGCATGAAAATATAGATCAATCTGAGACTAGAATCAACTAGAACATATATGATCTAATCGTGGCATTGCAGCAAATAAATTTTCGATCTAGATTGATCTATGAGATTGTAATGCATAATAGATTGATTTGTGGTTTGCATACCTTGTACCTTATAGAGCAATTCGTGCTGATAACGTGTTGAGAAATAATCGAACACCAATGCAAATCCATGTAACCAATCAACAAGAACACCAGAAAATCACCAGGGAATAATTGAGAGAGAACACCAAGAATCTATTCTTTATTAATTTTAGATCTATTTTTCATGTACATAGTCTTATCTATTTATAGTCAAAACTCCTCAGGGGTAGATTCGGTATTTACCTACAATGCAACCTTCTAGATTTCGTAACATGCCCATTAGGTTGTGGCTTTAGTTATAACATCCACGTGTACCCAATTGCAAGAAACTAGGATGAAGCTTATGCCTATAAAAGACATGAATTTGACCTACTGAGTGGAAGTCTAGACCATAATAGGAAATAGTGTTCATAAGTGCCAAAAAGCCTACTATTTGGACATTGAACGGAAGCAATCGGCAATTCTCATAAGTTTAAGCAGGACTTGGCGAGTATCAAAACTGAATGATTTGTTTTTTTACTTTTGCGCGATTGCCTAAGTCCTAAATCCTACCTTATATCTGAAAAGCGCATTCAAGCCTGAAACTATCCAAAATGCAAAATCATTTTATTCTAGTTCAGTATGAAACTTTGCTTCTCATAAAATGCGTGTTTTTTAGTAGGGTTCCTTTGATTTGTCACTTCCCAGAGTTACAGGTCTGCATGGTTTTTTCGAAATTCTAAACGGTAGTTCTAGTACAGACATTTGTGATCCTCAATGCATGTTCGAAATGAATGCCATTCCAGGCGCATACAGCAGCGGCCCATTGCTTCGCTGTGCCAACTGGCCACTGTTGATCATGTTAGGAATATAGCAGTTGAATTTCCCCGAATCGCATGCTGAATAGCTCATTTTTTTCCAATTATGGGCTTTGCTCTAGTACTCCTCTTTTAAAAAGTACACGAATCGTAAAGTAAAAAGGTGTTATTAACAAGCAGGGGTTAATACATACTAATGATTTATTTTTGATTTTTCTAGCCCAATACATCAAGATCAGAATCCCCAACCAATTCTTATCTTGGTTTGTTTGAAACATGAAGGATGAAATCAATGTCCTCGTCGAGGCCCTTGGCACCACGATCGCACAACCCCACCATGAGTGAATTCTGTCTCCGGGGGTCAAGGAGGAGGCCGCACGCCCACGCCAAACGCCGGATCGCCGGCGTCCTCTGTGCGACCGTGCATGCCTGCATGGCTGGCGGAATTCATCTGCCGCCAATCGCAAACAACCAACCAAGGAATTATTTAAGAGGGGATTCACATTAGGATAGGGATAAAGGTTTATGGATCGTATGCAAGTTGGTTTGAGAATTAGAGATTTAGGATTTGAATAGGGCTAGGGATAATCAAATTTGCCCCTAAATATTAATAACTGTGTTATGCTCCAAGATTCGTGGACTTTTAAAAAAAGAGGAGTGCCTAAAAATGTAAATGGAACTACTAAAACCTACAAAAAGAGGAGTTGCCGGATGACGGAGCCGCTGGTCGTAGAGGACGCATGTGTCGGTGAGTTCGAAAAACCATTTGAAGAAATAGCTTTGAGAATTTGTTTATACAAGCCGTCCTATTTAAACCAAAAACCGGAACCAAAAGCCAAAACAGAATGGAGCCTACATGCACCTCAAAAGATTGATTTACCCAATCTTGCATTCCCCGTATCTGTGGTTGCCTTCACTAAAGAGGCCTAAGAGACTTCCATGAACCTCCAATATTCGGCTGTTCCTCCTGCCAAATTTCAGGCCCTTACATACTTTTAGGCCCATCTTCGGTAACAAAGAGCCGAATGGAATTATTGATGTACATGTAAATCCACCGAGAGAAACTCAACATCCTCTCCGAAATTTCTCCATCAAAAAGAGATCATAAAAGGGATAGTTATGCTACTACTTTTAGCTGTAAAATACCTTCTAATTTGTCCATGTTCGACATTTTACAACTAATCTCCATACTCCTGCTGGTAGGATAAGCAGTGCATTAAATTGTGTGTTTAAATATATAACACAGAAATACATGTATGATAGTAACTCCTTCATAGGAACAATAAATATTTCTTAAAGAAACAACTAAATTACAATAAGGTAATATGTGTCCTGTTAGTAATGTATGTTCCAGACTCACACTATGCTAACTCACCTCACCACCAACCACAAACAAACAAATGACCTTCAGCAAGCACACAAAAGAAAATAGAGGGGGGCTCAGAATCAAATTCCTAACTTCCTTTTGTGTGGACACGCACTAAGCGTCCAAGTACATATAAATCCTAGACCTACACAAATAATCCATACATAATAATCCAAATATTTTTTCAAGTCGACAATATTTTTCAAGGAAAACTAGAGAGAAGTTATCCTAGACAAACAAAAGGATGAGAAGAAGCGAAGAGGAGCTGACACCTGCGATGCCATCGACAAGCAAAAGGGGAGAACAAGATAAAAAAAACACGGGTAAAGAAGAGACATGTGCCTTTTGTGCATAGTGCTACATTATTGGGCCCTTTGAGCAGTTGAGCTACCTTACGCAACGAAAAGACAAGGCCCTTTGGCCTTTGGGTGACAAGCAAGGTTTTGGTGAACTTTCTGTCAGTATTTTGCACTTGCATCGCCTGTAGATAAGGATGTATTCTGGTTGAACCGTCCATGAAAAATTTGCAAATGCATCTTCCTTACTAAAAAGAAAAAACAGAATATTCCTCATCACCTTCAAGCAAAGAGACGGATGTATTCTGTCTTTGACTCTTTGTACTCTCTTTGTTTCTGGTGCCTTCTGAAATACTTTATCCCTCTTGTCTAGTGATTTCAGGATATCTAAAAGAAAAAAGTAGCTCATGCAACACCTACCATCTTGTCTTCGAAGGTAATGTGTCCTTTCCTCCTCCTCTTTTGTCAGTTTATGAAAACATTAATCAGTGGGCGTATGCTAGTTGGAGAAGTAGTAGACTGTTGAAAATTGATATATACTTAAGTTGAAAGTGTTATATGCATATTGAAAATTATATTTCTTGGAGAAGTAGTAGACTGTTGATAATTGATATACTTAAGTTGAACGTGTTGTATGCATATTGAAAATTATAATTCTGTGTATTCCGCCCAAGTGCTCTAATGTCTTCTCAAAACATAAATTTGTACCCATTTGAAATTAACAAGAAAACCTATTCAAAATTTGCAAAATGCTATCTTGTGTTCTCAAATCAACTTCTAATTAAGCATGTAACAACTTTCAGCAGAATTATATACATCAATTTTAGGTGTCTGCTACTTCTCCAACAGATGGATATCCGCAAATTAGCATTGCCCCAAAGTTTTGTCTACAAGTTCCGAAATCACTGACATATAAAACCCTCGACAGAGCAGAAAGAACTACATATGTAGGCACAATTCACCAAGTATTTTTATTTCTTTTGTTAAAAACAGTGATATGCACAAGTCATTCTCACTCAAGTATGATCCATGATGCACAAAAATAGATAAGGGGGGACCCATATAGGAAAGTAACAAACACTGTTCGAACAGACGAGTATTGGTGTATAAAGATTCTTGAATAAAAGTTGTGATGCAACCGTCGCGTTGGATAAACGATCTGTACGCTACGAATTGGTGCCCAAAAGCAACAGAGAGCACCACAATTGGTACTCGTTCTATCTGAAGTGATATGATGTACAAGGAAAGACAGACAGAATTGACTATGAGAGCAGCACTCAGCACACGCATCAGCATCACACACACCAATAATCAAGATGAAACTACTTTATCATGTGCTAACGTAGTTGGGATCCATCAAGGATTAGCATGATGAACTCAAAGAGTCATGAATCATGATACATATATATGTGTTCGGGATCCGGTTCCTGTGCAGTCGGTAGAGTGACTGCAACTTAAAGCGGTTGACGTGCCGGCTGCCGGGTTCGAACTCGAAGGACTAAGGGCATTTCTATTACTAATTTCTGTTTAGATAAGTTAAAATTCAATATGAATACTTGATTTTCAAAGTAACTTTTTCACTTCTTTCACTTCTGTCCTGCTGTGGGGATAAGACAGAGGGTCACGGTACATCATACACCTCACCTCTTTTGCTCTCGTCTCACGCACGCATCACTCTTTTACTTTCTCCACCGCTCACACTTTCTTTTTAAAAATTATTTTTTTAATCACTACTATTTATTTTCAGTCAAAAATTATAAGATCAGCCGATACGATGAGGCCATACACTGTAGCAAAGTCAAAAACTGTGGCAGATACAGAAAACGTTGACCATGGAGATGGACGGCCCAAGTCGCGTGCAGTCCTAACGTGGTCCCTAGCTTGTACTGTGGGATCCAGATCGATGTGTTTGTCCCCACTGGAGCTCAACGTACACAAAGGAGGCAAAAGTCAATAGGTGGGTTATTTTGGATTGATGGTTTATGACTTAAATATTTAAATTTTAGATATTCATGAAAGGTAGTACGTAGAAAAAAATAGTTACATGTGATATTGGTGAGTACAACTGAATTTAATATACTTTTTACTACAATTTTTCTATTGATCTCACTTTGAAAAAATGAACTATTTAAAAACTAGTTACTGTAGATAGTATAAGTATAAACTAACTTTAAACCTAAAAGAATCCAGCCATTGTTCTTCTGCATCATCAATAGTCCCTAGCTAATGTGTGGTAAGAAACAATCACCTTTTGATTGGGTTGATAACATTGTGGTCTAGTTCAAAATTGGAAATGCAGAGAGATAAAGCTAGCTAGCATGCTAATCACAGTCAGAGATGGTCACTAGTCACTACACGCACCAAAATGGCCTTCTCAAGTAGTTTATGTGAATGGCAACATTAACATTATCATTGGAGATGATCATATATGATAGTTAGAAGTCACTTGAAGTTGAAAATTGAAATAGCTTATTGAGGTGTATGTATATATTGAACTATTGCATGCCTCCTTGGACAACTTTGAGGTATATTGATGATATCTTGCACTGTCAATCATGTAGTAACTTGATAATAGAAAGGCCAAGCTTTGGCAATTAATTATTTATTTTTCTTGCATGGCTCCATAGGCTGAATTACTTAGTAGTAGTCCAAAGTCCAAATCGCCAACGGCAAGAAAAATACACTTGATCATCAAATGCCAACAAAAGAGGAAAAAATTAAGCCCCTCTCATCAAATCTCAGTTAATTACTGCTAATTAATCAGTTGACAGTCTTGAATGGTGTAGCTGCCTTGAGGTTGTGCACAATGTCCTGCACGGAGCCAATGCAGGCGGCAATGGAGATGAGGAGGCAGCAGAAGCTCATGGCCTGCAGCAACCACCACCGCGCCTCGCCACGCCGGATATTGAGCCTGGTGACGTGCATGCTGACAGGGAAGTAGACAGAGAGCGGCCAGAAGCCGAGCGCGCCGATGAGGCCCAGCACGGCGTTGAAGAATGGAAGCAGCATGGCCACCAGCGTGGTGAACATGATGAGGATGGTGCGCAGCACCAGCTTGAGCGGCGCCACCGCCACCGATGACGACGACCGGCCCGGTAGGCGCACGTAGTAGGTCTCGTTGATGAACTTGGCGTCCGGCCACTGGCACACCACGTAGCTCTCCAGCCTCGCGAAGATCGGCTGCGCAAACACCTGAAACGAACACAAGATCAGCCTGTGATGAGCTTCGCTAATGGAGGAGGCGCATGCATGACCCATTAATGGAGGTGTTCTTCACTGATCGATCGGTGCAAGAAGGTGACCTGGTAGGCGCCGATGAGGTGGACGATGACGCAGATGTTTGCGATGTCGACAAGCCAGAAGGGCTCGTAGAAGGCGAAGCCCGTGAGGATGTTGCCAGGGGCATCGTTGCCGAAGGCAGCGTAGCCGGTGCATCCCAGTAGGACGTAGAACACCGTCGTCATGCTGAGGCCGTACAGCGACGCCTTCTTCATGGTCTTGTTCTCGGCCGGCGGCGACCTGAGCGTGTCCTGGATCTCGATGAGGACATCGGCGAAGGTGTAGGAGAAGGCGATGTTGCCGAGCGCGAGGAGGACGTTGAAGGCCTTGTCCCTGGGCGAGTCGATGCTGGCGCCGGCGAGTGTGCCGCGTACGTCGCCGTGGGAGGCCCACTTGGCGGCGCAGAGGCCGAGGCTGATGAAGGAGTAGCCGAAGGAGGTGGCGACGGCGACGACGGAGAGCCAAGCGATGTTGTGCAGGCTCGGCAGCTGCGACAGTAGCAGCTGGAAGAGCCCGAACACCACCATGTACGTGCTCCCCGACGCGCCGCAGTCGCCGGCGCCGAACCCCTCCCGGTGGAAGCAGTTTACCCGCTTCACCGCGCTGTAAATTAAAAGTAATTGTCGTTATCTTAAGAAAACTAACTAGTTACAGAATTAATCTGGTTGATTAGTTGATTGTGAATTAACTACACGATCTAGCACATGCGTCACACCAGCTACATGCAACTATGCAAGTGCAACCGTGACGGATACACCTACACGCTAGTTTCATGCATTATGCGTGCCGCGTCTGCTACGTCGTCGTCCTTGGTTGCAACGGATTCCCTCCTGGTTTCAGGGGAAGTTATGTATCGTTCTCAAAGCTAGCTAATCACCTGATTCTGACTAATTAAAACCACATATTCTGCCATCTTTTCGCTGTCTTTTACTTATTATGTAATGATCGGTTGCATACGTCCGACAAAGTTTAGGAGGAAGTGATCGGCACGAACGCGCCATGAGAAAGAAAAAGAATCATCATATCACTACTGATTCATGCACAAACCTGAAGAATGTATACACCATAATACAAGTGTATCATTCGTGAATCTGAAGAAAAGAGCAGAGATAACTTATGCATTGGTGCAAGAACGTACAAATTAACTTGACTTACATCATGCTGGTGCTTGCCGTGATGGTGTACCCGACCATCGTCCCCCACAGGTTGACGTACTGCGCGCACCCACACAGCACCACGTTTTTCCGACCTTAATTAATTAGTCCACCGCCATGTCAAAAAAAAATTCAGGCATCAGCTTATATGCGGATTCCGCGAGAATTTTAAGATTTGTGCGATTTTCATTTGAATGTTAATAATTACCGAGGTAGCAGCGGACGGCGTCGATGTACTCGCGGTTGACAGTGCCGGCGACGGGGTCTGGGTAGCGGTAGCAATTCGCGAGGAGGGTGGAGGTGTAGTAGGTGACGCAGGAGAAGCCCAAGAGGACGAGCGGACCCACCACCCATCCGAGCTGCGCCACCGTCCACGCCAGCGCCAGCACGCCGGAGCCGACCACCGCCGCCACTATGTGCGACGTCGCCGTCCACACCGTCCCTGAATATATGCATGATGCAGCACGTCAAAAGTAAACATGCGCGCATGGAAATCAGTCATGGTTAATTCAGGCCGATCCTTGATCGAATTGCGTTTCTGATATGATGCTGCTAGCTAGGTAGGGCCAAAGTTGAAAGTTTAGCCAAGAGTGATGCGGTGATTCGTTATTAATTTGGTAGTTCACTGTATGCATGGTCCAGTGTCATGCCTGGGCCATGTCTTGAACTGCAGCTTTCTAACATCCTGTTCAGGAATCTTATATCATGCAGATCTGTCACTGCTAAAAGAAAGGCTATTTGTTCAGTACCTGTTATGCTATGCAAAGTAGCATGCATGAGAAAGCCTACACGCATGTTTCACAATCACATGAAACCTCTCTCAAAAGCTTTTATTGAGCTGAACAAGAACTGAGTGATTAAAGAACACTACGAAGAGAGTATATTCATTACATGATACATACATACTGATCAGGGGCGTAGCCGGCCTCGGGCTCAGCCTACTGAAAATAAAGATGGAAAGAAATATACTGTTGATTTCTACAGTAAAATAGTAAGAATTTTATCAGCTGAGCCTCGAGGCCTAACTCTGCCCCTGATACTGATAGCAGCCTAGCAGCATCGTAGCAAAAGCAACAATTGATGAGCGAATCACATAAGTTAGATGCAATCTTGATGATCACATACCTTGTCTCTCATGATCATCACCTGCTTCGGCATCATACACTACTGCGCTCCTGTCCATTCTCTCTCTCTCTCTCTCTCTCTCTCGCCCCCTAGCTTCTCACTCTTTCTCTATGAGCGTGTGTGTAAGTGCGTACCGAGGCATAAGCCACCAAATATATATAAGCCCACGAATGGTAAGAACCGCTCATACTTCGTCTGTTTTTTCCTCTTTAAAACTGTAGTAAAAATAGAAAGAAAAAAGCCGCGAATAATTAGCAAAGGTAAGAAAGATTTGGGGTGCCGTCTCAGTCGACTTTAATCAAAACGTAGATAGCCTTGAATTATTGAGGTGCACACACATACGAGTGGGAGTGAGTCGTCAGCTTCTGGAGTGCATGCAGCTATAGGTTGCTTGATTGATCATGCCGATCGTCTTTGATATGGATCCAACTAGCAAATTAGCTAAACCACGTTGTTTTGATCCTGATCTTTCAAGATACACCTTGCTGATCCCCCTCCTTATTATAGGGTTCTTGTGTACCCAAGAACAGTAGTATACACCTCCGAGATAAAGCTTCTTCCATACACACCACAGTACGTAAACAAAGATAGAAAACCGAAGCTCAGCGATCCGAATCCAACACCACAATTAGATTCAACACACCAAGAGCAATTCCTCAATGAAAATCTCAAGAACACGCCAACAATAGCCGCCAAACTATGGCGATTTTCTGGTGTCTATATTCCTCAAATAATCATAGATAGTCTAAGTTACAATGGGTCTAAGGCTCTGACCTTATATTGGCACAAAGGGTGCGGCCAACTTGAACATAACACAAACACAAAAAATCTACGCTAATACGAACTAAAAAACCTAAAATATAGCCATCGGTTTGTGTGTAAATTTGCGCTGTGATTAGGAGGTTTCCAAAGTTAGCACCTCATGAATTGTATAGAGCTTCAAATTAGCTTTCCAACGATTTCAAGAACACTCAAATCAAACTCCTTTTGTGAAAGTTATGGATGTTTTAAGATTGGTCTTACTGGCTGTCCCGAACTGACTTCAAATTATCTTTGCTTTTCTTGTTTAAGAGGCTTCCAAATCCGTTTGGAACCTAAAAAGAAATCCTTCTCAACCTTTAGAAAGCCATGGTTTGGTCAGATATTACGTAAACATGCATTGCAATACTCGAACTCTTTATATTTGGTAACTCTCACGTGTCTCCCTAAACAGCCCGTGCAGCATCTAATGATCTTATCATAACTTTGTGTAGAAAGCTCCAAATCAAGCAACGTTTGATCTGTTGGAAAGTAGACTTCATTATCTTTCCAAATATATATTGTACAAGCACTAGAAACTTCAGAATTGTCATTGAAAGCTTCTTGAATATTATACACAGAACTGCAAGCGCTAAAATTTGATTGATGCTGTGTCTTCCTCTTGAGCCAAATGAGCTTTCTTTTTCTCTCTTCACCATGATTAGGCCCACGCAATATACGCATAACTCCATCCAATCCGAAGTTTCAAACTAGGGTTTTCTCCCTGGGGCTAGTATAGTTCTTCTCCTGTCTTCTTTATGCACCGTAGTGATTATATTCTTTCTTCTTTCGCCATTCTCACTTTCCTCTCCCTTGCTTCATCTCGTTAGCTCAAAACAACACTAACTAAAATAGTAGTGCTACTTGGTGCCACATCAGTCTTGGTGAAATGTAAGCTCATGCTTCTTGCAATGGATATTTTTGTCGTATTCGGGATTAGATAGAAGTTGTGATGAACATTGTTGACTGGTCACTAAAGATGTGCAGGTTGTGATATTGATTCTTATGTGGGAGTTGTTTCTACGCTCTCCGATAGAAAAGCGCATGGATGAGTTTCAAGCCATTCAAACACCATTTGTAATCGCAAATGCTTTAAGATCTTTATAGTTTTCTTTTTAGGACATGTACAATAAGTCTTTGGCACATAGAATTTTAGATAACATGAAAGGAGATAAATATATTATCTAGTATTTAATAGATAATATTATAAATAGCTTTCTATTGTATATATTATTGTATATATAATTATATAGATAACCCATTAATTATGTAAGGTTATTACAAATAACTATATAGACAATCGATTATATAAGTTGTCTTTAGTCCTATCTATAAAAGACATAGATGAATATTATAGATAATCGATGTCTATACTATTATACATGTCCTTAGAAGAGTATATAAGTGCCATGAGTTTATTGCGTGTTTACTACTGTGTCTTTATGAAACTTCTGTGCGATAGGTTTTTGTCAACAGTAATGAAGTTGTTATATATTTGAAGGATTAATTTGGAACCAAAGTAAAATAATTGAAAATACTTTATGTAATTAAGAAAAGATATGGCGTACATAGATCAATCTATGTTAAAAGAAAACCTCTTCCTCTCCTCTATCTGCTTGCACGCACCACATTATTTGAACTAGAAGAATGTGGAAAACTGTGCTTCGAAATTGCATTTCACACGAACTTTGTATTTCATACACCCTGTAAGATTTTTATTTCTCAAATGTTTTTCTTAGGATAAGGTGAAACTTATAACTGTTAAAGCAAGGCATCTCACACTACTATAGAAAGTCTAATATTAGACGTCAAATCACAGACGGTTTTGTAAAACTATCTGTGATATACACTATCACAGACGGTTTCTACCTATGAACCGTCTGTGATACTGGACTATCACAGACGATTTTTAGTTAAAAACCGTCTATAATATTCTAGATTATCACAGACGATTTTTAACTAAAAATCGTCTGTGATATTCCAGTATCACAGACGGTTCATCGGTAAGAACCGTCTGTGATAATCTTGCTATGTATTTATTGCGCCGCTCAGATCGTATCTGTCTTTATTTCTATCCAGATTTAGCCAGTGCTGCAACTGGAGGCGGCAAGGTTTTCAGGCCATTTAATTTGGTGGAAGGAGGCTTATTTGACAGGAGAGCTTTGAAGATTCATTGAGTTCTTGGTTGCCCTAGATATAGTAAGTAATGAAATTTATTTTTGGTTGCAATATCAAAATTTAGATCTAGCTAGCTAATTAATTTTTGGTGACTGTTATATATATACTTTGAAGATCTAGCTAATTTAAATTTAGCTAGCCTCAATGCATATGGTATATATGTAGTAATAATTAATTAAATTAATTTTAATACTAAGTTGTTATATATGTGCATAATATAGGACCGAAGCTGGATGTATAACACAAACCGTGTGAGTGAAGAGTACATTAATGGCACGTCTGCTTTTACAAGAGCTGTTGAGGAGAATATGTTGAATAAGGGGGTAGAATATATGTATTGTCCATGCACTGACTGTGAAAATTTAAAGATATTTAAGAGTCGAGAGCAGATTGAAGCGCACTTGATTCGGAGGGGTTTCAAAAAGGGGTATATGTGTTAGTTACAAACCGTCTGTGATGTAAATATCACAGACGGTTTTTGGTTACAGACCGTCTGTGATTATAGCTATCACAGACGGTTTTTAGTTACAAATCGTCTGTGATATTTACATCACAAACGGTTCGAAAACCTTCTGTGATAACCTTCGATTATCACTGACCCATAAATTTAGACTGTTCAGAAAATCGTCTGTGATGACGTTTTTAAACCGTCTGTGATACGGTTTTCTGTAGTAGTGTCACAATTATACAGAAGTCATTTTCAGTTTTTTGTTGTTTCTTGAGTAGAAAATGTCTAAGAACACACCTTGCCTGGTCAGCACAAAATTCTAAGGGCAAAGAAGCAAACTCAAAGGAAAATCATATTTTCTCGATTAGCACACCCTTTTGGAAAGGGATTCTTTTTTTCATCATTTGAACAAGGTGGGTGGCTTCCATTGGAAAACAATATGCAGATATATATATATATATATATATATATATATATATATATATATATATATATATATATATATATATATATATATATATATATATAAAGCCTCTTTTTACACTGGATGTAATTACACCTTATGTCGTATCTCACAATGTAGGAAGTATCTTATGTAACGGAGGGTATATACGTATAGTATATAAGTATTTAAGACCATTTAGGTGATATAAATAATTTTTCAGAGATAGTATGTATATTTTTTTCGACATTCTCTTTTTTATATGCGTATATAAAGATATTTACAAAATATGCTAAAAACTATGAATTTCCTAATAATTTTTTCATATGGTTTACATTGGAGTATCTTGTAATTAGTATACGAGTATATCCAAGATGATAAAGGAATATTTTAAGTTCGTTTAGGTAGTATATTAGAGGTGGGTGTAATTACACCCGGATGTAAAAGATATTTTTCCTATATATATATATATATATATATATATATATGTATATATATATGTATGTATGTATGTATGTATGTATGTATGTATGTATGTATGTATGTATATACCCACACACACTATATATTGGGTTAGGAACCAATCTGGAACCAAAGAAGTTGCAGTCATAAACATGCACATGATAGGCAAAATAGGCTATAGAATATTGATATTTTGTGGCATTTACTCTAGGACATGGTTTTTTTGTTTCTTTGCTAAAACACACTGCTAAATCATGGCTATTTGCTGAACACGCTTTGTCCATTAAAATATCATTTCCAGCTGAAAGAGGAGAGGGAAGGTTGGTAAAAAGTCCATCTTGTCCTTTGGATGGCAACATGAGTGGTGGATTGGGAGCGAGAGATGTGAGAATTTTTTGGGGTGGGAGCTAGGGTTTTCAGGGTATAAGGCTATCCGCTTAGACCCAGGTTAAGCCACTCGGTTGAGCTAAACCGGAAGGAGTCAGGGGTGCCAGAAGTCATTTTGAAAATGTTCTCTTTCTGATTTGACTAAAAATGTTATTTTAATGGCCTGTTTTCAACAAATAGCCACAATTTAGTAGTGTATTTCAGCAAAAGTAGAAAAAAACTGTTGTCTTGGAGCAAATACTACAAAATATCAATGCTTTGTAGCCAATTTGCATAAACGATAAGATTCCTGTAGAAAATCAATTATTACATACCTTAATTTGTTAGGTTGATAAGATCCCCAGAAAGAAAAGAAGTTAACGTTTCTATACTAAGCCTATGCGTTGCAAGAGCACTGAAGAAGTTGGAAGTGTTTAAATGTGTGATATGCCTATTTTCAACAAAAAGCTAATTCTTTCTAGTGGCTTCTCTCACTACAATTTCATTAATTTAGCATGAATTTTCGTTTACTCCGCAACAAGCATGTTGGTTTGCTTTCTTATTAAGGTTTCTTAGAGAAATATGATCAGATGATATATAAGATAGTAGATTAATAAATAGCTGTTTTGCCTACACAGAGATACATACACAAATAAATAGGTGTTTTGCCTACACAGAGATATACACACAAATAAATAGGTGTTTTGCCTTCCATTTGGACGGAATCGATCCATGCATCATGGAGTAGCAACGGCTCATATCTTTGTCATAGACAGGGGAGATTCCTGCATCACTAACTCTTTGGAGACCTAGACTAGGAATCAGATTTGATTTTATTTCCAAAAGATAATTAAGAGAATTTTCCGGGGCTTGTCTTGCCGAAAGGACGTGATTATTTATATGACTGAGGATTCGAACACCAATGATCTTATAAGGGAAAGGATACTAATGACACGACCTATATGCGGTCCACTAAGCATGCCACTGTCTGGGACGAGAACGCTAATAGGACAACTAGAAATTATTACATCATTACATCTGCAAGTTTTAGATATCCTTAATTCATCGTCTGTGGTCGCAACGTGATCTCTTTGACCATCATATGCACAACTTGATCCATAAACGGCAGAATGTCCACAAGCCTAGCTGGAGTTGGATGTTCATCTTTTACTAAGAAAAGGATTGAAGTATAGAGTTAGGCAAGTTCATGGGTAAGAATATATCTAATTAAAAAAATTGACGTGACATTTAAGCAAACACCCCAAAAGGAATCAATTCTGAGGATGAGTGCACAACTGACATGGAGACCATTAAAGAAGTTAATCAGAATAGCTTGCTTGGTCTAGCATAGAGCTTTATCATTATCTTATAAGCTAGTAGTTTGTTGTCCGTAGACCATATATATAAGACAATCAATCTATTAGATTACTTGTTTCGGCTTCAGCTTTTGACTTCTGACTTTTAATTTTTTTCCTAGATTTTTCTGATTTTTTTTACCTTTTCTTTTTTTCTGTATTCCTTTGCATTATTCGTGATGGACTAACCTGTTTTTCATTTTTTTAAAAAAAATTTAATTATGCCAAAAAAGCCACTAGCAATCTAGCTGTAAATCAATTTGTCGATGATCAAAATTGCTAATCTTACGAATTATAGAAAAAAACTAAGTCCCTCAGAAGGATTTACGAGGAGAATATAGACTATCTTTATTCCTATAAACTAGTTACAAGATACTCTTGATGAAAGTTTACAAAGGGGATGCTACTAGCCCTAGGAGCACTACTTCTTGCCTCTGTAATCTGCTATCTAGTTGAGAGATCTCCCTTGATTCTCTAGAAACTATATGTCTATGTCTCTATGTGTCTATGTCTTTGTCTTTTGCCAGACTTTAAGTAGCACTGAAGAGGTGTTGGTTATCCATGTGAGCAGACGCCTTATCGATTCATCACATCCAGTCGGGTGAACGGTTGCTGTCAGTGAGATAAATACGATAATAACTATTTTTTTATTATTGTCAGTGGGAGATAATCGGGGGGCAACTGCAAGGCATTTATCCTTAGAGAAGTAGGGCCGAGTCATCTTGCGATTAAGAGGAATATAAAGCACATGCTTTATTCTACCACGTGGGAGGAGTTTCTTGGCATCGGGCCCATGTACTAGTTCGTGAGACCTCCGAGTGGTGACTAGTCAAATAAATGAATAGTGACCCTTCGACTAGGGATACTCGGGTAATGTAACATTTGGAAGTTCATAGCCACATTTGTCTAAGGCCTTAATTGAGTATTTAAAGTCATATTGAATGGATTATTTAATCCTTATCAGCTAGTCCCTAAACTTTAAGTGAATTCGTAACTTGATTTCTCTGATTGGAATACTAGTCAGGAAACACTCTTTAGCAAGAGTAAAAAAGAAGTTTTTATTCACTTAAGGTTGAAAAATCAACTGGAAGGAAACTGACAGGTTTTGGCCCGTTAGGCACAAATCTCGTAATCACTACCCTTGGTAGTTGGGAAAAACCCTATAAAAATCCACCCTAGTGTTCTTCAACTTTGGCTTTGAATCCCTAAAATCTTCACTTAGATCTTATCCATCCCAATCAAGAATATCTAAATTGATATCCGAGTTGCCAAGATCCAAATTGGGATCAAAGAGACTAAGACCTTGGAATATGCGGGATTAATTCCTAATAAAGTTCTGATCCCTTGGAAGTTGGCGATGGGGGAGAATTTCTCAAGCAACAATGACGGCGAGGTTCCTATCTTCTGAGCATACGTGGAATGTAGATTCAGGTTGCTGGTACACCCCTTTCTATCAAAGGTGCTCGAGTTTTATGGGATTGAGTTGGTGAATCTTGCTCCAGCTCGATCGCAATCCTCAACATCTTCATCTACCTGTGTAAGGTGTATCTGGGGATTCCGGTGAATCTAGAATTATTTAGATACTACTATAGGCTGACTGAGAGAGCGGGAAAAGTAGTAGCATCACCCGGAAGATGCTCCTTACGTCTTCACAATGGCAAGGCAAGGGAATACATTACGATGTACTTCAAGTCTTCTTGATCATCATTGAAAAGCTCTAGTTCTACATGACTATCAACAAAGAAGATAGCCTATCTTTCACTAGAAGGATAGCAATGAAGAGCTCGGAGTGGAGGTCCTCTTCCAAGGAGGGGAAAATACAGCGATGGATTGAGGCCATCGTGTATCTGAAGGACAAAGGGTTGACTTCAAGGCATGTGGTGAGGGACTTCACCATGTGTCAAATCAATCCCTTGAAGTCACGCAATCATATCATGTTGTGGCATGAAAATGTAAAATATTTGACCAGAGACTCCTTGGAAGGTAAGCATCAAGAGTTCTGATTAGTTGAATCATTTTTCATTTGGTGTACTTTTCCTGATTCGAAGTTCTCCTTTTTTTAATTTTGTAGCCCTATCACTCCAAGATAAGGGAGAGGGTGTAGGCAATATGTGAAGAGGAAGCCGAGCGGAAGGACGGAGTCCCTCTGATCCTAGTGGTTACTTCTCCGGAGGATAGGATTAAAAGGCTTAAGGTAACAAGAATTTATCTTCCCCCAAATTTTGATTTTTCAACAAGTATATCGTAATATTCTCAATACATACATATGATTGGGACAAATTGCTCTAAGCCAAAGGAGAGCGTAAAGGAAGTCACTCAACCCCCAAGAGATGACAAATCATCAAGAAGTAATATGAGGTGTCAGGACCATCTCATGTTCCTCCAACCATCCAAGTGCCTAAGGAGGAGGAAATTCCCTCAAATTTAGGTTTTTACTATGACCCCAAGAGCTTTTCTGATGTGAAAGACAATATTACAATACATACATATTTTAGTCGTTGCTATAATCATTGGTTTGTGCAAAATAATGAGAATACCTCAACAAATGATTCTTACAAATACCATGCATATGTGTTGTTCTTTTCGTTTACCACACCTTCAGATGTTCATGATGTGCTAAGCAGAAGAAATGTTGATAACAAATATATATACTATGCATACATGTTGTCTTCTTTGTTTAGTACAATTTCAGGTTATCAAAAGCTGAGGACAGTTTTTCTTGAAGAAGGGGAGGATGATGCGGATATAAGACATGCGTACCACTTTTCACTATACAAGAGGGATTGCATTAACATTACGTGCTTGTGTTGGGGCCACCAAAAGAGAAGCCAACCAACATGTTAAGACCAAGTCAACACCTTCTTCAACTCTTCCTCAAGGTTACCACATTACTTTTGGACCAATTCAAGCAAAAGTTCAAGTGGGACACATTTTGGAATCCAATTTGACCTCTAGATCAATTCGGATTCAGCTTAATAGGTCCAACTTCAAATGAGCATAACTTTTGCATACGAACTCCGTTTGAGGTGTGCGAGTACAAAATAGAAAAAAGAATTCATCCACTTTCCAATGGATTTTGCCCCACCTCTAAATTCCTTCTGTGCACACCATAATTGCTAAAACAATCCGATGCTGATTTAGCCTGATATGACCAACTTTAAATGCTCATAGATTTCACATCAAGAGTCTATTTGAAATGTGTGAGTACAGCATGGAAAGCTTATCTCGCCCTCTTTCCAACGGATCTAGCCCCGTCCAAAAATTCCTCCTGTGCGTGTCAGAATCATCGAAACAATCTTTTGGTTTTGAAAATAGAGATAGAATCAGATATGATTTGATTATTTTCCATGTATTGAAAATTTTCCATAAGCAAGGGCCTGCGTGCCCCTATAAATAGAGCCTCAATTGACCATGTAACAAATACCACCTTTGAGAATAAATAGAGGCTCAATTCGCCCGCTAAAATTTTGCCGTCGAGTAGATTAATCACCTAGTCGATAATTATCTCCTCTTACACCTCATGGAAATTAGCAACCATATTTAACTCGATGGCAAAATCAGAATTAAAATATCATAAATTAATCAATCAAGTCTATCCTACATTAGACATGTGGTTTGTACGGTAAGACTCAAATCAATAGCGTACAAAGTTAAATCCTTATACATTACTCATACGAGACTTTCATATCCCTCGAAGTGAATCTACACTTCCTCATTTACTGCACGATCACTCGCCCCAAGTGAAAATTAATTTTGTATAATCAACACTAATGACACACCAATGTCATGACACACAAATTTTATAACTGTGGCATCAACCACGATTAAATATCTTATTAAGTTAAATTAAATATTTAATCACATGTGATGATAAACTCAACGTATCTATAAGTATGGCTAAATATATTAAACGTACAATCCATGTGATATCTAGTATTGCATCACTAAATAAATACACATCCTATGATGATAATAGTATCATGGCATTCAAATTATCAAGGTAGGATTAATTAAGTTGGACAATAACTAACAGGTACAAGAGTTTGTAATAAAATAACAATACTTAATAATTTAAAATAAAATAAATATGTTATAGATTTGAAAACTAAGTTCAACATGATCAAAAGACAAGACTTGCCTTGCCTTGCTCAATTATGAATTTTTGATTTTCTAGTTATCTAACGAGAGAGAAAATAAACGAGACACAAAATAAAATTAAATAAAAAATCAAATGAACTCCAAAAACTTTAAAATTTGAACCAAAAGATAGAACTTAATTTTAGATAAATTTAGAAAAAAAATAAGGTCAATCAGAGTTAGGATAGAGAAGAACGGGCCCATGAACAATTAAATCTAAAGAAATATACTGAAAAATCAGAAATCCTACTGTGATGTGCACTCAGTGCATAGAATAGTAGGCCTACGATGAACTCAGCTCACAAAACGGTGCATGGTGACGGGGTTTGCTGACGTGGCGGCTAGGGCTGATGTGGCAGACGCATGACAACTAACTAGGCTGACCGATGGCAGGTAGGTAAGGTTGTAAAAAAAAGCTTAAGACTCATGAGCTACACAAGTTCGGCTTATTCTAGACTCGATTTGAGCTCAGCTCGAGCATTAAATGAGTCAAATTCGAGCTTGATCTCGAGTTCGCGAGCTTCACCAAGTCGAACTCAAATAGTTTGTGAGCCTCGATTCAAGCTTAAATAATAATACATATTAACTCTTACCGAGCTTACCCGAACCAAACTCGAGCTCAAGCTTTTTTTATTGTTGAAAATTAGTACATATTTGAATTATTTCGACCATTATCAAGCTCAATCAAGCCGAGCTCGAACTCAAACTTTTCTTATTTGGCTGAGCCAAGCTCGAGTCTAGGTTCAAGCTCAGATCCCAACTTGAGCTTGGCTCGAGCTTCTATCGAGCTCGAGCTTGGAAGGCTAGGCTCGGTCGAGCTCGGCTCGTTTACAGCCCTACAGGTAGGGCTAACGTGGCATTCACATGGCATAACATGTGGCAACCATGTAGGATTAGGGCTTATGTGGCTGCTAATATGGCAACTGACTCAACTGCTGACTCAGCCGAGGACGATCGGACTAGGCCAAAGGGAACAATCGGACGGTCCAACGACGATCGAACGACCAGGGACGATCGAACTGGCCAAAGAGGTGACGATGATCGGATGGTTTGAATATGATCGAACGGTTCAGAGGGATAAGGACATTCAAACGATCTGAACGGTGATGACATGTGTCACTCGGTGGTCGTAGGCGTGGTCGAACGACACCGAGTGGTCAAAGACGCTACGTGGTCGGAGGTTGTTGTGTGGTCATGGTCGTGGATGTGCGTGTAGTCGTAGACCGACTGGTCATGGATGTGGTTAGATGGCTACGGCGGACTTGGGACTCACTAACGGTAGGTCTTGCGAAGTTGAGACAGTGGCGACGAAGTGCAGCTTACCGATGGCAGCGGCAAAGAGAACGAGGGCGACAGCGGTCGGCGTGGACATTGAAGGAGCATGGGAGAGACTCAACAGCAGGATGCGAACAGCGAGGACGAAGCCACTATGTATGGCGTAGACACTGAGGAGGTGAGATCGGGTATGGCGACGTGTTCGACACAGTACGATAGTGGAAGAAACCGACTTTGGCATGAATGCCGAGGCGTATCCAAGACAGGCATGGTGACGTCTATGGGAAGAAGATGAACAGTAGCCAGGATGGTGGATTGCTGACATGTAGGGCTAGCTAAGGATCGGATGACTGAGGCATAAAGCACAGATGAACATTGCCTAGCACGTTCAGATCGGCCGAACGAGATGGCCAATCAGACAGCTCGGGGGTGCGAAGTGCGATGGATGGCTGACATGTGGTCGTGGCCAATCGGACTGGTCCGAATGGTGTGGGAGATATTTAGGGATTTTTAATTTCAGAAATTGGAAGATAACAAATTGAGCTCTAGAAAATAGAAAATAAATCCAGAAAAATCATATAAAATACCTTGAGACACAAGGAACCCAAATAAAATATTTTCAGCAAATACTAATATTTATTTTATTAATATTAAATCTTTTTAGTTATTAAAAATTTATTTTAAGTTTGTATTAAATCTAGAAAATCCAAATGGTAAATTTTATTTTAAAAGCTTCAAAAGGCTCAGAAAATTAGGATGTTACATTCTCCTAACCATTCTATGTAATGACTTAACACTGCCATACAACTGGTTAGTTTCTATACTTCTTTCTTTGTGGTCGGAGAACTCATCCGCTTGATGGCCGCTATTTTCTTTAGATTAGCCTCAATTACTCTAGACAAGACTAGGAAGTTGAGAAGGTTTCTGGAGAAAACTCCGAGCACACATTTCTCCATGTATATCTTAAGATTATATCTACTTAAGTTAGCAAAAGTTTCCTACAAGTTGAAACATCATCCTCTAAATTTGACCAATTTTTGGACTAGGTTTTTTTGCATTAACCTTTAAAAATAGCACTAGCGTTTTTGAGCCCAAACAATATTTTCACATAATAAAAAGTTCTGTATGGTGTGATGAAGAAAGTTTTTTCGTCTTATTTTCTCATACTAATTTGTTGGTACCTAGAATATGAATCTAAGAAGCTTCATAACTCACTATTGTAGGTGGAGTTAACTGGTTGATCAATGCGTGGAAGGGAAAATCATCCATCATGTAAGCTTTATTAAGATCTATAAAGTCCATAAATATTTGTTATTTTTCATTATTTTTTCTAACCATTATAGGGTTGGTGAGCCACTCGAGGTGGCTGACTACACGAATTAACCCAACCTTGAGAAGTTTGTCAATCATCAATTGGATTGCTTCCTTCCAATTAGGTGCAAAATGTTATAGCTTTCGATTTATCAGTTTTTGTTAGGCCAAAGTGCTAGTCTATGCTCGATCACTTCCTTGGGAACATCGGGCATGTCGGATGGTTGACATATGAATACATTCAAGTTTGCTCGAAGGAATGAGATGAGCGACTCTTCCTATTTATGATTGAGTTCTATCCTAACTTTGACAGTTTGTGAAGATCTGTCCTTATTGAGGGGTACCTCCTTGACTTGGTCGAAGGGTTTTGGAGCCATCTTAGGCCTTAGATGTTTTATCTACATTGAAAGCAAGTTAGCATTCAATGTCGGTAATCATTGACCAATTTGAGAGATTTGTGATCACAAGCATAAGCCATCTTCCTGTACCCTCGAACTGTTATGACCCCTTTTGGCACTGGCATTTTGAAGCTTTGGTAATTGTAGTGCATGGCCACCAGAAACTTAGCTAAAGTTAGTCGGTCATGGATCCCATTGTATGCATTTTCAAAATCTACTACATTGAATGAGATCCTTTCTATTCGAAAGTTATCAGGACATCCAAACATAACCAGTAAGGACACTTGCTCGATCAGTTCGGCTGAAGATCCTAGAACTATGCCATGGAAGGCATACTTCGTAGGTTTTAGTTTAGACTTGGGAACTTGCATTTCTTCAATAGCTCCCATAAATAAAATGCTAAGAGAATTACCTCCATCAACTAAAATTTGATTAACTTTGTAGTTATTGATAGTAGGTTCTACTACGATAGGGAACCTACCTAGTCAAGTCTAAGGGATGGGACGGTCTTCTCTGTTGAAGGAGATGGTTGTTTTCAGCCATTTGGAGTACTTGATGGTGACTGGAGCATTAGTGAGATTCACCTCTCATTCTATAATCTTCAGTTATCGTCTGGACACATGGGACGATGATCCACCAAAGATTACATCAATGATATGCTCTGGCACTTGATTATCCATTTCTTTATGCCCGTCCTTGTCCTTTTTAGTGCTTGGTTCTCTGATCATTCATATATATATATATATATATATATATATATAAGGGAGAGGACCCTTACCTGAGTAGTAACCCTCAAGCTTCTTCCACCAGGCATGATAATTGTGTAGATCATGCCCTACTGCTTGGTGGAGTGGACACCATCTTTTGCCTTTCTTGGATTTGTTGGTCAGAGCTTTTCCTTATTCCAACCAAAATAGTCTTTTTACCTTTAGAGTATTTCTCTAGGATCTAAAGGACTTTCTTGGTATTGAGTTTGTGATTCTTCTTACCCTTCGATGATTTCTTGACCTTCTTTCCCTTCTTCTCTAGGCCTGGCTGAGGAATCTTCTCTATTTGATCAATGGCCTTGTTCCACTCGACTGCTTCACTAGCGATAGCATACTTATCAGCCACATCAAATAGCTCGACAATTATCTGTGGAGGATTCATAGCGATGTCCTCCATAAACCGTTGAATGCCTAGATAACCGAAGAATCTACCACTTCTAGGATAGAGTTATGAACCTGACTAAACTTTTTGATGTGCTGCCATAGGATTTCGTTGGGTTCTTATCAGATCTAATGAAGGTCATCTTCCTTGCCGAGTCGATCATACGTACCTGGAAGTTAGTGATCAATGGATCGCAAAGTTGTTCCCAAGTATAGATTGTTCTAGTCGATTGGTTGGGTAACCACAATCGGGCAGAACCCTAAAGAATGGTTAGCAAATAATTTTCCATTATGTTGTTGTCACCTCTCATAGCCCTGATTGTAATTGTGCAAATTTGCAAAAACTCCAATAGATTTTGTTTTCCCATTGAATTTCTCAAGATTAGCTAGTCAGAACCTTTATGGCCAATGTACTAACTGAAGGTCAACTGAGAAAGCTCAACAACCTGTGATTAGGTCTGGTGCCTTCTCTAAAAAAGGGCCGGATTGTAATATGTGGAAGATCTATTCCTCCAATAGTCATAGTGGGGAGCTGGTGCCCTAATCCAATCATTGGCACTTAAATGTCATCTCCGACCAAATGATTCATTCAAATGATGATGCAGATCACCCAAACCGTGTCCTTGATTTTGTCCCTTGTGACAAGGGGGAGGGGTTGATTCAATATCGAAGAGCCTTCTTCCCTCATGGTTTCTTTGTTGAAACCTTTGAGTAGGTCATGCACGTACTAATGGATTGTTGTCAGTTTGATCCCACTAGCTTCTACTGTGTGAGGATGCACAGATGAAGTCAACGTTTGGCTCTGTGATTGCCTCTGCTCTAGGTACATCTCCATGTGATGCATGGTTTGCTGGAGGATCTCCAATACCTGACCTGCAATTTGAGCATATCTCGGGGTTTTTGCTAAAGCGGTTGTCAAGAATCTCGTAGACATGTTGTAGATTTTGAACAGTTACCGAAGGTCTTGGAGCATTCCTATGGCCGAAGGGGTATGATGACTTGAGTTTTGCCCAAGTTCTCTGCTTACTCCATGCAACTTAGCAAGTGTGGAGGGCTAGGAACAAGTGGATTAGATGGTCAATGTCCACTAGTTCTGTTATTTTTGAGTTTATACCATCATGACCAATGGATCATGGAGAGATCTATCGTCGAGAGCCGTGAATGGCATTTGCAATGGCATCATCGATTGTGTTAACCTCGTGCTTTCAACAGAAATCTTTCAATGAACTCCTATCAAAACTGAGGGAGAGCTTTCCATTGCTTCAATAAGGAGTTTCCATGACAAAGTATGATTGGAGACCACCATTTCTGGGGGGGTGTGGTGGGTTCAACCTAATTTGGTGAATTGCTGATTGCATGGTGAGTGTTGTTGTCTTCGCTCGGCTTTTTATTGGGGTTAATTTCATTGACACCATGACTAGGCGTCGATCGACTCCCGTAATGCATAGGAGCTGTTGGCGAATAGCGGTCACCCATGACTGCATTAAGAGTACTCTGACCCTCGGATATGGCGTTGCATTCTTGTTGCCATGTTTGTTGGTTGAATGTGTTGGATTTGTCATAGTGCCTAGGCATTCTGACAAGGTTGTTATGCTTGACTCCCCAGGTAGTGTTGATGACTAATGTAAGTTCAAACTCCAATTATATTGGTTTTGGTGATTACTGACAAATCTAAATGTGAGACTAACTTGATTAATGATAAATATTAATGTGACCTTAACTCATTAACGACAAATCTAAATATGAGACCAACTCTTTTGTTAAGTATGTTATTGCTTAGTCTTATTTGGATGAAAAGGTGAAAATCAAGGAGGTATGCATTTGACGTCATATTCTTATACTGTGTTTTATTCCTCATATCCAAAATATATGTTGAACTCCACCAAAAGTCTAACTTAAATATGTGCATATGTTTTTACTATACATTCTTGTATGCACATATTTAGAAGAGTTCACTCTATATTTTGTAATTTTATTAGTATTGATCTATATTTCTTTTTTCACATATATTGGGGTCTCTACTTTGAAATATATTCTTTAAGTACATAAAACTTGTGTAGTTCATATATATTCACATTGATTCATATATCTTTACACTCAATTATTTGTGTATGGGACTAATATGATTATCAAGTGTTTGAAAAGTTTAGTCCTAGATTTTGCTTGATGACTTGGAGATATATGCTAAGATTGACAAGAAGATCAACATAGCTTGAGACAAAGGTCATGCATGTATTTGAATTTAAATTCTAAAGCCAACTATACATTGTCAGGAAAATCGGTAATACCGATGTGTAATTGGCGGTACTACCGCAGTGCGATATGATCGGGCGGTATGTGCAGTAGTACCGCACCCCGGTAGAACCAAACTTTAGTTGGTGGTATGTAATTTACAGAAAGGTATGTTTTGGAGAATGTTTGCTCCCCGAGAAAGCGGTAGCACCTAAGTACCATTGGTTGTATTACCGCATCATGATATAACCGCAAATATGAAGCAGAACTACCGCACCGTGGTATTACTGGAACTTAGATGGCAGTGGTACCACACTTTGAATCTGATGGTTTTATATTCAATTATTTACAATTGTGATGGTTGTCATCAATTACCAAAAAGGGAAGATTGAAGAATCTAGACCTACCATTATGAGTTAATGGTATGTTTTAGTAATTGATGACAATCACATTGTAGAACTAATATTTTCTATGAGTTGGATGAATAGGTTATATTTCATGATGATAAAGATTTTAGATAGCTCCATATGTTGAAAATCATCAAGTCAAGATTCGGGATGGACGATGGCTTCACGAGTTGAAGGTCATTAAGAAAAGAATGTATCATATGTTGATGCATGTCAAAGAGGATATGCATCAATTATGTGTTGATGCACATCAAGATCTTAAAAAGTACATGATCATGAGTTGATCACCAAGTCAAGAGAAGATAATGATTTGAACTTGAAGTGAAAATATGTATCATCAAATTTCGAAAGGATGCTCAAGGCAAAGGCTAGATAGGGCTAAGGATATGTTCTTAATCTTTTACCGGTCTTGGTGTTTGGTTGATATATTGAATTGATAGTATAGTTTTACCGTACTATTAAGAGGGATCTTGTCTAGTAGTTTAATTCTTATCATATGTTAATAGCTTAATCTTTCTTACTCTAACTTTTCATGGCATGATCCCATTTATTTGCGAATATGTTTTACAAATAGTTGAGATTTATACATCTAATCCTTACAACATGTGAGTATACTTTACAAATATATTTTACAAAAGGTTCAAGTCCATGTACCTACTCCTTGTGGCACAATCTAAGTTTGCAAATTTTTGGAGTTCATGCATTATCCCTTGGCATGGTCTAAGATTGTTTGTTGCTATTTCTTTGGACTTAGACCATGGTAGTGACTCTTTGGATCTATTATGATTTCTGCATTAATCTAATGTGTTTGAGATCATGCAAATAGATGGGTTATACAACGCTCTGAATAACCTTTTCATAGAGTTCAGGATCACTCAATTCCGACATCGGAGTTAAAAGTTATAACTGTTTTTCTGAGTGTCGTCTATACTGAAAATGGTAGTACCATCCTTACCTGCGATATGACCGCAATGCAATAGTACCACCCTTATACCTACTGTAGTATCATACTAACTTCCAACTGCTAGTTTTTTTACCCCAAATAGCCGTTGAACCTCAGGTGCAATAGTACCGCTCCTACAATGACGGTAGTACCACAAATACTGATTTTCTTGGGGTTTTACTTTCAATGACTAGTTTTTGTGGTGTGGACTTTAAATAATGCCTTGGCCAGTTAAGAGATAATCTTTGGCACTTTATTTCACTCTTTTGAGCTAGTGTGAATTTCTCCACTAAATTGTGCAGATGTTACACCTTGTGAGCAAGGAGAGCGGTCTCTAGTTACATGTTTTGCATCTAGAAGCGGTCTCAGATCTGCTCTAGTAGCTGTTCAATTTAATTGAATATTTACATAATGGTGGGGGTTCCTGGTGCGGGTATGGCCCAAGGACAAGGGGAGTGGTATGAGAACAATAAAACCATACTTGACAATAGTAGGTCCACTCAAAATCGGGTGGTAGTGTTCCACATTGGCCAGTGGATACCAAACAATGCGTGGTCCATAACCTACCAGGTAGAGACTAGAAATAGGAGAGCAGTAAAAGACATTTATTTTCAACTAAGTTGCATGCCACCTATCGCGTGTCTATTATATAACATTGAGAGTTTGAGAAATCTTGTGGGTAAAGATGGGCAACTCTACAGAGTATAATAAATGATATTTAAATACACCATGCTTCCAATAAATGAATATATGTTTAATGGATAATTCCAATAGTAAGGCATAAGTATCTTTCATTATGTTTTAATATGAGAAATCAGTTTGTTAAAACCCCTTTATATTTAAAAAGTTAATGCTTTGTTATTTTATGTTCAAAAGGGCTTACACATAAAATTGTATCCACAATCACATTAGTAAAACCAATATATTCTCACCCTTGAAAACCCTGGCAACTAGTTAATTCATGATTTCCCTTTTTAACATGCTTGATACGATTGTTCTCATTACTTACAAAACAATCAACAAAAGAGCCTTGAGAAAATAGTAAATAAGCTGTTGGTGAGGAGCTTGAAGAGTCCTACTATGTGGATAATCAGTGGCTTTAAGTCTTGTCCTCACGCAGGTATGCCTGTGGAGTCCTTCTTTTATGCTGTAATATAACTTTGGGCTTGCACGCCCTGCTGTGTCCAAACCTGGCTGATAAACCCTACTTCCGTAATAAAGTTTGATTCTTGTGTTGTAACCATGTGTTGGTTTGATGCTCACTCGTGTATGGTATTCCGTAGCTGAACAGTCCTAGCAGTTGCGGAGATTTTCAATGCTCCCATAAATGGGGGTGTTATATGAATGTTGGGCTCTTCAATGGGATTTAAGTAGTGTTATATGAATGTTGGGCTCTTCAATGGGATTTAAGTATATTTTGGAAGCTAATGCAATTGCGAATCCCCCCACCAGTTTGCCGAGAACTGGTTGGTTTCTTGATACGTGATTCATGAATCATGACTCATCCAAGACTCAGTTTGACTCAGGCGAAATTGGCCATTACTTGGCAAGAGTTACCACTGGCTTTTCTAACCCTATACGCAGCTCTACTCAATAAAGGCTACAATTTCTAGCCTCAACGAAGGCTACAAGGACACCAGCCACGGGGGAAAGGAGATGCTTGATTCGGTGCGGTCCGCGCTGGACTTCTATTACTGAACCAAACACTTTCTCTGAGAGGCCATCCACTGCCATATGTTATTGAGCAATCCCTATTGGTGATCTACAAACTATTATACACACACCCATCATCAATTTGCTAAAATCACATAAAAGAACTTTGGGATTAAAAAACCAGTGTCACCGTGGACTCAAAATGTGGTCCATTTTTGTAATTCAAGACTGAAGATCACTCTAGTCTCTGTTCCTCCTTTCTTTCTTTCTTCTTTTCCATGAATGCAAATATAGTACTACGCAAGACTTTGCAAGGGAAGCGTACTTGCCGGCAGGCGCTTTCAGGGATGGGGCTCCGGAGACGCGCCAATGGGAGGCCGATCGGTCCACTTCGATCTTGTGAGCAGATTCGTGCTTCTTTAATCCTACCTCCTCCTTTTGTGTAGAGTGACAGCGAGCGTCTGGTAATAATTATTTTACCGGCCACTTGCATTGCTCGGTGTGCACAGACGTCAAGGCACTGCCGACTCGGCTTGGCTCCTTGGGTGAAATTGGGGCAGTTCATGGGATATCTACGCTCTTCTGCAACTGATTTTTGATGTGCGTGGCACTTTCATGTTGGATAACATGTTAGCTTGCCATTTTCAAGTGTGTTCTACCATGAGATGACTAGTTTAAGAAAACCACACAATAGCTCAGGGGTTCACTCATTGTTCTATTTAGTATGAAGATCATATATACTTGATGCATACTTACACAAAGGGCATGAAGGAAAACGAGAATGTTGGCAGCGATGCATGATTGCGTCCTTTGAATTCAGATTGCAAAGAGGAAAGCCGAAGCCTAGCTAGGCATGGCAGAGCTGGCCACATGGAGCAATCTGGCCAGCTAATTCACGATCACAACCTCTTGCTGATTCACACCGTACCCTTGTCTCCCCAAAGCACCACAATCTTCTTTAAGCAGCACATCACATAAAGGTCCACAGATCACAGCGTCCTTTCACACATTACATCAGATCAAGCTGCAAAGGATGAACAGAAATGACGAGTGCAAATGCGCAAATGGTTTCATGAAGCATGGGATAAAGCAAGGTGATCAAGAAAGTAAATGAATAATGGAGGTTGTATTAAAAAGCATTTCAGATCAAATGATGAACTAAAAAAATAGACGAACCCTAATGCTCACGTACTGCAATGCCGTTCATGTATCCTATGTCAAATGGAGATGACAAAAACGAAGGGCATAATCATCCAAACAAAGGGTAAGCTTCCACACTTCCACATCATCATCGAGTATACAAATAGAACACATGCCAAGGCATTACTAACATATAATTAAGTTGTGTTGACATCTCAAAATTTCCAAACCGTCTATTGCAAGTATCCAGAATGTTATGCGAGTAAAGATCTGATCATCTGAATACATAGTAGAAACTGGCGAGAATAAGAAATGCATTTCCTTTAATCATGTTCACACAACGTATATTATACAAAACATGAAAATATTCCATGCTTTGCCCAAAATTCTAAACTAGGGATGAGAGCAGGTTCCTTTCTGATTAAGGTTCTTTTGGACTCTCCACACATCCAATGATTCAAAAATCTGGGGCTGGAGAGAGGAAGAAAAGGTATGAATTTTCATATGCAGCGTAACACAAACGAACTGGAAAAAACCCAATTCCTTTCTTAAAAAAAGGCCTCAATGTAAAAAAAAAAACTCGACCTGCAGGGGGTATGACGGCCCCCCGGGTATTAACTTAAGAACAAGATCTTCTCATGCAGATCGAGAAAATCCCCCGAACCTCTGCTCCACCCTTACACAGCGGCATCAGCCCTCGTGAGAACGACCAACGACCAGGGCCAGCCTTTAGACCTGTGCTTTGGTGTGGTAGCAGGCGAGGGGATTTTTTCCCTTAGCCTGAAAATTCGCTCCCACTAGGAGTCGAACCCAGGACCTGAGGGGTGCTACTAGAGCGCTTTAACCATTACGCTAGAGGCCCGTTCGCAAAAAAGGCATCAATGTAATTAGTTAAGGAACAGAAATCTACTTCTAAAAATTAAAAAAGTCGCAAGCAACCATAGTTACTACAGCATGTTTTGATTAATTAGATTTCAATTATAACCACATAGCATCATCAAACAATTAAGGAGGGAGTAATCAAATTTTGCAAGTACTACTATTGTTTACCAAAATAAAAGATAATGTCAGGTTACCGACTGTTTGATAAACTTAAGATCTGAACTGAACTGATGTGAACAATTATGTTTGCAGAGAATTTAAATTATCAAACCTCATATAAGCTTCAATACACAAATCATGCAATACCAAAAGCTTGACTTGGTGTGTGACAGCATATATAATTCTTGATCAAACTGAACAGTACATAAATGTCACATTTGGGTCTCTTATTTGGCACGGTAGGATAGCTTGGAAGTTGGAATCATGCAGGTGTACAACAGTGCAAGTGATAAAAGCTGTATTTAGACATACCTCTGATAGGCAACAGCTGACAAAACTAGAAGCTCCAATGACACAAATTTTATGACAAAATTTATCTTCAAACACTGAGGTCATATTTCACGTTAGCAAGGTACAGACAACAAGCAGGTGCCATAGGACGTGCAGCAGTTACTGTCTTTGAATTCAGAATTCTCTCAACTGCATCAAAGGTAGACCATAAACATTCACTTCAATGCACCATCAACAAATCAAAAGGCAAAATGTACCTAGCGAAAGTTAAAGAAAATAAGACAGACCATCTGCAGTGGTTAGATCTCCAGTCCCAACAAATTTTAGAAACCAACCATCAACCTTACCTGCATTGGATAATGTTGTCAATACGAGGGCATTTCAATAATTTCCCAAATCGAAGGAATGTGGGGCCCACCTGTCAGTGAGCCCAGCGAAGGGATGAGGAGGAGACTTCATCTCCTACCCGAGCTGCGCTTCTCTCGGTTGATCCGAAATGAGGGGAGGAGATGGGCACTGGTGACATGTTCGGCTCCGGCCGTTGGCGGCGATCGCTCAGGTCTTCGATTTCACCTCCTCCTCTCGGCTATATAAGGAGGTCTTCTCCTTCGAGGGAAAAAACCCAGAGAAATCGGAAGCCCAATCCCTTCACTCCTCTCTTCCGATTTGGCTTTGGGTTTTTCCCTTGGATTCAGTCTTTGAGGTCAGTTCTTCACTGGTGACTGCCGGTCTCGGTGGTGAGTTGTGACTTATGGTGCTCAGCGAGGTGCACTGGGCCAGTGCTTCTCGTGTGCTTCTGCAGCATCCCCTTCACCTCAACTTTGCCAGCTTGGAGAGTTCCAATCGGTAAAGGTGGGCTTTGTATCTCCGACTACCTCGCTCCTCTCTCGCAGTGGCACAGAGGGGCGCTAGGTTTTCTGGGACAGCGCCTTAAGGCATGCCTGGCTCTGAGTTCTTCTCGGTGATTTCGAGTATCACCGACTTTGTGAGTATTTTGATTGTCGACTCTTTGCAATTCATGATTTGTTTCATGTATCAGTGATTTAATTGATCGAATATTGCGAAGAGGCTTTGTGGAATAAGTAGTTCTGTGATAAAAAATGGTCTTAAACTGAAATTGAATCACTATTATCTAAAGCAGTCGATTACTAAGATCCCCAAGTGTTAGAGTGGATTCCCTACTGTTTGAGTGCTGGTAGTCAAAAATGAGTATTCATAGTCGTAGACGACCACTCTACAAGTCATGGTCGTATTTGACCACTCTTCTAAACGTGGTCATGTCGACTGATCGAGTGCCTGTGGTCGCACTCGTAGTCGAATCCGAGCACTCGTGGTTGTAGTCAGATCCAAGCACTCATAGTTGGATCCGAGCACTCGTGGTCGTAGTCGGATCCGAGCACTTGTGGTCGTAGTTGGATCCGAGCACTCGTGGTCATAGTCAGATCCGAGCACTCGTGGTCGTAGTCGGATCCGTGTACTCGAAGTCGTAGGATCACTATAGCAGTGGTACTATAGCAGTCGTAGAATCACTATAGCAGCAGTACTGTAGCAGCCGTAGAATCATTGTAGTAGTGGTACTTTAGTAGCCGTAGAATCACTGTAGCAGTGGTACTGTAGCAGTCATAGAATCACTGCAGCAGTCATAAAAGTATTGTAGCACTGGTGGTCGTAGTTGACTGCTCGTGGTTGTAATCGATTGAACGTGATCGTAATCAACAGGATCTTCTTTTAACATATTCAATTGATCAAAAGTTTAAGACCATAGTAGCGGGACGGCCAAGATCAAATCTTGTGTAACTCTACATCTGATAGCACTGAATTAATTAATTAAAACTTGTGCTTTTTGCTAGTTTTCATTGATTCCATATTTCTAACATTGGCATACATGTTTAGATTAGGAGTATTCTTGCTCCTTTTATTGAATATGTGCTTTATTACAAATGATATGATTGAAGCAAATGATTATATGCAATTTATATCATTTGTATACCTATTGTTATTTTATTTACGATTGTCTAATTATGCTGGAATTATGTCTATATTTAAGCTTATACCACATATATTACAACAATCCAGAAATCCTATTATTCAAGAAATGGCTTCCTCTTCTGATATCGTAAAGCCGGAGGTGTTTGATGGTGCCAACTTTAAATGCTGGTAGGCTAAGACAAAACTCTAGCTAACTGATCTCAAACTGTTTTGGGTTATTTCTAATTCTCCGGTGTTCCCGTTGGAAACCGCTGAAATGATGCGGTGGGAGGATACGAACAATTCAATCTTAGCTCGTTTGTTAGGCATCTTGTCCAACTGGCTGTTCGACGTCTACGTTAACTTCACAAATACCAAGCAACTCTGGGACGAACTTGAAGAGAAGTATTCCGAAGGGGATAACGAGAATGAGTCATTTGTGACTGCCAACTACTTGAACTACAAGATGGTTGAAGGACGGTCGGTGATGGAATAGCTCTATGAGCTACAACTCTACGTACGTGACTTAAGTCAGTACGACTGTGTCCTACCAGAGAAGTTCTAAGTGAACATCATCCTAGCTAAGTTACCGCCCTCGTGGCATGACTTCATGATCGCTCGTAGACATATAAAGGAGCGCTTGACTCTCAATGAGCTGTCAGCAACTATTAATATATAAGAGCGTGCTAGAGCCGGTGATGGTACAGGAAAGAATCAAGTCCAAGCTCGTCAGGTGTAGTTCAAGAGTTCTAGAAGCTCTGGGAAACCAAAAATCAAGAATCGGCCTGAAGGCAAGCTCCAGCCAAAGAAAATGAAGAAGAAAAAGGAGAATATCGTCTGCTTTGTTTGCGGGGAGGCTGCACATAAGGCCAACCATTGCCGCAATCGCAAAGGTAGAGGTCCCTCTCCTGGTTATGGCTAGTCTATCAATTGATAGGTGGATTGATATAGGTGCTACAAGACATATATATGCTGATCGATCATGTTTCTCTTCATTTCAGGGTGAAGGTGGTGGATCCGTTCTAATGGGGAACAGAGCCGCTGCGACAGTACGTAGGATTGGATAGGTTTGCCTGAAGCTTACCTCAAGTAAAACACTTATCCTCAAGGACGTACTGTATGTGCCTGCAATGACTTGCAATCTTCTGAGTTGGTCAATGCTGTGTAGGCAAGAAATAAAGCTTGTGTTTGAGTCCAATAAGGTCGTGTTAACCAAATTTGAAAATTTTATGGGCAAAGACTATGATAGCGGAGGCATGTTCCGTTTATCCATTCTTGATTCCAATGATGTAACCATTTACAATGTTTTCCATTGCAGTAAAATCCATGATATTTAGAATTCACGTTTATGTCATGTTAACTTTGAAGCTATTATGCGGTTAAGCAAAATAAGTTTAATTCCAAGCTATAATTATGAGAAGGGTTCGAAGTGTGAAGTGTGTGTGCAAACAAAACAACCCCGAAAATTTTTTCAAAGCGTTGAAGGGCGAAGCACTTCTCCACTTGAACTAATTCATTCTGATCTTTGCGAGATGAATGGAATATTAACTAAAGGTGGCAAACATTACTTTTTAACTCTCATAGATGATACGACTAAGTACTGCTACATTTATTTACTTGAGTCGAAAGATGAAGCACTTGAATACTTTAAAGTCTATAAAACCAAAGTTGAAAATCAACTAGAAAAGAAGATCAAATGATTAAAGTCGAATCGAGGCAGCGAATACGTCTCGAATGAATTATCTCAATTCTGTGAAGAAAGTGGAATCATACATGAGATTACTCCACCTTATTCACCCTAATCAAATGTAATAGCCGAAAGAAAGAACCAAACTCTTTGTGATTGGTTAATGCCATACTCCAGACTTCAGGTATGCCAGACTATTGGTGGGGTGAAGCAGTTCTCACAGCTTATTATATTCTGAATAGGGTTCCACCTCGCAATCAGGAGACGACACCCTATGATGGATGGAAGGGGAGAAAATCTAACTTGATATTTCTTCGGACATGGGGATGCCTTGTAAAGGTACATGTGCCATTGCCGAAGAAAAGAAAGTTTGATCCGAAAACCATTGATTGTGTCTTTCTAAGGTATGCTAAAAATAGCACGGCTTATAGATTCTTAGTAGTCAAATCCGAGATGAGTGACATCACTACAAATATAGTGATGGAGTCTCGTGATGCAACCTTCTTTGAACATGTATTTCCTATGAGACTAACTAAAGTCATTGACCATACTGGACCAGATGATTGCTCCATTCTTCCTAGTGTGGACAGCACCGCTCCAGAGTTGGAGTTGAGGAGGAGCAAGAGATAAAGGACTGAAAAATCACTGGGCGATGACTATGTCTGTCGTAGACGATGAACTATGAACCCTTTCAGAGGCATACGCATCTTCGGATGTGGATTACTGGAAGGAGGCAATCCGTAGCGAGATGGATTCCATCATAGCTAATGGAATCTAGGAGATTACAGATCTTCCACCTGGATGCAAGCTAGTGGGCTACAAATGAATCTTTAAGAGAAAGCATAGACCTGATGGTACTATTGAAAAGTACAAGACCTGCTTAGTGGCTAAAGGTTTCATGCAAAAGGAAGGAGAAGACTATTATGATACATACTCTCATGTGGCTCGTTTACCCACAATGAGTGCTCTTGGCAATGGCTGCCGTATACAAACTCCAAGTACATCAAATGGATGTAAAGATCACTTTCCTAAATGGAGAGTTGGATGAGGAGATTTATATGCAGCAGCCTGATGGTTTTGTGGTTGAAGGACAAGAGAAGAAAGTATATCGATTGATTAAATCCTTGTATGCCCTAAACCAAGCTCCGAAGCAGTGGCATGAGAAGTTCGATAGTACAATGACATCGATTGGCTTTTGTGTCAATAAAGCCGATAAATATGTCTACTATCGGTTTAATGGGAGTGATGGTGTCATTCTATGTCTATATATAGATGATATATTGCTCTTTGGGACTAACATGGATGTAATCAATAAAACAAAATATTTTCTCTCTCAGAACTTCGATATGAAAGATCTGAGTGAAGCAGATGTTATCTTAAACATCAAACTTATAAAGGGTGAGAATGGGATTACTTTATCACAATCCCATTATGTGGATAAGGTCCAAACCATATTTGGATTTACGGACTGTAAGCCAGCAGCCACACTGTCGAGACCCGAATATGCAAATCCGGACTCCCTGTGTATACTGCACTAGTCCCAGGATCACGCTAGTGCACACAGTCAAACATAGATGTAATCACAACTATATACACGATAAAATAAAGAAAAAGCTCAAATATCGATAAATATCAAGAGTACGACCTTATGGCCAAGCTTACAATAGACTAGCCCGAAGGGCTTAACAAAAACTAGCAGCGAAAATCCACAATAAAACGTAGTGGCCAATCGACAAGCTCACAGGCTATCGAGTGGAGAACGAACCCTAATCCGTGAAGTCATCGAAATACTCTCCTTCTGGAACCTCCTGCTGGTGATACTCGTCTTCCTCAACTGAGCAACATTGGGCATAAAGCCGTGAGTACATTGGTACTCAGCAAGTCGTTTGTAACAAATGAATACAATATAATATGCAAGGCTTACCAAGGGATGGCTAAAAGGTTAATTTGCATAAAATGATATTTAAAGGAAAATAGAGTAAATAGATTGAAAGTGAACTTTAAGTAAAACAATAATAAATAAATAATCAAAGGAATTGACATAACCAATTGCGAACCTCTCGTCCACGAGTTAAACCAACCGCTCATGGACCTCCCATTCATAAGCTAAACCAACAGTGAATTAACCATTCACTGTCTAACCACAAACTTTTCAGAAATAACTATACCTCGTGTGAAGTCACCGAGCATTGTCCATGACCGAGGGCGCGGCTATTCGAGGTTGCACAACTGTACCCCCACGATGTGATTAGCCTCGGCCTAAGGTAATCATAACAAGGCCTTTACAAAGTTCGGTTCCAACCTAATCCCGCCCGCTAGGGTTTCGCATCACACCCCTCCCCCCTTGTGCCTCATGGAAATCAGCAACCATGTTCATCACAATGGCGAGATTGAAATTGAAACATCCAAATTAGTCAGCCAGATCCGTCCCATACCAGACATGTGGTTTGCATGGTAAAGCTCAAATCAATGGCGCACAAAGTTAAGTCCTTATCATTACCCGGGCGAGACTACCACATCCCTCGAAGTGCTCCAACACTTCTCCCTTTACTGCATGATCACTCGCCCAAGTGCAAAACCAGGTTTGCACTACCACGCCAGTGACAAACCAATGTCATGGCACAAATTTTAATAAACGTGGCACCAACCACTGTTCCATATCTCATTAAGTCAAATTGTTAATTCACATGTGATGATAAACCACTACTACAAAACAGGCTATACTGGACGGTAAATCACAGAAGGTTCATACGGAACCGTCTGTGCTTAAACTATCACAAACGGTTCATACTACCACCCGGCTGTGATACTGTCACAAACGGTTATTAACACGACCCGTCTGTGATAATCGAGACATCACAGACGGTTCGTGTTAATAACCGTCTGTGCACTTTCACACACGGTTATTAACACGAACCGTCTGTGATGTCTCGATTATCACAGACGGGTTGGTATAACAAACCGTCTTTGATATTAATCGTCACAGACGGTTCGTGTTAATAACCGTCTGTGATAAATTGCACTATTAATAATTGGTCCAGATCTGTCTTCATTAATTGCGCTGCATCGGTGGAGCAAGGCGGCCAGCTTTAGGGAGTTCGGGGGTGAAAATATATCGCCGTCTTCTTAGTGATCTAATCAGAGGCTAGTACTCAATTACTTTTAATTATGCTTATATACATGTTTTTGTAATAGAAGTTGATCCAGAGATGATAACTTATATGCTATGTAGTAGCGGTAATAATCATTTTTTGCAACCATTTGTTACTTGTGTAGCTAGCGTAGATGGATCGAAGTTGGATGTATATTGAAAACCGTGTGAGTGAAGAGTACATTATTGGCGTGTCTGTTTTTAGAAGAGCGGCCGAGCTGGATATGTTAAAGAATGGGATAAAATATATGTACTATCCATGTATTGATTGTGATAATCTCAAGAAGTTTAGCAACTCAGCGCAGATCGAAGCTCACTTGATTCAAAAGGGTTTCAGAATAGAGTACAAATATTGGACCAGTCACGGTGAAGAGAAGTGTACATAAGAAGCTGGTAGTTATGACATAGTCGAGGAGGACAACGATATGCCAGTTGTGGACTGTGCTTTTGATCATGAGGACGGATCGCAGGATGACAATCTAGATCAGATGTTACATGATGCAGAAGGAAACTACAGTGAGAGAGAGTTTGGTAAATTCAAGGGCTTGATGGAGGACTCAGAGATTACTACAGTGAACCCAATCGTAAATTAAGCAAGGCTAAGCATCTAATCGTACCAACACATGTGACATCTAGCATAGCATCACTATTAAATTCTCCAACCTATGGTGACAATGGTATCAGGGTATTCCAAATTATCAAGGAGGGATAAATCAATTGGGATGATAACTCCAATACAAGGGTTTGTATAAAATAGCAATGCAATGTAATTTAAAATAAAATAATTAAATAATAGATTGCAAACTAGGTTCAATATGATCAAAGGACACGACTTGCCTTGGTTATGCTCAGTGAGGTACACTTGATCTTCTGGCGTAACTCCTGCTCCTCCGGAATTGGAATCTAGCGAGAGAGAAAACGACCAAAACAACAAAAAATACATAAAATTATAAGCAAATGAACTCTAAAAATCATAAAACTAAAACCAAAAGCTAGAGCTCAATTTTAGATGACTTTAGAAAAAAGAACGG
Source organism: Melocanna baccifera (assembly GCA_036346265.1). NCBI lineage: Eukaryota > Viridiplantae > Streptophyta > Magnoliopsida > Poales > Poaceae > Melocanna > Melocanna baccifera. Next base: position 15,883,962 of record CM070709.1, read on the forward strand.
GTCAATCGGAGCTAGGACGGAGGAGAACGGGCTCTCAAAAAATAAACCCTAAAGGAAATTCAAGAAAATCGGAAAAGCTACTGTGCTGTGAACTTGGTCCACGGGAAAACCAGTCCACGAAACAGTGCGCACGGGGCCGGCGGTGCTGACGCGGCGGCTAGGGCTGACGTGGCAACAGTTGGTGCTGACACATGGCTAGGGCTGATGTGGTGGCTGACGTGGCACCTGGGTCGACTTTTGGCTGATGTGGCGCTGACGTGGCATGCCACGTAGGCTAGGGTTGACATGGCTGCCATGTCAGCTAGTGCTTACGTGGTACTCGGGTGCGACGGCGGCACGGCTAGATCCGACGGTTGGATAAGGGCCACGTGGCACGATCCGGGCGGTGGGTTCAGATCCGGATGAGTGGCCCCGATTGAGCGGCGCGGGCGTGGACGAGCCGTCCGATTGCTGACGCGTGGTGGGGCTCACCGCACGAAGCGTCGCGCTGACGCGAGCGAGCGGACGTGGGCGGGGTTCGGGCGCACGCGCGGGGTCGGCGTGGGATCCAAGGGGCGGAGCGGGGAGCGTGGGGTCCGACGAGGGGTGACGCAGCGACAGGCTCTCTGGCGAGGGGGAAGAGGAGGTGCGGCGCAGGTTCGGGCGGAGTCCGGCGACGGCGGGACTCGACGGTGGTCGGAGGGAAGCAGCGCAGACGGCGGCGGCTTACCAGAGAAGAAGACGATGGGGGTGCACGGACGTCGGGGACGACGTCGGCGGAACTGTCGGCTCGGCGAGGACGACGACGGGGCGGCAGCTCCGGTGAGGGCGCGACGGTAGAGGAGGTGGCGGCGCTCGAGCCGGTCGGCGAGGGCAACGGCGCGAGGAGAGCAGGCGAGGGCGGCGGCACTTCAAGCGCACGAACTGAGACGGTAGGGTTTTAAAGCGCGCAAATCGAGGATGGCCGGGAGGGAGGCGGCGCAGGCATCCGCATCCGAGACGAAGGCAGCGAGGCTGACACGCGGCGGATCAGACGGCGGAGAGGGAACCCTGGCGGGGTGCGGTGCAGGGTCGCGGGATGGCTACCGCGTGGGTGGATCTGACGGCTCGGAGCGGAGTGGGGCGAAACGGCGCTAGGGTTAGGGCTCCGCGGCGAGGGACGCACGGATAGCGGCCGCGTGGTGGAGGCGGGAATCGGACGGCAGGGCGGCTCGAGCGCGGGGAGGCAACGGCGGGGCGCACTAGGGTTTTGGGCGGGCGCATGCGGGTGCGGGCGATGGCGACACGCGGCAAGGGCGGGGATCGGGCGGTGGCGGCCGACGCGACAGGTGAGGGCGGGAATGGCTGGGCCGGGCCGAGGCGACGGGGACAGGGAGATGGGCTGGATGGCCAACGCGTGGTGGGGGAGGGAAATCGGGCGGCGGTGTTTTATTTTCCTTTTTCTTTTTCCAGAAATTCAATTAAAGATCGAAAAGCTCTAGAAAATAGCAGAAAAATCCCAAAAATTCACCAAAAATACCAAAAAATTCCTTGAGAGACAAGGAACTCAAATAAAATAATTTCAGCTTGTGTTGAAGTTTTGTTTAATCACATTAAATCCTTTTTAATTTCTAAAAATTCAAATTAAGCTTTATTAATTCCAGAAAAATTCCAAAAATTTATTTTTAAATTCAACGTTTTAAAAATCTCAAAAAATCAGGATGTTACACACACCCTATGATCCAAATGCTAAGCTTCATAAAAAACACTGGACACGGAAAAGATCGGCTTAAGTATTCCCATATTATTAGATCTTTAATATATCTAACTAGTGCAACGAGGCCAGACATCTCGTATGCTGTAAGCAGATTGAGTCATTATACGTCCAATCTAGGATATGATCATTGGATAGCAATAGAAAGAGTACTTAGATACCTAAAAGGGACCTCAAATTTGGGAATACACTATTGTGGTCATCCGGCAGTCTTAGAGAGATTCAGTGATTCTAACTGGATCAGTAACTCGAATGATATGAAGGCTACGAGTGGCTACGTGTTCACTCAAGCAGGTAGGGCCGTTTCGTGGAAGTCTTCTAAACAGACTATCCTAACACGATCCACCATGGAGACTAAATTAGTAGCACTTGATTCAGCAGCTGTAGAGGCAAAATATATTAGAGAACTCCTTTCTGACCTACCTATTTTAGAAAAGCCAATTCCAGCTATATTGACCTACTGCGGTAACCAAACTGTTCTGGTTAAGGCGAAGAATAGGAAGGACAATATGAAGTCCTCAAAACATATAAAGCGATGACTTAATTCGGTCAGGCATGCTGGAGAGATGGGTGTTATTTCTGTAGAATACATCCAGTCTGAAAGGGACTTGACAGATCCTTTCACTAAAGGATTGGCATGGAAGGCCATCCTTGCAGTGTCTAAGAGAATGGGGATTATACCTGTGTAAAGGCTCACATTGATGGTAACCTATCCTAGGAGATCAAAGATCCCGTGAACTAGGTTCTAGGACAACAAACTGCGTGGGATTAGAGAGCACAACTAAATAGTCCCATTAGCTGCAGTGCCCTTTCTATATGGAAGGTTGAGCAACAGCTCTTAATGAGTTTGATGTCTATATGACTTCTAGAATTGCCCTACAGGATTCCCTGGAGAATTCACCTACATGAGTACGATCGTAAGGTCGCAATCAAAGAAAGTTAAGGGTATACTTTCTTAAAGTACTCATGAGCAAGATATGGGCACAAGACCGTAACGTCTCAACCTGAGAGGGAAAAGGGCAAGCAACGTTGTACAGAGTGTGACTTGGACAAAAATTCTCACACCAAGTCATTGGACAAAGGCGAAGTCCTCCTTTGTCTATACAGAGTCGTAATCCTTATTGCTAGGCTTTGGGTTCAAACCCCTAAGGTACCCATCGTTAAACAGCCGTACATTAAACAAAATTTTGAGCATTTCTTATCAATTTGAGAAATTGGTGGGCACTATTGTAAATCCGAGGGTACTTCAATAATTTCCCAAATTGAAGAAAAGTGTGGCCCACCTATCGGTGAACCGAGCGAAAGGATGAGGAGGAGGAGACTTCGTCTTCCACCTGAGTTGCGCTTCTCTCGGTTGATCCGAAATGAGCAGAGGAGATGGGCATTGGCGACACGTTTGGCTCTGGCCATTGGCGGCAATCGCTCAGGTCTTCGATTTCACTTCCTCCTCTCGGCTATATAAGGAGGTCTCCTCCTTCGAGGGAAAAAACACAAAGAAGTCGTGAGCCCGATCCCTTCACTCCTCTCTTTCGATTTAGCTTTGCGTTTTGCCCTTGGATTCGGTTTTTGAGGTTGGTTCTTCACTGGTGATCGTATCGATTGATCGAGTGCCCGTAGTTGCACTCGTAGTCAAATCCAAGCACTCGTGGTCATAGTCGAAGCCGAGCACTTGTGATCGTAGTCGGATCCGAGCACTTGTGGTCATATTCAGATTCGAGCACTCGTGGTCGTAGTCGCATCCGAGTACTCGAAGTCATAGAATCACTGTAGCAGTGGTACTGTAGCAGCCGTAGAATCATTGTAGTAGTGGTACTGTAGCAGCCGTAAAATCACTGTAGTAGCGGTACTGTAGCAGCCGTAAAATCATTGTAGCAATGACACTGTTACAGCCGTAGAATCACTATAGCAGTGGCACTGTAGCGGCCGTAGAATCACTGTAGTAGTGGTACTGTAGCAGCCGTAAAATCACTGTAGCAGTGGTACTGTAGCAGTCGTAGAATCATTGTAGCAGTCATAAAAGTACTGTAGCACTCGTGGTCATAGTCAACTGCTCGTGGTTGTAATCAACTGAATGTGATCGTAATTAATAGGATCTTCTTTTGACATATTCAATTGATCAAAAGTTTAAGACCATAGTAGCGGGACAGCCAAGATCAAATCTTGTGTGACCCTACATCTGAGAGCACTGAATTAATAAATTAAACTTGTGCTTTTTGCTAGTCTTGATTGATTCCATGTTTCTAACATTGGCATACATGTTTAGATTATGAGTATTCTTACTCCTTTTATTGAATATATGCTTTATTACAAATGATATGATTGAAGTAAATGATTGTATGTAATTTACATCATTTGTATACCTATTGTTATTTTATTTAAAATTGTCTAATTATGGTGAAATTATATCTATATTTAAGCTTATACCGCATATATTACAATAGATAAGACATCAGAAAACAAGCCAGATGAAAAAAAAGGATAAAATGCACATCTTCGAATCCTGATATTATGACGGCATCTAATTATCAAGTAAACGCAACCATAACCCAAAGGTTAGCTTTTACATTAAGTCAACCTATACACACACACACACACACACACACACACACACACACACACACACACACACACACACACACACACACACACACACACACACACATATATATATATATATATATATATATATATATATATATATATATATATATATATATATATTACAAGAAAAGTTTCAAGTCATTCGTCAAATGAACCTTGTTTCCATTAGAGGAGGATTTGGGGGTGTAAAATTGAGAAGGCCGACTAGAGGGGTGAATAGATAGTTTTAAAATTCTTTCTAGGTTATAACCAAATCTAACAAAGCGGAAGAAAAGGCTATTTGGATTTGCACAAGTAAAGCCTTATGTCTATGTTTGTCGGACCCCAAGTTTACTAACCTGGAACCCTCTATGAAGTACTGCACTATTCCTTGGATCAGTAGATAGTGCTCACAGATACAACGCTGCATCATTTCATACAGACAAAACCATACATTACAATACCAGAGTTTAAAATAGACCACGTCGGCCGAGGTTACTGAGGGCCGTCGAATAAATGTCTTACGATACATAAAGAGCGGAAACGAAACGTACATAAGCGGGGCTCAACTCGCCACAGCAAGTGATCGGGCTCGCTGGTACCATCGCTATTAACCGAGATCGATTAATACGGAGGCACCCGCCAAAGCTAGCCTGGTCAACCGGACTGAAACAAGCGGCTAGGCTACCGATACCTATTCTAATATCCACCGTCATCATTCCCTTCGGCATCCTGGTCCACGCAGTAGGCGTAGTGCTCTTGATTCGCGGCTTCTGAATGGGGGGTTGAAGAGAGAGGGTGAGCACAATTCAACATGCTCCGCGAGCCAACACACACAGGATGCAATAGTATAAAATGCATGGCTTGACAACATATGGCTGGGGTTTATTTTAGTTGCACAAAGCGATATTGGATAAATACATAATTAAAACCCTATGACTTAGCAGATTTGTGATAATGCAAAAGTGTTTGTAAATGTGCAATAAGTATATTGTAGTTGGTTCCATCCACCGATTTCATGGTCCCACCCACCAATGCTTAGCTTTTGGCTACTGGGCTACATCCACCCTAACTACTAACACCGAGTACGCCCTCCAGAAAAATCCAACAAAGTGCGACTTCCTCCACTTAGTTTTCGGTTCCCACCCCAAGAGATTTTTGTAAGTAGAACTAACTCGAGGAAGTGTCCATGTCCGCTCTTGACCGTGAGCGGCTATTCGAATAGTTTATTTAAACTCGCAGAGTTGTACATCTTTACCCACAAGAGATAACCCAATCGTTATACTCCGCATGTTTCCTCGGACATGCAGTCAACCGGCGATCACATGACCTTTACAATGCATCTAGTAAAGACTAGCACTCGCTAAGGTTTCGCTCTGAGAAAACCCCTTTGGGCCCCAAATAGACCCCTCTTGCGCCCGCTCTATCCGCGACATGATCCATCCAAGACGGTTTTGCGTCCAGCGATGAAAATCATGGGTTCCCCCGAAGTGCTCCTCTTTACTGGCGAATGCAAATTATTTAGTCATACCTACAGTTTGCCGGCTTGTGGTTTGTACTGTTTTACATGGAGAGGCCGACACAGGATTAAGTCCTTAAATTGTCCAGACGGGCTTCCGCAACCCGATTGTTACCTCCACCATCCACCCTTACCATCCGCCCGGACAGGGGAGCAAGTTGTAGGGTTTTGAGAAGCATAAAATAATCTTTATACAAACTACCAATCATGTACATCCCATGATTGCCCCAAAACAACTTAGTCGTTGAGAAAGTATGATCAGGGCATGCTAATGTCCTGAGAACTTATTGGACTTGCCTGGCAATTAATAACGTAGCTTATCTTGTAAATTTTTATTTATTAGTATTACCTAAGGCGACAATGGTAGGGGTACCGATGACTTCAAGGAGTGGAGTAGCTACATAGTGCTAATAAAGCAAGGTGGTTCATTAACTAAGGAAAATCAGTAAACTAGTATACATAAAATAACGCATGCAATTAGAATACTTTAAAACAACATAATTCATTTAAACATAAGAATTCAACATGGTCAAAGTGTTGACTCGCCCGATCAAAAGCTTGGGGTCCGTGCTGCTCGATCTGGGCTCGCTCACGCCCTCGAACTCTACTCATGGGAGAACCGGAAAAACAACAAAGAGCGAGCACGGAATAAATACCAAAACAAATAAACAAAACTCAAATGAACTCTAAACTGAACCAAAAATGGAACCATTAGATATATCTTGATTTTACAAAAATTTAGAAACTGGTTTCATTAAATTTGGAGTTATGGTTAAGAAGTTATCACGTGTTAAAGTTTCAAAAGCCTGAAAATTCCGAAAATAAAAGGGAGAGAGAGGGCTGCCGGCTGTGGGGCCGAGTAACAACAAAAAGAAATGGCCCAAGCTTATCTACACACATCGGCTATCCCGGCTTAGAAAACACAACCCCTTCTCTCTCCTCTACTCACCCGCCGTGAGGGAGATGGAGCCGGTCGGCGGCGGGAGGCCACGGCGGCGGGAGGCCATGGCGGCGCTACCGGCTGCGGCCCGGGCTCGCTGGCCGGCGAGCCCCTCGGGAGGGCGCGGGTCGGCCGGAGCGAGCTCGGCGGTGGCGCGCGAGCCAGGCGCGCTGCCGGGAGGCGCAAGGCGCTGGCCGCTCGGGCTATTGGGGAACAATCCCGCGACAGCAAGCTTCCTAGTCCGCCTTGAGCTCACCCGAGCGCCAATCGGGCCGAGGTGGAGTAGGGCGGGCGGCGGCGTGGCGGGCTCGGCGCAGTGGAGTCGGCGCGGCTTGCTGGGAGGGAGGCGGAGCCCGGTGAGGTGGGGACGGTCTTGGCGGGGTTCCCGTGAGGCTCCTTGCGCGGTGAATCGACTGCGGCGCGATGGTTCTACGGAGAACCCGACGGAGTTGATGAGGAGGTCGTCGCCGCGACTGCGGCAGAGGAGGTGACTACAAGCCGGTGGGGGTGACGGCAATGGAGCTACGAAGCCTTTTATAGGGGCCGAGGAGGAGTGAGGCGCTGAGGAGGGGGCAAGGCGGCATGGCGCCGTGCGTGTGGTGGCATCAACACCGTGCGGCCACGCGATCGCGTGCGGCGCAGACGGCAAGGTGGAGCTACGGCCGACAGGACCGGCCGGGCCCGCGAGGACTACGGCGGCTAACGGCGAGAGCGCGGACGGCGCCGAAAAGGAGGGGACGGGTGGCGTGCTCGGTCGGCTCTTGCACCGCATCAAGCGCAGGTCTTGCCAAGGCGAGGAGGTGCTGAAGACGAGGGCGTCGGCGCGCCGCCGCCCGCCGGATTGAGGCGGAGGTGGCGGTGGCGCATGGCTCGGCGGGAGAGGAAGGACGCTCTGACCAGAGAAAAGACGGTCGGGAGAACAGAGATGGCTGCTGGGATCGCAGTGGAGGGCTTGTAATTCGACATACACCCACACATGTACGTATTCTCTCCCTCCATCCCCCTTAAAATAAAGTAAACACACTGTTGCTGTACTTTGAAGTGAAGTCCAGAACTTAAAAGGTTGGGTTGGTATGCTTGCTTGAAGATAACACCAAGTTTTCAATAAGTCAGACCTTTGTTGTAATTTTTGAAACTTTCTTTTTGGAAGCACCAAGAACAAATGAACTGAGAGCAAAGCCTTTTTAACATAAAGCAAGTTTTGACAAATCACAACTTCACTAGGCTTAGAAAATGGGGTGTTACAATGTTTGACTAAGTGCACCAACAATATAATTCTATCATAAGATAAGTCACTCTATGAAGACAAGCATTTAATTTAATTCAATAAATATAAATTACTTTAATGTAAGTTATGCACAAGAGAACAAACCACAATGACACACGATGTTTTACTGTGGTGTTCGGAAACTTGCCGGTTTCTTCTAATCCACATTGAGGTAAGCCCAAACTAATTGGACTAGCTCCACGAATTAAACCTAACCACCTTAACACACTATGGTTGCTCTTCCTCCACTCCGGAGATGGCGAGCACCACACCACTCACAATCCACCAGCCCTTCTCATAAACTTCTTGAGAAGATCACAAGACCACCACACCCCCGAAGCCGTCTAGGTGTCGGCAAACTTCAAGAGTAACAAGTTGGAGACACTCATATGAACAAATCAAGTATCTCAGCTCAACGGGTACAAAGTCCACCACCAAGCGCAACACATGCACAAGTTTATCTCTCCAAAACACTCTAAGTACAACACATGCACATATAGAGGAGGAGACTTGCTCTTAGCTCAAAGAGACGAAGAATAGCACATCAACCTTATCCCAGTAGCTCTTAGGGAGGTATTTATACAATTCACCCAAAAACTAGCCGTTGGAACATGTAGAAGCCAAGAATCAGCCCGAAAACCGGTAGTACCGCAATGCAAACTCCGGTAGTCCGTAGTCCCTCCAACGGTCATAAAACTAGTTGTTAGAGAATGCTACCGGTCAAACCGCCCACATAGGGATCAGTCTGACCGCCAGGTTTGGTCAGACCGCAAGGGTACCAGTCAGACCAATACAAGAAAAGTTGCCCACTGAAAAAAATGTACCGCGAGAAAAATGGAAGTACCGCGGAATGGTCGAACCACCACACAAATGTCGGTCTGACCGCCGGGTGGTTTGACCACCATGTACAGGCTGGTCAGACCGCCACAAGTAGGCCAATCTGACCAGCCCTTTTAGCGTTGGCTGATGGTAAGTCAAGGCAATGCATATTTCTTATGAGTTTTGCACAATAGCTTTACAAAGTATAAGGATATGCATTCAAAGTCAACATGTGATTCTTCAATAGTTTATAGAACACATCCATGAACCTTTAGAATCACACCTCAAGGGACAACGATATAGACTTAAACCAAATTCAAATTTTCCTTTTCGAACTTAAGTCACATGTAGCAACAGTATTTGCATGAGCTACAGTTATTTGGGAGACACATCCTAAATATTAGCATCATGCCTCAAGGTGGGGAAAAACATGGACTTCAATCATATTGCAAAACACATTCGCAAACATCTAGTCACATGTTGCAAAGGACTTATGCATGAGCTACAACCATTTTCAAAACATATTCGAAAATGTTAGCGTCATGCTACAAAGAGAGAAAACATGGACTTTAGTCATGTTACAAAATACATTCGCAAATATCTAGTCACATGTTACAAAGAACTTATGCATGAGCTATAACCATTTTCAAAACACATTCAACAATATTAGCGTCATGCCACGAAGAGAGCTAAAGTAATTAAATGAGCTATCAAAACATAATATATTCAAACTACTAGTCATGAACCCTTTTAATAGTACGACATTCTATACTAGCAACTCGGTCTTTCAACCAAACACCAAGATCGGTAAAAGACTAGGAACATATTCTTAGCTCTAGCTAGACATACCTTTACCTTGCGCATTCACTTGAAGCTTAATAATGTATATCTCAACTTCAAGCTTGGATTTTTTATTTTACTCATCAACACATAAAGTCTTTGCTTTACTTGAGAATGCTCAACCATATGAACCATCTCAAGTCATCCATCATCGTGAGACATATCCTATTCATTCATCTCAATGAAACTATTAGTCCTATAATTTGATTGTTATTAATTACCAAAACATGTCATTAACTCATATGACGGGTCTAGATCCTTCAGGGGGTGAATGTACCGAGCAAGATCAAGCATTTTGTTTGGAGGTTTTCTCATAATAGTCTTCCTTTGAAATTGAATGTAAGCAGGCGGGGTGTGGAGTTAAATACAATTTGTCCATTATGCGGGCGTTAGGAGTTGTAATGATGTAGCCCATATTCTGGCTAAATATGGTACTTCCCAGGAGCATGAGGATCACTGTTTGGCTCGATGACTTCTCGTAGTTTGTAACTTGTTTGGTGACTAGCGATTTGGCTAGATCATCTCCTGAATGAAAGATTGTTTTTATGTTTAAAATAATAATTTCACTTTTGTCTCAACAAAAAAATCAATTGAGGCACATAGACTTACTTGAGGCATACTCTAGCGAGCTCTCTTGCGGTCAAAGAAAGTTGAGCCAAGTCTCACCGTCACCACCGCAAGCTTCGCCGCCTCCACCTTGGAACACCATTGTAATCCCAATTTCGTCGGAGCCTAGATTAGCGCCATTGCTTCTTCCTCACCGTCAGCCACCCCATTCACCCTGGTGCCTCGTATCAGGTGAATAGACTCCCTAGCCTCCACTCTCGATTCTACACCTCGCAATCCGTAGCCGCGTCATTGTTCACTGACGACCCTTGGCCCCAGAGTGCTCCCACCTGCAAACCATGTTAGCCGCCATGTCATCGTTGTGTCAGCGCTTCGAGTCCAGCCAGAACCCATGTGTCAACTTGTGTGGCAACACATCATCAGCCGTACACCCACTCCACCATGGACCTGATCCATAGACTATAGGCCCACATGTTTGCCCCTTTTAAGATTTAAAATCTTGCTTACATCAACATGACATAATATTTCAAAATTTCCTTTATATAGAACAATAGGATAATCTTGTTTACGTCAACATGACATAATATTTCAAAACTTTCTTTATATAGAACAATAGGATAAGCATGCTTACATCAGCATGATACAATATTTCATAATTTCCTTTATAAAGAAAAATAGGGTAAATCTGAAAAATCGAACTTCCTTTATGTAGATCAATAGGATAATCATGCTTACATCAGCATGACATAATATTTCAGAATTTCTTTTATAAAGAAAAATAGATAAAACCAAAAAAATCCTAAGCACAATGTTTTTTCTCTTATTTTCCCTGAATTAAATCTTTTAGAAGCCTGTTATCCTTTGTTCTAACTCTGTTTAACCCTATTCTTTTACCTAAATTCATATAAGATCCTAAACTTTCCTCCAATATGCAATTTTATAATTTTGGAATTTATTTAAATTTTGTTTGAATTTGGTTGTTTTCACATTTAGATACCGACGTCCAAGAGATTTATGAGGACTTCGGCAACTAGTCAGATGTGCAAGGCAAGTTAGACATATCAACCATATTGATCCTAGTTGATTGCAAATAAATTATGTTGTTTTAAATTATTGTGCATGCTTATGTTTATTCAATGTACTTTAATTCCTAGTTTTAAATGTTAGTTAATTCCTAATTGTTATAGCCACTTTTGGCATTAAAATCCTTACACCTTCGTCATCCTAGATAAAAGTTACTAGTTGGTACAATAGTATAGTATTGACTAGTACATCTTGTAACAAATTGTTTAGCCATGCTTAGACATGAACTTAGGTTGGACAGGAAATTTACCACATGAAAATTCTGTTATATTAAAATTAATTTATCCTTGACAAGGTTATTGTGAGACCCTGGAGTAGAAACTCCCGGACCCCCTGTGTATTGCAGTACTAGTCCCAGATCAACGCTAGTACACACAGATAATAAGAAAAATGATACATTGCCAACCATGCTTTATTACAATAATAACTGAAATACTTAAGTCTTGGCCCAAGGCCTTACAACTGTGGTTCACAGAACCTCTTACACAAAAGGTAACAGCGGAAGCAAAAATATTCGAATAAACGGCCCATCAATATGCCACAGGCAATTGACTTGAGCAACGAGACCTAGTCTTCCGGAAAGAATCCATCACAGCCGCAAGCGGAACAGTAGTTGTAGTCTCCTTCCTGAGCTTCAACCTCCTCTGAGAATTATTTGAAGTGTAGTATGTGAGTACATAAAGTACTCCGCAAGTCTTGGGAAAGATGCATTAGATGCAAGGTTGAACAAAGGAAGGCTATATGGCTCTTTTGCACAAATCAGCATTTTATTTCAAATTTATATACTCCTTCTAAAAGCATTTTATTAAATATTTAATTTTTATAATCTGAAGTTTAATAAGTACTTTAGTGAAGGTTACATCCACCATCACTGATAAATAGGCTATCTCCGCCAAGATTCAAAATCAAGGTTAAAACCACATGAACTGGTTACATCCACGAGATCAACTTCACGAGAGTTCCATCCACTCTCTAGTTTTCCAAACCATTTCTTTTAAATTCAAAGTCAAATTTCTACTATGTGAATGCATTCCTTGTCCGCCCTTGACCGTAAGCACGGCTATTCGAATAGTTTCATTACTCTGCAGAGTGCGTACAACTTTACCCACAAGAGATATGTTACCTTAATACCAACACGCTTCCTTTGGCATGAGACCCGGATAAAATATCACAAAGCTTTTCACCTACTCCAAAGATAGTTTTATATCACTCACGAGGTTTCACCGCTGAAGGGTTAAATCCACCACATTCAGAAGCCCCCTCTTGCGCCATGTGAGTGCAGTAAATCCCTACCCCTCACTTTGAGTAATCAGTAAATCCCTGATACCCATTTTCCAATAGTGACACAAAAACTAAACTATTATAGGTTAATTAGCTAGGTTGTACCCATTTTAACTTGTGGTTGTACTGTTTTACTCAGATTGGACAAACACAAGAATCGGTCCTTAGACGACTAGGGTGGATCATTCACAAACCCATTTTTCGTGCTAAACCGCACCAACCAAACATTCCATCCACCCTCGTCAAATATTTCATTTTGAATTTTCCTTTTTAAGTTATAATTACAGTGGTAACATCTATTACCACTTTCCAAACAAATCATTGAATCAAAAACATTCATTAACTATTTTTCTCATATGAGCATTTTTACATTTAACAGCTAAACTAAGCATTTGCTAATACTCTAAATTCAACAATAAATAATACTAACTCATTTATGAGTCCAACAATATTCTATGTTGACAAGGGTACATGGTAAGCAATTTCCAAAGGAGGGTATAACAAATTGGGTGTTTATCTAAATTCTAGAATTAAAATTATCAATTTATTAAACATAGCCATGCAAATAATTTAAAATAATTACAAAAACTATTTATAAAACATAGGAGCAAAATGGTCAAGGAGACTTGCCTTCTTGAATTAAGTTGGAATCTTCTCGAAATTGCTCTTGAAAATCGTCGGACAAATCGGATTCTACACGAGAAACGAGAAAAACTAAATAAATAAAATAAAATAAAAACTCAAAAATTAAAAATAAATATACCAAATGAAAGTTTGGAATTTTAGATGAATTTAGAAATTTGAATGGGTCAATTTGGAGTTAAAATGCAAAAGTTATAGCCTTCCAAAGTTTAAATACAAAATAAAAGAAAAAGGCTATTTTCTGGATTAAATTTTTAAACCGAAAATCAATTATGACGTCGATGAGGCAATTTTCTGAATTATCTTTCTAAAGGAAAACTGAAATTATGACGTCAGCCCTAGGATTAATTTACTCGGGAGAGGTCGACAGTGGGGCCGGATCGTGGATCGAGTCCATGGACCCGAGAGAAGATGAGGTGGCGGCGGGTGTGCGGGAGTGGGTGGCGCTGCGTGGCTTCCACGTGGTCGATGCGTGGTCGCCGCGTGGCGCCACGCCACGGCTTTTTGCCGATGTGGCGCGCGCCGCGAGGTGGCGAGGCGCTGGTGGCGCCGGCGTGGCGCCAATCGGCGGCCACGCTGCTGCCACCTTAGCCCAACGGCCGACGGGCGGGCGGCGGCGGTGGCGACGGGGACCGAGGGTCGCGGCGCTCGGGCGGCGGCGGCGCTGCCGAGGGAACCAAAGTGAAGAGGAGGACGCAGGAGTTCACCGTACCTTGCGCGAGGCCGAGGTGGCCGGAGGAAGGATCGGCGAGGAGGGGCGGCGGTCGGAGAGGGACCTCACGGCGGCAGAGGAGCTCCGGTGGCGCAGCAGCTCGGGGAAGGGGTCGCCGGGAATCACCTTGGCACCAGCAACGTCAGGAAGGCGTCGGCGAGGAATGAGGAAGCCCGAGGCGGCCGGAATTGCTCGCCGGAGTATTTGAAGCCGCGGGGAAGAAAACGGGCGTAGGAGGGCTCGCGCTCGGGTGATTCGCTTGAGAGGTGAGGAGGCGCGCAGCGTAGAGGGACCTCGGGGTGTGGGTTTTATAGGCCGGGGAGGGTTGTAACGGCTACGCGAAGTTCGCCGGAGCTGAAACGGTCGGAGGGAATGAATGCGACGGCGAGGAGAGAAGTAACGCGCGTCTTTATGCCAGAAACGGACGCGGTGGAGGCGGGGGCTTAATCTGCGATTGCACGGAAGTAATCGGAAGGAATCAAGCATTGAAAGCTTCGCCGCACTAATGGCGGCAATGGCGGGTGCGGGGAGGAAGAACCGCGGAGACGACGGTTCGGCGAAGGGCCCCGCATGTCGGCGAGAGAAAGAAAACGGGAAAGAATGAGGAGGATGGGTGGATGTGCGACGGGTGGCAAAGAGGAGCGATCTGGACCACCGGTTGCTGGCGAAGAGGTAAGTGATCGGGGACGATCACGATTCAATCCGACAACCGTGAGAGAATCCGAGCCGTTTGGTGCATTAAGTGAGAAGGAGCGGTGAGATTAAGCACGGCAGAGCAGTGCGACGGTGCCGACAGCCACGCGCCACGCAGAGGAGAAAGAAGCGGCGAAGCGGTAAGTGGCAGGGAGCGGCTGGGATTGAATCGGGCGGGGAAGCGGATGGCTCGATGTACGCCACGTGTCGACCTAACGATGGGGAAAGGCGGGATTGAAACGGTAAGTGAGATCGGACGGCTGGAAATAGATCCGGCGGCGTGAAACGGCCCGATGGGCGACACTTGTCGGCTCCAGGAGAGTTTCAGAATTTTAATTACTTTTTGATTTTCAGAAATGACTAGGAGGCTTTAAAATAATCGGAAAAATACCAAATAAATTTTGAAAAATCCAGAAAAATTCAGAGAAATCCCTGGAGATGTTTTAAACTTAAGAAAAATATTTCCAACCTATGTTGGTATTAATTTTTAGTTTTAAACAGAAACTTTATTTTCTAAAAAATCCAAATAATTTGAATTAATTGGTTTAAAATTATTCTTTCCAAATAAAAACAAAAATTTGGGATGTTACAAACCTACCCCCTTAGAAAGAATCTCGACCCCGAGATTCGGAAGGACTGGAAAAGAGACTAGGGAACTCCGTTTTGAGATCTTCTTCACGCTCCCAAGTTGCTTCCGACTCTGGACAATTGTTCCACTGCATTTTGCAAAATTTGATGGTCCTGTTTCGGGTACGACGTTCTGCTTCTTCTAGAATCTTGACTGGAAACTCTGAATATGTCAAATCCTCTTTTAGATCCACTTCCTCTAAAGGCATTAACTCTTTTGGGACTCGTAAACACTTTTTTAATTGCGACACATGAAACACATCATGTACATCTGACAATTGGATAGGAAGCTTTAACTGATAAGCAACTTCTTCTCTTCTGGATAAGATTGGAAATGGTCCAATATACCTCGGAGCAAGTTTACCACTAACCCTAAAACGACGCATCCCTTTTAGAGGTGACACTTTCAAATACACATGATCCCCTGGTGCAAACTCTAACATTCTGCGACGATTGTCCGCATAGCTCTTTTGCCTGGTCTGTGCTGTTTTCAACCTATCTCGAATTAAACGAACTTGCTTTTCTGCTAACTTCAATACACCAGGTCCAAAAACTTGACTTTCTCCTGTCTCTGACCAATACAACGGTGTTCTGCACTTTCTGCCATATAAAGCTTCAAATGGAGATATCTGCAAACTTGATTGGTAACTATTATTGTAGGAGAATTCTGCGTAAGGCAAACTTTGGATCCAACTGGCTTTATTAGCTAATGCACATGCTCTCAACATATCTTCCAATATTTGATTTACCCTTTCTGTCTGACCATCTGTTTGAGGATGGTAGGCAGTACTGAAATTTAGATTGGTACCCAAAACTTCATGAAGTTTCCACCAAAACCTTGAGGTAAATTGAGATCCTCTATCCGATACGATCTTCTTTGGAATTCCATGTAAACTAACAATTCTTGACATATAAAGCTCTGCCAATCTATCTCCTGAATATGTAGTCTTTACTGGTATAAAATGTGCAAATTTTGTTAAGCGATCCACTATAACCCAAATTGAATCATAACCTGACTTGGTCTTTGGTAATCCAGTTATAAAGTCCATTCCGATTTCCTCCCATTTCCATTCAGGTATCTGCAAGGGTTGCAAAAGACCAGCAGGTCTTTGATGCTCTGCTTTAACTCTTTGGCATATATCGCACAAGGCTACATATTCTGCAATTTTCCTTTTCATACTGGTCCACCAGTAACTTTCCTTTAGATCCTGATACATTTTTGTACTTCTGGGGTGAATTGAGTATCATGCTTCATGAGCTTCTTTTAAGATTAAATCTTTTATTTCCTTTTTCTCGGGTACTAGGATTCTCTTTCCAAACCAAAGAATTCCCTCTTCATCTTCTGAAAGTCCAAGAGCTTTACCTTTCTTCATATTTTCTTTAATTTCTTTAACATATTCATCCTCTCGTTGGGCTGCTTTGATCTGATCTTCCAAAGTAGGGTGAACCTTCAATGCAGACAAAATACCTTCGTTAACTATTTCCAAATTCAGTCGTTGAAATTCTTCATGGAGGGTTAACTGCTTATCTGGAATTGACAAATTGTTAATGTGACTCTTCCGACTCAAAGCATCGGCTACTACATTAGCTTTTCCTGGATGATAGTGTATTCCCACATCATAATCCTTTATCAATTCGAGCCACCTTCTTTGTCTCAGATTAAGGTCAGGTTGAGTGAATATATACTTTAAACTTTTATGATCTGTATATATTTCACACCGATTACTGATTAAGTAATGCCTCCATAACTTTAGAGCATGCATAACAACAGCTAGCTCTAAATCATGAGTGGGATAATTTTCTTCGTGCGGTCTTAACTGCCTTGATGCATAAGCTACCACCCTTCCTTCTTGCATTAGTACACAACCAAGACCTTGTCTCGACACATCACAATAGACTTCAAAATCTTTCCTGATATCGGGTAACCGCAAAACTAGTGCAGAAGTTAATCTCTTCTTTAATTCCTGAAAACTGTCCTCACAAGATTTACTCCATTCAAATTTCTTTTCCTTCTTTAATAACTGCGTGAGAGGTCTAGCAATCTTGGAAAAACCTTCAATAAAACGACGATAGTAACCTGCTAATCCCAGGAAACTCCGGATTTCCGTTACAGTCTTGGGTGGGTTCCAATTTAACACATCCTTAATCTTTCCTGGATCCACAGATACTCCTTCTGCAGAAATTACATGTCCTAAGAACTCAACTTTCTTCAACCAAAATGCACATTTGCTGAATTTGGCATACAATTGATGTTCTCTTAATCTTTGTAAAACTATCCTCAGATGTCCTTCGTGTTCTTTCTCAGTTTTGGAATAGATAAGAATGTCATCTATAAAGACAACAACAAACTTATCTAAATAATCCATGAATACTTTATTCATCAAATTCATAAAGTACGCTGGTGCATTAGTCAAACCAAAAGACATCACCGTATACTCGTATAATCCATATCGAGTAGAAAAGGCTGTCTTAGGTATATCTTCTGATCTAATTTTTAATTGATGGTATCCTGACCGGAGATCAATCTTAGAGAAGATGCTTGATCCTTTTAGCTGATCGAACAGATCATCTATACGAGGCAAGGGATACTTATTCTTGATTGTTACCTCATTCAGAGCTCTATAGTCCACACACATCCGCTGGCTACCATCCTTCTTGTTTACTAGAAGCACTGGCGCTCCACAGGGTGAAGAACTCAGTCTAATGAAACCTTTCTCCTGCAATTCTTGAATCTGCCTCTTGACTTCTGCTAAATCATCGGATGACATCCGATAGGGTCTCTTTGATATTGGAGCTGTGCAGTGCACCGTTTATAACAAATTCAATCTCTCGATGCGTGGCATTTCCGGCAAATCCTCGAAACACATCGGTATTCACTTACTACGATACCTCCTCCAAACTTCTCCTTTTAAACCGGTCAATAAACTTCCCTTGTTTGAGGGTGTATTGGATTCATATCTAATCTGAATTCCATCAGAATTTGTGAGAATAATGGCACGATTAGCACAATCTATCTGTCCTTTATACTTGATCAACCAATCCATCCCAAGTATTATATCTATGCCTTCGGAGTCTATTATAATAAGGTTCGCTAGGAACTTTACTCCATTTATATCTATAGTTGCTCTAGGGCAAACCAAATTAGTCCTCAATTCTTTTCCAGGCGATTGGACTAACATAAGGTTCTTTAGCAAACAAACATTCCAATTATTTCTTTCCACAAAAGCTTTTGTTACGAAGGAATGTGAAGCTCTGGAATCAAATAATGTGATTACGGGAACTGAATTAACAAGAAACTTACCCAGAACCACGTCTGGTGTATCCTGTGCTGCTTCTGCGGTGACATGGTTGATGCGCCCTTTGTTGAATGTCTGTGGAGTCTTGGGAGTCTAAGGGCTTCCACGTCCCTGGCCAGCAGTTGGAGCTCTTGCCGCCGTAGGATCAAGGTTGAAGCGAACCAGGGTTACCACTTGACGTTTCTGGGGACAATTATTGGCATAATGCCCCATGTTCTTGCAATTGAAGCATTGCACCCCCGCAGCTGCAGTCCTATTCTGTTGAGGTTGAGCTGTATTTCCAGATCGAGGAGCTTGAGGTGAAGGACGGGGTGCAGAAATCGGTGTCATTGATTAGTTGGGCAAAGGAGGCCGGCTAAACTGCTGTGAGTTGGAACGTTGACGAGCTGCTCATGATCGTTGAGCTTGAAACTTCCTCTTTCTGGACTCAAAGAGCTGACGCTGGGCATCTTCTTGCACAAGAGCTTTGTTCACCAAATGCTGAAAAGTGGGATAGTCATTGGATACTAACTGCACCCTGAGATTAGGATCCAATCCTCCCATAAACCTCCAAATTTTTGCTTCATTAGTTGCCACATCCTCTGATGCATATCTCGACAGCTGAATGAACTTACTCAAGTATGCGGAAACGCTAAGATTTCCCTGCTGTAGTTGGTGAAATTCTTTCCTCTTCATTTCCATGATGCTCGTAGGTATGTGAGTGGTTCGGAAGGCTCGCACAAACTCGCCCACACAATATTCTCGAGCATTTTGGTGTGCAACGCAAAGTTTTCCCACGGTTGGCAAAGAACTCCTTTGAGTTGATGGGCAGCATAAAGAACTTTCTCATTCTCATGGCATTGAGTCAGATTCAATTTCCTTTCGACTTCCTTTATCCAGTCATCCGCTTCCAACGGATCGACAGATCCTGCGAAGGTTGGGGGTCGAGTCCTCATAAATTCCCCCAGCTTGAATTGGGGTGGCTGAGCTGGTGCTTGATGAACTTGCTGAACTTGGTTCTGAGCTAACGCTTGAAGAAGCTGCAATTGCATGGCCATCATCTGCTCCAAGTTCGGGGCTTGAGCTGGTGGGGGTGGAATTGGGGCATTGTTGTCATTGGGCCCTTGACTATTGCTGACATTGCTCCTTGTATTCACCATCTGAAGCTCCACCAAGAGAACACAAGGTAAGAGGGAAAAGCATAGATAAGGAACAGGGGTAACTTATTGGAATACGCGTAGGCTACGGAAGCAGAAAACAAAACTTTTCTACCGCGCACCCAAGAACATCATGCTAAGGAAGGATCATGGATCGTTACCACTTAGACGCCAGCAGCAATGAAGAAGAATTGGAAATCGATCCAATCTCGCGTCGAGGTAGTAGTAGAAGTAGCCGATCGTCCCGAACAGATCGTCTCCTCCACGCACGCCGATCAAGATCGCAACGAGCAGCGCCTCCACCGGTATCCACACTTCCGGTGGAACACCGATCGCGAGTGTACTAGCACTCGTGAGCGACTAGGGTTTGGCTCGGGAGGTGGCGGCTAGGGTTTTGCTAGATGTTAATCGGGACGAATCCTCCGCCCCTCACCTCCATATATATAGACCTCCTCACGTGGGCCTCGTGGACCGAGGCCCAATAGGAGTCTATTCGGATCTCTATCCGAATTGAGCCCATATCCGAATCATATTCGAATTAGTGTTCCAACCCGTTAAGCGTGCGACCACAGAGGTTCACGATACTTGGTCGTGACCGAAACGCCTTTCCAGCTACCATGTTAATAGCGGCCTCTAGTAAGACATATTAACCCCAAAGTATATGTAAAGATCATATCACTGAACTCGTAATGTTCTCTCATGTACGAATCCCTTTGCCTCACGATATAGATTGAGCTCAAGGCGAGACTCGTGTCATCCTCTTAATAGCTCAATCACTCTCTCGATTCCGTGATGGATTATAAACTCGTGATTGACTCCTCAATCACCTTGGCATGGCCATGCACTTTCATAATCCATTACATCGAGGCCCAGATATCTCTCCCATAAGGAGGGGCAAATTCTATCTTGATCATTCACATCCCACTACATGTTTCATGGCAAACCCAAGACTACTTTTATGACTACCCAGTTACGGAGTAGTGTTTAGTAGTCCCAAAATAAGCTACTACTCATGTTGAGAACCATGATGATCTCAAGTCTAAGGACTCTACATAAACACTACTTGAGACCAACTGATGACACATGGAATCTCTGCAGTGTCTCATGGCAGGTCTATCCAACATATGTTCACTAACACATGTCCATATTATTGATTTGGTATCACCATACCATGATCCATGAGACATGATCATCAATCAATACATATGCTGATCTTTGTCTTTGAATCATATTTGTTCCTCATATGATATACGATCAGGGATCATTTAGAAATAGCAACATCTTAGTATTTAAGAGTCTCATGAATAAGTCACATACTCATTGATCAATAATGATGATGTCTATTCCAAGGAACAAAGTAATGTATCATAAACATAGTATGTGATACAACATCTCCATGTTGCCTCTAGGGCATATCACTAACATAACTAACAACATCCCAAACCAACACACAAGAACAAAGCAACAGCTGAGAAAATGCAACTTTGAAATTCAAATTAGTTTTAAAGATGGCTGTACCACAAGTGCACAAGGCTCGGTACAGTCCAACACAATATTATAAGTGTTCTAATATCGAAAAACAACTAAGAAGGGATACTGCTGACTGGCATCTACTCATCCTCCACGATGATGCGCTCCTCGGGTTCCTCCTCCGGTCTTCCTCGACTCGTGGAGTGGCTCGCCCACACGTAGCGTAGTTGTTCGTGAACGGGACCGAGATCGACTTTGGTGAAGGCGGCGATCCGAACGAGCGGCGTCCTCTGCTAGAATCTCCAATGTCGATGCTGGGTGGTGGACCGGGGCGTCGCACACTCTTCCTCGCAGTAAGCCTGGTGCGAGGTCCTGAAGGTCTGACTGGTGCAAAAACAGGGGCTGGCAAGGTCGGTGTAGTGGTAGCAGCTCGGAGACGCTCCACCTCTGCCTCGGCAGCAATCTTTGCCTGAACTGCGTCAGTGTGAGCAGACTCACTCTGAAGCAGCTGTGCTCGAAGGGTGTCGGAGTGGTCGTAGCTCGAAGTAAGAAGCATCCGAAGAAGTCCTATCTCCCGTAGTGCTCTGGCGTAGGTCGATGAAGTCGCCTGAGTAAGCTGCACCTGGTGAGATAAACGAGGGTCATCCACCACAATCTGAAAAGGCTCCGGGTGAATCTGTCCTGCTCTCGTAGTCGGGAAGAAGCTGAAGGGTGACTATCGCAGTTCTTCCTTATGCCTCTTGCACAACTCTGCAATCGCCATCTGAGCTGCATCTTGGATAGCATCCGAGCAGTGGGTCCGAGGATGCTCAATATGACGTTCCACCGAGTCAATCTTCCCGTCTTGTGCGTAAATAAACACCTCCATGGACCATGAATCCATAGTCATAACTCTAGTGTTCCGCCCTCTGAAGATGGGCTGCTGTGTATACTTCAGATGCTGCATTAACTGCCATAGAAGACTCACGAATGCCCCCTCGCTCTCACCGTGAGAAAGGTGATCCCATGGAGCTGACGACGATGAACCTGCCATCTACAAATTTGAAAATAGGGGAGATCAGTAAAAAAAATTTATAGAATGAAAAGGAAGACAAGAACAAGATACTGAGTAGAAGAAGAGTAGAAGCAAAGGTACTTAAGTTTTCGTACATAAACTTTTATTAAACATAAATCCTTAAGGTTTGCCAAAACCTAGGGCTCGCCCTCTGATCCAAGTTGGCTCGATACCATACGTGAGACCACGGGTAGAAACTCCCGGACCCCCTGTGTATTGCAGTACTAGTCCCAGATCAACGCTAGTACACACAGATAATAAGAAAAATGATACATTGCCAACCATGCTTTATTACAATAATAACTGAAATACTTAAGTCTTGGCCCAAGGCCTTACAACTGTGGTTCACAGAACCTCTTACACAAAAGCTAACAGCGGAAGCAAAAATATTCGAATAAACGGCCCATCAATATGCCACAGGCAATTGACTTGAGCAACGAGACCTAGTCTTCCGGAAAGAATCCATCACAGCCGCAAGCGGAACAGTAGTTGTAGTCTCCTTCCTGAGCTTCAACCTCCTCTGAGAATTATTTGAAGTGTAGTATGTGAGTACATAAAGTACTCCGCAAGTCTTGGGAAAGATGCATTAGATGCAAGGTTGAACAAAGGAAGGCTATATGGCTCTTTTGCACAAATCAGCATTTTATTTCAAATTTATATACTCCTTCTAAAAGCATTTTATTAAATATTTAATTTTTATAATCTGAAGTTTAATAAGTACTTTAGTGAAGGTTACATCCACCATCACTGATAAATAGGCTATCTCCGCCAAGATTCAAAATCAAGGTTAAAACCACCTGAACTGGTTACATCCACCAGATCAACTTCACGAGAGTTCCATCCACTCTCTAGTTTTCCGAAACCATTTATTTTTAAATTCAAAGTCAAATTTCTACTATGTGAATGCATTCCTTGTCCGCCCTTGACCGTGGGCACGGCTATTCGAATAGTTTCATTACTCTGCAGAGTGCGTACAACTTTACCCACAAGAGATATGTTACCTTAACAGTCAACACGCTTCCTTTGGCATGAGACCCAGATAAAATATCACAAAGCTTTTCACCTACTCCAGTATAGTTTTATATCACTCGCTGAGGTTTCACCGCTGAAGGGTTAAATCCACCACATTCAGAAGCCCCCTCTTGCGCCATGTGAGTGCAGTAAATCCCTACCCCTCACTTTGAGTAATCAGTAAATCCCTGATACCCATTTTCCAATAGTGACACAAAAACTAAACTATTATAGGTTAATTAGCTAGGTTGTACCCATTTTAACTTGTGGTTGTACTGTTTTACTCAGATTGGACAAACACAAGAATCGGTCCTTAGACGACTAGGGTGGATCATTCACAAACCCATTTTTCGTGCTAAACCGCACCAACCAAACATTCCATCCACCCTCGTCAAATATTTCATTTTGAATTTTCCTTTTTAAGTTATAATTACAGTGGTAACATCTATTACCACTTTCCAAACAAATCACTAAATCAAAAACATTCATTAACCATTTTTCTCATATGAGCATTTTTACATTTAACAGCTAAACTAAGCATTTGCTAATACTCTAAATTCAACAATAAATAATACTAACTCATTTATGAGTCCAACAATATTCTATGTTGACAAGGGTACATGGTAAGCAATTTCCAAAGGAGGGTATAACAAATTGGGTGTTTATCTAAATTCTAGAATTAAAATTATCAATTTATTAAACATAGCCAGGCAAATAATTTAAAATAATTACAAAAACTATTTATAAAACATAGGAGCAAAATGGTCAAGGAGACTTGCCTTCTTGAATTAAGTTGGAATCTTCTCGAAATTGCTCTTGAAAATCGTCGGACAAATCGGATTCTACACGAGAAACGAGAAAAACTAAATAAATAAAATAAAATAAAAACTCAAAAATTAAAAATAAATATACCAAATGAAAGTTTGGAATTTTAGATGAATTTAGAAATTTGAATGGGTCAATTTGGAGTTAAAATGCAAAAGTTATAGCCTTCCAAAGTTTAAATACAAAATAAAAGAAAAAGGCTATTTTCTGGATTAAATTTTTAAACCGAAAATCAATTATGACGTCAGTAGGCAATTTTCTGAATTATCTTTCTAAAGGAAAACTGAAATTATGACGTCAGCCCTAGGATTAATTTACTCGGGGAGAGGCTGACAGGTGGGGCCCGGATCTGGTGGACTGAGTCCATGGACCCGAGAGAAAGATGAGGTGGCAGGCGGGTGTGCGGGGAGTGGGTGGCGCTGACGTGGCTTCCACGTGGCTGATGCGTGGTCGCCGCGTGGCTGCCACGTCACGGCTTTTTGCCGATGTGGCCGCGCACGCGCGAGGTGGCGGGGAGGCGCTCGGGTGGCGCTGGCGTGGCGCCCAACTGGCGGCCACGCCTGCTGCCACCTTAGCCCAACGGCTGACGGGCGGCGGCGGCGGTGGCGCCGGGACCGAGGGTCGCCGGCGCTCCGGCGGGCGGCGGCGCTGGCCGAGGGTACCAAAGTGAAGAGGAGGACGCAGGGAGTTCACTGGTACCTTGCGCGGAGGCCGAGGGTGACCGGAGGGAAGGATCGGCGAGGAGGGGCGGCAGAGGAGCTCCGGTGGCGCAGCAGCTCGGGGAAGGGGTCGCCGGGAATCACCTTGGCACCAGCAACGTCAGGAAGGCGTCGGCGAGGAATGAGGAAGCCCGAGGCGGCCGGAATTGCTCGCCGGAGTATTTGAAGCCGCGGGGAAGAAATCGGGCGTAGGGAGGGCTCTGGCGCTCGGGTGATTCGCTTGAGAGGTGAGGGAGGGGCGGCAGCGGTAGAGGGACCTCGGGGTGTGGGTTTTATAGGCCGGGGAGGGTTGTAACGGCTGCGCGAAGTTCGCCGGAGCTGAAACGGTCGGAGGGAATGAATGCGACGGCGAGGAGAGGAGTAACACGCGTCTTTATGCCAGAAATGGACGCGGTGGAGGCGGGGGCTTAATCTGCAGTTGGCACGGGGAAGTAAACTGGAAGGGAACTGAAGCATTGAAAGCTTCAGTTTTCGGCACTAATGGCGGCAGCGGCGGGGTGCGGGGAGGAAGAACCGGCGGAGACGACGGGTCTGACAGTGGGCCCCGCATGTCGGCGAGAGAAAGAAAACGAGAAAGAATGAGGAGGACGGGTGGATGTGCGACGGGTGGCAAAGAGGAGCGATCTGGACCACCGGTTGCTGGCGAAGAGGTAAGTGATTGGGGACGATCACGATTCAATCCGACAACCGTGAGAGAATCCGAGCCGATTGGTGCATTAAGTGAGAAGGAGCGGCTGAGATTAAGTACGGCAACAGGGAACGGTGCCGATTGTGCCACGTGTCACGCAGAGAGGAGAAAGAAGCGGCGAAGCGGTAAGTGGCTGGGAGCGGCTGGGATTGAATCGGGCGGGGAAGCGGATGGCTCGATGTACGCCACGTGTCGACCTGACGATGGGGAAAGGCGGGATTGAAACGGTAAGTGAGATCGGACGGCTGGAAATAGATCCGGCGGCGTGAAACGGCCCGATGGGTGACACTTGTCGGCTCCAGGAGAGTTTCAGAATTTTAATTACTTTTTGATTTTTAGAAATGACTAGGAGGCTTTAAAATAATCGGAAAAATACCAAATAAATTTTGAAAAATCCAGAAAAATTCAGAGAAATCCCTGGAGATGTTTTAAACTTAAGAAAAAATATTTCCAACCTATGTTGGTATTAATTTTTAGTTTTAAATAGAAACTTTAATTTCTAAAAAATCCAAATAATTTGAATTAATTGGTTTAAAATTATTCTTTCCAAATAAAAACAAAAATTTGGGATGTTACAGTTATTGCCGGGGAAGGTTATAAAACGATTTAGGTTTAGACTTGGACGAGTGGTTGCTAGATGGATGCAGATTGAGCATGAGACTTTGGTTTGTGGCCAGTCCCGTCTAGGTCAGCTAAGGATCGGTCTGTGAGCTACTGTTGAAAAATCTTTTCATACTACCACAAATCTAGTATGGGATAGACATGTCCAATTAATTTATAATGTCTCAACTTTAGTATGCAATCTAGTGGAATGTGTGTGCGGATGGAGCCACGTGAAGCTCACATGATGCAAAAGGGGCTTCCCACTTAGTTGTATCTATTTGACAGTGAAATTTTAGTGGGTGGAATCGAGTTGGGATGGTACATTGTAAATTCTTTTTTGTGGTCATCCTAGTTGCACATCTACAAAAGTGTATCAGACAGACATTATAAGTTAATCATATCTTATGGATAAAATTGTACGAACTCTGCAGAGTCAAAACTATTTGAATAGCTAAGCCTACGGTCATATGCAAGTAATGCTTTTCATGGCTTAGGCATGATTTTTAAAAATGGTTTAAGATGGACTAGAGTCAATGGGAAAATTTTGGGTTGGAGCCTGTTTTTAAGCTATTGTTTGGTTGGGGCTTGCACTAGCTTTATTACTTTGTTTAAAATTTAATTTTTTATTGAATTCTATTAAATTACATTTTTATATCTAATTATTGTATTTAAATGTCAATGATTGCCTTACGCTAAAGTAAACCTATTATTCCTACCTTGTTGTTACCATTGCATTAATATTGCATTTTCCTTATAACTTGTTGAGGATTATTCCATGTACTCACTTTTGCTCAATACACCGTTGTTCACAGAATGAGGACTTTGCCGATGATGATGAGTACGACAGATAGGCCATTGCCCTAGTTGATTACCTGTGGCAAATTGGCTGGGCCTACTACTACTTCAGCCCTTACTTCTTCTGCTATAATAATAAAATTTGGCCTATGGGCCGATGATGCAAATATTGGCCATAAGGCTTGTTACTCCCAAGTTTGACACCTGACCACTTCATATGTCTAAGGTCAAAGCCACAAGAAATGTGCAGGTATCGAAGAGTTCTTTTAATTTAGCACAACAATTATTATAGTATTTAACTAGATCTATGGTTATTGTCTGTCTAAAAATTGTAGAAAATCTAGGATTATGTATAGTCCTAATGTACTTTTCAAACACAACAAACTCACCAAACTTTAAAGGTAGATCCCGTGAAGCAATTAAAACAAAAGGAGAATCTTGAGGTACCTTAGGGCTATAATCCCAGCACATATCAAGTGTCGAGGTTGTACTCCAACTGCATTGTCTCATGATCGTTCCTTGTCTTGCTTTACATCTTGCAGCATGTCTACTCAAGTGGCATGTTTCATCTGAAAAATTTGTAAACAATTCATGATGACATATTTTACAAACAACAAATCTTACCTAGATTCCATTTTTGTCTCACTCAAATTTCTTATCAAAATATGCTTAGACTTCCTATGTACTAGACCTGGGTCTCATTGCGTAAATGATTGCAGACATATAGGCACTCGTAGGGCCTAATAACGGTATTGCTTGCTATTTTGTTTCAGTTGAAGGCACAACATTCTTAAAGGATGCAAGGTTCTCACTGAAATTCTGAAATTAGTAATAAAAAATTATGATAATTTTCATCAAGAAACACTGCAAACTAAAATTGCACTATTATTTATTTCACGTTAGTACAAAAATATAAGAATAATAAAAATCTACAAAAATCAATATTGGATGGAATTTCAAATATTTGGTAAAAATATATTGAATTTTGCTAAATTATCACAAAGTGGATCTAAATTTTCACAACAGAATCCAGAGAAGAGAGTGATGGTTGGATGGTGGTTGAATGAGGAGGGGTTTGTTGCCTATTTATAGAAAAACTTTTAAGATTTTTTTGTATTGTTAAAGCTTCCTAATGGCTATGAAACGGATAGAAAATTCAAAATTGGATCGTTACCGTACGTAATGGCCTTTATCATGCCTAATAAGCTGAAATCATGCCTAACAGGCCGTGCCTAATGAGCCGAATCATGCCTAATGGCCATGCCTACCGTGCCTAATCATGCCTAATGGGCCATATCGTGTCGTGCCGGTCTAGGCACGCTACTATATGTGTCATGTTGGGCCAACCCACTGGGCCAAGGTCGTGACCCAAGCACGGCATGGGCTGTTGAGCTAGATTAGCATGGCCCATTTAGATGATGGGTTGTACTGTGCCTGGGCCTAACCAATAGTACCATACTTTAGACTAACCCAGGTAACACGATCCATTTAGACAACTCTACAATAAAAGTTAGCTCTTGTCCCACCACACAGAGTCTCTCTCCACTTCACTCCCAAATCACAACAATCTCTCTCTCTCGTCCTTCCCATTTCCCCAAGCTGAGCAGTCAATCTCCCTCTCTCTCATCTTTCTCACCATTTCCCCAAGTCTATGATACTCCTTTTATTCTTTTTTACTTGACTTCCTAAAATCTGTGCCGTCAAACTTTAAAAAATTTAACCACCAAATGACTTAAAATTATCTAGATTAACTATATAAAAGTTATACCATTAGATTTGTCATTAAAAATATTTTTAAAATATTATAATTTTATTATTATATCTTAGTATAAAATTATAAAATATAGCAATTAAAGTTGCATCTTGGAGACCATAAAAAGTAAAAAAAAAGTCAAGCAAAAAAGAACGAAGGGGGTAAATATGGAGAGAAAAAAGGCATAGGCAAGCTGCTCTACAGAGTCATTTTCGAGCAATGGAAGAGTATGCATGCAACTTCTTGCTCCTATAGTTGGGGATAGCATGGTCTTTTATTCTATTGTCTCCTCAACTTTATATCCTTCTTAATCTGCATGTTGGATCAAAATATGTGTGATATTTTGAAATGGAGGGAGTACTGCATATCAGGTATGAATTTCATCTAAATTCTGGTCAAAGTTCTTTTTTTATGGAACATGTAAAAGCTTTGTATGCCTTTATATCAATAGGGAAAAAAACAGTACATAACAGGCCAGAATGGCCGGAGGCCAAGAAAATGAAGATTACAGAATTGCAAATGCGTCGCAAAGATAGGTCCGGGGTACAGAACGCAGCGCAAAGAAGCTGCTGAAGAGGTCAAATTTCTCAAACGTTGAATTTGTATGCGATTCATGCAAGCGTGTTGGCGAGACGGAGGATCAAGGGCGAGGGTGCATAGAGGGGTAGTGACAATGCAGCCAGAACATTTAAGGTGTGGCGAATTTGCGAGGTGAGGATAGGGAAAAGAAATTGAGGGAGTGTACCCTAAAAAATGAAATTGGGAGCGTGGAGGGATGAGAACATGTGTAGTGCTTCCAACATATTACGTGCTACCAGTGCTCCAAATCCTCGAAAAACAGTCCAAACGTTCTCATGGTGGGACATGCAAGGTAGGGTGTGATCTCATCTACATTTTTTTTGGCAACAAAAGTGCTCATAGATCCCCTGGACATAGCTATCTTCAAATTGTAAGCATTAAAACACGAACTTCCTGGAGTCCTTTAAAACCACGATTCATCTTATCCATGCAACTGTTGAAAACATAAGCACATGTAGGTTCAATTTATTCCATAAATAAATCATGACATCATGCACGCAAAATAACAGAACCATCACAGGCATAAAAGATCTAGACATATAAATCAGGAAAATATACATGAACAGATCTAATACGGAGAACATGACTGTTACGTACCGATGGTTCTGTTCTGATCGGTTTGCCGATGTTGACGCTGCAGGCACGGTGTGGATGACACGAGGTCGATGACGACTCGCCGAAGCCGAACGACGAGGAAGACAAGCCAGAGCTACAGCAAGCAGTCGCGCAGAGCGCTTCCCAAAAACCTTATTTGCCCTCTCCCGGTGCAAGACTTCGAAGGCGATGGTTCTGGAGACCTACTCTCCCGAATGACAGTGCACGCCGGCGGATGGGACGGAGTAGACTACGTGGGACGGCGCAGCACAATGGAGGAGGCAAAACCCTAGATTAATTGTTGCATATACTGTATGGAGGCGGCGACTCAGTATTTATAGAGAAATCAGGACGCGTGATCAAGACGCCTGCACGTTCTCCATAACTCGTAACCGAAACGGATTAGTCGCGCGTAACCGATCCGGAATCACCGCCACTCAAAACAGCAAAAATAAAACTGCAAAAGGAAGCCGCGTCTGCGCAAGCACCTGGAGCCAATTTTGGCAGACCATTCACGTAGGTGCCGTGCGCCCGCGCCCCCCGCCCCGCCCGGCCTGGCCCGGCGAGGTGAGCGAGCGCGCACGTGTGATCCTCTAGTTCTCTCCCACACATGCCTCAAGTGGCTAGGAGTGCCCCATCCCTTTTAAGGTGGTCTTCCTCTCCTAGAACTAGCAATATGGTACTAAAGTTCACATGCATGCCTCCTTTGCATGAGTGGACCTTTGAGATTTAATTTAGGAATTATTCTTATTGTATGGGCTTGGCCCACATAATTCAACAGCAACTGGTTTTAAAGTTCGTGTTTGGCGTTGTGGAAAATAGCTATGTCTAGGGGATAAGATAAATCCTTCCATTGCATTTTCGTGTGGTTGAAGAAGAACAGGCTTGTGGATGCCAAATCCAGCTCAAGAATGTGCCTCGTCAATTGTCATGCCCAGCTGCGTCCAAAATGGCATCAATGTAATTTTTCTTTGGTCTGAGGGTAGTATTGTAACGTGGGGCACTAGTACTGTTCTATCCTTTAATACGAAATCAGGGGATATTATCCTTCAAAAAATTGCCATCCCCATCACATAGGGCTTTTTCTTTTCTTGAACTCCATCATGTAGAGTTTGATGTGGACTAGAAAACCACACTTTGAGCTACAGACCACTGTACCAGGAGCTCTGATTTGTGGCGAGGCATGTATGTCATCGCAGGCATTGGCTTGTAAGACACACCTTAGTTGGTTTTTTGCTTCAATTTTTTTAGCGATCACTATTTATTAAACTAATAATTCAGAGCTAAAGCTATAAACTATAACCAAAAAGAATCCTACCTTTTGTAACTATTTTTGGTGTAGTACATCTATTTAGTGGGCACCCCCAGTTTCCTTTATTTTTGTTCGCCTCGCCTCAATCATCCCTCTCCCCTCCTACTCCCCGCACCCATCCTATCTCATCCAATCCTATCCCACTGGTAGTGCCGGAGCCAAACCCCTAGGGAGGAGGCGGATGCTGATGTGGATGTGGCCGACACCGCGCTCCTCCGATCAAGATCAAATCTAACCATGGTGATGCATATGTCGATTTCAAGTGGTCTCTCTATCTAAGCTATGCTATGCTACTCGCTTTCCTTTGAAATCACTCCGCTCTTTCAAGCTCTGTCTTCATTTAGTGCCTTCCTCTCTATACTCGCCACCGGCATGTATCCTTTCCTGATCCCCCCCCCCCAATTTTTGCTCCCTTTATTTCGATCATGCTTGCTATTGTTGTAAAGGTAGGCAATATTTTAATTCCAAGTTTTAGTAGGAGATAAAAATAATATACTAGTGATGCACAACTAACTACTAACAGTAGGCTACTCATCATACTTCGGAATAAACGCAAGAAAAATATAATATCAAAGTCGTACGATCACACGAACGACTTACTGATGGGCTTGATGAAGAACAGGAAGCAGCGCATGCGTGATGCAGTGAAGACTCGATGTAGTGCAGGATGTAGTAGGAGCGGTCGCGCAGATGCGCTGCCTAGAAACCTTATTGCCGCCCTGTGCAGGTTCTCTCTGCGACAACGGTTCGGAGATCCCGCTCTCCTCTCTTCCCGGTGCACAACGAGAAGAAAGGTCGACGAGGTTCGATTGCTCAACACTTCGTACAAGAGTGGAAGAAAACAATGAAGAAAGGAATGGAGGAGTTAAACCACGAACCTGGACGTCTTCAGGCCTTTTATAGACGTACTAATTACTCAAGATGGCACGTCAATAATACTCGTAATCGACTCCATTATTCACCGTAATCGCCGTATTCAAATCAAATATTAAGCAGTCTCATTACCAGTCAAAAGTAGTAACCGACTCCATTATTCACTGGTAACTGTTGATATTCAAATCAAATTAATGAAAGTTAAACAGTCTCATGTCCAGTCAAAAAAGAGAGAGATGGTACAAGGTTTAGCAAAAACAAGATGGACATGGTCTGCCAAGTGGCATGCCACATCACGGCGCGGCCGCGCATCGTAAGTCACAAGTCACACGATTTTCACGCGAAAATACGCGAATACGCGCGCGCGTGCGTGCACGTGTGTGTGTTTAGCCTAAGCCAGCCATCCATATACCATCCACTTCCATAATTTAAGAAGTGGCATGGACTCCACCTTATAAATTGGTTTCCCCCACTTTGCCTAAGCAATATGGTACTAAACCTTACATGCTTTGGAATTAAAGAAAATGGGCCTCAAATATGGGCCTAATTTCAACAATCCCCCACCAATTCTAAAGTAGGAAGCATATAGATGTAGGAAGCTAATGAATGGACTATGCCTTGAATTCACAGCTTTTCGTAATCAGACTTCACTTGAAACCTCAACTGATACTAGGCTATCAAAGAACCACATCTAAACGGAGCGTTATATGGTCATGCTCCCTTATCTGCTCATGAGCTTGCTAGAGAATGCCCTGTTCTCGTGAACTGTGACTAAACTTAAGCTCAAGTAGGTGTATTCTTTCTAGGTATCCTGCAGGCTAATACCTTTTCCTCATGAATACATTAAGGTTTTATGCCAACCTGTCATACAGTTGAGAGTACTTTATTTATTAGGACATGGGTACAACTAATATGTACTCTCTTGTTACAACATCAAATTGTTTTTCCCATTACCTAAGTCACGGGATCTCCGATCAAGAAGGCATGGGTTACCATTGTGATATAACTTGAATGGACCTCATTCCCATGTCCATAGAAGCAACGGAAATCGCTTTCCGTGCTAATCCCTTTGTAAAAGGGTCTGCCAGATTTTTCTCAGTGTTAATATACTTCACAGCTATCACTCTGGAGTTTCTCAATTTTCTGACAGATTTAAGCCTACGCTTCACATGTCTAGAGGACTTCATATTATCCTTTGTACTTGTGACTTTGGCCAACACAGTTTGATTATCACAGTACATCAGGATTGCTGGTATTGGTTTCTCAACCAACGGCAAGTCCATCAGAAGTTCTCTTAGCCATTCAGCCTCAACAGTGGCTCTGTCAAGTGCTACAAGTTCCACTTCCATGGTTGACCTCGTCAATATAGTCTATTTACAAGACCTCCATGAAACTGCAGCATCAGCTAAAGTAAACACATAACCACTTGTAGCTTTAATCTCATCAGCATCAGAGATCCAATTGGAGTCACTGTACCCTTCTAATACAGAAGGATATCCAGTATAATGAATTCCATAAGATGTTGTGCCCCACAAGTAGCGCAACACTCTTTCAAGTGCCTCCCAGTGATCATCTCCTGGGTTAGAAGTAAACCGACTTAATTTACTCACAGCAAATGAAATATCAGGTCTAGTGACACTAGCCAAATACATGAGTGATCCAATAACTTGTGAATATCCCAATTGATGTTTCCCTAGTCCCTGATTTTTTCGTAGTTTAATACTTGCATCATAGGGAGTTAGAGAAATTTTATAATTTTCAAAGCCGAAACGACTCAATATTTTCTCAGCATAATGGGATTGGCTCAAAGTAATCCCATTCTCATTCTTGATCAATTTAATATTCAAAATAACATCTGCTTCTCCTAAGTCTTTCATATCAAAACATCGAGATAGGAAAGATTTGACCTCGTCAATTACGTCAGAGTTTGATCCAAATATAAGTATGTCATCTACATACAAACATAAGATTACTCCTTAACCCCCACCATAGCGGTAATATACACATTTATCAGCTTCATTTACAATAAAGTCAGCGGATGTCAAAGTCTTATCAAACTTTTCGTGCCATTGTTTAGGTGCTTGCTTTAAACCATACAAGGATTTTAATAACCTGCATACCTTATTTTCTTGTCCAGAAATTACAAAACCATCGGGTTGATCCATATAAATTTCTTCCTCCAACTCTCTGTTAAGGAAAGTTGTCTTTACGTCCATTTGATGAACATGCAGACCATAGGAAGATGCTAACGCAAGAAGCACTCTGATGGTGGTTAATCTGGCGACAGGAGAATACGTATCGAAGAAATCTTCTCCCTCTTTCTGGGTATAACCCTTAGCTACAAGTCTTGCTTTGCACTTCTCAATAGTACCATCGGGCCTTAGTTTCTTTTTAAAAACCCACTTACATCCTACAGGTTTGCACCCAATAGGAAGATCGGTGATCTCCCAAGTCTCATTAGCCATGATTGAGTCTATCTCGCTACGGACTGTCTCTTTTCAATACTCAGCATCAGAAGATGCATAAGCTTCCGAGAGAGTCTTTGGCACATCATCTACGAGGTATACAATAAAGTCATCACCAAAGGTTTTATCAACTCTTTGTCTCTTACTCTTTCGAGGAACTGTGACTAAATTATTGTCCTCCTCAGGGATTTCATAAATTGGTTCAGAAATGGTGGAAAGTTCAGAAGTTTGATTATTTTCATTTTCGATATTATCGATTTGAACATTCTCAGTTCGTGTTGAAGTACTGCCTACTGTTCTCATAGGAAAGATATTCTCAAAAAAATGAAGCATCTCTAGACTCCATTATTGTATTAACAATAATCTCAGGAGTTTCTGATTTAACTACTAGAAATCTATAGGCCGTGCTATTTGGAGCATATCCTAGAAAAATACAATCAACTGTTTTTGGTCCAAGTTTTCTCTTTTTCTGCAATGGTATATTGACTTTTGCCAAACACCCCTAAGTTCGCAGAAAATTAACATTAGGTTTTCTCCCCTTCCATCCCTCATATGGAGTAATTTCACTCCTTTTAGTGATTACTCTATTTAGGACGAAAGTTGCTGTCAATATAGCTTCCCCCCACCATGCTTTAGGCATACCGGAACTCTCTAACATGGCATTGACCAGGTCTGCTAATGTCTGGTTCTTCCTCTCAGCTATCCCACTTAATTGGGGTGAATATGGTGGTGTGAACTCATGGATTATTCCATGCTCAGAACAAAATTGGGAGAACTCGTGAGAGACATACTCTCCTCCATGATCAGATCTCAATCTTTTTATTTTCTTTTCTAGTTGGTTCTCAACCTCGGCCTTATAAGTTTTAAAGTAGTTTAAAGCTTCATCCGTAGTTTTTAGCAAATACACATAGCAGTAGCGTGTTGCATCATCAATAAAAGTTAGAAAATATCTTTTGCCTCCTTTTGTCAATAGTCCATTCATTTCACACAAATCTGAATGAATAAGATCTAACGGTGCCAAGTTCTTTTCATCCTCTAATCCTTTAAAAGGTTTGCGAGGTTGTTTTGCTTGCACACAATACTGGCATTTTGATCCTTTAACAATTTCACATTTTGGAATTAAATCTAATTTGGACATTCTCATAATATTATCAAAACCAATATGACAGAAACGGGAATGCCAAACATTTGCCTCGCATTTATTTAAATTTGTTGCAACATTTAGATTATAACAATACTCTAAAGTACTTAGGCGGAACAAGCCTCTTTTATAGCCTTTACCAACAAAGTTTCCGAACTTAGATAATACAATTTTATTCGACTCAAAAACTAGCTTATAACCATCCCTACATAGAAGAGAACCACTAATGAGGTTCTTGTTTATTGTAGGAGCATGCTGCACATTCTTTAAGTGGACAATCTTCCCAGAAGTAAGCTTCAGATCCACCGTGCCAACACCAAGAACAGAAGCATACGAGCTATTTCCCATTACGACGGAAGAAGCCCCTGCTGCTTGGTAAGAAGAAAACAAGGAAATATCAGAACATACGTGAACATTAGCACCAGTATCCACCCACCAATCAGTGGATTGACATGCTGAAAAAATAACAGGTGGATTACCATACCCTCCTGAAGTCGAGGCCTCGCCTATGATCACGTTAACAGCCTTCTTCTTTGACTGTTCACCATCTCTGATTTTGCGGAAGCGACAGTCCTTCGCCATATGACCGTCTTTTCCGCACACAAAACAGGTGATGTCCTTGAAATCCTTTTTCTCAGTTTTCTTCTTCTTAAAGCTAGTTGTCTTGTTCGGTTTGTTGGATTTGTACTTCTTTGATATAGTATTTTTCTCAATGAAGTTTGCATTGTTCTGGCCAGATGTGCTTGGTGCATCTTTTGCTCTTGCTTTTTCTTCCACATCGAGGGCAGCAATGAGATCCTCAACAGAAACATCTTCCCTCTTGTGTTTCAGGCTAGTGGCAAAATCCCGCCAAGAAGGAGGGAGTTTAGTAACAATGCCTGCAGCCACAAACTTAGGAGGTAACACACAGCCTAGGTGCGCAATCTCACCGACTAGTAGCTGGAGGTCACGAGCTTATCCAACTATAGACTTAGCCTCATCCATGCTAAAGTTGAAAAATTGCTCACACATGTAGAGCCAGCGACCAGCCTCTGCCTCTGCATATTTGTGCTCTAGTGTATTCCACAACTCTGTGGCAGACTTATAGTCCATGTACACATCGTAGAGCTGATCTGCCAGAACAGTCAAGATGCAACCAACAGCAGTATTGTTTGCACTATCAAATTGCATATACTGCTCAATCGTAAATGGATACTGCGGGTGGACAACCCACCACAGCCCCAAAGACATGAGCCAAAACTTGACTCTAGTCTGCCATCTACGAAAGTTCTGACCACAAAACCTCTCAGGTTTCATCGCATCAAAATCGTTAACCATTTCTGTATTGCAACAAATTTCACAATAAGGTTTCTGGATTGTTGTAAAGGTAGGCAATATTTTAATTCCAAGTTTTAGTAGGAGATAAAAATAATATACTAGTGATGCACAACTAACTACTAACAGTAGGCTACTCATCATACTTCGGAATAAACGCAAGAAAAATATAATACCAAAGTCGTACGATCACACGAACGACTTACTGATGGGCTTAATGAAGAACAAGAAGCAGCGCATGCGTGATGCAGTGAAGACTCGATGCAGTGCAGGATGTAGTAGGAGCGGTCGCGCAGATGCGCTACCTAGAAACCTTATTGCTGCCCCTTGCAGGTTCTCTCTGCGACAACGGTTCGGAGATCCCGCTCTCCTCTCTTCCCGGTGCACGCCGAGAAGAAAGGTCGACGAGGTTCGATTGCTTAACAATTCGTACAAGAGTGGAAGAAGACAATGGAGAAAGGAATGGAGGAGTTAAACCATGAACCTGGACGTCTTCAGGCCTTTTATAGACGTACTAATTACTCTCGATGGCATCGTCAATAATACTCGTAATCGACTCCATTATTCACCGTAATCGCTCGTATTCAAATCAAATATTAGCGATCTCATTACTACCAAAAGTAGTAACCGACTCCATTATTCACTGGTAACTGTTGATATTCAAATCAAATTAATGAAAGTTAAACAGTCTCATGTCCAGTCAAAAAAGAGAGAGATGGTACAAGATTTAGCAAAAACAAGATGGACATGGTCTGCCAAGTAGCATGCCACATCACGGCGCGGCCGCGCATCGTAAGTCACAAGTCACATGATTTTCACGCGATTTTCACGCGAAAATACGTGAATACGCGCGCGCGTACGTGCGCGTGTGTGTGTTTAGCCTAAGCCAGCCATCCATATACCATCCACTTCCATAATTTAAGGAGTGGCATGGACTCCACCTTATAAATTGGTTTCCCCTACTTTGCCTAAGCAATATGGTACTAAACCTTGCATGTTTTGGAATTAAAGAAAATGGGCCTCAAATATGGGCCTAATTTCAACAGCTATATTCTAGTTCCACTTCATTCATTAGTACATCAGGGGTTTTGATTTGAATTTAAATGCTTACAAGTTGTTTTGGCAATACCCTCCCCCACCAATAACTAGAGATATATGATTTAAATTTAAATGCTTGCAAATTGTTTTGGCAGTCTCATATTGCACGTCGGAATTGCTTGGGCGACGAACTAGATAAGCACTTCTTTGACGGCACAACTGATCAGTTGCTTCTCACTCCATCTATTCACCAATTAAGCGTCTGGCTTTTTCGTTGACATACTCGACAGCTTCCTTGGTCGACATACCTAGCTACGGCAGTTATTTACCGTGATACTAGACATCGGCTAGCTGGTTGATCTATATGTCAGTTATGAACAGCACAACTAGCTATTCGAAGTTAAATTGTACTCAGGTAATTAAATAATATTTACTATTTTCTTACTTATTCATGTGTATGGATGAATTACATTAATGTTGTCACTATGTGTATTAGCGTGATTCTAGACTACTGTAGTATACACAAAGAGTTCAAATTTACATATTTAGGCCTTGATAGTAGGCCATGATGTGTCTGAGCCAGACCAACAATACCGTACTTCGAGCTAACTTGGCTAGCACCATCGATTTGGA
The DNA here is from genome assembly GCA_036346265.1 of Melocanna baccifera. Taxonomy (NCBI): domain Eukaryota; kingdom Viridiplantae; phylum Streptophyta; class Magnoliopsida; order Poales; family Poaceae; genus Melocanna; species Melocanna baccifera. The sequence continues at coordinate 15,922,563 of CM070709.1, forward strand.
CAACTCTACAATAAAGGTTGGCTCTTATCCCACCATGCAGAGTCTCTCTCCACGACACTCCCAACACAGCAATCCTTCACTCTCTAGTCCTTCCCATTTCCTCAAGCTGAGCAGTCGGTGGGCATGTTCTTTTTTGTTTTGGCTTTTGGCTATGACTTATAGTTTTTAGGCTGTTTGTAATAGAGAGTACGGAGTAATAGAAACTCATGTGCGGTTTATATACTACAATCAACTTATAAACTCTACTTTTAAAAAGACACTTTTTAAAAATTAGTTACTATAGAAAAGCTAAAAATCAACTTTTTAGAAGCTGAAAAGAAGTGCCCGACCTCTCCCTCTCACCTTTCTCAGGTGCATGTTGGACTTGCTTGGGCGACGGGTTTGAGAAGCACTTCTCTGCCGGCACAACTGATTAGTTGCTTCTCAGTTTTGCACAACTAGCTATTTGAAATTAAATTATTTTCGTTTGCGCTATATTATTGCCATGATTTCTTACTAAATATGTTCTTGTAGGACTGAAGATGGCAACAGAGGGGGGTGAATGGTGCCAACTCTAATTTTTCCTCAAGTATTCAAGATTCTATACTCAGACACCTACAGAGGTGTAAAATACAGAATCTCCAGGTAAAAATCAATCCAATTGGCCCAAATCAACAAAACTTGGAATCAAATCCTTTCCGGTGGTCTGACCGGCGTCCAAATGGCGGTCTGACTGACCATATAATAGTGGTCTGACTGCTGCTACAGTAAAATCAGGCGATAAATAGTATTTTCAGCCCAATTTCAAATCCAAAAACTAAGAGAACTTTTGATCTGTAGATCCAAATAATATGAAATTTTGCATGGACCTTCTCTAGGTTATTGTGAACCTATTCCAACAAACAATAATGAAAAACATGTCCAAAGATAGGACATTTTTCAGTTTGTTAGAAGGTTACACCAAAACCAAACCAAAACCCCAATTGGTGAAAACAACTTGCTCGTGGTGGAAAATGGCCGAGAAGGCTCTGGATGTATTTCCACATGTCACAGTAAGCTAGAACATCAAGGATCACTACCCAAAAACCTTTATAACAAGAAGTCACTTGATGAGATCAAAATCAAGTAAAATCGGGTTTTCTCGTGAATCTTGGTATTAAAGTGCGTAGATGGATGGAGATGGATTCCTGAAGATTATCTCCACCTTTTATACATCCTTGGCACAACAAGATCACAAGAGGAGAAAGAAAGATCAAACCAATTAAATCAAGAGCAAATCAATCAAAATACAAAATAGACAAAAAGATCATTAAAGATTGAGCCACTCCACCTTGGAGGACAGAGAGTACACCATATACTCAAAACTCTAACCCTAATCTATCTCCCATGGGAGGGAGGAGGAGCTAGCCACCAAGAGACTTAGCCAACCTTCTCAACCCCTAGCTCTTGCCTTTCCTCCCCATATATAGCCTCACAACCTTAATCAAAACCTAATGGATCTACCCATTAGGCCAAACCGGGGATAACCCGTTAACCCCACCTAACACCAAGTTTTACTCTCATATACGCTTCTCAAAGAGGCTTGCAACCATTAACCCATAAGTGAATCACACCTGATCCTCTTTACATTTCCAGCCCATACATGACCTAAACCACTTCCGTCAACGACGTGGTTTCACACACCGTCACTTTTTCGGTATTGGGTAATTTACCAAAATGCTCTTCTACCGCCTTCCATGAAGTTTCCTGGTTCTTTTGCCACGAAGCATTGCCCATCCTTCGCCATCTTCTATGTGATCCCAATGACTTGCCGCCAAGCCTCTTATGCGTCCGGATCCCACCGAACCATTCCCGCTTGCAAACGACCCCAGTCACTTGGCGCACCACATGCCTTTCTTCACATATGACAGCACCGGCTTCCTTGACCGTCTGGACCTCAACTCCTCCCTGAGTCTAGTCTCAGTCCACTTTACCGTTGTCCGTGATGTCCACCACTGATAGCTTCCGCTCCAGTTCCTCGTCGTCTCGGCTTATAACCACCCCGCAAGCCTGGTCGTCTTCAGTGGCTCCATGATCATCTGGACCTCGACTCCTCTTGAGCATAGTCCCGATCCCTTAACCACTTTGGACCTAAGCTCTCCTACCTTAGTTCTGGTCCCGTCCACCTCACCATGACGTAGCTCCAGAGTCCTACAACCAACATCAACAAGTAAACCGTCACATAGCATCGCATGATACATAAAGATCATCAATTTGCACAATTCAATCCAAACAATGCACAATGCAAAATGTATGCACCCAAATACTGATCCTAAAGCTAGGACCAACCAATAAACACATGTGCACATTAGCAACAACTCCCTGGTCAAACTATGATTGAATTCCCAAAAGCCATGTTTTTCTGGGAAGATGGTAGTACCACAATTAACACGCTGGTACTACCGCTCCCTTGACCGGTACTACCCTCCTCGTAAACCCGAATGGACCTTTCTGAAAAAACATACCACTGCAAGGTCGGAGCTGCCACCTTGCGGTACTACCACACAAACCACTGCGGTACTACCACATTTATACCTGCGGTACTTCCGATATTTCTGAGACTTCCAGAAAATAGCCCAAATCAATTGCTCTCTTTGCAAAATCCTCAAAACCCAAACTCAAATTCCGCAAATACTCTAATCCAAAAGTCAATTACTCATTGCAATCATAAGATGATCTTCACATGGTCTCACAGTTCTGGTTGCGTAACTGTTGGCTCATCGCCATGATTTCTCACTGTATGAATGTTATCATTTCTCGCTGAAGAGACTGCAAGGAGCCTGGACATGGAGAAGTACAATGGGATTTGTCACTATATAGAGACGTATAAATTGTATGCTCTTGTATTAACTTTGGTGATTATGGTAAAAACTGCTCGAGATTATGATGTTCTATTTCAACTGATGACCCACAACATGAGTAGGAGCCAGCTCTCCTACTTGCATTTTTAAATCCACTAGTAAGGTGCCCGTGCGTTGCAACGGAAAACCAAATAAAAGTGATGCATACTATCAAATATGATCTCAAACTGAATAATAAATATCAACTTTTTCTTACGTCATCATGTCTCAAACAAAACATACATGTTTATACTTGTAAATAAATCAAACATCATATTAGTGACCATGCAATACCATTTGTACTTCACAAAAGTGGAAAAGATAAAATGTTGTAAACCATGATGGTATTGAGCATTGAAACTTACAGGTAATGATCTAACTTACCAATTCAATAGTAGATTCAGAAATATTCTTTAGATGTTCTTAGCTCACCAAAAGTTGCATACAAATGAATCGTTGACAAAGTAGTGGCAGTCAAGGTCCCTGTGGATTTTGGTATCTCCTGAAGATTGTTGAATGTGCCTGCCAATCCTGGACTTTTTTCAATCAGATGTGAGACGTGGGTTTAAGGACACCATCACCTATCATCATGCATGCACAAAAATCCTAACTCAATTGCAGCAATCATCATCTAAACTGAACACAAGATTTGATTGGTCTCTTATCTCCGAATTTGTCATGTGAGCAATCAAACTACAGATCCAAGTCCAAATATAATAAAAGGGATGCTTCATTTTTTTGTGAAGGTGGCAAATTTTAGATAGACAAATCTCCAAGCATCCATTCATATAGTACCAGTACCAAGGGCAATTTAGATGATTACCTCAGTTGCTTGATGGCAATGGAACAATACATATCACAAATTAGCTGCAATATAAACATCATCCAAACAAATGATTTTATGAAGAATTACAAAAATAACTATAATTTGTCAATGCATTATCTCACTGAATTCAAATATCCTCATTGCAACTCTCGGCAAAGTACCCTCAACCAACAAAACCACATTTTTTTACTAAGATTGTGGCTAGACTATGCAATGCTGAGCGGCTGTGCATTGTGATATTTACATATCCTAAAAAGATCTTGTCACATTTCTATTGTCAGTCACTGACCAAAACTAACATGATGAGTAAAACGGTATCCAAGTTTTGAACTAACATCTAGTCTAGAAGCAGAACAACCACACTTATACACAAGATAAGAAGCGCAAAACTTCAGAGCAGTCTGCTTGCGCAATATATCATTGGACTTGAACATCACCGCGACAATCCAAATCATCACGAAGAAACCTACACAACACAAACCCACTTGCAATAAACAACTCGCCAACGTTTTTCTACGATTCATGAACAATCCGCCATGAATCACTGTCATACATTCTAATCACCAATCGGTTCATGGATAAATATACCGCAATCCTTCACATCACAACCAAAGTCAGGCATAAACTAACCAATATTCCTACAAAATTTCATCTGATTTACAAAGTCCAAAGGGGGAGAGAGGGCAAGAGGAGGGGTGACAAGTTCGTGCTTACTTTCACGGGATGTGAGCCGGCAGCGACACATAGTTTTTCTACAACACTTTCTTGCAGATTAATTAATGCTTTAAATGAAAAGAAGCTGCCAGCTACAGAGCATCAAAATGCAGCAAGTACTGCCACTATAATAAAACTGTGGAAATAACAAATGTATGGCTTTGACAGTTATGTCCCACGTCTCATTTTCTTTTGCCACAATGCGAGTCGACTGTATGGAACTATGGATAATCAATAGTCAATATCCTCATATTTACCTACCTACATCCATTTCCTTCCAAAAATCAAGAGACGCAAGACAAAATCTGGTGCTATCAATAAAATAAAATAGTTATAAGTTTCATGTTTTGATCAATAGCTTAAAGCCTTAAACTATTGGAATTGGTTCCATAAGGACTGCTATATTCAGTTGCTAGGTAAATAATATGCATGGAAAAACTGCCATAGCCAGACTTGCCACCATTGCAGAAAGGGATTGATATAACCCTACTTGAACTAAGAAACCTTCTTGAGTACCATCTCTTCTCCTTCAACCTGCATGTCTAGGATGGAGCAAACCATTAACAAAGGAGTCTTACATAACCTATTTGAAGAAATAACTGCCTATCCTACCATACAAATATAGCATCATTGTCAGTTGGCTAACTGTTACACTCATCCTAAAAGGTTTATGAAGACAGAAATTTTATGCCAAGCAAGCAATTTTCTGAACTTGAACGATAACAGAATTGGATTTCAAACTTCACATAAGGACAGAACCAAACCTGCTGAGTAATAGGTGCTCCTCCATATGCAACGACTACCCAGACACCAGTCTGATATGAAAATTTTCTTGCCTATAACTCTACTTGAACTAAGAAACCTTCTTTAGTATCATCTCTTCTCCTTCAACCTGCATGTCTAGGATGGACGAATTGAAGTTTAATGGAACAACAGTGTAACCCCAGAATTAACAAAAACAATTCTGACATTATTACATTCAATCAATCTTGCATACCTTCAGGCCAGATTCAGAGATTAATAGTAACTCCCACATACATATAGACTAAAAAGATTACAGCGTATGTGGTGGAAAAGGTATATTCTCATTGAGACATTGGTGATACTATTGTCTGTGTCATATTTCAGTCTTGATTAAACATCATGCTTTCCTCTTTCCCCAATCCATTTCAATCATGCTGGTGTAATAGCAGCTATGCTAGTCTACAAGTCCTGACTGGCCACAATAGAATTTGTTAACGAAGAACACAAGGTCACTAACCATTTGCAATACAAAGAGCTCAAAGGTGATATAAATCCACCTACCACAAGTCAAATTCATCCATACAAAGGTTATCGATTTACCACTCAGCCCAACAACGAATAGCATCTGTATAAACCAAAATAGTCCCAGAGCCCTGTCACCCAAAACAGTCACAGAACACAGAGGTGAAGATGATTCTACCACTGAAATATGTTATGGAAAATGGATGTAGGTAGGTAAATATGAGGATATTGAGTGCCTAGGCTTGGAGATGCCTGTCTTGTCGCTGGCGGCGGTGAGGATGTCGAGGCGCTCCTCTGGTTCGGCAGCCATCTAGGGGCAGAGGAGGAGGCGGCGGCGCGGGGTGGGGTGGGGGGAGGAGGCGGCAGCGGAGCAGAGAGGAGGTGGTGGACGGAGAGGGGGAGGCGGCGGCGCGAGGAGGGGAGGATGCGGTGGCGAGGGGTGGGGGAGTAGGAGGCGGCGGTGCGGGGACGGAGAGGGGGAGGCAGCGGCGTGGGGGGTTGGGGGCGGCGGCGGCGCGGGCTAGGGAGAAGGTGGTTCGGGGAGGAGGATGCGGCGGCACGGGGGTGGCGGAGCGGGAGGAGCGGGGGAGGAGGAGGCAGCGGAGCGGAGGAGCGGGGGAGGAGGAGGCGGCGGAGCAGAGGAGCGGGGGAGGAGGCAGCGACGGAGCGAAGGGCGGCGCGAGGAGGGGAGGATGCGGCGGCGAGGGGTGAGGGAGTAGGAGGCGGCGGTGCGGGGGACGGAGAGGGGGAGGCAGCGGCGCGGGGGGTTGGTGGCGGCGGCGGCGGCGCGAGCTAAGGAGAAGGCGGTTCGGGGAGGAGGATGCGGCGGCGCGGGGGTGGCAGAGCGGGAGGAGCGGGGGAGGAGGCGGTGCGAGGTGGGGAGGCGGAGCGGAGTAGGAGGGAGGGGAGGAGGCGGCGCACGGGGTGGGAGGGAGGCGGAGCAGAGCGGGAGGGAGGGGAGGAGGCGGAGCGTAGTGGGAGGGAGGGGAGGAGACGGCGCGGGGGGAGGGGAGGCGGAGAGTAATTTTTACGGTTCGGATTTTATTTCGTAATCAGATCGAATGGATGAGAAGAGAGGAGTAACGACAGGTCAACCACCAACTCCTTCTTTTATAATAGTAAAGATTTACCCTTTTTTTTCTTAATGAGCCACAGTGCATAGCGTGTAACGCATGCCCAATTTTCTAATATCCACGTGATGAGCAGGCAAACCAATGCCAAATTTTGTAATATTCTACACGAGTTGAGTAGATACAAAAATTTTTAGTCAACAATGGAGTATAAGTTCCCTGACAACAAGGCAAACAGAAGCTGAACGTGATAGTTGATTAGTGCAGCTTAAAAGCCAGGCAACTTAAAAGAGCTTTTTCTCAGCGTTCAGCTTTTGTGGCAAACAGAAGCTGAACATGATAGTTGATTAGTGCAGCTTAAAAGCCAGGCAACTCAAAAGAGCTTTTTCTCAGTGTTCAGCTTTTGTGTTTGGTACTATTCAGCTTCTCAATTATTGTTCATGTTTTGTCCTGTAGTATATTTTTTTGTTTTTTTGGTATTTTTGTATTTTGTTTTTTTCGTATTCCTTTGCATTGTCCGCTCTAGATTAGCATGTCGCTTTTATTTTTATATTTTTTAAATTTAATTATGCCCAATAAGCTAACTCAGCTACAGTAAAAAATCAGCTAGCTACAGTAAAATTTCAGCGAGAAACCATCGCTATTCCGAACACCCCCTAAAGTGAGCCGCGGACTGCACAGCTAGAGTTGAGCTGGAGATCGATGGCCGCCACGGGTGTAGTCCTCCCCGTGGTGGACCTCGCACCCTTCGACCACCGTCAAATCCATCAGGTAGGTCAGAATCCTGCTCCTCGCCTTTGCATCCCTCCTCCTCAATAGGGGTGCAAATAAAGCAGATAATTTTTATCCGACCGACAACCTAAAGACTCACGGAACAAATACAGAAGAGATAAATAGGTATCCGGTACTATTTGTGTTTGACTCCGAGGGAAAAAATATAGAATATGATATGAGATGAGTGATATCCGTACATATATATATATCCGTATATCAAGTAATACGAGAAAGTCTATGTGACTTCATTTAGAAATAAGATAATATATAGATGGTTGTTACATCTAAATAAGCGGATAATACTGAGTGCTCTTCCTTCAACATCTTGGTGATTAGTCTCTCCGTGCTTACTCTAATTGCACTCGACTGTCTAATATCCTGTGTAAAGAAGCAGAGAATTTTCATTTGCCTGACCATCCGAAAACTTATGAAACGAATACAAAATGGAGAAATGGGTATCCAGTATTATCCATGTCCGACTCCGACCTTGAGAAAAAAAACGAAATATGATATAAGATGAGTGATATTTATCGTATCCGCTCTGATTACACCCTACTACTGCTACTCAGAATTCTCGTCTTTGTTCGATGGGCGTGCACTGCAAGAATAACGTGCGCACGCGTGTGTTTTGCTTTGCGTGGTTTGGTAGGCACTCGTGGAGTACGGTTTCTTCTACGTTGCCAACCATGGGATTAGGGATGGCAACGGGTACCCGAAACCCGAGTATCTGATGGGTTTTACCTGATAAGGAGGCGGGTATGGAAAGATATCTTCACCCGCGGGTATTCTAATGGGCAAAAAACTCTACCCATCGGGTATGCGGGTGCGGGTATATACTACCCGTACCCGCATACCCGCGGGTAAAATATACCCGGCCGGGTGTATACTAGAGATTGCAGCGGGTACATATACTTGTGGTCCGTATATATATTCGAAACGAAGCCGATGGAAATACCCGCACCCGTATATACCTGTGCCTCGTATATACCCTTATCAATTCGGGTATGGGTTACCCGTCGGGTATAAATACCCGCGCGGGTGCGGGTACGGGTAGGTTTTTATACCCGGATGCGGGTACGGGTATTGTAGCGGGTGCGGATATCAGGTATAAGTATAGGTTGGCAATATCCGACGGGTATTTACCTGTTGCCATCTTGACATGGGATGGAGGGCACCCTGTTGGAGAGGGTGTTTGCCGAGAGCAACGAGTTCTTCGAGCTGCCCATGGAGGAGAAGATGGCGCCGTGGAAGAACACAAGCCATCGAGGCTATACCGCGCCCTACTCCGAGATGGTCGACTCCTCATCTGGTTATGGGGGGAGCAAAAACCAACCGACCAAAATAACCGAACCTAGCAGAGGCGAATTAACTGACATTTCGGCTATTTCGGTTTAATTAGTTTTTAACTTTGGGAAAAATTGATTTAGTCGAATTTACGCATGGAGTTGTTTATTTTACTCGAACTAAAAATACTTTGTAAATATATTGTACATTCATGATGTTAAAGTCATGAATTAAGAGGCATTTTAATTCTATTATGCTCTGCTTTAACTAATTGATTGGCATAGTTGATGAATAAACTTTAAAATTGTATAGGTAAAATGTGTATTTTATTGCGTAATTATTGTGAAGATAGTTAACAAAATGAATCAATTTTTAGCTCGGTTAATTTGGTTTTAGTACTGCAAAACCGATATTCACCCCTATCTGGTTAGATATTGCATTCCCATGTATGGCGAACTGCTGCTCGTCGTATCAAAAATTAAGTGTAAAACTATGGAATATCACATGATAATTTGGTTCCTGATCAATGGAAATTAGAAAGATTTCAGAGGGTTTGCTGTTAGTAGTGTTTAGCGACGCAAAAACACCAATTTGCAGATATCCACAAGGAAAGCTTACCTGCGCATAGGTAACATCACCATTTGATTCGGCTAGATTGGTCATATTTCTCCACCAAAACATTACCGGGAATCCTCCAATAATCTTGTAGGATTACTTTGTTCGGTAAAACAAGGAGTAATTTAAACCAGTAATCTAAGATTACCTTCGTTGTCAGGTTACCATCACTTATAGGAATCTTTTTTACCATAGAAAAAGGTGTTTATCATATAACACTGAGACAAAGCAACCTTTGTCGCCGTTAAGCTTTTTTTTTTAGATTAAGGAATATAACATTCCGGCCTCCATCATTCACAAGTGAATGAGTACAGCCAATTACAACATACTCATAATACTTAGACTACAAACCACCACACGGTGTACAAACCATGAAACAAAGAAACGGAACTCAAGTCCCAGCCCTATTCCTACCTCAATACATTGCTTGCTAAACAAAACCAAACTCCGCCGCGCCACACGCCGTTAAGCTTTTATCATGTATTATAAAATTTCATATCATAAAATCTAAATTTTGAACATTAGAATTTACAATTAAACTATCAAATATTTGAATTTTGAGTATTTAAATCCTTGTGATTAATAATTTGAGTTTTAATTCCTAAAATTTTTAAGGTCACAGGATTCAAGATTTTCATAGTTAAACATTTTGATTTTCACTTTTGATCAAGCATTGAGGAAGCCACTCCCCCAGATCCTCACTAGCTATATATGGTTTGAAACAACAATCGTATTTTGGAGATTTTACCTTTTCATTTCTATTGTTTGTAATGATATAGTTGAGAACTCTGACTGTTTAGTGATTACGATGTAGGAGACCTCAGGGAGAGTTTCTACATTGGGCCTACGGGAGATGAAGATTCGCGGAATGATGTGAATCTATGGCCTTCGGAAGGTACTACACAACGTTTGATTGAATTGAAATTTAATAATTTATGGTTAAAATTGTATTGTAGTTGATGATGATTTATTTGGTATAATTAATTTTAAAAAATCTAAAATAGAAAAAAAACATATTAGCCCATCATGTATAATACAAATGAATATAAAAAGATAAAAAAAATACTCAAAAAATACTGATAAATCAGAAAAAAAATAAAAATTATAAATAGTGAAAAATAAATTAGAAACCTAAGTCCAAATAAACGAAGTCTAATAGGCTTCGTCATCTCTGAATCACTTTGTTCTTGAATATTTGCATTGTGTAATGTGTCGCCACCTTTGGTGAAGCCTTCTTCCTCCTCCGATTTAATTTCTTGGTTGTCACGATGTCAGAGGCGACGATACCATGGGGGAAAATGAGGAGGTACGGAGGAGAGTAAAAATATACATACCACATGAAAAAATAAAAGAGATACTAATCATAAAAAAACCTCTTTTTTACACCCGGGTGTAATTACACTCTATGTCGTATCTCATAATGTAGGGAGTATCTCACGTAACGGAGGGTATATACGTATAGTATACGAGTATTTAAGACCATCTAGGTGGTATGAATAATTTTTTAGAGGTGGTATGTATATTTTTTTGACATACTCCTTTTTATGTACGTATATGAAGGTATTTATAAAATACGCTAAAAACTATGGACTCTCTTGCAGTTTTTTCATATGATTCACATTAGAGTATCTTATCATTAGTATACGAGTATATCCAAGATGATAAATGAGTATTTCAAATTTGTTTAGGTGGTATATTAGAGATGAGTGTAATTACACCCGGGTGTAAAAATATTTTTCATATATATATATATATATATATATATATATATATATATATATATATATATATATATATATATATATATATATGTATGTATGTATGTATGTATATATGTATATGTGTGTGTGTAGATCATGGTGCTCTGATATGATAGTGTTCTAGTTAATTATATTATATATAGAGAGATAATGTGGATGGATAGTTCAAAAAATCTGATTGATTTAAGAAAGAATTCAGATGACATATTGACGTAATTTTGGACAAAGACATTCGAGTAAGACAAGAAACAAAGCCTGAATGAGTTTCTACATGTGCGTAGCCCTGTTCAAATAACCATATTTTGGAACCTAGTGTCCAATTCCAATGTATTAGAGAGTAGTGACGTAGAATAGTAAATAGTCTTTGTTATCTTCATTCTAATCAAGATGTGATATTTTATAGGTAAAGTTAGACAACCTATGCAGTCTCTAAATCATTGGAATGTGTTGTGATTTTGATTAATGGATCTATGTTGTAGGGCGATTTCTAAATTCAAGGCATAAGTAGCGATTAATGGATCTATATTGTAGAGTGATTCCTAAATTCAAGGCATAAATAGCAATCTTATAATTGTTGTGCTGATTAATGCGGTGGTTAATATGTGATGCTAAGGCAACGCTTAAAACGTTGAAAACTTAAGTAAAACTCTTTTATTGCTTTTCAACCGATAAAATCTTCTTTTAAACAAACTTTTTATGGGGTAGCATTGCCCGAAATTTTTCTATTTTAACCTTTTTTTGAAAAATATTCACATATAGACCCCTGGTAGTTTTAATTTCATTTTTGGACCCAAAGGTCGGCGCCGTGGGACACGGCTCCGAGATAAAACGTCTCGGCGCCGTGGGACACGGCGCCGAGGTCGCGTACCCGCTCCAGCGTGCCGGCATGCGTGGCGCCGTGGTGGCACCACCTCGGCGCCATGTGTCGTGGCGCCGAGGTCGGCGCCGTGGGTCGTGGCGCCGAGGTCGGCGCCGTGGGTCGTGGCGCCGAGGTCGGTGCCGTAAGTCTTGGCGTCGAGCTGCTGAAACCTAAAAGGGCAAAAATCCCCCTTGGGATCTTTGGATGGTTCCTCTTCTATGCTAGGAATGTAGCAGCAGCATTTGGCTCAGCCAGATGATGACCGCTTAATTTGGGACGGGTTGCCAATATGTAAATATTTCTTCTCTCTGTCAGCTTCCCCTGTGCTGTTTACCTTGGTGATTTTGCATAGTTTTGGATAATTGGATCATTACATAGTTTTGAGTCTATTGGGAGAAATTACTGTGTTGAGTAATTGCTGTTAAAAAAAATGCAGTTCACCTACTTTTTCAAATCATGCAAGTGTTGAGAATAGGCGAAAAATGACGTATCTGTGTTTCAATGTGATTGTTTCTAGTTGACAAAGGGGATTAGTGATTGATGTTATTGTGCTAAGTATCTGATCTGAATATTTTGTTTGTGCATAACCGATGGGATCAATGAGTATTGAGTAACCTTTCCCGGTATGAATGTTCATTTGGATGGTCTTGCAATGCAGACGATGATATCAGCCTCCTCACTTTTGTCTATATTAGTAATTACAAGAGTTGATGAGAGGGCTGGGTTATCTTATTTGATCTCGCTCGGCTCCCATACTAGTGAAAGGTATACACAAATACCCCTGTTTAATGTGTTGTTATGGTTGATCGCAGAATTGTTGATGATATGCGATTCCTGCGATGCTATTCTTGTTCCCTCCAAAGTATACACATTCAAGATTTTGATTTCTTGCTACAGGTCTCAATGATCTAATGCATTGAGATTTTAAACTTATAAAAACACATATATGATTGACATCCTGGTGAAGACTTTTAGCTTCTGGCAAGATTCGAAGGCCTTGCTGACAGAAAGGTTTACAGTGTGAATCGATACTTCATTAGCGGCCATTCTGTTGAGCATCTTTGTTTTGCCATGGAACTCAGATCGCTAAAGTTCGAATTCCACCACTAGTCCTAACATGCATGCCTTAGGGAAAATAACTTGCTGGGTCTATTACATTTTGTCTACTGGGTGTAGCGTGGTTGTTTCCCCTTTTTGTCGCGCCCTGAAGATGGCTCCACTACATCCTTCTTCCTGTCACTTTTGGTCTTGAGAGCTACCTCACGAGCTTGAAGCTCTTCCTCCTGACGCTTGATGGCTGCTTCATGTAGACTTAACTGCTCCCGCCTCCTTTGCAGCTCATCCTCCTTGCCCTTCAGACGGATTTGGTCCACCCTCACGCGGCGCTCTTGCTCAAGCCGCATCTGTCGTTCCACCTCGTGAGCCTGAGTCATCTTGACAAAGTATTATCCTTTGTTTTCCACCTGCACTGCCCGGTTACCTGGCCATGCCGGCGACACCCGATCCACCCATTCGATGAACGTGCAAGCCTACGTGTGGCGTGGTAGATGTCATGGATAAAGTTGAAAACGATAACGAAACAAATGATTTAGTTGTCGCCGTTACCACGAAGTCGTCATTCAGGTCTGGACACTTGAAGAACCTACGGCCGTATTTGGCTCGTTGTACTCGATCCGTCCAGACGCACAACATCGTCCGAAAGCCGCAATGGCACTTCGGGCGCTCATGCCACTCCGGCACTCCAAATGGGTCGGACCTCCAGGAAGATATTGTTGTGTAGTAGTATTGAGATGTCTTGAGGAGGAGATGTGGTATGGAAGACATAGGATGCCTTAATGTAGGCAGGTTATCTAGTGCAGTGGGCATAGTCCATGGAGGCATGAAGGCATAGTCCATGGACGACAGTAGGGGCCCCCGTTACTATCCGGAGGTCGTGACCACGTGTCAGCTGCGTCATGAAGGCATCCAAATAAGCAATAAATGGCTCTATGTAGGCTTTTCGAGACTAGTCTCGTAATAAAAGCGGCCCGCCTCGCCTTGTCTCGCGTAAAGCGGCCACTCGTCCCCTCGCCGCACAAAGCTGCCGAGTCTTGTCGACATCGCGTAATGACATGATGACACCTCCTCGGGCCTTTTCCATCCGCTGCAGCACGTGGGGCCCCGTTACTATCCGGAGGTCGTGAACACGTGTCACCGCGCCATGAAGGCATCCAATGAAGCAATAAATGGCTCTATGTAGGCTTTTCGAGACTATAGTCTCGTAATAAAAGCGGCCCGCCTCGCGTCTTGTCTCGCGTAAAGCGTGCCACTCGTCCCCTCGCCGCACAAAGTCGCCGAGTCTTGTCTTGCCGACATCGCGAATGACATGATGACACCTCCTCGGGCCTTTTCCATCCGTGTGCATAGTAGGGGCCCCGTTACTATCCGGAGGTCGTGAACACGTGTCACCGCGCGTCATTTTCTTGGTCCCCGGCCCCTCGTGAGAACTCTTTAAATCGAACGAAGCCCACCCCTTCTCCGTCGTGCGTAAACATACCATGTCGGAAGTCGAGGGTCCAGTCGGATTTGGGTCCCCGAAGGAAGAACTCCCATTGGAAAGGAAGGAGAACTTCGATTCACAGTACCGCCTGATACCAAGCCGGCGTGCTCAACTGCATGGCGAAAATGCGCACACACGACGGACGCGGTTGTGTGTCTTGATGGCTCAATCGATGGCGCGCGACGCTTTCTTCCGATGCCCACACTCGTGGGTAGAAATTGCTAATAGTACAATTTTCATTACTACTTATGGATCCTCCTTGTTAACCGTTCTTTCTCGCAGATGGCGAAATGCGACTTCTCACGCTGGATCGACCCGCCTCACAAACCGCATGTTGCCATGTACGTGAATACATTATGGGAGCGAATATTTGAGTTAGAGGAGCGAATCGAGACTCTCAACGAGGAGAACAACGACCTCCGTCAGCAGATGCAACGCGAGAGGGGCAACGAGGAGGTCGTGAACATAGGAAGCTCGTACGATCCCGGATGTTGCTGCGCGAACCCTAGCTGCATATGTGCGTGCCACTACAACGACGGCCAGCCACGTCTGAGGCGTCCACCTCAGCAATACTCCATGTAGGTGCCACGAGGCTCGCCTATGTTGCTAATGTTTTATGCTATGTTGTACCATGTGTTTTGTTGTTATCGTGTCGTCTACTGCTGGAGAGTTCATGTATGTGCATGTAATGCAATGAAAGTACTTGTCATATTAAAATGATGCCTTAATTGTAGTTAAAATAATTTCACAAGCGCATGACAAGATTTAACACAACAATTGCATAAATGATTGCATCGAAACCATGCGACGTTACAACATCTCAATTACAAAAAGCATTCGAATATATTATATCGTGTTAGTCGAAATTTAGGAGCCATCAGAAACACAAATAACACATGAATATAACATATACACGTATATACAACAAGTAGCTCATTACAAAACCCGCCATCGCTTCCTAGCCTTACCCTTACCAAGTGAATCGCTGCTCGAGTGTAACGGCTAGGCTCGCGGCGGCGTCTGCGTGCCACAGCCGAGTCGGCGCGCCAACAAGCCGAGACGGGCCTATCTCATCGTAAGTACGCTCCACCTCGCCTCGCTGCCGTGGTGACCGCCTGGCTGGGAAAGTGTCACTCGCCGTGGGGACGAGCTCAATCTGTGGACCCCGCCGCGTCGGTTCGCAAGTCCGGTCGGAGGCACGAGTACGCCCTCGCCGCGCTTATCCACGCAACCACAACGACCACCGCACGGCGTAGCCGACCTGCTAGCCTCTGCTGTCCAACATTTTGTTAACCAACAAGATACGAAGAATATAGGTGAACAATTTTGTGAGTGGCTTTGTCGGCTTACCTCTAGGAAGCTACGCGCCCGACGTCGCCGATCGCCCCGGAGAAACTCTCTATGTCCCGACGGATCGCTTGATGTGTTGCCACGCAAACAAGCACAAGAATGGATATTTGGCTATATGTAGAGGTTTTTATGTCTATTGGAATATAAGCAATGAGATTGAACATTACCACTCGGTCCAGGATCGGTGCCGTCTCCACCTGCGTCCCAAGTCGAGTAGACTGATCGTAGGCGGTGTCTTCATCGCCGGAGGACTCAATGTCGGCATAGTCATCTTGAGTCCATTGTCCCTTAAGCTTGGTCCGCGTCGAAGCCTGGTACCAAACTTGGTACCGCCGGAAGTCGCGTTCTTTGGCGGCTCGTCGTTGTCGTCCACGTTGTCCTAAAAGTGTCCCCACTCCTGAACGTACACGTGGTGGTGCTGCTCGAAGTCTGTGACCTTCTTCTGTTGCTGACGATCAAATCCGCATGTCACGTAACCCAATAAGTAAAATTAGTGGAAACTCTATGCAATTAGAATCCAAGGTTAGAATTGAAATTGCATGGCACTTACTTGTGCAAGGCCACAGACGTGGAGAACGGCGCTACTGGCCACAGCTGCCTCATACCAAACTGGCGTGCTACTCTCTGTGGCAGGTGATACTCAACAGCATAGAAACAGATTAGGGGGCACCTCATCCTGTAGAGGGCCTCGTCTATGCTGCACAGTGCGCTGAACTGAATGGCCTCTACCTCTTGCTCGGCGTACGGCTCCCACTTAACCTGCATAGCAACAATTAACTTGTAAGGTACTATACTAACAAATGAAAATCACGATACCAAATGGAATTAACTTACATTGGAGGCCGTGAGCGCATCTAGCTCATTCGTGAACTCTAGGTAGGCACGCTTCGTCCTAGCGTAGGGAACTGAGACCTGGTCCCAAAGATATGCCAATGTCGGACGTCGACGAAGAGGAACCTCTGCGAACCATGGACGAGGAGGCAAAACCGTGGGACGACCAACTGGTAGACGACACCACATCCACAGCTGGAGGAGGTAGAGGCAACCACCTACTGACGAGTTCGCCGAAGTCCGACGACACGCCTTGCAGAGGTGGCGGTAAAGGAACGCCAACACCCCGGAAGCCCAGCTGTACTGCCCCGCCGTGTCCCAGTCAGTGAGGCAGTGGATGTACATCCACGACACGCTGTCCCCCGTTCCGTCGGGGAAGAGAACGCAGCCAAACAAGTGAATGATCCATGCCCTGCAAGTATATGTAAAATGATATTAAATCAAACTAAGTATATGTACAATCAGACGACGAGTTGGGTCGATATCCACCCCTACCTGCAGTAGTAGGCAACCGTCTGCTCGTCCGCACCTTCAGGACACACTGCGAAAGTCTGCCGAGCGTGTGATTGGAACTCGTAGTGCGATGGCTCGCCTCGGCGAAGCTCTCCCGAGGAAGGCCTCTACTCGGGCTCTCCAACCAGTAGGCACGCACGGTCCGATCACTGGACGACCGTGAATGGCGACACCAAGCATCTTTTGAGTGTCCTCGAGCGTAATAGACATCTCACCGAAAGGGAGGTGGAAGCTGTGAGTCTCCGGTCTCCACCTACATGATACCAAAAAGAGGACGACATGTCAGAGAATTTGAGGCGCACATAGCCGATAAACAATGAACATGCAAGTGGAGCAATGGTTTAGGAGAATACCTGTCAACCAGTGCAGTGATGGCCGGGGGGTTGAAGTTGGGCAACCCACGGCGAACTTGGTAAGAGATGACGTCTAGGCCAGCCCTCTCCAGGAAGGGAGTGTACCTCTCGTCGTACCGCATGTCCAGGAACCCGTCATGGGTTCGAGGACGAAGGATGGGCAGCTCCTGTATAGAATACACAAATTTTTTTAGTTAATCCATCAACATAAATCATTAATCTGACAAGAAGTGATGAAGGCGTTACCATCCCCTCCGCGGTGAGCCGTCCTCGGTGGTTCTCCTCGTAGTACGGGTCTAGCAGGTGCAGTTGCGCCATCCTACAAAAAAATTAGAATTTGTCAGTCCAACATAGAAGTAAACAAAAATTTTAACATTTATAAATTATGGAAATAATAAGAAATTAAACAAGAAACACAAAGAAATTGCATATGGGAAAACAACTAGACTAAATATGAAACATAACTTACAACAAGCACTCGTTTGACTAAGTGGCCAATGGCATGTGCGTGAATTGTGGCCAAGTCTACCACATCCGCTACATTGGTTCCGCTCAAAGTCGATGAGAAAGGGGTTGCTCTCCTCGCCTCGCTCTTCCTAGAAGTCGATCCATAACCATCTTGTGTCTCGCCCTCTTCCTCGCTCCACGCTTGTTCCAACGGCTACCCGGATCCGCAATGTATTTGGGCCCGGTGTATGGTGGCCACTCTCCTCATCCCGTAAGGCTCGAAATGGGGAGACCACGTAAGCACAAGGTTGTCAACACCGAACTCCCGAGGTATCTTGCTCGTAGTTAAAGTTGCGATGCCTTGTCCGCCACATAATGAGAACATGGAAAGTGGTATTGCCTCGGTTTACCACATGTGCATGAGAAAGCAATAAGGACAACCTTATGCCTCCTCGTCAGTGGAGCTCTCCATCGGTCGTTGTACCACCCTTTCTAAAACCTCGTAAGTGCCGTGGCGTTGTCAAAACAATGTACCTCATGTGCCTCACCCCTCGCCTTTGCCTTTTCAAGGTGCCGCCGGTTTTGGCGCCCATCTCACTTGTTTACTCAGAGCGCCATTGCATGTGCGTGTCTTTTGTTGAACCAGCAACAAGCTTGTAAAAGGTGAAGGATACGATAGCATTGACAGCATACCACGTATACCCCTAAGCAAATTATTGAAGGATTCGCCATGTTACTTGTTTGAAACTCGTACTCTCCACCACCATCGTCATGAGCCCTTGTCCATTTGTCGACATCTCTCATCAATCCCGTCAACCACCGCCTACCTTCCGAGTTTGTTGCGGTATTAAGTCGCTCCAACTTCTCCGGAAGAACTTGACCTCAAGCATTCGAACGACCTCCTCGAATGCGGATGAAAGTTATCCTTCGTACCATCCTTACGAGTAGATTCTCGCAAGATGCCGAGTACACCAACGGTGGTGCAAAGTCGATACCCCAGATCTGCTCTGACGGCGACAAGTATGCCCGTGTCTATCGATATGACACCAACC
The DNA here is from genome assembly GCA_036346265.1 of Melocanna baccifera. Classification (NCBI taxonomy): domain Eukaryota; kingdom Viridiplantae; phylum Streptophyta; class Magnoliopsida; order Poales; family Poaceae; genus Melocanna; species Melocanna baccifera. The sequence continues at coordinate 15,941,674 of CM070709.1, forward strand.
TCCCTACTGTGGCCGACCACGTGCCTCCGAACGAGCCGCATGAACCATCCCCACCGCCTTTGTTCTCCTCTCACCAAAGCAACGCCAAAGGAACCAACGCGTTGTCCGCGCCACAGAAATGGCTATCGGCGTGCTCGCACTTGCCAAGAAGAAACGCATCCGCCAATGGAGAAGACGGGCGACAATGCCGAAAGGCCTCGATGGATCGAGCAAAGCACCAGAACGCACGGAAGAATATCTGCATCCCATCTTGAGTCCATTCGTTCGGTTTCGGGACGTACTCATAATGCATGCCGGGATTAACCGCTTTGATTGCATTGAAGAGTGCTGGCAACTGCAAGTACCCATCTTCCCAGTCCCCATATATCATCTTCCAGATGCGTTGCTTTGCCCACCATGCTTTCCCATATCTTATCTCGTATCCAAATTTCTCCTTAACAATCCCGGCAAGTGTCTTCACCTTCATATTGGGTTCTCCCTTTGCTATGTGACACAATGACTTGGCAATAATTGTAGAGGTCAACTGCCGATGCTTCTGTTTGAGCTCTACTTCGGCACAAGTATGTGGGCCAACGATTCTTGTGATCTTGAACTTTCCCGTGTCCTTCTGTTTGCTAGCACAAACCCTCCATTTACATGTTTCCTTCTCGCACACAACTGTGTACCTCCGCTGCACATAAGAATGCCTCACCTTGAATGGCCTTTTACGAATCACTGAATACTCCTGCAGCCACCTTTTCAATGCAGACATGTCCTCAAACACCATGCCCTTCTCAATTGTCATGCTTGACCCGCCTCGGGAGCATCTAGCAACTCGTCATCTCTTCCTTCGCATAAGCCTCATGAGAATGCCGAAGATCGCTGAATTCATGAGCCGATGGATCCCGCCGTGGCAATAACGCCTAATCACTCAATATCACTTTCGGCCGCTCTCCAAAAGGGCGGTCATCATCGAAATCAACGGCCCTTGCGATCTCGTAAGGCTCTAGATCATCCACAATTTGAACATCCACACCGTTGGAGTCCCTACAGACTTCTTCAACGCTGCGGATGGAGCAACGGAGGAACACCCACATTATAAATAATGTCTCCCGCATCATAAGCACGAAACGATGGGATCGAGACAAAAGAATGGAATGATCGAAAAGACTACGGTGTTGCTCGACACTTACCGGGATGATCCGAGGGGCCACCACGACACATTCAACTCGAGTGGTTGAGAAATCAACCTCATTCGGGCGGATAGAGCATCGAGCACCTCGTGCACTTCTTCCACATCCACCGCAAGGTCCGTGCGGAGGGTCAAAGGGTGCCTGATCACCTAGTTCCGGTGAATAACCATGAGGGGTGGGATCAATGGACACTTTCCGCACAACAAGGTCCAAACATTGGAACTCATTCCTCATAACCAATTTGACATATTTGTCCCACTGATCCTCACAACCAATTAAGATCAACCGCCTTAGAATTGTGTCTTTCGAACCAAGTGAAGTAACCCTCAACCGTGATACTCTCCTCGTTTGCATGACAATGTAGCTCCTCCCGAGCCCTGGCAACCAACTCACTAAACGACGGCCTATCACTGAATATCAGAGGCACCCTTTGCATTTCAACAAATCGAACATTTCCATAATCATCACTTGTCACACTGCCTCCATGATATAGGGTGACTAGGTTGTCCATCTACTTCATACATAAAACATGTTGAATGGTTACTATGAATAATAGAAGGTAAAGAATGATACACTATATCTTGATCATACAGACAATGAGTGTATGATAGAAGGTAAAGAATGGTTACTATATCTTGATCTATTATAGCAGTTATTGTGTTGCTTTCAAAAGTAGCAAATCAAGCAAAGTAGTGTAATTTATTTTAGTTTAATTGCTAGTTTTGGTACATCCAACATGAGCTAGTCATACATCCATATCATGTCAAGTTGCCCTCCTAATCTGCATAGCTTGGGCCCAGCCCTATGCACGCTTACAGAGTAGAAACTAGCAAAAGATACCGAAAGATAATCCATCTAGTTCTCCTTACAGAGTAGAAACCATCTAATTATCCTAACAGAGTTACATACTTTCAACAACAGATCACATATCATAAATAGTTTGCTCATATCTTCAGTAACAACATTGCTCATATGAAAGAATAACAAAAAAGATTAGCATTTCTTAGGGACAATAGATATATAATGTGAATGAACTGTTATGAAATTTGATGAAGCTTAGTTAGCCACTGGTTTACTAGTTACCTTACCGTAGTTGGCGAAGTTGGTCCTGAGGACGTACTCCACTACCGCCGGATCGCACGTGTATATCGCGCCCCCGGTGCGAGCAATGAATGTCCTGTGCTCACGTGTATATCGCATGTGTGGTAGTCGTGCACCGCCGGATCCGCACGCGCCGGACGTGGGAGGAGGTGGAGGAGGAGGAGGGCGGCGGGAGAGGCCGGGAGAGGAGGAGGCGCGGGGAGGACAGGGAGGGGAGGGGGGGGAGGCCGGGTGGGGAGGGAGGGTGGGCGGCGGGGAGGCCGGGTGGGGAGGAGGCGGCGGGGAGGCCGGGAGGGAGGGGGCGGCGGGGAGGCCGGGAGGGGGAGGCGGCGGGGAGGCCGGGAGGAAGGAGCAGAGGGGCCGGCCGAGGGGCGCGTGGTCAGGGGCCGGGAGGGATTTTGCTCTGTTTAGGGTTTAGGAGCTCGGCGCCAAGATCCACGGCGCCGAGCTCGGCGCCACGACACACGGCGCCGAGCTCGGCGCCACAACCCACGGCGTCGAGATGGTGCCACCACGGCGCCACGCAGGCCGGTACGTTGGAGGGGGGTACGCGACCTCGGCGCCATGGACCACGGCGCCGAGACGTTTTATCTCGGCGCTGTGTCCCACGGCGCCGATCTTTGGGTCAAAAAACGGAATTAAAACTGCCAGGGGTCTAAATGTGAATATTTTTCAAAAAAAAGGCTAAAATAGAAAAATTTCGGTAGCATTGCAGTCAGCCATTCAGCCATTTCCCTTGGAAATCCCTTGGAAAATGAAAGTATATGCTACAATTAGGGTTTTTTCGTGTAACTCGAGTCAATATTATCTGGGGTATAAGGTAAAGTGCACTCTCCTAATTTTTTTCAAATTCAGAGTGACAGTGGGTGTTTCTGCAAGTTTTCAAAATAAAAAATCGGCTCCCCGTTGCATTGTTGATTTCCCAATTCCCATACTGCCCCCCTCCCTCGATCTCATCTCCCAGCTCGCCCGTTCCTCGCGCCGCCGAACCTTCAATCTTCGCCGGCGTCGCCGAACAACCGAAGCCAGCCACCTCGAACTCGTATCTGCTGCTCCTCCTCCACCTCCACTCCACTGGATTGGTTCTTTTGTTGGTAAAGAAGCCCTAACTTGAGCAGGATTGATTTCACCTTGGTCCAATCTATTCTAGTCTTCGCTGTGAGCAATATAATCTGAATCCTTCTTTCTGGGATTGGATACTCCAATCCATCCAGTTTGTTGCTGATTCGTTTGCAGCGTGGTGGAGCACTAATAGCAGATTATTTTCCAAAAATTTTGGTGGTTCAATTGAACCCCCATACCCCACGTTATGTCCGCCGCCGCCGCTGGTTTACTTCTTCAGAACTGAAGTACCGACGGCACTGTTCTAGGAATTTGTAGCTTCCTTCATATTATAGGCCTTCCGTCGGCCATCCCAGTGATGAACATACCTTATGTTAATCATGGCATTATTTTTATGTCCGTAGGAAGGTGATATGGCCTTTGTCGTACCAATTGTACAATTTCGTATCCACCGTTGCTATGTTATTATAAATGTACCGTCTTTTACATACTGATAGTGAAGGATTTATATAACTTGATTTTCTTTTGACGCTTTCAGGCCGAGACACCAAGCATCATGTCAGGAAGAGGTCGTCTGCCACGTCGTTTTATCGAGGATGGTAGGGGCTATGCTGACATTCGTGTAGTTGAGGATCGTAGGGGCTATCCTGATGTCCGCATAGTTGAGGACCGTAGGGGCCATCCTGGTATCCGTGTAGTTGAGGATCATAGGGGCTATCCTGACATCTATGGAGGCCCGCTTGTGAGGGCAGCTCCTCGCCCTCACCCAGCTATTCTAGATGAAGAAATTGAGATGCAGGAGGTCGAATTCCAGAGGCTTATGGCAGATCACCGTGCTCTAGTTGATGAACGTATGGCCTTACACAGGGAATTACAAGCTGGAAAAGATGAGATCCACCACTTGAATATGATCATTGCAGACATTAGTGCCAAGAAGGAAGCTTATATCAGTGATCTTGTTGACAAGAGGAGGAAACTTGAAGCCGAACTTAGAGCAAATGAGCCCTTAAGAGATGAGGTTGTGCAGCTTCGTGTTGAAGTTGAGAAGCTCATTGCTGTTAGGAAAGAACTCTCTGCAAAGGCTGCATCTCTCATGCAGGAGCTGACCAGGGAAAAATATGATAAACAACAGATACCTATGCTGAAAGCACAGATTGATGGCGTTCAACAGGAACTTATTCATGCAAGGTACACCTACAATCTCTTTTGCTGGACCCGACTCTCAGGTACCCCAGCGAGTTGTTCAGAGATTTAAGCTTTTAAGGTGATTGGTTTGTCTTCTCGCAGGACTGCATGCGAATTGGAGCAGAAGGGGAATTTTGAGTTGGTGGAACAAGGAAAAGCAATGGAGAAGAATATGATTTCGATGGCGCAAGAAATTGAACAAATGCGAGCCGAATTAGCTAATTTTGAAGCGAGGCCATGGGGCACAGGTATGTTGTTTGGACCAATTTACAGCATTTGCATTTTCCCATTTTCTTGGACAGTAATATTTATTTAGATTTGAAACTGTATGTGTGCAACATGGTAGGCATGAGGATTATGTATTGGCTGAAATTATGATGCATTTAATGTACATTCTAAGATTTTGTGAACTCGTGCGTATTGCTGCATTTCTTTTTACAATCTACCATCTTCCAGCACTTTGCATGGGTTTGTGAAAAACAAGACATCAGACAATGACTTGTTTTGGTTGTTATCATTGGGATGATACTTCTGTAAATGGTATTGTCAGAATTTTGTGCGTATACCACATTGATACCCATTCTATCCCCAAGAGCCTTTACTTTCGATACCTAGATTTCTTCCTTAAAACTGATTATCACGGTAGTCAAGTTCTCATGAAGTGGATTTATTTTAACATCTGGATATGCTGCACAACATGGGGCCTTATATTCCCAAATTAATGTAGGACCTGTATTATGTTTGAATTTTGATTCCCTTTTCCCATCTTACCTATGGCCTGGACACGAAGTCTGGTTCATGTTGGCTAAGCGAAACATATCTTCATATGTAATTTTTTTTAAAAAAAAAAACTTCTTTTGCCCGTAACCCTGTAAACATCCTCTGGTCATCAATGCCTCCAAATTGTACCTAAGTCATACTGTTCTCACTAAAAGCCTTATATTGTCCTTCAGAACTGCACTATCGTGGATATCAGCCTAGGAAGATGTGCGGCTCTCTAGAGTCTAGACTGGTGGTTGGAGTAGTCATTCTTTTATTGACTGTTAAGATCAAGAGGGCAGCGAACAGCAGGCTTCTTGTACAAGTTGCAGCCGCTGAGTTACTTGATGCCATCTCCGGCGAGAGAAAGCTGCAACCTGTTACATATATTGTTGTGGAAAGGGAGGTGATTTGGGCCTAGTTGGCAAGAGAAGAGTATTAGTAGTAAGTCGGTAATACAAGCTTTGGCCAATCTTTCTTCCAGTGTTCACCAAGGCGCTAGTCGGGCAGCAAACCGGCGCCTAGCGCCTAATCGCTGCCTAGACCCGATTTTCAGAACACTGCTTTCTTCACAAGACAACTGGGCTACGCAGGAGAGCTGATTTGGCTTCAATAGTTCCCTTTCTTTCTATATCCTCTTCTTTATAATGGTACACTATTAGGGCATATAGAATTTGGCGCTGTGGTGTAGGGCATCCTTACAACATTAATCATTAAACCTATATATGTATTTACGGTGTTGCAAAGCCTTAAGTTGCTGGGACTTACTATTTACTGAATGTGTGAAATCTAAAAATAGTTTCTAAGACACCTATTTCAAAGCATAGAAGTTGCAAAAGTCTGTTGTTTCTACAAACTAGACTAAGCATGCTCAGCTGCCGTTTGTCAGTTTATCATTTATGTCACAAATTGAGACAACACCAGTATGACCATAATGGTGTGAAACCTTGGAAGATGCCATCACTATATGCAGCACAAGTATATAAATTAACACATTTTCATGCCCATGTCAACTTGTAAATTACTGCTTAGGAACATGCTATATCTGAATTAATGGGCCTATTTGATATGGATGTGACTTATGGCTTTTGGCTGAAATTTTAAAATTTTAGCTGTTTGCGACAGAGATTACAGAAAAAGAGATACCCGCTTGCGATTTTGAATGGTACAGATGTTGAGTTTTTAACGTGTACTACAATTAACTTGTAGACTCCGTCTTGAAAAAATACTCCGTTTGAAAGTTAGGTACTGTAGAAATGCCAAAAACCGATTTGAGAAGCCCAAAAGAACAGGCCCAATATTGGAAATACGTTGATTGCTAGTACTAAACATATTATAGATGCGCCTGTGTGAACTTTGGAATTGATATATTACGTACACATCCTTTTGTTTTAACTGACAAGATGATACTTATGGTATAACCACATAGGCAAAACATATGTTTTTAAAAATTATACATGAAGGTGGTTCAGTCTTGTGCTTGGATATATACATCAATTAGTCCGCGATGTACTTGCCGACCCTTCTTGAGTTCGCCAGTCTTTCTGGATATCAAAAATTTGAAAATAAAAACAATGCTGGATTTCTGTGTTATGTACTTAGGATATGTCCAAAATGCATAGAAATTGTGTTCTTTTCTGTAAGTATGCATCGAAAAGCATGTATGTTCTTTTCTGTTAGTAGGAAATTATCAGTTATTCCTGCAATACATATTGTACATGTTTTGGATACTCTATTGTCCTTATGTGCAACTAGACATAAGTTTGAAACACACATAATCGACCAGCTATTCTCCAACAGTCCGAACTTTTCCATAGTTGGCCTTCTATATGCCTCAACATTTATCACTGTTTAAAGGGCCGATAAAAATATGGAAAAAAATGACTTATTAGCATGCCATCAACAAAGGTAAAATCAAGACTGTTCCTCATCAACAATGAGAGCATAAATCATTGCTTAAGACTTAAGCACAACAAAGTTAGCCTTGATAGTGATTTTCTCCAAACTAGATCGCCTTTTTTTTTCTCGAACAACGCAGGAGAACTGCGTGTCATTTCATTAAGAAGAAAATATAAATACAAAAGAGGGTCAAGAGTCCACTCCTAGAACAGGGGAGAGAGGCTCCCGGACACCCAACACACCCACAGCACAAAAAAAAACCGAGAACACTAAAAGATTAGCGACTGAAGGAGCAGCTCTTGAAGAGCAGAGGCTCCAGCCATACACCATAAAGAACCTTCAATCGCTCACGCTCAGAAGACCTCTTGGACACTAGGAGAAGCTCCTTCAAACACACATACATTGCGATGCTTCCAGATTTCCCAAGCGACCAGGATAATCAAAGAATTCAGCCCATTTCTCTTCTTTTTATCAAACCCCTTGGTTGCTTAGCTCCACCAGTTAGAGAAACGGGTTACTTCCGGCTAAGGAGCAATAGCTAGAAGTCCCAATCTGTTTAGAATCATTGTCCACACCTGACGCGCAAACACACAACTAACAAGGGTGTGTTGAATAGTTTCTTCCGCTGGTCGCAAAGAGGGTATGAAGCAGATGAGGCAAACCCCTTTTGGCTAATCATCACCGCCCAAAGACCGGTTCTTATCACCACCAAATGAAGAATTTGCATCTAAGAGGTGCCCAGCTTTTCCAAATACGCCTCCAAGGGGCAAACTTAATTGTACCCGTGAAAAAGGAGGTATAGGCAGACTTACTGGTGTAGGAACCTGATTCGGTTAAGCGCCACCGATGTTGATCGAGGTGTCATCTTTGCAACACCAAGCCATCCACCGCCTCCCACAATCAGTAAATATTCAACAAGCACTTGAACTGCCGAGCACCCTTATATCAGCCACCCATCTTCTGTTTGTTAGAGCTTGTGCCACAGTTCTTTGCTTCAAGGTTCTCTTTGGGATGAGCTTGAACAAATTAGGAGCCCATTCAACGGCTGTCTTGCCTTGCAACCAACGGTCAGACCAAAATTTAATTGTTTCACCATTACCCACAAAAGAGTCAACCGCGATATCAAACAGAGCTTTAGCATTAAGAGGCACTTTAATAGGCAGGCCAGCCCAAGGGCGAGAGGCATCAGTCTTTTCCAACCAAAGCCAACGAATGCGCAAGGCCCATCCTAGCCGCTCAAAATTATGGATACCCAGGCCACCAAACTGAATTGGTCGCTGAATGTTTCCCAAGAGACAAGACAGCTGCCAGCATTGGCAATCTCTCGGCCTTTCCATAAGAAACCTCTTCTTTTCTTGTCAATATCCTTTATAACCCAATTAGGAAGATCCAAAGCAATCATAAGGTAGATAGGAATGGAGGTTAAAACCACTCGAACCATAATGAGACGACCAGCCCGATTCATGAGTGAATGAAACAGTGTTTCTCTTTGTCAGCATCACTGAATGTGTTGTCACTAACAATTTATATTTCTATATAATAAAATGAGTCGTTCTCATGATATTATGATTACCTACTCTTCAAGGTGGAGCTTATGGGATGAAGCTGGGTAGCCCTGAAGTGGCATTCCCTACTCCATATGGAGATAATTACAATATCCATGCGGTATGTTCTTGTAAAAGATGACAAAATGAGACAATTTCATTCTTTCTTTATTAGCCTAAGATGATTCCTCGTTTTATTCCGAAATTTACTATTTTTTATCAGGGAATTTCTGAGAAAGGTCCTTCTCATCCTCCTGAATCTTCATGGGGCACATATGACAAGAATCGTCTTCAGTTCCGCTAAGATCACAGCTGCTATATATTCCTGGGAGAAAGAATCACCTTCTAGGTGTTAATGATCATATCACATGGTTTAGAATATCTAATCTACATACTGGTTTGCATTACAATCCAGACTTGTTTGAATGCTTTTAATAATTTTGCTTTCTTTGCTACTCATATAAAATTTGTTCCAACGGTATCCTACTACCAGTTACATCTTGGCTCCATATCATGGTTATATGGATCTATGACTAACAAATACTTTAATATGTCTTGGAGTTTGGAGATATATGATAATACATTTGTCAGTGACTCAGATGTCAGATGTGCCCCATATGGAGCATCCATTCTGAATTAAATGTGGTGGTCTAGTAAACTAAGTGTTGAATTGTACATGTTCACAATCTTCCATCATGCGGTAGATATCATTCTACACAACAAATTAATGAACTTGATGTGAGATAATACGCACGAGTGCATGCATAGTATGGGTCTAAAGTTTACTTCTGATGATAACCAACTGTATGGTTTCTCTCAGTGTTTGTTGAGCAATGATAAACTATGTTAGGGATATTGGCCACTTTATGCTAGATGGTTTCGAGTGTTTATAATTACCAAATATCTTCAGACATGGGAAACCTAAGCAAATATGACATCTTTTCTTCACAGATGATATTTTTTTACATCAAGGTTCACTTAGGTCGAAGTAATTCCCAGTGGTGATCATATATTGTCTAGGTGTATGTGAGCTACTGCATATTTGAAAGTATAGTGGATCAAAGGCCATAATACTGTGAATAACTCTATATCTAGGACCAAGTTTGCCTTTGTTTTTTTGTTCGCAACTTATGGACTGTAGCCTGTACTGTTAAACTCTAGGTAGTTCAACAGCTTAAGTTGTCTCATCTGAATTGGTTTGCGTATGGCACTTGCATGAGCAGTCTTCTCAATTTACAGTTGTCTTGTCCACTTCCAAATCTTGTGCGAGTTTGATTAGAAAAGTGTCGTGTAGGTACTTTGTGCAAATTCTAGTTGTTAAGCTTTTCTGATATTAGCCAGGTTACTTTTGTCTTCTGGCATATGTTGGGTTGTATGTCTGGTGCCTGAAGCCTTAGTTGGCTCTGTTGTCTTGCATTATATTAGAAAACAGTGAGGCTAGTCAGAGACTTGTCAGATACTAGGTTTTCAGCATTGTAGAGGTTGATCTAGAAACTCTTTTAGGCAAGTTTGTAAATAATACTGGGTCTGCACTGTTGCCTCTTGTGCCCCCTGAGATCAGATTAGTAGTGAGTGTGCATCTACATGCCACTTTTCCCATTTATTTTTTGCTTGGCCCGGTGCTGTATGAATAAGTTTGGGTATGCATTTTTTTTTTTGCTTATTACCCACTTGGTTAGCTCTATACCTTCGTGGCAGATTTGTTACCTATTAAGTTGGTCCTTGAAGATCTACGGGTAGGCTATGCAAGCAAAATTTTAAAAATTCTACCGCGTAAAAGGGACCTCCTCTAGTAATAGATCACGGGATTACCTCTAGACGCGCAGACTCGTAGCGGAAGTAGAGTCGATGTGGCGTGTTGATGCAGTTGTAGTCGTTCTAGCATAACGTCTCCTCCTTCAGGTTCTTGTAATCGTCACAAGTTGCAGATCGTCCTAGTGTTGAAGCTTCGCGTCAACACCTCCAAGGTATCCACACGTACGGGGCAGGAACACCACACGCCGGAGTGCTAGCGCCGGCGGCGCGGTATTAGATGAAGAAGGTGTGGCAACTAGGGTTTCGGGAATTCCGAATTCACTTTTCAAACCCTATGCCACCTCCCCTCTATTTATAGGCATCCATCATAATGGGTCTCGAACTGGAGGCCCATTAGGAACTCATGGCCCATAAGAATTCGGATCACTATCCGAATTAAGTCCCAGCCTTTAAGTGTGCGACCCTATAGGTTCACATACACTTAGACATAGCCCGAGTACTCCTACTCGTCCACTAATCGCAGCTGCCCCTTAGCAAGACATGTCGACTCCTAAGTATATGCAAAGATCATATCGGACGAACCTCAACAAAACTCATGCATTTCCCTTTGCCTCACGATATCGGTTAAACTCAAGGCGAGTACGTGTCATCTTTGTTTGGTTAGCTCAACCACTCATCCTTGTTTGGTTAGCTCAACCACTCTTTCTCGATTACGTGACTTGAATTCCCGACTACGGTTAACTCTTTAACCGTGAGTAGCATGGCCATGCATTTCTGGAATCCAATCACTCGAGAGGCCTAGAGATATCTCTCCTGTTGCTTGGAGGGGCAAATCCTATCTTGATCGACCATGCCTCAATGCATGCATCATAACAAAAACCCGAAAGCTAACTTTATGACTACCCAGTTACGGAGTAGTGTTTGGCAACCCCTAAGTCAGTCATTATGCATCTTGAGTACGTGCGACGATCTCAAGTCTTAAGGTTGCTTTTGTCACTGAGAACTTGTTAAGGAGAAATCAAATTATCAAAAATAAAATGTAACCTTTGTTCCATGATTTCTTGTTTATCCTTAGGCCTCCACGATCTTCAGTTGGATAAAATGGACCTAACTCTGTGAATGCCCCACCTCCAACCGAAGAACAGCTAGGAAGCCATTCATATGAAAATTCAGAATGACCTGCCCAAAGCTTGCAGGAAGCGATGCAAGAATCAAGTCAGTAGCCAACTCTTGGCTAAGGGGAAAACCAAGTTTTTCCAAGCTCTGTGTGTAACCAACCATCTTGATCACATGAGGGCTCACCAGACTACCCTCAGCTAGCTTACTTCCAAACAATTTCGTTGAGATCTCATATCTCTCAGTTCTTGCTTGTGTCTCAAACATGCCTTTGAGTGCTACGATCATATCGTAAGCCTCTATATTCTCAAACTGCTTCTGAAGGTCTGAGTTCATGGCAGCAAGCATGAGACAGCTAACATCAAGGGACTCATCACATGCCTTTCTATAGGCATTTTTAAGAGTAGCAGTAGCATTTTCATCAGGCACTTCTGGAATCGGTTGCTCTAGAACATGTTCCTTTTTATCTTGCCTAAGAACGATTCTTAGGTTGCGGGACCAATCCGCAAAATTTGTTTCATTCAGTTTTTCCTTATCAAGTATCGAACGTAAAGCAAAATTGGAAGTAGATGTAACATTTGGTGCCATGATTGACAACACAAAATACACAAAACTAAGATATATGTTCAAGAAAAGTAACTTTTATTAAACAATTTAATAAAGATACTCCCACTAAATACCATCTCTCTCTTATGACATTTAGTGATTCAAGATCCATAATCAACTTATCTACTAGTGAGCTTTGGCATCACTGCTAGAGGATAGGTGAATTTGGTAAGCAACCCTTTGCTAATTATATCTTTATATAACTCTTGTTGTTGGGCAACATCTCTATGTTCCGGCATCCAACCTTATGCCCCAAGGTCCATAACCGTTATGATGACCTTGTCAAGTTAAACCAATGCTTTGCGTGTGAGTGTCTGACACAAACCCATCTAGTCAAGGAGAATTAATGGCACTCTGCTTTAGCAAGACCTACCATTAAAATACATGGCTTTAGATGGTGCAGCTAATTGGGAGGGCATCAATTTAGCTTAATATTATGTGAGAGAATTTTATTTTTACTATGTTAAAAGCATTTGGAGCAATTAAATAACATGCATAGAAATAAATGAACAGAAATATAAAGCCATTCACAAAACAATCACATTGCAGCGTGATATAGTATGGCCCTTTTACATGGTGATCTCTATCGCCGTGCTTCCTGTTCACCATGTCTCCAAGTGGCCAAAACCTCCAAGCACTCCCACTAAGCTATTACCATATGGCATACTAGTAAAGTCTACAAGGAGTGAAGAAGCAACACAAGTCGAAATTTTTGGGACTATGTAGATCCAATCTACTGTTCCATCCATGTAAATCACATCGGATTAATCACATTAACCCTATTCGATCGCAACTCTGATTCGATCGTGTTCCATGGATTTACGTATCACTGTCTGCCCCGATGGCGGAAATCCGACCGGTAGAGGCAAGTTGTGATGGGAAGGCCCCGATGGCGGAAATCACATCTACTATTCCCACATATCTCAATATGCATCTAATCCGAATCTAATACTAGATGGGAAGGCTCTGATACCACTGAAGATCTACGGGTAGGCTATGCAAGCAAAATTTCAAAAATTCTACCGCGTAAAAGGGACCTCCTCTAGTAATAGATCACGGGATTACCTCTAGACGCGCAGACTCGTAGCGGAAGTAGAGTCGATGTGGCGTGTTGATGCAGTTGTAGTCGTTCTAGCAGAACGTCTCCTCCTTCAGGTCCTTGTAATCGTCACAAGTTGCAGATCGTCCTAGTGTTGAAGCTTCGCGTCAACAACTCCAAGGTATCCACACGTACGGGGCAGGAACACCACACGCCGGAGTGCTAGCGCCGGCGGTGCGGTATTAGATGAAGAAGGTGTGGCAACTAGGGTTTCGGGAATTCCGAATTCACTTTTCAAACCCTATGCCACCTCCCCTCTATTTATAGGCATCCATCATAATGGGTCTCGAACTGGAGGCCCATTAGGAACTCATGGCCCATAAGAATTCGGATCACTATCCGAATTAAGTCCCAGCCTTTAAGTGTGCGACCCTATAGGTTCACATACACTTAGACATAGCCCGAGTACTCCTACTCGTCCACTAATCGGCAGCGGCCCCTTAGCAAGACATGTCGACTCCTAAGTATATGCAAAGATCATATCGGACGAACCTCAACAAAACTCATGCATTTCCCTTTGCCTCACGATATCGGTTAAACTCAAGGCGAGTACGTGTCATCCTTGTTTGGTTAGCTCAACCACTCATCCTTATTTGGTTAGCTCAACCACTCTTTCTCGATTACGTGACTTGAATTCCCGACTACGGTTAACTCTTTAACCGTGAGTAGCATGGCCATGCATTTCTGGAATCCAATCACTCGAGAGGCCTAGAGATATCTCTCCTGTTGCTTGGAGGGGCAAATCCTATCTTGATCGACCATGCCTCAATGCATGCATCATAACAAAAACCCGAAAGCTAACTTTATGACTACCCAGTTACGGAGTAGTGTTTGGCAACCCCTAAGTCAGTCATTATGCATCTTGAGTACGTGCGACGATCTCAAGTCTTAAGGACATAGCATACGCATTGTGAATGAAACCAACTGATGACGGTAAGAATGCAACATTCTCGCAGTGTTTCATGGTGGGTCGATCCAACCCCAAGTTTGCTAACATGTGTCCATATTATTGGTTTAATATCTTTATATCTATGACCCGTGAAACATGGTCATCAACCAATACATATGCTAGTCTATTAATATGTGTCCTCATATGTTTGACTAGGGATCATCTAAGAATAATCATCGCAGCAATATAGAGTTTCACAATCAAGTCACACACTTGATAATAAATATTGACGATGTTATTCAAGGAACAAGATAAATTATCCAATAATTCATGAACATAATAAACAGAATCATCTCTATGATTGTCTCTAGGGCATATCTCCATCAGTCATGTCCTGTATTGGATTGTTTACTGGGATCTTCAGCTTCCATACATCAATCAGTAGTGCTGTTTAGCAGAAGTGGACTTCCGATACCAACGGTTTGCTAACTACCAAAATCTGATGTTAAACTGAACATCACTGTACAGACTACAGTGCTGTTGCTAAATTTGAGGTACTATGCATCATGGTTATTAAGTCGTAAAGTTGAGTCGAGTCGCTTAGTGAGCGACTAGGGAGACTAGTCGACTAGTTGACCGACTAGTCTGGACTAGTCGCGCAATATTTCCCAGAGCTAGAGTAAGGGACGAAGGAGGGAAGAGGGGGGAAGGAGAGGGGAGGAGGGAGGCAGGAGGCTGCACTGAGTCACTGGACACTGACCGGAGAAGGCGGCCAGTGTAGATTTGGAGGAGGAGGCCGCAGGGTTTACTGGAGAAGACGGCACCACTTGAACGGCAGTCACGACATGGCGGTGGTCACTAGAGAAGGAGGCGGCGGGCCGGCGGCCACTGGAGAAGGAGACTGCAGAAGATTAGAGGCTTAGAGCAGGGGAGGGAAGAGGGAAGAGGGAAGAGGGGGGAAGGAGAGAAGAGGGAGGAAGGAGAGGGGAGGAGGGAGGCAGGACAGGAGGAATTGACCGGAGAAGGCGGCGGCAGCCACTGGAGAAGAAATGCCGACAGCTGCTACTGCTTCGCCTGCGACGGCGGCGTCTCCATCTTGCTCAAGGAGGCGTCCATCTCGACCGTCTCATCCTTGGTGGCGGCAGCGGTGGTGGGGTGAAGGGGAACGGAAGCGAGGGAGCGGCGGCGGCGCGGGGGGCGTGGGAGAAGATGGGGATGCGGGCAAGAATAGGAGGCAGCAGCATGCGATGTGAGGGCCTGAGGGGGTCGGGAGCGGGGTTAGGGCACGGGGCGCACGTCCTGCGGACGGATGGCCTCAAGGGCGGTTTCAGTTCGTCCGTTCGGCAATCCTCCGAGACTTGGGCCAGGCCGGGGCAACTGGGCAAGACGCTACATGCGAGTGGGCCTCCAGTCGGCCAACCGAACAAACAGGATTAGTCGAGATTAGTCATTCGGACGCTTGACTAGTCGCTCCAGTTGAGTCGAGCTCTCTAGTCGTTCATCCTGCGCCGACTCGACGACTAGTCGTGGATTAGTCGACGACTTAATAACAGTGCTATGCATGCCTATTGTCTTAGTTTTAACTAGGCGCTAGAGTTGCCATAAGTGGTTCCTTCACAGATATCATCCATGCCTATCCTCTTTGTGGTAGCTAGGTGACTGTGCCTGCCTCATTCTGTACAAATGTAAGTGAGAGCTTCAAGGCATGATGTACTGCCCACCACTAGACAAGTTGGTTTGTCTTCTGCTTGTTGAGACTCCTGTAATGTTGGTTCACTACCAAAATGATCCCTAGAACCATGTAAGTTTGGTTGAGATTTTGCAATAACTGTCATTGCCTGATCCCTTAGAGGCCATGTCTATACAATTTTATTCCATGCTCCACTTAAACAATATGGTGACGCTCAGAGCACAGGTTGATCCAGTTATCTATGTTAACCACCATTTTTCTGGAGAACAACATGATGATGTCTATATCTGATTTAACACTTGGGATGTGTATAGTTATCATGTCACACATATGTTCAGTCATTCTTTGACCCCTGGTATCTATGGATTTTTACTGTGCTGTTGTACAATAGTACATCAGGCATGAGCAATTGAGGATATTAAGGGCATGTTCATATTGGTTTTTTACTGATAACTTTTGGCTGCGGTTCATGAATAGTGGTGTATTATGTAAGAAAGACAGTGCAACAAAAGACACTACAACATTCGAACCGCTATGTAACTTACAAAATTGTAATATAATAAAATACAAAGTACATTACAATACGTGAAAGTGAAAAATAGTGGCTGATGGAAGCGGTTTATAGAAACTGGGCGTTCGTATTGGTTTCTGCTTCTGAAAGTAGAAGTCACAAGCAGAAAGCAATATGAATAAGCCCTACGAATACCATGCCTGAACATTATGAGCTCTTAGCATTGGAAAATTTTGCTTAGGTTGGGAAAACGCGAAAGCATTATAGTGTTCTTATGTGATAGTAGCAAATGGAAGTTTGATGCATTCTTCATTATAATGCTCAAAAGTAGTGTAGATTCTGAATAGAAGTTGGCTAAAGAGTGTGGTGCCTGAACTGCATGAGCTCCTAGTACAGCAAATTCTTGGTCGGGTTGTGAGAAGGGGAAAGCATTCCAGCGTTTTTGTGTGAAAGAAGCGGATGGAAGTTTGATGTGTCTTCCATGGGATGCTTAAAACGTTGTTCAGATTTTAGTAGAAGTTGGTTGAAGAGTTTAGTTGATAATCTGACTATATGGATGTATCTTTACCTGTATTAGGTCTGCATTAAATCCTAGCAGGCTGGACTTGATTATCCCATGTATAGTAGAGTCTATGGATGTTTGTTATTTGGGTTCTCCATGGGATTCAATTGCTTTGCTAGCTTGTGGAGATCACTCTGGGATGGGCCAAATTGTTGGCCAGAGTTTGCTGAAGAGTGTGGTGCCTGAATTACACGAGTTCCTAGTACTTGAAACTTTTGCTCAGGTTGTGAGAAGGGGAAAGCATTCAAGTGTTTTTGTGTGACAGCAGGCCGATGGAAGTTTGATGTGTTCGTCCATACGATGCTTAAAGCACAGTGCAGATTTGAACAGAAGTTGGTTGAAAAGTTTAGTTGATCATTGAGCCGTAAGGGGCTGGACTTACTAAGCACATGTACAGAGCTTATGGGTATTTGTTATGTTGGTGTTCCATGGGATATGAGTGCTTTGCTACCTTGTGGAGAACTGGAGATCACACTGGGATGCCTCAGATTGTGGAGATCATTCTGAAGTTTTTCAAATGACACAAACAAGCTGGTGATGGCTTACCAACCACGAGGCAAGTAGTTTCTCCATCTGCAGCAGAAGTTGTACCGAGTTTCTGTCTACTCTTTTTGACGATCATTCTTATAATGCACCTTCCTTAACCTCTAGTAATATATTAACTTGCAGCTTAATATTAGGATATTCGAATCAACCCTAGAGAACCCCATTCTTTTATCTACCGTAGGATAAATGTCTTTTCCAGTTTGAAGATTGTGATTCAAGATCCTGGATCATTGCAATCACACCCTCTGTATTTATGAGCTGTTTTTCTGGTGGATTCCTTTTGAAACTTTATCTTAGTGAAGCTGTTAAATATGCCATCTGTTGGAGAAGCCTGGGTAGTAATGAGCCTTGTTTATTTTCTGGTGAACAGCCCTGGATATGGTGATTTATTGGCTATTGCCACAAATAGGCATCGCTGAATGTGGCTTCAACACCTTTAGGAATTAGAACTCATCATTAGCATTTTGGCAATTGATAGTAGTTTCTTAATCATGAATATTTATTGTTTGGATAATTAATTGCTATTGGATATAACTTATAAGGAAGGTATCCTTTGATACAATCCAGCAAGGATCTGCAGAGGCTATGTACGATCATTCTTTTCTAGAAGTACAAACTAATGCTAATAACTTAGGAGTTAAGGGATATAGTGGTTGAGGCCAATTAAGGTTTTAGAGCCCCCTCCTGGATTACCTGTATTATGGTAATGTTGGTTGCTCTAGAAACATATACAGTTTATCTTGAGACTTTCGGACTTCTTAAAAGGTGTAGTATTTTGCACCTTTTTGGACATATTATTCATATGATCATATCATCATAGGATGGGATGTGGCTGGAATTCCATGAGAAGCTGAGGACAATTTAACCCTACAGATCATATCTTGCAAACCCTGGGGCTTTATTGAGTATCAAGTGTTATTGTTTCAGAAATGGAGTAGGAAACAGTTAATGCTTCATGGTTAATTGCTGTTTCATCTGTCATTCCGTTAGTTTTAGAGAAATATTGTGATATTGACTGTTTCTGTGTCAGCTGTGATGGAGAGGGATAAGCAATGTTAGATTTACTGCTGTGGGGAGATGAGTTTTTAGTTACTGAACAGAGTTACGGAAGAGAAATTGCCTACTTTGGAAAAATGTTATTTTCCCCTTGCATTTTACTTCATGAACCTTAAGGAGGAATACACAAGTCATATCTTGAGAATGGTATTAGCATGTATTGCAGTTTCACTCAGTTGAATTTTTTGAGCACATATGCTGATTGAAAACAGCATCCTTTCTCAAAGTAGAGTTGTGTTGAATCTGCAAGAGGATTACTTAAACACTAGGCCATGATCTCAACAATTTCATGATATGGCAATATATGTAGCTTTCATTTGCTCAAGTTCAATGATTCAGATACCATGATTAACTCAATTCATGGTATGAATTTTCATTCGGATCTGCCACCTACATTTTGTCTAGATTTCCTGCTATATTTGCTTTGAGCATTACTCTGTAGCTGTGAGATTGTGTTGATAATTACAAATTTCCTTGGTATCAAACTCTGTATTCTGGAAGCTTGATATCCTTGTTGCATCTTCTAAAACCTCCGAAGGTCTTTCTAGTGGAACTACACTAGATAGCACCAAACCCCGATTATACTATTTGACTTAATCCTTTTAAACAGTGATAAATTATACACTTTTCAGTATGATGCGGTTGGGAGATGAAAGTGAAACAAGCATAAGAAATTAAAAGTACTCATCTAGCATGTGATCTTTGATTTAAAGAGAGAAAAACCTTAATGCCATCTCTTTTGCTGTGTAAAAAAATGCAATTTTGTTGATATTCCACTGATTGATGTATTCTTCCTCAAGTAGTTAACTATGTTTGAGTAGAAGCTCGGTTGTTACTCTGTTCTTTCCCCTTTTTTGTTTGTTATCAGATCCATGCTTACTGGCATGGTGGAGTATTAACTGTATAAGTGGTTGTGTTCCATTACAGTATAATTTCTATGGAGTGCTATTTTTATCCTACTATTGTGTTTTATTATGTACTGTTTTGCACAACTATTGCGTCCTATTATGTACTGTTCTGCACAACTTTCATATGATTTTCTGTTTTGGCACAAATGACTGATGCAGTTATTCACTTTGCAGGTTGAAATCCTTTGTTGGCCCTTTCCTCTGGCAGAAATATATTTCATTCATGAGAAGAAAGGAGCAGCGACTGCAAGAAACAGTAAATATGGGGCTACAACTGTTGCCCTGCTGATGCCAAAGGTTCTCTCGCAGATCACTGATGCTTTTTGGAATAAACACTTCTATAGTAAAACAGCAGATTGACATATCTAGACATCCTGCAAGAACTCAAGACATGAAATGTCTTACCAATTGGAGATATGAGCAAATGCTTAACTAATCAGAGGAATGCAGAGCGTCTACCGTAGCAACACTGACGGACATGAATGTGACAGCTTGGATGATTGGGTTCATAAGCAGGCATTATTTTTGTTATAGTTTTCTGTTGGGAGGAAGGGAAAAGGATATATGTACTACAGCGCTGTAGAAACTTGCTGGTTGTTTGGAAGCTTTGGATCCGTGTCACCGCCATGATAGTTTCCTTAATAGGGAAAATCGAAAGAGATTATGCTGCAAAAGAAAGAGCTTATAGCTTTTCCAATTGGTGGGTTGAGTTGTGCCAGGCCTTCTGGTTTCCAATTGTTGCATCTGCAGTGTATTTAGCTCTCACCCAACATTTCGGACTGAATCAGAATCAGGATGTGGTTGTTCGGAGTCAGCATCTGGGCGTAGTCACCAGTTGGGCCGGCAATAGAAGAGGTCGGTAGAGCCGTCTGATGCTTCAGCTGTCAGGAATATAATAAGTTGCTCTCTTCGTATGCTGCAGGCAGTGAAATGATGTAAGAACCCTCAGAGAGTTGGGACAGAAAAACTGTTTTCAGTAGATGTGACTCAAGAGGGTTGGACAGAAAAACTGTTTTCAGTAGATGTGATTGAAGGCCAAACTGTGGCGCTAGTGCTAGTGCCACAGCCACTGGTGTTGTGCCTAGTGCAAACTGTGATGATGCTGGTGCTCATGGCAAGGCTAAGCGGCAAACCCCAGGACCTGTCCCATGGACCATAGTTGTTACGGCGGACTCGGTGACCAAGGCGAGTGCTCGGCGCCAGGACGCCACGGCGAGCAGTACCCTCTACATACATACGATCAATCCATCATACACTCCATAGCCGGTCCCCCTCCCCTCGTATATTACCCCCAACTCTTGACCCTTGCTCTCTCCCGCATTCTCGTCTCACCAGTGACTTCTCTCCCCGCCGCCTTCTTTCCCGCCACTGCCTCCTCTCCTCGGCTTCAACTCGCCCCACCTGCTGCCATCTCTCCCCGGCGTCTACCCCCTCCCCCCCCCCCCCCGACCTACCCTCCCCGCTGTCTCCTCCCCTCGCCCGGTGTCTCTACCCACCGTTTTCCGTCCCGTCTCCGCCTAATCTAGCTGTTCACATCAGCCGGAGCCGAGGAAGACGGGGGCCGCTATAGCGAAGCTACATGGCATCCCCCGGACCGTCACAACGTCTAGGCTAATAATGCACCATATACATCATGTTTATGGTGCTTGACTACACAAACCATGTGCAAGAGTTTTGCGGGAAACGAAGTTCTTGCAGGTCCCTGTGTGCGATTGAAGAAAGCAGATGTTTAGTGTGAGATCAGTTACAGTTCTCGAGGTTCCTAGCATAAGGGAAGTAAGATTTCCCCAGCCTCAGGACTCTGCTTAGAAGCTCTAATCCTCTTGTGCTCCATGCATTGTTCGCCCATGTCTCAATGTAATCTGGTATGTTCGCCCGGTTGACTTTTGATGTGTCGGGTCTGCCTGGATTCTGGAAGGTTCACTGCCCTGAACTGCTTGTATCCTGAAGTCAGCTGAACAACTGCGTGCTGTATTGCCGGAAGAAGCTTCTGACATTACAGAGCGAGGATATCAAATACAAGTTGATGTGGATTCGGGTGTCACTACCCGTCGGAATGTCCAGGGAATGAAGCCTTGCACGATGCATATTTGAGATGGTTGCTCATACTTGTGAGTAGTGATTAAAAGTTCGTGTGGACGTTCTGATGTTGCGCGTGCTGTCCTTCAGTCGCGGCGAGGATAACTGGGAGATGGCTTGTTTGTAACGCGGTGTGGGGGAATAGCCTCGGTCTAGGATGATGGGTTGAGGAATTGCTTCATTCCAACGATTTTTTCCTCAGCTAAAAGGGTTAGATTCGGGAGATGTGATCAGATTAACAAGTAGCTACACAAATTAACAAATGATCGCTTGCCATGCATTTTACAAAGAGATAATTGGAAATTTGCCATCGCTAACGGTGGGTTTCGTAAATTTGCCATTTTTATCGTAGACTTCGCAAAATTGCCATTCAGTACATGTGTTTCTTGTATTCCCTGCCATTCTATCATTTTTTATCTTTTTCTTTATTCTCTCTCCAAATTAGCCACCTGAAATACCATTTTGCCCCGGCTAATTAACTCAGACGTGACTCATTTTGACGCCGCTCGTTTGGAGACCAAACGTCGCCTCTGTGTACTACAAAGCCAGTTTCACTTTCACTGTACTGAGGCTAGCCTGAAATAAAATTGGTCGTTCAGTTCATAACTCTATAGAATTAAAATGAATGTAAAACTGTAAAATGCTTGCGACATGTTTGGTAAAATCAATTCTTGTTATGGCTGTTGTCTGGGGTGTCTCTCGTTCTTTAGTTCATAACTCTCCTGCAATAAATAGATTGGGGAAGAAAACTAGTGCTGAAGTAAGATCTCAGACTGGATGACCAAAACAGGGAGATGCATGAATTATTTAATCTGTAAGTGATATGTCGATTCTTACCTTATTATTACTTTCACCTAAAATTTGTGATCATGTGATACATGATTGTCACAGTACTATTGGGCATTTGCAGAAACATCAAACATGAACTGATGTTTGATTAGCCCAGGGGCCAGGCAGCGTCAAAATGAGTCACGTACAGGTTAATTAGCCTAGGGGCAAAAATGGTATTTCAGGTGGCTAATTTGGAGAGAGAATAAAGAAAAAGATAAAAAATGATAGAATAGCAGGAAATACAAGAAACACATGTACTGAATGGCAATTTTGCGAAGTCTACGATAAAAATGGCAAATTTGCGAAGCCCACTGTTAGCGATGGTAAATTTCCAATTATCTCTTTTACAGAGGTGCCCTAAGGTTATCCCTTTACCTAATACTCCACCAATGCTAATATATGCACTTTGGATCCCTTACTTCTGGAGTCTTTATCGGTCCTGAGTTTCTCTACTAATTAAGATATTTATCCGATACTTATCTATTGTGAAAAGAAATAGTAATGTTACAGGGGTAACATTTTATATCTGTCAAAAACAAAAATGTGGCTGACAATTGAGTACGACCCTCTTTCTAAGTAAAAATTTGTCTTTATGTCATATCTATATGTAAAGGGTCTCAACCTTTTTCTCTTTCCTGACCAAGTCACTCTTTACCATCCTTGTATTTAACTCATGCTACTCAACTGCTCCTCTCAGCTGATTGCTCTTTTACTCTTATCTCTTTCTTATATCTTTTCATCTGAATTGGTTTTGAAATATATTTCTAATGCACATCAATAATATATGTTACAGGAATGTAGTTTTTACCATTTAAAATAACTAGGTAAGTGATCAAAGAATAAGCTTGCTTTCATAATTGTAGAAAACCTCAATGTTAATCGTGACCGGATCTGCTACTTCTGTCTATGCTAGTTCGCCTTCTGCATTATAGAGCAGACTTACGATTTAAAATACTTAATAATTAGGCGATTCTTAATTTTATACAATTATTTTCCCTTTTTGGGGTGGATTTTAGCGGGTTTAAATTAATCACAGTCTATTGGTCATTTGTTTAATTTCGCACCTTGCCCGCTGTTATTTCCTTCCAATGATTAGTTCTATGGAGTGGTCATCTAACTTATACTTGCATTTGCTGGTTCATACGCATGCCCACGCTAACGCTATCCTACACACACATAAAACACCAGACACCACACCCTACATAAAAACAGAAAACACCACAAAACACAGAACACTACACTCACACAGGGGCGGACCGACCGGCGGGTCAGGAGGGGCTGGCGCCCACCCTACCCCCGGCCGGAGGGTGGGTACCCCCCATAGCCCCCCTACCTTTGGCTGGGGCGCCATGCCGCCGGCAGCCACCGCCATGTCTGCCACCAACTATCCGGCTGGGGCTGGGAGGTGAGGCTGTGACCCGTGAAGGCAAAATAAGGCAATGATAAACGGATAAACTGAGAAAGTACCAATTTGGGCCGGCACAGCCCAGTAGCGGAGTAGCCAAACACATACCAAGGCACCGACTACTGAGCACCCAGATCCAATTCGCCCAGCCACACGCGGACAGGGGCAGACCGACCGGTGGGTCAGGTGGGGCTAGCGCCCACCCTACCCCAATGGAGTGTGGTACCCCCATAGCCCCTACCTTTGGTGGGCGCCATGCGCCGCGCCACCGCCATGTCTGCCACCAGCTATCCGGCTGGGGCTGGGAGGTGAGGCCGTGACCCGTGAAGGCAAAATAAGGCAATGATAAACGGATAAACTGAGAAAGTACCAATTTGGGCCGGCACAGCCCAGTAGCGGAGCAGCCAAATACATACCAAGGCACTGACTACCGAGCACCCAAATCCAATTCGCCCAGCCACACGCAGACACGCCCACACCACCATCGCATCGGCTAGGCTGCCAGATCTGGACTCTGGAGGGAGGCCGGAGTCGCCGAGGTAAGTGGGGCCGGCCGGAGGCAGGAGGGGAGGCCGCCGGAGGCGCCGAGGCGGGTGGGGCCAGAGGCGGGCCGAAGGCGGGACTAGGGGAGGCCGCCGGAGGCGGGTGGGGCTGAAGGCGGGAGGGGAGGCCGGAGCCGCTGGAGGCGCCGAGGCGGGTGGGACCCAGGGGCCGGAGGTGGGTCGCCAGATCGGAGACGGGAGCTGGGGAGGTCGGAGGCGCCGAGGCAGGTGGGGCTGGAGGTGGGCCGGAGGCGGGTGATCCGTGAGGAGGCAGGCCGGAGGCGGCCAGGCGGGTGGGGCCGGAGGCCGGTCGGGGCGTCGGGCAGAGGTGCTGGGTGCCGGCGGTGAGACTGGGAGGAGCCAGGAGGACTGCTGTGTTTGAGGAGCCAGGAGGTGAGACTGGGAGGAGCCAGGAGGACTGAGCTATTGCTTTTGAGGGAGACTTTGGCAGTGCTCTTTTGCTTTTGAGGGAGAGGACCCGGGACCGAGACCCTGGTACTCTGTGACTGTGAGCCTTTTGCCAGCGAGAGCACTACCAACAGCCAAGAGAAGAGGACAAGAGGTTGATTATATTATTGAAACAGTGTACTGAATTGAAACATTAATAGGTATAAATTATTCTTTTCAATTTATGTAATTGTGAATTGTGATCAATTTGATATTTTAGTGTTATTTATTATCATTTATTGATTTATACAGTTGCAAGAAATGGAGAAACAAACATTGCATAAATATTTTTCATGCAATACAAGTGGTACTCCTCATATTAATGAAAGTCAAGTAAAGAAGGCTCAGATGGATTTTAGTCCCGATGAAATCATCGCTGATCCAGCGAATCGTATACCTATTAATGAGTATGATAATGAAATTAGAGATCAATTCATAAGGGCGTATTTGTTGAGAGGTCCAACCCAACCAAAAGGCCATAATTTTCCTCACAAAATACAGAATGATTGTTCAAGGGCATTTCAACAATCTTGGTACAATAGATATGATTGGTTGGAATATAGTATGGAAAAGGATGCGGCCTTTTGTTTCTATTGTTTTCTTTTCAAGAAGCCTGGAAGGTCTGAAAAATTTGGTAGTGATGTATTTACAACAACAGGGTATTCTAATTGGAAGAAAGCTTTAGGAACATTTGATAAACATGTTAGTAGACCTATTAGTTATCACAACATTGCAAGGGGGGACTGTGAGGATTTTAAAAATCAAAGGGCAAGTGTGACACAAATACTTTCTGATCATGGCCGAGAGTCCGAAATTGCATATAAAATTCGTTTGACTGCTTCTTTAGATTGTGCAAGATTTCTTCTAATGCAAGGTGAAGCTTTCCGAGGACACCATGAATGTTCAACTTCCATAAACAAGGGAAATTTTAGAGAATTGGTTGAGTGGTATAAAGATAAGAATGAGGAAGTGAAGAAAGCGTTCGATAAAGCTCCCTTAAATTGTCAGATGATTTCTCCAAAAATTCAAAAGGATATTGCGAAAGCTTGTGCGTAAGAGGTCACAAAGGTGATTATGGAGGAGATTGGAGATAAGAATTTCTCCGTGCTAATTGATGAGTCACGAGATATATCAATAAAGGAGCAAATGGCCGTGATTTTGAGGTAGTTTATTTTATATTTTTATATTATTCTATTTATTTGTGTAATCATGTGGTTATGTTTTAACTTAGCATAATCTGTGGCAATTGGTATACAGATTTGTGAATGATCAAGGAAAGGTTCTTGAAAAGTTTCTTGGTATTAAACATGTATCAAATTGTACATCTGCTGCATTGAAGGAAGCTTTATTTGATTTGCTTGGAGAGCATCAATTACCAATTTCTAGGATACGAGGGCAGGGTTATGATGGAGCTTCAAATATGATAGGAGAATTTAATGGCTTGCAAAGGCAGATCCGAGATGAGAATCCGTATGCTTTCTATGTCCATTGCTTTGCCCATCAATTGCAGTTAGTGGTTGTGACTTTTGCAAGTTGTAGTAGAGCTATTGCTGATTTTTTTCAACTATATTCCCTTGATAGTGACCACTGTGAGTGCATCTTGTAAAAGAAAGGATGCATTGCTTGCAAAGCATCAAGATGTCTTGTTAGAGAAGCTAGAGAATGATAAGACTGTCACTGGCACAGGGTTGCATCAAGAAATGAACCTAGCTAGACCTTCTGATACTAGATGGGGCTCTCATCTAAAAACTATACTACGTATTTACCAAATGTGGGAGGCAGTATTAGAGGTACTAGAGATTGTGAGTAAAGATGCATGTCAACCATCAAGTCATGGTGGATCATCTGGATTGATACAGAAAATGGAAAGCTTTGAATTTGTTTTTATCTTGCATTTATTAATAGACTTACTAAGCATTACAAATGAGCTATCACTTGCTTTGCAAAGGAAAGATCAAGATATTGTTGAAGCTATAGATTTGCTTGTAGATGTGAAAATGTGTTTGCAGGACATGAGAGACAATGGATAGGAGCCATTATTCCAGCGAGTAAAAAGTTTTTGTGAATCAAATGAGATTCATGTGCCAAATATGGAGGAACTCATTCCAGTTAGAGGTATGTCTGTACGTAGGAAGCATACAGTGATTTACCATCACTATTTCCATGTTGATATTTTTATTACTGCTATTGATGCCATTACATCAGAGATGAACCATCGGTTTAATGAAGTTTCTTCAGAGTTATTGGTATGCATGTATTGTCTTGATCCAAGAGGCTCTTTCTCTAAGTTTGATGTAGATAAGCTTGTTCGACTTGCTGAGATTTATGCTGATGACTTGACATAGCTGACCGTTTATTGTTAAGAAATCAGCTTCAAACATTTGTTCTTAATGTCAAGAGAAGTGTAGAATTCCATGGATGTGGTGATATTGCAAAGTTAGCTCAAAAAATGGTTGAAACAGGAAAAAATAGAACATTCCCATTGGTATATCGCCTCATTGAGCTAACATTGATCCTTCCAGTAGCAACAGCATCTGTTGAAAGAGTCTTCTCGGCAATGAATATTATCAAGACAGATTTGCGCAATAGAGTAGCGGATGAGTGGTTCAGTGACTTGATGATATGTTACACTGAGCGAGAGATTTTTAGAAACCTTGATGATGATAGAATTAGAAAACGCTTTCAAAGCATGAAATCTCGTAGAATACTATTGCCTCGTACTTGCACTACTACTACTCAATCCTAGTTACTGGTATGGTTCATCCTTTCTTCAATCTTTATAATTATTCACAAATCACAAATACAATTTCTGATTTCATCACTAAGTTTACTAATTTTGGTGTGCAGATAACTGCTTACCAGTGGCCTGCTGCTTACATATATTTATGGGCATTACAAGGCACATTATCTATTATTAAGGTACAATTTTTGTTATATTTTGTATTCTTACTATGTTCCTATTCTAATTATGTATGATTTTGGATTGCAAGATATAGTTCACTTTATATTTAGTGTGTTTATCTTTTATACATTATGTCCCGTTAGCCTCCCCTAAAATTTGGTTCTGGATCCGCCACTGCCCTCACACCAAATTCAAACACCAAACACACACACAACACACCACCCCAACTCGAGTGCGCTATGGGCGCGTCGGCTCGGCCTCGCCGTCGGTCGGTGGATCACCACCGTAGCTCCTTGCAGATTCCCTGCACACTGCCTCCAATTCTCCTTCGTTATCAGTTCTTCTACTCTCGGTCTCAGCTAGGTTTTCTTAGCTTGGGTGGTGTTGCAAGCGCGTCGGCCCAGGCTCGCCACCGGTGAGTTCTTTGGTACTTCCCCTTGACTTCCTCCTTTGATTTTGCTAGCTCTCTTGCGACTTGGTTTGGTTCCTCAGGTGGTTTTGGGCACACCGCCACCGGTTTGCGGCTCTTCGCCAGTGGCCTCGCCGCTGACCTCCTGGCTCCCCTCTTCAGCTCCCTCGGCCCCCCCTTGGCTCCCGACATCTACAGCAGTCACCGTTGGCTTGTTTTCCGCGAGCTCGGCTCAGCCATGGTCAAGCCCTATGGCTCCAGCTTGCTATGACCACTACGGCTTCTCGGCTCCTATGATGCTCCTACTTGCTCTTCCCTAGCTGATCTCGGCGCTGGCTCCGCCGATTTGACTTCTTCCCCTTCCTACCTGAGATGGTTTACTCTACCCATTTTTTACACATTTTGATTTTAGTTACCATTTTTTTAGCTTGTCTTTATACGCATGAATACGCAACGGCTTGGGAAGGCCGACGGTTATGCCGCCGTGACGGTACTTGGTGGTGGGTTGCACACGCTGGGAAGCATGCAATCCCCCAAGGGTACATGGTGATTTTTCATGGGCTTGCCGCCATGGCGTTGCGGCCTTACCAGCCAAGGTACAGGGCTTTTCCCCTTCTCCTCAAGCCATCCTACTTGGCTGATTCGGTTCGTTGTCTGGTGTGTACCGTGGTGTTTGTGCTCTACCGTGGACAATGGGCAAAATGGAAGGTGAGGGACCTACTTGCTTGTCAGACTAGAAAAGGAAATGGATGATGACGAAGGTCGTGGTGGTCGTGATGTCGTCCTCACATGTTCGTTGGTTCGGTCTTCTCTCCTTCGTCTTCCCCTGCACCCTTAGCTCCTCTCCTCCGGGCTCTCCTCCTCACTGTCTTCGTGTGGTCATGGACTTGGGTGGTGGTTGTGCTCGGCTTGTTCTTTGCCTTTGGCTGAGCAATGCAATGGTCAGATGGTCTTTTGCTTTGCCTTGGGTTGGCTTTCGGTTAAGGAAGAACAATGAGTTGGGATGGGAAGTGAAGGCCCTGTGTGGTGCTCTCGTTTGGCTACCTTACTTATGAAGGAAATGGTTTGTCTTTTTGGCCGTGCACTGCTTACTTGGTCTTATCTCTATTCCCCTCTTGCTTGGATGTGTACTGGTCGGCTATGCAATGATCTCATCTCTTTTGCTCTCTTGGGCGGCTCTGCAATGGTTAAAATACCAGGCCCTTTGGTCCATGGGGAGGCTTTGGTACTATGCTTAGTTTAATACTAGGTGAGATAAGTCAGTAAAAATTACAGTAGGTGTTGGACTGGTTTTTTGTCAAATGGTGAGAGGTGTTGGCTGGCACTGTACGGTCTTGGTATCTCGATGAGCACTAATTGATTTGGCATTTTAAAGTTGAACGGGTTCTAACGGCAAACTACCTTTATTTCTTTTTAGTTTGCATTGGATTATTTTTATTCTTTTCATTTGGACTACAAAAGAAAAACACCAGGTTTTAATTTGGTCTTCGGAACGCTACTGCTCGCCGATCATGCAAAGGAATGTGCGAACCAATGGAAATGATGCAAATGCAATTTTATTATTTTCTATTTTAATGTAATTGTAATTTATTTACTTTAAGGTGCACATTACATTTTTGTAATTATTCAAGTTTTGTAATAATTTGGTTTGGCTTGCAAGAGCTATGCTTAAATTTTTTTGTTCTCCACTGTGTTGTAATTTATTGTGTCGGTGGTTAAGTACGGGTCCGAAGACTGGGTATAAGGCACTCGTCCTCATCTAACTACCTACAGGGCTCTTCCTTGATGAGGTAGAAAGACTCTGAGATTTATTTGGAGAATCTTTGTTTATTTATTGCTTGATTATAAATGATGTAGCTTCTCTATTTATATAGATAATGTTAGCTCCTAACAATATGGAAACCAACATAATCTAATATAACCAATCAACTAAAGATAATATACATCTATTTATTCCTGGTATAAAGATATATACCTAATTATTCCTAATACGAAGATACGAGCACAACTATTCCTAATAAGTTTGCTACAGTACATATGGGCACTGTTCACATGAAAAGTGTGTGTGATACTATTTGTCTGATTGCTACAGTGCCTCACCAGATCATATCTGGTCATAGCATAATTATTTTATTTGCCCTTTAATTACTGTTAAATTAATTTAATTATACTGTTATTGTTAATTAAGAGTTAGGGTTATTTCACTCACCCACCGTGTAGTCATCACGTTCACGTGCGTCCTTACAGCCGCAGTGCCGCAAGCATCCAACCTTCATTCGGGGGGGGATAAAACGCAACATATTGTTGCATGTAGAACGGGGTCGTTTTCTCCAACATGAATTTTACAAAGAAGTTGAAGTGGATGTTTTTTCTCAGTAGAATTTCAATGAAATCAAAGGAATAGGAACTCAATTCTATGTTTTTCCTATAGTCAATTCCTACGTTCCAAGGGAGTGAACAACAAAAATTTCCTAGAGGATTTGATATACTATAGTTTTCCTAAAAACCTCAAATCCAAAGAGGCCTCGAGGAATTTGGATGGCAGACAATTCTTTCACTTAGGCTTCCATTCCTAGGTTTTCTGATTCCTACATTATTTTATCTGAAATTCATCCAATCCAAACGAGGCCACAAATGTTGGGTGTTAATCTTCACCTCAAGAAAATGTTGGTTAATCAGAATGACGTAAACATTAGTGCCCATTGAGCAACTACAGCATGGACATTTTTTGGGCTCTAAGAGAGAAGGCCTAGAATCTGCCTCTAAACACTGTATACAACAACCTCCAAGCAATTTTTCTTGGCATTGCTCCTAGTCCTGGAGGCACCTCTATCCAATAGAGATGCAATCGGAGTGGGTAAGAATAGATACCGGTCATCTTGTTTTTTTTTCGTATTTTTTTCTCAGATTGGAGTCGGACACAGATAATACCGGATATCTATTTCTTCGGTACGTATTCATTCCATAAGCCTTCGGATAGTCAGTCGGACAAAACTTTTCCGCTTCTTTTGCACACCTACACAGGACATTAGACAGTAGGGTGCAATCAGAACGAGTACAGAGATACTAATTGTCAAGATGTCAAATAAAAAGCACTTAGTATTTTCCGCATATTTAAATGTAGCAATACGTCTATATGTTTTTTGTTCCTAAGTAAAGTCATAACAGACTTTCTCATATCACCTGATATACATAAACGAACGGATATCACTCATCATGTATCTTATTCCATATTTTTTTATGGAGTCGGATACGAATAGTGCCGGATACCCATTTATCCCTTCCGTATTCGCTTCACAAACCTTCGGTCAGTCGGATGGAAATTATCTGATCTGTTTGTGCCCCTACTAACCAATAAAAGGGTGGTTTCTTTTGGGGCTTGATTTTGGCTTTTGACTTATGTTTTTTAAATTCTGGTTATTCACAAAAGACAATACATAGAGGAAAACAATCATATGTGATTTTGACTAGTATAACTAAACTCGGTACAGTATGTACTATAATCTACCTATTGACCCCGTGTTGAAAAGAGCATGTTAAGCTACTTAATATATAGTAGGAAGTGATAAATCAAAATAAAAAAGAATCCAACCAAAAATTTTGCAAATCCCACCTGCCACGATAGCGAGAAATAGAATTTTTCCTGTTAATTTAGACATGGCTTGTGCTAATTGTGCCTTGTTTTAGAAACAGTAATCCTTCATGTATCGCTAAAAACTAAAACTGTGTTAGGCTTAAAGGCTACATGCCAAACTTGTTAATACCATTTTGGTACCAAACGGTACGTATCATATTATCATCTAAACCGGTATAAAGTACATCTACATATCGTCCCGATCTAAATACCAGCCAATACCGGTCATACTGGCTTGATACCAGTCAATACCAACTATACCGGCTTTGATCCAGTCGATACCTACAGAATTGATAATACCGTCTATTGAACTATATATTATATTAGATAATACTACTATGTATTTGAAATAATATTACAAGTGATATTTGATATACATATCTTTACTACTTAAAAAAAAGGAGTTGGTGATTGGTCTGTCCTCACTCCTTTTTTCTTAGCCATTGATCTAATTATGTGATAAAATCTGATCCGTCCATCTCGAAGTCCCCCCTCCCACCCCGCGCGCCGCCTCCTCCCCTCCCTCCCACTCCGCTCCACCTCCCCACCCCGCGCCGCCGCACCGCCTCCTCCCTACCCCGCGTAGCCGCCTCCTCCCCTCCCTCCCAAGCGCCGCCACCTCCTCCCCTCCCACCCCGCGCGCCTCCTCCTCCTCCCCCACCCCTCCGCCTCCACTCCTCTTCACCCCGCGCCGCCGCCGCCTCCGTCTCCTCCCACCCTCCGCTCCATCGCGCCTCCATCCCCACCTGCGCGCCGCCACCTCCTCCCCCCCCCCGCCGCCGCCGCCTCCTCTCCTCCCTCCCACCCCGCGACGCCGTCGCCTCCTCCTCCTCCCCACCCCGCGCCGCCGCCTCCTCCCCTACCTCCCACCCCGCGACGCCGCCGCCTCCACTTCCCCCACCCCGCTCATCCGCGCCACCGCCGAGTCCTCTCCCCCCGTTGTGCAACATGTCTCCGTTTCCTACCGATGCTCCTCCCTCCTCCCCAGGCATGCTTGGATCTAGACACCCCATCCCTCACCGCCGCCGCCTCAGCACCGGTCGGATCTGGACGACCCCTCCCCCACCGCCGCTTCCACCGGCCGGATTTGGTCGGACCCGTGTGCATGTACGTCGTCGCGCTGGAGGCGGGGAGCAGCGCCGATGACCGTGGTAGTGGAGCTATTGCAGTTGCTGGTTGCCAACCGTCGAGCTTGAACAACGTGGCTGCAAACGCAGCAGATGCAAGCAGAGACGTGTTTGACTGGCAGTTACACTGAGGTGCGCTCGTTTCCCTATCCCTTCTTTTGTTCTTCTCCGCCTCCCATCTCTTCTGACATTCTCCTATTTCTTCCTCCGTTCCGCCCCCGTTGCCTCCTTCTCCCCCGGCGCTGCCGCCTCCGTCGCCTCACCCGACGCCGCCGTTGTTGCCTCAACCGACGCCACCGGGAAGGGCATCACCTAGCTGTTCCCCATCTAGGTACGAGGTGCTGGCAGTCTTTTTATTTCTTTCAATTGTAGCGTAATTGTTTGTTCCTAGAATTGTCTGTTGACTGCAAAAGTTGCTTCCTCTTTTGATACAACTTGCAAGGGAACTGGGTTGACATTCTTGACTGGCCCATATTCCATTACATTGTCATGATTGGACCATGCATAACCAGAAGGCATAATGTTATTGTTATAACATGTTGGTCATTGTCCAAAACAAATTTAGTGTTAATATGGGCTACTCTATAGTTAAATACCAATTTGGTAGCTTCAAAGTGAAGAGGTTGCATCAATATAAGGTAATTTGGTAGTGTGCTAGGCTGACCTAGAATTATGCTAGATAGATAAAAACCCAACATTTGCTAGAAATGATGGTCTACTGTTTAGTTTATTTTAAAAAATGATTTGTACCATTTGTCGTCACATAGTAAGGTAATCATTTTTTTTGTCCATCAGCTAATTAAATTAATTATTGCTCTTCCATTATCTTGTCTATTTTCTTTCTTAAATCCACATTCTGTTGCTAAGATGGGAAAAAAAGTACGTATTTGTCAATTTGCGCATACGGTTTCTTATAGTATTTTGTGCATTTTCTCCCGTGCTGTTTCATCATTCAATGGTAATAGTACATATTTGTCAAAGAATAGAATATCACCTAACTCTTTTTATGTTCATTTGTTTATTTTTTGTTCCATCTGTTTTCATAGGAAAGGCTTCTCCGAGTCTGAGATAAACTTGCTCAGGGAGGTAAGTCGCATGTCAGAGCAAACTTCATGTTATGGTTTTGAGGATTATCACTGTGCTACCTGATTTCCATAGCAACGCATGGACTAACTTCTAAGATATGTTTAGGTTATGCACAGATCTGAGATTTATAAAGTAACAGCTTTGTTTCGATTAAAGTGCTATACTTCAATATGATGGGCCTATCTGATATTCGAGTGTGTCATCACACCAAATTAACAAACTGCAATAGTGTTCCCTTTTGTGCTTGTTATCAAGAACAGTTTGTGCTTTAATAGCATCATTTGTTATTGTGCTGCAGTGGGCATACAAGTTGTGATAAAGCCAGAATATCGGATAACCCCTCCTGTAAGTCTTGTAATTTATTATTCAATTAATACTTTGTTGTCTTCTCTTATGCAAGAGCTGTTAATCTGCTTTGGTAATGGTACCGGTTTTTCTATATAGTAAGAATCTTCTCAATAATCCGGTGTAATTCTTAGGCTTCCATCCATCCTCTCCTTGATACTGAAAACATCAAAGATTGCTCGCTACCAGTAGGTACCAAATACAGGTGTAAGCCATGACATCCTATTAGAAACAACTATAGGGAAAACAGTATGATAACCACGGAAACATAACTCCACATATATATGGACATCCATACACTATCCTAATGTTACAGAACCATAATAGATCAAAGATCTTTCCAAGGTACACTCCAAATCTCCAACTATAAATGCAGATGCATAATGGCCAGATTCTGCAATAACAATTATCAGTGACACTTCAGACTATCCTAGAGAGGTGCTTTTTCACTCTACCAAATGAAAATTGTATGAATCATAAAGTAATTGTGGTTAATAATGACTAATGACCTGTGCAAATCAGCTCCTCATTTGTTTTAAAACTACAAAATTTTCTTTTTGGCACAATTAGTAAGTATATGCATTCTCTACAGAGACATTATAACAAAATCTGTATTGGTTGTTAGTAAGTTAGCATTTTTTGCTCCAGTGCAGATCTGCATTTTTTTGCTCTTAGCAGATATGCTCATTGGCACAATTAGTAACCTTGATTCGCATCACCTGGGTATTGGTTGTCACACCATATGCATGCCTCTCAGGACAGATCTGCTCTTCGCCAGGTAGAGGTTCATAATCAGTATTATCAACAAGCACCTCATTCCTGATTGGAGTATAACCTGGATAGGGATCCACAGATAAACCACCATGAGAATTCCAAACAAGAACTGCAGAAGATTATCCCCCCGTCGAAGTGTGGAGCTCATACAAAAGAAAAAATCTGCAGCGTTTGATCAGTAAAGAGATTGGTTTACTTAAAAAGTTTAATGAATTAATTTTGTATTAAGAGCTGCAGTTGTAAGTCTGCCAATAGATACTATGGTGGTTGGTGTATTTTTTTCTTGATTGTGATCTGCCTGCAGGCATGGTTTTTTCTGGATAGAGAAACAACTAAGAACATATCACTAGGAACATATAATGGCTAGCCACTTTTGTAGCTGTAGACCTGCTATTATGCATAGACTTGGGATTATCCAGGTTTCTATAAATAACTTCACCGTTGCTATTATCCAACAGTGGTGGATGGGCGTCATGGTCCAAAGAAACCGCGCACTAGTAATATACCACATGCCCTAACTGGATTCTTTATACATGACGCATCCAACGTTGCATGCCAGAGTTTTTCATCGTCAGACGATGAAGATGCGTCTAATCAAACACATATGTTGTGTACATTTCCATCTCGTAGTACTGTCACGACAGGGGTATTGCTACAAGGCGATTGCTCAAATAGTAGGTTGTTTTATGCACATATGTTCTAATGGTACGCACTTTATTGCACATTCTATTAGTTATTAATTAGATGTCTTACAAACTTTAGGTAGGAATCGTGACCATGATGTGGCAGCGAGTTCTGCTACCATACCACCAGAGCAAACACAACCAAGTCATGGTCAAGCAGAGGCTCGCATGACATTCGAGCAAAATGGAGCGAGACGTAGGTATGCAGCTCCTACACCAGAGCAAAGGCTAGCAAGACGAGAACGTGAAAGAGCATGACGTCAAAGTTTAACACCCGAACAAAGGGAGGAGATTAATGTCCGTCGAAGAGCACAACGTAGAGCACGAGTTCAAAGTTTAACACTGGAGGAGCGGGGTGAGATTAATGCCCGTCGAAGATCAGCCAGGTGAAGCATTACATCTGAGGAGAGGCAAGCATTGCTTCATGAACGTAATGCAAGCTACGCAACCAGGAGAGATACCCTATGCACCGAATCAATTGCAATGCAATGCACACATTTAAAAGCTTCATCGGATGTCAATCCATCATTGATCTTGCACGGCTTTGCTACTGCTGATCTCTCAACACAATCATTTATTACAGATAATGGTAATAACTATATTCATATTTATCGTCCCAACTATAAAATTGAACCATTATTATCCTACTCACACAAAATGACGTGTGCTCTAGAAACCATCGTTGAGGACGATATGGATGAGGAGTACTACATGTTCGTTGGTGGAGGTATTTGAAACATCGTTTCTCTCTTATCTATAGAATCCAACACCTATCATCACCCCTTCCCTTTAAATACTTGCAGATGGCGACACAATGGAAGACACTGACTTTGATGAACCAGCTGATGCCTGTCCCACCGGATCAAATGTCCTAGATCCCTACGATCATGTATACAGCAATATACCCAATAGCATGCACGTGTTGAAGCCTAAGCCAGACTGCGCGCACTGCCATGCGAAGAAGTTCCAGTATGAGTCAAAGGGTTTTTGCTGCCGAAATGGTAAAATCAGTCTGTCGAACCCAGAGCCAACACCAGAACTCCGTAGGCTCTGGTCAAGTGCAGATCCTGATACCAGGCATTTTCAAGACAACATTAGATTCTTCAACGGTCACTTCTCCTTTACTACTCTAGGCGTTAGTCTTGATAAGAACTACATCAACATGAGATCTGGAGTGTACACATTTAGAGCCCATGGACAAATTTACCACAATGTACATTCCTTCGGTTCGAGTGACTCTACTCCAGAGCATTTGGAGCTCTATTTCTACGATGATGACCCTACTCTCGATCATCGATTTCGTTACTCCCCTAGCCTCGACCAGGAAGTCGTGAGGACGCTTGTCACCACTCTTCGGGACAACCCTTACTCGCAGAATTTCCGGAGCCTAGGCCAGGTTGAAAACCTCGAGGAATATCGTGTCTCACTAAACACGGACGTAAAGATGGACCAGAGAGTCTACAACAGGCCGATAACATCGGAGGTGGCCGCTGTGTGGGTTGAGGGCAACGGAAAACCCAAAGAATTCAACCGTAGCGTAATCCTGTACTCTAACAGTAATGAGAAATATAGTATCAAGCCGTACTACGGATGCTACGACCCTATGTCGTATCCATTGTTCTTCCCGAGAGGGGAGCTCGGCTGGCATCCACATATTCCAAAGCATGGCGTGCCCCTTGAAGCTGTAATCCAAACATGTGAAAATAGTAACAACGAGGGTAGTGACGCGGATCAAGGTTAGTCTTATGGTGAACATGGCATTTGGTCATTGCTGATGTCTTGCTTAATTATGCTTGACCTAACATTTTGTCCCACTCGTGTGCGTAGATACAAATAACCGACTTTGCGTGTCTGTAAGAGACTACTACTGCTACAAATTCCAAATGCGTCACGGGATATTCAATGCCTTATTATATGGCAAGCGCCTATTCCAGCAGTATGCGGTCGACATGTAAATCAAGGTGGAGGGTACAAGACTGGACTACTTTAGGCAACACCAGAAGGAGATACGCGCAGACTTGTATAAAGGCTTGGTTGATAGCATAGAGTCTGGAGAGAGCTGTGCGCATGTTGTAGGCAAAAGGATTGTGCTCCTGGCATCATTCATTGGGGGCGATAGAGATATGAAACGAAGGTTCTTGGACGTTATGGCCT
Source organism: Melocanna baccifera (assembly GCA_036346265.1). NCBI lineage: Eukaryota > Viridiplantae > Streptophyta > Magnoliopsida > Poales > Poaceae > Melocanna > Melocanna baccifera. Next base: position 15,979,552 of record CM070709.1, read on the forward strand.
TGGTACAAAAGTATGGAAAGCCGGACATCTTCCTAACTATGACCTGCAACCCAAATTGGGAAGAGATAAGGCGTGAGCTAGAGCCTGGACAGACCCCACAAGATCGCCCTGATCTCATCGTTCGGGTATTCAGAGCCAAGCTAGAGGACCTCAAGGAGCAGTTATTCAAGAGGCATATCCTTGGCGTAGTAGCTGCTTATGTCTATGTCATTGAGTTCCAGAAGAGGGGACTTCCTCATGTTCACTTTCTTCTTATCATGAAGGGAAGATACAAGCTCACTTGTCCTGAGAAGTATGACTGTCTCATCTCCGCAGAGCTCTCGGACAAAAACAATTACCCAGAGCTGTACGAGATGGTCGTTAAGCATATGATGCATGGCCCGTGCGGAGTCTTAAATCCCAAAAATGTGTGCATGCATGATGGTAGATGCAAGAACTACTACCCACGCCCTTTCAACACAACTACACTACAAGGCAAGGATTCGTACCCAGTGTACAGGAGACGGGACGATGGCCGCCGTGCAAAGGTTCGACGATAGATGCTTGACAACAGGTGGGTTGTAACCTCTTGAGGAAGTATAACTGCCACATAAACATTGAGGTTTGCTCAAGCATAAAGGCCGTGAAGCACCTTTTCAAGTATGTTTACAAGGGCCATGACCGAGCATCTGTTTCTCTTGATGAGCCCGATAGCAACGGGAACATCGATGAGATCAAGCAGTACAGGGATGCTAGGTGGGTTACCCCACCAGAAGCTCTTTGGAGGATCTATAGTTTTGACCTTAGCAAGATCTTCCCATCAGTGTTGCAGATGCAGCTGCATCTACCGAACATGCACATGGTCTTGTTCCACGTGGGTCAAGATCTTCATGATGTGGTCGCCCGGTATGGCGTCGAGAGGTCCATACTGACAGAGTATTTTGAGATGAACCGAACAAATGAGGAGGCTCGAGGCATCTTGTACAGGGATTTTCCATCAGCATTTGTTTGGCAGCCAGGCCTAAAGAAGTGGAAAAAGAGGACGGAAAGAACACAAGTTGGCAGAATTGTGTTTGCCCGCCCGAATGAGGGGGAGCGGTACTATCTCAGGTTGCTACTAAACCACGTACCTGGCGCCACCTCCTTTGAAGACCTCAGGACGGTGGATAGTGTAGTCTACCCATTCTTCCGTGATGCTGCTGAGAAGAGGGGACTTATCGAGGCCGACAACACCCTAGAAGAGTGCCTGACAGAGGTTGAGCTATTCCAGATGCCATCCTCGCTTCGAAGGCTCTTTGCAATTATACTGGTGTTCTGTGAGCCAAACGATGTGCGTGGGCTATGGGACAGGCACCTTGAGGGAATGTCGGACGACTACCGCCGTTCCCATGTATGCCCACACACAGTAGAGCAGATGGTGTTGTTGGACATCAGAAATATGTTCCAGTCGATGGGTAAGAACATAACATCATTCCCTCTCCCTGCTATAGATGAGTCGAACGAAATCAATGATGGAGAGGCCAGGGAGATCTATGAGGAGTCAACGATCGAGGTAGACCCTGACCATATTTCTCTGTCGTCCTCCCTCAATCTCGAGCAAAGGGTAGCATACGACGAGATATTATCTATGGTTGACAGCGCCAACGGAGGTGTCTTCTTTGTTGATGACCCGGGAGGCACGGGAAAGACATTCCTGTATAAAGCTTTGCTTCCAAAGGTTCGAAGCGATGGGAAGATTGCAGTGGCAACCGCGACGTCGGGTGTAGCTGCCTCCATCATGCCCGGATGTAGGACGGCGCACTCGAGGTTTAAGATCCCACTCAACTTTGGTAACGGGGCGATCTGTAGCTTCACAAAGAACAGTGGGACCGCTAAGCTTCTTCAGCAGGCATCGCTAATAATATGGGATGAAGCCTCCATGACGAGGCGACAGGCGGTCGAGACCCTAGACAGTACCATGCAAGACATCATGGATCGACACGACTTGTTGTTCGGTGGGAAGACAATCGTATTCGGTGGAGACTTCAGGCAGGTACTTCCAGTTGTTCGTAAGGGGACTAGGCCACAGATAACTGATGCGACGCTACGTAAGTCATATCTATGGGAATGCATGCGACGGCTAAGGCTCATACGTAACCTGAAGGCCCAAAGTGATCCTGAGTTTGCAGAGTACCTATTGCGGGTCGGCAATGGTACAGAGGAGACCAATGAAGATGGCTGTGTACGGCTTCCGGACGAGATATGCGTGCCATATACAGAAAAGGACACAGACCTCAATAAACTTATACAAAGTGTGTTCCCTATGTTAGATCAGAACCTATCGGATGCAAGCTATATCACATCTCGGGCCATCTTGTCAACCCGAAATGAGTATATCGATAAGATCAATATGAAAATGATTGACCTATTTCGCGGGGAGGAGATGGTGTACCATAGCTTTGACTGTGCAGAGGATGATCCCCACAGCTACTACCCTCCTGAATTCTTAAACACACTGACCCCTAACGGTCTACCTCTGCATGTACTTAAGCTCAAGATTAACTGTCCCGTGATGCTGTTGCGGAACATCGATCCCGCTAATGGTTTATGCAACGGGACGAGACTAATAGTCCAAGGGTTCCAAAAGAATGCGATTGATGCCAAGATTGTGCTCGGTCAGCACACCGGGAAGAGGGTGTTCCTTCCTCGGATACCTCTATGTCCCTCTGATGACGAGATGTTCCCGTTTAGATTCAAGAGGAAGCAAATCCCGGTCAGGCTCAGCTTCGCAATGACAATCAACAAGGCGCAGGGGCAGACCATCCCGAATGTTGGTGTCTACCTCCCTGATCCGGTCTTCTCTCATGGGCAACTGTACGTCGCGCTATCTAGGGCCACCGCCAGAAGCAACATCAAGGTCCTTGCCGTTGCGGATAAGGAGGACAAGCAACGCATGTCTAGAAAGACCCGTGGTACCTTCACGAAAAGCATTGTCTACAAAGAAGTACTCACATCATAGACGAGGTATTAATCACTCGATTGTAAATTCATGCTTGGCAATTTCGTAATTCTTGTCGAAGTTTCTAAATGTATTTTCTTTGAACAGGGCTAAATTTCATATGGTGTTGTTTGGATCTTCAGCAATGAGAAAAACCAATCCTCTACGTTGGTTAATTCTGAATAAATTCACGTATTTTATGAGAGGAATTAACGTGAAAAGTTTGATTGTGAACAATTTAGTTTTGGTTTTATCCGACTGATATCGATGTCGCGTTGTAATGTAACTATTCTTTTATGCTCACTAAGAGACTTCAAATCACATATGAGATGTTTCGTGTAAATATAAAATTGTTTTCTTTGTTATCCTTTGTTTTTTGCAAATGGCATTGTTGTGCAGATGTATGTCTCATTGGAATGTTTAACACAAAAGATGTACGTCGTATTAGATTTCTTTTTGACAAACTATTTGCTGTGTCAGCATGATGTCGGTTAAGAGCCTTTCTACGCGAAGAGTCTATGCTCCCTTTGATGCCCACATGTCATTCCAGTCTAGGTAAGTGTTCTTGAATACACATTTATGCATATTCCTATTTTTCCTTTAGTTCATTATTTGTGTATCTTAATGTACATTTAACACAAAAAGTAATGTCGTTGATGATTAACCTTTTATAGGTGCATCCACTTTCATGAGTTGGGCCCGGACAGCATACATTATAAGTGAAACTTTCGTGTACACATAGTGCACAAATTTCCAATTCAAGAGTTTATGACTGGATCTATGCTTCAACTAATAGTTGCTGATGAGAATGTATGTATCGATATTTACTTTAATATTCATTACACCATCTGTTCTTTTAATTTTCAACTCAATATTATTTCATGCAATGACTTATATGCTTTTCGCATTTCGATTATTAGGGCATGAAAATGGAAGTATTTTGCTTCGGTACACAATCTCATAGATTTGACCGATTACTTGCCGAAGGGAGTTCGTATGAGATCCACTCAGTAAACGTTGACCCAAATCCCGACGAATTTCGGTTCCTTGGAAAGGAACTTGAATTAAGGTTCACATACCGAACTACGGTTAGGCAACTGAGCAATATCATTCAATTTTCTGATCTCCTTATCCAATATACACATTTTGAAGATGTTTATTTAAAACCAAACAAGTCAATTGTTGGTAAGATCTCCACTTTTTCACATATGCTGCCTCTTATATTTGATATACTTTTGTGTTGTTGCTTTAAACAATACTTACAATTAATACAACTTTGGTAAGATGTGGTCGGTTTGGTGGTACATGTCGACCCAATACGGTACATCAACAGCTTCCCACGTCGTATACCAATGAGGGAATTATGCCTCATGGATAACAGGCAAGTTGCATAGAATGCTTCTATTTTCTTGAAAATAAATAATTTATATTGCATATTGTTGATTGAGTCCGTTTTATATGTACATCAGTAAGAATTTATTATTTGTGTGTGTTTGGGATAGACTTATTGTGCGATATTTAACACAATGGAGACTTGCGGGGGAACAGAACCATATTCTTGCTGTGACAATGCTGAAGAAGAATAGTCGATATGGTATGTGTGCAACTAATATAAATACATCATCATCTTATATCTTATTTCTGTTTCTCATCTAATTGATACATTATTGATAAGGTTGCTTAATGACAATGGATTATACAAATTTTATATTTGGGCCACAAGATGATAGGCTACAAGAGCTTGAAGGTATAAAACAAGTAAATAATTTATGCAAGTATGTATGTCTTTCATAATTTAAATATTACTCCCTTCAAACAGAACAGCGCCAAGAAGTGTTGCATGATTTGAATGTAAGGAACTTTATCATGAATACCGTTGACGTAAAGAACGATACACTTGACAGAATGTTTCGACATTAAATAACGTAAGCAATTCACTATATCTTTTCGTATATTTTATATGTAATATACAATGGATTTATGATGTTTAACTATTTATTTTCCATTTTGTAGAGTGTGTTTGCTTTCTCTTTTCTTGACAAGCTAGAGATGAAGATAAGTTTTCAAGAAAGATGGAGCATCAATTTCATTTTAAAATTCCCGTTAATGTTTATAGCATGATATCTTATTTATCAATTGATTTGTTATTCTCCAAGACAGTCAGACAGTTATTTATGTATTATGAATACTATGGAAAAATATTGTTTACTATCATTTCTGTACATATTGTTGTATGTGGTGCTTGTTCTATTATGCTTCACTAATATGATGCTTGATTTATTTGCGAGTATGAACATGTATGTTTTGTTTGATACATAATAACGTAAGAAAAAATTGATATTTATTATTCAATTTGAGATTATATTTGATAGTATGCATCACGTTTATTTGGTTTTCCGTTGCAACGCACGGGCACCTTACTAGTAATTTAATAAGTATATACTTATAAATATATATTTATATTATTATATTAAATTTAAAATATATATCGGTATGTACCGATACCGAAACTACCAAGCCGATATGTCCTGGATACGGTACTGACGCTGCGTCGCTGCACGCCCAGCCTCTACTGTAGATGCCCTTGTCTCCAACCGAAAAGAGAAACTAGAGTTGATCACAGGCAGAAACCTCCCCACTTCCGCGATGGCGTCCGCACCAGAACCACTAGTCCTTCGCCCGCACCGGTCCTCCACCCTACTCTCCTCCTCCCTACTGGCCCACCGTTCTGCAAGGACCCGCCTGTGCAGGCTCGCCGCGGCAGCGCGCGAGATGCCGTGGCCGCACGTGCTAACGGTGGCCGGCTCCGACTCCGGCGGCGGCGCCGGCATCCAGGCTGACATCAAGGCCTGCGCCGCACTCGGCGCCTACTGCTCCTCCGTCGTCACCGCCGTCACCGCACAGAACACCGCCGGCGTCCAGGTAGGTTGCCTAATTTCTTCATTTCTTTTCTCTTTTTAATTCGCTCTCTTCGCTCCAAGCTGATCAAGAAAGGAATTGATTCGGTGGTGGTGGTGCAGGGTGTCCACCTTGTGCCGGAGGAGTTCATCCAGGAGCAGCTCAAGTCGGTTCTTTCGGACATGTCGGTGGATGTGGTGAGCCTTGCTTCCCTTTCAGTTGTGATGCCAATTTCAAAGGTTTTTACTAGCATCTTGGTTGGTGTTAGTTATTGGAAGAGCTTAGTGCTCTATGATGTTTTAGTTAGTAGTCGGTGTTAGTTATTCGGAGAGCTGACTGCTCTTTGATGTGGATGTATGTGTGATGCTCAGAGATGATGTCGTGGAGGTACAACTACTGTTGCTTTGAATTACCAAGCTGAGCATATGTATGTTAGATGTTGCAAACTTACTTGGCCAGAAACCGGAGCATGGTATTGGTAATCTTTCGTGGAAGAAGTTTGAAGGTTGCTATTTGACGTAGTTAGTTTTGCAACAAATTAGGTGTTTAGGGCTAAACTCGTGACATTGGACTGTTTCAATGTATTCTTATTTGGCACTGATAAGCAGTATCATTGACTGTTTACTGGCTGTTTATGATTGTATAGTTGCAGATGGCAGGTTGTTGTTGTATTCCTATAAGCTATGTTGCAAGATGATTTTGTGTGTGTGTGTGTATGAAGTAGTTAAATTTTGGTCGACACGGTTATGTTTGTCTACAAGAAATCTTGCGGATTGTCTAATCATCCTAATATTAGATGCCATCATATGAATCTGGAGTTGGAAGTGATATGATACAATTTACTGTACATTGATTCCATTTGAGCAAGAGTAACTATACGATGTTCATTACTTATTCTCGGGTTGATTAGGTGAAGACAGGAATGCTCCCTTCAGCTGGAGTAGTTCAAGTTTTATGTGAGAGTCTCGGGAAGTTTCCGGTCAAAGGTATGGCACATTGTTCGATTAAACATACTAGGTATCTCAGCCCATTTATTTACTTACTACAACTTATGTTTTTGAATGCAGCTTTAGTGGTGGATCCAGTTATGGTGTCCACAAGTGGGGATTCTCTTTCAGAATCATCTACTCTCGCTAAGTATAGGTACATGATTAATATTTGTTTTGTTGTGTATTTATAAGTTCGGGATGGAGTGGTGTTGCCATTCCATCCTCAATCTCATATTCTCATAGCACATGTTGAGATACTGTTGCAATTGTTTGGAGCAGGGATGAACTATTTGCTATGGCTGATATAGTCACTCCAAATGTGAAAGAAGCATCAAGATTACTTGGGGATGTATCATTGCGAACAGTTTCTGACATGCGGAGTGCAGCAAAATCCATTTACAAATTTGGTCCAAAGTATGCATTTCGTATTTCCATGAATTTATGATGTTGTTCTAAAGTGCTTATACCTTATTTACTCTCATAGACTACATGTGCACTATCCTGTGTTTGTACATCCAGATGTTGCACTTCTATGGGTAAATGTCAGCCAGGTCACCCAGTGTTTTTATCCATAGATATGAACCTTAAGTACATCTGTTGAAGCAAACTGGTTAATGTAGCTGTGATAAACTTTCTTGTTATTTACTCTTGTTGATTTGTCCTGTCTGAATTTACAAAACATCTAGTAGTTCCTACGTTTTGGACCTCTCATAAGGTTTTGCGTGAGATGGAGTGTTTTATCGTGTATTCTTAAGCCTGTCTTGGATGAGTGCCAAACCTTGTTAGCTCTAACCATGTGCCTTGAAAAGCTTTTCATTCATGACATATTGACATTGCTAATTGCATTATTGAATGACCTATTTAAGGATGCAATCACTACATTCCTATTGTTAATTAGATCCGTGGTGGTTTCAATCACTAAATGAATTATGTGTAATGCCAGGTCACCCAGTGTTTTTATCCATAGATATGAACCTTAAGTACATCTGTTGAAGCAAACTGGTTAATGTAGCTGTGATAAACTTTCTTGTTATTTACTCTTGTTGATTTGTCCTGTCTGAATTTACAAAACATCTAGTAGTTCCTGCGTTTTGGACCTCTCATAAGGTTTTGCGTGAGATGGGAGTGTTTTATCGTGTATTCTTAAGCCTGTCTTGGATGAGTGCCAAACCTTGTTAGCTCTAACCATGTGCCTTGAAAAGCTTTTCATTCATGACATATTGACATTGCTAATTGCATTATTGAATGACCTATTTAAGGATGCAATCACTACATTCCTATTGTTAATTAGATCCGTGGTGGTTTCAATCACTAAATGAATTATGTGTAATTCACCGATGCAAATTTACCGTGTGCAGATATGTGCTTGTGAAAGGTGGAGATATGCCAGACTCATCAGATGCAATTGATGTATTTTTTGATGGTATGGGTTCTATAATTTAATAGGGCTATTTTTCATACATTATCATGACTCCTTGCTCTTTTAACGGCCTCATATAAGCTCTGAACTACTTTATCAGGTAAGGAGTTCATTGAGCTCCATGGGCATCGTATAAAGACCCGTAACACACATGGAACTGGCTGCACTTTAGCTTCATGTATAGCTGCTGAATTAGCAAAAGGTACTACAATGCTGAATGCTGTTCAGGTTTGTCTTCCACTTCCAGTACTTTTTACCCGCTGATACCTGCAAACAGTGAAGAAACTGAGGCAAAATGTATATGTTTGTGTGATTTTTATGAAACAAAAGATTTAGTTCCACCCTTTTTTATGGTACCACTAGGAAAATAATTCTTTGGCAACTAAAATGACATAGACTGAAACAGTTTTCCTAATCTTGTTGCTGCAGTACCTTACTCAAAACTGTTTTAGTGCTGAAAAAATTGCTACCTAAGAGAGGTCTCATAGTCCCATATGATGGGTCACTCTTTAGTACTGAGGTTTTGATTTTTTTTTTATGGAAACCGATGTTTTGAAAATTAATAGGTGACTGGTGGTAACCAGCGTTGTATTAGATGAGATATTTTAGTGCACATTTACTGCATCCTGCAGCTTGTTCAATAACCTATTGTAGAGTGTAGACCATTAACTAGCCTGTTTTTGGCTTATTTTCTGGCAGAACTAACTGTGATTTTGTGTGAAATAATGTGTATACATGCAAATCTCATCAGAATTATCAGAAACCCCTGCATAAGTACTCCTTAGAACTTAATCCTTGGCCGTTTTATCAAATACCAGTCTTAGGTGGTTAATGTTATAATATTGTGTGTATATTGATATGAGGCCTAAGGGGTTATATACATAGAGGAATAGAGGAGTACAGGAGAATATGCCACATAGAGATAAGGCATATATAGAATATAATACAACTCTATCTCATAATACAACTCTATCTCCTTAACGTTCCCCTTCAAATGCAAGGTGTATGCAATAGTAATGCATTTGAAAAAGATATGTTACTAAAATAGTAAACTCGTATGGCGTAGACGAACTGAAGGATAGGTGCTGCGAGCAGTGGCGCAGAGCACCGAGGCGACTGAAGGAGACGGCTCCCCAGGTGAACAGTGGCGGTTCCGGATCTGACGAGGCGAGATGGCCCCGAGCGGTGGAGATCCGAGGATGAGGACGCCTGCAGGGACCGCGACGGGCAGACGACGGCCGACCGCGACGGGCGGACGGTAGCCGAGGGAAGCCGCGACGGGCGGCTGCCCTCTCTGCAGCCAAAGGGGCGGCGGATCTGAGGAAGAGCCAACGGCGACCGCGGACGGGCTGCTGCAGGAGGCGACGGCGGATTTGAGGAAGAGCCGACGGCGGATTTGACGAGGAACTCCACTGCAGGAGGCGGCGGCGGGGCGGATCTGACGAGAAGAACCCTCCCTAGGCGGCGGCGGAGCGGATGCGACGGGCAGTTGGCCGCGACGAGCGGCTGCAGGGACGGCCGTCTGATGAGAAGAGCCCTCCCCAGGCGGCGACGGAGCGGATCTGACGAAGACTGAGTCGGCGGAGGCAAATCTGACAAGGTGGCTCCCCCAAGCCCGGATCAGAGCAGGGACGGCAGCCGAAGGAGCTACGATCTGCAGCCGAAGGGGCGGCGGATCTGAGGAAGAGCCGTCGGAGCGTAGAGCAGGCAGGGCGGTTGCCTTGGTGATGGGAGGCGGAGGCGGCGGAACATAGGTGAAGCACCAGGAGGCGCTGACGGCGCCCACCGCACTTCTGCACGAGGCAAAGCCGCAAAGACTCCTAGGTGAACATTGCGCGGCCGATGGATTTCCCACAAGGATGGTTGAGCACAGCAGCCCAAGAAGAGGATCTGGGAGATGAGGTAACCGCCTCGGGAGTAGAGATCGTTCTCCCGGGGGCAGCGGCAGCGGAAGATGTGCGAATGCTAGGGTTTGAGAGATATGAACCTTAGCTCTGATACCATGTTATGAATATTATGTGTGTATTGATATGAGATCTAAGGGGCCATATATATAGAGGAATAGAGGAGTTCAGGAGGATATACTATATAGAGATATGGCATATATGGAATAGAATACAACTCTATCTTCTAATACAACTCTATCTCCTTAACAGTTAAATCAGTTCCTAGTGGTTTCCTGAACCTTGATTGGTGCTATATTTATCTTTTGAGGAGCGCTGTTGAAAGAATCTTACTCTGTGTGTTTGTTTTTGTCACATGTGTGAACTCTGCAGGCCGCAAAGAACTTTGTGGAATCTGCTCTTCATCACAGTAAAGATCTTATCATTGGAAATGGACCTCAAGGCCCTTTCGACCACCTTTTCAGGCTCAAGTGTCCTCCATACAATATGGGGTCACAACCAAGGTTCAATCCAGATCACCTCTTCCTGTATGCAGTGACAGACTCTGGGATGAACAAGAAGTGGGGTCGTTCAATAAAAGATGCCGTAAAAGCTGCCATTGAAGGAGGTGCTACCATTGTCCAATTGAGGTCTGTTTGTCAAAACAACTACAGTTTTGCTTGTGATGCAGTCTCTTCATTGTATTCCACTGATGTGCTTTTCACTTCTGTTGTTCAGAGAAAAAGAGGCTGAAACAAGAGAGTTTTTGGAAGCCGCCAAGGCTTGCATGGAAATTTGCAAGCCCAGTGGAGTGCCATTGCTGATCAACGATCGCATAGACATTGCCTTGGCATGCAATGCAGATGGTGTCCATGTTGGTCAATCAGACATGTCGGTACGGGAAGTGCGGGAGCTCCTAGGACCGGGAAAAATCATCGGTGTCTCATGCAAGACTACTGCTCAAGCCGAGCTGGCCTGGAACGACGGGGCAGACTACATTGGCTGCGGAGGTGTCTTCCCAACCTCCACAAAGGCGAACAATCCAACCTTGGGGTTTGAGGGCTTGAAGACTGTTTGCTTGGCTTCAAAGTTGCCTGTTGTTGCCATTGGCGGCATCAATGCCACAAATGCAGGTTCAGTGTTGGAGCTTGGTCTCCCCAATCTCAAAGGCGTCGCCATGGTCTCTGCTCTGTTTGACCGTGAGTGTGTCGCGACCGAGACGAGAAGCCTCAGATCCATCTTGATGAATGCTTGCTCCAGATCCTAGAGCTACCTGATTGGTCTTCACTTCACTTTTCTTTTCTTTTCTTTTCTAGAAGAGAAATAAGTCTTAACTTGTCCAGTGCAGGTGCTCATCCTTTTGTTTGTCAAGAAAAATAAGAAAGTTGTTTGCTCCTTTTAATAATTAGGAGGCATATTGGTGTTGGACTTGTAATAATGATGTTTTTGCATCAGTTTGATGCGAAGTATAATGGGAAATTTGCAGATTATTAGGAGGTAATTTGAAGTATGAGAAGCTATTTCTGTTTCTCGAGTATTTGCTGGTCCCATAATCCCATTACGCTTGATTAGGGTATCTGTAGTGTATGAAAATAGGGGTCATAAGCCACCTTAAGATTGACCTTGTACATTACAGGCAGGACCTTAAGCAGGCTATAAACAAAAAAAGTTTAAGATCAATCCTTAAGCTAAAGACCTGATCACAAGCATTAAAATACAATTTTCTTTTGAATCCTGTTGTTCTCTTTCCTCCCCACTAGCCAACTACCAACTACCACATTCAACAGCAGCAGCCCTATCCCTCCAACTACCACATTCAACAGCAGCAGCCGTATCCCCCCAACTACCACATTCAACAAAGAATATCATATCCAGATCCAACATTCAACAAAGAAGAATAAAGACCAGATCCAACATTAACAAAGAAGCATAAAGAAGACCGTATCCAACATTAACAACAAAGCGACACCGTATCCAACATTAACGGCGAAGTGCCATTTTCTAGCTGTTGAGGTCCTCCTACCCGTGTAGCTCCTCTATCTTCCACCTGCATATAAACCAAAGAAGAGAGGGAGGTTAGAACCACAGCGAAATGGATCATTCAAGCAAAAGTTTCACTAGATTGATGCAAGAGCCTCCAAGTCCAATCTCAGAATATCCACATTTTGCCCAATTTCAGTTTGGCCAAAACATTCCACCATCCCAATTTCCTCAAAACATCCCACCAACTCAGTTTGTTCAAAGCATCCCACCATCCTAGTTTACTCAAAACATTCCACCCTCTCAGTTCATACCAAACATCAATCCCTATAGTATCCCAAGCAACTTTCAACAATATGGTTCACCAAGTTATATGATGAATTTGGATGTGTAGGAGGGTATATCCTAGATTTTCATCTATGAGGAGGGTATATGATGAATTTTTCCAGTTTTCAGAGTGTACAACATCAAGGAAGGTCTTTGCACTCAACTGCAAACTTTGAAGCTACAGCCAGTGGTTCACCACCCATGGCTCAAGGTTCTCCTTTGTTCGGAGCAATCATGAACACATCTGGATCAGAGACAGGAATACAGCGAAGAGAAGAGATTGAGATCCAAGATTCAAGTGGTAGCAGCCCTGATGAAGGCAACAGAGGTGCTCGCAGCAATTGGAGTGAGGAGGAGAACATACGGTTGGCTAGTGCTTGGCTAATGCATTCAGTTGACCCAATTGCATTTTACTAGTTTATCCATTGCATTTCAATCAGTCTATGAAGTTAATCTCCAACATCAAGCATGGGAGCACGGTGGGAGAAAACAAATCCTCACCTTGTCGAGCTTCAGATGGCGCATTTGTAGCTTCTGGACTGGAAGCACATCGCCTAGCCCTGGAGTGCGGTTCCATGGCCTCGGAGAGCCTGAGCAGCTACCCGGACGCGTACTTCTTCACCGCGGCCTCGGAGAGCAAGAGCGGCCACCCGGACACGTACATCTTCACCGCGTCGATGTACTCCGGCTGCAACGGTTGCAGCTGCACCTCTTGCTCTGGGCGGGATCGCCGCGCGCGGCTGTCCTCCCTTATTCCTCGCCGCCACGCGCGGCGGGAACAGGGCGGCGGCAATGGGAGCAAAGGCAGAAGGCACGAGGATTGAGACGAGAAGGGCCTGATCCGGTGCCAACGGATGCCGGCGGTCGATCCGGTGCGGTGGTCGCGGAATCACGGGCGCGCGGGGGGAGCGGGTGGCGGCGATGGGAGCGGAGGCGGAAGGCACAAGGATTGAGACGAGAAGGGCCTGATCCGGTGCCAACGGATGCCGGCGGTCGAATCACAGTGCGGCGGCTGCGGAATCACGGGGCGGCAGCGGCGGCGGGGAACGGGGTGGCGGCGATGGGGGCGGAGGCGGAAGGCACGAGGATTGAGACGAGAAGGGCTTGATCCGGTGCCAACGGATGCCGAAGGGTCAGATCCGGTGCCAACGGCTGCGGAATCGCGGGGCGGCGGCGGGGAACGGGGCGGCGACGATGGGAGCAGAGGCGGAAGGGTTCGAAGAAAATGGGGAAATTTCACGAGAGATGTGGGCGTCGAGCGCGAGAGACATTTTTTTATTGCCGAGGGGGACCCATGTTAGGGTCGAGCGGTGCCCAGAACATAAAACGAGTCGGTCTTAACAGTAGGTAGGACCCGTCTTAAGATTTATGGTGATATATACATTATGAATGCTCTAAGAGGAGGAAAAATAAACGTGGCAACGTGCCCACTGCTGGATCCGGCCATCACCATCGCATTAATTAATTAATTAATTAAAAGGATTTTTTTCAGTCAATCTCTTTGCCTTCTGAGCAATTCCACAGCACCAGATCGATCTCACCACCATCTCCCAGTTCAGCTAAGGAATCAAGATGAACGATTTGATGACAGATTCCTTCGTTGGCGCCGCGGCCGCGGCCGCGCAAGCGCAGCAAGGCGGCGGGTCCGGCGATCCCGGTGACGAGAAGCTCCAGGCGTTCTTGGCGGAGGCGGAGGCGGCCAAGAACGAGATGGCCGCGTTGCGCGACGAGCTGTCCCGCCTCCAGTCGGCGCACGAGGCATCCAAGTCCCTCCTCCGCCCGGGCGCGTCCCGCGCCGCCACGCAGGCCGCGCTCGTCCGCCTCCTCGGCTCCGCCCGCCGTCTCCGCGCTCGCCTGGCCTCCATGGAACGCCGCGCTACGGCCCCCGCCGCCCACGTCGCCGCCGGCCTCCGCGGGCGCCTCCAGGACCTCACCGCCGGCGTCCAGGCACTCCGGTGCCAGGTCTCCGCCGAGCGCCGCGGCGACGCGGCCCGCTGCTACCTCGCCGTCGCCGGCGAGGCCCCCACCGAGGAGCAGCTGGACCGCCTGGTCGCCAGCGGCGGAGCGGGCGTCGCCGACGCCGACGCGGCTGTGCGGGCGGCCATGCTGTCCTCGTCGGAGGCGGAGGAGGTGGAGGGCGGGCTCCTGGAGCTGCAGCAGCTGTTCCTGGACATGGCCGCGCTGGTGGACTCCCAGGGCTTGCGCGTGGACGACGTCGAGCGGCACGTCTCAGCGGCGGCGCAGGAGGTGGGCGCGGCCGAGGGGGAGCTTCGGGAGGCCCGGCGGCTGCAGGGCGCCGGGCGGCGGAGGAGGCTGTGGCTGATCGTGGGGCTCGCGGCTTTGCTGCTCGTCGCACTGGCCGTCGTGGTGGCCCTCTCGCTGGCGCGGCGCAACGGCGGCAGGCTGCGGCTCGCCGCTGCTGTCCTGTCGTCTGCTTAGTGAATTTACCCTGTGCTTGCTTAGATGTGTGTACACTGTACACATTGGCCTTTTAATTTAGCACTTAGAAAGTGTGTATTTATTCACTTAAAAAGTGTGTATTTATTCGGCTTCTTGGCTTGTGACTTTTTGAGATTTTTTACAGTAGTAATTCGTATGGATTGAAATGGATATGGAATCGAAGAGTGCAATGTGCATTGCATGTGATGGACACTGAAATTCTTAAGGAATTAATGGTAGTACGTAGCTCAATCTTCATGCTGCTCACTCAAATTTTGGATCTCAAATTATCAAATATACGGTGGAGTTCAAAAAAAAATGATGAAACGGTCGTAATAATATCAAAAAATTGTGTCATGGAGATGCGGGGGATCGAACCCCGTGCCTCTCGCATGCAAAGCGAGCGCTCTACCATTTGAGCTACATCCCCGATTTCTTAGCTGTTCGATGTCAAATTTAACAGCTAGTCTCAGAACGCCTTTCTCTTCGTCTTCTCCGAGGAAAGATGTGGCATCTCCAAATTTTCTCAAAATTGGCAAATTCCTATGCCACCTAATAAACAGCTATATAACTAGATGCAAAAATGTTCTCGCGCATTCTTATTCGTATACTACACACACAGCAACATAACCCATAAACAAAAGCAGCAAAACAGCTATGAAATTGGATATTTAACACCCTAAACATTCAAAATCGGACTAATTTCAACCAAATAGTGGTGTCCAAGGTACATAATAGTCGGTGGTACATAACCGTGAGTAGTGTAATTATGGTCAAAGGTGTCATCTTTAGCTGATGAATCTTTCTTATTTAACCGCCACCCAGATGTGCTGATACTCGATTTGGTCCACATTGCTGTAGTGATGGTTAAATTTGCTTTGCCCCGGCATTTTCCAATCACTGTTTGTCATGTGTCCACTCTCTAAGCCGTGTAACATACTTGATTAGCTACAGTGGGAAAAAATACTAGGCCCCACTGAACGTCGACCGTCAGATTGCGCAATAGACGGTGTACATTATGCCCCCAATCTGAGTAAAAAAACCTCTCTTTATCGATCAATACAGTTAATTCTCAATCCAATGGCCCGCACCTGTGCGCAGCTCTTGACAGCACCAGCTGAATGCTGATCCGTCTGTCGATGCAGCTCACCTGCTGCTCTCCTACATGTTTCAGTAATCTTTGATCTGTTTGGATCCGGTTGTCGTCTCCTATGGCAACATACCATTAGATTTTTCTGAACTGTTAAAAGATTGCCCATGTTGGAGTCTCCCTTTTTCAATTGTACTGTTCCATCGTCACTGGTGAAAGGCAAAAATATTAGCCCGTCTAATCTGGCGAACTGGAGCTAGCCAGGACAAGACCAGAAGTTAAACAAAGCCTTATCTCCTGTGTAATGTTCTGTGATGTACTTAAGTGAAGTCACTGTCTGTTGTTCGTTCAGGATTTATGATGACAGAGTGTCATGTTACTGACAAACTTGTCCTTTATTTTCCAAGAATAATTAATTGAAAAGTAAATTAGCATGACTTTCATCTATTTTATCTGTTCTGGTTTGCATCAAAAGTCAACATGTTTACATAATTTTACGGTGAGTATTATTGTGCCCTTGTTAGGTCCTAGCTGTTCTTCGGTTGGAGGTGGGTGGGCATTCACAGAGTTAGGTCCATTTTATCCAACTGAAGATCGTGGAGGCCTAAGGATAAACAAGAAATCATGGAACAAAGGTTACATTTTTTTTTTGATAATTTGATTTCTCCTTAACAAGTTCTCAGTGACAAAAGCAACCTTAACCTATTGTTTTATCGTTAATTTTACAGTGTCCATCCTACCTTTTGTTGAATTTGGTAAGGTAGATGCTATCGTTAATTTGCATTACATTTGTAAGGTAGATGCTTCCATTCTAAACATGCTACCTAGAAGCATATGGGAACCTGCTGACTGTTGCAAAACATCTGTTGCTGGGTAACAGAGTACGGGAACCTGCTGACCTTCGCAATGGTGCGTGGCGCAGCTCACATGGTGCCGTTTGCGCAGCCAGACCGAGCTCTCGGTCTCTTCCGAACACAACCAACCCATCCATTGGAAGAAACAAGCAGCAAGGAGAATTCAGTAATGGAATACACCATTGTGCAGTGTGAAAGCAATGCTCGATTTGCCGATCGCGCTCGGCTCAAAGAAGCAGCACGGTCTCGCGTGCGATTCGGTAGAATAGACGGCCCATTTGTATGGGCCTGAGCGGCCCATGTCTGGTTTGGGTTTTGCTACCGGTAGCCACTGTAGATACGGAGGAGTTTAGTCCCACACCGCGCAGGAGGAAGCGAGCGCGTGGAAGCGAGGGCTTTAAACGCGGCCGGGGTGCCACCTGCTGAGATTATGATCCTTCAGGCAGTCAAAGGGAGATGAGGAGTGGTATCAGCTCGCAAATTTGAACTGCGAGAGGGGTGCCCGCCCCAACCAAGCCTGTTACGACAACAGGGGCATTCCCGTCATTGTACCATCTGATCCCGAAATTAAAACCATAGACGCTAGCATTTGCTAGTGTAAAGCAAGAAATTTCTGAGAAGGGTTGTTTTTCGTGTTTTCTTTCTGGTCTTGATTTTTTTGAGTGAGACGGTTTTTGTGTGTTATCTGTTTTTCTCTCTTAGTTTTGCCTTGTTAAGTCTTTAATGTAGCGGTTAATTTTTTTACCCCCCTCACGAAGAATCGTTATTCAGGGTTGGGAAGAATGAAGGGTTTGTTTGTTTGTGACTTTTAAAAGTTGTTTTTGATTTTTGCTACAGTATCTGATTTGTAATCGGAGTATTTTTTTAAGACGAGGTCTACAAGTTAAATTGTAGTACACGTTAAAAGATTAATATCTGTATTATTAAAAATTGTAAACGATAATCTCTCTTTTCGCAATCTCTGTCACAAATAGGCAGCCAAAAAGAACAGGTCTGAAGTATACTTTTTTACAAATAAGAGTAAAGGTTGAAAAGTAATCTTAGAAAAAGAAAAGTAGATGAAATTTAGAGAGAAATAAATTTCTGAGAAGGGTTGTTTTTCGTGTTTTCTTTCTGGTCTTGATTTTTTTGAGTGAGACGGTTTTTGTGTGTTATCTGTTGTTGTGTGTTATCTGTTTTTCTCTCTTTGTTTTGCCTTGTTAAGTCTTTAATGTAGCGGTTAATTTTTTTACCCCCCTCACGAAGAATCGTTATTCAGGGTTGGGATGAATGAAGGGTTTGTTTGTTTTTGACTTTTAAAAGTTATTTTTGACTTTTGCTACAGTATTTGATTTGTAATCGGAGTATTTTTTTAAGACAAGGTCTACAAGTTAATTGTAGTACACGTTAAAAGATTAATATCTGTATTATCAAAAATTGTAAACGATATCTCTTTTCGCAATCTCTGTCACAAATAGGCAGCCAAAAAGAACAGGCCTGAAGTATACTTTTTTACAAATAAGAGTAAAGGTTGAAAAGTAATCTTAGAAAAAGAAAAGTAGATGAAATTTAGAGAGAAATAAATTTGGCAATCTCTGTCACAAATAGGCAGCCAAAAAGAACAGGCCTGAAGTATACTTTTTTACAAATAAGAGTAAAGGTTGAAAAGTAATCTTAGAAAAAGATTTACAAATAAGAGTAAAGGTTGAAAAGTAATCTTAGAAAAAGAAAAGTAAATTTAGAGAGAAATAAATTTGGAAGCTGTTAACGCTGACCGTGGGGG
The DNA here is from genome assembly GCA_036346265.1 of Melocanna baccifera. Lineage (NCBI taxonomy): Eukaryota > Viridiplantae > Streptophyta > Magnoliopsida > Poales > Poaceae > Melocanna > Melocanna baccifera. Next base: position 15,998,150 of record CM070709.1, read on the forward strand.
TCGAACCCACGACCACGTGGTTAAAAGCCACGCGCTCTACCACTGAGCTAGGTCGGATTGTATTTGTACGTCGTGCTCTACAACTATTTGTCCCTCTTTTTGTTTAAACTTGTTACTGCAGCGACTAATTTTTCTATGTAGCAATTAGCAAATATTGTTTGCAGTTAGTTCTTGGTGTGTATCCTATTTGTTCAATTTTAAAATGTTCGGTACGTGAAGGTCTTTTTATTTTGCTCTTTACATCTTTTGATTAACTGTTGTGGTAAGAAAATCGTCTCTGTAGTCAACCTCTCAGGTATAAAATCTAATTGTTTGTCGTAACGATAGTCACTTTCTTAAATGGTGTTCAATCACTCACTCCTAAAATTTTATTGTGTGGCTTATGACTTTAACTCCTCTATAACTAGTACAACTTTGAATATCTCTTTTATTTTTAAAAATTAGTACTAATATGCTCCTCCGTCACTCGTTTGACATCTTATTCTATCTAAAAATGCTATTGAATAAATTAGTTAGCCAAATAATCGTTACTTCTCTTATACATTTTCATGCCTCAATAGGGATATTATCAGCTAGGATACCCCGATACGCGATACAGGTAGGACGATACGGATACAGCGATACGGCGATACGATACTTTTCAAAAACAAGGATACGTCGATATTTATATATATATATATATATATATATATATATATATATATATATTATATATATATATATATATTAATATATATATATATTTGAAAATAAAAAATTGTAAACAGGCTATGAGAGGGAGAAACTAACATTACCTTGATGAATTGAATGCTACAAACTAGTTTCAAAATAGCAAATAATAATCACCATGGTAGTATATAGTAAACAATTAAACACCAGCATCACGATTCCAATCCCTGTGATAGACTGATAGAAAATAAATTGGATCATGGCAAACACAAGCATCACGATTCCAATCCCTGGTATTGTCATTAGCCGAAACACCCCCATGCTTCACCCCGTGGCCTATTGCCATCACAAATATCCAAAATTCCACCGCAGTTTACTCTCTTCCAGACCCTACTACAGAAACTTAACTAATGAACGAGCTAGCACGCAGGCAACTACGACCAGCTCCCAGTCGGATCAAACGAATAGAAGCATCGCCAATCGCACTTGCTCACACAAGCTCGCCGCCGGCTAACAAATTACAGACCTACCACCCAAACGCACCACGCCCAAAGCCAGACCCAAATCGGAATCTCTAAGCCCCACCACTCCATCCACCGGTCAAATGTCTCGACAGACAAATTCCTGAGACGAGAGAACCGGCTCACCTCCCGAGGCCGCCGCAGCACCCCCCGAAATTGAGCCGGATCGACGGAGCCCCGGCGGATCGCGTGGCGCGGAGGCCCCCCGGAGCGACGCGGGGGTGGGGTCGAGCGGAGCAGAGGAGGCGAGAAGCGGCGGGGAAAGCGGCAGGAGAAGCAGCAGGGGAAGCGACGGGGGAAGCGGCGGGAGAAGTACCTCCAGGCAGGAGAAGCGGCAGGGGAGGCGGTCGGCGTGACGGCCTGCGTAGTGGCGGCGTTGCGTGGAGCCGGCTAGGAGGTGGCGTCGCATGAAAGCACGTGTGGAGCGGCGGGGAGGCGACGTTGCCTGTGGAGACGCGCGTGGAGGGGGCTCATGAGGCGTAGGGCGAGCGGCGGGGAGGTAGCGTCGCCTGTGGAGACGGCATCCAGATCTGAAAATATGGAGGCCGAGTGAGGCGTAGGGCGAGTGAGGCGGCTCGTCCGCTCGGGTGTAGGGCAAGTGAGGCGTGCTTTTGGGCCCAAGATGTTGGGCTATATTCTTTGTTGGGCCAGAATTTAATTGGGCCAACGTATCGCTGCCGTATCGCGTCGTATCGGAGTCGTATCAGGGATGTTTTAATTCTTTTTTGGCTGAAATTCGCCGATACCGTATCGTGCCGTATCGGAACGTATCGCCATACCGGATACGTATCAGACACGGGTACGACAGTTCAATGGAGTATCGGTGCTTCCTAGATTATCAGACCTCAACGTCTTACCCACTTTTATCTTTTTTATTGCGTCTCTTACTTTCGATTCCTGAATTCTTCGAATAAAACACTTATCGGTGTCGTCAAAAGTATTATCCAATTTAATGATACTATCGTCATTATCACGATTGAACAACTTGTTGAAATAATGCCTCCACCTAACCTTGATCTCCTCATCTTTTATCAAAAGTCTATTAGTGTCATCTTTGATACATTTAACTTAGTTAAAATCTCCCGTCTTCCTTTCTTAAAGTTTAGCCATCTTGTATACATCATTCTCACCCTCCTTTGTACTTAACTTTTGGTAAATTTGTACTTAACTTCTGGTAATTTTCTCATATACCTTGTCTCGTGTTTTATCGTTTTTTCGTATTCTTTTTTGTAGCTTTGTAGCTTTGTATGTTGTCATCGCTCTTATCAAGATGCATGTGCTTGTAGCATATCTTCTCCTCGATAGTCTATTTCACTTTCTCGTTTCACCACCATGTGTCTTTAGGTTCGCCTTTTGTCCCTCGGATTACTCCAAGCACCTCTGTAGCCATCTTCCTACTATAAGCTGTCATCTCTGTCCATATATTATTCGCTTTTCTTACGTCCCATATCCCTTCCGCAAACATTCTCCTTAAACACATGTACGGTGTTCCCTTTGAATTTCCACCACTTCGTCCTTGTGACTCTGGAGATCTTAACCTATCTAACTCTTAACCTAAAACAAAAGTCGAAGACTACCAACTTGTGTTGTTGGACAACACACTCTCCAGGTATAACTTTACAGTCTATGCAGGCTCGTTTGTCCTCCCTCTTAATAAGGATAAAATTAATTTAGCTAGAATGTTGACTACTGCTAAAGGTAACTAAATGGGAATGTCTTTTTCTAAAAAAGGAGTTAGCTATCATGAAATCAAAGGCTACGGTAAAATGTAAAATATCTTCTCCCTCTTGATTTCTATCATCATAACCAAAACCCCCATGCACCTTTTGAAACACCCTACTAGTTGTACTGACATGATCATTAAAATTACCTCCTAAAAAAACCTTCTCACTGTTAGGCACACTTCTAACTATGTCATCTAGATCATTCCAAAATTGCCTATTAGCAACCTCATCCAGACCTACTTATGGAGCATATGCACTAACAATATTCAAAACCAAGTTGTCAAAGATTAACTTGACTAAGATAATCCTGTTCACCTGTTTCCTCACGCCAACAACTCCGCTCTTGAGGCACTTATCGTTTAAAATGCCCACTCCATTCTTGTTTCGTTCTGTTCCAGTACACCACAACTTGAAACCAGTATTCTCCACCTCTTTCGCCTTTTGACTTACCCATTTAGTCTCTTGAACACACAAGATATTTATACGTCTACTAATCACCGTATCAACTATCTCTCTTAACTTACCTGTTAAGGACCCTACATTCCAACTACCCAAACGAATCCATCTCCCTCGGCTAACTTCCTTGCCCCTCGCACTCGTCAAGTAAAGTGCGAAGACCCTTGCATATTTTTCACTACATCCGGGCTCCGACGTAGTGCGTCACTCAGAGAGTGACGTCCTGGTCCTTACTCATTTATCACCACACCCCAGTTCCGATATGGCGCATCGCTAAGAGGGTTATGCCCCAATAAAACTATTTTAGGTTTCATTCTATGAAAAGATAATTTGATTTTACATTGGCTCCCTAGGCCTAATACAACCCTCCTCCTTTTTCCTAGCGCAGCAATTAGCAAATACGGTTTGCAGCTAGTCCTCGGTGTGTAGATCCTATTTATTCAGTTTTAAAATGCTCGGTATGTAGATCCTATTTATTCCATTTTAAGACTAGCTCTCTCCCACGAAGATTCGGTATTCCGGGTTGGAACAAAAAGATATCAATTATTTTTCTATTGTAGTTTGTGTGTTACAATGAAGTGGGAACCGAACAGGATGAATGGAGTAAGTAGACTTTTTTTTTACAAATAAGGGTGAGGTAGTTGAAAATTAATCTTAGCAAAGATGGATATACTATTCAATCTGGGGTATTCCAAACTTAGCGACATATTTACTTCAAGTAAATACTCTGTAACTCCTCCATGCAATGTAAAAAAGAAATCTAGTAGTCTCCCCGCTTCTGACGTACATCAGCAACAACTAAACTTATATTTTAGTTTAGTTAGTGCTTGAAGCTTATATTAAAGATTTTTCTTCAGAAAAATATAATGACATTCAAATATTTTGGGTATTTTTCTCCCTCTAATGTTGAGATATGATCTTGCTTAATAGCACACTTCAAAATCCCCTAAGTATGCTACGGTGGTGACATCATATGTGAAATAATTAGTTCTCATGATACGCACTGATCCTTGATTGAGGGTTCTTTTCTTAATGCAGTGAGCTAGATATTTATTAATGGAGTGGCATAGAAAACTGCGCATCTCTACTTCTGGTAGATTATCCCAAACATATAGTGGGTTATTAATCTACGACGGTGAAACAAAACCGAATTTTCAAAATTTTTGAATCTTTTTGCTTGATTCTTGGATTCTTGTGATCCCTAGCCCATTCCCTTCTAATCTCAGCCATCCATGTCGCAAATTCAACGCTGAACCATCCACGCCATCCATCCCTTGCGTGCACACTGTTCACCGTCCAAAAAATTGCGACCGTCGCTCAATTTCTACCGACCGCTTTGCCTAACCACCTCGCCCATCGCTGCCACGTCCCTACCGCCTTGTTAGAGATTGTACACCTTGCCTGCAGTGCCCTAACAGCTTTTGACCACTGGCCCGCTCGTGCGTTAGGCCTTGTCAACCGCCGTTGTCCAATTTCGTTTCACGGCCAACCTCCGCCTTTCTCAGTTGACCTGACAACCTCTTTAGCCTTTGGTGGCGCAATGCCATCTCTGAGACCGCCAGTACCTCCCCCTCAGCTGACCGCACCGCAGCTCCCAGAACTCTCCCGAATATTGCAGCTCCTTCTCGTCGTTAGGACTAGGGCACAGATCCAAACTGTCTTCCTGCTCTATTTAAGGCCCTGGACCCCTCCGTAGGAAAGCATAGGTGCCTAGCAAGCTCCACCCCCTCCCACCATCACACCGCTGGCAATCACTGGAAGACCTGAAGTAAGCCCCTTCTTCCAATCCAATGATTTAGCCAATTACATTCCAATTGTGTTCATCCATAACATCCTTATACTCCCAGGAACACACTCGAAGCATCGCTATAACCTCCCGAAACCCCTACTGCCCTTACGACTAGCGTCACCGCCCCACCGAAGGAGGTCGCCGTGGACAACCCAAACCGGCAATCCCCTGGCCGAATCGCCACTTCCCAGAGCACCCCCTACCCCTAAGGTTGCTCAAACCCTAATGCTATTGTCCCAAAAGCCCCCGATTACTCCTGTGCCATTCAAAAGCTTCGCGGAGAAGAAACACTGTTGCTGGCGATCGCCGGACTTTCCACCGCCCCCGACCCCAAAAATGGAACCACTAGACCTCTAGTAACCCATCCATGGTCTCAGAACCTATTGCAATTCACCACAGCACCGCCGGTTGCTGTCGCTTCCCTACTCTGCTTTCTCTGTCGCGACGCCGATCGGAGGAAGACGATGAACAATACCAGTGTGGCACTTTAGCAACCGGGTCTGGCATGAACAGTGACCCGACCTGCGATGAACAATAAAAACCCACATGAACAATAAACCCTACCCGTCACTGTTCACCAGACTCGAAAATGCATGCATATATATATATATATATATATATATATATATATATATATATATATATATATATATATATATATATATATATATATATATATATATATATATATATCCATTTTGACTATTTCAAACCCGTCTACCCATTTGCGAGCTCCGTTTTCCCATGCCAAACCTCTAAAAACCCTAAACCTATTTTATTTGAATTTATTTGGATTTTATTTTCTTTATTTTTAATCCCAGCTCATTCCCTCGAGCGCGGATTTAAATTATTTTCTGCTTGCGCTAGCTCTCGACGTCGCCGATCAGCCAGTCCAGGAGGGAGAAGCTCAAGTTCAAACCCAAGACCCAAAAGAATACAAACTTATAGAATACATTGATCCACAAGGCAAGTTACATGTTTTTTTATCATATTAAACCTACATTCCTCTAATTATCTATTTAACAGTATCTTCATTATGTTATTTATGCACTGTTATTTACTGTACATTAAATGTTTAAAATGACATGATATTAGTTATATCCTACCACCTGATAAAGCCTAATTTAATTTGATGCCACATTCACCTTGACAAGACCTAATAATATTAAGTATACTACTTAATTAATCATGGTAGATCAGGAATTCAACTGTTTTATACTACTAAGAGATCTGCATTTTGCCAGTAGGATTTCAAAAGTGGTTCTAGGATAATGAGATATCACAGGAAATCACAAGATGGGTCCTCTGACCTTATCCTAGGGTGGAGGCTTGGACTGAAAAGGGTTGCAGTATGGATAAGTACTGGCTCAATCCTGGAAAGTACTAGAGTATGGGTTTGTGGATGAAAGTTGCCTCAGTGAAAATATATAAGGACTAGAACCTTATGTTAATTAAAAAATACAGTGACCGCTCAACCTTGTTACGCTTTGGTTCCACAAAGGCCAGGTATATTGCTTTTCTGTATACTGAAAAACTAATGGTAATGGGTATGAATTTGCATTACATTTGGTAAGGTAGATGCTCCCATTCTAAACATCCTAGCTAGAAGCATATGAGCCTGAAGTTAGTGGAGATTTTGCTGACTGTTGCAAAACATCTGTTGCTTTTCGGTTGAAGGTTGGCGGCTGGGTAACAGAGTACGGGAACCTGCTGACCTTCGCAATGGTGCGTGGCGCAGCTCACATGGTGCCGTTTGCGCAGCCAGACCGAGCTCTCGGTCTCTTCCGAACACAACCAACCCATCCATTGGAAGAAACAAGCAGCAAGGAGAATTCAGTAATGGAATACACCATTGTGCAGTGTGAAAGCAATGCTCGATTTGCCGATGGCGCTCGGCTCAAAGAAGCAGCACGGTCCCTCAACTAAGCTGGTCTCGCGTGCGATTCGGTAGAACAGACGGCCCATTTGTATGGGCCTGAGTGGCCCATGGCTGGTTTGGGTTTTGCTACCGGTAGCCACTGTAGATAGGAGGAGTTTAGTCCCACACCGCGCAGGAGGAAGCGAGCGCGTGGAAGCGAGGGCTTTAAACGCGGCCGGGGTGCCACTTTTTGAGAATATGATACTTCAGGCAGTCAAAAAGGGATATGAGTGGTATCAGCGCGCAAATTTGCACTGCGAGAGGGGTGCCCGCCCCAACCAAGCCTGTTACGACAACAGGGGCATTCCCGTCATTGTACCATCTGATCCCGAAATTAAAGCCATACACTAGCATTTACTAGTGTAAAGCCAGAAATTTCTGAAAAGGGTTGTTTTCGTGTTTTCTTTCCTGGTCTTGATTTTTTTGAGAGACGGTTTTTGTGTGCACAACTTTTTTTTTCTCTTAGGCCTTGTTACTGCAGCGATTATTTTTTCTACGTAGCAACAACAATAATAAGCTTTCTAACTAGTAAGTCGATAAAAAACAAAGTTAGGGTAGATTACGAAATCTCCTTAGAATCAAAGGGATAGAAGTTTTAAAGATCTATAATACTAAAATGTTATGACATACATAAAACAGTAAGACATATAACCTATCAATAGTTTAAAATACTATCAACTGAGGATCTGTTCTTTTTAGATTCTAAAAATGGTTTTTGCTATTTGCTATAATATCTAACTTTTAAACGGAGTATTTTTTAAAACGGAGTCTACAAGTTAATTATAGTACATGTTAAAAGTCTAACATATGTATCATCTAAAATCGCAAACAAATATTTCTCTCCATAATCTCTACCGCTAATAGCTAAAATTTAAAAATTTAAGCAAAAAGTTAAAAAGTCGCAGCCAAAAAGAAAAGACTCTGAGTCTAAAACACTGTTTTTAGACCTTTTTTTAGGTTTTAGTATATGGATGCTAATTTTTAGGTGCTCTTATCTAAAGTTAATTCTTTAGATATATTTCAATCTTAAGTCTCTGTTAATTACTTCATCTCACGTTAGTTTTGATCGACTTCTGTCCCTTTTTACATTTTCAGTGCATATTAAAATTCCACTATGTAACAGTGCATTAGGAGGTCTCCGTTAGAGATGTTCAAACCATCTCAACTAATGTTGGACCAATTTCTCTTTAATTAGTGCTACCCTCACCCTATCACGTATATTATCATTGCAAATGCGATTCCACCTTGTATGACTATAGATCCACCGCAGCATCATCTCTGCGACATCCATCTTCTGTATATGTTGTTTTTTAGTCGCTCTACATTCTGCTTCATATAGTATCGTAGGTCTGATCGCTGTCCTATAGAACTTACCCTTTAACTTCTAAGGAACTTTTTTGTCACATACGACACCAGATGCTTGGCGCCATTTCACCCACACCGCTCTTATCCTATGGCTCACATCTTTATTAATCTCACCGTCCCACTATAGCATTGATCCTAAATAACGAAATGTATTCTTTCTAGGCATTACTTATCTGTTCAGCCTAACATCTCTATCATCTGCCCTGGTACCGCTAAAATCACACTTCGTATACTCAGTTTTAGACATACTAAGTCTAAAGACCTTTAAGTCTAAAGTTTTCCTCCACAGCTTCAAATTCCTATTAACACCTATTCTACTCTTATCAACTAGCACCACATCATCAGCGACAAGCATACACCAAAGAATATCTTTCTCACGTGACCTCTGTAGGATCAAGGATTACCGACTAGAGGGGGGTGAATAGGAGGTTTTAAAATTCTTGCCTAATTAAACAAGTTATGACTAAGATTGCTAGACAATTATGCTAAGACAACCAAACTTACTCAATTTTAGCAATACTTAAGTAATTGATATAATAGCAAATCTCAAGCACTAGCAAATATAATCAAATTGCTTATCAAAAGTAAATGCTAAGGGAGACAAAGAAAATATCACTATGAGACACACGATGTTTTCCCGTGGTATCGAAAACTTCCCGGTCTTCACTAGTCTACGTTGAGGAAAGGTCAAGCGCTCTAGGACCGGCTCCACAAATTAAGCTTTGCTCCTCGATCACTAGTGGTAACTCTTCCTCTGCTCCGGAGATAACGAGCTCCAAACCACTCACAATTTGGCTCGGGCTTCTTCACAATCTTCCTTGAAGAAGTCACCGAACAATCAACCTTCCTGTCGTCTAGGTGCCGGTAAGCACCAAGAGAATAGACCGATGATTCTGCTTGACGGCGCTCAAGTGCAATTGGATCAACTAGAATTAAATGCACTTGAAAATGCCTCCTCTACTCGAAAATAAGTGCTTTAGTGAGAAAAGAGAGTGGAGTGAATGCTTTAGAGCTCAAGATGATAAATACGAGCTCAGCAACCTGCCCAAAGGCAAGTGGAGGGGTATTTATACCCTCACCAACCAAAACTAGTCGTTGCTAAAAATTAATCTGAAAAATTCAGGGAAATCGAAACTACAGCCGTTGTAAGTGCGGAACTATCGCACTTTACTGTAGCACACAGTAACAGCTATGTCAGACGATTCAGAACTAGTCGTTGGAATTTAGTACGGTACTACCGCTGTGCGGTAGTTTCGCAGGAATGTGCGGTACTACCGCGTTGCAGTAGTTCCGCCATTGAAAATCTAGTATTATCAATTTCTGTTGAGTTTAAGTCCCTAAAAGGGTGCTCTCAGAAAAAAACGTACCGCATGAAACCGGTACTACCGCTTGGCGGTAGTTCCGCTGTTTGCACATCGGAACTACTGCTGTGCGGTACTTCCACAGTAGTGTGTGGTACTATCGATTTTTCTGAGTGAGCACAATGAGTTTTCAAACTTGTTTTTCAAATGAATGCATGATCCTAAATTGATCCAATATGCACCAAAACATGCTATCAAGCTACTTTTAAGGATCCCTCTTAATAGTACGGCATCCAACCTATAATCCGGTCTTTCGCCATTTCTCCTAAGTCCAGTAAAATTAAAAAAACAATCCTATATTTGACGTACCTTGACTCTTGGTTCTTTTCAAGTCCATTTATCATGTAGTTTGTTCTTATCTATTGCACATATGAGACTTCGTCTATACAATCTTAACACACGTATTAGTCCTATATTCATAAATCATCATTAATTACCAAAACCCTAAACTTAGGGGCCTAGATGCTTTTAACCTCGTCCATCACTAAAACAAAAATGTATGGGCTCAACGTTGACCCTTGGTGTAGTCATATCTTAATAGGAAAGTCATTAAACACTACCATATATTCTAACATTAGTCACAATATCTTCGTACATGTTCTTAATTAGGGTAATATCTCACTCTCTTTTGTACTTAGTTTCTAGTAAATTTTCTCATACGCCATGCCTCGTGCCTTCGTCACCGATTTTTTCGCATTCTTTTTTGCTGCTTTGTATTTCTGTACGTTGTTATCGCTCCTATCAAGATGTATGTGATTGTGGTATATCTTCTCCTCGATAGCTTTTTGTACTTCCTCGTTCCACCATCACGTGTCTTTAGGTTCACCTCTTGTCCCTCGGGTCACTCCAAGTACCTCTGTAGCTACCTTCCTAATACAAGCTGCCATCTCTATCTATATACTATTCGTTTCTCCTACGTCCCATATCCCTTCTGCCAACATTCTCTTCTTAAACGCCTGTGCAGTGTCCTTTGTAAGTTTCCACCACTTCGCGTTGTGACTTTGGGGACCTTAGCCTAACTCGTAACCTAAAACGAAAGTCAGAGATAAGGCTGTAAAAAAAAAACTTGAGGCTCGCGAGCTACTCAAGTACGGCTTGTTTTAAGCTCGATTTAAGCTTGGCTCGAGCTTTAAACAAGCCAAATTTAAGCTTAATCTCGAGCTCGCGAGCTTCACCAAACTGAGTTCAAATAGTTCACGAGTCTCGATTTGAGCTTAAATAGTAATACATATTAACTCTTACCGAGTTTACCCGAACCAAACTCGAACTTGAGCTTTTTTTATTATTGAAAATTAGTGCATATTTGAATTATTTTGACCGTTATCGAGCTCACACAAGCTGAGTTCGAACTCAGCTTTTCTTATTATTGAAAATTAGTGCATAATAAATTATTTTAATTATTATCGAGTTTCAATGAGCTAAACTCGTACCTACTCGAGCTTCGGTCGAGCGAAGCTCGAGCCTAGGTTCAAGCTTGGATTCCAACTTGAGTTCGGCTCGAGCTTTTGTTGAGCTCAAGCTTAGAAGGCCAGGTTCGCTCGAGCTCGACTCATTTACGCCCTAGTCAGAGACTACCAACTTGTATTGTTGGACAACACACTCTCCAGGTACAACCTTATAGTCTATGCATGCTCGTTTGTCCTCCCTCCTAGCAAAGTACTGCTAAATGTAACTAAATGGGAATGTCTCTTTCTAAAAAAAGTGCTAGCTATCATGAGATCAAAGGCTATGACAAAGTTTAAAATATCTTCTCCCTCTTGATTTCTATCACCATAACCAAAACCCCATGCATCCTTTAAAACCCCCACTAGTTGTACCGACATGATCATTAAAATTGCCTCCTAAGAAAACTTTCTCACTGTGAGGTAGATTCATGTTACTATATAATTCCCATGTATGTGGTCGCATGCCAACAACTAACATATTATTGGGAACAAATCAATTACCCTTCGAGGTTTGCATAATACTTGTAATTACTCTTGTGCTTGTGCCTGGAGGTTCCAATATTCCTCATATACCCTAAATTCCCCCTTTTCACGCCAACCATAAAGTTCCAAGTGAAAACACATGCTTTTAGCATTTGCTCATAGTTTTAGCAATAAATTGCTATTATACTATTTCAAGAGTAAAACTTTTATTGGTGTGAAACTGTCATACACTTGGTAATATGAAAGATAGAGATTGTATATAGACTTGTAGTCTTTGGGGTTTATAGCGTTTTCTAGTCGATGTGATCCTTTTGGGATTTAACATTTCACTAGATTCCTTGTGCCTTCAGGGACACTTTTCCTATTGCCATCTAGGCAATAATAAACTGAGGCATATCATTCTTTTCAAATATTAGGCATAATATTTACAAATGTTATTCCATGTATGATTATTTAATCTCACTTCAGGTAAGATATGCTATTGGTAATATGTTCTATTAAACAACTATTCAGCAGGGGTAAGACTTTAACAGAACAATTTAGACCAAATATGTATGGTATCTGGAAAAATAATTATCTAATGTATAATTTCAGCAATAGATAAGAGGTGCTCTTCATGAGTAAGATTAAGCTCCACAGGAGCTGTATCTATACAATTGATGCTATTCATATAGAAAAATAATATCTAAATAAATCTAAGCGATAATTGGGAGATCAATTATTGAAGAATTTCTTTTATGTCTGCTCGACTGTTCCTAGTAACTCCAATTAGTTTCCCAGATCAATCTTGGATGTAATTCGTGTGATTGTACATGTTATTACCTCCAGAATCAGTTTCTGAATTCAGCATTTTGTCAGCACTTGCCAGGAGCAACCGAGAATACATCCTATAATAAAGCGTTGCTGCTAATAAGCTGACCGTATAAATGTTGGTCTGATCCATTTCAAATCTTGAAACACGGCATCGGACTTGAGCCCTTGTAACTTCAATTTGCAGTCAAGACGATATATATAAACTGCCAACGGAAGAAACAAGCAGCAAGGAGAATTCAGTAATGGAATACACCATTGTGCAGTGTGAAAGCAATGCTCGATTTGCCGATGGCGCTCGGCTCAGAGAAGCAGCACGGTCCCTCGCCTAAGCTGGTCTCGCGTGCGATTCGGTAGAATAGCCGGTCCATTTGTGTGGGCCTGAGCGGCCCATGGCTGGTTTGGGTTTTGCTACTGGTAGCTAGGGGTGAAAACGGATCGGATAGTTTCCGAGCGATCCAGACGAATACGGATTGTGTCGGATCGGATTTTTTTCGGATAATTCTCGGATCGGATACGGATACGGATTTTTTTATCGGATACGGATACGAATACGGTAAGCCTAGTATCCGTCGAATATGGATACGGATACGGATAATCCGGATAAAATGAAACCGGATATCCGGATTTTCTAGAATCTCCCCGTTTTCTTATTTCCAAAATCTGAATAAAATCCAAAAGGCTCTAGAAAATAGCAATTAAATCCCAAAAATTCACCAAAAATACCAGAAAAATCCTTGAGACCTGAGAAACATAAATAAAATATTTTTAGCTCATGTTAAAGTTTAATTTAATCATATTAAATTATTTTAAATTCTAAAAATTTATTTTAAGCTTGATTTAATTCCAGAAAATTTATTTTTAAAAACATGGCTTTATAAACTCATGAAAATCAAGATGTTACAAACTATTTACGTATTTTTGTTAATTTTGGATGTATAGTTTAAGGGGTTTTCATGTTCCGATAAATATTCGTAACCGTATTCGTTTCGATTCGTATTCGATCCGTATCTGCATTCGATATTATTCGTATTTGTATTTGTATTCGAGTTATCCGTATTCGTATCCGTATCCGAAAAAAAATATGAAAACAAATATGATAAAAGTATTATCCGTCCGTATCTGATCTGTTTTCACCCCTACTGGTAGCCACTGTAGAAACGGAGGGTTTTACTCCCACACCGCGCAGGAGGAAGCGAGCGCGTGGAAGCGAGGGCTTTAAACGCGGCCGGGGTGCCACCTGTTGAGATTATGATCCTTCAGGCAGTCAAAGGGAGATGAGGAGTGGTATCAGCTCGCAAATTTGAACTGCGAGAGGGGTGCCCGCCCCAACCAAGCCTGTTACGACAACAGGGGCATCCCCGTCATTGTACCATCTGATCCCGAAATTAAAACCATTTGCTAGTGTAAAGCTAGAAATATCTGAAAAAGGTCTTTTATTTTCGTGTTTGCTTTCCTGGTCTTGATTTTGTTTTGAGTGATATGGTTTTTGCGTGGTCAACTGTTTTTTTCGCTGTTAAGCATTGTTACTGCATGAAGTTTGGTAAAATCTGATAAGTCTTTAATGCAGCGATTAATTTTTCTGTGTAGCAATTAGCAAATACTGCTTGCAGATAGTTCTTGTCTCGGTATGTAGCAAGTAGATCCTATTTATTCAATTTTAAAATCCTATTTGTTTAAATTTAAGACAAGCTCTCCCCTATGAAGAAGCGGTATTCTGGGTTGGAACAAAAAGATATCAATTATTTTTCTATTGTAGTTTGTTTGTTATAAAGATGTGGGAACAGAACAGGATGAACGGAGTAAGTAGACTTTTTTTTTTTTTTACAAATAAGAGTGAGGTAGTTAAAAATTAATCTTGGAAAAACAGAGAAGCAGTTGAAATTTAAAACACAATCTGAATAGAGATAAATTGTCAGACTCGAACGCCGACCGTGGGGATCGAACCCACGACCACGTGGTTAAAAGCCACGCGCTCTACCACTGAGCTAGGTCGGCTTGTATTGGTGTGAGGCGTTAAACAAATATAAGTAGGCAGCTGCGTTGGCTATGGTTTATTAATATAATAAATAGTGACTGATGGAGTGAAAAGGTGAAAGCCGCTGAAAAAACGAAAACTTAGCCGGTGCGGCCATGAAAACACCTATCTCGTACTTTCCTATCATTTCGTATGTGAAAAGATTATATATATATATATATATATGAAGCCTTTTTTCTACACCTAAGTATAATTACACCTATAGTATCTACCATCCATCTATCTCAGGATACCACTAGATGATTCAGGTTATTGGATCTACTTGAAGAGTAATACTCCCAAACCTCCTAACACTGCAAAGCTTCCCGTTAAACTTGCCGAAGACACTAATGCCGTGATTACCGCATCTAATGGCCGTGATTATAGGACTTCCGAACGCGAGAAGAAGCTGACTCGGACTTCCTAACGGATGCTATCTCGGGTAGTAGTAGTAGTACGTATGTATTCTAAACGCATGGAGTATCTGCGCGGAGGGGAGTATCTGCATGGAGTATATTTTCATATTTGGATGGAGTAAGTATAGGACTTCCTAACGTACGTATCTGTATGGAGTATATCTTCATATTTGGATGGAGTATGGAGTATCTGCGTGATTGTAGGACTTCCTAACGTACGTATGGGAGAATCTGCGTGGAGGGGAGTATCTGCATGGAGTATATCTTCATATTTGGATGGAGTATGTATACCACTTCTGCTGGTAGTATACGTCATTATATATGGTTGTATCAAGTATGTATCCATTGTATATCTAAAAATACAGAAAACTGATGTATGATTAGCTAATTAAATTCAAGGCCATTCCACGTAAGTCCTCTTTGTACTTTGTAAAACTTAGTAGTACATATATGAGTTACACAAAAGACATATGCACTTTAGAAGTGGTATCGTCATATACAAGACAAGTGGTATCAAATACTGATATTGACATGTATGTACATCTAAAGCATACTACATTAGAAGAGAACATGCATGGATGCCGGAGGGCATCCAGCACGTCCTCGATGAGACGCCAGTGGAGTGTATGACGCTTCTGTCCTACGCTTGCATGGAGCTAGTGTCTGCAGTCACGTACTCCCTCCATGACCATACATTGAAAATTTGTCAAAACGTCTAACATGCATAGATTAGGTGACCCTGCATGGTTATAATATGAGGTTCAGAAACTAGAAGTGAAGTGTGTTATCCAAAAAGCAGATATTACCTAAGATTATATGGGATTAGTAGAACACACTGCTTCTTGGCTCGGTAGTGATCACTCCAGAAAAAAAATCCAGAGCCTTGAATCAAGATGCACAACTATTTTGTACAGCCGAGGCTCTACCTAGGATGACCCAAAGCTGGGATCTTGCCGTGGCGACGCCCATCCACACATGATATCAATTCCGACGGCCGTCCAGAAATCTAGTATCACTTTCCCTTGGTATGGAGTATCTTAAAAAGTAGTATGAATACTTGGAAAGTGGTATGGAGTATGTAAGCATAGAAAAGTCAACAATTTTAGGAAAATTCAAAATTGCAGGTACATTACCTGGTGGATCCTCGAATGAAGATTCAAATCCTTATGCAAATTCACAAGCAATATTGCTCTACTTTTCAAATAGATCCACAAGTACTTGATTGATCTCCCTTGTACAAGATAAATCAAAAGACATGATCTTAACAAATACCTAACTAGGGAAAGCAAAATTATATAACTCATCTTAGCTCGAGATATACCTCTTCATGATGAATTTCGATAGAGTGCTGATACTAATAATTCATGACTAGTATAGTGCTTAATTTGGATTAATCAAGTTTCCATTTGCCATGACAGCATGCATACCTCCTCAAAAATGGCAGCCATTGATCTCAAGAAAGAACCAATGGAAGATACTTCATTAGAGATGGATTACTACAGAGTTGTTCTATACTGTATTGAACTCAAATAATGAGAGATTTATGAAAAATAGTTATGAAAGAAAAGGGCTGCTCACAGGGGAATTTTCTCAAGCACCTAACATGCAGCCAAATTGTAATACACAAATCAAGTATATAATATAAGAAAAAGGAGAATTAGATTGAGCACCTAACATGCAGCCTTATTGTAAATTGTAATACACAAATGGAAGAAACTGATGATTTCAAACAACCAATGAAAGAAACTAACTGAAAATGATGAAGAACTAACCCGATACAGATTGTGGGCGTGGACGGCACCGCACACTCCCAAACCCTCAGGTTCACCATCGTGCGGACGAGTGACTAGACATCAGAACCAGTTGTCAAAATTGAATGGACTGCAACTTGCTATGGGTTTTCCATTGAAATCAGGATGTGAGTGTGGATAAATCAAGTGGGTGAATCAAAATGTCCTGTCACCAAATGGCGGTATGTACGAATGACAAACATAAGGATAAATGTTGTAATCGGGATACTACTGCATGTTGGCACAGAGATTTATTAGAAAACCACGCGAACACAATTGGAAAACACAAAATCGATTTGCTCAAATAAGATACCACCGCCTCCATAACTAGTGAGATTCCCCTAACACATAATCTTAGAAAGATTTAGATTGAATGATTGAGAAAAGAGAAAATACTCCTCCAGCCGCGACGTCACCAGCCTAGCCTCGCCGTGGTCGAAGAGCATGGTCGTGGCGCCGTGGTCCGAGGCGATGTGATCGTGACGCCGTGGTCGGAGGATCTTGGGGGCAGGAGGGAGGGAGATACTCCTCTAGCAGCGCCTCGCTGGTGCCGCTCGTCGTCGCGGAGATACTCCTCCAACTGTGGCCTCGTCGGCGTCGCTCTCGACCCGAAGCGGTCGCCAATCACCGCGGAGATACTCCTTTAGCTATGGCCTTGCCAGCGCCACCCTTTCCCACCATGGCCGCCCGTCGCCATGGAGATTCTCCTCCACCCACGGCAGATCTAGCATTAGCGGCATTGACGGTGGCCAGACCTGGCGCCGCCGGGGCCAAGGAAGAGGGAGGAGCTCGGGGGCGGCGGATTTGGCACCGTGGTGTTGAGGGTGGCCATATTCGGAGCTACGTGGAACGGTGAAGAGGGAGGAGCTCGAGGGTGGCGAGGAGGCCAAATCTTGCGTTGAGGGGGCCGGGGAGGAGGGAAGAGCTCGGGGGCGGAGGGGAGGCCGGATCCTTCACCGATGGGGTCGGCCGGTCGGGAAGGAAGAGGGCGGCGGGGAGGCCAGATCCTACGTCGAGGGGGCGGAGGGGAGGGAAGAGCTCGGGGGCGGAGGGGAGGCCGGATCCTTCGCCGAGGGGGGCGGCCGGCTGGGGAGGAGGGAGGGTCGGGATTCATCTGGGGATCAGGATGCAAAACTGAGGTTATGAAAAAGTTGGGGAAAAGAACGAAACGCAGAATAGTCGGGATGCATCGAATGGATCGGGTGTGGTAGATAAGCAAGTTCATGTGTCCGCGACCCGTTAAAGCATACACTAATCTAAATGCAATCAGATGGCAACGAGGATGGGTGTAATTACACCTGGGAGTAAAAAGGATTTTCATATATATATATATATATATATATATATATATATATATATATATATATATATATATATAAAGTCTCTTTTTTAGATGGTATGAACAATTTTTTAGAGGTAGTATGTAGATTTTTTTGATATATTTCTTTTTATGTGCGTATATGAAGATATTTACAAAATACGCTAAAAACTATGGATTCTCTTACAATTTTTTCATATAGTTCACATTGAAGTATCTTATAATTAGTATATGAGTATATCCAAAATGATAAATGAGTATTTCAAGTTCGTTTATGTGGTATATTAGAGATGGGTGTAAAAGATATTACACACACACACACACTCTTAGGAGCATATCTAGTGCTAAGGTGCTAATGACGATGTGGACCATCCGATCTAGATTGTTTGGCTCGGATAGAGGTGGGTGGGAACTCATCCCACTTAAACACTTTTGTAGAAAACCCACTGCATAGATTATTTTTTATGAAGTGAAGGTTCCATCTTTCTTGATTCGAGCCGTACAAGCTGGATCAGATGGCTGGGGAGACGTTTTAGCATTTTAGCACTGAAATACTCTTTTGCACTAGATATACTCTCATACTTATATGTGTGTGTGTATATATATATAAATATAAATGTATATATGTGTATGTGTGTATATGAAGATCTCGGTGGAAACTGCTGCTCCACCCAGAATAATGTATCAAGAGCATACTATATCGGATTACTCGAGGACTATATTTGCTTTGGTTTCCTCTACTATCTCAAGCCAAAAATGCAAAAACTGAAACAAAAAAAAAATCTGAGTACTCATTTATATCCTCTTTGAGTTATGTGCTGCCCTGAGACGGATCTCGTAATTGTTGGCTCATATATATACGTAGCTGGCCAAGAAAAAATTACATGTAACTGATCAAAGCCATCATCCATAGGTATCCATGGTGTAGGTATTATTGGGAAGAGTGCCATGCTTACTGGATGATTTGGTGTCATATGTCTGATGTGATTCCTGAAACCTAACACAGCTTTACATGATGGCTTTACAATTTACAAAGATATGTTTTTTTAGCTTATAGTTTATAGTCTATAACTTCTTTCGAATAAATAAATTAGACGATTTTTTCGTAATCTTTTCAAAGTGATTTATCAGAACAATCTTTTTAAAATAGTTTATAGGTATTCAATTCATTTGTATTAGAGTTAAAAGACTTCAGCTGTAACCAAAAAATATAAAAAATCTGGGAGCATAGCAAATCTCAAAGCAAAACCAGTAGATGGGCTTGCACGAATTGTTAGAACTCGCACCATAAATGAATGAAAGAGCAGTAGTAAATAGTAATCCATCTAAACACCAAAAAATTTGAGAGTTGGCCGTCAAAGCGTTTGTTGACTATTTGTTCATTCCCAATGGTCGGGCGAAAGAACAGAACGAACTCACGAGTATACACGCAGTCTTCGTTGGATACACATCCAGTTACAAATGAAAGTGGCTTGTTTTCCACCGTCTTCTATGGCTTACCGCAGACAGATCCTGAGAAGAGAAGTCTAAAATAAAATTATAGGTTTCAACACAACGAGTTAATTTAGCGACACTTCATCGAGGAGACTTTGAATAACTCAATGTCAGTTATAAAGACAACTAAATTTGGTATTTCAATCACCGTTTAGCAACATTCAATTCTCAGGAAGTTTGATGACACCTGGATGGTAGTTAGTATGATGCTCTGCTGAGTTTTACTATTTAAAAGTGAAGGTTATACTTCAATTTCTGTTTGAGATAAAGGATTTAAGTGTAAGAAGGAGTTTTATTTTTTTGCATAGATACTACAATGTTTGTTCAATTGTCATAGCTCGATATGAGGGGTCTACTATAATCTATACTTTATTGATGACATAAGAGTTCATTTCATCCGGATAGTTTTACAAGAACAGTTTCAATCATGTCATGGAATTTAATTACCTTAAAAGTCAATAGTTTGACTAACGTGATGCTACACGTGCAAGTTGCTCTTTCAATGAGCTTTTTTTTACCGAGTTTTGTGTTCCAAGCGGAGCATGTCAGATTCTATGATATGAGTTCTCGCTATCTATCCAGTGCTACAGGTGATATTTTAGCTTATGTCATTCGACGATTGAGCATTTGTTTCAAAAAGTCAATTGTACGGACTCAAACTTTTGCTAGGATTATGAATTGTTGAAGATCTAGATTTATTTGTCTGGTTTGTTCAAAGCTGTGTGTTTAGATTTGCTGATGTTTGCTCAATTTTGCTTCATAAGAAATGTTTGGATAAGACTATTCCAGACTTTCTTGTTGGAGATTAGTCCAATAGACTTTCAGTGTACAAGATGTTCATTCCGATTTAATTGGAGGAGTTTATTGTATTTTTTGACTACTGGAGGAAATTCGGTTTAAAGTAAAGATTGTTGAAGTTTGATTCGAATTCGTACTATGTCCGTGTAGGACATTGTATCACCTCATATCAGACGTGGTATGACCGATGCTAGGTCCATGCACAAGATGTATCAGACGTAATGTCAATCTGTAGCTACCAACTCTGATTCAGTTTTCTCTCCGCCTAGGATTTGTTTTCCTCGTGCTATATATGTAACATAGTAGTCTATAGGAATAGCAAGAACCTTATTGTAAATATCTTGTTATATAGTAAATTTTGTCTTTGTATGTTCGTGATTTTTTCGTAAAGATTTTTCACATTAAATCCTTATCTTTCATTAAATTTGATCACTTATTTTTTTTGCCGTGAGATTTATTACAATCACCTATTAAGAACCTTATATTATTCTGCAGGAGCCTTGCTCACCAAGGTAACCGCACCTTTCTACAGCTAACCTTGTCAACATGGTAGACTATATCCTAGAAGTTTCCACAAATCTTATCACATAACCAACCTCTCACTTTATATAAACAATTCACAGCGACAATTCACAACTACAAAACAACATCATCGGAGATTCAGAGCAAAACAAGTGTACTCAAGAGAAGGGAGGGATTTATACCAAGATTTCAAGAATTGAGAAGGTTCTTGGCCTAGGTTGCTTTGGTGCTCTTGAGAGTTGAGAGGAAGGCGTCACAGTCACTTAAACAGCAGCAAGAAGCAGGGGATGCAAAGAAGCAGAAGGAAGCAGTAGAAGAAGCATCACCAGAGGCTGGTGAGAAGAGAAGGAGGAAGAGATGGGTGTGGAGAAGGAGAAAGCAAGAAATGGTCTAGTGTTATATATTTCAGCAACAACATGACACGAGTACTTTAGCTATTTTTGTATCGTTGCCTACGTTCTTTCTGAATTTATGACGGGAAGTGGCACTCCATTTTGTATTGAAAAAGTAATATGATACATATTGGCATTCAGAAATAATTCAACTTGGTACAAAGCACTGTGTTTGTGCAGCAAACAAGTGTTGACAATTTCACATTGCCTAGTAATCAGGACTCAGAAGAGCGAGTCAAGACCTAATATACTAACATATCTGATCATGAAAATAACTCCTCAAAGATGATAATCAATCATTTGAACTGTTCACACAAATATCATCGTAGCCATTGTTTTTTCAAATTTGGATCCGAACATTCATTTTTTTTGCAAATTTAGTTCTCTTCATGGACCTACCGAGCTTGGCAAGCACCTACCAAGCTAGGAGAGCGAGATGATAGCGAGATGAGTAAATCCTAAATTTTATCCTGCGGAAGACTTTTAAATTTATGCGAATAAAATATTAGTGCTCACATGTACTTTCAAAAACCACAGTAGTAAATCGCCAATATTAGAAATGAATTCTTAAAAGAAATATTGGAAGTACAGATATGAACTATAATTTCCTCATAGCAGTGCTCATTTGTTCAATCACTATAAAATACTTTCAAATCTAATTAAAAAAATTATTGTGCAAGCTGTGATGTGAAATGTTCACAAGATTAGGCACCACCTTGCAAGTGCAATAAAATACTGAACATACCTAATTAGCACTAACTTGGTTAACACTAATTAATTATGATCAGTATTAATTAAATAAAATTAGCACTAATTAAATCACTAAATAAAATATGATTAATTTATTGCTTTAACTAGCACTAATTAAATAAAGCACTAATAAAATATGATTAATTTAGTGCTTTAACTAGCACTAGTTAAATACAATTTTATACTAATTAATTGCGATTATCACTACTTAAATACTAATATTTGGTTGCACAATGTCGGTTGGCACATACCGAGCATGGGGGCTCGGCAGGCGGCCTGATGAGCTACTGTAGCTCGACAGATGCCTACAGAGCTATTGTAGCTCATCAGATCGTCTACCGAGCTTCTCTAGCTCGATAGGTGCATGTCAAGCTCGATAAGTCTACGGATGGGCTAGATTTGCAAAAACGGATGTTCGAGCGGCAAAATTTGAAAAAAAAGTGGTTACAGTGATATTTGTGTGAATAGTTCTTATTTGAGTATAGGCCCTCTACGACCAGATTATTTCTAGCATTTGAACCATAGACCTCAACATAAAATCCTACGTAACTTCTGGTCAGAGCACTGAATTGTGGCCTTGTGGGGCTTGTAGGATACAAGGCACCTTTACAAGCAATATCTTGACACATTAAACCTGAAATCAGTATTGAGTAGCATGTCTTAATCAAACCGCTTCAGACATGAGAGTTCAGAATATGCTTTTCACTACAGCGTACAAAGCATATCAATAGCACCGACTCTTTTGCACAAAAGGCGCGAAGAAAGTCTATCAGGCCAGCTATGAGAAGTCCCAATCACAAAAATGGTACAAAGAGAAATGCAAGTAAATGTGGCCATGGACAGCCAGATCATGTACGTAAATGGGCCTATCCAGCTCCTAGTTTACACCTTGCAGCTGTTCTGGAGTGGCGAAGGACCCCATTCAATTTCCTCTCATAATTCAGTACTCTTCCTTGCATTGACAAGCCTCCAAATTCAACTAACTAACTAACTGCTCCAACGCACACATGTAGTGCAGAAAAATGGATGCCATGTGTATGTGCATGTACTATCTTGAATTCATCTCTGCTATCTAATACCTTCAGTTATTTTTATTATATGTAGTTAAGATTGCTTTTAGATGCTGAGATTTTGGTTTAGACAAGCAAAGCATCAGAAACCATCCTGGTGTGAGATTGCACCCTTAGTCGTGTACACCATCAATAAATTCCTGGCTCGCAAGCATCCCTCGATCCAAACTCTTGCCAAATTAAACCCTATAAATGAAATTCTGTCCTCATTTATGCAAGTCCCATCACTTGCTCTGTCTTGTGCTAGCTCTGAGTCTTGAAGAAATGGCCATCAGCATCCTGGTGCCCAGAGCGGCAGCTGCAGCACTAGCAATGGTGTTCTTGCTACTTCTGGAAATAATCGGCGTCTCCCATGGCCAGCTCCAGGTGGGGTTCTACTCCGACTCCTGCCCCGACGCCGAGGACGTGGTCACCGCCGCCGTCCAGGACGCCGCCTCCTCCGACCCCACCATCCTCCCCGCCCTCGTTCGCCTCCAGTTCCACGACTGCTTCGTCAGGGTACGTATACTCTTGTACTTAGTCGAGTCGAAGTCAGGGTAGTGCTTGATGTGCTTGTTCTCCGGCGACGTCGGCACGTCGCGTCACGCGGCGATGCATGCAGGGATGCGACGCGTCGGTGCTGATCACGAGAGCGAGCAACGACGCGGAGGTGAACAACAATAAGCACCAGGGCCTTCGCGGTCAGGGCGTCGTCGACGCCGCCAAGGCGGAGCTCGAGGAGCAGTGCCCCGGCGTCGTTTCCTGCGCCGACATCATCGCACTCGCCGCCCGCGACGCCATCGCCATGGTACTCAAGATAGGATATACACACGTTGTACATAGAGGCGTCCGTGCACGTTTGTTGCAGCCTTGCAGGTGATGCGACTGACGCAATGCTGTTGTTTGACGCATGCATGTCAGACGAACGGGCCATCGTTCGACGTGCCGACGGGGCGGCGCGACGGGCTGGCGTCGAACCTCCGCGACGCCGACGTGCTGCCGGACGTGAGCGACTCCATCGAGGTGCTCCGCTCCAAGTTCGCGGCGAGCGGCCTCGACGACCTCGACCTCGTCCTCCTCACAGGTACGTAGTTACATACACATATTTGTCACACACTGGCACGACGGCGTGCATGGCTTCATCCACGGAATGCAACTGCAGCGGCGCACACCATCGGCACGACGGCGTGCTTCTTCTTGAAGGACCGGCTGTACAGCTACCCGCTGCCGGGCGGCGGCGCGGGGTCGGACCCGTCTATCCCGGCGGCGTTCCTATCGGAGCTCAAGGCCCGGTGCGCGCCCGGCGACTTCAACACGCGCGTGCCGCTGGACCGCGGCAGCGAGGGCGACTTCGACGACTCCATCCTCCGCAACATCCGGTCGGGCTTCGCTGTCATCGCCTCAGACGCCGCGCTCGACAGCAGCAACGCCACCCGCGCGCTCGTCGGCGCGTACCTCGGCTCCGCAGCCTCCAGCTTCGAGCAGGACTTCGTGGACGCCATGGTGAAGATGGGCGGCATCGGTGCCATCACCGGCGACGACGGCGAGATCAGGGACGTGTGCTCGGAGTTCAATACAAACTGATCGACCAATGACCTGTCATCACAATTCACAAATCCCTGTACATTTATTGGGAATAAGTGAATTAATTCAGAAAATGAAATACTAAGGAAGATACTTGTGTGTATTGCATATTGTTTTTTTTTGGTCTGGAATGGAGAATAAATTTTAAGAGTTTACTTAGAAATTGACCGGAAATTTTGGTGGAATTAAGCTTGCATTTTTGTTGGATCGATCGGGTTGTTCACTAGTACTTTCTTTATTCTTTTTTATTTGATTTTTCAGAACTCGTGTCGTCAAATTATCTAGATTAGCTATACAGAAATTATATATTTAGATTTATCGTTAAAAATATTTTTATAATATTATAATTTTATTAATATATTTTAGTGTAAAGTTATAAAAATAGTGATCAAAGTTGTATCTTAAAAACTATAAAAAATAAATAAAATTTAAGTAAAAAAGAACAAGAGAGTAATTGTTTTGTAGCGAGCAGAACATGCAGCATCGAGCAATGCAAGTATACCGTTAAGCAGTAGCGCGTCGATTCGGGGTGTCTCTGCGTGGTGCGGATTTATCCATACGAGGTATAGTACGCGCGTAGGAAGTGTCCCTAGTTAATTCTGGTTGTTGAGCTGCAATGCAATCCATCGTCCAGATTTATCAAGAGACCAGCTACCTCACCGTGCAGTACTAAAACTGCTGCCAGGATCAGCGGAGAGCAGAGCAAACGGCGGTGAGTTAGTGCGTCTACTGTAGACACTAATTGGTTACGAAAGTTGTATTTTGCGGACCATTCCAATGTCAATGCCCGAAACAACACTTACCTAGATTAACAGCACAATTCGACCTAGCAACCTTCGATTAACAGCACAACTAGCGGTTATATCTTGCCGGTTTATCAGTGTCATATCTTGCCGCTCTAGCAACCTTCAATGAACAGCACAATTCGACCTAGCAAAGAGCTAGCAGTGCCGTATTGCGTGCCATTCATTCCTCAGATCGAGGGATCTGTACATTGGATGGCCGCTGTAGGACGGTCGAGCCTGTGCCTTTCATCAGCAGATAGACTAGTATAGGGGCTGGGGCTAAGGGTGCAAATGGAAATGATACGGGTTAATTTTAACTGATTTAGTACTAAATCTAGTTGGTATCAAATACGAAAAGGTAATTTAGTAACCGGTACTGAATCCGATCAGTACCGAATAGTTGTTGCCGGATATGGTAGTGAAAACAGGAGAGCTAAAATCCGACCGAATAGAGTTAATAAACGGTAAATCGGATACTATCTGACCTGATATCCAGTAAGTAAGTTAGTACCCTAACCGTCCTAGCTCATCAACCATTATTGACACCAATCAGTCTAGATTTTATTAAAATCCTAACCTAACTCTAGAGTCCAGACACTCTAAACAGCTACCACCAATCCTCCCCACTTATGTTGAACTTGTGTATGAATTTATTGGTTTTCGAATTTATATATAAATTTATCATTTATATTGAACTTGTGTTGTGTCGACTATCGTACTTAAGTAATTTAGATGAATTTATTGCTAGTTGAAGGTTTTAAGTGATGGTGATATGGTTTAGTGTTATTCGTTTATGTATGTACATACTATTTGTCTATATTATTCGATTCCGATCCGAAACCTTCAAGAATCCATCCCGATGGTATCGTAATCGAAACTTCGAATTTGTATTCGTATCCAGTCTTACCGTATTCGACTCCGAATCCAAAAATAAAAATATGTTAGGATACAGTATAAATAATATATGTCCAAATCTAACCTAATTGCACCACTAGCTGAGGCCATCTACCTGTCATCCTCAATCAATGGCAGAATCAGCCATCGTAGCGCATTGAAGCCAACTCTTTTCACTTATAGTTTTTTCTAAATAAATAATAAATAGAACGTTTTTCGTTGTCTTTTGTAAATGATTTATTAGAACAGTTTTTTTTAAAACAGCTTATCGATATTTAGCTTATTTATATAAATATTTACGATAGAATCAAATGCTATAAGTTATCAGGTACAGCTGAAAAAAAAATCTACCCAAAGCAAGTGGTGCACGCATAGCTCGTGTCACGTGGGCATGCAGCTGGCGCGACGTCTCCCCCACCCGACAACTGCGCACGCACACCAATGGCGCACGAGACAGATGGATGGCCTCGTGCATTGGATGTGGAAAGCAGAGGCGCCTCGATCGAGTCGAGGCTTGGATCACGGGGTTGTCCGACGGAGAGTGCGACAGAGAATGGCGACGGCGGCGCCATCACGGGATGACATGCATGCTGAGCTTCTTTCGCAGCGCGACAAAATGGCGACGCGGCTAAAGGGCCCATCGTGCAGTACGTAGTGAGATACAGTGGTGGAATCAGGATTTAGTTACGTTCCGAACTGAACTAGAATAATTTAAAACTAACGTCAATTTGTATCCATGCTACGATATAACAAAAGTATATCATAATTGGCTAATTGCATTACTGATATGAAACTTGAGTTCAATACTAAACAAATAAACATAAAACATAATAAGAAAAATATGATATGATAACAAAATATAAAAAATATAACATAATAGAGATACAAATTAAGTACCTAAATTACAAAGATTTGCTCTCTATCCTATCCTGTCGTTTCTTCATTGATAGTTGGACATGAACCAGAACCTGTAAAGACAACATATGAGAATAAATCAAACATGTGTATAAATAAATACGAACAACATGAAGTATTACTAGCTCTGCTTTACGGTGTTTCGTTGGATTGTGCTTCAGTTGAAAAATAAGATGACAATGTCTTCGTCCGCTTCATTTTGTATTGACTAATAACTCCTAGGATCAATCAATCATCACATTTCAATATACAACAAGAAATAACCATATGCAACAATCAATCGACCACGCCACATCAATCGACCTCTTGAATAATAAATCAGAACAAAACTTATTTAGAAACTTCAGCATCAGCAACAATCATCTGACCATCTGGGACCACGGTCATCTGGCCATCTGGCAACAATCAGCAACAAGCCAACAATCATCAACAATCAGCAACAATCATCATTCATCAACAATCAGCAAAAATCATCAGCATCAGAAACAATCGTCGGCCACCACGGTCGGTCGGTCACCACGCGCCCACGCCACATCTAGATGCGGGGAGGAGGAGGAGGCGGGGCCGGCGGGGAGGCCGGAGGCGGCGAGGCGGCGAGGGGAGGAGGAGGAGGCGGGGGGGGGAGGAGGGGAGGAGGCCGGGAGGAGGGGGAGGAGGCGGCGGCCGGCGGGGGGGGAAGGAGGGGCGGCGGAGGCCGGGAGGGAGGGGAGGAGGCGGCGGCGGGGGAGCCGGGAGGAGGGCCGGAGGGGGAGGAGGGGCGTGGGGCCGGGCCGCCGGGGAGGCGGGAGGGGGAGGGGCGGCGGGGTGAGGGCGGCGGGGGGAGGGCGGCAGGGCGGACTGCGTAGGGGCCGAGGGGGGAGGTAGGAGTGTGAAGTGGGGGGCGGTGCGCTGCGCGGGGGAGGGCCCGAGCGACGTGGATCAGGGGTGGGGGGCGGATCAGGCCGAGCGACGCGGGTTGGGCCGAGCGAGCGGAGCGCGAGTTGATGGTATGGGCTGTCGACTATGGGCTGAATGCTAAAAATATACCCCAGGTTAAGCTAATAATACTCAGGCTATATACTATATTTTTTTTCACACCCCGGGCTGGAGCCCACCCTGCTAAGGGCCTAATTCCGCCCCTGGTGAGATGTACAAAGGCCGAAGGGCTCCGTGATGCGATCAGAAAGGAATAGGCGCTACCACCGGAGGAGTTTCAATACACAGGGCCGGACTGGCTTTCGACCAGGACATGTTTACGGCTGGACACACCTATATATGTTTAGTAACTCCCATAATTGTTTAGGTAACGATAAGGTAGAGTTCGTTTTAGCGATGGTTTCTGGTTTTTAGTTAAAATTTTACTGTAGCTGATTTTTTTATTGTAACTGATTTGTCTTTTTAGGTATAACTAAATTTAAAAAAATGTAAAAAAAACTGAAACTAGAAACTAAAACTAAAAAAAGTTGAAACGAGCGGGGTGAGTTATCTTTTGTTATAAGAACAAAGGTGTTGTCTAATTATTTAATTTATGGTTGTAGGAATGCTGATTGTAAAAGCTGATTGTTTACAAGAGTTAACAGAGAGACGACATCGTCCAGCGGGAGGTGTGGGAGAAATGACACCAAAAGGAAAAAGGACAGCCGCATGAAAGAAAGATGTGGGAACTCCTTTGATTAACCAAGAATTCCGTATTCCTACAACTATCTAGAATTTTAGTTACACACAGAATGATACGAAAATGTGAACTTCATTAAACAGTAGACTTACGTAGATTCATAATATGTCATACATACTAGGTTCCTCTTAGATAGGCCGTCTGGCCAAATGGTATACAAACAAAAGATCCAACGTAAGATTTCCACAGAGTATTCACCTTCTTCTACATCCAAGTAGTCTAAAGTCGACGAAGGCAAGATTGAGTACTTTTGATACTCAGTAAGCTACGTGGGAAATAAATTATAGATGCATGACAAACAACAGTTGGGTTTTATAGTTACCTCATCCTTAATATTAGTTGTTAAACATATATTACACGATAACTTATAACATAGGCATTTCAAGTGTTGCTATGATTTGGTAGGAATAAATCTAACAAGTATGCTTAATAATAGTAATTCAGAGTCTACTCGTGCTAACATATTGGATTCACCCATAGACACCAGAGGCGGAACTGGGCCTCAGGTTGGGTAGGCTATAGCCCGAGGCCCAGAAATCTTACTAGTAGTACCCCTCTTTAGCAATAGCCAATGTTTTATCTGTTATGCCGGCCCAACCCAAGACCTAGAAACTTAGCAGCCCAAGCGCCCCCCGGGCCTCACCACCTCAGCCCACAAGTCAAGTGAATGCCTCAGCCCACCAAGTCAAGTGACGGCAGTCTAATCCCACCAAGTCAAGTGAAAGGAAACCCTAAAATCCCCAAATCAGAGGCCATAGAGCCAGTCGTAGCCAACCTCCGATCCGCGCCCCCGCCGGCGGCCACCGCCCTTGCTTGTGCGCGCCGCGGTCTGCCGGTCGCCGCCCTCGCCCCTCGCGCTCTCGACGCTACGGTCCGCCGATAGCCACCCCTGTGATCTCGTGGACCGGCGCCTCCGGGTGCCCCCGCCGCATGTCACGCGGCGGCTGCCACACCTGCACGCTCACTCCCTAGCTTCGTCTGCCGCCATCGTGCTCCAACTCAACGCCCACTCCACCAAGGAGCAACCGAGCAGATAACACATGGCTCTTGCTATCACAACCCATTTGAGTTTATTAAGAAGTGCAATTGGTGGATCTGGATCTAGATGCATGAATTTTTTTAAGCTACAAAATTTGCATCCATATGAAATGTATCTCAAGGGACCGCTTTGTGATATGTTGATATATCATATATGTATCTGTTAATTCTGTTATGAATGGGATTGTGGGAAAGAACACGATTGAGCTGTACTTGCTCTGTTTAAATTTGTACACATTTGCTACTTCAATAAAATTTTCGAATTGGTTTGTTGATACAATGAGAATGTAATTAGTAGGAATTATCTTTTATGTTTCGAATTAGTAGGAATGATCAGATGAAATGATGAGTGACATATGTTCAATGTTTTACATTAGCTATTT
Source organism: Melocanna baccifera (assembly GCA_036346265.1). Classification (NCBI taxonomy): domain Eukaryota; kingdom Viridiplantae; phylum Streptophyta; class Magnoliopsida; order Poales; family Poaceae; genus Melocanna; species Melocanna baccifera. Next base: position 16,028,490 of record CM070709.1, read on the forward strand.
AGGAACTAACTATTAAGCATTAAGTTTTCTTTATGTTAGATACTCAATGATTTGATACGCTACATTCTTTATGGTTTGATATGCTTTCTTTATTGCGATTTATGTTGAAGACTTAAACTCTTGAAGTATTGAGCGTTAAGCAAAATTTTCATCAATGATGCATTTGTGATATATTTTTTTTTGTTATATCATAATAGTTCTAGATTTTTAGTATGTTACATTGTTACTTCATTGAAATTTAGCCCGGGGTATGATACAATTCTGGATCTGCCACTGTAACATCCTGTTTTTCTGAGAATTTTAAAGCCTGGATTTCAAAAATGAATTTTCTGGAATTTTCTGAAATTAATTGAAGCTTCAAATGAATTTTTAAAGTTTTAAATGATTTAATGTGATTAAAATAAACATTAATATAAGTGGAAAATATTTTATTTGAGTTCCTTGTGTCACAAGGAATTTTCTGGTATTTTTGGTGAATTTTTGGGATTTATTTGCTATTTTCTAGAGCTTTTAGAAGTTTATTTGAATTTCTGGAAAAAGAAAAGAAAAGAATTAATCCCCGCCGCCCGATCTCCCTCTCTCCTCCACGCGTCAACCATCCCGCCGCCGCCGTACCCTTTCCCGCGCGCCCGCTCGCCCCGCCGCCCGATTCCGCCCGCGCCACGCGTCGCGCATCCGCTGTGGCAGCGGCGGCACCAACCACGCCCGCCCGCGTCGCCGCGGCGCCGCCGATCGCGCGCCGCGCGATCACAGCCGTCCGCCCGCGCCGCGCGAACCCTAACCCTAACCAATCCCAGCCGTCCGATCTCTCGTTGAATCCCGACCGTCCAAACTTATCCGCGTTGCGCCGTCGCCAGAATCGGATTGATTGCCTCGTTCGCGTGATAAAACCCGCCGCCGCCTCGGTTCGTGTGCCCGTCGCCGCGAACTCGTCGCCGCCGCCGCGCCGCCCTCGCGCGCGCGCGTCGCGGAGCCGCTCGCCGTCGCGCTGCCGCCGCCGTGCACCCCTCCGCGCGCTGTCGCCGCCGCCAAGACTCGCCGGTGAGCCTCGCCGCTTCTCTCGCCGCCGCCGCGCCCGCTCGGTCGCCGCGCACACCCGCTCCGCCCCTCGGTCCCGCGCGCACTCAGCGCACCCGCGCGCCCGCGGCGCCACGCGAGCGCCGCCACGCTGCCGCCGATCCGCTCCCGCGTCGGCCACGCGTCGCCATCTCCCCGCTCCGCGCGCGCCGCGCGCGCGTCGCGACGCGCGCGCGGCGGCGAGCCGCCACGCGCCGCCGATCGCCGCCGCCGCCGCGCGCCGCGATCCTCGCCGCCGCCGATCTCGGCCGAGGCCCAGACCGCCACGCGCCCGCATCCCCGCCGTCGGATTCGCGCGCGCGCCGCGCCGCGCCGCCACCTCGGCCTAGCCACGTGGCAAGACGGCGCGTGCCCGCCAGCCCTAGGCCACGTGGCACGACACGCGGCATGCCACGCCGCCACGCCGCCCTAGCCGCCTCCCGAGCCACGTGGCGCCACGCCGGTGCCGCGTCGCCACCGTGCCACGTGGCAAGATATGCCGCCGCCACGCCAGCGCACCCCGCCGCGCGCCCGCCGCCCCGTGCATCGTTACGTGGACCGAGTCCACGGTGAACTCGGAATTTGGTGCACCGGGTTCACAGCACAGTAGACTTTTTCAATTTTCCCGAATTAATTTTGAATTAATTTTCCGGGAGCCCGTTCTCCTCCGTCCTAGCTCCGATTGACCCCGTTCTTTTTTCTAAATTCATCTAAAATTGAGCTCTAGCTGTTGGTTCTGTTTTTGTGAATTTTTGAGTTCTTTTGCTTGTCATTTTATGTGTTTCTTTGTTTCCGGTCGCTTTCTCTCGTTAGATTCGGATTCGGAGGAGCGTGTTTCGCGCTGTAAGACCGGAGTACCCACGAGCATAACGAAGGCAAGTCGTGTCCCTTGATCATGTTGAACCCAATTTTACAAACTATTATTTAATTATTTTGCTTTAAATTACATTGCATTGCTATTTTTATTCAAACGTTTGCACAGGTAGCTATTGTCCCAATTGCAATTATACCTCCTTGACACTTTGAAATACCATGATGCCTTTGTCACCATAGGTTGGGAAATTTATTAGTGATGCTAGTTAATTTATCACATGGGTTGGTGCGATTAGATTGCTTAGCCTGTTTATATTTACGATTGATCTCCTCACACCTGTTAAATTATTAATTTGACTTAAAGACATATGGAACTGTGGTTGGTGCCACGTGTATTAAAATTTGTGCCACGTCATTGGTGTGACGTTGGCTTGGTTATACAAATTTGGTTTTGCACTCGGGCGAGTGATCGTGCAGTAAAGGGGGAAGTACAGTTGTACTTTGGGGGATGTGGTAGTCTCGCCTGGGTAATGCTAAGGACTTAACTTTGTGCGCCATTGATCTGAGCTTAATCGTGCAAACCACATGTCTATTATGGGATGGATCTGGCTGATTAATTTGTAATATTTCAATTCAATTCTGCCATTGTGATGAACATGGTTGCTGATTTCCATGTGGCGCAAGGGGGGGTGTGATGCGAAACCCTAGCGGGCAGGATTGGGTTGAGGTAGAGCATTGTAAAGGCCTTGTTGTGATTTCCTTAGGCCTAGGCTAATCACATCGTGTGGGTACAGTTGTGCAACCTCTGCAGAGTGTAAAACTATTCGAATAGCCGCGTCCTCGGTCATGGGCGGTGCTCGGGATTTCACACGAGGGTTAGTGTTTCATTTATAACTTGGTGGTTTATGTTGGGAGTGGACAGTAGTTCACTATTGGTTTAACTTGTGAATTGGTGTTCACAAGTGGTTCATGTTTATCCCTTTGACTATCTATTATTATCTGCTTTCGCTAACTTTCGCTTCAAGTTATTTAATATATTTCATCAATAAATGCCTTTATGCAAATTAACCTTTCACCTTCCTTTGGTAAGCCTTGCATATTATATTGCATTTATTGTTACAAACGACTTGCCGAGTACCAATGTACTCACGCTTTACGCCTATGTTGCTCGATTGAGGAGAGGAGTACTATCGGCAGGAGGTGCCGAAGGGAGTACTACGACGACTTCACGGATTAGGCTTCGTTCTCCACTCGATAGCCCGTGGCTTGTCGATTGGTCGCTACGCTTTATTTTGGATTTCCGCTGCTATTTTGTTAAGCCCTTCCGCTAGAGATATTGTAAGCTTGGCCATAAGGTCGCACCTTTGATATTTTATCGATATTCTAGCTTTCCCTTATTATTGTCGTGTGTATGACTGATGGCATCTATGTTTGATCGTGTGCACTAGCGTGATCTGGACTAGTGCGGTTTACAGAGAGACCGAGTTTGCATATTCGGTCTCGGCAGAGATGGTATCGAGCCATATCGATCGTAGGACTAAGCCCTAGTTAAACCGGTCGATAGCCCAAAAATTTATTTTCTAAATCAAACCAACTAAACTTGATATTTAGTAATATCTCTATCTTCTTACCTCATTCTTAAGGATTCTTGTCTCTCGCCCCAACTCTTGCAAAATTCGTTTTTCTAAAGTTATAAACTGATCTTTCCTTTATAAATGCATTAGATGTCCCAAACTTCCTACACTCCAAACAGAGGATGGAGGTCACTTCTCGCGTTTTGTTGCGGTGCCTCGGATTTAAGAGATCGCCTGTCTACCTCACCAAGGATGAGAAGCAAAAGGTCAACGATCGGAGCATCTCCAGACTATATTTCACTACCCGAGTTGGCAAGCAGGTGCTACATCACAGTTTCAAGAACACCGGTGCCAGTGGGGAGATGTCAGCACAGGGAGTTGCGCACAAAGCCATCCGTCGACTTTGCAAGCTATACAAGATCAACATGGCCAGACTCGTCCGGAAGTTCAAGGAACAGTACGGAGCCACCTCGAGACTACCAGAGCCAGTCTGGGAGGAGCCCCGGCCGCAGTCGCCAGTACCTCTACCGTCGCCTACACCGCCGAGCCCAGAGGAGAGACGTCGTGTCACCGGAGATCGCCACGCCTACCTCGCCGGTTCACTCCACCCGATCGAGAGCGATGCCACGATCCGCAACTCGTGGGTTGTCTACAGCGATTCGAGGACGATAGCGATGTACCCTATTTGTCGACCCGAGTGGGAGCCTTGAGTAGATAGTGCGAGTAGACACGTTGGATTTTATTTGCAGTTGTGTGCGATGTGAGCTGCAAATATTGCCTTAAAAGCATTATATTGCGATCATGTCAAATCTTTTATTGGAGTTTATTTTTGTTCAGTTTCTTAGTTAGCCTTTTGGCTAAGTGTTTGTTTAGTTAGGTCTCCATTAAGCAAAACCCCCTTAGACGCATTTACCTCTTATCTATGCTTTTCCCTCTCGCCTTTTGCCTTTGGTCAGTCAGCAGTTGTTTTCTTTTCAGAGCAAGATGGTTGACACCAGGAACTCCTCCAGCCGCAATCAGGGGAACCAGGACCCAGAGAACAGTGCGCGCGCGGCGGTGCCACTGCTTTGGATCCCGCACTCGATCGCTTCTTGATGGCCCAGACACAGATGATGCAGACTATGATGCAGGGTATGCAGACTATGATGCAGCGACAGCACCATGAGCCGCACCACCGCCAACATCGTCGTGAGACTAACTATGCAGAGTTTATGAGGACGAGACCGCCTGTTTTCTCCAGTTCATCAGAGCCTTTGGAGGCCGACGACTGGGTCCGTTCAGTTGAGAAGAAACTGAACTTGGCTCAGTGCACCGACAGGGAGAAGGTGCTGTATGCAAAGACATCGCCTGAGGGACCAAAGCAGAGTGGTGGGAGAACCATCGCGCGCCCATGAGGACCAAAGACAACATCACCGGAAGGAATTCGCAAAGGCTTTCCACACCGCTCATGTCATGGAAGGAGTGGTTGAGATGAAGAAGGATGAGTTTCGGGAGTTCCAGCAGAGAGAACTCGCCGGTGAGTGAATATCTCAATAAATTCACTCGGTTGGCTCGCTACGCGCGGAGGACGTGGCGACGGTGCAGCTTCGCGTAAGAGGTTCAAGAAAGGCTTGAACCCAGCTTTGAAGGTGCAAGTCGAGGCAACGACTATGCCGCTTCAGCGATTGGTGGATAAGGCCATTCTCATCGAGGAGAGTCGCGCGAGCTCGAGGAGTCTCGCAAGAGGAGGTTGATCCAGCAGGGATCACAACACACCATCCTCGTGAGGCCTCGTTTTGGTACCTACCACCGCACGAGCGCCACAAAGAAGCAGCAGCTTGAGATTTCGACCCACTCGGACACGCGCGCGCTTTGATCGGACAGATGCGTCTAGTGGTTCCAAAGTGGACAGCAGCAGCAGCAGAAGAGCAATAATCCAGCGGATCCATCACTTGCTTCAAGTGTCATGAAGTGGGACACTATGCTAGCAAGTGCCCTCAAAGGCGTGCCCCGACACCGGCGCTTTGACTTGGGAGCCACACCCGGCCGTACTCTACCCCGAGCGGGGCGAGCACCCCGGCCAGATGTGCCGCAGGGCGCGGTGGTGAGAGGTCGTGAACCATGTCACCGCAGAGGATGCCTGAGCAGCGCCAGACGTTGTGATCGATGCGTTTCGTACATTCGCCTCGCCACCGCTTTATTTGATTCGGAGCTTCGCATTCGCTTGTTTCTGAGTTTTGCTTTAAAGCAACAATTGAAAATTGCTCTTGGATCTGTTCTTTTAATCCAATCCCGGATCCGAGTTGAGGTCCAACCTAGGTTGTCCAGAGTTAGGATAACCATTCGTGGAGTTGAGTTCGTAGCGACTGATTTTGTTGGATATGCATCCCTAGATGTAATCTTGGGAATGGATTGGCCGAAGCGACAAGTCGTGTTAGATTGTGGGAGCGAGCGGTGACCTTAACCAATTCAGATGGAGTTAAGGTGCGATTCGCAGCCAGTGAGTGCCACCGAGCTACCATGATTTGCCGAGTAAGGTAATCCAGTTGGAGGGTGTACGGTTGTCGAGAGTACCCGACGTGTTTCGAATGATCTTCCGGTATGCCACCGAGAGGAGGTGGAGTTTCGATTGAGCTTGTGCGGTACCGCTCCGATTTCCAAGAGACCCTATCGGATGCCGCCAATGATTTAGCAGAGTTGAAGAAGCAAATTCGGGAGCTTTTGGATAAGGGTTATATCGGATCGAGTTCATCCCGTGGGAGCGCCGATCTTGTTGTCAAGAAGAAGGATGGTAGTCGGCGCATGTGTGTGGACTACGAGCACTTAATGAGGTCATCGTCAAAAATAAGTACCCTCTGCCCAGGATCGATGACCGTTTGACCAGCTTAAGGGAGCAGGAGTGTTCTCCAAGATTGATTTGAGATCGGGATATCATCGATGAGAATACGTAAGGAGGACATACCCAAGACACCTTCTCGACTCGTTATGGCCTATGCGAGTTCACAAGTGATGTCATTTGGTTTGACTAATGCCCCAAAGATATTTCATGTATTTGATGAATAAGGTGTTTATGGAATATTTGGACAAGTTTGTCGTTGTTTTCATTGACGACATTTTGATATATTCCAAGACCGAGGAGGAACATCGAGCACTTGAGGTTAGCATTGCGAAATTGAGAGATAATGAGTTGTATGCAAAGTTCAGCAAATGTGAGTTTTGGATGAAGAAAGTCGCTTTCTAGGGCATGTGTTGACAGCAGAAGAGTCGCAGCTTGACCCAGGGAAAGTAAGTGATGTTTTGGATTGGCAATACCCACTTGCTTACCAGTCGAGTTTTCTGGTATGGCAGATACTACCGTCGCTTTATTGAGGGATTTTCCAAAGTGTGGCTGACCCTTCACGCAGCTTGCTCAAAAGGAAAAGAAATTCACTTGGACGCCAGAGTGCGAGAAAGTTTTGAAACTCAAGGAGAGTTTGACCACAGCCCAGTGCTTGTGTTTGATATTAACAAGGATTTTGAGATATTTTATATGCCTCGCGCAAAGGTTTGGGTTGTGTCTTGATGCAAGACAAGAGAGTGGTAGCCTATGCCTCACGCCAGTTGAGACCGCATGAGGAGAACTACCCTACCCATGATTTGGAGTTGGCAGCCGTAGTGCATGCTTTAAAGATTTGGCGTCATTATCTGATGGGTAACAGATGTGAGATTTACACGGATCATAAGAGTCTCAAATACATCTTTACCCACCCGAGCTTAACCTCGAGCAGAGGAGGTGGTTAGAGCTGATAAAGGATTATAATGTGGGCATACATTATCATCCTGGAAAAGCTAATGTTGTTGCAGATGCCTTGAGCAGAAAGGTATACTGCAATTCAGTGATGGTTCGAGAGAGTCCGCCAGCTTTGCATGAGGAATTTCAGAAGCTTAACCTTGAGTTGGTTGAGCCAGGATTTTTGGCAGCTATGGAGATGCAGCCTACTTTGATGGTCGATTCGCGTGCTCGGTCGGATGATGAGGCATTTCAGCGGATCAGAAAGAATTTAAGTGAAGGTAAAGAGTCAGGATTTTCAGTGGATGATCAGGGAACCTTGTGGTTCAAGCAGCGTTTGTGTGTGCCCAACAAGCGAGAACTAAAGGATGTGTTATTAAAAGAGGCTCATGAGTCACCGTATTCGATTCATCCAGGCAGTACCAAGATGTACCAAGACATTAAGGATAAGTATTGGTGGCCAAGCATGAAGCGTGAGATCGCTGAGTATGTAGCCCTTTGTGATGTTTGTCAGAGAGTAAAGGCGAACACGAGAGACTGCGAGTTTGCTACACCATTAAAAGTCCCCGAGTGGAAGTGGGAAGAAATTGGTATGGACTTTATAGTCAGTTTGCCTAAAACCAAAGAGGGTCATGATTCGATTTGGGTCATTGTGGACCGTTTGACCAAGGTTGCTCATTTCATTCCAGTTAAGACGACTTACAGTGGTGACAAATTGGCAGAGCTATATATGTCCAGGATTGTCAGTTTGCATGGTGTGCCCAAGAAGATTGTGTCAGATCGTGGATCGCAGTTCACCTCTCGGTTTTGGGGTAGTTTCCATAAGGCTATAGGAACTCACCGAATTTCAAGATGACATATCACCCCGCATGATGGTCGACAGCAGCGAGTTAATCAGACTCGGAGGACATGTTGAGAGCCCGTGTGCTTGATCATGGGTCTAAGTGGGACGATTGTTTACCCTTTGCGAGTTCTCATACAACAACGATTATCAAGCCGCTTTGCGAGATGTCACCGTTTGAGGCATTGTATGGCGAAATGCAGACCCTCTCAATTGGAAAGAAACGGGAAGGTCGTTTTTGGCCCGCATCGTTTGAAAGAAGCCGAGGATAAGGTCCGCTTGATACAGAAAGGTTGAAAGCGCCTGGCCGCATGAAAAAGCTATGCACGATACCGCACGCCGAGCCGAAGTTTTGAGCCAGATGATTTTGTGTACCTTAGGATCACACCATTCAAAGGTGTGAAGAGATTTCAGCTAAAAGGGAAGCTTGCACCGAGATATGTTGGTCCGTTCAGGATTCTGAAACGCAGGGGAGAGGTTGCTTATCAGTTGGAGCTACCTGCGTCCTTCAGTGGGGTACATGACGTCTTTCATGTGTCCCAACTGAAGAAGTGCCTGCGCGTACCAGAGGAGGTTGTGCCAGTTGAGGCCGTTGACCTGCAGGAGGATCTGTCGTACAAAGAGCACCCAATCAAAATCTTGGAAGTGTCAGAGCGAGTCACCCGGAATAAAGCGGTCCGTTTTTGCAAAGTTCAGTGGAGCAACCATTCCGAGGAGGAAGCCACCTGGGAGCGCGAGGAGGATCTCAGAGCGGAGTTTCCGAACCTATTCTCTTAGTTGGCCCAGATCTCGGGTCGAGATCTCGTTTAAGGGTAAGGTTTGTAACATCCTGTTTTTACGAGAATTTTAAAGCACGGATTTCAAAAATGAATTTTCTGAATTTTCTGAAATTAATTGAAGCTTCAAATGAATTTTTAAAGTTTTAAATGATTTAATGTGATTAAAATAAACATTAACATAAGTGGAAAATATTTTATTTGAGTTCCTTGTGTCACAAGGAATTTTCTGGTATTTTTGGTGAATTTTTGGGATTTATTTGCTATTTTCTAGAGCTTTTAGAAGTTTATTTGAATTTCGGAAAAAGAAAATAAAAGAATTAATCCCCGCGCCCGATCTCCCTCTCTCCTCCACGCGTCAACCATCCACGCCGCCGCAGTGCCCTTTCCCGCGCGCGCCTCCGCGCCGCCGATTCCGCCGCGCCACGCGTCGCTGCATCCGCGCACCTGCACGCGGCACCGCGCCAGTCCGCGTCGCCTCGGCCGCCGCCGCGCTGACGCGCGCGCGCGATCACAGCCGTCCGCCCCGCGCCCGCGCGAACCCTAACCCTAACCAATCCCAGCCGTCCGATCTCTCTCGCGTTGAATCCCGACCGTCCAAACTTGTCCGCGTTGCGCCCGTCGCCGTAACCGGATTGGATTGCCTCGGTTCGCGTGATAAAACCCGCCGCCTCGCCTCGGTTCGTGTGCCCGTCGCACGAACTCGTCGCCGCCGCCCTCGCCTTCGCCCTCGCGCTGCCGCCGAGCCGCTCGCCGTCGCTGCTGCCGCCGCCCGTCGCGCACCTCCGTGCGCCTGCGCCGCCGCCGAAGACCTCGCCGGTGAGCCTCGCCGCCGCTCTCCTCGCCGTCGCCGCGTCGCCGCTCGCCGCCCTCGCCGCACCGCTCCGCCTCGGTCCCGAGCTCGCGCGCGCGCGCCGCGCGCTCACAGCGCCAGCGCGCGCGCGCGCGAGCGCCGCCACGCGTCGCCGATCCGCTCCCGCGCCGCCACGCGTCGCCATCTCCCCGCTCCGCGCTTCCCGCGCGCGCTCATGCGACGCCAGCGCGGCGAGCCGCCACGCGCCGCCGTCGCCCGTCGCCGCGCCCACCGCGCGATCCGCCGCCGCTCGGATCGAGCCGAGGCCCAGAATCGCCACGTGCCCGCATCCCCGCCGTCGGATCGCCGACGCCGCGCCGCGCCGCCCGGCTCAGCCTAGCCACGTGGCAGCACCAGGCGCGTGCCACGTCAGCCCTAGGCCACGTGGCACGACACGTGGCATGCCACGCCGCCGCCACGCCGGCCCTAGCCGCCTCCCGAGCCACGTGGCGCCCACGCCACCGCCACGCCGGCCGTGCCACGTGGCGGCATATCTTTGCGCCGCGTCAGCGCACACCGCCCGCGTCGACCCGCCGCCCCGTGCATTTATTCGTGGACCGAGTCCACGGTGAACTCGGAATTTGGTGCACCGGTTCACAAAGACAAGATAGACTTTTTAATTTTCCCGAATTAATTTTGAATTAATTTTCCGGGAGCCCGTTCTCCTCCGTCCTAGCTCCGATTGACCCCGTTCTTTTTTCTAAATTCATCTAAAATTGAGCTCTAGCTGTTGGTTCTATTTTTGTGAATTTTTGAGTTCTTTTGCTTGTCATTTTATGTGTTTCTTTGTTTCCGGCCGTTTTCTCTCGTTAGATTCGGATTCGGAGGAGCGAGTTTCGCGCGAAGACCGGAGTACCCACGAGCATAACGAAGGCAAGTCGTGTCCCTTGATCATGTTGAACCCAATTTTACAAACTATTATTTAATTATTTTGCTTTAAATTACATTGCATTGCTATTTTTATTCAAACGTTTGCACAGGTAGCTATTGTCCCAATTGCAATTATACCTCCTTGACACTTTGAAATACCATGATGCCTTTGTCACCATAGGTTGGGAAATTTATTAGTGATGCTAGTTAATTTATCACATGGGTTGGTGCGATTAGATTGCTTAGCCTGTTTATATTTACGATTGATCTCCTCACACCTGTTAAATTATTAATTTGACTTAAAGACATATGGAACTGTGGTTGGTGCCACGTGTATTAAAATTTGTGCCACGTCATTGGTGTGACGTTGGCTTGGTTATACAAATTTGGTTTTGCACTCAAGCAGTGATCGTGCAAGAAAGGGGAAGTACAGTTGTACTTTGGGGATGTGGTAGTCTCGCCTGGGTAATGCTAAGGACTTAACTTTGTGCGCCATTGATCTGAGCTTAATCGTGCAAACCACATGTCTATTATGGGATGGATCTGGCTGATTAATTTGTAATATTTCAATTCAATTCTGCCATTGTGATGAACATGGTTGCTGATTTCCATGTGGCGCAAGGGGGGGTGTGATGCGAAACCCTAGCGGGCAGGATTGGGTTGAGGTAGAGCATTGTAAAGGCCTTGTTGTGATTTCCTTAGGCCTAGGCTAATCACATCGTGTGGGTACAGTTGTGCAACCTCTGCAGAGTGTAAAACTATTCGAATAGCCGCGTCCTCGGTCATGGACAGTGCTCGGGGATTTCACACGAGGGTTAGTGTTTCATTTATAACTTGGTGGTTTATGTTGGGAGTGGACAGGTAGTTCACTATTGGTTTAACTTGTGAATTGGTGTTCACAAGTGGTTCATGTTTATCCCTTTGACTATCTATTATTACTGTTTTCAGTTAACTTTCGCCTTCAAGTTATTTAATATATTTCATCAATAAATGCCTTTATGCAAATTAACCTTTCAGCCTTCCTTTGGTAAGCCTTGCATATTATATTGCATTTATTGTTACAAACGACTTGCTGAGTACCAATGTACTCACGGCTTTACGCCTATGTTGCTCGATTGAGGAGAGGAGTACTATCGGCAGGAGGTGCCGAAGGGAGTACTACGACGACTTCACGGATTAGGCTTCGTTCTCCACTCGATAGCTTTGTGGCTTGTCGATTGGTCGCTACGCTTTATTTTGGATTTCCGCTGCTATTTTGTTAAGCCCTTCCGGCTAGAGATATTGTAAGCTTGGCCATAAGGTCGTACCTTTGATATTTTATCGATATTCTAGCTTTCCCTTATTATTGTCGTGTGTATGACTGTGATGGCATCTATGTTTGACTGTGTGCACTAGCGTGATCCTGGACTAGTGCAGTTTACACAGAGAGACCGAGTTTGCATATTCGGGTCTCGACAGCCACTGATAGACACAACTTTATTTACCGAAAGCACGATGTATTTGAATACTTCATGACTACAAATGTTTGCCTAGCTTTGTCTGCATGATACCCACAACTTGATCAGCGTTAGGATAACATGTTGTAATACCGCTCAAAATATCAATTCCTTCCACCCAGTAAATTAGAGATTATATCCTATGCCGACCAAGCATGACCCTCTGGCGGGTTGCACCCGACACCCGATATGGTCACTTACCGTTGTGAGACCAGATGGACGATCCATATGGATACCCTGTAACCATCCGTTCCATCTTTATGAAGCACTAGTCATTCAGAGGCTAATACATAAGAAAAGCATGTCAACCAAGCCCCCCAATGGCGCAGCGCGTTACTCAGGGGCTTGCCCATGAACAAGCATGTCAACACAAGCCCTGCGGCGTGCGGGTCGCTCAGAGGCTAATACATAGAAAAAGTATGTCGATCGGGCCCACAAGAGCGATGAGTTGCTCAGGGGCTTGTCGGAGTACAGGCATGCTAACAGGGCCCAAATTTGCAAAAGTTCAATCCACAAGAGCAGTATACAACCAAGTCCGATAAATCGATCATGTGGTTGAGCGTTAACTATGTCATTTACATGGCACAAAGGGGTTTCATCCTTATATTCTCCAGGTGAGGGGGCTACCTTACTGACAGCAAAATCAACTTAATCCATAGCGTAAATCATTGCTATTTGATAATCTGCCAATTATTTACCAGTTGAATGTGCGTGCGTTATAACCTATCTAGTATTATGTGTATACTATAACTCTTATCCTAGGTTGATAAAGGATTAACAAGATATCATCAATATCTAGGCAGGCCTTAGTAACAATAATTAACTAGCATAATTATTCATAATGTCATTGCAAAATACTTTACTGAAAGTAAACAATGCATCCCGATAGCTAGAAAATACTACTCTAATAGGATCAATATGATCAAGAACATAACTTGTCTTCTAGCTCAACATAGTTGTACCCACTCTTTAATTTCAACCATTAGTCCTACTCCTTCTGTTCTTATTCTTTCTCCTTCTCCTTGTGCTCCGGCTCCAATCCTTTCTCTTCTTCTTGCTCCAGGTCCAGCGATGATTTGTTCTAACATGAGAAGAACCAACCAAATAAACAATAAAGCCAAGCTTGGAAATGCATCTCAAAAGGTATAGGTTTTGTCGGGGAATTACCGTAAACCCTAACAGGGTGTCGGCAACCCTAACAGCATATTATGTCCATTGTTTTGCTCATCAACTTCAATTAGTAGTTGTGGCTGTCATAAGAAAGCATAAATGCATTAGTAATTTCTTTAGTATGATTTCTCTCTTGTTGAATGTGGTGGGTGCATCTTCGAAGAGAAGGGATATGGTTCGAGATATCAATCATGAACAAGTGCATAAGGCCTTAGGTTGTGGGCTACTTCAAACTGGGACAGGGTTAAATCAAGAGCAATGTCTTCAAAGGCCTAGAGATACTCGTTGGAGTTCTCATTATAAAACTTTTAAGAGTTTGGTTGACTTGTTCCCAACAATTGTTAACGTGCTAGAATTTGTAGAAGAAGATGACAAGGACAGAACAAATAGAGATCAAGCATTGGGTCTTCTAGTGTATTTTCAGTCGTTTGATTTTGTCATCTATTTGCATCTCATGTTGACTATCTTAACAATCATAAACACCTTGTCATTAGCACTGCAACGGAAGGATCAAGATATTGTAAATGCTATTAAATGTGTGGAATCAACAAGATTGCATTTGAATGGACTTAGAAGAGATGGGTGGGAATCTCTTATGGGTGAAGTGTATGCCTTTTGTGAGAAATATGATATTCCCAAATTGAAAATGGAAGAACCTTATATTAATCCAAAGAAGAAATGGCAAGGAACTGGAATTAACAACAAGCATCATTATGAAGTGGATTATTTTAATGATGTTCTTGATTGGTTACTTCAAGAGCTTAATAGTCGCTTCAACGAGACAACCTCTAACTTGCTTATTTGGTCGGCCACTTTAAGTCCAAGAGACTCATTTCATGATTTCAATTTGGAGAATTTGATAAATCTAGCTAAACTTTATCCCAATAATTTTGATTATGGGGAATTAAGGGACCTTAACCATCATCTTTGCCTCTACATTGCTGATGTGCGAGCAGATGATAGATTCTCCAACATACATACCATTGGTCAGCTTTCTCAAATAATGGTGGAGACAAGGAAACATCTTACCTATCCTTTGGTTTATCGACTTTTGAAGCTAGTACTAGTATTGCCTGTTGCCACTGCTACAGTTGAGAGGTGCTTTTCCGCTATGAAAATTGTGAAAACTTATTTACGCAATCGCATCGGTGATGATTTCATGAGTGATAGTCTAATTTGCTATGTGGAGAAAGAAGAAAATGAAGAAAGTTACCAATGATGCAGTGGTTCGTCGTTTTATGAACTTGAAAGAACATAAATACTAAAAGGTAATGCATTTATTTTCATTTGATCGTTTTTACTATTTTTTTTGAAAATTTTAATTCAATTTATTCTCTTTATTGTAGGCTTGTAGCCTATTGAGGTCAGATGATGTATTTTGCCAATGTTGACCATCTTTTGTCTGTGATTTCACTCTTAATTCCTTTACTTTGTTGCAATTAACCAATAATATTAGTGGGTTTCTTCATTTTGGTAAGCATTCTGATCGCTATTTTTTTCACTATATATTGCCATCGGTTATCTTAAATTTTTGATACTAAAAATTATATCACATATAACTATTTAGCTCAACGTTGCTTCGAAATTATATTTGGTATTATATGTATGCATGAAATGGTGAACCCCGATCATATTCGTTCTAGTTCCGCCACTGGGTTTGAGTTAGGGCACTTCTAAACCAATGTGAACAGCGGGCTAGAACTATATCTATGTGATCATAGTAACGTGTACTGTGTCGATGGAGAAACAGCTGGGAATGGCACACATCGGCCATAAACTGGTATAGAATTGTGGTAACTCGGCAAAGCCTAGTTTAACTCGTGGGAACGGCGGCGGCGACGGCGATGGCGCCCGTTTTCCGGCACAATTCCTGCATGGAGAGCCTCCAGGTGACGCATGAAGCCTATTTTGTGTTGACTAATTCATGAGCTTGCTTGCTAAGTCTGGGCAGACCTGTTCTTCAGGGACGAGCGCAAGAATAGGTGCATGAAGAATGAGTATTTTCGGTTCAGCTGAGTGTTTCCAGTTCAGCAGGACAGACCGAGTATTTTGGATCGTTAGCATTAGAATAGTTAAATGCATGTATTTCAGTTTCTTCTCTGCACTTTATATGGGGAAGATAACCCAGAATAATTGCTTGCTCATTCGCATACTCTGTAACACATTCCTTTAGTACTCAATACAGTTTTGTGTTTCTCTGAAGTTCTTCCTTTCCTTCAGTTACTGTTCATCTCCCGAAAAGCAGTTTCTGTGCAGAGTAAATTGGTTCTTCAGAGAGGACTTCGGCTGACATTTTGGTGGTTTGGGGTTGGAGTGGTACAATGTGTGCTGGCATCGGCGTACAGGAACTCGGCATGGTGGCCGTCCATGGCGGCAGTGGTCCGGCGGCTTCTCCGGCTTGGGAGATGGAATTGAGAAGCTCCAAAGGGCCCCTGCGATCTTCTGGAGTGGTCTTTTTGGACTGGGATGGCACGGGGCGGCGGGGCGATGTGCATGGCGGCGAAACGAAGCAACGGTGATATCGCACGGCACCGGCTCGATTCCGGCGGCAATCCGGCCGGGAATGAGAGGGCTTTGGCTCACCTTGGCATGGGGAAGCTAGGGGAAATGACGGCCTGGGCAGAGAAGCGACGAGGGGCTCGGATTTTGGAGGATTGCGGTGGCAGCAGTACGTGGTGGTGGCGGCTTACCGGGGATGTAGGCGACGACGGACGCAGCAGCGGCCAAAACTAGCTACGGGGATGAGGATAGGAGCCAAAGGAGACCACGTTCGCCATGGTTTCGTGGTTTCTGGTGGCGGGGGTAGAGAGGGAGCAGGCTGCGGTTTGGCAGCACTACGCTGAGTCTGGTGGCGAGCGGCGTGGCGACACCAGGAGATGGGCCAGGATGGTTTACTTGGAATTTTGGGCCACATCTGTGAGTTTTCTAATTTCCATGGTTTTATTATTTGGCTTTCTATTTCCTAGGGCTTTGATAATGCATTTCCAGCAAGCAGGTAACTCTAATAAACTCCGGAAAAATTCAGATAATTAGGGAAAAATCAAAGAGATGTACCGGTAAACATTTCAAAAATTTTTAGGGAGTGGTTTTTAAAGGTTATGGTTTTAGAAAGTGGTTTTTAAAGGTTGCGGCGGGCTTGGCATCTGAAATCGAAGGATCATGTGATGGGCTCGGCTGCTTTTCTGAAAAACTATATGGAGTCTCTATTGCTTATCCAGCACGGGCCCAACAAAACCGACGGCAAACGAAAACAGGTGCTCGGATGAGGGGAGCCCCAGCTGATTCTCGGCCGGACGTCACAGCTCTGAAAATGCACTGGGAAGCGCCACCAGACGGGTGGATAAAGGTAAATGTAGATGGTGCGCGCCTTTTCTGTTTCCACAAGAGCAGCGAGTGTTGGCATCGTAGCCGGGGACCGCCATGGCTGTGTGCTCCTTTGGGCCTGGAAGCTTCAAGACCTGTGGAGATGCCGAGGAAGCAGAAGCGCTAGCGTGCATGGAAGGCGCGCAGCTCGCTTCGGATGGATTCGCGTGCCTATAACACTTTAATCCGATTAAAGCTCGGTAATCCACCATCTGCAGTCGGCTTTGGAGGACAGATCAAGAAACAGTGCTATTTTTCGAGAGAACAAGGCGATGTTGCAGCAATTGCCAGATTTTCGGGTGCAAAAGGTTAGGGGAGAGTGTTATTGGTAGCTCATGGACTAGCTAAGAGGAGTGTTCATTGTGCTGTGTAGCGAGAGTCAGCTCTTGATTGTGTTAGGCAGCTGCTCTCAAACGATTTCAACAGCTTTATACCCTAATTAATAACGCTCTCTCTTTCCTCGCAAAGCAAGATGGCGACGCGGGCTTGCGCTCGCGACGCTGCCGCCGTTTTCTGGTTTTCAAACTCACAGGACACTCAATTGGGAACGTTCGTGAGGTGTTCTGGGCTGGATCGAGCTGGAGGGACTGGTTTCACCGGGGACAACTCGCGGGCGGCAATGAGCGGCGCACCCTCCCTGTTAGGCCGCCTCCGGGTGGGTCTTGGCACGGCCCATTTCGCGCGGTCAAGCTGTTTTGTGTGATCATAGGCTATTTTATTGTTCGCCCCCTCGCCACTATTCACGAGACACCCTGCGCGAAACAGTTTCTCTTTTTCCTCCTTTATATTTCTTCCTTTTCTTTCGATTTTACTTAGGAATTCACCATTAAAACAAAATTTAATATTCCATAGCTAATCTCTACTGGTTAAAAAGAAGAGTTGGTGGTGGCTCATCCCACTTCATGATTCATCTGCCTCTCCTCACAAAATCTGAAGCATCGACATGTGGGCCTTCCTGTCGCACCGCGAGCCTCACACACATCACTGCCATCGCGATTCCCCATCTCCCCTCGTCGCCTCCTGAGCTCACTCTCACCACACCTCCTCCCTTATGTTGCGCCACCATCTATACCTCCCTCCCGCCTCTCCTCCCTGTGCCGCCCCACCACAACCCCCACTCCTCCACCCTCTCCGGCCACCTCCTATCCTGTCGCTCGGCGCCGCCTCCCATCCTGCCTCTCACACCGACTCCACCCTTCACCCCCTAACCATTTTGTCTCTTCTCCCCTACCCTCACCCCGTGCGGCCGTGGAGGTGGATCAGGAGCCGCACCGTGCCCCGACCGAATGGAGGTGACAGCAGTAGGAGGCAGATCCAGTGGCGACACTTCCTCCCCCACCATGCATCACCACTGCCTCCTCCCTACCCCGCACCACCACCACCTCCTTCACTCCTTCGCTCCGCCTATTGCCCCCTCCTCACCACCTCTACCGCCCTCTTGAGTCTCGACTCCATGCATCGCCGCCACCTCCACCTTTCTCACGGCCCTTCGCCTCCCCCGCCACCACCTACGCCTCCCTAGTGCCTTTTCACCTAACCCCCCTGACGAGTATATAACAATCCTCTAGTTTATTATGTCATCATATTCCTCGTATATATCTCTTAGCGATATGGGAGAAATTTCATAAAGTAGTCGTAAGTTTCACTACGACTACTCCTTAGGCCATTCTACGACTATCTAGTCGTAAATCCTACTACGACTACCTAGTCATAAGTCCTGCTATGACTATCCAGTCGTAGCTCCTGCGACTACCTAGTCGTAGCTCCTGCGACTACCTAGTCATGAGTTTCGCTATCATAGCCTACTCGTAGCCCTTGCTACGAGTACTTAGTTGTAAGGTTTGCTACGACTACTTGGCAGAGTCCTATTGCGATTGTCCGAGTTAGCGACTAATCTACTCCTACAGTAGGGTGGTCTGACAAGACAGTTAAGCGTGCGCTTATACACCATAACCGCACATGATCTTACCCATGTCTCTCTGACAATAACCGTCCTACGGCAAACTGCTCCCACATCTGTCTGACAATAACCACGATCCAGCGGTTAACTCCCGAAACGACAAGACACCTCCTAGGCAAGGAGTAACTGCCACCAATTCACCAGCTATATAAAAGATAGGTTTTGTGAAGAGAGGGGAGGCCAATGCGAGAGATAAATCCCAGAAGGGAGTAATCCATTATGTAATTCCTTGTACTATACACGCTTGTAAACCATTTCCATAGCAGTAATACCACAGGACGTAAGGTTGTTATTATCTCAAGAGAAGACCCAAACCTGGATAAAATTCGTGTGTCTTTGCTCTGTGTATTCACATTACAGCCTTGAGTGACTTCTCTTGAATCCACGAAACCATACGTAAGATCGATATTAGAACGTCGACAGTTGACGCTATCCATGGGGAAGGTTTCTTCCAAGGCTTCAGTGAAATCTTCGTTGACGAATTCTTAGCCCTCTGATGCCACGGGAGAGGGGAATGAGGAGGAGTGGTTCGACTTGACGGACTACGCAGATATCAACATGAAGGCTTGCTACGACTACAAGCAGGTCCTACTTGCTTCTGACAGTGAGGATGTTCCTGGTGATCCGACGGAGGATTCCTAAGATCCTATCGCGGGAAAGGCTATGGAGGAACCTGAATTCTCCACAACAGTGCGCCTACAAGAGAGTTCATCATCCCTAATTGGCAAGAGACAGTCTAACGACGAGCGGGACTTGCAATGCGATGATGAAGCCACCCAAAGGAGTCCAGGTGTACCATCGGTGACAACCTGACCAGTTTCACCCGAACCTCAACAACCAGAGTCAGGGGCCCTGGCGTTGCCTGCTGGTGGTAATGCTCCACTGGAGTCATCGGGGGATTTGCACCCTTAGGTTCGTTCGCACGATCACAGAGCGCTCCTCTTGTCGAAGACAGTTATAACCCAGACTTCCCCTATATGGTAGGGATTGCTCTTGGTCGCGAGGCGTTGTCGCTCGACATCTCCTAAGATGAGTCAACCTCCACTTAGAGTCGAGGTTCTATACAGGAGGTCTTGGCCTTTCCATCATATCCTCATCACGCTTCCGCTGGAGGTCATCATGAGGCTTCCCCTCGAGCACACTCTTCCTCCTCTTATAAGGATGGTGCAAACACCTCCGATGATGAATGGGATCAGTACTCTGATGAGCGTGGGAGAAATCCTAAAAATAATTGCTCTTCATTGAGGCGGGCACACCCTACCTCAGAAATTGAAGATCCTGACACCGTACGGAGGAAGTGACTGGCTGCTTAGAAGACTTTGCCTGGGTGCGTCCAATGTCAGTCTGAAGAGGCATGAGAACTCCAAGACATCAATAATCTTCTCAAAAATCTGACTCTGGACCTTGCTTAGGCGCTCAGTTACGACCACTTCATCGAAGGAATTGTGCAAAGACTACGCAAGATGATGGATAGACTAGAACAGCCTAATCGACACAATTCGGGGAGTCGAACAAACACGACTGCTTCAAGTCATTCACGGAACTCTCTGCACAGGGTTTGACATGGAGACGATCTACGACGATCGTCTGCTTATAAATCCAGCCGATAGAAGGTTACTTGAATGACTTCAGATCGGTGGATTGACTGAGCGCATGATCAATCACTTCTTTAGCCAAGGAATTTGCATCGGCAGATGGAATACAGGGAGTATTACCCTCGTATGGATCAGACCTACTATCAGTTGGGCCAATCGTCTATCGGGCATCATCGACTACGGTCTCCTGATGACCCAAGTTATCTTTTCCCAGAAAAGAGATGACAAGAAATAGTTACCGAATGTCGGGAATTCACACCCAAACTCTGAGCAGTGCACTGGCCGACATGTTTTTGTCCAGTCAATATGGAGAGATTCGATGGGTCTTAGAATCCCATCGAGTTCCTTCAGATCTATAAGACTGCGATATGGGTAGAAGGAGGCGATGAGCACGTCATGGCCAATTACCTTCTGACAATACTTGAAGGGTCTGCTTAGTCTTGGTTACTCAACCAACCCTTCAAGTCAATATATTCTTGGAGGCACCTCTGCGACTTACTGATGGCCAACTTCCAAGGGACGTACAACCGCCTTAGGAAAGAGGACGACTTGTATCAAATATGACAAAATAGTGGTGAGACCTTGCGTCAGTTCGTTAGGCGTTTCAACCAGGTTCGAAACTCGATTCCAGAAGTCTCTTACGCTTCTGTGATTCTGGCATTCAAGCAGGGAGTCCGCAATAAGAGGATAACCGAGGACATTGCCTTGCGTCCTCCGTCCACCGTTGCCGAACTCTTTGAGATGACTGATCAATACGCAGCAGCCTCCGATGCAGTCAAATGGCCAAAAACACTTGATTGAGCCATCGAGGCAAAAAGGAAGAACGTGAAGGTGGAAAAAGGAAGAAGAAATCCAAGAGCAAGGCAAAAAGTCACAAGTCCCAGGCCGATTCTTCAAATGAAGTCTTGGTTGTAGGTGATGAGAAGCCTCATAATCCCGACAATGGCAAGGGCAAAGCGTTTGCTCGGAGGGACGGCAAGCCAAAGTGGTGTCCCCTTCATCAGAAGGAAGGCCACGACCTTCGCAATTGCTGATTCTTCTAGAAAAAACTCAAGGTGTATTATTCAGGCAAGGGACCGCTTCCCATAATCAAGGAAGCGGG
This sequence comes from Melocanna baccifera, assembly GCA_036346265.1. Classification (NCBI taxonomy): domain Eukaryota; kingdom Viridiplantae; phylum Streptophyta; class Magnoliopsida; order Poales; family Poaceae; genus Melocanna; species Melocanna baccifera. Next base: position 16,049,707 of record CM070709.1, read on the forward strand.
ACAGTTGAGCGGTCAGAAGCACTTGGATGCGGACAAAGACATGCCTTTCTAGAGGCCCAAGCACACGATCGAGCATATTTACAGGGGTTTGCCTGCATATGAGTCGAAGCAGCAGTATAATACTGTCGAACGTGAGGTAAATTCTGTCAATTCCTCCCATGCAAATAATTTTTCTAAATGGTCGGAAGTTACAGTCTCCTTCGGGAAGGGTGACTGTCCGATCCCCCTAATTCGACCTGGTCGGTTTCCAATTGTGGTCGAACCTACCATAAACAATTGCTAAGTTAATAGTGTATTGATTGATGGTGGTAGTTTTTTAAATATATTATTTGTTACCACACTAGAAGAGATGCAGGTTTCTCGAAGCAGGATCGCCGGTACAATATTTCTTTCATAGAATCGTGCTAGGATCTATGGTCAAACCCATTGACCAAGTCTCTTTGCTTCAACATTCGGTACTCCGAACAACTTTAGGACAAAGAAGATATCCTTTGATGTGGTTGATTTCGATATGGTGTACAACACTATTCTTGGTCGGCCAATGCTGGCACATTTTCTGATGATAGTTCATTATACCTATCAATGTCTCAAGTTGCCAGGTCTCAAAGGAGTGATCACAGTGCGCGGTGATAAGAAAATGACACTATCGTGCGACCTTAAGTCCTTCGAGATGGTTGGCCAGCCACCTACTAGAGAGGCCAATGTGACATAGCCTTCGAGCAAGTACTCAAAGACGAAAGCCGCATCGAACCCGAACAAGGGATTTAAGGAGGTTCCCTGGATCCTGCGTAGCCTTCCAAGACTCTTCGTATCGGAATATCTTCCGACCATGCATAGGAAGACGCCCTTGTCACCTTCTTTCGGGTAAACGCAGATGTGTTCGCGTGGCAGTCATCCGACATGCCCAGAGTCCCCATGGAGGTGATCGAGCATAGGCTAGCTTTACAGCCTGATAAGAAACTGGTAAGACAAAAATTATAGAGATTTGCACCAAATCAATGAGAAGTAATCAAATCTGAATTGGACAAGTTGTTAAAAGCAGGATTTATAAGAGAAGTTGATCACTCCGAGTGGTTAGCTAATCATGTAATGGTTAAAAACTTTAATGGTAAGTGGCTATGTGTATAGACTATACCGATCTAAATAAAGCTTCTCCAAAAGATAATTTTTCTTTGCCTCGTATCGATCAATTGGTTAATTCTACTACTAGCTCTGAAATGTTAAGTTTTCTGGATGCATACTCTGGTTATCACCAGATTAGTATATTTTCAGAAGATGAAGAGAAGACCGCATTTATCACACCATTTGAGATATTTTGTTATGTCAAAATGCTATTCGGTCTAAAAAATGTTGGTCCAACTTTTTAGCTTTTGATGCAGTTGGCTTTTATAAATCAAATGGGTCACAATCTAGAGGCATATGTTGATGATATAGTTATCAAAAGTGCCAAACGACTTGATCATAGTACAGACCTACAGGAGAATTTTGATAACCAAAGGAAGCATCGCTTGAAACTTAATCCTGAGAAATGTGTGTTCGGAGTCTCTTCTGGAAAATTGCTCGGATTCGTCGTTTTAGTGAGAGGTATCGAAGCAAATCCAGAGAAGATTAAAGCCGTCGAGCAGATGCGCCCTCCGACAATGAAGAAAGAAGTCCAAAAGCTCACTGGCTGTGTGGTGGCTCTAAGTCATTTCATTGCACACCTAGGTGAGAAGGGACTTCCTTTTCTTTAAGCTTCTCAGGAAACATGAAGGTTTCGAGTGGTCGAAGGAGGCTAATGATGCTTTCGAGGATATCAAGAGATATCTCATGAGTGCTCCCGTACTAATTTCTATGAAACCAGGTGAGACGCTACTCGTGTACCTTTTCTCCACGCCACAGGCAGTAAGTGCTATACTTGTTGCAGAATATGACAACATTCAGTGACCTGTATATTATGTAAGCGAGGTCTTACATGGGCCTAAGGAGTGTTACCCACAGGTCCAAAAACTATTATATACCCTCCTCATGTCTTCGAGGAAGTTAAGGTATTATTTTCAGGTGCGCAAAATTCTTGTGTGGTTTAGGTTTCCCTTAGGAGTGGTCCTCCAAGGTAGGGAAACAGCGGGACGCATGGCAAAATGGTCAATGGAACTTGGGGATTTTGACTTCCATTTTGTGTCCCGAACGGCTATTAAATCCCAGATCTTGATAGACTTTATCGCCGAATGGACAAATCCTGAACCTGTTCAGGATCCCCAACAATGCGATTCCCACGACACGTGGATGACATAATCCTGAACCTGTTCAGGATCCCCAACAATCCGATTCCCACGACACGTGGATGACGTACTTTGATGGGTAACTTACGTTAAATGGCTCGGGGACTGGGGTGGTCCTAGAATCTTCTGCGGGAGAGACCTTAAAGTATGCTATTCAATTACTCTTTTCAGCTTCGAATAACGTGACTGAGTATGAAGGCTTGTTGGTTGGTATACGAGCTGCGAAAGCGCTCGGGATTCGTCGACTACTCGTGAGAGGAGACTCTCAATTAGTCGTGAATTAGGTCAAAAAAAGGTATCAATGCTCGAATTTGACCATGTCTCAATATCTAACGGAAGTTCACAAGCTAGAAAAGAACTTTCTCGGTTTTGAGTTACAGTATATCCCTCAGAAGGATAACTTTCTCACAGTGTAGTTAGCTCGACTAGCTTCTTCCCAGTCGCTAGTTTCGTTAGGAGTCTTCGTAGAGCAACTCTAGAAACCGTCTCTAGTCGAGAGGCTAGAGACAACTCCTGATGAGGTGGCATCTATTGAGAACAAAGATACCTGGATGTCCGCCATCTATAAATATCTTCAAAAGGGTTCCTTACCTGAAGATGTATACCTTGGTCGAAGGGGTACTCTACAAATAGAGTACTCAAGGTATCCTCATGTGCTGTATATCGCAAAGAGATGGGTTACAACTCCTCAATGATATACATGGGGGCATCTGTAGAGCACATGCATCTTACAGAACGCTGGTCGGTATGGCCTTTCGATATGGTTTCTACTAGTTGATAGCCCTCAATGATGCCAAAGAATTAGTTAAGAAATGTGTGCAATGCTAGTTTCATAGCCGGCAGATACACCAATCAACTTAAGCACTTCAAACGTTTCCTTTTTCATGGCCATTTGCGACCTTGGGATTAGACATCCTTGGACCATTTCCACGAGCACCGGGGGGCTTCGAGTTCCTTTATGTGGCTATTGATACATTCATAATATGGATAAAGGCCAAACCAATGGTTTGAATAACAACAAAGGGTGCAAAGAAGTTCATGATGATAAGCATAATTACTTGGTTTGGAGTTCCAAGTTGAATAATTATAGATAATGGTAAGCAATTTTCTAGTACTAAATTTTAGGAGTTTTTTGATCAGCTCAGTACCAAGCTTTGCTATGCCTCAGTGGCTCACCCTCAAAGCAATGGTGCGGTCGAGCGTGCGAATGGGCAAATAATGCAAGGGATCAAGACTCGACTCTTTGATCAGTTGGTAAAACACTCGAGGGCTTAGGTACAAGAGCTACCTTCAATATTATGGGCTATTCACACAACTCCTAGCCAAGCTACCGGAGAAACTCCTTTCTTCTTAGTCTTTGGAGTAGAAGCTATGCTTCCTTCAGAATTAAAAATAAGGTCAGTGAGGGTCGAAAAATTTAACGACTAAAACCAAGAGCAACTTCAAGTGGATGACATCAATATGCTCAAAGAACAAAGGAACCAAGTTTTGATGCAGTCGACAGTCTATCAACAAGCCATACGCAAGTACTACGATCGTAAGGTCCAACCTCACAGCCTTGTTGTAGGTGACTTGGTATTAAGGAAAATCTAATCCCAGTCTAATCGGAACAAGCTTTCCCCCAAGTGAAAGGTCCTTACACGGTAGTCGAAGTCACACGCTCAGACTCTGTACGACTTGCCATAGAAGATGGTTAGGTTCTTTCAAATTCTTGGAATATCGATCAATTAAGAAAAATTTATATCTAAGACTCTTGTTTCTTTAGCAATAAAGTTTTCATATTCCTGATCTTTTTATACCTATATAGTAAGAGTACTTTTCATGTCTGCTTGACTATTCCTAGAAACTCCAATTAGTTTTATCTAGACGGGAAAGGGCGCAACACTAGTCGAAGTCTCTCTTCTTTGCATGTGGTCCTGCCCACTAGAAGGAGCTTCCTAGTGATGTGCTGCACCTCATCTCTCACTGCTAGAACAAAAGAATTGAGTCATCTACAAATACGTTGATTCGACATGAATGAAGTAACTCAAATGATCATCTTGGTACCGTTTTGTCTTCGATTCGATTAGCCTGGTCGAATATGGTAATGACTACTTAGTCGGAGACTTTCCTCTCTGCACGTGGTTCTACCCACTAGAAGGAACTCCCTAGCGTCGACACATTCCAAACTTTTGCTGCCAGAGCATGACAATCGACTTCGACAATGGTGGTTAGACGATTTGTTTTACTTATTACTATTATCTTAGTTTATTCGTACAAACTGAGTTCATAGTCGGAGGCTAGGATAAGGTTACTCATATAACTTCATGTCTTAGCTCTAACTTTTTCTTGCAACTTTTGTTTTACAAGTACAAAAGAAAACATGCATTACAGGGAAAAACTTCTCGTTCAACGAAGAAAAAGACCTTTCATTCATCAAAAGGTAAGTTTTTACAATGTTTATTACAATGCCATGACTTCCTTGGGCGAGTCAAGCTGTATGTATTTTGACACCTTACGCCCATAAGGTTCGACTTATTCCATCCATTGAGTTGCTTAGGTGTCAGAGCAGTCGAAATCATGCTTGATTGCTTAGAGTGATTGACTCGGGCTGCTCACCTTGAGTTTTGCCAAGGCGTAGCATACGGTGCTCTTGACTACCTCTCGAATCAAGTCAATCTGCTCACTCTTTAGGTTAGCCAGATATCTTTCTAAAGCCTTGACTTGCAGTCTCAGTGTACTCGCATAAGCAGTTATGTTGTCTTCAGAAAGGACTACTTTCTCAGAACCAAACTTGCCGAGCAAAACTGTTGAAGAGAACGATGTTGTCGTGAAGAACTATCTTCGCTGACTTCATCTCCTCCTTACTACGAGTCAAGACTTCTTGAAGTCGTTTCATCTCGACTGTTGATCATGCAAACAGGAAATCAACGGTCAGATTATGTCGAGACACGAATATGCAAATCTGGACTCTCTGTGTATACTGCACTAGTCTAGGATCACGCTAGTGTACACAGTTTAGCATCAATGAAATATCAACCATACACAAACTAAAATAAGGGAAAAATCAAATATTAATAATTGTCGAAATACGACCTTATGGTCAAGCTTACAATCTCACTAGTCGGAAGGGCTCAAAAACTAGCAACGGAAAACATAAATAAACGTAGGAGCCATTCAACATGCCCACAGGCAATTGACTAGGGAGAGAAGTCCTAATCTACGAAGTCGCTGAAGCCCTCTGGTACCTCCTGCTGGTATAACTCCTCCTCAACTGAGCAACAGTGGGCATAAAGCCGTGAGTACATTGGTACTCAGCAAGTCGTTTGTAACAAATGAATGCGATATAATATGTAAAGCTTATCAATAGATGGCTGAAAGGTTAATTTGCATAAATCAATATTTTAAAGTAAATACGATAAATAGATTGAAGGCGAACTTTAAAGAAAAATAATAATAAATAAATAATCAACGGAATTGAAATAAACCACTTCTGAACCTCCCATCCACAAGATAATCCAACAGTGAACTAACCATTCGCTGTCCCACTATAACCAACAAGTCTTTACGAAAACTCTACAACTCGTGTGAAATCACCGAGTATTGTCTATAACCGGGGACACGGCTATTCGAATAGTTTTACACTTTGCAGAGATTGTACAACTGTACCCACACGATGTGATTAGGCTCGATCTAAGGAAATCACAATAAGGCCTTTACAATATTCAACCTCAACTCAATTCCACCCGCTAGGGTTTCGCATCACACGCCTCCTTGCGCCTCATGGAAATCAGCAACCATGTTCATCACAATGGCGAGATTGAAATTGAAATATCCAAATTAATCAGCCAAGTCTATCCCATACTAGACTTGTGGTTTGCACGGTAAAGCTCAGATTAGTGACGTACAAAGTTAATTCCTTAATATTACTCAGGCGAGACTTCTATATCCCTCGAAGTGAATCCACACTTCCCCCTTTATTGCACGATCACTCGCCTAAGTAGAAACCGGTTTTTTATAACCCATGCCAGTGACACACCAATGCCATGGCACAAATTTTATAACTGTAGCACCAACCATAATTCCACATCTCATTAAGCCAAATTAATTATTCCCATGTGATGATGAACCCATCGAACTGTAAGCATGACTAAGAATATAAATCGTACCACCCACCCATGTGACATCTAATATGGTATCACAAAATAATTTCCAACCTATGGTGATAAAGGCATCATGGTATTCAAATTATCAAGGAGGGATGATTTAAGTTGGGACGGTAACTACCAAATACAAAGATTTTTAATAAAATAGTGATGCACGATAATTTAAAACAAAATAATTAATTAATAAATTAAAAAACTAGGTTCAACATGATCAAAGGACATGACTTGCCTTGGTTGGGCTCAGCGAGGTACTCGGGATCTTTTGGCGGCGCTCCTGCTCCGTCGAAGACAGGATCTAACGAGAGAGAAAACGACCGAAGTAATAAAAATAAAATCAAATAAAATTTAAATAAACTCCAAAATTCTTGAAACTAGAACTAAAAGATAGAGCTCAATTTTAGATAAATTTGAAAAAAAGAACGGGGTCAATCGGAGCTAGGACGGAGAAGAACGGACTCTCGGAAAATTAATTGGGCTGGAAAATACTAAAAATAAAAAAAAGTTACTATGCTGTGGACTCGTTGCACGAGAATGCGGGTTCACGGTAAACTCGGCTCATGAAACAGTGCACTTGGGAGAGGGTGCTGTCGTGGCGGCTAGGCTGATGTGGCTTTGACAGGTGGCAAAGAGGGCTGACGTGGCACTGACACGTGGCACTTAGGGCTGACGTGGTGTGTTGACGTGGCAGCTGGGGGTTGGTTGGTGCTGATGTGGCACTGTCACGTGGCGGCTAGGGCTGACATGGCATGCTGACTCAGCTGTTGACTCGGACGGAACGGGTCCACAGGTCTACGGAATAGTACTGTAATAAGTGGGACCCGACTGACAGCCTCTGGCTCACGGTGGACCGCGTCCACAGAGAAGATGAACCGTCGGTGGGGCGTGGGTGCGAGCTAGCATCAGCAAGATCTGACGGCTGCGACTCGGACACGTGGCGAGATCGGGGCCGTTGATCCAGATCTGGATCGACGGTGGTGATGGGAGAGGTGGTCCGTCAGATGGCCGACGCGTGGCGGCTCGCTGCGCGAGGCGTGGGTGTGGGCGCGCGGACTGAGGGGCGGCGGGACGCAGGCATGGGCGCGGGGTGCGGCAGCGACTTCGGTCCCGCTACGGAGCTACGACGATGGAGGTGCGGTTCGCCGGCGGCGGAGCTATGGCGAGCGGTGAGTCAGCACACGGAACGGCAGGGAGGTCTCGGGACGTGGCGAGGACTCACCGGCGATGTGAGGTGTCGGCGACGAGGGCGACGACAGCATCGCCAGGTAAGAGGTGGCAAAGGACGGCGGCAGTGCTCGAGGTGAGAGGCAGCGGAGGGGGCGGTGGCGCTTTATGCATGTAGAACGAGGATGTCCGAGGAGAACACAGCGTGGTGGAGGAGCTCAAATCGGAGACAATGAGCGCACTCGCGACACGTGGCAAGGTGGATGCGCAACGCGTGGCCAGGGGCGGGATCGGACGGCTGCGAGGCAATGCGGGGTACAGTGGCGCACGGATGCCCGATGCGTGGCCGGGGCGGGATCGGGCGGCTGCGAGGCGATGGGTTGGATGAACAGTGTTGGGTCGTGCCCTGTACTGTTCAAAAGATTTTCTCCAGTTTTTCTTTTTGAGGAAATCAATTAAATTAAAAAGCGCTCTAGAAAATAGCAAATAAATTCAAATAATTCACCAAAAATTCCAAAAAAATCTTTAAAACACCAGGAATCCAAATAAAATATTTTTAGATTATGTTAATATTTATTTTAATTATATTAAATCATTTTTAATCTTTGAAAATTCAATTTAAGCTTTATTAAATTCCAGAAAATTCTATAAATTCATTTTTAATTTAAAGGCTTTTAAAAACAACTAAAAAACATGATGTTACAGATTATGACACCACATAGTCATAAGTTTTACTATGACAACCTAATCGTATGTCCTGCTACGACTACTTAGTCGTAGGGTATTATATGACCACCTAGTTTAGATGAAGTAATTCTTACCTGAAAGTCATGCATTAAGACTTTCAAGGTCTTTCGTCGTCTCCGCCTCCTTCTCCTTACTTCATCGAGTTAAAGCTCCGATCACCTTAGCCTTTTCTTCAACATCGGTACGGAGATGTTTTATTTCGGTTTCTCTTTCTGTCAAAGGAAGGAAATCAGGGAAGGTAAGGAGAAAGTTAGAAGGGAAAGTAGTCGTAAGTTCAGATTTTACTATTTAGCTTTTCTTCTAAAGTTTTGCCTTTAGAATTGGCTTGTGTTAAGCCAATCCCAAGGTCGATGACTTCCTTCTTAAGCCTTAGCATCTCGAGTTTCTCATTCTCGAGCGCAGCAGCCAGGAACTTCGCGTCGCTCCTGGGCCAAGAAATGTCGGTAGCCAATATAAGAAAGTTAGTCAAACAATCAAAGCAAACTTTGATTTTAAGAAAAACTTACCATGCTTCCGCTTCTTTGGAGAGCTTAGCGTTCTCTTCTCGCAAGAGAGTGAGCTACCTGTGGTACTCGGCCACAGTAGCCATATTCTCCAAAGATCTTTGTATTTGAGAAGCCAATAAGACACTAGTAAAATTTCCTAGATAAATGTCTTAAGTACTCAATACTTACATTCATCTCCCTGTGCGCAAAAGTCCCAAGAACATGCGAGGAGTCGCACAGCTGGTTGAGCTCGTCGACTCTCCTCCACCACACCTCCTTGAGATGGTTGTCGTCAAAAATCTGCCCCCTGTGGGGCAGGTCTCTTGGGTGTAGGGCCTGAGGACGATCGAACGAGTTCCTCGCTACAATAGGAGAATTAAATATGGTAGAGAAAAAGTTGGAAAGTTCACCCTCTTCTCGTATGTTACGTTCGTGAATCTGAGGAATGTCTTCGGTGACCTCCTCAGGAAGTTCTCCTCCCTTGGTTCCCACGACCTCCTCTACGGTCATGGGCACAGCAGTTGCCATGATCTCCTCTGCAGTCGTAGGAGCTACAGTTTCCCCGACTACTTTTGTAGTCATGGGCGCCTAGGCATGGACTTCCATCTCCATCGGTTGGCTGGTCAGTTCTTCGACGACCGTTATGTCTTTGCTGACTACGGGCAAAGTCGCCAGAGACTCACCCGCAGGGTCATCCCTCTTCGATAGAGACGCTGAGCTGTACGACCAAGAAGGTAAGAGAGTTTTTCAACATAAAACGAAAGGAAAAAGCTACGTGTATGTTTATACATATGTTGTTTTTGTTCCTTTGATCTTGAACGTTGATGAAACTTTTCCGGATATTAGTTTCTTCGGCTTCTGCTCCTCGACCACTTTCAGTCGTGTGGAGCCACTCTCGACCAGTTTCGGTCACGTGGAGCCACCATCGACCACTTTTGGTCGTGTGGAGACACTGTTGACCACATTTGGCTGAGAGCCTTGAGCGAGGCTTTCAACATCTTGCTCCTTTTGACTCTTTTGGCAGTCGAGAGCGGCCCATTTACTGTTGTGTCGTACCGTACCTAAGCTTGGCTAATAGTATTGTGCTTTATGCTGGCACAGGTGTGTAAGATCAAGGATGACCGACTAGAGGGGGGTGAATATGAGGTAATAAAATTTTTACAAAATAATTAAAATCTAACAATTTGATACTCAAATTAAGCCTACACAATTCTACTAACCCTAAGGCACCTTGAAAGTAACAACTACACAAGGCTCTAAAACAATTACTTGCACAACAATTGAATGTATATATAAGCAAATGGAAACACAAATAGTATCAAAGAGACAACCGATGTTTTACCGTGGTGATCGGAAACTTACTGGTTTCCCCTAGTCCATGTTAAGGTAAGCTCAAATAAATTGGATCGACTCTACGAATTAAGCTTTCCACCTTAAATCAATTAGTGGTTGCCCTTTCTCCACTCTGGAGATGGTGGGCACCGAACCACTTATAAACTAGCGTCGGGTCTCTTTATAAGCTTCTTGGAAATATCACTACACAAACCTCCGCCAAACCGTCTAGGTGCTGACAAGCATCAAAAGTAATGAACTGTAGCTTCGCTTGATGTTAATCAAGTGCCAGAGATCAATCTAAAATGAATGCACACTAAGAGAGGAGGTGTGAAATGAATGCTCAAGACTCTAGGATGTTCAATGCAAGTTCAGCAGCATATCTTTGAGCTGGTGGAGGGGTATTTATACCCTCACCAACCAAAAATAGCCGTTACAAAAAATAATTCTGAAAAATCAGGGACATCGGAACAACCGGCGTGTAATTTGCGGTACTACCGCAATGTACTGTAGCACACAGTAACGACTTTGTCAGAGCGTCAGAACTAGCCGTTGAAAGTCGGTGCGGTACTACCGTCGCTGTAAATACAGTAGTTTTGATCATCGGCAGTTTCGTTTTGTCGGTGCAGTACTACCGATTTCCTCGGGTTCAAAAACGATCTTCTCTGGAAAAAAAACGTATTGCTGGATTTTTTTTTAGTGCTTCCGAAATTCGGTAGTTCCGATTTCTGGTGCGGTACTACCGCTCTGCGGTAGTTTCACTGTGTATTTTTTTGGTACTACCGATTTCAGCAAGCCTAAGTCTTAAAGTGGGTCCTCTCTGGAAAAAACGTACCGCTCAACATCCCGGTACTACCGAGTTCCAGTAATTCCACAGTTTAACGTCGGTACTAACAGACTCCGGTAGTTCCGCAATATGCATACTGGTACTTTCGATATTTCTGACAGAACACAATTGGTTTTCAAACTTAATTTTAAGTACATGCATGATCCTAAATTGATCTAAATGGTATAAGAACATGGTATCAAGTTACTTTCTATGATCCCTCTTAATAGTACGGTAACTATCTTATAACCCGGTCTTCCAACTTTTCTCCTAAGACCGGTAAAATACAAAAGAGATCCTATACTATTTGTATCTTTGTTTTACGCCATCTTGATTCTCTTTTCGTCTTTTAGCATGCCTGTTAACTTTGACATGCGCACTTTTGGAACTTAACCTATGCAATCCTCAACAAACATATTAGTCTCATATTCGCATAGTGTCATTAATAACTAAAATCATTTTTATGGATCTAAATGCTTTCAAGGTGGCCTGATCCATTTGGCCATGAAATATATCCTATATTTATAGATAAAACTATTTAAAAAAATATATCTTATAAATTTAGACAGTGGAGTATTCAACTATGATATCCAGACTCATTCCGTGCGCAAACTATTTATACTCACTGTTTTTTAGCTAGAGAAGCTGTTTTCCACCCTTGCGTGGATGAGAACCGAATACAGGACCTCACGCTTGTACACTCCTTTTCTCCACAACTCGGGACTCATTCTGGTCCTAAATTTGAGCAGTGTGATCGACGAACCAGTATCAAGTTACGCTGCAGATTTAATGCGCGCAGAGCAGAGCAGGTGTATCGATCATCCATCCATCTAAGCTGACGGACAAATTGATCAGGTTCCAAATGTGAAGTCCAGCCTGAAAATTCCATCTCCGTTTAATGCAAACGAGCCGTTCAAGCCGGCCGCACGGTGTCGGCGTTGGGGTTGACACGGACACGCACTTTGCCCGGCTACGGCTCTGACTTGCCCCCCGTCCATCATTAAAACATAATTCTGTGGGCCGCTCAACAAGGGTATTCACAGCAACGTTAACTTATGATTTTTTTACTATAATTAATTCATAATTTTTTTACTATAACTGAGTTGATTTATTTAGTATAATTAAATTTAAAAAATAAAAAATAAAAAATATATTAACCTATAACAGACAATACAAAGAAAAACAATAAAAAAAGATAAAAAACCTAAAAAATCAAAAATCAGAAAAAAATCAAAAATCAAAATCAAAATTAAGCGGTGCCTGGTAGTTCCAGCGGCACAGCCCGTCCACGACAGGCGATTGAGATCCTCTGGCTCGGAGAACAGCGATCCGAGATATACTAGTTTTTTTTTTGCTACTGAACCTATCAGCGTTATTTTTGCTACAGTACTCGATCGATCTCAGCCCCTGTATTAAATAAATTGTACAAGTGCGGGTCTGCTTATTTAGTTATTTACATTTAGTTTGGTAGAACTACTTATGTCGGCTTGTTTGGTTAAATCTGACTTATTTAATTCGGTTTTGTTAGAACTGGCCCGGTCAACCTCGACTAGTTGACCATGAGTATTGCTACGAGCATGAGCCACTTGACCATTAGTTTGATCGAAGGACCGTAAAGGAATGTTCGACATGCTTTAGGTCGTTGCAGCATGCGTCTCACGATCGATCTTGTGGCGCTATAGAGCTCGTACGTACCGTGTGGTCAATTTTTCCATCGGATGGTCACGAGTCAGGAGCCACGACGTGCCTACTAATTAAGCCCTTCGATGTCTACGTAAATTTCCAATTCCATAGTACTACAGTGGAGCTAGATGATCGTTTCGTTTCTCCACCATTGCAGTCCATGGCCAAATATTCAAAACCGACACCTGCGAAAGCCAGGCTCAAAACCTGACCAAGTGAAGCGTACATGCATGTGCACTTTGGGACGTAATAAGCGAAGTCCGGTCCGGTTAGAAGTGCGCCGAACATTTCCGATTTCCATGCGGCGCCGTTCCAAGTTGTAACTCATTCAAGTCGTTCGCACGCGTTCGATCAGCTACGCGCGAGCTGCTGCATGCTGCGATCGACGTCGGATGAAGTGGTGATGTATCACACGGTGTATATGGTGCGGACTCTACCCACATAGATATGGTATGTGATCATATTACAGTGTCTTTGGTGGCCTGGCGTAGTTAGCATTCTAGCAATTTTAATTATTGTACTTTGTACACTACAAATGTATGCGTGTCACTTATAATATTTGTAATCTAATTTGTATGTCATGATCGAACCAATATAATTCAATGGTTTCGCTCGGTACCTCTTTCTAAAGTACCAAATACAACCCTTCTCAATTTAGCTCAACAAAAAGCTAAAAGCCGAATTGAACACCCTTAGTTTCAGTCGTGGCTTATTGCAGCCACTACGTGCTATTTCAACCAAAACACATAGCTGTTTGGAACAAGGCCAAGGGGAAGGGGGCAACTACGCAATGACCAAGAGGAACCATTGGCAGTAAGTTTACTGTTAGTCATAAGTAATTTTATTATTAATCGGAAGTGATTTTATTATCAGTCATAAGTAACGTTTTTGCCAGTCATAAGTATTTTTACTGCAAGTCATAAGTATTTTTACTACCAGCCATTAATAATTTTACCGCCAAGTCAGCCGTTCGTGCTCAGAAGAGTACAGTAAGCCTAACACAAATAATTTTACTGTCATCCGTAAGTAATTTTATTACACTACCACAAGACAGATACTGTAAAACTGAGCAGACCTAGTCTCCTGGGAGGGTTGGGAAGGGGGTAAATGGCTATCTGTGCTGTGCCTAGCTGAGATGTGCCTTGGCATGGTACTATCTGTCCTGTACCACGTAGACCTATCGTGACAAGGTGTCCGTCCAAGCATGACACACCCAATTGAACCGGGCTAGCACGGCCTGTTTACTGTTTGTGTCATGTTGTGCCTAAACTGGGCCAACAATATCATGCCTTAGACCTGCACGGTTGACCCAACCCATTTAACTATGTCTGCATATAGCATTTCAGGGTTTCACTAGTGTGTGCCTACCAGGTCGCCCTATTAATTTGGGGTTAATGTATCAGTGTCTCAAACTTTTTCTTTAGTAAGCTCAGTTCACCTCTAGATTTCGTGAAACGCTGCTCAACCCTTTAAAACTATAAAACCGGATATTTATCCTTGTTGCTCTAAATTTGCAAAATCAGGTCATTTTACACGTCTGAGTTGTTGGTTCTGCTGATTTGGAGGCGGTTTTGTTAGTTGTACAACTTATATTACCAAATTTTGCTACGGTGACATCCTTGTCAGCAGTAACAAAACAAATCAATACTATTCAACTATGATATCCAAATTCATTCCATGCGCAAACTATTTATACTCACTGTTTTTTAGCTAGAGTAGGTGTTTCTACCCTTGCGTGGATGAGAACCGAATACAAGACCTCACGCTTGTGCGGTGTGATCGACGAACCAGTATCAAGTTAAGCTGCAGATTTAGTGCGCGTAGAGAAGAGCAGGTGTATGATCATCCATCTATCTAAGCTGACGGACAAATTTGATCAGGTTCCAAATGTGAAATCCAGCCTCAAAATTCTATCTCCGTTTAATGCAATCGAGCCGTTCAAGCGGGCTGCATCTAGTTGAGGTGTCGACTTCTTTAGTTAAATCTGACTTATGTAATTCGATTTTGTTAGAATTGACCTGGGCAACATTGACCACTTGACCATGAGTATTGCTACGAGCATGAGCCACTGGCACTAAAACAAAAAGTATCATTACAAATGTGTTAGACCCGAATTGAAAATCTAAAATCCTCTATAATTCCATCGTACTATTTTCTGGATCAGTAGATAATGATCATAGTACATTGCTAAATCAAATCATACATCGCATGATGATCATATAGTCATATAATTCACATCAGAGTTTAAAATATGCCACGTCGGGCGACGGTTTTACATAATAGGCCTCCCATGCCAAATACTTACAGACCAAAAGTATAGCAGCAGAAAACAGCAACAACAGTGGGGCCAATAGCCACAAGCAGGCGACTGAAGGTAAATATGTGCATCTATATTGTCTAACCCTAGGTAATATAGGCGCACACCCTTATGGCAAATCTATATGCTTAGGACTAGACATTTAGAAATCCGCCCTAGTTGTAGTCATCAACTTCTTGGTTTGGTGCATCCTCGTAGGCATAATGATCTTATCCTTATGCTTCTGGATATGATGATGCGAGGGTGAGCACACTAGCCACCGTGTTCCACGAGCCAATATACAGTATGCAATTAATTAACATGCAAGGCTTGACAAAGGATAGTCTCAGGTTATTTTATTTGCTGAAAATTTGCTTTTCATAAGACTTAAGACATATGTATAAAAATTCCCTAGAACTAGCCATTTGGACTAAAATTATAATGCTTTAAAAAGAATTATGATAATAGTACTGGTACAGATCACATCCACCTTTACATGTCACCTGCACCATATATTATCTTTTCAATGTTATAGCCACTTAACGTATCACTGGGACGACACCCAGGGCAATACAAACTAGAACAGTCTATCGTCCTTCATTTTCTCTTTCCAAGTCTCAACCATAAAATTTGTTTTTGAAATAGAACTATATTTGAGTTAAGTTTCCATGTCTGCTCTTGACCATAGGCACGACTATTCGAATAGTTTTGACTTTGCAGAATGTGTACACTTTCACCACAAGAGACAATCCGCTCGTTGCCCCCTATGATTCCTTAGTCATGTAGTTGAGTAAATCGTCATAGTAGCCTTTCAAAACTACTTGGCCTCTTGTTCTTATCTCACCCTATGGGCTGCTCCCACTTGCGGTAGGTTCCATACGTTGCGCGGGATGTTAATCACTATTACTAGCACTGTTGGGCTCCACTCTCTATAACGCTAGTAAGACTGAGAAACAAGTCACCCTTCACCCGGTGTCCCTTTAGCCACGACAGGCCCTGGCATTACCACACTTCTCCCCTCCTTACCTGTGAGATGAGTCCGAGGTTCGATAGATTTACTCAGCCAAGTTGCACTTTGCAGACTTGTGGCTGTACTATTTTACAATGGGAGGTTATGACCCGATTAGGTCCTTGGGTTATCTGGGTGATTTTACCACTATCCACACACTCGTGCACTCCAACGCACCCTACCCCCGAACCATCCGCCCAGACATATAAGCAATTTGAGGATTTTTCAGGCATAAAATAATGATCATTTCAAAAATACATGACCATTTTCATCTACAAATTCCCCCAAAACTGCTCTTTGTATTTTGCATGTGATGTTGGGGTATTTTAACACCCCCAGAAACTAAGCAGTGCTAGGCCGTATAACATATACGTAACTGATTTTCTTTGAAACAATTACATTTATAATTTTTCCGAGGGATAACAAGACTCATTGTCCAAAGTACTAAGGGGTATAATATAAGTAATTAAGTAAAGGCACTTAGCTAGAGTATTAAAGACAAACATAATATTGTACATAAAATAAAAGCATGCAGTTTATTAATTTGAATCTAAATAATTTGCAAAACGGGTATTCAAAATGATCAAAGTATTGACTCGTCTGGGTCATTGTTGCCTAGATCTTGCTGGTTTTGACTTACGTCTGCCTCGGATTCTTCCTCTTGAGCCTCGTACGCTAATTTTGTGATAAACGGAAATTTAAAAGAAATAAAAAGAATCAACATAACCAAATGAATTCTTATAAAAAATTCAAACAAACTCAAAAATTTATGATTTTGGTTCCATTGGAAATATGGTGAATTTAGATTAATTTTGCAATTTTTCTCATTTTATTTGGAGTTAAAATGAATTAGTTATGAATTTTTAAAGTTTTCAGCCGAATTAATTTAGGAAATAAAATCAGAAATCATTATTTGATCCTGAGGAGAGAGAGTATGTGTGACTGACAGGTGGGACCCACAGGGTATATTATTATTATTTTTCTTACATTGACAGTTGGGACCCAGTGGAATATATTTATTTCTTAATGCATCAGTGACTGACACGTGGGACCCACTGGTGATATTAACTTCTTTAACACTGAGACACTGACACGTGTGGCCCGCAAGGTTATTAATTTTTCCCTTGGTTCCACTGACAGAGGGGGCCGATGGATTTTATTAATTTATCTGACGCTGACAGGTGGGACCGATTACCGGTTTAATTAAAATAGGGCCCACATGTTTGTAACTCACTAACTTTAACCACTGTCATTAACCTTAATTAATCCCGCGCTAATTAAAATACACAGATGAATAGTGCGTCTTCCTCCTCCCAACAACGATGAAGCTCGTTGCCTGCGGAGGAGGCTGTGGCCGGTCGGTAGCATACGCAAAATGGAATCTACGTGCCCGCGCCCACCTCTGGGTGAAGTTTCACCGGCCAATTTGGCCGGAGCGTCGGCCGGTGGCGGAACAGGACACTAATGGTGATGGTGGTAGGGAGTGTTAGCATCCAATCGAGGCTAGGGGAGTACCTCGGAACTGTCATGGTGTGGAATTCAAGGTCGGCAAAGCTCGAGCGTGGCTGAGGAGGGCTGGCGGCGTGCGGCAGCGGTGGTCCGAAGGGGGTGCATGGCGAGGGAGCAACCCGGCCACAGTGAGCTTTGGCCGATGCTTGGGATAGCTTCGCCGAGTGTAAGAGATGCTCCTGGCCAAAGGAATTGGATAGAGACCTCTTCAGCTGCCGATGAGCTCAATGGCCGGAGTCGGGGAAGAAGAATGCTCCGGTGAGCTACAGCGCACGACAGCTCGATTGCTTGTAGTGGGAGTGAGAGTAGAGTGTGGGAAGCCGATCGGAGGGCTTGACAGGCTTTTATAGCCGACCAATTGAGCTGTCCGCACGGGAGCAGTTGCGGCGGCCATGGCAGTGACACAGGCGGCGGTGATGCTTCAACGTGAGCGAGCAGGACTGAGTGAAGCGAGGAGATGGGATACATGAGCGCGTACTGGCCGAAGCACGAGCGAGAGCATCACGGGACGTGAGCGTGGACGTGGCTGACGCGAAGAACGGCTCGGCGGTGTGGGCGCTGCTGATCGGCCGTGCGCGGAAGAGATGGGGAGTAGGTGATGTGCTACGGGCGGGCACAGAGGCGGCATGGGGTGAGGGATGCACTGCCGACCTCTGGTCCAAAGGAAGCTCGCGGGTGGGGGCAGCCGTAGCGGGATTTTGGGAGAGAGGGGATCGGGTGCACGCGCGATTGAGCGAGCAGAGACAAAGAGGGGGGAGAAGGGGAAAGGGGGAAGGGGCGAGGCCGTGGGCCGACCGAGCTCCTTCCCTCTCCTTCTTGTTTTTATTTTCTTTTCAATTTTCTTTTTTGCTTTGAATTCTCTTGACATTTTGGGGACATATGTATGCATATTTTTTTAATAAAATTTCAGATAATGCTATCTCAAGTATTATTGCTGCTTTTTCAAATTTACACTTTTATTTTTAAACGCTATTTGTATTTTTAAGGCTTATGTGTGCATATACTTTCACATGTATTTTGTGCATACGATTTCATGGAACCCATTTCAGTATTATTGCTTTCGTTTTCTTTTATACTTTATATATTTTGCATGCCTCCTTTTTAAACTTTTATTGCTTAAATTTTGTAAATTCTTGGGCCAAGATGTGGATCATCTTTTCAGATTCGTATATCAATTTGAAGTTTTCTTTTATTTAAATATATTCTTTCTTCTGAGTGTTTTCCCCTCTTTTATTTTGTGCTTCAACATCATTTATGTGCATGTGTGTGTGTGTGCGCGTGTATATATATATACTTTCTTTTTATTTAATGGAACCTCAACCAAAACCAATGAAAATCTAGCAATTTAAAATATCAAGAAATGCCAAAATTTTCAAATGCCTCAATTTACACAATATCTTATAATTTCCAAATTTGGAATGTCACAAAATGGTTTGAAATTGTCATCACAACTGATTTTTTGAACTGTCTGAATTTATGTGTCAGCAATAATTGAAGATTATCATAAATGGTATGTGAGCCGCATGTGATAAATACAATATAGACGGTTTAAAATTGGAACCGTCTATGAAAAAACTATTACAATCGGCTCAAACCAAAAATCGTCTGTGATACTTTTCCATCACAGACGGTTGGTAGATAGAACTATCTGTGATGTGCAAGTATTATAGACGATTTTTGGTTAGAGCCGTCTATAATATTCCTTCATAGACGGTTTATATCACAAAACTGTATATGATAATTCAATCTATAGCTAAAATATTTTCTGTTTTTTATCTAGCCTCAAGAAATATTAGCTATGCCCTTAGAAAACGAGCAAATACAACAGCAAATAGAATATCACATTCCATTAAGATTAGAATCCACTATTACAACATTACAAGATAGCAAGTATATTACCCATCTAACACAGTAAGAATATGGTAAGAACATATCTCCTAATCCTACGAACCCAACTCTTTAACATAGCAAGAATATATAAGAAGCAGAGATCCTAGTAGATAGTAGAAGTTGGATACAGCTGGATGTCCTTGACGTCTGCCATCAAGGAAGAGAGGGGAGGGGATCAGATGGCAGCCGGATATCACCGGCAATGAAGGAGAGGCGGCGGTAGCGTCACCTTTGTATCATGACGGTGACAATGCATAAGACATTTTTATGACACTTACGACAAAAGTGTCTTGTGCACTGAACCGTAGTGTCACACCCGAGACAGAGGAGCTAGTTCACAGCGGTAGTCGACATTGTCGAGGGTAGGATGTAGGAAGCTAGGAGTGGATGAACTCACATGTGCTTGCTGGTGGAATGGGAAAGGGGGATTAATAGGGGCGAAAGGTGAGAAGAACCGGTGCCTGTCGTTTGATGCGAAGAGAATAGACGGGTGAGATCAAAATTCTAGGGGATATGCCATGGATCGGTGTAACATCCCGTTTTTCTGCAATTTTTAAAGCCTAGAATCTAAAAACAAAATTTTTGGATTTTTCTAGATTTAATCCAAGCTTCAAAGGAATTTTTAGAATTTAAATGATTTAATCTTATTAAAATAAAAATTAACATAACTTGAAAATATTTTATTTGGATTCTTCAGGTCTCAAGAAATTTTTTTGGTACTTTTGGTGAATTTTTGTGATTTATTTGCTATTTTCTAGAGCTCTTGGCATTTTATTTGAGTTTCTGAAAATTATTTAATCGGGAAAACTCCTCAGCCGCCCGATCCGCCCCTTCCCACGCGTCGGCCATCCCTCTCCGCCACACGTCGCCTCCCCGCCAGCCCGGTCTGCGCAGCCAGTTCCACCCAGCTTGGACCCCGCTCTCAGTCAGTTCTTGGTGGCACAGACTCAGATGATGCAGAATATGCAGGCTATGATGTAGCGACAGCACCAGGAGCCAGTACCACCACCAGCGTATCGTCAGCAGTACAGCTATGCAGAGTTCATGAGGACGAGACCGCCCACCTACTCCAGTTCTTTAGAGCCTTTGGAGGTCGATGATTGGATCCGTTCAGTTGAGAAGAAGCTAAACTTGGCTCAGTGCACCGACAGAGAGAAGGTATTGTATGCAGCACACCAGCTTGAGGGAGCAGCAGCAGAGTGGTGGGAGAACTACTGTGCCGCCCATGAGGACCAGAACAGCATCACATGGGCAGAGTTCACCAAAGACTTCCATCACGCCCACGTCCTGGATGGAGTGGTCGAAATGAAGAAGGACGAGTTTCAGGAGTTGCAGCAAAAGAACATGTCAGTGAGTGAATACCTCAACAAATTCACCCAATTAGCTCGCTATGCGCCAAAGGACGTAGCCACGGACGCCGCTCGTCAGAAGAGGTTCAAGAAGGGCTTGAACCCAGCTTTGAAAGTGCAGGTCGTGGGTAACGATTATGCCAGTTTTTAGCAGATGGTGGATAAGGCCATTCTCATTGAGGAGAGTCACCGCGAGCTCGAGGAGTCTCGCAAGAGGAGGATGATCCAGCAGGGGTCACAGTCGCATCAGTCTCAGAGGCCTCGTTTTGGTTCTTATCAGCCTGCACGAGTGCCTCGGCGGCGATGAGACGATCTTGAGACTCGGCCCAAGCGCCGCTGCGGCGATTTGATCAGTCGGCCCGGTGGTCCCACAAGAGCAACAACCTAGCAGCGTATGTCACTTGCTTCAAGTGTCATAAGCCAAGACAATATGATAGCAAGTGCCCCCAGAGGCAGGCCCCGACACCAGTTCGCTTCAATCTGGGAGCCACACCCGGTCAGACTCCTATCCCAGGAGTAGGATGAGGAGCACCCCCGGCATCAGGCTAGGCCAGCAGGACACCGGTGGTGAGAGGTCAGGTGAACCACATCACTGCAGAGGAGGCCCAGGCAGCAACAGAGGTCGTGATCGGTAAGTTTCTAGTCAATCCAGTTCCTGCTACAGTTTTGTTTGATTATGGAGCTTCGCATTCGTTTGTTTCTCGGAGTTCTGCTTTAAAGCAACATTTGAAAACTGTTAATCTTGGATCTGTTCTTTTAATCTAATCCCCCGGTTCTGAGTTGAGATCAAACCTAGGTTGTCCAGGAGTTAGGATAACCATTCAGGGAGTTGAGTTCAGGGCCGACCTGATTTTGTTGGATATCCAGTCCCTAGATGTGATCTTGGGTATGGATTGACTTCAGAAGCAGCAGGTAGTGTTAGACTGTGGGAGCAGAGCAGTGACTTTGATTAGTTCAGATGGGATTAAGATACAGTTTGCAGCCAGCATGTGCCAGCCAGAGTCAGTCATGGTTTGCCAGAGCAGAGTGATCCAGTTGGAGGATGTACCAGTTGTCAAGGAGTACCCCGATGTGTTTCCAGATGATCTCCTAGGCATGCCACCGGAGCGAGAGGTCGAGTTTCTGATCGAGCTTGTACCAGGTACCGCTCCGATTTCCAAGAGACTCTATCGGATGCCAGCCAATGATTTAGTAGAGTTGAAAAAGCAAATTCAGGAGCTTTTGGATAAGGGATATATCAGATCGAGTTCATCCCCGTGGGGAGCACCAGTGTTGTTCGTTAAAAAGAAGGATGGTAGTCAGCGTATGTGTGTGGATTACAGAGCACTTAATGAGGTCACCATCAAAAATAAGTACCCTTTGCCCAGGATTGATGACTTGTTTGATCAGCTTAAGGGAGCAAGAATTTTCTCCAAGATTGATTTGAGGTCAGGATATCATCAGACGAGGATTCGAAAGGAAGATATACCTAAGACAGCCTTCTCGACCCGTTATAGTTTATACGAATTCATAGTTATGTCATTTGGTTTGACCAATGCTCCACCTTACTTCATGTATTCGATGAATAAGGTATTAATGGAATATTTGGATAAGTTTGTTGTTGTATTCATTGACGACATTTTGATTTACTCCAAGGATGAGAGAGAGCATGAGGAACACTTCAGATTGGCATTGCATAAATTGAGGGATAATCAGTTGCATCCTAAGTTCAGCAAATGTGAGTTTTGGATGAAGAAAGTTGCCTTCCTAGGTCATGTGATGGCAGCAGAAGGAGTTGCAGTTGACCCTGGAAAGGTGAGAGATGTCTTGGATTGGCAGTCGCCTACATCAGTGACCCAGGTCAGGAGTTTTCTGGGTATGGTAGGATATTACCGTCGCTTCATTGAAGGATTTTTTAGTGTAGCCAGACCTTTCACACAGTTGCTCAAGAAGGAAAAAAAATTTACATGGACGCCAGAATGCGAGAAAAGTTTTCTGAAGTTGAAAGAGAGTTTGACCACCGCCCCAGTGCTAATGTTGCCTGATTTAAATAAGGATTTTGAGATTTATTGCGATGCATCTCGCAATGGTTTGGGTTGTGTCTTGATGCAGGACAAGAGAGTGGTAGCTTATGCCTCACACCAGTTGAGATCGCATGAGGAGAACTACCCTACTCATGATTTGGAGTTAGCAGCCGTAGTGCATGCTTTGAAGATTTGGCGTCATTATCTGATGGGTAATAGATATGAGGTTTACACGGATAACAAGAGTCTGAAATATATCTTTACCCAGTCCGAGCTTAACCTCAGGCAGAGGAGGTGGTTAGAGCTAATAAAACATTATAATGTTGGTATACATTATCATCCTGGAAAGGCCAATGTGGTTGCAGATGCTTTGAGCAGAAAGGTGTATTGCAATTCAGTGATGGTTTGAGAGAATCAGCCAGCTTTGCATGAGGAATTTCAGAAGCTTAGCCTAGAGTTGGTTGAGCAAGGATTTTTGGCAGCAATGGAGTTGCAGCCTACCTTAGATGGTCAGATTCGTCGGGCTCAGTCAGACGATGAGGTATTTCAACGGATCAGAGATAACTTAAGTAAAGGAAAAGAGTCAGGATTTACAGTGGATGACCAAGGAGCCTTGTGGTTCGAGCAGCATTTGTGTGTGCCCAAAAACAAAGAGCTAAAGCATTTGTTGTTAAAAGAGGCACATGAGTCGTTGTATTCGATTCATCCAGGTAGTACCAAGATGTACCAGGACATTAAGGATAAGTATTGGTGGCCAAACATGAAGCGTGAGATCGCTGAGTATGTGGCACTTTGTGATGTTTGTCAGAGAGCAAAGGCAGAGCATCAGAGACCAGCAGGCTTGCTACAGCCATTGAAAATTCCTGAGTAGAAGTGGGAAGAAATTGGTATGGACTTCATAGTCAGTCTGCCAAAGACCAAAGAGGGCTATGATTCGATTTGGGTCAATGTGGACCGATTGACTAAGATTGCTTATTTTATCCCAGTTAAGACAACCTAAAGTGGTGACAGATTAGCAGAGCTGTATATGTCGAGGATTGTCAGCTTACATGGAGTACCAAAGAAGATTGTGTCAGATCGTGGATCGCAGTTCACCTCTCATTTTTGGGGTAGTTTCCATGAGGCTATGGGAACTCACCTGAATTTCAGCACAGCATATCACCCCCAGACAGATGGTTAGACAGAGCAAGTAAATCGAATTCTTGAGGACATATTGAGAGCATGTGTGCTAGATCATGGGTCCAAGTGGGACAGTTGTTTGCCTTTTGCAGAATTTTCGTACAACAACAGTTATCAGGCTAGTTTGTAGATGTCACCGTTTGAGGCATTGTATGGCAGAAAATGCAGGACCCCTCTCAATTGGAAAGAGACGGGGGAAGGTCAAATTTTTGGTCCAGACTGTTTAAAAGAAGCTGAGGACAAGATCCGTTTGATACAAGAAAGGTTGAAAATTGCCCAGACTAGACATAAGAGTTATGCAGATACCAGACGTCGAAAGCTGAGTTTTGAGCCAGATGATTTTGTGTATCTCAGGATCACACCATTCAGGTTTCAGTTAAAAGGAAAGCTTGCACCGAGATATGTTGGTCCGTTCAGAATTTTGAAACGCAGGGGAGAGGTTGCTTATCAGTTAGAGCTACCTACGTCCTTCAGTGGGGTATATGACGTCTTTCATGTGTCCCAGCTGTAGAAGTGTTTGCGTGTGCCAAAGAAGGTTGTGCCAGTTGAGGCCGTTGACCTGCAGGAGGATCTATCGTACAAAGAGCACCCAGTTAAAGTTTTGAAAGTGTCAGAGTGAGTCACCCAGAATAAAAGTGGTCTGTTTTTGTAAAGTTCAATGGAGCAACCATTCAGAGAAGGAAGCAACCTGGGAGCGCGAGGAGGACCTCAGAGCCGAGTTCCCGAATCTATTCTCTTAGCTAGCCCAGATCTCGGGGTCAAGATCTCGTTTAAGGGGGTAAGGTTTGTAACATCCTATTTTTCAGCAATTTTTAAAGCCTAGAATCTAAAAATAAATTTTCTGGATTTTTCTGGATTTAATCCAAGCTTCAAATGAATTTTTAGAATTTAAAATAATTTAATCTAATTAAAATAAACCTTAACATAAGTTGAAAATATTTTATTTGGATTCTTCAGGTCTCAAAGAATTTTCTAGTATTTTTGGTTAATTTTTGGGATTTATTTCCTATTTTCTAGAGCTCTTGGCATTTTATTTGAGTTTCTGAAAATTATTTAATCGGGAAAACTCCTCAGCCGCCTGATCCGTCCCTTCCCACGCGTCGGCCATCCCTCCCCGCCGGCCCGGTCCGCGCGCGCGCCGCTCCGCCCTCGCCTACGCCGAGCCGCCCAATCGGCTGCGTCGCCACGCGTCGACCGATCCCGCACCCGCGCCTGCGCCCTCGCGCAAACCCAAACGCCGCCACCGCGCAGCCGTCCTATCGGCCACGCGGCAGCACCAGCGCAGCCCACGCCCCTGCCCGCTGTGCGCCGTTTGATCACCTCCCGCGCTCGTATCTCAGCCGTCCGCGCGTCACACCGCGTCCGCGTTCACTCCGCGCCGTCCCCGAATCTAGCTCCTCGGTTCGCGTGATAAAACTCGTGTTCTTGCCTCGGTTCGCGTGCAATCCAACGCCACCGCCCTCGCCTCCGTTCTCGCCTCACGCCCACGTCGTCGCTGTAGCCCGTTCCCGTCGCCACCGTCGCTGGAGCAAGTCGTGTCCTTTGAATTTGTTGAACCCAGTTTACAATCTATTATTTAATTATTTTTCTTTAAATTACATTGCATCACTGTTTATTACAAATTCTTGTATTGGTAGTTATCGTCCCAATTGTTTATCCCTCCTTGATAACCTTGATGCCATGATGCCATTGTCACCTTAGGTGGGAAATTTAATTAGTGATGTTATGTTAATTGTCACATGAGTTGGTACGATAGAATTCACGAATGGATTTATCATCACATGTGAATTATTAATTTGACTTAATGACATATAGAACTGTGGTTGGTGCCACGTATATTAAAACTTGTGCCATAATATTGGTGTGTCATTGGTTTGGTTATACAAACTTGGTTTTGCACTCGGGCGAGTGATCGTGCAGTAAAGGGGGAAGTGCAGGTTCACTTCGGGGGATGTGGTAGCCTCACCTGGGTAGATTTAAGGACTTTACTTTGTGTGTCATTGATCTGAACTTTATCGTGCAAACCACATGTCTAGTATGGGATTGACCTGGTCAACTAATTTGGGACGTTTCAACTTAATCTTGTCAATGAGATGAACATGGTTGCTGATTTCCATGTGGCACAAGGGGGGTGTGATGCGAAACCCTAACGGGCAGGATTAGGTTGGGTTTGAACTTTGTAAAGGTCTTGTTGTGATTTCCTTAGGGCAAGGCTAATCACATCGTGTGGGTACAGTTGTGCAACCTCTGCAAAGTGTAAAACTATTCGAATAACCACGTCCTCGGTCATGGATAATGCTCGGTAATTTCACACGAGGGTTAGTGTTGTCTTTTAAACTTGGTAGTTTATGTTGGAAGTGAACAAATAGTTCACTGTTAGTTTAGCTTGTGAATAGGATGTTCACAAGGGTTTACGTTCATTCCTTTGATTATTTGTTATTATTTAAAGTTCGCTTTCAATCTATTAAACATATTTGCTGTGAAATGTCTTTTATGCAAATTAACCTTTCAGCCTTTCATTGGTAAGCCTTGCATACTATATTGCATTCATTTATTACAAACAACTTGCTGAGTACCAATGTACTCACGGCTTTACGCCTATGTTGCTCAGTTGAGAACGAGGAGTATTATCAGCAGGAGGTTTCAGAAGGAGAGTATTTCGACGACTTCACAGATTAGGCTTCGTTCTCCACTCAATAGCATGTGGGCTTGTTGATTGGCCGCTACGCTTTATTTTGGATTTTTGCTGCTAGTTTTAAAGCCCTTCCGGCTAGAAATATTGTATGCTTAGCCATAAGGTCGTACCTTTGAGATTTATCGATATTTGAGTTTTTCCTTTATTTTATCGTGTGTATGGTTGTGATTACATCTATGTTTGACTGTGTGTACTAGCGTGATCCTGGACTAGTACAGTTTACACAGAGAGTCCAAATTTGCATATTCGGGTCTCAACCGATGTTTCATTATCTCAGCCGGTTTGTTATACGAACCATCTATGATAATGCACATATCAGAGATGGTTTGTTATACAAACCATCTTTGATAATGCACATAAATAGTCATGCCGCCTACTGCACGATAATGCACATAAATAGTCATACAAACCATCTATGATAATGCACGTCGCATCGTTTATCAGGACAAAGAGCCACTACCGCTTTGCCTTCAGTAGCCAATCCCTGAGTGCCACGAGTCGCTCCACTCGGACCAGTCCAATCGTCCTCAACCCTCTGGACCGTCCAATTGTCCTCAACCCTCTGGACTGTTCGATCGCCATCATCGTTCGGACAGTCCGAACGTCCTTACCAGAGACGATTTGTTATATGAGCTGTCTGTGATAACGCTCAAATATATGCGCCCTACTCCCGCCTTTTAATATTCTGATGCATGCAACTCTTAAACTTTCACACCATTCTGGCTTTATGTGCAGCGCGGTGTACAATTTCTTGATACCATAAACTCAATCTCTTGTAAACAGTCTTCTCCCTCATCTTCTTCACCAAATTGCTCAATAATGGCATCTAATATTCTTTTGATCTCCTTCTTCTCATCTATCCATCATGAGTTGTTCAGCCGTAACCTAACACAGGCGGCTAACAACTTACATCTAGAGCAGCTCCTCCGCTCACACCCTGCTCTCCTTCCTCGACTTACTTCCATCCGTCAGCTGGACCTCATCATCCGTCGTCGACGGAAGTGTCTCATTTTCGCTCAGGAAAGGGAAACCACCCTCAGCCTCGTTCTTCTCTTTAATGTGCGCAAAGCGGAAGAAGCTCTTGCGGCAATAGAGAGACACATGAATAACCTTGCCGATCAAGCAGAAGTGGCCGATTCTAAGGAAGATTATCATTGTATCCTCTTTGAGATTATGGTCCATGCTAATAATTTGCTTAGGGTAGAGGAGGAAGTGGAGAAGGCAAGAACAATCTTCACGGCATTCAAGAATGCAGCTGTTGATCCTCCAACTCCAAAAGTAAAAGATGAAGCATATGAAACCCAGATGACCAAGATCTAGGAATCTCTTTTTTTAACTTTTGTAATAAATTTGATTTGAATTTGTCTTTTGTAAAAGTGACTAGTCACACTAGCACACTTATCTGTTCTAGCTCAGTAGTTTCTGTAGTTCATATGACAAAGGACAAAACACAGACGGTTGTAAATAAAAATCGTCTGTGATAGTTTCATAAACGGTTCTAACTAAAAGTCGTCTGTAATAATGGACAAAACACAGACGGTTGTAAATCAAAATCGTCTGTGATAATTAAAGTACAGATGGTTCCATATGAACTATCTGTGATGAAACGTCTAGTATAACTTCTTTTGTAGTAGTGTGGGTTGGAAAGAAATGTTCTACATAGGCCCCACTCAGCATTTACAATCGCCGCGTTCGGCGTTAGCGATGTTTTTTTTTACTGTTTCAATTTTTGTTTTTTTCTTGTATTCCTTTGTATTGTCCGTGATAAGCTAATTTTTTTCTATTTTTATTTTTTAAAATTTAATTATACCAAATAAACCAATTCAGATATAGTAAAAATTAAACTAACTATAATAAAAAATTATAAGTTATCGTTTTTCTGCACGCCGCGTTGGGCGTTGTAGCACGCTTCTCACGATCGATCTTGTGCAGTATAGAGGTCGTACGTTCCGTGTAGCCATCATTTCGAAGGTCAAATCTTCCATCGGATGGTCAGTGGTCACGAGTCAGGAGCCACGATGTACGTACTAAGGCCCTGAAGTTTTGACTTTTTTCGATTTCAGCTTCTAGATTTAATTTTTTTTTACTATTCACTACACTATCCACTACACTAACTCAACTACAGTATTTTTTCAGCTAGCTACAGTGTTTTTTCAGCTAAAAGCCATCGCTATTCCGATCACCCCCTAAGCCCTTCGATGTCTACGTAAATTTCCAATTCCATAGTACTACAGTGGAGCTAGATGATCGTTCCTTTCTCAACCATTATAGTCCATGGCCAAATTGATCAGGTCCCAAATGTGAAATCCAGCCTCAAAATTGATCAGGTCTCCGTTTAATGCGATCGAGCCGTTCAAGCCGGCTGCATGGTGTCGGCGTTGGGGTTGACACGGACACGCACTTTGCCCGGCTACGGCTCTGACTTTTCCCCCATCCATCATTAAAACATAATTTTGTGGGCCTCGATCGATCTCAGCCTCTGTATTATGAATAAATTGTACAGGCGCGGGTCTGCTTATTTACATTTAGTTTGGTAGAACTAGTTATGTCGGCTTGTTTAGTTAAATCTGACTTATTTAATTCGGTTTTGTTAGAACTGGCCCGGGCAACCTCGACTAATTGACCATGAGTATCGCTACGAGCATGAGCCACTTGACCATTAGTTTGATCGAAGGACCGGAAAGGAATGTTGGTCGTTGCAGCATGCGTCTCACGATCGATCTTGTGGCACCATAGAGCTCGTACGTACCGTGTAGTCAATTTTTCTGTAACACCCCCGTTTCTAACGGCGGTACTTACTGTCCATCTCACAACTGCCAAGGAAGTTCAGCTGTGAGATATTGTAGTTGAGTGTACATCATAGCCAACACTTGCTCAAGAAAAGTCAACTTTATTACAATAAAGCGGCTTGACAGCCGAGACTTACAGCGAGGCAGCAGCCCTGACAATGCAGAAAATAAAAAGACACCACAAGCAGGCCTGAGTGCAGAACAACTCTAAAACGACACGCCATACTCGTCGAATGCGTCTTCGTCTTCAACTTCGTAAATCCCTTCTCGATCTTGCGACACACTTTCTGTTTAATTTTGTTTGCAAGTGTGAGTACAACTACCGTACTCAACAAGTCATATGAGGAAAAGCTAAATAATTACATGCAGGGGATTTCAATGAACAGGCATAGTGGTTTTATTATTTTATGTGGATGCAGTTTTATTTCACAAACATTTTGAGTTTAAATCAAGAGAATCAAAAGCTCCTTAATGAATGTGGTTTCAAACTTGATTAGCGAGTCACAGTATTACCAAAATATTTCCAATTTTACTTATGCCTCATTTATGGAATCACCCAAATAAACACAGCTTCGTTAACCGGAAGCACGGCGTATTCGAATACTATTTGTACCCACAACATTTCGTAACTCTGGCACCTGAGTTAAGAAAACAAGTTTGTTTCACTCCTTAATTCTTTATATAGTTTCTACCCAATAGATATCCAACCGTCGCAGCCATGGATCCGACGGGCCGATGTCATATTGGACCTGATCTGTGAAGATCTACCGTTGTAGTAAGCCCATACTATGACCGCCCATGTAGATGTTCAATCGAGTTGAGCAGCTACTAGACCAGGTTTGACGAATCAACACTTATGGTTTGAGCGTTCACTATGTCCTTTATTTGGCATAAGAGTCCAGTCCTTACTTCCTTACCGAGGCACTATCAACCACAATCCCTGCACTGACACCCTTCGGTGTCCGTACTGCATCTCTTTCATTCCTTGCCTCCTTCTAGGATAAGGTCAGGAGACACGACCATCTCGTGGCTTCCCGTGATAATTCCTTCATCCTCTATTCCATTATTTTTACAAATCTTACCGACAAGTGTCGGGTCACTTAGTAGTACAAAATATATGAGTTTCCTACACTACGATGATGAATTTAATAGTATATTGTATGTATACTAAATCTTGTCGAGGTGAATGTGGCTATCGAATTAAACAGGGCTTTTGTCGGGTGGTAGGAATTAATTAATAACATGTTATTCGAAACTATTTTTGTACATCAAATAACAACACAAAATAATACCATGAAGATATTACATAATTAAATAATTAGAATATATAGGTTCAACATGGTCAAGAACAAGTGACTTGCCTTGCGAATTAGTAAGTTCGATTAATTCGTATTCTTTGAAATCTTGGACTCGAGTTAAATCTTCTCCTTCCTGAATCGGCGGAGTTGCGGCGTCGAAGGCTAACCGAGAAACAAAACGAGCAATTAAGTCCGCATTCCAAGGATCGAATTTGGACTGAAAAAGAAATAAAATAAAATGAACAAAAATTCAAATAAACATGGTTTTGGGTTTTTAAGAGCTTGGCATGGAGAATTGGACCTCGGAAATGGGTTTATGGGCTCGAAATAGTCAAAATGGGTATTTTTTGTGCTATCGGGTGGGGTAAACAGTGTCGGGTCGGGGTCACTGTTCATGCGGGTTTGGCTGCTACAGTAACCGCGCCCGCTAATGTTCCTCTTCCTTAACCGATTGGCCGAGCGATCAGGGAACAGGGGGAAATGGCGATGGTGATTGCCGGCGTTAATGTGACTTGCGATGGAATCCAAGAGTTGAAATGGGTTGATGGAGGTATAGGGGACCCATTTTTGGGGTCGACACCGGCTAGATTTCTGACAATCGCCAGCAGCGGCGTCAAGACTTCAAGCGGCTTTTGAATGGCACGGGGACAATTCGAGGGGTATTGGGGTGATTGCATTTGACCTAGAGCATCACTGGGTGTAGGGGAACCTCGGGGAGGCAGTGGTTTGGCAGGGAAATGCGCGGTGCGAGCTGCCCACAGTGGTCCCTCATGGGTATGCGGCGGCGCTCGTGGATGGGACAGAAGAGACTATGGGAAGGTAAGGGAAGTTTGGGGAAGGATTTGTGGAAGCTTGAGGGTGATTCGCACGAAAGTAATCGAAGTTTAATCGGGTAACTTGCTAAATCAAGAATTCGAGCTCACCACAGTTGTTTTGGCGGTTCTCGACGGTGGAGGGCTCTCGGAGCAATTGGACGGGTGAGGAAGTGGCTGTGGGCGTGCGCTCTGAGATGGAGGGGTTGCTGAGGCTTAAATAGGAGTGGGATGGCGGATTTGCTTTGCCCTGGTACCGATGGGGAGGAGGTGGTCAGCGTGTTTCGGGAAGGCTCGAGGGCACTCGGCTCTGGCAGACTGGGGAAGGCACTAGCAGTTTCAAGGAATGGATTGCAGTGGTCAATGTTTATCAGGAGCCTTCAGGTCGGCCGAGCGGGCAAAACAAGCGGCAGCGGGATATTTGGCCGAGAGGCGGGATGTTTGGTGGGATGGGGTTGGGGAGCCATCTGGGTCATTGCGAGCAAGGCGTACGGCAGTTGATTGGGTAGAGAAGGCATGGTAGGGGCTGGATTACGGTGGAAGGAACGGGAGAATGCAGGTGGCAGCAAAACAGTGGCGGTAGCGATATTTTCGGACATGCTACAGTGCCGTGCGGAAATGTGGAATTGGGGACGGTTCGAGCAGTGGATTGGACTGGGCTGGGCTGGATGACGGACGGGTTTGGACTAGGATGGGCCGGGATGAAGATCCAATTGAGAAATCAACAAATTTCAAATTTTGCAAAATCGGATTCGTTTCATTTTCCATCGGATGGTCACTGGTCACGAGTCAGGAGCGACGATGTGCCTACTAATTAAGCCCTTCGATGTCCACGTCAATTTCCAATTCCATAGTACTACAGTGGAGCTAGATGATCGCTTCCTTTCTCAACCATTAAATTCCATGGCCAACCGATACATGCGATACACGCATGTGCACTTTGGGTCCTAAAGTGTGTGAACAGATTGGCTACCGCCATCCAATATTCTAGAGTACGTATCCGAAACTACTGCAATGAAGATTCTATCTATACTTCTATAACTGTATTAGGACTCTCGATGGAACCCATGTGCAAATCATGGTTCTATTCGAGTAGCACACTAGGCATTTCAATAGGCGGGTACACTAGTCAGAATATATTCGCAGTGTGTGACTTCAATACGCCCGATCACTTTTGTGTGTGCTAGATGGTTGGATCGGTGTATGACACATCTGTACTATCGGAAACACTAATAAAATATGGAGACCGGTTTTCACATCCAACTGCAGGTACGGTGGTTGTATGTACAATCTTTCATGTACTATTGTGCTTATATACCAACACAATTGATATTTGTCATATGGTTCTTGTAGGCAAGTATTATCTCATAGACTCAAGGTATCTGAATAGACTGGGGTATCTAGCTCCATATCGTAATGAAAGGTACCATCTGGCGGAGTTCCAAAATAGTAATCACCCCGTTGGGATGCAAAAGGTCTTTAACTTTCATCACTCCTTGCTCAATGTCATCGAACATGCATTTGGTATGTGCAAAATGAAGTGTCGTATACTGGACAACATTTCTAATGATGTTGCTTGAAAGCAGAAGGAAATAATTGTCACAATGATGGCATTGCAGAATCTCATTTTGGACAGTGAGTTGCCTGACATAGAATTTGCTAACTTAGGTGGTCAAGATATAGGTAATGTAGGTCATATGGAAGACGATGTACCACATGGTGTATATGGTGCAGACTCTATCCACATGAACATGGTATGTAATCATATTGCAATGTCTTTAGTGGCTTGCCGTAGGTAGCATTCTAGCAATTTTAGTTATTATACTCTGTACACTACAAAT
This sequence comes from Melocanna baccifera, assembly GCA_036346265.1. Lineage (NCBI taxonomy): Eukaryota > Viridiplantae > Streptophyta > Magnoliopsida > Poales > Poaceae > Melocanna > Melocanna baccifera. The sequence continues at coordinate 16,083,017 of CM070709.1, forward strand.
GTCTACGCGTCACTTATAATGTTTGTAATCTAATTTGTATATCATGATCGAACCAATATAATTCAATGGTTTCACTCGGTACCTCTTTCTAAAGTGTCAAATACAACACTTCTCAATTCAGCTCAATAAAAAGCTAAAAGCCGAATTGAACACCCTTAGTTTCAGTCGTGGCTTATTGCAGCCACTACGTGCTATTTCAACCAAAGGCCACAACTATTTGGAACAAGGCCAAGGGGAAGGGGGCAACTACGCAATGGCCAAGAGGGGTCATTGGGAGTAAGTTTACTACCAGTCATAAGTAATTTTATTGCTAGTCATAAGTAATTTTACTGCAAGTCGTAAATATTTTTACTACCAGCCATTAATAATTTTACTGCCAAGTCAACTGTTTGCACTTAGAAGAGTGCAGTAAGCCTAACACAAATAATTTTAATGTCATTCGTAAGCAATTTTATTACACTACCACAGGACAGATACTGTAAAACTGAGTAGATCTAGTCTCCTGGTAGGGTTGGGGAGGGGGTATATGGTGTTCTGTGCTGTTCCTAGCCAAGACATGCCTTGGCATGGTACTATCTGTCCTGTGCCAAGCCGATCCGTTGTGCCAAGCTGTCCGCCCAAGCATGGCACGTCCGATTGAACCGGGCTAGCACGGTCCGTTTACTGTTTGTATCATGTCATTTCTAAATTGAACCAATAGTATGTGCCTTAGGGCTGCATGATATCCAGACTCCTTCCGTGCGCGAACTATTTATACTCACTGTTTTTTAGCTAGAGTAGGTGTTTTCCACCCTTGCGTGGATGAGAACCGAATACAAGACACACAAGTTACGCTGCAGATTTAAACTATTTGTGCAGTGTGATCGACGAACCAGTATCAAGTTACGCTGCAGATTTAATGCGCGCAGAGCAGAGCAGGTGTATCGATCATCCATCCATCTAAGCTGACCGACAAATTGATCAGGTTCCAAATGTGAAGTCTAGCCTGAAAATTCTATCTCCGTTTAATGCAATCAAGCCGTTCAAAGCCGGCTGCATCTAGTTGAGGTGTCGGCGTTGGGGTTGACACGGACACGCACTTTGCCCGGCTACGGCTCTGACTTCCCCCCGTTCCATCATTAAAACATTTAGTTTGGTAGAACTACATATGTCGACTTGTCTAGTTAAATCTGACTTATTTAATTCGATTTTGTTAGAATTGACATGGGCAACCTTGACCACATGAGCATGAGTATTGCTACGAGCATGAGCCACTGGCACTATAATAATAAGAATCATCACAAACTGTTTAAAATTGTCATCATAGACAGTTTTTTGAACTGTTTGGATTTGTGTTAGTGATAATCGAAAGTTATCATAGACGGTATGTGAGCCATCTATGATAAATAAAACACAGACAGTTTGTAATTAGAACTGTCTGTTAAAAAAACTATTACAGACCGCTCGAACCAAAAACCGTCTGTGATAGGAAAATACTTTTCTATCACAGACGGTTGGTAGATAGAACCGTCTGTGATGTGAAAGTATTACAAACAATTTTTTATTAGAGCTGTTCCGTCTGTGATGTGAAAGTATTACAAACGATTTTTGATTAGAGCTGTTTGTAATAGTCTTTCATAGACGGTTTATATCATAAATCTGTCTATGATAGTTTATTCTATACCTAAAATCTTTTCTATTTTTTAGCTAGTCTCAATAAATGTTAGCTATACCTTTTGAAAACGAGCAAATACAGCAGCAAATAGAACAACACATTCTATTAAGATTAGAATCCACTATTACAGCATAACAAGATAACAAGCATATTACCCATCTAATACAGTAAGAATATGGCAAGAACACATCTCATAATCCTACGAACCCAACTCTTTAACATAGCAAGAATATATAAGAAGCAGAGATCTTAGCGGACAGTAGAAACTGGATGCAGCTAGATGTCCTTGATGCCTGCCATCGAGGAAGAGAGGAGATGGGATCGAATGGCTGCTAGATATCACCGGCAATGAAGAAGAGGCGGCAGTAGCATCACCTTTATGTCACAACGGTGATAAGAGTGTCTTGTGCATTGAACCGTAGTGTCACAACCAGAGGCGAAGGAGCTCGGTCATGGCGGTAGTCGGCGTCGTCGAGGGGAGGATGCAGGAAATTAGGAGTGGATGAACTCACGCGTGTTTGCCAGTGGAAAGGAAGAGGGGGATTAATAGGGGCGAGAGGTGGGAAGAACTGGTGCCTGCCATTCGATATGGAGAGAATAGATGGGTCAGATTAAAATTCTAGGGGATATACCATGGATCGGTGATGTATCATTATCATAGACGGTTTGTGGTTTGTTATACAAACTGTTAATGATAATGTGCATAAATAGCCGTGCCGCCTCGTTCCACATGCACGTCACACCGTTTGTCAGGACTAAGAGCCACTGCCACTTTGCCTTCAACAGCCAATCCCTGAGCGCCACACGTCACTCTATTCAGACTAGTCCGATCGTCCTCAACCTTTTAGACCGTCCGATCGTCGTTGGACCGTCCGATCGCTATCATTGTTCGGACAATCCGAACGTCCTTACCAGAGACAGTTTGTTATACCAACTGTCTTTGATAATGCTCAAATATGCACGCCCTACTCCCACCTGTTAATATTTCGATGCAAGCAACTCTTAAATTTCCACACCGTTTTGGCTTTATGTGCAGCGTGGTGTACAATTTCTTGATACCACAAACTCAATCTCTTCTAAATTGTCATTTCCCTCATTTTCTTCACCAGATTTCTCAATAATAGCATCTAATATTCTTTTGATCCCCTTCCTCTTATCTATCCATCATGAGTTGTTCAGCCCAACCTTACACATGCAGCTAACAACTTACGTTTGGAGCAGCTCCTCTGCTCACACCTTGCTCTCCTTCCTTGACTCGCTTCTATCCGTCAGCTGGACCTTATCATCTGCCGTCGACGAAAGTATCTCATTTTCACTTAGGAAAGGGAAACTGCCCTCAGCCTTGTTCTTCTCTTTAATGTGCGCAAAGCAGAAGAAGCTCTTGTGGCAATGGAGAGACACATGAATAACCTTGCCGATCAAGTAGAAGCGGTCGATTCTGAGGAAGATTATCATGGCATCCTCTTTGAAATTATGGACTATACTAATGATTTATTTAGGCTAGAGGAGGAAGTGGAGAGGGCAAGAATAATCTTCATGACATTCGAGAATGCAGCCGTTGATCCTCCAACTCCAAAAGTAGAAGAAGAGGCATATGAAACTCAGAAGACCAAGATATAGGAATATCTTTTCTTAGGATTTTTGTAATAAATTTGACTTAAATTTGTCTTTTGTAAAAGTGACTAGTCACACTAGCACACTTATCTGTTCCAGCTCAGTAGCTCTGTAATTCATATGACAAAGGACAAAACACAGACGATTATAAATAAAAATTGTATGTGATAGTTTCATAGACGGTTCTAATTAAGAGTCGTCTGTGATAATAGACAAAACACAGACGATTGTAAATAAAAATCGTTTGTGGTATTTTATAAATGATTCTAATTAAAAGTCATCTGTGATTAAGGGTGAAAACGAATCGGATACGGACGGATAATACCTCTATCATATTTGTTTTCATATTTTTTTTTTCAGATACGGATACGAATACGGATAACTCGAATACGAATATAAATAATATCGAATACAGATACGGATCGAATACGAATCGAAACGAATACGGTTACGAATATTTATCGGAACATGAAAACCCCTTAAACTATACATCTAAAATTAACGAATATACGTAAATAGTTCATCTCGTAAATAGTCCCTAAACACATGCATGGATCACACATTCGCACCGACGGCTGGATCGCAGGGAGTGAGAACGGACGGCTGGATCGCGCGTGGAATGGGAATAGGCCATCTGGGATTCATTATAGGCTAGCTGGTTATGGGATACTAGGTTTACTGTATCCGTATCCGATAAAAAATCCGTATCCGTATCTGATCCGAGAATTATCCGAAAAAAATCCGATCCGACACAATCCGTATACGTATTCGTCCGGATCGGTCGGAAACTATCCGATCCGTTTTCACTCCTATCTGTGATAATAGGAGATATCACAGGCAGTTTCAGAGATAGTTTTTACTATGAACCGTCTTTGATAATTAAAGCACAGATGGCTGGCTCTATATAAATTATTTATGATGAGATATTTAGTGTAACTTTCTTTTTAGTAGTGTGGACCGAAAAGAAATGTTCGACATGCTTTAGGTCGTTGCAGCATGCGTCTCACGATCGATCTTGTGACTCTATTGAGCTCGTACGTACCGCGTAGCTAGCCATCATTTCGGAGGTCAAACTTTCCATCGGATGGTCACTGGTCACGAGTCAGGAGCCACGACGTGCCTACTAAATTACTAATTAAGCCCTTTGATGTCTACGTCAATTTCCAATTCCATAGTACTACAGTGGAGCTAGATGATCGCTTCCTTTCTCAACCATTAAATTCCATGGCCAAATATTCAAAACCGACACCTGCGAAAGCCAGGCTCAAAACCTGACCAAATGAAGCGTACATGCATGTGCACTTTGGGACGTAATAAGCGAAGTCCGTTCCGGTTAGAAGTGCGCCGAACATTTCCGATTTCCATGCGGCGTTCCAAGTTGTAACTATACCTGGCCAAATGGGCCGGGCCTACACGGGCCGCACCGCGTCCGGTATGTAGACCCGGCCAAACGGCACGGCACGGTGTAACGGGCGGGCGGCACGCCCGCCGGACCGGGCGTGCTCGGGCCGAGGGTGCGGCGCGGCGGCCGGCACGGCGACGCCCGTTTAGTGTCGGGCCGACACCGCACGGCACGGCGACGCGCGGCGGCGGCGCGGCCCGCCCGCACGGCACGGCACGGCACGGCCGGCCAACGGCTCTAACGGGCGTGCGCCGCCCTGCACGGCACGCCCGCCCGGTTTTGAAAAATACCCGTTTTTCGAACCGTTGGGGTAAAAATTCGAGAAAAATAGCAAAACATTCGAAAAAATCTGAAATTTTTCTATAAATAGGTGGGCATCCGGCCTCCATTCTCCACACCTCAAATCTCACTCTCCTCTCGGTTTAGCTGTGAAAATTCGAAAGTGCTTGCACGATTTGGTGAAAATTCGGAAAAATTCGAAAATTCAAAAATCTTTAGATTTTTTGTGAGGGCTGCAAAGGAGGTAATAATTCTGTCTTATTTTAATTTTTGAGTATTATTTATTAGTTTAATTTATTGCTATTATTGGTTGGTTTAATAGGAAGTTAATCATTCTTTACTATTTTAATTTACAGTTGATTTAATGGAGAACTACGATTTTGAACTCTCCGACCGGCCTCTCGGCGGAGGATATGCAACCGTTTCCACAAGCATATCCATCTGAAAATGCCAAGAAATGATGGCCCCGGAGCGCAGGTCCAATCGATCCATCTTCTGCTTGGCTCAACAAGTGCATCCACGACTCAAAGCACGGGTGCAAAAAGATCAAGAGCTAGTACATCAACAGTTTGGAATGATTTCGACAAGAAGTTCAAGACCGAGGATGATGGGACTTCGGTGAGGTATGCTGTTTGTAAAATTTGTGGTAATGAATTGACTGCAAAATCTTCAGTGGGACGGGTCATCTACAACGACATGCCGCAAGTTGCAAGAAAAAGCAAGGAATACAAATGCGCTGCACACAATCGCAATATAACCCTGACGGCTCGGTACGTACGTGGGAGTACAACCTAGAGGTAGCTCGGGAATCTCTTTGTAGATTAATTGCTTCTCAAGATTTACCTTTAAATTTTGGTGAGTCTGACGCTTTTCAAAAATATATTAGGACTGCTCATAACCCTCGATTTAGTACTGTATCTAGGCAAACAACAACTAGAGATTTAATTAAATATTATAACAATTGTCGTGATAAAATGAAAGAAATGTTTCATACTGTACATTCTCTATTGCTTTAACTTCGATATATGGAGTGGTAGAGCTAGAGAGGATTATATTAGTGTTGTTGCTCATTATATTAATGATGACTGGTAATGGAAAAAGAATTATAGGATTTAAATTAATTAATGTTTCACATAGTGCTGAAAATATTGCAGAAAGTATTATTAGAGTTGTAGAAGATTTTGGTCTCACAGATAAAATTTTTCTATAACTTTAGATAATGCAATGCAAACACTAAAGCTATGGAAATTCTTACACTGTGTTTAATTCTTATGCACACTCTTTCTTATTGCATCAACGTTGTGCTTGTCATATTATTAATCTTATTGTTAAATCCGGTTTAAAAGATTAAATGCTTGTATTGATTCTTTTAGAGATGCTATTTCATTTATTAATTGTTCAAACCAACGAATAGCCGTATATAAGAGTTTTTGCGTAGCAATGAATGTTCGTCCTAGAAAATTTGCTTTAGACATGCTGTTAGATGGAACTCTACTTATCTTATGCTTAAACATATATTGCCATATAGGAGCACCTTATCTGCTTTCCTTCACACCCAAAGCCATCAATCTCGTAGCTCCTCCAAAGAGAACCCAAGTTAGAGACCACGAACTTACAAAACGATTGGGTTGTTCTTTGAAAAAATATTTTCCTTTTAGAAATTTTTCATAAAGCTACACTTTGCCTTTCTGGAATATATTACCCTACTTCTCCTATAATTGTTCATAATATTGTTGAAATTGCAATTCACCTAAAGGCTTTTGAACACGATCATATACTACGGGATCTTTGTAGGTGCCATGAAAATTAAGTTTTTAAAATATTGGAGAGAAATTCTATTTTATATGCATTCGCTTTTATTTTGGATCCTAGGGCCAAACTCCAAGGATTTACGAATGTTTTACAAATTTTAAGTGAGGCTACCGATTTAGACTATTCTTCATACTTTACATTAGTTAAGAATAAATTATATGAGGTATATGATAAATATGAAAATAAGTTTGGATCTGTATGCGTTTGGAAAGACCCCGGTAGTCCCTAGCACCTCTAGGGGCTATGCAATGGGGCAAGATTTTTGGTTCTTCGTCTAGTTCTCGCAGTACACATCGCTTAGGAGGAGGAAGGCGACAAAGCACTGGAGACCTATCAAGCTATCTCAACAGATGATAGCGTCGGTTTGCAGAGTTGAACATCCTCTCATGGTGGCAAGCCCAAAGGTGTCATATCCATGCTATCCATATTAGCGCGGATGTGTTGGCTATTCTGTCTCTCTGATCTCTTGAGTCGACATTCATCTTTCCGGAAGAATAATCGAGGAGCGACGAACAAGTCTGTCCAACGAGATGGTCGAAGTACTTATGACCGTCAAAGACTGGGAACAAGCTGAATCAAGACTCCAACATATCTGCGAAAATAAAGATTTAGAAGAATCTTTTGAGAATTTGTATTTAGATAGCAATGAATAGAATTTTCAATATTTTTCTTCACATATAGTCACTAATGAGCTTTATAGGTTGTACTCTTTTTTCTTTACCAAGGTTTTCTCAAATTGAGTTTTTACTTGGTAAAATTTTTAATGAGGCAGCCATCCCATGTAATTTAATAAGTTAATAAAGCTCATTATGTCATTGCAAATATTTATTTTATGATTAGCAATGTCTATAAATTTCTATATTTTTTGAATTTTTCTAAATTTTTACAATTTTTACAATTTTTCTTATTTTTCTACAATTTTTCTTATTTTTCTGTTTTTGGGCTAGCTAACGGGCTGGCGGCGGACGCCCGCTTAGCCTTAACTGCGTTCGGCCGCACGCGCGGCTTCGGGCGTGCACGGCTTGCTTGCTCGCGCCGCTGGGCGTGCGACGCACGGCCCGTTTATTACACGGGCCTTACGGGCCGTGCCTAAACGGGCCGCGGCCGAGCACGGGCCCGTCGCGTCTTGCCGGCGACGCCCGATGGCCGTTTGGTTGTAACTCATGCAAGTCGCTCGCACGCGTTCAGCTACGTACGCGCGAGCTGCTGCATGCTGCGATCGACGTCGGATCAGTCGATCATCGAGTATTATGCACGTGCCACCGCCCGGCCGGCTGGTGGTCTTCGGGTTCTAAATATACCTAATTCGACGCGCTCGTATGTCGGGATGAAAACAGATTAGATATAATTAAATAGTCTTAAATATGAATACAAATCTATATTTTTAAAATGAATATAAATTTAAATTTAAATATTCTCAAATATGAATCAAATGTCGTAATAAATACGAATTTAGATCAAATATGTATCTAATTCGGTCGAATATGAATATTCTTCCACAACTTCTGTAAAAAATCTCGGTAGAACAAATTTATGTAACTTGAATACATGACTACACCGTCTATATTATACATCTACATAGGAAACGAATCAAGTAGTCTTGAATACAAATATAAATGTTCTTAAATACGAAGATGAATATAAACATTCTCAAATACAGATACAAATATTATTAAATATAAATACAAATATTTTTTATTATAAATTTTATTTAACACATTCATATTTTTTTATATAAAAATATCAAATAAAACAGATTATTCGTTAACATTTCCGACTCATATGTGCCACCGCCGCGTGCGTTTGTGGATCGCCGCCTCTTTTCTGGACTCGGCATGTCGCGTCGAGCTGTCAAAGTTGTACTACTAGTGGGGTAGTAGTGGTCGTACTGTTTAGTGCAGTATTTTCAGCTGTCAATTTTTCAGTATTTTCAGCTGTCAATTGAAAAATTCAGTCCGTTATTCAATGTTGATCGGTTGATGCGCTATGACATTACTACAAGCAATCATAACTATTACAATAAAAAAATTACAACAAAATATATTTCGTTGCAATAGTTAAATTTATTACTATAAGTTATTTGTTTGTTACAATAAATTTGTTATATTACAATAAATTTATTACCATATGGAGATCTAGCTATAAACTTTGTTGATCTCTTTTTCTATATATATTTTTATTTGCACTACTCTACTATCTTGCAGGTAATCTTGGAGTCAAGATCGGGATGATTTGCTAAGTAGTACATGTAGTAGAAAGGTTAGTTTGAATAATTTGAACTACATATTTCAAGTGTACTTATTGTACCAATCAATTGTCTATGGATGATACAATTGGTAACGTTGCAAATTTGTTTCACTAGCAGTTCATTTGAGAAAAGCCAGTTATACAAGTGTTTGCCGTACCAATAAAAAAAGTTAGGCAATATGCACAATTATAATAAAAAGACAATATGCACATTTAGTGCTATTTATTGCAAGTAAGGATTAATGTTTATCAATCTTTAACCGAAGTATGGAGTGATAGTTCATCTTCCTTGGAAACTATGACAGACAACTTGCAATAGTAAGAAGATTAAAAAAGAATGTAAACCAATTTAATAAGATCTTGTTTTTCTGCTTTGAAACTTCGATTTAAGGAACATATTTCCCCTGTAAAACCTTAGTACATGGCTGTATAATTTTCTTCCTTTCATGCCTACTAATAGAATGCAAACAATAGGTAGTCAAATCACACCACATCTATGATGGGTATAGTTGAATCTTTTTCTCCGACTAATTTGCAATGCTTGCCTTTTGGAGTAGGCTTTTACTACATGATTTCCAAATTTGGTAATGACAGGTTAAAAAATGACTGTGAACTGAGTTATAGTTAGTTTACAAAAAAGGAGCATTGGTCTTCCAAATAACAAAGACTGGGTAATTTATCAAAAATATAATGCTCTACTGCTATACCTTTAATAATAGTTTTACTGACGATTCCTGCCCTGTTAAATTCAGACCCAAATCTGTATTGGAATAGTCAGCTCGTCCTTCCTGCCAGGAAAACCTGCAAATAATCTTTACTTGTTGGCTGCTGCAGATTGGTCCACTGAAAATTGATCGGTTGGATTTCAGTGATCACCATTTCTTCAATGCTCATGTAAGTATTGCCATCTTTCTTCCTTTCTTGCAGCTGTGGCATTGCCAAATAGGAATGTTCGACATCAACAAATCAAGATGCATGTACTTTCAAAAGCGTTCTTAAACCTGGAAAGCTTGATGATGCATATGTCATGTAACTTGGCTTTCTAATGGGACAGTAACACGAACCACTTCCTGCAACAAGTTAGAGGCAGTCAACTCTCTGCAATGAGCCTAAGAATTTCTTTAGTTTTATATCGTTGCGTAATATAACACCAAGTAAATCTCCTCTTATGATAGCCTGTTTGTTCCTACTACGTTGTACGATCATGGAGAAGCACATCACACTAATACTGATTATTTTGGGTTTTTGACAATCTAGCAATTCAGAAGTAACTGTTGACCAGTAACTTCAGAAATGTGTTGTAATAATTGCGGTATAACTATGAATAGCAATATAATTCCAGTATAATTAACAAAGAGAATAGAACATATCAATATGTGTACAAATGACAAAAATTGAACATAACCAATTAAATCGTTCATATCAATTGTAACATAGCACATATTAACTAAAGAGAGCAATATACTTCTAAATTCGAATATGTGTGTCAATGTATTGAACATGGACCAATTAATACTAGCAATAAGCACAAGATTAATTGACAATTTGTACTCTCAGAAATAGGGTTACACAAGATTAACTCTTGGCCGTCCCGCTACTAAGTCTTATACTCTTCATCAATTGGTTATGTCAAATAAGAATTCAATCTTTCAGCTCTAGATTCAAAATCTACAATCTCAAGGTTCAAATTATATCCAGTATGTGCAAATTCGGCCAGCAGTAATGCAACCAAGATATGGCTTAATTAGAGCAAATCCAATCACAAACTCACTATCTTTTCTTCTACCAAATCAAACTCAACTTATCAAGTATGATTTCTAATGAGACATGTAACATACATACATACATATATATATATATATATATATATATATATATATATATATATATATATATATATATATATATATATATATATATATATATATATATATATATATATATATATATATATATATATGGAATTACTATGATCTTAGTGACAAAGATGAACCGAATAACAGATGAACAATATATCTAAATCTTGAGACTGACTAGCAAGGCTCACAGTTAATAGCAATGACAGGGTTAACAGTAATTAGAGCTCAAAGATTAATTCAACCAATTTTAGTGTATGACTTGTCTCATCATCGAGCAGCATAGCCCACAATATTCTTTACAATCTTCAATATATGAATAAGCCGCGAATGCAAAGAATTGAAAATGTATACTCACAAAGCCGATGATACTCAAAATCACTGAGAAGATCACGGAGCTAGACATTTCGTAAAGCGCTGTCCCAGAAAACCTATCGCCTCCCTACACCACCGTGAGAAAGGATAGTAGGCAACGGAGATACAAAGCCCACTTTGCCGTAGTGTGCACACACAAACCGACAAAGATGAGGTCAGGGGAATGCTGCATAAGCCCACGGCAGGAGTCAGCCAACCCCTCGCTGTCAAGCACCAACAGAGGACTGAAGTAGGCATTGGATGCCAAGCAACCACCACACCCGAACACACCAGAGGCAACCCACAAATATCAAAGAGGAATGAGGAAGAGGGGAGAGCTCACTCGGTTCTGAATTCCAACAAAAGAGAGCCAAGCCCCTTTTATAACCGTGATAGAGGAGGGGTAGAGCACTCGATGAAGGAGAACGGATAGGCTACGCTAGCTACAATATTTGATTTTCTACCGCGTTCAACCAAAAACATGCGTGCAAGGGAGTCATGGATAGTTATCACTAGATTCGCTACGAAGCGGAAGAAGAGTTGGAGCAGCCCGGTCCAACGTAGATGCGCGTCGATGAAGTAGAAGCAGTCGATCGTTTCACGAACTGAACGTCTCCTCCTCGCGTCCTAGCAATAGCCTTGCGCTTCTCGCCGATCAGCACAGCAGCAACAACAGCGGTGCCTCCACGGAGTCCACACGTTCGGGATGGAACGCCATGCGCTGGTGTGCTAGCACCGCACGTCCGGCTAGGGTTTTGGGATACGGCTGAGGGGAGGTGGCGGCCAGGGTTTTCAGGATAGTAGCATCACGCACCTGCAGCCCCGCCTCCACATATTTATAGAGCATGCTAATGGGCTTCCACGTTGTAGGCCCATTAAAACCCTAATCCCATATGAATCAATATCCCTTTTAGCTTATAAAATTGAATTATTTATAATTGCCTCTTGGACACATCACTAACAATCTCCTACTTGCACTAGAGACAATCATATAGGCAAGCTTTCCAATTTCAACCCCTTAAGTGTGTGACCCATTAGGTTCATGTGTAGACAGCCATGACCCGAAAACCCTTTTCAAGCCAAAAGTCAATAGTGACACCTAGCAGGACATATTGACTCCCGAATACACATAAAGATCATATCGGCTAAACCTTGATATACACACACTTGGATCCCTTTGCCACACGATACCAGTCGAACTTAAAGCAAGATTCGTGCCATCCTTGTGATAGCTCAACCATTCACTTGATCTTATGGTGGATTACAACTCATAACTAACTCTTTAGTCACATTGTGATTAACTCTTTAATCACCTTGGCATGGCCATGCACTTCCTTAATCCAACCACATCGAGGGGCCCAGAGATATCTCTCCTGTTATGTAGAAGGGGTAAATTCCATCTTAATTCGCTCACATCCCATTCCATGTTTCATGATACACCTTAAGACCACTTTTATAGTTACTTAGTTATGGAGTAGTGTTTGGTAGACCCAAAGCGCACCACTACACATAGTGAGAAACAATGGTGATTTCAGGTCGAAGGATCTAGTAGGTATAACACTCGAGATTGCTTGATGGCACATATTAACATAACAATCCCAGCAACGTCTCGGAGTGGGTCAATCCAACACCATATTCTCTAACATGTGTCCACATTATTGATTTGATATTTTTATATCCATGATCCGTGAAACACGATCATCAATCAATACATGTGCTAATCCATAAATCATTGTTGTCCCACGTAATAATATAAGACTAGGGAACTTTAGAATAACATTAAATAAAACAAAGAGTTTCATGAATAAGTCACATACTTGCCAATCAATGCATACAACCATTATTCAAGGAACCAAATAATACCTTATTCAAAATTTCATAAACATAGATTTGATACAATCATCTCCCACTCACACTAGAGTTAATCATGTAAGTATCTAATACCCATTGCACTCGTGTGTGCCTCATGCTTTGGTTGTGGGAGAAGCTTCGTCAACGGATCAGCAATATTCAAATCCGTGTGCACCATGCAAATCTTCACTTCACCTCTATCAATGATCTCACGGATAAGATAATAGCGCCGAAGTATATATTTGTACTTTTGGTGTGACCTAGGCTCCTTTATTTGTGCAATGGCTCCGCTATTATCACAATAGAGATCCACTGGACTGGACATACTACGGATCACACCCAACTCAAAAATAAATTTTCTGATCCAAACAGCTTCCTTTGCAGCTTCAGAAGCTGCAATATACTCGGCCTCAGTTGTCGAATCAGCTACCATCTCTTGCTTGGAACTTTTCCAGCTCGCTACCCCTCTATTGAGGCAGAACACAAAACCAGACTGCGATCTGCTATCATCTTTATCAGTTTGAAAGCTAGCATCGGTGTAATCTTTTACAATGAGCTCTTCTTCACCTCCAAAAATAAGGAACATTTTTAGGTGTTTCCCGAATTTCTTCAAGCTGCACCTTACTTCCACTAACACCCTTTGAAAAAAGAACTCTTTTTCCAAAAAGACACCGTTCCGAGCGACAAACACTTTGCCTTCTTCCTGATTGTAAAAATAATATCTTTTGGTTTCCCTAGGATATCCAACAAAGAAGCATTTATAAGATTTAGGATATAGCTTATCAGACGTCAAACGTTTCACATAAGTCTCACAACCCCATATCTTAAGGAAAGACAATTCAGGACGTTTCCCGGTCCATTTCTCGTATGGTGTCTGTTCCACTGATTTAGATGTAACTCTGTTTAGTGTAAACGCAACAGTTCCTAGAGCATATCCCCAGAAGGACAATGGAAGATCAGATTGGCTCATCATAGACCGAACCATGTCTAATAAGGTTCGGTTCCTCCGTTCAGATACCCCATTCCATTGAGGCGTGCCAGGCGGAGTCAGCTGTGGAACAATTCCACACTGTTTTAGATGTTCACCAAATTCATGGCTCAAATATTCACCTCCACGATCAGATCACAGAATTTTAATTGTCTTGCCTAGCTGATTTTATATTTCATTCCGAAATTCTTTGAACTTTTCAAACGATTCAGACTTGTGCCTTATTAAGTAGATGTATCTATATCTACTAAGGTCATCGGTAAAAGTAATGAAATACTAAAAAACACCTCTAGCTACTGAGCTCATTAGTTCACATACATCGATATGTACAAGTCCCAATAAGTCACTTGCCCTCTCACTATGACCGGTGAAAGACGCTTTTGTCATCTTGCCAAATAAACAAGACTCGCATGTCTCAAATGATTCAAAGTCAAATGAGTTGAGTAGTCCATCTTTATGGAGCTTCTCTATGCGTTTCTCATTTATATGACCTAAGCGATAATGCCAAATAAAAGCGGGATTCAAATCATTAGGCTGCAGCCTTTTTGCATTAATATTATAGACATGCTTATCCTCAAGATCAAGAACATATAACCCATTCATTAATGGACAATGTGCATAGAGTATATCATTCAAATAAATATAACAACGTTTGTTCTTTATTACGAACTTATAACCACCATCTTTCTCCAAATATGAAGAAGAGATAATGTTCTTACTCACTGCTGGAATGTAATAACAATTATTTAATTCCAAAACTAATCCTGAAGATAATGTCAAGTGATAAGTGCCGACAGTCAGTACAGCAACCTTTGCTCCATTGCCAACAGCACGTCCAACTCACCTTTCGTAAAACTTCTAGTCCTTTTTAGACCCTACAACGATTTGCAAGTATGAATCATCGATCTGGTATCAAATACCTAAGATTCATCAGAAGAATTTGCAAGATTAATTTTTATAACATTTATACCTGAAGCAGAAGTCTCGCTTCCCTTCTTCTTTTTTAGATCCTCTAAGTATTTCTTACAATTTCTAGACCAATGCCCCTTGACATGACAGTGGTAACATTCATCATCAGGAGAAGGGCCAGATTTAACCTTACCATTTGGCTTTGGCTTAGAGCTAGGGAGCTCATTAGGAACCTTTCCTTTGCCTTTACCTTTGAGTGTCCAACGTTTTCTCTTTTTATTCTCCTTCTGAACCATCATCACGTGATTGGTATTTTTCTTAATGTTTTCCTCTGCTGTCTTAAACATCCCATGCAATTCGGTCAATGATTTCTCCATGCTATTCATATGAAAATTCATAATGAACTGTTCATAGCTCGGAGGAAGAGATTGGAGAACAACATCCGTAGCCAGATCAGGATTAAGGGGAGAACCAAGCTTCTCCAAACTCTCAATGTAACCAATCAACTTGATCACATGTGGAATGACTGGACTACCTTCCGCCAGCTTGCATGCAAACAAGGATTTTGAAATGTTAAAGCTCTCGGTCCTAGCTTAGTTCTCAAACATGTCACGTAATCCTTCAATCATAGTGTGAGCATATGCATTCTCATAATGCTTTGCGGGTGGCAACGTTTGCACCCTCAGGGAGTTCATCGGGGTAGGGTTGCTTAAGAACGTATTCCTTTTTTTCTTGTTTGAGAACAATTCGCAGATTGCGGTACCAATCAATAAAATTCGTTCTATTAAGTTTATCTTTGTCAAGAACAGATCGCAAGTTAAAACCAGAATTATTACTAGAAGCAGCCATGATCTACAACAGAAAATAAACAAGTAAAGTTCAGCACTATGTTCATGTTTGATCTTCCATTAAACAATTTAACAAAAGACACTCCCACTATATGTTTTGTAATCGTCTTCCTTCTAACGACATATAGTGGTCAAGATCCATGTTCATCTAAGTTCTAGTGAGTTTTGGCATCATCGCTAGAAACCTAGTGACGTAGGTAAGTAACGCTTTCTAATCACATCTTATGTGACTCTTGTTTGTTGAGTGGCATCCAATGCCCTGGCTCCCGACACCATGCCACAAGGTCCAAATCCAATTTGATAGCCTTGTCAAGTAAACCAACACTATGCATGTGGATGTCCGACATCCACCCTATTAGATCAAGATAGTTGATGGTACTCTGTTTTGGCAAACCTACCAAACAATGATCGTAATTCTTATAGATGCAGCAATTGGAAGGGCATCAAATAAATTCTTAATTTTTCTGAGAGAAGCTATTCTGTCATAAAAAATACATCCTCTACAGGTATAGCATGAAAGAATAGTATGACAGGAAATAAACATCACATGCATATAATCACATTATACTGTGAATAGTATGGCCTTTTGAATCGTAGTGGTCGCCATCGCCATGGTTCCACGGTGATCTTCTTCGCCACATTTCTTGTCCTCTTTGTTATCATGCTTGAAGCCTCCATGATAAAGAACTAAACTATTACAACTAATAGCTAGCAAATAAACTACATGAGGAGCTCAAGCATCACAAGTCGACACGCAGGTCGTTATACAATTAAAGAACAACCTCAACCCAGCTGTGATTAATATGACACACAGGCCACCAAAACACATATGTATCACATATACATCTATGCCATACCATTCACATCATTCCCTACAAAAACAAGTTAAGCGCAGAACGCATTCTACCGCCCTGACATGAATGTGTTTGTATAATAATCTATGCGTGTGCGTAACAGCGATCCCTGAAAACCTCACGGAATTACATAGATCGCATCTATGAAATCGCTATGAAAATTTCATCGGGCCGATCAAATCAACCCAAATCCGATCCATTCAAAATGTCTCAATTTTCATTAGATCAATCATATTGATCATCGCGATCAGTATATTTGAGGAGACCGCAACACAAGACCTCAATTTGTTGGCTTGATCTACTGACTGTGCGCGCAGTTAGCTCCGATGGTGATTCCAGCCGGTAGGGGCAAGTCACGCATATATCAAAGAAGGAGCACGAACTAATCTTTTTGGTCATATGATGCTATCAACTTATACCTATTTCAACCCCTTATGACCGATTGATCTAATCAATCCATGCACCGAAAGATCTATCACATGAACCTAGCATAAGAACAGTAATAGATCGTATTTACTACAACGACATATCATCTACAAGCACATGATCCAGATAACATACTATGCAGCTTTGCTCTGATACCACTGAAGGAGAACAGGTAGGCTACGCTAGCTACAACATTTGGTTTTCTACCACGTTCAACCAAAAACATGCGTGCAAGGGAGTCATGAATAGTTACCACTAGATGCGCTGCGTAGCGGAAGAAGAGTTGGAGCAGCCCGGTCCAACGTAGATGCGCGTCGATGAAGTAGAAGCAGTCGATCGTTTCACGAACTGAACGTCTCCTCATCGCGTCCTAGCAATAGCCTTGCGCTTCTCGCCGATCAGCACATCAGCAACAGCAGCGGCGCCTCCACGGAGTCCATACGTTCAGGATGGAACGCCGTGCGCTGGTGTGCTAGCACCACGCGCCCGGCTAGGGTTTCGGGATACGGCCGAGGGGAGGTGGCGGCCAGGGTTTTCAGGATAGTAGCATCATGCACCTGCAGCCCCGTCTCCACATATTTATAGAGCATACTAATGGGCTTTCACGTTGTAGGCCCATTAGAACCCTAATCCCATATAGATCAATATCCCTTTTAGCCTATAAAACCGAATTGTTTATGATTACCTCTTAGGCACATCACTAACACTCGTTTCCGAATTACAGGTGCTATCATTATTGTTCGAGATCCAGTGAAGCATGAGCTCATCAAGCACATTGGTGTGGATGCTTCATACACTCGGTCACAGGTGCAGGAGGGAGTCCTTGCTCTACAGTTTGTGCCTTCAGAGTTACAACTTACTGGTTTTTTCACGAAACCGCAGACAAGAGTACAACACTTGTATTTTCTCTTCAAATTCAGTGTGCGTGATCCACCATGAGTTTGAGGGGGTGTTAAAGATAGAAAAAGATATGAATAGGAGATAGAATAGGATTGTTATTTAATTCTTTATATGCTTCTATTTCCTTATTTGTATATGGCATATCCCCTGTACCCTCATATATATATAGCCTCTTGGTTCTCATGGTAATACACATAATATTCATAACACATATATCATGTAACTTGGCTTTCTAATGGGACAGTAACACGAACCGCTTCCTAAAAATAAGTTAGAGGCAGTCAACTCTCTGCAATGAGCCTAAGAATTTCTTTAGTTTTAAATCGTTGCGTAATATAACACCAAGTAAATCTTCTCTTATGATAGCCTGTTTGTTCCTACTATGTTGTACGATCATGGAGAAGCAAATTACACTAATACTGATTATTTTGGGTTTTGACAATCTAGCAATTCAGAAGTAACTGTTGACCAGTAACTTCAGAGGGACTTCAGAGGGGTTTTAAGATGTCGCAAGCTTTTCCCTCAGAAATGTAGCAACAATGCACAGATAAGGATTTTATTGGTCGAATGGCGCTGCCAGCCTAGCTACGGGCGTTCACCAGGTTGCAGCTGATCGGTGCATTTTCCCCTGATTTGATTGATGTTTCACAGAGATTGGATTGTTCTTTTCATTTGCATGTTGGATTCACACTGAAGTAACTGCAATTTTGTGCCCTTTTTTGTCTTGCATATGTAAAAATTTGTGATCTGACCAGTCCTTCACAGAGATTGGATTATTCTTTTCATTTGCATGCCGGATTAGCGAAAACAAACTGAAATTTTGTGCCTTTTTTGTGTTGCATGCGTAAAGATTTTGGGTGAAAATTTCTCATGCCTATCTCTTCTATTCTAGTCTGTGTTTGCTTTAATTCATATTTACAGCCATGCCTATCTCTTCTATTCTAGTCTGTAGTTGGGATATGTTTGTCATTTGGTAGTTTGATTACTTCAACCATCAGTCCGCTGTGAGGTTTAGGTACTGTTTCATGCAGTTTGTCCTTTTTGGTTTTTAGAATTCGACTTTTAAACGGAGTAACTTCCTAAAATAGTTTTTATAAATTATTTATAGGAGTCACTGTAGGAGCTATTTTAAACATAATAATTTCCTAACGTAAGCGTTTCTTACTCCCTCAATGTCTCGCAATTAGAAAAAAAACATAATACTTTTAAATAAGACCTTATTCAGAACAGTGTTGCTTGTTTTTTTTTCTTTGGATTACAACTCCAGTGTGGCCATGATTTGAACCAACACTACTGAGTTTTCGTACCGTTACGAAATTGAACCAAATATATTTAGTTTTCAGACCATTCCCTTTACGTTTCCAATGTATTCCGATACCTGTCACATTTATGATTACAGTGTCAAACCAAACACTACCTGGGTTCATTCATCTACTTAACAGTAGAAAATTAATCACCAGTAGTATTAATTAAATTATATCGGGGTAAGCTAGCTGCTAGTGCTGTGTCAACGCCGATCTTGACCGATTGGTAAACCACTAATCCATTAATTCCATTTCCGCCGGTTTCTAGGACCCTGCTCCGTTCGCAGCTGCTAGCTAGCCGGCCGGCCGGTGGTAGCAACAGTGACATGCTGACAATGGGCTGGCTAGCTATATGTATGGTAGGTCATGGTCAACGCTGATCAGCCCGGTTGACTTCCTAATAAAAGTAAATGATCGCTAAACAACACTTAAGTATTTTTGTTTTGACTTAGAGCACTCAGATTTTTTCATGTATGTACATTTTTGCCTATATTTATAATATTTTTTTGTCTATATATATATAATATTTTAACATATTTGCAATATTTTTCTTATGACTGTAATATTTTTCTACGGAGAAATATTGCATAATATTAAAATATTGTCTTTTATATATAGATAAAATATATTATAAATATAGACAAAAAATATTATAAAAACACTCAAATATTTACAAACAAAAAAATCCTGAAGCGCTCTAGACACCAAAAGTAATCTTAACTTAGGTAGCGTTTGGAATAATGATGGCTTATGACTGATTTTACTGTAGCTAGCTGATTTTTTTTACTATAGTTGAGTTAGTTTATTTGGCATAATTAAATTTTAAAAAAATAAAAATAAAAAATTATATTAGTTTATTATAGATAATATAAAAAAATACGAGAAAAAAAATAAAAATCTAGGACCCTGTGTATAGCCGTCACCTTTGTCAACTCCGGTCCTAGTGGCTGAGTTGGTACGGAGTCGAGCAATCGATTCATAAACCACTGGCTAGCTTGCCAAACAGAGTTGCGGCAGCAAGTCCAATGCAATCAACACATGCGGTTGAATGCTAGCAATGGCGGCTAGTGATCTAGTAGAGAGATGTTGAATCTAGTAAAGAGATGTTGAATGAATTTTTTTAAATAATATATTTTTTATTAATATTATTGATGAAGATATAATAATCTACTATTTATTATGTCATCATATTCTACGAAATTTCTCCCTTATTTTTAAGAGGTATACAGAGAATAGTCGTAGGACATGCTACGACTACCCAGTCGTAGTTCTGCTACACTACCTAGTTGTAAGTTCTATTACGACGACTTAGTTGTTCTCCTATTTACGACTAACCTACTCCTACAGTGGGTTAATCTGACAAGACAGTTAGAACATGTGTTTATACACCATAACCGCACACGATCTTACTCATGTCTCTCTGACAACAACCGTTCTACGATGAACTGCTGCCCACATCCTTTTGACAATAACGACCATCCAATGGTTAACTCCCGAAGTATTAAAACGTCTTCTCGTAAGAAGCAATCGTCGCTGATTCGTCCCCAATCTAAGGGACAAATCTTGGGAGGAGAGGGGCGAGTCTGAGAGGGAGACAAGTCTTAGTATGGAGCAATTAGTTATGTAAGTAGTGTATAATTTCTCGCACTATCCACGCTTATAAGCCTTTCCTTAGCAACAATAGCACATGACGTAAGATTGTTATTTTCCAAGGAAAAGGTATGAACCTGTATAAAATTTATGTCTTACTCTGCATGATTATACGAAAGCCTTAAGTATTTTTCCCCGAATCCAACAAATCATACGTAAGATCGATATTAAAACATCGACAGTTGGCACCATCCGTGGGGAGAGATTTCTTCCAAGGCTTCGGAAAGTTCATGATAGGCCGATTCTCTTCCTTCTAATGCCATCATGGCTAGAGAATGGAATGAGGAGAACTGTTTCGACTTGGCGGACTACGCAAATATCAACATAGAGGCATGCTATGACTATAAGCAAGTCCTACTTGCTTCCGATGATGAGACTGTCGTTGGAGATCCGTCAGGAGATCCCAGAGACTCCACTGCGGGAAAGGCTGAGGAGGGATCCAAATCCTCCGCAGCAGTACGCCCATAGGAGAACTCTTTTTCCTTAAGTGGCAATAGTCAATCTGACGGCGAGTAGGGCTCGCAATGCGACCATAACTTCGCCCCAAGGAGTCCAAGTGCACCAACGACGACAATCTGCTCAGTTCCAGTTAATCCTAGAGATCTAGAATTGGGGATATCAGCATTGCTTGCTGATTGTCACACTTCGCTGGAATCTCTAGGGGATTTGCACCCTAAGGGTTCGTCCATCCAGTCGTAGAGTGCTCCTCTCGTCGGAGACAGTTATAACCCATAGTTCCCCTACTAGGTGGGGTTTACTCCTGGTCGCGATGCGCTGTCGCTCGAGAATTCTTCAGATAAGTTGACCTCCACTAGAAATTGAGGTTCTAGACAGGAGGTCATGGCCCTCCCTTTAGATCATCATCACATTCCCAATAGAGACTCTCACGAGGCTTCCCATCGAGCACACTCTCCCTCCTCTTTTGAGGATGGTGTAGACACCTCCGAAGATGAACAGGATCAATCTTTTGATGAGCGTGGGAGAAATCCTAGAAATAATCGCTCTCCTCTGAGGCGGCTGCAGCCTACCTCAAAATTTGAAATCCCGACACTGCTCGGAGGAGACGACTGGCTACCTAGAGGACTTTGCCCGAGCGTGTATAGTATCAGTCTGAAGAGGCACGGAGCTCTAACACATCAATGACCTTCTCAAAAATCTGACTCCAGAACTTGCATGGGCACCCGATTACGACCGCTTTGCTAAGGGGATTGCACAAAGACTTCGTAAGATGATAGATAAGTTCGAGCAGCCTCACCGGTATAATTCTGGTAGTTGGACGAGCACAACCGCTTCCAGTCGCTCACAATACTCACCATGCAGGGTTTGATGTGATGATAGGATATGGTGGTTGCCCGGTTATAATTCCAGTCGAAGAAGAGTTCCTTGAGCAACTCCAGATCAACGGACCAATCACCTCTTCAGCGAAGAAATCTACAATAGCAGGTGAGTATTACCCACATGTGGATCAGGCCTACAACAGGTCAGGTCAATTTACCATCAGGCACCATCGACTATGGTCCCCTGATGACCCGAATTACCCTTTTCCACAAAGGAGACGTCAAGAAGTGATTGCTAGATACCGGGTGTTCATACCCGAACTTTGAGTAGTACACTGGCTGCCACATTTCTGTCCAGTGAACATGGAAAAGTTCGGTGAGACTCAGAATCCCATCGAGTTCCTTCATATTTACATGACTACGGTATGGGCAGCAGGAGGTAATGAGCATATTATGGTAAATTACCTTCCGACAGTGCTCGAGGGGTCTGCTCAATCTTGGTTGCTTAACCAACCATTTGAGTTGATCCATTCCTAGTGGCATCTTTGCAATCTACTGCTAGGCAATTTCCACAGGACGTACAGCCGCCCTAGGAAAGAGGATGATTTGCATCGGATGCGGTAGAACAGTAGCGAGACCCTAAATAGTTCATCAGGCAATTTAGCCAGGTTCGTAACTCAATTCCAGAAATCTCTGATGCCTTTGTCATCAGGACATTCAAACAGGGAGTCCAAAATAAGAGAATCACTAAAGACAACGCCTTGCGTCCCCCGACCACCATTACCGAGCTCTTCGAAATGGCTGATCGTTGCATGACTACCTCTGAGGCAGTCAAATAGGTGAAAATAGTCAATCAAGTTAATAAGAGTATTAAAGGGGAAGGCAAAAAGAGTAAGAAGAAGGAGAATTCCAAGAGGTCCAAGAATAAGGCTAGAGGTTAGAAGCCCTAGGTCAATTCCTTAAAGGAAGTTTTGGTCGCAGGAGATGAGACGCCTTATAACCCTAAGTAATACTCTGATTGAGGCAAAGGCAAGGCATCCACCCGGAGGGACAGCAAGCCTAGGTGGTGCCCACTTCACAAGGAAGGCCACGACCTCTGCAATTGCCGAGTTTTCCAAAGAAAACTTGAGGATTACTATTCTGGCAAGAGACCACTTCCCACACTCGAGGAGGTGGAACAATCGAGTGGTCGGAAGTAGTCGAATAAGGACGAAGATATGGCTTTCTAGAGTCCAAAGCATACAATTCAACACATCTACGGGGGTTCGTCCACATACGAGTCGAAGCGGTAGTATAAGGCTATCGAGCGAGAGGTAATCTCTGTTAACGTCTCCCTTGTCAATACTTTCCAAAGTGGTTAGAAGTTACTGTCTCTTTCGAGAGGGGAGACTGTCCGGTCCCTTTGACTAGACCAGTTAGTTTCCGATTGTGGTCGAACCCACCATCAACTATTGCCGAGTTAATCGCTTATTGATTGATGGTGACAATTCTTTAAATATTTTATCCATTAGCGCACTGAACGAGATACAGGTTTCTCGAACCAGAATAAAGCCAGTGTAGCATTCCTTTCATGGAATCATATCGAGATCTTCGGCTATGCCTATTGGCCAAGTTTCTCTGCTAGTAACGTTCAGTACTCTGAGTAACTTTAGGATAGAGAAAATCTCTTTTGATGTGGTTGATTTTGATAGGCCTATAATATCATACTCGGTCGGCCAACTCTGTCACATTTTCTAATAGCTGTTCATTATGCATATCAATGTCTTAAGTTGCTAGGTCCCAAATGAGTAATCACAGTTCGTTGTGACAAAAAAATAGCGCTAACATGTGACCGTAAGTCCCTTGAGATGGTCGGCCAACCACCAACTCGAGAAGCTATTACGACGTAGCTTTTGAGCAAGCACTCGAAGTCTAAAGCCACCTTGAAGCTAAATGAGGAAGTCAAGAAGGTTCCTCTAAATCCAGTGGAGCCTTCGAAGATTGTTCGTATCAGAACTACTTCCGACCCTGCATAGGAAGATGCCCTTGTCACCTTCCTCCGGGCAAACGCAGATGTGTTCACGTGGCAGCCATCCGATATACCCGAAGTCCCCAGGGAGGTGATCGAGCATAGGTTAGCTATATGGCCTTATAAGAAGCCCGTAAGATAGAAATTACAGAGATTTACACCAGATCAACGAGAAACTATTAAATTAAAATTGGACAAGCTGTTAAAAGCAGACTTCATAAGAGAAGTCGATCACTCTGACTGGTTGGCTAACCTTGTAATGGAAAAAAAGTCTAATGGCTAGTGACATATGTGTGTAGACTATACCGATTTAAATAAAGCTTTGTCCAAAGGATGATTTCCCGCTTCCTCGCATCGATCAGTTGGTTGACTCTACTGGTAGTTCTAAAATGTTAAGTTTTCTATATGTATACTCTAGTTATCACCATATTATTATGTCACCAGAAGACGATGAGAAGATCACATTTATCATGCCATTTGGAATATTTTGTTATTTCAAAATGATATTCGGTTTGAAAAATGCTGGTCCAACTTTTCAGCATTTGATACAACTGACTTTTATACATCAAATGGGTCGCAATCTAGAGGCCTATGTTGATGATGTAGTTGTCAACACTATCAAACGATTTAATCACATTTCAAACCTACAGGAGAAGTGTGTATTTGGAGTTTCTTCAGAAAAGTTGCTCGGATTCCTTGTTTTGGCGAGGGGTATCAAAGTAAATCCTGAAAAAATCAAGGCCATCGAGCAAATGCGCCCTTTGACGACGAAAAAAGAAGTTCAAAAACTCATTGGTTGCATGGCAGCTCTAAGTCATTTCATCATACGTCTGGGTGAGAAAGGGCTTCCTTTCTTTAAGCTTCTCTGGAAACATGAAGGTTTCGAGTGGTCGAAGGAGGCTAATGATGCCTTTGAGGATATCAAGAGATATCTTACGAGTGCTCCTATACTGATTTCTCCAAAATCAGGAAAAATGCTACTCGTATATCTTTCCATCACGCCACAGACAGTAAGTGCTGTAGTCATTGCAGAACATGACAACATCCAACAACATGTATATTATGTAAGCAAAGTCTTACATGGGCCTAAGGAGTGCTTCCCGCAGGTTCAAAAGCTATTATATGCCCTCCTCATGTCTTCGAGGAAACTAAGGTATTATTTTCAGGTGCACAAAATTATTATGTCGTCTGAGTTTCCCTTAGGAGTGGTCCTCCAAGGTAGAGAAACAACGGGATGTATGGCAAAATGGTCGGTAGAACTTTGGGAGTTCGACCTCTATTTTGTGTCTCGAATGGCTATTAAATCCCAGATCTTGGCAGACTTTGTCGCTGTATGGACAAATCTTGAACCTGTTCAGGATCCCCAATAGTATGATTCCCACGACCGGTGGACGATGTACTTCAATGGGTCACTTACGTTAAGTGGCCCGGGGGCTAAGGTGCTCTTGGAATCTCGTACGGGAGAGACCTTAAAGTGTGACATTCAATTACTCTTTCCAGCTACAAATAGCGTGGTTGAGTATAAAGGCTTGTTGGCTGGCATGCGAGCCGCTAAAGTGCTCGGGATTTGTCGACTACTTGTTAGAGGAAACTCTCAACTAGTCGTGAATCAGGTCAGCAAGGAGTATTAATGCTCGAGTTTGACCATGTCTCAATATTTGTCGGAAGTTCGCAAGCTAGAAAACAATTTTTTGGTCTCGAATTATAGTATATCCCTCGAAAGGATAACTTTCTCACAGACCATTTAGCTCGAATATCTTATTCCCGATCACCGGTACCTTTAGGAGTATTCTTAGAGTAACTTTGGAAGCCGCTTTGGTCAAAGGACTAGAGACAGCTCCTAATAAGATGACATCTGTTGAGTACGAGGATACCTAGATGTCAACCATCTATGAGTATCTTCGAAAGGGTTCTGTACCCGAGGACGATTTGGAAGCAGATCGTTTGTCCCATAAAGCTAATATATATTCCTTGGTCGAAGGGATACTCTACAAGCAGAGTACTCAGGGTTTCTCTTGCGATGTGTATCGCAGAGAGAAAGGTTACAACTCCTCAATGATATACAAGGAAGCATCTGTGGAGCGCATGATTTCTACAGAACGCTAGTTGGTAAGACCTTTCGACAAGGTTTTTACTGGCCAACAGCCCTCAATTACGCTAAAGAGTTGGTCAAGAAGTGTGCACAATGCCAGTTTCATAGCCGGCAAATACACTAACCAGTGTAGACTCTTCAAATGTTCCTCTTTCATGGCCATTTGTGACATGGGGTTTAGACATCCTAGGACCATTTTTGCGAGTGCCGGGAGGCTTCGAGTTCCTTTTTGTGGCTATTGATACGTTCACAAAATATATAGAGGCCGAATCGGTGATTCGAATAACAATGGAAGGCATAAAAAAGTTTATGATGAAAAGTGTAATTACTCAGTTTGGAGTCCAAAGTCTTATAATTACATACAACAGTAAGCAATTCTCTAGTATAAAATTCTAAGAGTTTTTTTATCAGTTTAGTGCCAAGCTTTGCTATTTCTCAGTTGTCCACCCTTTCAACAATGGTGCGGTTGAGCGTGCGAAAGGCTAAATAATGCAAGGGATTAAAACTCGAATCTTTGATTAGCTGGTAAAGTGCTCGAGTGCTTGGGTACAGTAACTATTCTTGGGGTTATGGGCAATTCGCATGACTCCTAGTCGGGCAACAGAAGAAACTCCTTTTTTCTTAGTTTTCAGAGCCGAAACCATGCTTCCTCCAGAACTAGAAATCCAGTCAACGAGGGTTGAAAACTTCAGCGACTCTAACCAAGAGCAATTTCGAGCAGATGACATCAACCTGATCAAAGAAATAAGGAACCAAGTCTGAATCCGATCGATAGTCTATCAGCAAGCCATGCGTAAGTACTACAATTGTAAGTTCCAACCTCACAGCCTTACTGTAGTTGACTTGGTATTGAGGAAAATTCAATCCTAGTCTAATCAGAATAAGCTTTCCCCCAAGTGGGAATGTCCTTACACTGTAGTCGAAATCACACTACCAGGCTCTGTACAACTTGCCATGGAAGATGGTCAGGTTCTTTCAAACTCTTGGAATATTGACAAATTGTGTAAGTTTTATATTTGAACATTCTCGTTCTTTGTAATAAAGTTTTGGGGTTCCCAATGCCTTTACGTTTGTTTAATGAACCTTTTCTTTTATTATCCAATCGACCACTTCTAGCATTTTCAATTGGTTTCACCTGGTTGGATAACAGGACAACACTAGTCGAAGTCTCTCATTTTTGCATGTGGTCCTGCACATTAGAAGGAGCTTCCTAGTGTCACGCTGTTCCAAACTCTTGCTGTAGCACAAAATAATTGAGTTATCTATGAACATGTTAGACGAAAATAAAAGAAATAGCTTGAGTGATTATGTCGCTATCGTTTGTCACTTTGATTTGATTAACCTGGTTGAAGTGCAGTAACGACTACCTAGTCAGAGGATTTCCTTTCTGCATGTGGTCCTGCCTACTAGAAGGAATTCCCTAACGTTGACTCGTTTCCAACTTTTACTACCAGAGCATAACAATTGAATTCGATAATTGTAGACATATGATATACTCTTCTCGATACTAACCGCTTAGTTTACCCTTATAAACTAAGTAAATAGTCAGGGGTTAGGATAGAGTTATTCATATAACTTTATTTCTTAACTCTAGGTTTCGTTTTTGTTTTCTTCGCTCTTTTGTCTTACGAGTGCAAAGGAAGATAAGTCGCAGGAAAAAGAAGAGACTTCTCATTTCTCAAAGGAATAGGAAGAGATATTTTATTCATCAAAGGTAAGTTTTATACAAAACTTTTTATTCGCACAACTATTCAGAGGGAGAGTCGAGTTACATTTCTTCTACAACCTTTCGACCAAAAGGTTCGGCTTCCTTGATTAATCAAGCTACTCTTGTGTCTAAGCAATTGAAGTCGTACTCGATTGGTTGAAATGATTGATTTGGATCATGCGCTTTGATTTTTGCCAAAGCGTAGCTTGCGACACCTCTAACCGCTTCCCAGATCGACTTGACTTGTTCACCCTTTAGAGTAGTTAAGAACTTTTCCAAAGTCTCCACTTGTAGTCCAATTGTACTTGTGCAAGCGGTTAGCGTATCTTCGGGAAGATCCATCTTCTCAGAACCAAACTTGTCGAGTAAATTATTGAAGAGTTTAACGTTGTCATATAGAATTGTCTTCACCAACTTTGTCTCCTCTTCACTGCGAGTGGGGATTTCAGAGAGTCATTTTATTTCGGCTATGGCTCCTGCAAACAGAATAGCGATGGTCAGATTGTGTCATATATCACAGCATTAGTCTTCGAAAGTTAGTTGAAAATGGAGTTTTTCTATGACTAGCTAGTTATAAATTCTTCTATGACTACCTAGTCGAAGGTATAGTATCTCTTACCTAAAAGTTGTGCATCAAGGCTTTCAAGCTCGGTTTTCATCTTCTCTTCCTTTTCCCAACTTATTTTGGAAAGAGCTCTGATCACCTCGGTCTTTTCTTCGACCTCGACGTGGAGACTTTTATTTCGACACGAAGGAAATCAGAGAAAAGAAGGGAAAAGTCAAGAAGATAAGCAGTCTTGAGTTCAGGACTTACTGTTTATTGTTTCTTCCAAACCTTTACCCTTGGAGTTGGCCTGTGTTAGGCCTACCCTATGGTCAGCGATCTCCTTTTTGAACTTCTACGTCTCGAGTTTTTCGTTCTCAAGTGCAGCCACCAAAAATTTTTGCATCACTCTTAGACCAAGAAGGGTTGGTAGCAAATACGAGAAGATTGATCGAGCAATTGAAACAAAATTTGATTGTAAGAAACATCAACTTACCACGCTCTCACGTCATCAGAAAGCTTGGCAATCCTTTGCCGCAGGAGAGTGAGCTGTCTGTGGTACTCAACCATAGTTGTCATGTTCTCCAACGCTCTCTATATTCAAGAAAGAAGTGAGAAACCAGAAAATATTATGTACGAATATCTAAGTACTAGATAGTTATATTCATCTCCCTACGAGCAAAGTTTGTGAGAATGCTCGTGGAGTCTTGTAGTTAGTCGAGTTCATCGACCCTTCTCCACCACACCTTTTCAAGACGTTTGTCATAAAAAATTTGCTCTTTGTTGGGCAGGTCGTTTAGGTGTGGGGCTTGAGGTCGATCGAACGAATGCATCGGTACAAAAGAAGGATTAAAGACAAATGAAAAGAAGTTGGGAAGCTCATTTTCTTCCCAGATATTACCTTCTTGAGATTAAGGAGGAATGTCTCTGGCGAGCCTCTCAGCTCATCGCTTGGAAATTTCTCCCCCTCCTCTATTTCACCGACCACCCCCATGGTCATAGGCGCTACAGCGCTAATGTTAGCTACCATCATTGTGGTGGTCGTTTGTTCAACCACCATTTTTATCTCTTCTGTGACTGTGGGCAAAGTCATGAGAGACTCTTCTATAGTATCATCTTTGTTTGATGGAGACGCCGAGCTGCACACCACAAAAGTAAGACAGTTTTCTAATAAAATATGGAAGTAAAAAACAATGTGCATATCTATACGTACGTTATTTTCGCTCCCTTGATTTTGAACTTAGAAAAAATATTTCTAGATATCAGTTTCTTCGACTTCCTCTCTTCTACCATTTCTGATTGGATGGGGATATTCTCGGCTACGTTTGGTCGAGGATCTTGAGCAAGATTTTTTAGTCCTTGCTCCTCTTGGCTCTTCTGACAGTCGAAACTAGATTTGACTAGCTAAAAAGCCGACCCCTCCTTGATCATAGGTACCACTGTTGTAGCAATTTTCTTCACAGAAGACATAAAATCCTTCCAGTATTCTTTGTTGAGTTTCTTGATAAAACCTCAAGAATCACACACTGAATTTGTTTCAGTATTATAGTAGAAGGGTACCTTGATCTTGGGAGTCGGTTACTCAAATACAGCTACCCCAATCTCAGATGCAGCACTTATGTCTGCAATGAACTTTTGGATGGGCTAGTCTGAGCAATGGGGGGAAGAGTGGCAGGGGAAACAAAGGCACTTGTGCTGGCTTTCCCCTTGTCAGTAGCTCTGGTTAGCCAACGCCTCTTGGCAGTAGGAGCATCTGCTTTCTTTGTCATTTCCTCGATAACCATCAATTCGACCTCTTAGTCATCTTGATGGTTATTCACACCTACATTCTAAAGAGAGAAGAATAATATTTAGTTGTAAGTTTTTCTAAGAATATCTAGTCATAAGTTCTGCTATGACTATAAAGTCCTAAAGGGCAAAATCAGTATTTCGAATATCTTTAGGCGTTCTTCTCTTTTTTTCGATGGATTCATCCACCAAGATACAAAGAGCCTCAGTTTCCAGTGATGGGGCCTTCTCGCAATTATTCCTGACCTGAGAGTCAATCTCATCTAAGTTAAGATCTGATTCATTTAAACCAAAAAGTTAGTATACAGTACTCAGAATTTAAATCTACCACTATGAGTACTACTGCACATACCATTTTCATAGTCTTTAGTAGTATCAGTTGCACCCGAGTACATCCACATAGGATGAGATGGCCTCTTCAGAGGACTGATGCGATGAGTGATATAGTCCTTTACTACATGCCATCCCATAAGTCCCTTATTCCTCAGCTCCTTGATAGCTAAGATGTAGGGAGCAATCCTGGTAGTATTGTTTAAGATTGAATTCTATGATGGATTCTTCTCGATAGCCTTCCTCACAAAGGAAATACTATCTTCACTGGTGGTCTCCCAGTAGAACCACATCTTCTTCCACCCTGGCCACGACGATCGGGTGAACATCTGAATGTATGCCTCCGACTTTCCGACATGAAGCTTCAATCTGTGGCATATAGCAATGCCAGTTTGACAGCTCATCTCATGATAATACCGGAAGAGCTCCAAATCTGTGGGGATCCCCAAATACGCCTGGAAAAGTTACACGAATACGCTTAACATGGTAATTGAGTTGGAAACTAGGTTCACCAACTCAACCCCGATGTACTCGAGTACCGCCGTGAGAAAGGGATGGGCAGGAAAACGAAGGCCGCACTCACAAAAGGCCTAGAACACTGGGATTTGTCCACTCTCCTCCGATGGCCAGTGCTATCCGTCGGCCTCAGTCCACCTTACGAATTTCCACGGTGAGATCTTCTTAACCTCTTCCAAGGCCTTTAGCTTGGGCCTATCCATCTCTGACACCACCCAGTTGGATGAGGGTTTTGTCATTTTTTCGACTGGATGATTTGGATCTAGAAGAAGGTTGAAGGAGAAACATGACTTGCTCATCAGAAAACGCAATAAGGATGGAAGTGATGAAGGAAAGTGAAGTTGAAAGGTCGCCTAAAAGTTGCCTTTTTATCGAAGCATTGGCTATCCACCTTAGAAGTTGAGCGGTTTTCTCGAAAAACAAATGGGCGGACAGAGTTATGAAAGATAATTAAGAATCCTTTTGAAGCCCGTCTTTACAACTCAAATGAAATTACCTTTCTGTCTAAGCACACTTCTGGTCAGGAGTCAAAAAGACAATGCTTTCTATCATCTATGACTCAGCTTGCACAAGTAAGTTATTTTTATTTGGAGTTGGGGGCGGCTGGATGATGAGAATATAATAATATTCTATTTATTATGTCATCATATTCTACGAAATTTCTCTCTCATCGTTAAGGGGTATTTAGAGAATAATTGTAGGATATGATATGACTACCTAGTCGTAAGTTCTACTACGATTACCTAGTCAAAAATTCTGCTACGACTACCTAGTCATAAGTCCTATTACGACGGCCTGGTCATTCTCCTAGTTACGAGTAACCTAATCCCATAGTGGGTTAGCCTGACAAGGTAGTTAGAATGTGCATTTATACTCTATAACCGCACATGATTTTACCCTCGTTTCTTTGACAACAACCGTCCTGTGGCGAACTGCTGCCCACATCTCTCTAACAATAACCGACATCTAGCAATTAACTCCTGAACTGTCAAGACATCTTCTGGTAAGAAGCAACCGCCGCTAATTCATCCCCAATATAAGGGATAAATCTTGGGAGGAGAGGGGCGAGTCTGAGGGGGAGACAAGTCTTAGTAGGGAGCAATCAGTTCTGTAAGTGGTGTGTAATTTCTCGCACTGTCCACGCTTGTAAGCCTTTCCTCAACAACAATAACATAGGACGTAGGGTTGTTATTCTTCTAGGAGAAGGCCCGAACCTGTATAAAATTTATGTGTCTTATTCTGTATGATCATACAAGAGCCTTGAGTACTTTTTCCTAAATCCAAGAAATCATATGTAAGATCAATATTAAAATATCGACAATTATATTAATATTTCATCATTTAAAAAGTTACATAGATAACCCACCTCAAGGGCTAGAAAACCGACGGATATTCATTGTAATCTAGTAAAAAAGAAAGAGGGGAGAAGAGGAGAAGAAAGGATAAGAGGAGGAGAAGAGAATGGGGGAGAAAGTGGATTTCAACATCCTAGAAGTGAGTTTTCTGTGTCTTTATAGATTTTTTTTGAAACAATGTAGGTTAGCAAATAAAATGATTAAATGTTTAGTCGTATTGGTTAGTAGATAGATGTGTAAATAGTGTGGTTGTCGATATATAGTTCTTTAGAGTAGTTTGTATAAGATAAATTCCTCTTGAACTATTATTTTCTCAGTCGTTAGTTGTAGTGCACAGATTAGTTTTAGAATATTTGATCCGCTAGTTAGATCTATTTGGAACATAGAGAGTAGAATATGTGTAGGACTCATCATTAACTATATAAGCTACATAGATGAAGCATGTATGGTATGTTAAATTTTTACAAGACAAATATACACTACAACACAAACCTCATGTAGAGACACTTTTTTAATATTGTAGAGGCTTTTTTCATGTCTTTACATTGTTGTAGAGATGTTTTTTAAAACACCTCATAAATGTCTTCCTATGCATTGTCACTATGAACATAGAGACATATTATTAAAATGTCTCTATATCCTTGATGGCATTTTATAGAGACACTTTATTATGTCTCTAAGGGAATAAATGCATTTCATAGTAGCATTAAATTGTGTTACTAGTATAGTGTACCATAGAAAATAAAATATAAGAAATATATGGACTTTTGCAAAGGTTAGTACTCAAACTCTAGACCTCATGGGAATAGTACTTCTCTTGGATATGTTGCACTAGCTATCGCAACTTCACCACTCCACATGTTTAGTTATGCCTTATAATATTTATATGTTAGCCATTTAACACATGTAAACCACCAAACAAACGCATCTAGATAGTTTAAAGCATCTAAAAAAATGTCTCTACACAATAAAAAAACTTTAGGCGAATTACAGAGCATCTCAAAAATGTCTCTACAAGATAAAATTTTGCACGTGGTTCTAAAACATCTCAAAATAGGAACTTCTAACTGAGAGGATCAACAACGATGAGCTCCAGATGCAAAGTATAAGAAGACAACCAATGAGGTGATGGTCTACCTCGACAGCGACTACCACTCGTACTGCTACGATGCCAACCTGAGCTGCAATTACCCCTGCCACTACCACGATAATCAACCACGTCCACACCGCCCTAACGACCGCTACTCCATGTGGCTGCCCTACGGTGATCTCTTTTTGCCTTAGTGGCATTCGCCCCACAAGCCTAATTAGATTTACAACCATCATGTCATTTACATTTCACAAGGCGCACATGTATTTTACATGTAGTTCAGATTGATGGTTCATGTATTTTTTTCCATTTCTATCATCGGAGTAGTGAAGCAAACATATGCGCCTAACCAAATCCTATGTGTAGTGTAATTCACATCATCATTATAAAGTGTTATGTTAGGCTTGAAATGATTTATTTAAACAAAAATTATTAATGCAGCCTGAGGCACACCAATCAAATTCTCTCTTTCATAGTTAGCTATTATTTATAAACTATTAAAGCAAGAAAAGGCACGAAATATAATTTTTATTAGGAAAATGTATTATTTAAAAAATTCAAAAATGACTCTGTCAGCAATTGAGTTGACAATAGTGCCTTTGTCACCAATTCATTTGGCGATAGTGACCTACAGACTGTCACACATGACTTCACGTAGGATTGTCGTTATTTTAAGTGGTGACAGAGTTCTGTTAACATTTGGAATGGCGATAGTAGGTTATTTATGTAATTTTTTTGGTGATGCTATATTTATTTAATTTTAATGAAAAATGTATTATTTAAAAAATGCGAGAGATGTCTATATACACCACACTATTGGTGGCCACGTTGCCTAGTTGCAGAGCCAAGGTTTTGCAGAGAAGTCCAAAAATAAGATTACAGAGGGGTTCAAGGGTTTTGCTGTGTTGAGTATGATGGCTCGTATTCTTTTGTAGTAGGACTTGGGGAGGTATGCTATATGGATTCGTAGATAAATTTTATAAGATTAGGACCCATACTTCTAATTTTATTAGGATTCCTAATTCACTTGGGAGAAGAATTGTGGGGCACTATATAAATCCATGAGGGGTGGTTATGGAGAATCCAAGCTGCAAACCAACTCATCCAAGGCACGAGGTGCATGAGAAGATTAGAGATTGTGTTATTCTTTAGCATTAGATCCTTATATACGGCAAGGACCTAAGGGTCCAAAAAAATTTCGAGAGAGTTATGAGAGAGCGACAATCCTTTGTACTCTTTTAAGGTCGTGCTTAAGGAATTTACGGTTAACTTTGTTAAATCTTTCTCTCATTGTGATTATTTCATTGCCATTATTTTGGTTCATTTTACAATATTCATCTACTTCATTTTTGATATTGCGCACACTCATGTGGTATCTCCCAACTCTGGTGTGATCTAGGGTTGTTGCATGTAAGGAGGGGTATCGAGTACAACAAATGATATCAGAGTCAAAGCTAGATTAATCTGATTTGCGAGAAGGTCGGCAAAGTGTTAGATGGCACAAAATCAAGATTTATGTCAATGATATGGAATCAAGTAGAGAAATTTGACAACGGAGGAAATTTTATCATGTGGCAATGTTTGGTGAAGGATATCCTTATCTAGCAACATTAATTGATGCTCTTGAAGGGGACAAATTGGAAAAGACATCTGTTGAAGACTAGAATGTGATGGAGCGAAAGACTATCAGTACAACCTATCTATATCTCTCTGATGAAATAAAATACTCGATGATCGAGGAGAACTCACCAAAGAAATTATGGAGTGACTTATAAGAACTATATATGGTGAAGTCACTAATAAATTGATGAGTGCTGAAGCAGCAACTATATAGGTTGTGCATAAGGAAGGCGTACAGTTCGTTGACCATCTCAATGACTTCGACACGCTTATCACATAACTAACTTGTGTAGATGAGAAAATTGGTGAGAATGAGAAGATCGTAATACAGGTCTTATCTCTACCACCATCATTGGAGCAATTAGTGGTGAGTATTCTCATTAGGAAAAACACTATTGACTTCAACAAGGGCACTTGCATATCTATTGGAGGCGAAGCCCTTGAAGAAACAATCAGAATCTTCATCCTCAGGTGATCAAGTATTGATTGTACGTTGTGCTAGTAATTAATGGATGTGTCTCAAGTAGCACTTGATCTTATCATCTATACGTTGTGTTGGTAATTAATTAACCATCTATAGAAATTAACGAGATAGTAAACTGTGGAGATTAATGTTAGACTGATGCCGGCAATTAGAGCGGGGTGAATCATTGCAGAAGCTTTTTCAATTCCTCTAAGTATCATAAATCTTTACTCGAATGACTATGAAATTCACCACGATCAGATTACACCTCCTACAAAGCATACTAAGATCTATAATCAAAATGGTGCAAAAGCTAAGAGTTCGCACCTTGGTAGTTCTAACCGTCAGTGGCACATTGGTATCACCAAAGATCGGTCTTAACGTTGGCGACACGCCGGTCCAACCGCTCCCCTGATCCTAGGTGAAAAATTCCTAAAGACAAAAACTAAATTTGAGAATATTTACCAAATCAAGTCTAATTGCTACCAAATTTGGTATGTACCTTAGCAAGTATGTTAGGAACCAAATCAAATCAAGAAACACAAGGTTCATGAAATTCGATCTCATCTAATTTGGAAGAATTGCTTCTAGGTCACAAGAAAAACACCAACCTCTAAAAGCAAATTACTTCTTATTCATGAGGATCTAAGTCATGAGACTTCCCATATCATCTCTCATATGTCCTAGCAAGGTAATCCAGTCACAAGTTTGAGCTAAAAAGACCACGATCACAAAATCATATATCTAGGTCAAGTCAAGTCAAGAACTGGGGCAAAATCTTGATTCTTGCTATAGAGTGAGCTAAATGGGCATAGATTGATCTCAAAGATCTAGTAGTACTTCTTACTCATCATGGATCATAGCAAAATCAAGAGAAGCACGAAAAGAACCAAATCACCAAAGGCAAGAACAATAACTCATGCACAGAGACACAAGAGCACAAGGGTTGCAAGAACTTGATTTATTGCATGAAGAGAAATGATTTTTATAGCCTACTGGTTTACAAAAGACCCTCCACATGTTTCACTCTTACTCACATATTGAGGAGAGAAAGCACTAGTCTAAGCCTAAAAATATCTTTGCTTCCTTACTTGCCCTAGCTAGACTCCTCTAAATAGGCTAATCAGCCCCCTTAGATGGTCAAGACCTGCTAGGGATTAGAAAAATCCATCAACTCCACTAACATTTGGTTTTACACTCACTCATACATTTTTCAAAGTGCTTACAAGATCAACCCATTAACATACTATGGATTGATCCACACAACACACATGACCCAAACCTAACCCTAAACTAGTTCCCTTGCATCTTCCGCCACAACGATTTTTGAGTAGGTCTCAAGCCAGTTTTGGACATTTTTCCAAAATAGTCCCAACGAAGCTTCCAGGTTCCTTCCCTTGACTTTGTCTTTATCTTGTCGTGTAAGCCACCATGCATGCCATATGTAGGTTGATCAATAGCTTCCATACCATCGGCAAGTCCCTTCTGTTCTACTTCCCTCCAGACTACACCTCACTTTAATCGACGAAGTCAACTTGATCCAACCCGTTACTCAAACCTTCCTTCAATCACGTCCCTTGGCTTTGCCATGCACCATGCTTGAGCCCAACCATCCCACAAGACCACCTTGACCGCTTGGACCTCGATCAATCCTAATCTATTCTCGGTCATCTGTCATTCACTATAGTTGCCTCCAAGTGTCCCTACACATTCAAAAAAAAAATCAAGAAATCATTTATGGGCATGAGTTCTTCACAACTTAACCCACATTAGTATAAACATGCAACTCAATGCAACCATGACAAAAGTTTCAAGATAAACCCATGATCAAATCTCCCAATTTCCCAAAATTTCAGAACCATTTAGACTGTAGTTGGTCTGACCATCACCTTAGCAGCCAGTCAAACCACTCTTCTTACCTCGATCATGTCGTAACCCTGGCCGATCATACTGCTCTAGTAAATATGTATCGCCAACTAAGATCCGGCCAAACCACAGGTGGTACTACCATCACCCTGGCCGGTCATATCGACCTCCGGTCAGACTGGAACCTAGGCCGATCTGACCAGCCATACAGCGGTCAGACCACCAGAGACCAAAAATCTAGAATTTGTAGAACTTTTGCAAACCTCCAAAATCAACTTACCCCTTGGTGCTAATTGTTCATCATTACTTGACCATAACCTTTCCACATGGTCTCTCAATTAATTTACTTCTTGCAGCATAGTCTTAACTTGAGCGCCAAACTCAAGCATCAAACAATATCAAGAACCTAACCTAGCCATAGTGTCCTTTGAAACAAAACTGACCGGCTAGCTATGATTCTAGCTAGCCTCATCTACTACTAAATATACTAGATGTCATTTTAGAACACGTATAATTAAATGTTATAAAATTTTTAGTCACAGACAGATACGGTGCATTTAGACTGGTCATATAAAAATAACATTTACAGACTTGTCACCAAAATTACTTTCGTTGGTGGCTGCTGAAGCCACGACTAAGAGCTTGATGGTAACTGGTGGGAGAAAAAAATGTGATAGAGAGTGCAGGGTTAGGGATTAAGATGATGATGATGGCGGTGGCTAGCAGCCAGTAGGATGGATGAGAGCTAGAGGTGGTGATAGCCATTTTGGGAAGCCTAGGTTCGATCAAAAATGGAAGATGAAAGAGTTCCTTCATGTTGCCAGACATAAGTCATCATCAGCTGCACTACTAGCTATGATCAATGTTAATTACTAGCATGTGCATTTTGTGTGATAAAATAGAGATATAGGTCTCATTCTTTTCAGGTTGTAGCTTATGACTTATGGTTTATGGCATCTATAGGACCGAATATCGCAATCAGATGGGAGTGAATTGTTGTATTGGTTTCTTTGCGAGTTACCAAGAACAGCCGGCATTGGATTGAACTGACGACTGTGTGTAATACCTCATAGTTGATGTGCTCTAATTCTACTCTTCCTACTGATGCTGTTGATGACAATCGGATAGACAACACGGTGTGTGATTGAGGAAAGTGAAGTCAATGGAGGGGGTGCTATCTCACCACGCACTACTCGGAATGAGAACGAGTCGAAAATGATTCCCAGAAAAACACGCCGCTGACACCAACAAGTTTTTCTCAAAAATAGATCTAATCTTTTATTTTTGAATTACATTCTGTAGCTAGAAAGTACCCTCACGGCACCCCTCAAACCCTAGCATCAAAACTCCAAAAGCTTTCTCCCTCAAAGCCGTGGTTAATCCTTAACCTCTTCCTCCTTTTATATGCTAGATCCTAAAAGATGTCCTTATCCACTACGAACATGAAATTCTATCTGATTTTGAAAATTAAGGGACCTGAAACCCTTCTAAATATGGGTTTTCACATGTCAAAGCCTCCAGAACCACACCTCCCGTAGTTTTCCCATACATCACCTACTTTTGATCTTCATGTGCTCCAACATGAGCCTGACCACCTCGTGACAACCTCAACTGCTAAACCTCATAATTCCCCATCCTAGTCTCAGTCCACCTCATTATCGACTATGACCGTCTCCGTGCCCAACTTGCACATGCAAAGACCAAAAAATATTTTCCTTAATAAAAGTTCTCTCCAACTTGACTAACATCAGTCCACACACGCATAACATAGCCTTGTCCATCCATAAACATGAACCAAATCATCCACAACCACGATTTCTATGTTTCCCAAAAATCAACTCAAGATCACCCTAAAAAACTAGTCTAACCGCTATGCACAGGCCGGTTAGACCGCTAGCCGAATGTGAGTACTGAAACATTACGAGTGCTCGGAGTACTCAAAGGTTACAAGTAATTAAGCACTCAAAGCCTACGATTACCGACCACCAACTAGGCACTGTAGCTCTGACCATCGACAAAGCATTATAGCTCCGACCATCGACCAGGTACTGTAGTTCTGACCATCAACCAAGCAATGTAGCTCCAACCACCAACCAGGTACTGTAGCTACAACCATCTACAAAGTACTGTAGCCCCGACCACTGACTAGGTCGAAGCCTATCACTGTTGACTACCAATCGAGGTCAAGAACTTTCGACTATCGACTACCGATTGAGGTCAAAAGCCTTTGACTACCGACTACCGATCGTGGTCAAAAGCCTTAGACTACCGACTACCGATCAAGGTAAAAAACCTTTGGTTACCGACTACCGATCGAGGTCAAAAACCTTTGACTACCAACTCCCGATCGTTGCCGACCGCCTAGCGGTAGAAGCAGTCATCTGGTATCGCCGATCAAACCACCCGCAACATGGTGGTCAGACCGCTTATAATAGAGCATCGACCGAAACTTTCACAACTCTAAATTTCAATACAACTCAAAAGTTAATTATTCATCAGCACAATATTCATGATCTATCTATATGGTCTAACAATTTGCCCCATGATGAATACATTGACAACACCTCAAAATCTCTCAAATGAGTTGTATTTTAGAATAAAAGCAAATTTATGAGAAGAAAGTTTCAAAGCTAAGTTTTAAAGTTGTAGATAAAAGAATTTCATAGACCACAACAACAATCTTTCAGCAAAAACTCAAAAAACTAACTCTGGGAAAACTCCCCCTCAACACAAGAGAAGCAATAGAGAAGCAATTTTCCAATTTTATTTTCCAGAATCTCTCCCATTCTCTCCAATTTCTCCTCCCTTAGAAATGTAATTACCAAGAAACTTCTGAAAAAGCATAATTTGAAGAATGAGCTAGGAGAGTAAAAATCAAGAAGCTTTAAAGATTATCTAATTCACTTTGTATGGATTGACAAAAGTTTAACCAAGCCATCTTTCTAAGTAGAGCTACCTAGATCATATAAAGTCCTATATCATATAGTAATGTCAAAATAAGTCTTTAGCATGATTAAGCAATTTATATTAATAACAGACATCTCAACAATGATCAAATCAATTATAAAGAGCACAATGAGATATCACAATGAAAAATGAAAGTCTAAAAGTAAAGCAAATATTAAATTTAGACGAGCTAACAGTCTCATGTAACAACCTATTGCTCCACACTCAAGTCTTAAGCATGTGGCATGCTTGTAACATAATTCTTTTTATGATGGCATAATTGTAGCATACTTCTTTTAAATAGTGGCATGATTGAAGCATACTTTTTTTCATTTGTGCACTGCTTGCACTTTTTCTTTTTGTTTTCACTTGGTATGCGTAAAGTATACATCTTTTCGATTTTCTCTTTCCCATTTATTTTTTTATAACATGCCAAATTGAGTATACAAAAAGATTGCAATATGAAACAAACGAGCCTCATGGCCAATATTTAAAATAATAATTACAAATCAAGCTAATACTTTTAGATAAACATCGCAAAGTACTATCTATAATTAATCTAGTTAAGGTATTATGTCATGTCATATTTTAGTTCAAGTATAGCAAATTAATGATAACCCATCATGCTCAATGCTACACTGCATATGAATAAAAATGATAAAGAGAGTTCTACAACTCATGTGATTTCAATGGCTTGGAATTGATAAATTATTTGACAAGTATAATAGATAAAACTTTGAAAATTTTTAAACACCAAGCTCCCCTCAGAATAATTCCATAGGATGCTACACACTCAACTCACTTCGCAACCGAGCAAAATGTGAAGAATTAAGCAGTTGTGTGAAAATATCAACAACTTGAGAATCTGAATCAATGAAATCTAAGACAACATCTCCCTTTTCCACATGGTCTTTAAGAAAATGATAGCGAATATCAATGAGTTTGGTTCTCGAATGTTGCACAGGATTTTTAGCGATGCTAATAGCACTAGTGTTATCACAGAAAAGTAGAACACTATCCAATTCTAAGTCAAAATCCTTAAATGTAGTTGTTATCCAAAGCAATTAAGAGCAACAAGAAGCAGCAACAATATATTCAGCCTCAGCAGTGAAAAGTGCAACAAACAACTATTTCCTAGAGGCCCATGAAAAAGGAGATGTGCCTAAAAATGACATGTGCTAGAAGTACTCTTCCTATCAATTCTACAACCCAAAATGTGCTCTAAGGGTAAGGCATGATGAAGAAGAATACTATAAGCCAAATTCTAAAGTTGACTGAAGATACCTGAAAATTCATTTTACTGCCTGACGGTGTGAAGCACGAGAGGAAGCTTGAAACCGTGCACACAACACACAACAAAGTGTATGTATGGCCTCGAAGCAGTGAGATACAAAAGTGAGCCAATCATGCTTCTGTATTCCTATTGATCAACATGCTCTCCATCTTCGTTTGGATCCAACACTGCAATAGATCCCATAGGTGTGGAGATTAGTTTGATTGTTCCCATGTCAAAGCGTTGAAGCAGATCCTTGGTGTCCTTACTTTGATGAACAAAAGTACCCAACTTTGATTGCTTGATCTGAAAGCCTAGAAAGAATGTGAGTTCTCCTATAATGCTCATCTCAAATTTTCTACTGATAGTATTTGAAAACTTTGAAATAAGAGCATGAGAGGAACCCAAAAGTAAAGATGATATCATCCACATAAATCTGAATGAGTAAAAGATCATTGTCATGCTTGAGAGTAAACAATGTTCTATCTACCTTGCCCATTTGAAAGTCATTTTTAAGCAGACATGATTTAAACCTATCATACCATACTCCAGGTGCTTATTTTAAACTATATAAAGCTTTAGACAGTTTGTAGATATAATTAGGAAATTTAGGATTTTCAAACCTAGGTAGTTGTCTAACATAAACTTCTTCCTCAATATAGCCATTAAGAAAAGTACTTTTTAACATCCATTGATACAATCTAAAACTCTTAAATGTAGCAAATCCTAAAGAATTCTAATGGTTTTTAATCGAGCAACAGGTGTAAAAGTTTCACCAAAATCAAGACCTTCTACCTAGGTAAATCCTTGAGCAATAAGTCTAGCCTTATTCTGAACAACAACACCATCATCACTCTGTTTATCCTTAAAAATCCATTTAGTTCCAATAACGTTATGACCATGATGAGGTGAAACTAAACTCCAAACTTTATTAAGCTCAAAATTTTCTAATTTCTCATGCATGTCATTAATTGAAGACTCATCAGATAAAACATGACTTACATATTGGAGTTCAAGAGAGGAAACAAACGTAGAATGGGCATATGAGGCATTGGAGTTATACTTGTTGCGAAGAACTCTCTCACTTAACTCACCAATCATTTGATCAGGGAGATGACGCCGTTGATATGCCGAGGAGCTTGTGGAGTCATTGGTGATGTGGGTATAGCAGTAGTGGCCTCTATCTCATAAGAGGCAGGAGGAGAGCCACTAGCTGTAGACTCCATCGGTGTAAATACGTGTGTCAAAGTGTGAATCGGGGTTTCCCTTTCACCATCGTCAGAGTCATAAAAGATATTTTCGGATGTATCAATTACCTATATACCTGCATTGTCGGGTCTAGTACTGAGACTAGCCTAATCAAAAGTAATCTTACAAGTCTCAATAATTTTGTTAGTTTCTAAGTTGAGTACACGATAACCTTAAGTGTGAGCTCTATATCCAAGAAAAATGCCATATGAGGATCTAGATTCAAATTTATCAAGATTGCTATGTTTAAGTATGAAGCATCGACATCCAAACACACTCAAGTGAGAAATATTAGGAGTATGACCAAAACGAAGCTCATAGGAAGTTTTATGCAATTTAGCTCGCAAAAATACTCTATTAGAAATATAGCAAGCAGTAGAAATAGCTTACACCCAATACTTCCTAGGTGTAGCATGTTCATTTAACATCATTCTAGCTATCTCAACCAAAGTTCTATTTTTACATCCTTGAGCACATAGTACCTCTTGCAAGAACTCGTCCTTGAGAATTATCCCAAAAAATGACCATCTCATCACCTGGGGCATGAGTGAGAGAGGAGAACCATCGTGAGTCTCCAGTCATATGGCGAGAGCAACCAGAGTGAATGAATCATATGTTCTCCTTCCACTTACGATGAGCCTATAAAGCACGAACAATCATCGGTATCTTAGTACTGGGCTAGAGAATAAGGATTTAGCTATCTAGTACTAAGATGCATGACGAATAGGAGTAAAGGCATCCAATGATAAAGATTTAAGTGATGAATCAGCCTTTGTCTGATTCTAGTCAGACCGCCATTGAGGAGCTGGTCTGACTACTGGGCGGTCTGACTGCCTCAACAAGGCTAGTATGACCGCCGGCCGGTCAGACCGCACCACCAATGGTGGTTCGACCACACAACGCCGATTACACCGCATGGAAAACACTAGTCTGATGAGTCCTATCACAAAAGCTCCCGAACCTACAGAAAATTGATTAGAGGGCCAAAGCGATGATAAGGAGCTTGCACTGACTCCAACCCAGAACCAGAAACTTTTTTAACCTGTCTTTCTTTTATTTCTTAGCTTTTCGAAAGCAAATCAAAATTGAACCAAATAACTCTCTCTACGATAATGAGTGCATTGATACTTAACTTGATGAGAAGTCGTATCTACTACCTTCACAGCACCTACTTTGGTAGAGGAATCCTTTGCAATACCAGCAAATTTAAAGATAATTTGATTTGGTTCAGATTTTGCTT
The DNA here is from genome assembly GCA_036346265.1 of Melocanna baccifera. Classification (NCBI taxonomy): domain Eukaryota; kingdom Viridiplantae; phylum Streptophyta; class Magnoliopsida; order Poales; family Poaceae; genus Melocanna; species Melocanna baccifera. Next base: position 16,127,329 of record CM070709.1, read on the forward strand.
CAAAATTTTCAAGTTCAAGTAACTTAACAATTTTAGAAGGATTACTTTTAGCATGTTCAATAACATTAAATCCTAGACCACGATTTTTCATGCTTATTTTTGACTTGTCTAGAATCATATTCACTTAACAAGTTCATTCACTAAATTTTTGGAAACACTAGATTGAGTCGATCTTTCCTTTTCAGCAAAATCATTCAATTATCTAGTTAAGGCATAAATTTCAACATTTAACTCAGAATAATTTAAACAAGACATGTTTTAATGATAAAGCATTTGTTGAATAGATTCTTGAGATGAATTAAGTCTAGCTTGTAGCAAATCACAATTAGAACAAGCTTTAGTAGAATTAAACTTAAACATTTCAATCTCATCATTAGAAAGTTTTAATCTTCTATCATAAGAGTCATATGTTAATCTTAATTCACCAAACTTATCAGTTACATCCTTAAGTTGAACCAGTTTTAATGCATTAATAAATTTAGCAGCTTCCAACTCAAAATGTAAAACTTAATAAGACACATGATTTATCATTAGGAATTAAAGTTCTAAGTCTATTAATTTTAGAATTTAAGCTTTCAACAACATAATTATTTTCTTTCAATTTCTCTTTTATTTTTTCAATTCAATAGAAAATATAATCAAACCATCTTCAAGCTCATTATATGACAGTCTTACCTCGTCGAGATCACTGTTGTCGTCATCACTCCTTGCCATAAAGCACATGTCTGTGAAGTCATCGTTCTTCTTTTTCCCTTTGGAATCATCATCATCATCGATGTCGTCATCGCAGCTCTCAAAATCCCCATCACTTAAATCAAGGCGCTCAATAATCGATAGGAACTTTTCAGCAAATTTGCGATGGAAATTGCTACCCTTGGTGTTGTTGTTCTTGGATGACCGACAATGATAATTCTTATCTTCATTGATCAGCTTCCCCTTGAGTTTAGGGCAATCCATCTTAATGTAGCTTGGCTCACCACACTCATAGCACCTGATCGAACTTGGCATGCCACTTCGCTTCCCCATCCTCATATTGTTGAGTGCCTTGTATGCATGTGAGGAGATCAACACCAAGTCCTCTTCAGATAGCTGTCCGAACTGTTCTTCTGAAAAAGAAGACAAAGCAGACAAAGAAACACAAGATAAAGAACTCAAAGAAGCAGCTTGTAACTTCGACCATCGACTAGATACTGTAGCTACAACTGTCGACCAAGCACTGTAGCTCTAACCACCGACCAGTTACTGTAGCTATGACCATCGACCAAGCACTATAACTCCGACCACTAACCAGGTCAAAACCTATGGCTACCAACTACCAATCGAGGTCAACATCTTTGACTACCGATCGAGGTCAAAAGCCTTCGACTACCGAATACCGATCGAGATCAAAAACCTTCTACTACCAATTACCGATCGAGGTCAAAAGCCTTTGACTACCGACTACAGACAATGTCACCTAGCGGTCGTTTGATATTGCTGGTCAGACTGCTTACAACATGGCGGTCATACTTCTTACAATAGGGCATTGACCGAAACTTTCACAACAGTAAATTTTAATGCAAACCAAAAGTAGATTATTCATCATCACAATATCTACGACCTATCCATATGATCTAACAGCTTTACTTGAACAAACAAACAAGATATCTTCTGCGCAGTTATTTTGAAGTGGCTTATCGAGATATCTTTTTCGAAACGTACGGTTTATTAGTATTCGATTTATTTATATGAGCACTTATATTAGAATTAAAAGTCTTCGACTGTAGTTAGAAAAACACACCCTCGCGTCCCATTTTGGTAGGCAAGAAATAATTGGCGATCCATCGCTGTCCTACATATGTTCAATGATCCACACCTCCACGATGCATATAAATCAAGATCTATCGATCAGTCATGGTCGTGTGATCAGCACCGGCATTGCACAGAAATTCAAGGATGGTAAATTAGTACTTTTCCGTTCAGGAAATACATGACATATAGGAAGGTAGCGTACAATCGCATCTCCTCTAACTTTAACCATTAATATATAAAATACTATTTAGATTGGATATATCAAAAAAATGTACTATTAGATTTTTTTGTAAAAGATTTTTTCATAATATAATAATATTATAGCCTTTCACTTATATATTTAGAAGTATAAAAGTGATCATCAAAGTAAAATATTGGAGACAGTGCCAGAGATAACACGTAAAAGTAGTATGCAGTTTTTCTATGGAGGTGAAAGTTATCTGGTCAAATGCAAAAGTCAAAAGGACGCGTACATGCAAGAAATTAAACTGGCTAAGACTTGCATTTCTCGAGCTGCTGAACTGATCAAACGAAGAACTAGTACTAGTATGCAGTGACTAGCGAGACTTAATCCGAGCGTTGATGCGCTTAATTACGATAAGCTTAAGACATATTCAACTAAGAATTAAGCTGAAAAAACGAGTGGTTTTTCCTCGACGGTGTTGACCAATGGCGTGCGTGCGTATGCAGCCGGAGTCCGGCGATCAAAAATTAGCTAGAATTAACCACCTCGTACACTAGTTTGTAGTAACTTTTTTTCCCTTGAGTACTTCGATTTCGTGTGTATTCTGATAGCACATGAAATACTATTCCCGTGCTTAGAAAAGTACGATAAAATGGAAAACAAAAGGGGAATGAGAATTCTTAAATTATGATGCACATAGACAAAACTGAAAATTTTATGAAACATGCGTATTTTGTCCCTCCCATACTTAATTTGGACCACGTACAGCTCGTCTTACTTATATGCTTTTTAACGTGTTCTTTTTCTTTTCTTTCTTTCTTTTTGAAATTTGGCCAGGAGACCAACGGAGCTACGCTCAACATCCAAGGTCATCCAAGGTGATATCTTTAGGTGTTCTTCCTGTCCTTTAAGGTTTAATTCCTTCTCTTCTTGCATCTCTTGGTAGTGTGAAAACTTTCTAGGCTTGCCGGTGTTTGGAATTGAAGGAAATTAAGATCTCAAAGATCAACCGTGTCAATATGTAAAACGACATAAACCGCTATACCAGAAATCGATCGGAAGGGTATATCGAAACTGAAGGGAAGACATACGCATTGTATGTTCATCTTCGAACTAATTAAAATTTGTACATCGAATTCAAAGCCCAAACTCCGAGGCTGCGAAAACGTGAGTCAGCTTTAATTTTAATGGCCTTCATTTTCAACATGACTCGGAACGAGAATTTAAGGCAGATAAGGACGGTCGACGGGTCGGACTCGGTGTAAAACGAGCCGGTAAAACCTGACGGACCAGTTCCATCGGCAGAGTTATCGGCGACACTGGAGTGCATGGATAACCGGTCTAAAAACATGAGCGCATATATGCACGTAGAATTCACTGCTTTGCGTTTCCAAATTTGACCGTCTTCAAACGATCTTCTCGTATCTATCATGTTACGGTCTCTAATACTTTCTAGTAATATCATTTTACATATTGCAAATCTAAATTTTTCTCTGTGTATAGTTTTCAAAGTTTTAAAAGATTGGTTGTATGCATTCTAGAATGATATTAAAAAAAATATGAGATGGTGTAAATATATAAGTACTCAAAGTTTGAAAATTTTTTACTGGCACAGATATAAAAAAAATATGATATTTTTTAACTGGTGGGAGCAGTGAGATAATAGGATTGTATCAAATGTGTACCACTTTTGAAATAAAAGAATAGCATCTAAAAAAGGAAATAAAAGAAACGGAACCAGGGATGAGAGCGTACGCTTTGCTTGATATATTTAAGTGGATCGAATCAAACTATATATAAAAGCATCTTCCAAAATAAATTTACATGTATTCTGGGATTCGCACTTTCTCCAAATCTGATCCAGCCATGGGAATATCGTTTTAGTTATTCTACTCGTGGGTGTATGTATGTATGTATGTATGTATGTATGTATGTATGTATATATGTATGTATGTATGTATGTATGTATGTATGTATGTATGTATGCATGTATACCTATACACACATATCGATACACTATTATGCATCTAAGTGTAGAATAAGTTATTCTACACTCTACTACTTTTTATGGGAGAAAACCCATCACCTCTCACATACCTCCATCAACCACTATGTCACTCTTCATCCAACTTTTTCATGCTAAGATGATACAGTAATTGACTGGCTTATGTATAGTAAATGAGAACATTCGATGCGGTAATAGTATTTTTACAAAGTTGAAACATATTTATCTTGGATCTTTTTTGTTAAGCAAAATTTTTCAAGCCAAATACTTCAAACAAATTTAAATAGAATAAATAGTTTAGAAGATATCGTCATTCAAAATTTGGAATTAATCCATGTTTCTCTCTCCACCTACCCCTCTACGCTGCAGTAAATATCCGATAAAGACGTGGTAAATGCATGAGGAGTGCGGCAATACAAAGTGTGATAGTGTCTATCTTATAAATAGGCAGTAAACGAACAAGATCATAATAATATCCTCACAAAAGATCACAATAAATCTCTTATAGTGCTGCAGTAAAAGCACAAGGTGGTCATAGCAAATCTGTTATACATGTTTATTAACGGCATAAAAAGTCGTAGTAAATATCTTGTAACAGTGCTGTAAATGTAGAAGGATGTTACAGTAAATCTATTGTACAAGTTCAGTAAGCGCACAATAAGGTCATAAAAATATTTTGTAATGATGCAGTAAATATATATGGAGGTCAAAGTATATCTCTTTTAGTGATGCAATAAATATTAGGAGGTTGTAGTAAATGTACAATAGATGTGCAATAAGCACACAAAGAGGTCACGATAATTCTGTTGCAATGATATAGTAAATGCATAGAGAGGTTTTACTATATTGGAATATGCCCAGTGCTTTTATTGCACCATTTTTGGCATGTTACTATATCATCCTTCATTTTTTTTGTTCGCGAAACTTATATCATTTTGTTTCTCTCGTCTTGAGTAAGCTACCAATGAAAACCATTCGTGAATTGGATCTACCAGTCAAAAGTTATGGCTAAAACAATAAAAGAAATATTCTAGAACTAATAAGTAATTCGTATTTGTTGGTTGGTTAGCTATATGTTACTAGTTGGCTTGATTCTTGTACAAAATAGGTGCATATAGGGTGAGTTAGGCATGCTCGTCAGGCCGATGCATAGAATAAGCTATTCTACACTCGGGATTAGAATAGCGTCACCGTAATTGTTTAAGGGAGGCTGTGTAAGTATACATCACACCAATGATAATTATTTAAGGAAACTAACTAAGTAAGTTGAATTTGGCATAAAAATGAACTAGGCAAGGTCTATAATAAACAAATAGCCAACACGAGATCCATATGATTTTGTTTTCGCGCAAGTCTTGAAATCATACTGAAATCCTTGGTCTCATGCAAGGCATTAAAAGACTTGGAGAAAAATGCAAGAAGTTCTACTTAGCAAGAAACTAGCACTACCAATCAATTAATGGCATTAAACCACACACAAGGATACTTGGTCACAAGAAGCAGTTGCCTTGACCAGGTATTAAATTACACAACCACTCCTCCCCCATTTCCTGTTCTTTTCTTCTTGCCGTTCAACTCATGTCCACTTGCCATTTGCTATATATATGTGTGCCCATGCAAGCCAGCCTTCAAGCCAACACACACAAGCCATTGCCATTGCCATTGGTATTCATTAATTGCAACATCCATTGCCGCCATTGCCATTGATATTGCTCCATTGCTAACGTTTGCAAAACTAAGGAGAGAATGCCATCTCTGCAAGAAGCTGCGGGCACCATGGACCATTTTGCGGTGGAGGCGAGCAGCAAGGGCGCCATGACCACCACCCTGCTGAGCCTCCTCGGCGTGACGTCGGAGAAGGGCGCCATGGCGGCGGACGAGAAGGTGGACTGGCTCCGGTCGCAGCTCATCGGCAAGGGCGTCGAGTTCGACACGCCGTTCGGGCGGCGCGCGCTGACGTACGCCGACCAGACGGCGTCCGGCCGGAGCCTGCGCTACATCGAGGACTACCTCGTCAAGGAGGTCCTCCCATACTACGGTGAGCACGACCATATATTATAAGCTCGCACTCGTTTTGCAGTTTTTTTAATATAAAAGGGTTGCTCAATCTCGTAGCCACTCGAGGAAAGCAGCTACAAGGTGCAGCTACCGTTGACCTATTCCGGTTTATCGATATTTAGTTCGTTTACAATAGCATCTGTTCTAAAAATAAAAATTATCAACTATAATTATAAATTATTAACCGTAGCCAAAAATACAAACCTATTATCTTGCTTCAGTTTAAAAGTTAGGTGCCAGAGCTTGGCCAAACTGATGCTCAAGTACTACTTTTACAACAGTAGTACTTTCTACTCGTGCTCCGTACGTAGTTAAACACGCGTTCATTTGGAACTTTTCTTGTACATATATGTCATATGATCACAGTTCATAGACTATATGATCTATGGTGGTATTCTTGATTATTGTGGCAAGGTTGGCTGTGATATATATGACACGTGTCTCGCGTGTTTGTTTGGTTGTTTCTGTGTATGTGTAGGGAACACGCACACAGAGGACAGCCACGTCGGGAGCAAGACGACGCGGCTGGTGCACAAGGCGGCGCACTACGTCAAGCGCTGCATGGGCGCGGGCCCCGGCGACGCGCTGCTCTTCTGCGGCGCCGGCACGACGGCGGCCATCAAGCGCCTGCAGGAGGTGATGGGCGTGGCCGTGCCGTCAGCCGAGCTGCGCGGCCGGCTGGCGGCGCAGCTGCGCGACGAGGAGCGGTGGGTGGTCTTCGTCGGGCCGTACGAGCACCACTCCAACCTGCTGTCGTGGCGTCGGAGCCTGGCCGAGGTCGTCGAGGTCGGCGTCGACGCCGACGGGCTCGTCGACGTCGCCGCGCTCCGCCGTGCGCTCAGCTCGCCCGAGTACGCCCACCGGCCGATGCTGGGCTCCTTCTCGGCGTGCAGCAACGTCACGGGCGTCATGACGGACACGCGCGAGCTCGCCCGCGTCCTTCACCAGCACGGCGCGTTCGCGTGCTTCGACTTCGCCGCGAGGTGCGTACGTGATACCACAAAGTCTTAGTTTGGACTCTAGCAAGTTTGTGTTTTTCGTGGAAAATGACATGCATGGATTTTACACACTCTAAACTTGGTCACATGAAAGCTAACCATCATTGTTTTTAGTTTAGGCTCCTATTAAGTGTTTCTTGGACAAACTAAGAAATTAAAGTGCATATTTGCTTTTACACACTTTTTTTTTAGAAAACCTCATTTGCAGTGCCAAAGGGCCCAAAACTACACTTTTGTGATATTGTAAATACAGAACCTGCAAAATATTAAAATCTATTTTGGCAAAATGAATTCTATGAGATATGTAAACTACTATCTAGTTTTCAACTGAAAAATATTTATTTTGTTGTTGTTGTTGTTTGTATATATCTGTAGAGAGATGGTAAGTAAACAGTGTGATGTCACCAATGACCAATAGAATGTCTTGAACCTCACCAGTACTACAGCTAGATTTTTCTACTCTTTGCATTAAATATGACAACACAAGGCAACTGCCTATCTGACCCAAATAATATTGTAAAAATGATCTCACATTGACTTATGTGATCTGTATGTCTTGGCAAAGGTGTGAATTGGAGTTCTATGCTGACTACTTGTTTGCGTGTTGAAGTAAGCTGAATTACTTGGGTGTTTTTTTCCCTTTATTAAGGGAGGAAATTAACGGGCAAAAGGTCTAGTGAATTAGCGCAGCGAAATATTTGACTTTACAGGGCACCAACAATTTGAAAATTATTCGTAGTTTCCACGGTCTTCTCAGAAATTTCTGTTTTTTCAACATGGTCAGCACCTCGCTCTCGAAATTCCGTAACTATGGTCAGGACTATTCAACCTGGCCAACTAGCACTTTCATTTTCTGATGTTTCATGCGCACGTCAAGAAGTTCCATACACAGAAGACTTTAACTAGTGACATTTGTGCAGTGGCCCCTACGTCAAGATCGACATGAAGTCCGGCAATATCGACGGCTACGATGCGGTATTCTTAAGCCCGCACAAATTTGTCGGTGGCCCGGGCACACCAGGCATCCTTCTGATGAACAAGTCGATGTATAGGCTCAATTCTCAGCCTCCCTCGACGTGTGGGGGTGGCACCGTGGCCTATGTCAATGGCTTCAATGAGGAGGTGAACATTGAAGCAGCAATGCCAAGTACCAGAGTTCCAAAGTCGATGATCCTACCCTAGAATCTGATCAAACTATGGCGTGTGATATGCAGGATACATTGTACTACGACGACATTGAGGAGAGGGAGGATGCTGGCACGCCGCCGATAGTGCAAAAGATCCGTGCATCGCTTGCGTTTTGGGTCAAGGAGTACATTGGGTATGACACGATGGGCCTCCGTGAGCGAGTGTACTCTGAAATGGCGTTGAAAAGGCTAGCTAGCAACCCGAATGTCAGGGTGCTAGGCAACACCAAGGTTGAACGCCTACCGATCTTCTCCTTCCTCATATACCCTCCGGTGGTGGAATCGCAATTTGATGGGGTCGATGAGCTTGGTTGTGACACCTCGTTAGACAACGCGAGGTGCAAGAGACTACCCCTGCATGGGCGTTTTGTCACAAGGCTTCTTAACGATCTTTTCGGCATCCAGGCGAGGGGAGGCTGTGCTTGCGCAGGCCCCTATGGCCACCTCCTACTCCATGTCGACGATGAGCTCTCGCTTCGCATTCGGTCTGCTATTCTCGAGGTATGACCAAACCGTACCATGGTCAAAGTGGCCTACTTGTGTGGTAAATTTCACGTTGTCGGTACAGGGCACTAATGTTACTGTTCACCATCACATATTTTCAGGGGTACAGTGGACTGAAGCCAGGATGGACCAGGCTGAGCTTTTCTTACTACCTCTCCAAGGAGGAGTTCAGATTCATCGTCTCTGCCATCGAGTTCGTAGCGGCATATGGCCACCGCTTCCTCCCGCTGTACAAATTCAACTGGATCACCGGTAACTGGACCTTCCGTAAACAGGCAGTCAAGTACCACATCATGAGGGAGGAGCTGTCTCTTGGCACAGAGCCATCAAAGCATCAAAATGGCCGGCCAAAGGTTGCAGATAAACTGGACAAGCCTGAGGCCAATCATAAGAAGTTCGAGAGCTACTTGGAGAGTGCCAAGAAAATCGCACTCTCCTTGCCAGATATCAGTCAGCAGATTGTCAGCATCCCAAAAGGGGTAGACCCTGACTTGGTTCTGTTTCATATATAGAGTTTTTTTGGATGTCATAATAAAACTACAGCTTGGTAGAGCACCTCAGCAGTTGCTCACCATTAATGTATTATATGATAATATACCAGCGGAGTAATAGGCAGTACTAGCCGAGTCTAGAGTTAAGCTGCGCTGTTACCTTCCAAAAAAAAGGTGCACTGTAAAATTTTCAGAAAATAAATGTGTGCAGAAAATGGATGCAAAGCTATGACGATCCTATTTTCCACATCAGAACAGTTTTGCATATGCTATCTGTATATTTCTTACTTCTTTTTCCCCGACGACAGGCAAAAGATTAGTACGTATGTCTTTGTATAATTCTTACTGTAACTAGACAAGAAACTTATGTGAGATTTAAGAGGCAAACAGAATGCTATGTCAGCCAACTAAATTGACTCATCATTTTCTCCCTGTACTTGCTGATTTCGCTATCTTGCTTCCAGAGTCTACACCAAGGGCGGTTGTGGCAAGTCAATTACCGGTATGAAATGATTGCAACGTCTGATTGGTATTCCATGTTCGAATGTGATGGAAATCAGATTTACAATATTTAATCTGCAGACGTTGCATTCACATCCTGTGATTTGAATTTCCGAATGATCAAAGTCAAATAACAGTTATTTTCCTTTTGTTCCACAACATAATAGATGGGTATCATGCCATATTTACTTCAGAATAATTCAGAGTTACCTGGAGAGTGTCAAGAAAAAGTTGTACTCTCCTTGCTGGATACCATTCAGAATAGTGTCAGTAGTATCCCGACAGAGTAGATCCTGGCAGGCATGATCCTTCTTCATCTATAGTAAATTTCGTGCACAATAACAGGACTGTAGCTTTGGAACATCAGTGTTCTAAGAAAAAAAAGCTTTGGGGCAACATTTCCATTATAAAATGTGTAATACGAGAATAGTACTCGCAGATTTGCAGAAATTAAGCCGTAATGTAATTGTTTCAGAAAATTATTTTGGAAAGAAAATTGATGTCACATTACGACAATCTATGTTCATTACTATTGAGTTGCATATACCAATAGTTCACCCAAAAATCGAAATTGATAAAGAAAAGTGTGTAATTCAATTATACTTTAACACTTCCCCTTACATATAGGCTTTTTTCATGCCTAAGAGTGAAATAGAAGTAGACTATAATTATTTTTTTAGTTATGTTAACCAAGTCTTGAACTTAAGACTGTTTAGCTCTGATACCATATTGAGTAATATGTACCAATCAGGTCACCCAAAAACCTAACTTAATAAGAAAAGGCGGGCAATTCACTTATATTTCAACAATTACCAATAACAATGTAGCAGATGTAATTTGCACATTCCTTTGCTAAAAATTGGTCAATATGAAGTAAAGCAACTGTAATGCAACTACAGAAGAAAAATTCTCAGCAAATGGTCAACAGATAAACAGTATGTTAATTAGTATATCCTCTAATATGATTGCAGTCGCATATGGTACGGTGCACCCATTTTTTCCTGTACTTGCTGATTTCGCTGTCTTGCTTCCTGAATCTGAACCAAGAAAAGTTGTGACAGGTTTGAAATGTTGGACATCTGATTGGTATAGCGTGTTTGAAGGCAGCAAGTTTGAAAATAATTCAAATCAGATTTTGCAACATTAATTCGGTAAGACGATGATGCGTAATATGATTTGATTTTCAGAATGATCAAGCTACTCAAATAACTATTTTTTTCAGCACTGTGATACATGAGTATATCATGCCATGTAATGCTTCTTACTTGCAAGGCACACTATCTTGCGTTATTAATTACTTAGTTGCATAACAAACTCAAGATTTTCCTAGCTAGCAGATAAGATTTAGGCTAGCCTAACAATGGAAAACTTGGTTTCCGAGAACTTCAGCAACTGGAAAACAATGACCAAGACATGAGAAATTAGATGAAGAAAAACACGTGTCGTGTCAGGATATTGATTTGTCAATTCCATATATTTTTTTTGCCAGCTTTGAATAGAAAGTGTGCCAATTGATTTGGACGTACATGGATGGGATCCTTGTCCTGTGTGAACACAGTTTCAAATTATCAAGAAAATTATTAATCGGTTAGCAAATGTGCATTTGATCAATATTTTAGCAAAATAAGCTTGACAGGAGCACAAAAACATGCAGAAAATCACTTTCTGAAATGACGAGTTTTTTGTGGAATAATTAAATTTGCTTCATGTTTCAGTAATCTGTATGATTTACTTCATTATATATATTTAAGCCCATGAAGAGCGTGCTCTAATATTAGAAGTACATACAACGATGAACATCAAGTAGGGCAGACGGCAATATGTACAAATTGTAGAATCGTCGATGGCAATCAGAGGGAGGTGAATGATGATAGTACGTAGCGAAAACTTTTCTCTTCAAAAATATGTTGTGTTTCAATTGTTCAATCTGAGAAACAGCTAGAGCAAAAACAAACACAAAAGGTGCAAACGAGATAAACACTACTTTTTTATTCCTGATTTACTATAGCAAACAGAAAGAAAATATTTATTTTTATTCTCGTACTGTAGCACCATGCGCATCAAATTAAATAAAAATTAATTAGCAATCCCTAATTATCTTGATCCGATCCGGCCAAAAAAAAACTTTCCAATCAACACGTGATCACCTGATCAACTTTTCTCATCTAAAGTCACGGTAGAAAACTTATACCATGCATGCGGCAAGAATCCACTAATCACTTCTCAATCAAAAGTTTAATTACCTTCTCACTTCTTGCCTCTATGCATGCCTTGCTTGCTCCTCATTTTGCTACACGTGAACTCATCAAATAAAAAGTTGAACACAAAAACTCTCAGCCGCCGGAACCCACAAAGCAAAAACTAATTAGCACTCTTAATTAATCACTTCTCTAATCACAAGATTTTTCGTTGGTTGCAGCACATAAAGAATCCAACAATGATGCACAAACTGGAAAACTTCACTCCATGCAAGAAGCACCACTACTCCATGCAGATCGGTCGCCACGCTGCCTCTTTTTTCCTTCCCAAAAATCACCGTGGCGCACTCTAAAAAAATTCACGGCCGCCAGGAAAAAGCCGCCGCCTCTCAAGTCTACTTTCCAGATCAAAGCCGCGTCGCGCCGCCACTTTTCTTTTCTTTTTTTCACTTAAAAGTCACGGCCAGCCTCAACAGCCGCAAGCCTGCAACTTACCTAGTTGCTCCCCGTTGGTTTCAATCTCTGTTTACACACAAACCTTGTTTTTGCTTTTATACTCCTACAGCCACTATTAGCCCTTCTAAAAATTCTCAACCTACTCCAGTACATTATTAAACCCAATATAACTCATCTTAGACCTTTTTGCTTCAACCAGACTTTTTGACCCACTATTTTTCAAAGGATCCAAAACTCTTCGTAACATGGATTTTTTAAATTATTTTACGCTTCCGTTATCATGTGTCGAAATCTCTAGAACCGCACCTCTTGTATCTTCTCTACGCATCATCCACTTTTAATCTTTACGTATCCAAATATGAGCTCGACCATCTTGTGACTCTCTCGACCGCCTGACCTCGGATCTCCCCATCCTAGTCCCGGTCCTCCTCATCACCGACCACGATCGCCTTCATGCTTCAACCTGCACATGCAAAGACAAGAATATTTTTCTAACACAAGTTCATCCGAACTTGATCAACGTCAATCCGCACACGCGTAATATACCATAAGTAATATCATAACCAACGTTATCAATTATTCATTATCTAAAATAACCTAGACTTAACCACATGATCTAACACAAATTAATACCTTGCGATTTAAAAATTGGAAAGAAGAAACTAATAGTAATAATGTGAGGAAGAACAACTTGAATTCTCAAGATGTCTCTACGTACGTACAAGTAGGTGATCAAGGCGCAGGAACTAATACACGCTCATGCATGTAAATTATATACTAAGATCGTGGAAAAGTATCATCTTTGTTATTTTGACCTTTTGGTTTCTTCAAAAAAATTAAAATAAACAGAGCGATTTCTTAAAACAGATTCTCTAAACGATTTTCTAAGTTTAAAATCGTGTGCACCGTCCATATTGACGTCTCTACTATCTACTGCCTGCTCAAAAAGTAAAACAAAAAATTATCAATCATAGCTAAAAGTTATCAAGAACAAAGAAAAAAGAGAAAGTCGAATGCCACAATTAATGATGGCACAACTAAACTAAACCATTGCCTTAACGAAAACACTGAACTTCAACTACACCAATCTTAATTTGCATACAAAGAATTCCAGGTCGTACTCGGCGTAGATGAGATGTATCCACGTTAGCGAGAAATGCAATGTGCATTACGACGGCTAGGTACATTCAGAATTAACTATAATGCATGTGACCCTCGAGCCTACAAGTGGCATGTGCTTCCATGCGCAGGTACTGCACCCCAGCAGTTGGTAGCCAGCTCTTAAGGCGAGCTCTGCTCAATGGAATCTCCATGTCGCGGAGAAGAAGGTGAGGAATACCTATCCATCGACCTATGGAATGGCCTGGAGACTGACGGATGCGTATCAAACCTGCAAAAAAAAAAAAAAAAAGCTGTTGAACTAGGCTCTCTTTGTGCTGTGTGTGCTACCCTACAGGGACTCGCATTGTAGGGATGACACAGATTGGTGGTTCCAATGCACTAATTGACAAGTCACACGTGCCAAACCAAAAGTAAAGGAAGAAATAAAAGGGAAGAGGCCACACTCAAACAATCTGCGTGAGAGGTTTTCTTGTCTTGATTCTCAAATCCTCCTGTCCAGTCGTGTCTTGCAGTCCAGAAAAAGCTTATGGAGTGGAGTGTCGTTATAAAATACATGATAAAAATAGATAATTAAGAGAACACAAGGTGAGAATTTAATAGAAAAATCATTATAGAAACAAAATCACAACGTAAGAAAGCGGAAATCACTATATAAGAAAAGAAAAGCTTATGGAGTGGAGTATTGTTGTAAAACACACAATAAAAATAGATGATCAAGAGAACACAAGGCGAGGATTTAACTTGAAAAATCATTATAAAAAAAATCATGAACACACAAAGGCGAAAATTACTATATGAGGTGTATCTAAACCATATGATTATAAGGTATATATATAGACTAAGAAATAAGAGTTCCTCACGAAGAAGGAAACCAAATCAAAATCAGATACATCTACTGTTGCCACATTTAACATGACTTGGCACATGCATCGCTCGGTGCCACATCAGGCATAGTGTTCGACATAGACATGATGAAGAATTTGGATTACGCTTTAACAACCTCCACCATGGGATGAATTTGCACCTGTAGCTGAAATATCAAGATCTCCTCAAAATAATGCTCCATCAAAAAACCTTGTACCATGAAAGTCCACATGACCAATCTCTACAAGAAAGACTATAACAGTCTTATTCAAACACTTCTCATGAAGCAATATTGAGCAAACCAGCAGGTCCGAACACACAGTTATCAATAAAGCAGACGAATAAATCAAGGTCATCAACAATTCATGACCATAACAAAGTCTGCGTTTATACAACTGACCTCCTAAAATAAATGCGCAATCGTCAAATAGTATAAACCAAAACATCATGCTGGAATAGTCCCACATTAGTTATGAAAAGGCAAAAAATCTAACTTAAACGTAGAGGAGTCTCTCACCTCATTAGCTAGCTTTTGGAGTGAGAAGGCCCTTACGATCCAACAATTGGTATCAGAACCGGGTTCTAACATCTCTGACCCAATGGACACTAGTATGTGAATGACTGATGAACTGTGACCTTGAGAGACTGTCGATGTACGGTGAAAGAGTAGTGAACAACTGAGAGACACCAATGTGTGAAGGAGAAGATTATTAGAATAGTCCCACATTAGTTGTAAAAGAGCAAGAGACCTAACTTAAAAGTGGAGGAGTCTCTCATCTCATTGGCTAACGTTTGGGGTGAGAAAGCCCTTACAACCCAACACATCACATGTGGTGCTCCACAAATAACGAAGAACTCATACTATGGAACCTAACATGCTCCACCTGGAACACAAAACTCAACAAATAACGTTCATTGAAAAAGCAACTTGCACGTGTGACCATCACGTATGTGAAACTATCAGTTTTAAAAGTAACTAAAATCTATGAAATATTAAAACTACTCATGTAGCATTATCCAGACGAATGGAACTCTCGTACCGTCAATGGAATATAAACTACAGTAGACCCCTCATATCGAGCTGTAACAACAAAACAAATATGATAATATCCATGCAAAAATAAACTCCTTGCACTCAAATCCTTCATCTCAAACTGAAACTAGAGCAAAATCTTCACTTTCAAATAACAAAACTCCAGAGTGTATTATGCTAGCTGCCATCAGGGTGTCATCAAATTTCTAAGATTTAATGTTGCTAAAGTCTTCATAATGACTGCATAACTGATCCAAAAAGCAACATATCCAATCCATGAATAAAATAACAAATTCAGTTGTCCCCATAACTGACATTGATTTTTTTTAAAAGTCTCATCGATAAAGTGTAGCCCAAATTAACTTATTATATTGCAAACATGCAAGTCCATCATGGACTCCTCATCTACGGAACTTGCCTAGTAACATGCAGAAGACAATAGATCGTCAAAAAAATCATCAATGATTAATACTACATAGATATTATCAATAATAGGCACAACAGCCTGAATTGCAATGAACTTCACCTCCAAAAAAACATGCAGTGCTGATGACACAGCTTTTTGATAAAAAGATAATGATTAACTGAGGCAGAAGATCATCGATGGAGATGGTGCAGTACAATACCAGGGTATGACGTCGGGCGATGCGGGCAATGGGACTTGTGAACCTAGTGTATAGTCACTGAGGTAGAGCACAGATCAACGCTTGATATGGAGTCAAGTGAAGGAATAGAGTCAAGACAAGTTGAAATAGCCTCTTTATGTGCACGTGAATAATGGACGACAAATTCCCTGTTAGGCCTGTTGAGTGTGTAGTAGAAGTGGAAGTTGATTTTGATTTCCTACCAAAATTGGTGCTTGCAATGAATCTTGGAACACTTCTTCATGTACATGAAGCAGAATTTAGGAATTTCTGATTCATATTATGGGCTTTTTTTCAATTATGGGCTATTTATGATTCATATTTTCATTTATGGGGTATTTTTATTTCCATTTTGTAGCTCTATACTAAGAAGAGGAACCGATTGGAGTTTAAAATATTGAATGATTTGGTTTATATATCATATAACAAAAAGATTGCATCTAGATTTCAAAGGCTTAGAGAACAAGGTAACAAATCCAACCCTTTATTTCTAGAAGAGTTCCAATGGGATAATAAATGGATCGACAAGGATGCTGCATCAACTATACAAGTGCATGCCGGCGAGGATGATCTTCTATTGTCGCATGTTGATAAGGCTCTCAATGTAACATCCTCGCTTAGGTGAGCTCGTATGGATTTTCAAGTTTATAGTCGATGTGCATCTCAATCTATTTGTGATCATGAGAAAGATGTGATGGTGTGTGATGAAGATGTTGAAGATAAGTTTGGACAACCACTACCTTCTCATGAGAGTGGAGCTTGTGCATGGCAATGAGCTAGAGTTGAATGATGAATGAAATACTAAGATGAAAGTAGAAGACTTCTGAGTTATTTTGTTGTCATGCGATGCACTCATGCTACTATCACATTTCATATCTCTTATGTTGCATCTTGTGTGGACCGTGGATGTCTACTTATGTTATGGAGTATGGGCCTTGTTATGTTAATGCTATTTGCTATTATGGACCGTGTTATTGAGTGTTTTATTTCGGTCAGTTGACTCAGTTCTCTAAATCTAATATAATTGTTCCAATGAAGCTAATGCATCATTTTTTTCATTGACAGGCTGGCAATTGGACCTTTATAAATTTGACATATGATACGGGGTCACCCGATCTTTTCGACGTAGGATGGATATTCACGAGAATCTTGATGAATCTCAATGATCCTCCAGTGCCATTGTAAGGGACGAACACTCTTTAATCCGTCAAAACACACTCACGTCGATTTCGCCAACCACCAAGCGAAGATCTATCGTGCACCCAATTCCCAGCAGAAAGACCGAACGATCTTGATTGAGGAACACACCTAATTCTCCTTGGAATTTCGGCAATCAAAAGGAACTCGAACAAGAACTCTCATAGATTTATTTTTCTCAAAGGTAGTCTCTGCTACATGACCAATGAGCCTCCATTTATAGAGGCACGCAGACTCTTACTTATGAAAAATTTTCAACATACGGAAAGTAATTAAATCAGATCTGATTCTATCTCTATTTCTGAAACCGAAGATTATTTTGATGATTCCGTCGCGCACAAAAGGAATTTTGGGCCGGGGCTAGATCCGTTGGAAAGAGAACGAGATAAGCTTTCGATGCTATACTCACACATTCCAAATAGACTGTTGATACGAAATCTATGAGCATTTAAAGTTAGTCCTGTCAGGCTGACTTAGCGTCGAATTATTTTGGTAATTGCGATGCGCACAAAAGAAATTTGGAGATAGGGCTAGATCCATCTAAAAGTAGACTTCAAAAGCTTTCCAATATTTACTCATAGATCTCGAGATTTCTCCTAGATAAAAAGTAATGGCCGTTTGAAATAGACGCTATCAGGAGGGCCGAATCTGAGTCGAATGTGAACAGGACTTGGTTTGCGCTTGACGGTTTCACTTGTATATTTGGGCTCGCGTGGTCCTTCTCCTTGGTTCCTAAGGACAATTAAATCATCACAAAGATTAAATAGTATTTCATTCTTTGAAACATTTGTATGCAACGTGAGGAACGCATTCACCTGATAGTTAAGTTGACGTGCTCGCGCTTGAGTTATTGATCCTTGTATCGTAAGTTCAGCTTTGTGAACATTCTCATGCACACTAGATGTGGAAGTAGTTAGGATGTCCTCATTATTCGATAGCATCATATTCTCATTTAAGATAAATTGAAACCGAATAAACGAATTCACTTTTTGTTTATTCTTGGGGATTATGGTCATATGCGTTTGTGGCGTGGTCACATCAACATCAACATGTGTATCCGCATCAACATATATAGCTTGGGCCTCATATTCTTACAAAAGATAGGTAGTATACCAACCCATTAATTTGTGCTATTATGTTGTATGGTTATTTAATTTTCGGTCATATAAGGTATTAATTGTATTTCTTAGCACCATCTAACTACTACGTCTAACTATCGCCATGGCAGACGCTTAGTCGACTAAGTGTCCAGGTACTCCAGGCTCACTGTGACATGCTAGAGCGCTGTGACAACCTTATATATAGACCACTAAGAAACAAAAGTAAAGGGAAGGCTCAAGAAATGAGTCTAGTAGGGTGGGTCTGGGCGGGAGAGGTCGACGCAGGTGACCTGGCAGAGGGAGAGGATGATGAGGAGCACCGCAAAGGCGACGAGGAGGCACGTGCATCGCGAGATCTACGGCCAGAGCAGTCATCAGAGCCGGAGGGGGAGCAAAGGCGCTCCTAGGGGTTCGCCATGGTTTGGGGGGAAGAGAGAACCCACAGCCCAACACTGGACATGACCTCCAATTTCAACTCCTGTCTTGACACAACCATGGGATCTCGGGCTTTTATTGAGTCTTGAGCTTGATTTTTAGGTGGGTCACAACTATGGGCTTAGGCCCGGGGGTGAAATTCCGTACGCGGTCGCGATAGTGCAGTACAATTGAGATGACAATTCAAGTGGCCCAAACGGCGTATATAGGTTTAGATTCAGAAAGCCGTTTGGATAATTTATTTTAAAAACTATTTCATATCGATGTTTGTTTTTTGACTTTTGAAGAAGCTAAAAACAAAAAAGAATATGACCAATTTCGGTTTGGTTTTGATTTGCTCGCTGTCGACCCATACTCGTATGCAAAATGCGCATGAATGGCAGGAAATGTGGTCGGCAGCAAAACCTATCCGTGTTTACTGTGACGAAAGATGATGTGGCAACTTGATTGGCTTGAGAGGCAGGAATGGCGGGCACCATGCAGCCCTCATGGATCTGTGTTAGATTTCATCGCGAAATCTAGCAACATTTCATCCGTTTGAAACCTAGGAATTTCATAGAGATTTTTGCAAGAAACAGCTTAATTCTCACATAATTCAGGTAAAAACTCCTGCATTCCGAACGGAGACTTATGGTGGTTGAGGTTGGGGGACGAAAGTACTGTTTATTTTCCTTAGAACGGAGATATGTGGCTTTTACTTTTTTTTCTTTTTTTTTGTTCTCATATTTTTGCCATTCTTATAGGGTAGCATATATGGAAAATGGAAGGAATTGTTGGTTGGGGTTCCATTGGTTGATTGGGTGTTCAATCGTAATGTTATATTACAGGGGGAATTAAAGTGGTAGATATTCGTGGGGCAACTTATTACGAGAAACGTGGAATTATAGAAACGGCCGAGCAACGCGTGGATTCTGAAATACGTGTTGGGAGTTTTGTTGATAGCAATGCAATATGCAATGTTGTTGTTCTTGTGCTGTGATTTAGGGCCTGTTTGGTAGAGTTCTAGATTTTTATTTTTCAGTTTTTGCTTTGTATTCTCTGAGAATCAGAAGCTATATCTGAAAAACGTTTGACTAGTAGGTTGTCTCTAGAAACATAAAGAGGAGGGATTAGAGGCAAATAGACCATACTGCCCCTATTATTTGGCGCCAATAGTAACTACTGGATTCCTCATAGCTATGGACATTGCCATTTTTCTACTTATGTGGCGGCACTTCTGTGTATCCGACAAAAATACATGAGCTAGCCACCCCTATATAATGGAGAGTATATGACAAGTGACTACTTTTAGTGTGTATGTTCTGCTTATAGTTTGTATGTGCTCTTGCTTAACTATGAGGGAATTAGTAACCTACATGTACCATATATGGATAAATAAAGGAGGGCATGGAATGCAACGCCGATCATACTATCGTATTCGTCGCCGTATGTATGCACCTTGTAATAAAATTTCATATGTATGCCCTGTGTGCTACTCTGACGTTTGTTCAAAACTAGATGGTATGAACAAGATACTTAACCGGTACAGGTATGCCTGATTTACCCATTTCCACCACAAGTGTCAAACGAAAACCGCATAAAAAATTGAAGAGTATTATACCATGAACCCGGACGTGTCACCAGCAATCGAGTACAAGGTGGCCAAAAATTATCCTAGAACATGCTTCTATCCATTGATGAGCTTAATTTGCCAACTCCACATATCAAGCAACAGCCCTGGGAGAGGACGAGTCAATCCATCAGCCACTCATGTCCTCACTTCCATCCGAATGCTCCAAAGCCTCATAGCATCCCCCAGATCTTCTTCGCTCTCCCCATCAGTTTCCATTTCATCAGCTTCAGGTTCTTCCCCGTCAGTCTCCTTGTCCTCATAGATAATTGGTGGGGCTCCATCTTCCTCATCAGATTCATCATCAACAGTCTGAACACGGTGGGGCTCCCTCATTGGATTCATCATCAACAATCTGAACATACTTGAATTCTGGCTGGAAGAAACTAACATCACTGAATAGACAACTTACACAGGTAAGAGTTCAAGAGCCGGTTTGAAGGCTGTTGACGTTCTTGCATTAATAAGCTGAAAGAAATGTAGTCAATAACATTATAATCCAACAATAAACATGACTTATGATTGCTAACATGTCTGCGCTATGCACTCAGACTGACATATTCAAGGTAAGTATTGATGCTTCACGAATTTCCAGAGACTACATTGCCTAGTTGCAGACATCCAAATGCTTTCACACTCAAAAAGGCCATAACGTGGTGTCGAAGAGACAATTCTTACTCCGATACAAACCATATTTTACTGCTAACAGTACAGGTAAAAAATACTATATTGGATCGAATATGGCAATAGAAAAGAGGTGAATGGTGCCTTCTAATGTTCCTCTAAGAATTCAACACTCCTTAACTCCAATAGCTATAAAGCTATGAAAACTGTAATAAGGAACCAACATGAAACAAGCAAAACAAACATCTGAAATTTTGAGAAAAATTAAAGTATAACTGTGGTACTTCCTTTCCTCAATAAACAGTGAAATCAGCCCATGCTCAAAAACTAAAATTGATGGAACTTTTGATACGTAAATCCAAAAGACATGAAATTTTGCAGGGAACTTCTTTAGATTATTAAGAACCTATTCCAATAAAGGATCACGAAAATCAAAATCAAAGTTAAGAATTTTTTCAGTTTGTTGGAAGGTTGTACCAAAACCGAGCTAAAACCCCAAACGGTGAATACACCTTGCTCATAAGTAGATGATGACCAAAATGGTACTAAATGTATTCTCACATGTCACAGCAAACTAAAACACTAAAGAACCCAACAAAAAACCCTTGAAATAAGGAATCACGCAATGAAGCTAAAAATAAGAAAAATCGAGTTTCTTCATGAACTTACTATCAAAGTGCCTAGATGATAAGAGACTGATATCTAAATGTTATATCCATCTCAATCACATCCTTAACACAGCAAGATCAAGAAGAGGAAAGAGGAGAGATCAAAATCAATCAAAACAAGAACAAATCAACCAAAACAAAAAATAGACAAGAAGATGATCAAAGATTGATATACTGCCACTTGAGTAGGTAGGTTTCATAGCCAATCTCACAGGATAGCAGAGCTCTAAACCTAGAGCACACATATAAGGCTCCAACCCTAGGAACTCTAATCTCCCACAGGAGGAAGAATGAGCTAGCCACCAAAAGGCTTAGCCAACCTTCTCAAATCCTAGCTTTTGTATTTCCTCCCCTTATATAGCCTCATAACCTGAACTAAAACTTAATAGATTCACCCATTAGGTCAAACTGGGGATAATCCATTAACTCCACCTAACACCGGATTTTACTCTCTCATGCACACTTCTCCAAATGACTTATAACCATTAACTTATTAGTGAATCGACACTTGATCCACTTTATATTTTTAGCACACATATGACCTAAACCACTTAGACCAATGCTACGGTTTTGCACACCGTCACTTTTCTAGTATTAGGTAATTTACCAAAATACCCTTTCTATTGCCTTCCACGAAGCTTCTCGCTTCCTTTGCTATGAGACATCGTCCATGCTTCACCATCTACCACATGGCCCCAATAACTTGCCGTCAAACCTCTCACGTGTCTGGATCCCACTGAACTGTCCTTGCTTGCAAACGACCCAAGTCACTTCACGCACCACATGTCTCTTCTCACACATGATAGCACTCGGCTTCCTTGACCGCATAGGACCTCAACTCCTTCCTAAGCCTAGTCCTGATCCACCTTGCCATTATCCGTCATATCCACCACCGGTAGCTCCTGTCTGGTTCCTCGTCGTCGCTGTTTGCAACCACCCCGTAAAACTTAGTCATTTATAGTGTCTCCTTGACCGTTCTGGATCTCAGCACGGCCCTATGCCCAGTCCTTGTCCTCCTACGCCTCACTATGGCCTAGCTCCGAAGTTCTACAATCAACAATAACAAGCATACCATCACGTAGCACCGCACAATACATATAGTCATCAATTGACACAATTAATCCAAACAATGCACAATGCAAAAAGTATACAACAAAAATACTGATCCTAAACCTAGGACCAAATAATAAACCCATGTGCACACCAGCAACAACACCCATACCATGACCACATGGTCATCCCAACTCAAAACTCAAAATCTAGTTTTTTTGCGAAATCCGATTGTATCGCTCACAACACACCGGTACTACTGCTCTCCTGATCGATACTACCACCCCTTGCAAACCCAAGCTGGAACTCTCTGGAAAACGTACCGTTCACACCCAGCGATACTACCTCCCTGTGGTATGACCGTTGCCATAACGTCGGCACTACCTGCGGTACTACCATATAAACACCTATGGTAATTCCAATTTTCTTGAAACTTCTAGAAAACAACCAAAACAAAATGTGATCTTTGCAAAATCACTTAACCACCCCTACAAAAATTACAATGGTTCATCACAATATTAAACATGACATTCTCACATGGTCCTTCTATCTCTCCCTTGATAAACCCATTGGCAAAACATAAAAATGCAAATTGGAGGTTTTGAACAAAGAAAAGAATTTTCCAAAAAGAGCTCTAAATGTTCAAAAGAAGAATACGATGAGCTGAAAATGACCATCTGATATAGGAATGGATAGAAACTACTGAAAATGATAATTTTTCATAAAAAGCTTCAAATCCACCAAATGAGTCAGAAAATCTCACGCTAAGTCCATACAAAAGAACAATTGTTCGATTTAACATTGGTTATGGTGAGAAGAGATCAAAAGCTCAAATTTTGCACAAAAACTCTAAATCGTGCTCTAGATATGCATTTTTACCGATCTTTCTCCCTCTTTGACAATGGAATCATCAAGATACATAGAAGAAAATAGAGCATGAATGGAATGAAGTGACTGTATTTTATTCATTTTTAGTATTAGGAGCTATGAAAATTATCTAAAGTGACTCTACAAGTATTACACCAAGCCATATTATATGAGCGAGCTATCTAGCTAGATCACGACAAACCGTTATAGCAAAGCTAAAGTTAAATGAGCAATAATCTAAAATTAAATGGCTTTTTAGCATGTCAAGTTGCTCAAGATCACAGTTTAGCCAAAGGTATCCAAAAATGAGTCGAGCCATGTCAATATTCTAAATGGAACCAATAAACTACAATTGAGCCAATTTAGAGTGCTACAAGTTCAATGTTGAATTATTTTGTTCAAGCACTTGGTACCACTAGTAATTGAGCAAATTTAGCACATTTGGTATTTTTTGAAACACATTTTTTTGTTTTCTTAGCCATGTACTAGATCTCAAGCCTTATGCGACCACCTCAAGTAAGAAGCTTAAGGAAATAGTCTTGGTCATTCAAAACTCCTCCTGAGTTTATGCCTAGTATAATGGCAAGCCGTCTTATAAGAAAGTAAGTTTTTTGCATAAAAAAGAGCATTTTGCATTTTCTTTTAAGAACAAAGAGTTAATACTAACTCATACTTCAATAAAGAACTAGCATAGATCAGTCTAAAGCTCAATTTAGATTCAAGACTCAACTTAACTTATTTGACATGGCATGAATCACAAGAAGATCACTAGAGCAAAACTAGTCATAAGATCTAACAAGACATTATTTAATTCAACTTTTTCACATTTAATAGAACTATCATAGTAAAAGCTAAGTTACATATGAAATAACATGATAAATCTAGCAAGCTAGCACAAGATATGGCAAGATGTAAAGCAAGATATCATGTCACACAAGGATAATAGTCAAAGCTCCATGGTTTGTACAGGCATTCACGTATATACAATGCATGCTGAAATTAAAATGTAATATGATACATATGAATACACAAGAAGTAAGCTCCCCTGCAAAACAACCTGAAAAAAGAAGCTCCAACACTCCTAAAGAAGGCAAATTGAGAAGAACCAAGAAGTTAGGTGTAAAGTCTAGAAAATGAAGGTTAAACTCAATGAGATGACTCCCAAATACACCCTTCCCACATAGTCTCTAGACAATAACCTCATACCACAGAGCAAAAAGGTAATACTAGCTATCGTAATACAAGACACTAGCGGCCAATAAGAAAGCTCAACTAGGTAGTAAATAATCCTAGAGAATTATTTGGATGAGAAGTGTGACTAAGACAAAATCTTCTAGAGTTGGTTCCTATCTTTCCAAACCAACCATCCCTGCCACTAGAATAGGAATGCTATGCGAGACCAAGTAGTGAAAAATAAGAAAATGAAGGTCACAAGGGAGCAAACCTTTGTCACATCGCTTAGCGATGTGGGGGAAGCTAACTAAAGCTGCATCGTGAGATCAATAGAAACCTCCACCAGACGTTCAAAGCAGATGAGAGACTCAAAGCATCCACACAAGCCACATGGTCTCCCCCTCACATCCATAACCTGTAACTCAAACACAAGAGCAATTGGTGTCCTAGTACTGGGGTAAGTGATATATAAGCATAGATCCGGTATTGAGACATATGACAACAAAAGTAGCACGACAAGTACAAATGACAAAGAACACATGAGAACACACCCCCACACAAGCTCTATGTAGACTTCACAAAATCATCTAGAACAACAAAACCTAGTGCAAACCAAATCTAGAAGAAGCTTGTGAAGTAATCAAAGTTTTTATGATATCTAGACATAAGCATAATCTAAAGCTACCAAGATGTCATATAGACTATTTTTATGCCAAGACAGAAATAAATAAGTTTAAGATATGCATGCATCTCAATGATTCACAACCATACACACATAACAAATGACAAGGAAAAGTCATAAAAGCATATGCTAGCATGGATACGAGTATAAGCATGTACATATGAACCAAAAATAATATAAAGACATGAATAAATGTAGCACTATGATACAAAAAACCATCCAAGATGTAATAAAGCTCAAAATGTCAATCAAACATGCATCATGTAGATATACATTATGACATACAAAAATATGAAAAGTACACTAACATGTATAAACAATAGTGAATGGATATAAGGAGCAAGATGTAGGCAATAAAATACGATAGATATAACAAAGCACAAAATCATGATGATACTTGACTACTAAAATACACAATCAACAAGTAGCTCATAAGTCAAGTAATATACTTAAGTATCCAATAAATTAATGCATACTAATATGATACAATGGATGCAAAAGAGTTAAGCTCCCCCTCAAAATAAGCCAAAAGGACTAATAGCACCTAACTCTCTTTGCTAAGAAGCAAAACGAGAAGAATCAAGAGACTTAATAAAAATATCCGCAACCTGCTGCTCGGACTCCATAAAATGAAGCACAACATTACTCTTCTCTACATGGTCACTAAGGAAATGGCTAGGATGGCTAAAAGAAGAGAGAGCTAGACTCTAAACTCCACATGGATGGTATGACAGGGATGACTCATGGCTAAGGAGTGAATCTAAAATACTAGAGATCCCGGCTACTGGACACTAGTGACTGAAGAAGCAAATTCGACCTAGACTGGAGAAAAATACAATCTAGAAGACCCAAAATATGCCTCAGCGGGACTTATGCAAGAGGTGATCCTATTCTTAACCCAAGAAACCCTCTAACTATAAAAGCCCCGAATGATATGCAAAGTATGAATCAAGGGCAAAGGTCAAGCACAGAACACAAACCAGCGTCGCACCGCTTGGTAGTGAGATAAGTCAAAGGAGTAGAAGCTGAGCCATCCCCAAGGTTGATAGCCATCACCGGATGCTAGGATAAGGAAGAAGAAGCCTGTCAAGTTCCAGAACCAGGGGGTCTGACCACTCGCCTAGTATCCAGCTGTAATACTGCACACTTGGTCTTCCATCTCTCATGTAAAGCCTATATAACCAGAAAAGAAGTTGGTTGTGCCTTGAAACTAGGGTTAGTGAAGATTAACATGCAAATCCACTTACAAGACATATAATAAGCAGGAATGCTATAATCCACAGTGAGAAGTAGGTAATAAAAATTCAATGCTCACATAAGAATAAGCAAATAACTTTGAGTATGATTATAAATGTACAAGACATGGTAATGAGCAAACAAGAATACTACATGCTAGAAAGATAAATCAAGCTCTATGTATATCCATGGTAGATATGAAGCACGTGAGCAATAATACACATAGCATGACAAGCACACAATCAAGGACAAAATATGCAAGAAATGCTATGTCAAAGCTCATCTATCTATAATTAGCAATACTACTTATATTATCAACACCAAGTAAGCATAAAATATGTCAACAAACAAAACAAGCTTAAATATGCCAACAAGGATCAAGAGAATGTATGCTAACAAGGATATCTAATGGATACATGGATACGTATAGCAAAATATCATAAAAGCATGATGCGAATATAACAAGATAACACAAACTCACGATGAAAAGCAAAGCTAAAGCATATATGAAAATCAATATCAAAATTCTAGCTTATGTACATATGAGCATGAACAAACATAACAAGACATAGAATAATTTGAGAAAATCACATGCTAATGCTAAGAACTGAAAGCTCAAATATCCACACATGATATATCATACACTACCATGTAATAAGAAAATATAACATGGAATGAATCATGCAAGTACATAGTACAATGATATCAAGCACAATACTAGCAAAAGCACGATATAGGATATTGCAAGAATAATGCATACTCATGAGAATAAAAGTCATATATCTACAAAAGATGAATAATTGGCTAGCACATAGATATACAAGCAATATATATATAAAGGCATGATAAGAATGTAACATGAGTAATACGTGCCAATATGGTACAAGTGAGTATATGGACAAACACAACATGCTAATTATGATCAAACATGAATATAAGGGCATGAAGGTATAGGATAGCTTACAAAGTAGGTGGAAGTGCCAAACGTAAAAGCATATGTCTCTTGGCCCCCATCAAAAGGAATGGAGAACCATTAAATGTTCCAATCATGTGATGAAGCAAAAGACTAGAACTCAATCAATCACATATTTTCCATTCCGCATCTCGGTACCTACACATGAAAAGAACAAGTTGCCCAAGTCTTGGATCCCAAAAGGTTAGTAAGCAAGTACTTTAGAACCCAAAACTTGGACACACCAATACTAGAAGTATGCAAGTTAACATGATACAATGGATGGTTCATACAAGAAAATCAAATCTTGGAGGCACGCCACAAGTGGACAACTCGATAAGGAAAACGAGTGCCATCTATAGGAAAACGGTGAATGCCTTGTTTGAAAGCACCAAGATGAGAACCAACATGAGCATTAAAACAACTCACAACTCCTACTCGTTGTGGGTGTGCACCTCAATGGGAAGAATGAGGTCCATCACTTAAGAAACAGCGGAAATCATTCCTCAGGATAGCATGTGGACTAAAATCAAGATCATGAGAACCAAGTCTACAAGTCTATCCAACACCACTAGAAAAGGTGTCAAAGAAGCCATCAACAAAGCGAGTCTTCATACTACGCTCACAAGTGTCGCATGCGTTTGGCATACCAAAAGCAAAAGTCTATACGATGTCCACCCTCCCCACAAAATAAGCAATAGTGTAAAGGTCTATTAGGAGATATGATCCGAGAGGACAAAGCACAATTCTTGCTCAAACAATAAATCCCTTGGGACAAGCATGATGACCTCGTGTTGGCACTAGGTCCACATATGCCATGAGATGGACGATGTGTGTTCTTAAAAGCTCGACGATGAACTTGATGCTCGTGCTTGACACAGCGAAAGCAAAACTCAATAATGTATCCATCTTTCTTACAAAAAGTGCAATGATACTTCTCTTTAAGAGATGTAGTGTCATGTGAGGAAAAAACATCCTTATCTTTAGAAGTCTCTTAGACAACACCGAAAGAGCTACAAGAAGCATCACTAGTCAAGCAGAAGCTATCCAAATCAATGGCACAAGTGCCAACATTAAGTGGCTCAAGAAAAGCACCAGAAAAATTCAAATCTGATTACAAGGAAGTAAGATTATCTTTTAAAACATCAATCTTATATTGGAAAGCAACACATGAGTCACAAGGCTTGGCACTTATATCATTGTGCGCTTTCTTCAAAGAATAAAGCTTATTCTTCAAGACAATGCCAGATGTGCATGAGATTGAAGATGCATTAATAATGTGCATGGAATGCATAGCATCAACATCATTTAATAAGCTAACACAGTTCTTGCATGAGAGTAAATTATTGTTAAGCAATTTATCATATTTCAAGCACATGCTAGGAGGACTAAGCTTAAGCTCAGCAATTTCAGCCCTAGCCTTCTCTAATTGCGCAAGACAACTGGAAAAGCTCAATTCCATTTTTCATTTTCGGCTCTAACAAGTTCAAATTGTTCTACGCAAGTGGAATGAGCCAATTTTAATTTCTTAATTTCAACAAGCATGCTTGAATAAAAATCATGTTCATTTTAGCCAAAGATCTAAAATTGCCTATTTCTAGCTTAGCATAATCAAGCTCATGATGTAGTGCAACACAAAAATCACAAGCATAGAAGTATTTGATCTAAGCAATTAATTTTTAGATTTCAAGCATGCAAGGGAAGTTCTTAATTTATCATTATTCACATGCAAGAACTCACATTCTACATATGGTAAGTGACATTCCGACCTAGTACAATCAACATCAAATAATCTAGCATTCTTATCATCTAAGTATCTCACATAATCGCTAAGATCAAGCATATTAATCTTGGACAAAATCAAAGTTATATGAGATTTTACTTTATTATTGATGAGTTGAAGCTCGCCCTACTTATCAATATCATCATCATCCTTGGAATTCAAAAGCTTCTTCTCCTTGAGATTTGAACATTCAAAGCTAAAGAATGTACCACAAAGCTCACACTTGTGGTATCTTAAAAATAAAATCACCCTCTAGATGATTTCAATTCTCTTATCACAAAGGACATCATTGGCAAAAACATCCTAGCAAGATGCAAAGAAGAGCTCACAAGTTTTCCTGCAAGTTGCTATGCTCATGATCAGATAAGATCACTCAAGGAGCAAACCTTGCTCTAATACCAATTGTAGGACCGAATATGGCAATAGAGGAGGGTAAATAGTGCCTTCTAATTTTTCCCCAAGAATTCAACACTCCTTCACTCTAATAGTTACAAAGCTATAAAGATTAGAATGAGAAACCAACACTAAACAAGCAAAACAAACATCAGAAATTTTGAGAAAAATCAGGTAAATCAGAAGTACCTTTGTTATAGTTGTGGTACTTCTAAAAATTGAAAGTACCTTTATTATAACTGTGGTACTTTCTTTCCTTAATGAACAGTGAAATCAGCCTAAGTTCAAAAACTAAAATTGATGAAACTTTTGATACGTAAATCCAAAAGACATAAAATTTCGTAGGGATCTTCTCTAGGTTATCAAGAACCTATTCCAACAAACGATAATGAAAATCATGGTCAAAGTAGATACCTTTTTCAGTTCGTTGGAAGGTTGCACCAAAACCAAGCTAAAATCTCAAACAGTGAATACACCTTACTCATGGGTAGATGAGAGTGGAGATGGCTTTAGATATATTTTCATATATCATAGTAAACTAGAATACTGAAGAACCCAACCCAAAAACCCTTGAAACAAGGAATCACGAGATGAAGCCAAAAACAAGGACAATCGGGTTTCTTCATGAACTTGCTATCAAAGTGTTTAGATGATAGGAGATTGATCTCTAGCGGTTATCTCCATCTCAATCACGTTCTTGGCATAGCAAGATCAAGAAGAGAAAAGAGCAGAGATCAAAACCAACTAAAATAAAAGCAAATAAACCAAAATAAGATATAGACAAGGAGATAATAAAGATTGATGTATTGTCACTTGAGGAGGTAGGTTTTACAACCAATCTCTCAAAATTGCAGCGCTCTAAATGTAGAGTACACACACATAAGGCTCCAACCTAAGGAACCATAATCTTCCATGGGAGTGACGAGGAGCAAGCCACCAAAAGGCTTAGCCAACCTACTCAAACCCTTGCCCTTGCCTCTGCTCCCTTTATATAGCTTCACAATCTGAACCAAAATCTAAGGGATCCATCTATTAGGTCAAAACGGGGATAACTCGTTAACCTCACCCAACACCGAGTTTTACTCTCTCACACACGCTTCTTAAAGCGGCTTACAACCATTAACCTATTAGTGAATCAACACTTGATCCACTTCATATTTTTAGCACACACATGACCTGAACCATTTAGGCCAACACCGTGGTTTTGCACACCATCACTTTTCCAATATTAGGCAATTTACCAAAATGCCCCTCTACCGTATTCCATGAAACTTCTTGCTTCCTTTGCCATGAGGCATCGCCCATGCTTCACCATATTCCACGTGGCCCCACCAAACCATCCTCGCTTGCAAACGACCCAAGTCACTTGGCGCACAACATATCTCTTCTCGCACATGACGGCACCCTACTTCCTTGACCGCATAGGACCTCAACTCCTCGTTGAGCCTAGTCCCGGTCCACCTTGCTGTTACCCGTCATGTCCACTACTGGTAGCTCCCGCTCAGATTTCTCGTCATCCCAGTTTGCAACCACCCCACAAGCCTAGGTCATCTTTAGTGTCACC
Source organism: Melocanna baccifera (assembly GCA_036346265.1). Classification (NCBI taxonomy): domain Eukaryota; kingdom Viridiplantae; phylum Streptophyta; class Magnoliopsida; order Poales; family Poaceae; genus Melocanna; species Melocanna baccifera. The sequence goes on from CM070709.1 coordinate 16,158,698, forward strand.
TGGACCGTTCTGGACCTCAATGCCACATTGTGCCTAGTCTCAGATCTCCTATGTCTCACCATGACCTAGCTTCGAAGTTCTACAACCAACAACCATAAGCAAACTGTTACATAGCACCACACGATATATAAAGTCATCAATTGACACAATTAATCCAAACAATGCACAATGCAAAAAGTATGCAACCAAAATACTGATCTTAAATCTAGGGCTAAACAATAAACCCATGTGCACACCAGCAACAATACCTATACCATGACCACATGGTCATCCCAACTCAAAACCCAAAATCTAGTTTTTCTACAAAATCCGATAGTACCATTTGCAACACGCCGATACTACTGCTCTACTGACCGATCTACCGCTCCATGCAAATCCGAGCTAGACCACTCTGGAAAAAACGTATCGCTCACACCTAGTGGTACTACCACCTTGCAATATGACCGCTGCCGTAACGTTGTTACTACCGCTCTGCGGTACTATCATATAAACACCTACGGTACTTTCGATTTTCCTGAAATTTCCAGAAAACAACCCAAACAAAATACGATCTTTATAAAATCACTTAATCACTCCACGAAAATTGCAATGGTTCATCACAACATTAAATAGAACATTCTCACATGATCCTTCAAACTATCAAACTCATTTTACGTGCTTGGTGTTGTAAACATATATATTAGATAGATCATCAAACAATTACAAATGCATAAGTCACTTTATGAGAATATTGGTTCCTTCAAAGCACAAAGTGTATCCATGCAGAGTTCTAAAATGCGAACTCCACTGGGACATGTCTGAGGTGGAGTTCACATACTAGCAATGAGAATGGATACTATCTTAATAATCCCTTAGATCTTGCTTTCCAAAATGAACACAACTTTTATATTTTTTTTTTGTTATCAGCTCTTTCAAATTAATAGGACCACTACATTGATTAATTAGACTCATTACACCTATGAATGCTCTCTAGGAGGAGCTCTGAAAGAGTGAAACCTGAGGACTCTCCTAACGATCGAGATCTGAAGAAATTACTCACAAGAATGGGATTCAAGTGGTCAATAAGCTGGTCATCGGTCAAACAAAGCTAAGCACAAAAAGCATGCCAATTATAGCACTTGACAGTAATTACACCCCAATAATCAAACAACTTTACCACTAGTCACAAACCATAAATTATGAGCTCAAATGACTAAAAGACTACAACTTGGAGAAATGTAGTCAGTAAAATTGCATTAGTAAGTAAAATGTAATAAAAAAATCTAGTGATTGGATGAATGTGATGAAACTAATGGAATCAAAGATGGCCTTTTGAGACCCCAGTGATGGGCTCCAGTGCGGTAGTCCTGTCAGCGGGGACAGCCTAAGGAGGAGACCAGCAACCTTGGAGACCCCGGCAGTGGGCTTTGGTGCGGTAGCCCGGTCGGTGGGGTCGGCCTAAGGATAGGAGTTGCGTAGCCTTGGAGACCTCAGCGGCGGGCTCTGGTGCGATAGCCTCATCGGTGGGGACGGCCTGAGGAGAGGCGGCTGGTGGAACGAGAGAGGTGGGGAATAGGGTTAGGCGGAACGAGACCTCACCTTGCAGAGGAGAGGAAGCTGGCAAATGCTTTTATGCTTACCATGGAGATGCCAACATTGCCAAGCAAGCCACCGAGGAAAACACTAAGTCACCACCATGTCCCCCGAGCAAGCTGCCACCTAACGCTTCGGAGTTCAGCTTATGCGCTTCTTTAGGAAAACCCGAAGGGCCGAAGGGGTCATCCGATGGCACTGGCGGGTAATTCCGCACAACTTCTATGGGCTATAACTTTTCACAAGTGTTGGGGACAAGAATCCACCTCAACCTAGCTTCTCTTGGTTAGTTCATTTTGGAACATGCTCTTCACAAGAAGCAGAATTAGTCAATTTTGAGAAGCTGGTTGTTTGGCATAGCTTCACTAGATTCAACAGACAAGTTGATAGCAGGAGCTCTACCAAACAGGGCCTTAGTATTGCTGTTGGATTGTGATATACTCTGCGAAAGAATGGCGGTTCTCTGTGTAACACACATGGACCATCGATGGTTATGTTTCTTGTGATAAAACATAATGGCCCATAACATGCATGGACCATCAATGGTTCCGTTTCTTGTGATAAAATAGATTGGTTTGTTCCTTTTATCTTATTTCTCCCGAAAAAATAAACGAGACAACTTCTCCATCGCCATTTTGAAACAACTTATTAGGACAACCTTTTAAAAGCGGTTTATCAGCATTCGGTTCATTAGTACAAGCGCACATACTTAGGCAAAAAGACATCAACCGCAACCATAAAGCCATTAGCTGTAGTTGAAAAGAACACACCGATGGCTTGTGCAGATATGGGGGTGCTGGGTGCGTACATGTGACATGATGTTGGAATTGGAAAGTTGGCTTTAACTTTGCTATATACGGTTTACCTTGATCTAGATAGCTCTTTCACATAATATGGTTTGGTGTAATATATGTAGAGTCACTTTGGATAATTTTCATGACTCCTAAATGCTAAAAATGAATAAAATGAGGCATTTCATTTCATTTATGCTCTATCTTTTTCCAAGTATCTTGATAACTCTATTATTAAAGGAGAAGAAAGATTAGTAAAAATACATATCTAAAGCGTGATTTGGAGTTTTTATACAAAATTTTGCTTAGTTGGAGCCTTTGATTTCTTCTCACCATGACCAAGGTCAAATAGAATAATTGTTCTTTCATATAGACCTAGAGTGAGATTCCCGACACATTTGGTGGTTTCGAAGGTTTTGTGAAAAATATGTTTTTTTAGTAGTTTCACTCTATTTCTATCTGAAATGATCATTTTCAGCTTATTGCACTCTTCATTTGACCATTTGGAGCTTTATGTGCAAATTTCTCTCTCCCTTGTCTAAATACAACTCATATTTGCATTATCTGAAATTGCCAATGGATTCATCAAGGGCGAGATTGAAGGACCATGTGAGAATGTCTTAAATATTATTATGATAAATCATTGTCAATTTGGAGAGTTGAAATTTGTAAATGCGATCTTTTGTGAATTTGTCAAATGGTCTCGGGAGCTCTACTGTTAGCTGTCTTTTGTCATGCCGCTGTAATAATCTTCATGTAACAGTAACTAATCTAAGAATGGATGAGCTTTAAAAGCCATGTGTGCAGTTCACTAGTTCAGAGAGGGAGAGGAGAGATTAGCCCTTGCATGCATGGAGTGAGTCATCTGCTACTTGTATGTACTAACCATGTATGGATGAGCTCTATTGAGGCAGTCCCTGTTGGTTTGATTCTGATTGACTAATGGCTTTGCCATGCATGAAAACTGCACCTGTGCATGCATGGAGGATTAAAGAATCATTTTTGGGCATGCAAGCATCTATGAGGTTATAGCTGAGTCACATGAATTTGTCTGATCAGTAGCCAAATCAAATAAGCAAGCTATAGTACTGATCGTGGAACTTAGTTGGCTACTAGACGCAGCGGTTTAACCGCCAGGTAGAGGTGGGACTTAGGTTGTGCTGTGTCGGCACGGTTTAGGTCTATCATGCTTCGGACCGATTCGTGCCGTGCCGGTTCGGTCCAATCATCCCACCGTGCCATGCCGTGCCGGCTCGCCTCACCTTTGGCCAAGCCTAAGCACGGCCCAAAGCTCACCGTGCCGGCGTTCGTGCCGTGCCAGCCTAAACCCAGCCCGAAGTAACTATGCACGACGAAGGCGGCGACGACAATTATGGTGACGTCTGCCATTTTCCTTTCTCTCGTACCCGCCTTATTGAAAATTAATTGAAATTGAATTAGTTGTATAAAAACATGGGGACGCAATGAAATAAATACTTTACAAAAGTGAAATTTTATTGATATTTTAAAATAAAATGTTACTGCCTCGTTAAAAACCTTACGCCCCAGAGTGAGGTTCCCTGAGTAAGGAAAAGAGTACAGTAATAATATATGTACATACTAACTATAACAACATAGTACATAGTAGCTACTCATCAATGTCTAGATCGTTCGTGCGTTCGAGATCAATGTACGCCTGCACAATTTCAGGATCCTCCAGTTGATGCTGTTGCCGCTCTTTAGCTAATTTCCAGTCTTTGGCACATGTGATTGCCTCCACCATCCTAGACATAAGGGATGATCTCCTTTCTTCGATTATTCTTCCTATCATACTGAACGTCGCTTCTGAAGAGACAGTGGACACTGGCACTAGGAGAACATCTCGTGCGAAATGTGACAGCACAGAAAATATCCGCTTATTGTTCTTCCACCACTTTGAAATGCTTGAGTATCTGACCCTTGCATTTGCTTGAAACTATGCTATGTTCACCATTTATATCATTCTGTAGTTGACACTTGAGATGTTGAAGCTATGTGTTGAGTGTTGACTGGCTGCCAATTGCTTATATTTGGCAACTAGTGCTGCAGATATTTTTTGTTTAGCTTGCAACCTAAAGTTTGCATGATTATTCCAGATGATCAGCTTCTCATCCTTCTAAAATGTATTGCAGGAAGAAGGGCATTCTATTTGTTGCTATTGATAAAAAACGCCCACTGTCAGATCAAGGCATTTTTAACGTTGTTCTGCATAAGGTTAGATATATGGAGTATATTTAATACCTTTATGTAATATATGTCTGGAATGTCAAATATTTGCATACTTTATTGTTGTATGAGTTTCTCATAATTTCATTGACAGCAAAATGATATGTTTAAACCACTGTTAAACCTCCTCTCCCACCCCCCCCTCCGTGCCACCTGGGCCCGTCGTGTCACCCGTGCTCCCTGGGCCATGCCGGCCCGAGCACGGCACGATTGGCCGTGACGTGTCGTGCCACCCAACGGGCTGGCTTTTCAGGCCTGGCCCTGCCCATCGTTCATGTCGTGCCGGTACGGCCCGCCACGTGTCGTGCCCGTGCCGTGTTTGGGCCGTGCCAGGCCGACCGGGCCTCGGGCTGGCCAACAATAACCTGGCCCAACTCCCACCTCTACCGCCAGGTGAATTCGGTTGGACTACTTGGTGTCAGTGGTCTGATCGAAATTGGCACTCAATCATACGGGCTGTGCAATGGATGTTCGGCCAGATTTTGAATCTTTGGTGATTGAGTCGCGGAATGCGTTTTGATCATTTTTTAGTGGTTTTATGTTGCATGAGCTATGTTACAGCTAACGTAGGTCAGATTGTGAAGAACCTGTGTCTGAAAATAATTTCTTTGTCTTTGGATATACAGGGTCGTTTGGAGTCAACTACGATTAACGGTAAGGATCGAGGCTAGACATATGGAGGAGTTGAGGACCAAAATGATCGAAAATGACGAGTGAGATGGTGAGCTCAAGTATGGCACGAGAAAGGCGGGAAATGTTGAAGGCGAGTTCGAACGGTAGGATAGCATCATGAGGCTTGGACAATCCAAGTGAGCTGTGGTTCGGTAGAACAGGGATAGGAGAGACTTGACGATGTGTGGTAAGCTAGTGGTGCACCTACATGTAGCAAGCATGCTGATTGCTTGCAAAGGATGGTGATGACCGGGTCAACGAGGGGTATTTTGGTATTTTGGTCAAAACCGCGGTGTGTGGACGACGCATTGGAGATCGGTTTAGGTCAAGGTAGAGCTGGTTTGATCGAGACAGATTGAGGTTAAGTATTTAGCGGATACTAGCTTATGCGCTTTGAAAAGTGTGCATAAGCGAACATGTGTGAGTAAAACCTGTGTGTTGGGTTAACGGATTCCCCTATTGTACTAAATGGTTAGTATCCATTAAGGGGTAGATGCGCCTGGCTAGCCCATCTATAAAAGAGGGTTGGGATTGAAGCATGTGGTTAACCATCTAACCCACCTCCTTGTATTTTGATATTTTAGGGTTAGGGTTTCGAGTACATAGTGTGCTCTCTGTCCTCTAAGGTGGAGTGAATGTAAAATAATCCCTCTCAAGCAAGCAATACATCAATATTTGATGATTTTCATATCTATTTCTTGTTTTGATTGATTTGCATCTGTTTCAGTTGGTTTTGATATCTCTTCTTTCTTCTTCTTGATCTTTATTGTCCCTAAAACGTGATTGAGATGAAGATAACCTCTAGAGATCAATCTCCTATCTTCTAGGCACTTTGAGGGCAAGCTTATGGAGAAACCCAGTTTTGTTTGACTTTGACCTCTTTGGTCCATCTCTTGATCTGGGGTTTTTAGCTTGGCTTCTGTGGTGATCTAACTTGCTGTGACGTATGGGAATATATCTAAACTCTTCTTGGTCATCATCTACTCATGAGCAAGTTGCATTCACTGTTTGGGGTTTTGGCTCGGTTTTGGTGCAACGTTCTAATAAACTGAAAAATATCTAATTTTGGCCATAATTTTCATGGTCGTTGTTAGAATAAGTTCACAATAACCTAGAGAAAATTCATGCAAAATTTTATATCATTTGGATTTATAGATCAAAAGTTCTCTTGATTTCCATGGTACCTTACTGTGAAATTTGCCACGTGTTAATGTCACGTGCTTCTGTGCTCGGAGAGGAGTTAGATTCGCGAAAAAAATTGCTATAGGGGCTAGAAAAATGGTTCGAGAGGGCCAAAATAGTAAAGAATTCCAAATTGACAATGTTGTGGGTGTTCACACTTTTTTATGATAAGCTAGTTTATTTTTTCTATAATCTTTGTAATTTGATCATTTATCGTACGAGTGCTAATGATATATAGTTCTCAAAAATTGACCTGACAGCGAGTCCACCTACATATGCTTGTATTGAAAATGTTTAGTATTTTTTTTTCCTCCTCTTCGCCTTTGCCCGAAGAACAGTCCACATTAGAAGCCTGTGAAGAGGCCATCTAGCCAAACACAGCCGTACAACGATCGTGCATACTCAGCAAAAACATTCTTATAGTAGTTAAAAACATGTAGAGGTTGTATATGATTGAGGCTCTCAATCATCGTATCCAAATGTTTTACCAAAAGTGCCTATAGATTCGCGCTGCTTAGAGTAGGATCTCCTCGGCATTCACAATCGATGAAAAACTTTTCACGCATGGTGAAAGACATAACCAACCATAGCAGCGTGCATGATCAAGCTCTCCAAATCAAACTTGCATGCCTTTCAGAACCATTCTCATGGAATATTCTTAAAAAAATTCTGCCTGAAACTGATGTTCATCAAAAGATGGCCAAAAAGCATTTACATGATTCCATCATTGAAAAGGACTTCGCTGCACTTTTTTTTTTGCCATATAAAATAATTAACCCTTTTCTGGTTGAACGATCCATTGTGAAAGGTCACATCAGCTGATTCCTTTCACATATTTTTGGCAAATAATAAGGTTGTAAGAATTATAGCAGCCAAGAGTATTAGAGAGGCAGAACTGGGCCACATTATGTGATGATGAATTTCTTCTAGGATTATTATGGCCATGTTCATGTTAATCTGATTAATTTGATCCGCAAACCATCCCATCGTGTGGGGGCACCCAATGGAATTTTGGAGAAGACAAAATGTGCCCACACTCTTGGTCCCAAGAACAACTTGCCACATGCAAACCATATGTTACTTTCCAAGATTGCGAGACAAAAATTGATCTTAGGGTGTTGTCAAATGTCAATATCCCATTTTTATACGGCACCGGCTCCCATTTTCAGTAGACAGACAGAAAGAAGTGTCTCATAACAGTATTATCTTTTGTCTGAGACACATGGTACATTATATTCACAATATTGAAAAATTAATGTTATAAATGATATTCCTGGATACTATAAGGCAAGAAATAAAAAAATGATTTTTTTTTTTACCTACATAACACCAATGGATCTAATTAACTGCCTCCTTTGGAGTTCCACACTTGCATTCGAAGGATAAGTCATTTTCAGAAAAGGTAAAATGAGAGGTAAAAAAATTGAATTTTAATACGAAGCTTTGTCCTGAGAAGTCTACAACAAGGCCTTCAAATCTTTTTCAATTCAGTTCGATGATCCAGATCAATTAAAAAATGAACCAATTGCAAGATCAATATGTGCTAGGGGATTGAATGAAACTGAGCCATTAATTTGTTCTTCACAATTGACCAAGGGCAGTCCCAATGCTGTAGTTTCTTACATTAATTAGGCTTACCACATAAGCATTTTGATGACGTGGCATAGTAATTAAAGAGGAAAAATAAGAAAATCGTTTCTTCATGAGGAAACTGTTTCAACGCGTCATCTAAGGCGAGGAAATTAGCGAGAGATGCGTTGCAGCGAATCTGGTTTCTTATTATAGCGTCTTAGAAGAAACAACCAATGCATGTGCAGGAAAGGGGATGAAATGATTAGTCACGATTCGATCTAATCCCACACGAAGAAACGATGGATTGGAGCTGTAGTTTGTATTATAGTGTCTTAGAAGACTAGAAACTAGTTATGGTTTCAAACATTGAGACTGCCCTAAGGGTACTCTCAATGCATCCTACATCAGCAATGTTCATAACATTAATGAGCCTTTTAAGTAGGATTGATGCTAAGGTGGAGAGAGCATTAAAGAAGAGAGACAAAAGTAGTGTCTCATGCAAGATACAAGTTAGACATAAAATCCAACATACAAGAAACAATAAAAACTTGCATTGAAAGGAGATTAATGTCTATATACAATAATTTTTTGCATTGGAAGAAGATTACAGATTTATTATTTGTGTTCACCGGTAGAAACTATGCACTGAAGTTGTAGTGTCTATTATAGTGTCTACATGACATAGAGGTTATAGACATTATTGTGTAATATCTACTACTGGGAATGCCATAAGGCCCTATTTCAAATAGCTTTCTACCTTTTGATTTTTAGAAGCTGGTTTTTGAATAGAGTAGCTTCTCAAGATAGTTTCTATAAGTCACTAGTAGAAATCATTGCAGAAACTACTTTGAACGGAGTGGCTTTTTAACACGAATATCTCTTACTTTCTTAATATCTCTCGCAATTAGCCAAAAATCACATCAATTTTGAACAAAGTCTAACTCATAACACTACTTTCCCACCAGCCCTCTCTACTAGGAAGCTTCCCAGGGCTACAGATTTTCATTTGTGAAAGTGGAGAGGGAGCATTGCACAAAGAGATAAAACTCCTTTGGAAGTTTTGGACCAAAGTTCTCTGCCCCTTGCACGATGAAAAGATTCTTTCTCCTTTGTAAATTTAAACTATTATTTGTACGAAAAAGCAAAATCTTATATAAAAAATGGGAGGATCGATGACACCAAAGATACTTGTTTTGTACTCGCATTTCACTGGCTCAACTTTCAAGATAATGGATTTCTTTTCCCAGTTGAGGGAACCGGGACTCTTCATTTCAGTTTTTAAGAGCTTATTTTTAACTTTTTTAAAATAATTAATTTTTTTAAATAGAGTATTTTTTAAAGCGATATCTGTAAATTTATTATAATACATAATATAGCAACTTCATTTAACCGCAAGTGAGTTTCTCTTATTTTGTACTTAGCACTTACAAACAGCTAAAAACTATAAACTATAGACATAAGCTATAAACTAAAATAAAAAAGAACATGCCCATCAACTTGAGGCAATCAACACATGCATGATCATCAAGTTCCAAAAAAACACATGCATGGATCAGCCCAATTTAGGGCCTGTTTGTTTTAGCTTCTGGCAGCTGCAGTTACTCCTAGAATTTGCAGCTACCCCAAACAGTTCAGATTTTCATCCAGATTTTAAGTAGCCAGAAGCTACAGAATCCAGAAAATGAACTAGTAGCCAGAAGCTGGGGTTATTCAGCTTCTCCAGATTCTGACTAACTAGATACTCACCAGCTGCTTCTCAGAATCTACAGCTGAAACAAACAGGCTCTTAACTAGATCTGAACATTACACTGATGCATTACACTGTTGTTTATTCCAAGAATGGATCTAAAAGAAATGCTGATCACAAGTGCCAAATGTAATGTTCTAAAAATAATCTTTTTGAGAACATGTTTATAATTAGAGGAAAGGGAATACATAAAAACGGATGTTCTTAACACCTTTGAATGGTGTAATTCCAAGATACACATAATCATCTGGCCCAAAGCTCAACTCTCGACGATGAGCATCCGCATACCTTTTGTCAAGCCTGGGTTACTGAAGAGGATATCAAAGAAGGTTCAGTGAGGATGAAGAAATATTCATAGAAATATCCCATTCCATACTTGAAGGTGGTTAGTATGTTTGACTACTGGATATTATTGCTCGAATATAACTTAATGACTTCTTTATTATTTTATAATTATTAAGGAGTTCCATGAGTTAGGGGAGACCCATGGATAGATATGAGGCCTACACGCAATAGGTATAATTTTAATTAACCGTATTAGTCCTCATATTTCACATTTCTAGAAAGTTCATGACGTATATTATTTGATGTTTAATTGCTAATTAATAAAATGATTAATCCAATAATTAACTAAGGTGTGGGATTATTTATTTTATCAATTGCCATTTAACGGTTAACTTTAGTTAGGCCACTATTTACTAACAAACTGTGGTTGATAATTAATCCTAGGGGTTTACATGCGTTTGGACGAATTGAAATCCTTATCATAGTTTGGGTACTTCTAGCAAGAATTCAAATCCTTATCATAGTCTAGGTACTTCTAGACTTCAGATTGCGGCCTACTGATATGGTTGAGGTCATTTCAATTAAAGTCTAATTGATTGACCTTATTACCATGTAGTTTATCAATTTATACTTTAGCTAAATTATATTTAATGACCAATGATGTAGGGGTTATTGATTATATTTTAATAGACGTACAAAGTTACATTTTAACATGATCTTTAATTAAAATGCTCTATGACTTAAATGTTGTTGATATTCAAATTATACTTAGTCGTAATCTAGCACAGTTTCACTTTTAATTAAAATCCATTTATGTGTGGCCAAGCTTGTTGTATACTATTATATTTCAATATCATTTTTAATTAAATATGTAATTAAAATTTTATTTCTAGTGGCATGCTAATGACAAAGATTATATTTTAACATGACCTTCAACTCTCATATGAGTTTCTAAAACAAATTTTGATGGCATCATAATTATCCTCTAATTTTGTCAAGCTATTCTTCAGTGAAAATCTTAATTAACATGGATACTTCAAGTTAAATAATTTAATTATTATTTTCATTTATAGAAAATTATATTTTAATATCATACTTAATTTAAATGTGTATTTTAACTTGAGTCACAATAACATGTCAGCTAAGTACCTTAATTTTAACTTAATTATCTTTTTAAATGGGGCCCTTATGTTTTTTGGACATTTACACAAAGTTATATATTAATAATGTCTTTAATTAGCATTAGTATTTGATATACATATTTATGGCATACTAATTATTCTTAATTATTTTGCTAAGCCTTGTTAGTATGCAACTAATTCAAGATTAAATTTTCAATTATATTTAAGTTACATAATACCTTATTCCATTTCCATAATGTAATTTTATCCTATTTTATTTAAATTATATTTCATTATATTTTTATTTGAATTTCCTCCCATCCTTTTAGATTTCCCTGTGTTATTTTCTAATTGAAAATGAAATAGACATTATCACGTGGGCCATGAATAGTTCCAAGACCTACATGTCATACGCCCTTGCAGAGAGAAACAAAGGCATAAATAGAGAGAGGGAAAGAGGAGCAGAGTTGAGGCAAGGAAGACACGGTGCATGACCAAGGCGAGTTCACCAGCGACAAGTTAAGCGTGGCAGGGCAGCGACGACCAAAAAAATGGAACACTAGAGGGAAGACGAAGCTAGGGGAGGTGACGGCACGGTTGGACATGCACCATGGCGAGCTGGTGGCAGCACAGGGCGGCCGACATAGGGAGAGAGACGGAACGGCGGTATCATGGTAGGAGAAGGAGAAAAAGGAGGGGAGCACGAGCATCTAAGGGGAGTATAGAACTCACCGAGCCATGAAGTGGCGGCGGGGGCATGACTAGGAAGTCTGGTAATGGGACCTTGGGGCGGCCCAGGGATCTCCACGGCGTTGGCAAGCTAGGGCAAGGGGAAGCTCGGAATGAGGAGGGGCAAAGCTATAGGGAGTTGAGGGGATTTTCTAGTGCAAGGGAATCAAAGAGAGACTCACTAGAGCATGAGTGGCGATGGAAGTAGCGATTCTGGCCGTAAGAGAGGAAGAAGATGACACAGTGAGCTCCAGTAAAGGATAGCTAAGATTGAGAGAGGGAAAACTCAATTGAATGAGTGGAACATGTCGTGACACGGTTGGATCGGGGGAGGGTCATTCCAGGATGGTTGGGATGGTGAGGGGAGGTAGTGGCCAGTGTGCAGGCACGTCACATGAAGAGGCAAGGCGAGCTCTAGGAAGGCTTTTATAGTTGTGTGGGGTGGTGGTAGCACTGTGGCCGGTGACCGAGCGCTAGTGCATGGCATGGGTGCAGTCGTGGTGAGGAGGCGGTGATGCGACGGGCTGGCATAGGGCATAGGCATAGTAGGCATGATGTGGGTGCAATCAAAGAATGTGGGCACAAGTGGTGAGCATGGTAGTCAAACATTGTGGCGGGGTGCAGTGCAGTTGGCGGGCATGCACGACGCGTGTGCGTTGGGAGAGTGGCACTATGTCGGGCGCAGTCAGGCAAGCATTCGTCTGGCATGGCACGGTCGTTTGGGAATGCAGGTGCGATTAGGCTTGTAGGTATGTGCAGCACACGGCGAGTGTAGCGCAATTGTTGGCACATCATGACATGGTGGGCATGGTGCGCAACATGGCAGTTGTGGCGAGCACGCCTAGGTGCGGAGGTATGGGTGCAACATGCGCTCAGCAAAGTGTATGGGTGCAACATGCGCTCAGCGAAGTGCTGGTGCTGTGGCTGTGCCAAAAGTAGGGGAACAAAGAGAAAGAAAGGAAGGAAAGAGGAAAAGGAAATGGGCTAGCCTATTTGGGTTTTCCAAAATTTTGAATTTCCAAAATTTTGGAAGGAAAGAGAAAGAAAGGAAGGAAACAGGAAATGTTCTGTTTTGTTTTCAAATTTGAATTTTCTCTTGTCAACATTTTGAAGGGTCCATCACTTTCATTCTTTTATTTTATTTTCTTTTCAATTTTTAGTTCAAAATTTACTTCATGTGATTTTCACATTAATTCAGGTTTCATTTTAATGAACTAAAATTTCAATTTCAAATTTAGCTTCATTTCAAAGCACCTTGAATTTCAACTTCTATTTTAAATTATTTTCACTACAAATTCTCCCACGTTACTTTATGGGCCATCTTTTTATAGTCAACTTATTATCCTAATTTGTTTTGTTAATTGTATATCTTTTCTTGAATTAATTTGAATAACTCAATTTCCAAAAAAATCCAAATAAAATTTCAGAAGAAATTTGAATGTCAATCAAGAGGCACTAAAGTTTCAAAAATTTCACATTTTTGGACATCCAATTTTTGGGATGTTACATTTCTTGAGCTACCCTAAGTGTGTATTGAGTAAAGTAATTTTTCTTTGCAAGGCATAAGTAAAGTTGGCTTAGTATAAATAAGGTGTATCTAGTGTGAACTTCCCGAGAACTAAGCACAGAAGTATTAAAAAATTCTCAAAATATTTTTGCGGGTATTAGGGTGGATATTACTTGACCTTGAAAATTTTCATGATCAAAATTGATTATATTATGAGAAAAAAGACAATGTTAAGTGTGAGTATTAACTTGTCTTTTTTCCTCCAAAATGCAATTGACATGTGGGTCTTGAGGCCACATATCAGTAACATATAGGATGGCAACTCCTCAAATGAACCTCTTTATTACAGTGGCAAATCCTCAATTATTTCAATTTTGTCGGGTGATGCTTATACGGTTAGTTCTCACGAGGTTCTCACTGAGAAGTTGGTTCTCGCTTGACACATACAGTGAGCTAATAAAATCAACTTTCTCCCATCCACCCATACATTTTCACAGAAAGCTACCTAATAAGCATTTACACAAAGCTAAGCCCACCTGAACATAGCCTTAGTTATACTATGTGTTAGGGGAGTGACCCCCACCTTAGCCCAACCACCCCACAATACGAAGGCCCAAACATGTATGTGGCTAAAAAGGCAGGTGTTCGTAAAGGCCCCAAGGGGGACATTTGTGTAAACATCCTCCTTATAGATATAAATATGGCCCATAAGGCACCACGAGGGGGAAGAGGACAACGTTACAGGAATATACACTTGTCAAATTTGATACAGGATATCTATTCTACACTTCTCCCCTCTCTTAAGTTCTAGGCTCTAGGTAACCATAGCAGTTGGTGCCATTCGTGGGGAGCGGCATAGAGGCTATGAACCAAAAATCAGGCAGTCGGCACTAACGAGCCACCAGAGCCAAATGGCACCAAAGAGGAAGGTGACGGTGGCTCCAAAACAAAGAAGGGTGATCGCAAGCATGGGGACCATGGAGCAGGTGGTTCAGGGTGCCCTACCTCTGTGGTAGCAACACGCTGGGACGGTCGTGCTTGGCACCATGGTCGATGGCAAAGAGGGCCCTCTAGCAATGACACAGACTACAGAGTAGATGGCGCCCCAAGTTAACGACCCTACTTCAGCAGCCCTCGCACCGCTGTTGCCATTGCGATGGCCTCCACCAGCACCAACGCCCCCTTGCTAGCCATGCGCCACGAGCAAGAGAAGCTTTGGTGTTGGCGCCAAGTGCTAGAGGCGGTAAGCTAGAGTTAGTCTTTGGTATGCTATTGCAAGAGCTAGCAGTGTTGCAAAGGGCCATGCAGGAGCCACATGAGTCATGGAGCTACCTGCCATCGTCGCTATGCAGGCGGTTGTAGAGAAGACAAGGAGCCTAGATGCCACCTCTGGCGCTCGCAGCACCCCTCAGCAAGTGGACTCCGAGTCCCTACTTAGTGTAGATCACCAGTGGTGTGCCTAGCTAGTGGACTTTAAGATGCCCATGGTACAAACCTACAAAGGCGACACCGATCCATGCGAGTTGTTGTGCATCTACGAGATGGCCATCGAAGCCATATGAGGAGATGACTCAACGAAGGCCAAGGGGTTGCCACTCTCCCTACAGGGGGTCACACTATCCTAGTTCTTCACGATCGCCCTCAGCTCCATTTACATGTAAGGGTAGGTCCATGATCTCATACACAATAACTTCCAAGGTAATTACACAAAGCAGGATAATGCCGACGATCTCTTCACGATAAAGCAAGCCCCTAGAGAGAAGCTATGAGTGTACTTCAAGCGTTTCATGAAAGTTAGATGTTAGGTTAAAGACATCAACGCCACCATCCAAGGCCTCCGAAAGGGGCCTCTCACGGAGTACAACATCTAGAGGCTAATAAAGACGGTAGCCAAACTCTTCAACAAAATGAAAGAGTACACGAGGGCTGAGAAGGACTCAGTGAGGCGCAAGGTTGATGTCATGGGGCCTAGTGTGAAGGGTTGGGCTAACCTTTACCCAGAGAAAGGGTGTGACCCATAAACAAGAAAAGGGGCCATGAGGCTTGTATGTGTTCGGAATCGAAAGGCGAAGAGGTGAGCCCTCCACCCTCGGTGGTCAAGGCTACAATAGAGGAAGGGGCCATAGTCATGGGAAGGGACAAGGCTAAGAGAACGGATGTCCACAAGGGTCATGGTGTGAGGTGCACGGCAAGGGGGAATACAACGCACACAAGTGCCCCACCATAGTAGCACTCCATGAGAGCACAACCAGGCATCATAGTTAGGATGCAAGGACACCAATGGTAGCACACAAAAAGTAGCCTCCGAAGATACCACTCCATGAGCCCAAGCAAGCTATCGATCAAAGCCACTAAGGTCGAACACCAACGGGTGATCATTCCTCGAGTTCCCATGTCACTGATAGATAAGACCAATTGGTTTTTAATTTGGATTTTGATTTATTTTCCAACTAGAAAAGGCTTTAGAGTATGATAGGTGGGGACCTTGGCTATTAATTTTATCTTGAATTATTTTCTTTAAGGAAAAGAGGTAAGACATTGATAGGTGGCCTTGGTTTAAAGTCAGGCCAACATGTCAACGACTCAATGTTTTAAACTGGAGTTAATTAACTTCCTAATGACGGCGAGGTGGTCCTAGGCATGGCCGGCGGTAAGCCATAGCTGTGGTGCAATAGTGCATAGTGACATCGAGGCTCGATCTCTATGGAACCATGGCTTTGGTTGTGAGGAATGGAATTAAAAGGCTCATAGAGCATCTAGGGGTCACAGGGAGCTCACCAGAGCGGTCAGCAGAGCTTATGGATGGTCGAGGTGGGCTGGTGTCATTGACTAAAAGCAATGACGAACTGGGGTGGCTGATAACCTAATTGGACCACATAGATGGTGAGAGGGCATTGGCGGTGCTCTGAATGAAAGGAATTGAACTGAATAGTGGCTCTAACGAGCTACAGAGGAGGAGAGAGCAATTGCTAGGAGGGGGATGTTGGAACCGGGTTTACTCCCCGGGCCACAGATCTAAATGGGCTGAACACAACTAAGCTCACGGAGACGGAGCAACCTCATAAGTGATATTGGGCCTTCTCCCCCCAAAAGACTAGTCTTATGGGTGGAGATCCCCTCACACTTATTAGTTGTGCTTGTTTCCCTCCCACAATCCATATGGGACTATTATTTTCCTAACAATCTCCCCCTCACATATGGATTATGCACACCGCACTTCTGGGAAACTCCCCCTCCATATGGATTCGTGCACACCGCACCCTGGGAGATGTTAGGTCTCTGGCTCTGATACCAATTGTTGGAACCGGCGACCACCTTGGTCCCACCGGATCCATTCCTCGGTCTCTTCTTTCTTAAATGGACTTGCGCTCTCTGCGTATTGAGCCCACGGGCTGCCCACTAGCAAGTCCTCTAAGCAACAACCTTATAAGTAGTATTGGACTTTCTCCACCTGAAAGACTAGTCTAATGGGTGGGGGCTCCCTCACACTTATAAGCTGTGATTTCTCCTCTACCACAATCAATGTGGGATTATTCCTAACAATCTCCCCTCACACATTGGTTGATACATCTGCAACCCTAAGGTCTAAGGAGATGTTAGGCGCCTGGGCTTTGATACCAAATGTTGGAATCGGGTTTACTCCCCGGGCCACAGGTCTAAATTGGCGAAACACAACTAAGCCCACGGAGACGGAGCAACAATCTTATAAGTGGTATTGGGCCTTCTCCTCCCAAAAGACTAGTCCAAAGGGTGAGGGCTCCCTCACACTTATAAGCTGTGCTTTCTCCTCTCCCACAACCAATGTGGGATTATTCCTAATAATTTCCCCCTCACACATTGGTTGGACACATCTGCAACCCTGAGGTCCAAGGAGATGTTAGGCGCCTGGGCTCTGATACCAATTGTTGGAACCGGGTTTACTCCACGGGCCATAGGTCCAAATAGGCTAAACACAACTAAGCCCGCGGAGACGGAGTAACAACCTTATAAGTGGTATTGGGCGAGACGGAGCAACAACCTTATAAGTGGTATTGGGCCTTCTCCTCCCAAAAGACTAGTCTAATGGGTGGGAGCTCCCTCACACTTATAAACTGTGTTTGTTTTCCTTCTATAATTCATATGAGACTATTATTTTTCAAACAGGGGACGAAAAGGAGAGGGAAGGAAAGCAATTGGGGTGCTTGGTGCGGCTTTTATAGCCAGCGAGGTGATGGAGCGGAATGGGCGGTGCTTAGCGTGACAAAGAGGATGACGCAGCGGAGCAATGGTCGTTGGTGTCCATCTCAGCATGGGCACAGGGGTCATGATGGGATGGTGCACATGTGACAATGCAGAAGGATCAGTCATACAATGACAGCGTCAATAGCGCTCTCTCCATGCGGTCATCGTCGTGGTGGTCCATGCGATGCGACAGCATGCCAGCGTCATGGCGGTGCAGCGGCTACATCACAGAGTGAGTAATGGCAGTAATTCAAACGTGATGGCAGTAATTCAAACGTGACGGCCAGGATGTGGTCTAGACACGCGCGTGAAGGCGGCAACGATTTGGTCAAATGTTGCAGCGGCATTGTCATGGCGTGGCCAGCACCGGTGCGAACAAGACACAGGCGTACAGGGTGTAGCAAGGTCGGCAAGGCACACACGCGTGCAAGGGAGCTGGCGCTCAGGCTCAGCACAGCCAGGGCACGGCCAGAGGCCTAATTGGCTGGGCCCAAGGCTATTTTCACCTTTTCATTTTATTTTTTGATTTTAATTTTACATTTACATTTGACTTTCAATTTGGTTTGGAATCAAAATGAATTCAAATTTAGATTTGGGACAAGGATTCATTATGCATTTAGATCCTAATTTTTCCAAGGCACAAATTGTGGCTTCTATTTTAGAAATTGAATATGAATTCCCAAATTTTGAATTGAACTCATATTAGAGTTTTATTTGGGCTTGATTTCAAAAATGGCTTAAAATTTAGAAATTTAAACTAATGGACCTTTGATTTTAATTCTTCTTTTCTTCCCTATTTCTTTCTTTTAGATTTTAGCTCATGACTTATTTTAATGAAATATTCTTTGAATTGAATTCCAAGTTTTCCTCTGGTGTATTTAAATAAGTTTTGCTATAAATTCTCATGTGCCACAATCCGGATCATCTTTTCATATTCGAATTTTAATTCAATTTGGTCTTATTAATTGTATATTCTTTTCTCAAGTTAATGTTGATGAATTAATTTCCAAAGAAACTTCAATCAATAAACTAGGAAAACCAAATGTCAACAAGATGCAAGCAAAAAAATTTAAATTTTACACAATTTTAAATATCCTGATTTTTTAGATGTTACAGGTAGCGGACCGCCATCCTAGGGCACCTCGCTGCTAGACTATCAAGGGTGATAGCGACAACAAACACAATGGAGATAGGCACATGAAGTCCTAGGAGCTCAAGGAAGGACTCAAACCTGCAACAACACCGCTAGGCACGTGAACAAGGGTTTGGTTGTCCTCGGGCTGCACAGGGCCTGGTGGCACGAAGTTTGCTCCCTCACCACATAGACTTTGGGGGCCACCACCTCCGATCTCAAGCTCTCCTCCATGACATCGAGGGCCACACAGTACCCCTTGATGGGAGTGGTTGGCAGAAAGCTGAACCAAGCCCGCTTCACCAGACAAACAGGTAAAGTCTTGGTGGTTAGGTCCTCCACCGACATGAGAGACCATAGGGGCATAGGGGGACTCTTCCTTCCCTTTAGCCTCCACATTACCTCCGAGGTCAACCCCCGAGCCACCCGCCTTGCTATCGTCACTCGCACTTTACTCGATATCCTCGTCCCCCTCCATGTCCTGGTCCATTTCCTCCTCCCCGTCCATGCTAGCTTCCTCCGTGGCCAGCTCCGTGCCAAGAGGAGCAGGGGTGCCAATGAGAGCGAGATGGCATCATGGGGGTGGGTGAGTCTTCGCAAACCCTGGTGTACTCAGTATCGCTAGCCCACAAACCGTTGTTGTGGCCAGCGCTAGCTGAAGAAACAAGACATGTGGGGACCGAAAGCCCTAGTACCTCGCAGACACGATTTATGTGAGGGCCATCATTAGTGGCGTTGGCATGAAGTCTATGCTCCTTGGGAATATATGGGCCTAGGAACACGGATGCAACCCTCACGACCTCCTCTAGCGATGCCACTGAAAGAGAAATAAAAGAAGCAAAATCAGGAGGATCAATCATGGACAACCAGGTGAAGCTAGGTTCATGCCTTACTAGGGTCGGTAGGTCTCCCAAGCTAGGTTATGGAGCCTCGGATCCTATCATTGTTGTGGGGGTATTCATCATCCAATTCCAAGGCAGCGGGGCCACGTGAAGCATGCAAAACTCCTCGATAAGGTCCCACATGTTCATCCACCATGCCAGCACACGAAACCTATTCACGCGGGCTTTATCGTCCCAGTCAAGCTTGACGCACAGTGATGGAATGAAGTCCATGCTTTGCCCAATCCAATGAAGGTAGTTGTCCAGTTTGATGTTATGCTAAAACCACTACTACACCCAGTTGGACTCCCACTTTGTGTGGGTAGAGTTTGAGGGAAAGTCTTTTGAGTAGCCCAACTAAACCTGGAAGTTGATGAGGACATCACTTCTACTGATATAAACACTCCTCTTACTGCTTCCATGAATGATGGGTAAGGTCCAATTACTCGGGTACGTGCTCGTCAACTCAACTATCAGGTAAACTCGTTTTTAGGAGTCAATAATATTTTTGTTGAGAATTCGATACTTCCTGAGACTTGTAATTTTCTTGTTCTTAGGAACCATGGAGAAGAACCACACGAGCTCAAGTGTAGAAGTGGAACTGTCAAGCACAATCCAACTCATATTCGCGAGTTCGACTCAGATTTGGTCTACTTGACAACGCTTACTTCAAACGGCCATAACTTTTAATCCAGAAGGTTTCTCGGGGCCCGTGAGTACTCGTTGGAAATATTTTGGAGTCTACTTTCAGATGAATCTAGTCTCACCTCTAAATTCCATCCGAGCCGATCAGAAACTGCAAAACAAGTTACGCCACCTTTTCAGTCCGAGTCAAAGTGGATCTTG
Source organism: Melocanna baccifera (assembly GCA_036346265.1). Taxonomy (NCBI): domain Eukaryota; kingdom Viridiplantae; phylum Streptophyta; class Magnoliopsida; order Poales; family Poaceae; genus Melocanna; species Melocanna baccifera. The sequence continues at coordinate 16,179,200 of CM070709.1, forward strand.
GGCCTTGTAATCGAGTCATGTTCGGCTTCCAAGTGTGTTGGCCGACCCTCAATAGTACCATACCCCCTTTTATTAGTTAAGTGCGGTATCCCCCTCCCCTATTTAAGGAGGTCACACCCCTTTAGTTTTCCTCGGATTTTTCTTAAGAGATTGTTCTGCTTAGCAGTCTCACCGTACGTCCGGTTGAGGAACCCCAATTTGTGAACTGAATCTTTATTCGCAATATAATTTCAGATTGCATCTTTGACTCTCTTGCTTGTGTTCTCGATTCGCTTGCAGGAGATAGCCTTCTTGACGAGGTCAACCGTGTTCGGCACGGTTGATAACTATCGGAACAGTGGTGTAGTGATTGCGAGGGGATTGATCTATTTTAGTCGAAGCCTTTGGATCATCAACGTCGTGTTCTCCATAATCGACTTATCGATACCTCTCGAAAGATCGGGCCATCGTCATATTAGAAGTTGACACTCGTCGGGTTGGAGAATTGTCTATTGCCTAGTCACTTCATTTGACATCAGCCATCATATACAGACACGAATAATGTCTCACTCAACACTATAGTATTCGACCATATGGCCCATGAGAACACCATAAGCCACGCGATGGCGTTTGTGGTCAACTACGCTAGCTCCAAGTTGTATGGCTAGAGAATGTCGGCTAGGGGTGCAAATGGGTTGGGTTAATCCCGACTGATCCAGTGTTGAATCCGGTCGGTACCAGATTCGGGAAGGGAATTTGGTATCTGATCAGATTCGGATTCAGTACCAGATAGTTCATGTCGGATTCGATAATAAAATCGGGAGAGCTGCTATCCGACCGAATAGTGTTGGTATCTAGATATCAGATAATTATCCGATCCGGATCCGGATATCAGATAATTATTCGGTCAGATATTCGGATAACAGTTATTTTTCATGGAGGCACTCATGTCAAATATTATTTAGTGTAACAGTTACTTTGCATATGTTTTCTTTCCTACAATGTGCTTGTGGAAGGCTGATGGCATTGTAGTTTCTCATGTTTCATTTACCGATATGGTAAATGCTTTTTTAATGATATTATCGTATTTACTATGAGTTCACGATGAGGAAGCTATATGCTAACTTCAATACTTTATTGGAGGAAATCTAGGAACAGTGAGAAATTTGTCACAAGGGAAAATTCCTAATGCACCCTTTTAATCACCCTACTTTTTTTTAATAATGCATCATCTAATAATTTGGTCCATTAATTGTTATGTTGAATTTGTGCTGTGTTAGACTGTTGGTTAATGAATTATATATCGATTTATTATTTATATTGAATTTGTATTATGCCGAGAACTTATGTTGAATGTATCATTTTGTATGAGTGTGCTATCTGTTTATATTATCCGTTGTCTGATTCGAATCCATTAAGTATCCGCCCCGGTGTTACCGTTTTCGAAAATCTGCATATTCCGAATTCGTATTTGTATCCGGGCTGATCGTATTCGATACCAAATCTGAGATAAAATATGGGTTAGGATATGATATAAGCAATGTCCGTCTGAATCTGACCCGATTGCACCCCTAATGTCGGCCACGAATTGAGCACACAGAATACAAAAACCGACGTTGAAGTATGTAGCAAAGACAAGAGTCTCGCCATCCTTTGGCAGGGGTACCACCTCGTCCATGTCCAGACGATGTACCAGCTGTCGATCAAAGACCTTGCCATCTCAAACAAGCATGTCCAAGAATTAGTTCATCACCAACAAGTGACCAAGCATATTTACAATGAGCCAACACACTCTGCCACACTCCAGTGCTTCCTAGCATTTACCTTGGACCATGCATCCCAGGGTGACCCACCATCGTGCACCCCGCTAGCATTGCTTGACGAGGCGGTAGCCACATCCGCCCTACCGTCCTTCATCGACCCACCATCGTCGGGACTTCTCATAACACAGAGAGGCCAGAGCAGTTGTCATGGCTCACACAAGGCACACGTTGTCCTCCTCATGTCATAATGGCGATGGCAATCATACTTGGTCGGTGTGGAGGCCAATGGGGAGCAGACGAGTAGGATCACCAAAGAATAAGGGTGTTGGCAAAAAGCATAAGTTAAGACCTAAGTCACGGCGGTGAGTGAGGAAAGTGTGACTAAAAATGTAGAAGACGATATGGTGGGGGCACTATAAAAATGGGGGCAGCCCGTATGCCTTTACATCAGTGGGACAAGTGCGCCTTTTTACGAGACGTGTGTGCCCCCATACCTCATGTAACTACCCACGTCCCTACCAGTAGATCATGGCCATGTGCCTGAAATCAATAGTCTATAATTAGGGCTGTGCTTTTTCAACCGAACCGAAAAAATCGGATCAAAAAAATCAAACCGAACGGTCAACTCGGTTTGACCGGTTTTCGGTATTCGGTTCGGTTTTCAATTTTTGGGTTTTTTCTGGGTTCGGTTTTTTCGGGAAAAACTGGCTAAAAACCGAATAAACCAAAAATACCGAAAATAATCAAATATTATACCGTCAGTGAGTTTTGAACCCATGACCACAGGTTTGAAAGCCCCCATGCCAACTATACCTACTAAGCTAGGCTAGCTATGTTGTTTAACTCAATGTATATATTACATATGTACATAAAAGCTCTGGTTTTCTGTACTTCAAGTATATGTATTATCGTCTACTCGTTTCGCTAGTCGCTGTATCGTTAGCAATTCGCGTTAACTTTGGTAAATATGGTATTTATCGATACCGCACCGAAATAAATTAGTATTTACCAAAACCGAACCGTACTTCTAAAAATACCGTATATAACCGAACTACTAACACCGTATTTACTATATATACCGAACCAATTAAACCGAAAAAACCGAACGCACAGCTCTATCTAGAGCTATAACCGAGGCCGATGCTTCTTGGTTCAACAAATGAGACTAACACGTTATCCCAAGTGGTGACGTACAATGGCATGAGCGAACAACGTGAATAGGCTCGAGGTCTTTCAGGACAAAGCCTGTGAGTCAGATCAATGATCCAAGCAACAACACCCGCCCCTCGCCTCAAAGCCATGGAGACAAAGGCTACGCTCTGATCAAAGCCCCAGAGTGAAGTGCGCCCATCACCTCAGCTGCATGAAGGGTGAAGGCTGTGCGATAAACAAGCAACTAACAACAGAGCCTGCCGGTCCGCCCGACAGCACGAGGGACGAAGCATGCGTTGATCGAGCTTTGAGTGCGCAAAGCCTAGCTGGTCCACCCAACAGCATAGGGGACGAAGGGCGCATGACCCCTAAAGTCCAAGAGAGAAGCACACCAATCGCCTTGACCACATGCTAGATGAAAGCAGTTTGCCAACCTGACAGTCCATGATGGAGATCACCGATCCTCCTAACGGTACGAGGGACAACTGGTGTGCACCGATGGAAGGCCAAAAGCAAAGCCTGCCCGCCGTCTCGATGAACTGCGGTGTCAAGGCTCCACGCCAACCCAACATTTAGGGTTGGAACCAACCCAGTGGGTGCGATAGATTCAGGATGAAGCATGCTAACCAGACCATAGACTATCTGACGGATTGCAATGGTGGGCTAAAGAGACAGAGGGGGCTAAAGCATAGAGGGGGCTAAAGCATGAAGTACATGATTTTAGCCTATCAGTCGCGAAACACTTGCCCACAAGAGACTAAATGGCCCTAGCCTTGGTCCAACTGGCCCACCATACGCAGGCCCAAACATGTTTGTGGCCAAAAGGCAGGCCCATGTTGGGCATGCCAAGAAAGAGATCTGTATATCCCTATTAGTAAAGGCCTCAAGGAGGGTATTTGTGTAAACATTCCCTCCCCCCATAGCTACAAATATGGCCTATAGGGCACCACAAGTGGGAAAAGGACATCATTAGAAGGAATACATGCTTGTCAGATTTGATACAGGATATTTATTCTACACATCCTCCCTCTCTTGAGTTATAGGCTTTGTGTACCCCACTTGGGCCCCCGAAACCCCCTTTCTTACATTTGGTATGTAACTGCAACCTATGCTCGATCAGCTCTACCTAGAAAATAAGAAAATTTATGTTGATTAACATTTAACAAAGGTATTTTGGAAACCCTAGCTACCCGCCACAACTCCATCAATCCGCTGTCAGCCCCTTTCCCCACTTCTTCGGTATTCTCATCGGTGTTGAGTTAGTGGGGGACCGATTAAATTTTAGAAGTAATTTTAGATTTCTTTAATTTCTTCTCTTTTATTTCCTAGATAAATGTATTCTAGTTTTGTTCTTCTACGGTGAATTCTTAGTGGTTTTTCTTTACCCAAGATGGGTTTTATCGGACTGACTCATCTGAACAACGATGAGGATGCCTATACTAGATATCAGCACGAAGTTGAGTTGTATATAAATAAATCCCCTCCGATTTTCTTTCAACGAACAACACTGTTACCTAGGCATAGCTCCTACACATAATGGATATCATCAACATTCTACTTCCCGTTGTCATGATTATTAGCAATTATACATTGTTGCAAGGTACGGAGTCTACGATGAGAAGATAAAGAAGTTCAACACGTACCTCGACTCAAGGACTTGACGGTAACATGTTGTTCATCTAGAATCTTCAATATAAAAGTCATGTACTCATGTACATTACCTAAGTTGTTAATATAAGTTTGAGGGTTTTTCTCAAAAAGAAAACAAAGATAATTTGCATAAATATGAAGGAAAGAGTTTCATTAATTATTTTACAATAGCATGTGATCGATTAATTGCACCAATCCACCATATATGCGTAGCTGTGGAACTATCTAGGGATATGTCACTTTAGCTTTGCCCATCATTAGCCTAATTATTCCATCATCACATGTAGTTGTACGCGTAGGTCATGGGCGCAACAAATCCTTTTCATTTTTTATGCCATCTTTTGAATAAAAGGTGTTGTAGTTAGATATTCTTCATAATTTAATCGTGGAACAGCAAGCATTCTATCTTCAATGATGGTCATCTCCTCATCTTTCTTCTCCAATGGTGCGAACTATGTCGCGTTCAACTCCTAAACTTCATTGTCAACCTACACACCATGAGAAACACAACTACAAATAGAGACTAAGTTGTTAATTTTAGGAATAACCTGACATTTGCAATCGTATACTTCTTTCATTTCTTTTTATGTATTTCTCTCACTCTCAATTCAGATGCACTCAACCTCACATATGGTATAATCACATAGCTTATTATTTTTAGCACTCTCATTTTATTTGGCTATGTAGCTCTCATCCTCACATGGGTATTAACGTTTCTCATCCTTCAAAGACCGTGATTCAATAATGGTGCATTCACCATGATCTACGACCTCCTCATGTACTGCGGGTGGCAAGGGGAAATATTATTCAACACCTCAGTTGAAGGAAAAGTTCCATGCTCGATTTTCTCCTTGCTCGCTTTGTTATGCTCTTTCGGTGACATAAGAGCACACGGTATGTAGAAATGAGAAACAATCACTAGAGGTGTCTCTTCTATGATTGGAGCATCCTCTTCTCCTCACTAAAGTAAATGTGTAGCAGGGTCCTCTCTCTTATCATCTATAGGTCACCCAAGAGTAAATGTAGCTGATGTAATAGATGAATGAGTAAAATTTTGACCCATTGAACTGAGGTGTATGTTTCTCCTTAATTTCTTCTCATCTTCTACAACATAATTTCACAAGATCCTGCATACCACCATTATATTTCAAACAAACAGTAGCAACGATCCCAAAATTCAAATCTCTTTTGAAGTATGTCGATGCTTCAGATATATTCATGATGTTGACACGATGCACAGCACAATCCAACTTCTCATAATATGCTTAGATAGTTTGGGATCCTTGTTTAATGCTCTACATTTGATGAAGCAACCTGTACTCATATCCATATGGTATAAACTCTTCCCATATGATCCCTTTTAATTCTTGTCATGTTCTCACAAAGCGTTTTTTGGGATATTGCTTCCACTAATTGTAAGGATAATATTCAAACTCCATGGTGTCTCACATCAATTCTTTGGCTTTGAATAGCTTCTGAGATTGAAGCATCAACTCCTTGTGTTTTACCCATTTCAGGTACTCCTCCAGATTAGCACTTCCATAGAAAGTGACTTCCACATACTTGTGACTGCCTTCCATAGTTAGTTGCACCAAACAAAAAATCCTATTCTAAACAGTAAGTGTATACCGTGGAATCACCCAATCCCACCTATTGCTTACTGAAGTTTTTATGATTGCTTTATGGATTGAATAATTGTACGTACTCTAGTGATGGTAGACAATACAAAGGTGATGAATTATGTCAATCAAGGTCCAAGTGTTGTAAATGACAGTGGCTATTTTGTGGAGCTTAGAGGGTTAGAATTCAAACTAGATATTTAAATTCTAGATATTGTAATGATAAGTAATAATTCAAACTAGAAAATCAATGGTTAGTTGTCAATCTCAAGATATAAGTGAAGATTGTAGAAACTCATGCACAATGATAATAGAACTTAATTACAAGATAAGATATAAGTGAAGATTACAAGTAATAAGGAATGAGATATAACATAATATATATAATTGAAGAACAAAATAGCTCATGTTGCACAGGTTACAGAAGGACGCTAGCTTGATTGCAATTGATGTAAATGCGCTACAGATTTGTACACAAGAATCATAAACTATACTAAAATTTCGAATGGAATTTATGCTTGATAAAAGTATTGACCACGACACTTCCTTCTTTTCTTTCTTTCTTACTTCTTTTCTATTTTCTTTTTTACTGCTTTCTCTTTGCTTTTTTTGCACCAAAGTCAGCACATATATCAAGAGCTCACAAGATATCCAATAATTTGGTTTCAGAATTCAAGAATGATATCTAGCGTGCAAAGCCCTAGCAGTACTCAAAAGCTAGTCTTCAATAAGGACAAAAGTATATGCAAAGGGTAGATGTGGCCCACAAAAGATTTAAGTGAAACTCAAGTAAGCTCTAGAAAAGTACCTTCGGTCAAACCGGCAAGGATACGTGGTCACTTCAGTACTTTGGGATCCTGAGAGTGTTAGGAAAAAACCAGTTCTAGATAAAACTGATCAACAACTAGTTCCCAGTTAGACCGTGTGGCGGTCTAACCTCGATCTGGTTGGCGGTCAGTCCAGTCTTAGGGTTTTAGACCAGAAACAATAGAGAGAATAGATTGAAAATCCTAATGGATTATCTCAAATAAAAGCAACACAAATAAAGATTTTGGATCAAAGTAAGCAAGGTTCTAATGGATTAAAACCTAGCAAAACTCAAAAAAATTTCAATTGAATTATGTTTAAAGAATAATTTTTATGTGGCTTTTCTGTATGGGACTGTAAAGTAAATAAGGTAGCTAGGGATAAAATCCTATCGTATCAACATAGAGCTTTGGTACCAACTGATGTGAGTTCCTGATCTTCATAGCGTAGGATTGGAGATAATTGGATCAATGCAACCTGATGAATGACACTGCCAACCACTATCTCTATTATGGCAACCTATGACACTCGATTCACCCAACTAAGGCTGTAAAAAAGCTCGATGCTCGCAAGCTACTCAAGTTCGGCTCGTTCTAGACTTGATTCGAGCTCGGTTTGAGCTTTACACGAGCTGAACTCGAGCTTGATTTCGAGCTCACGAGCTTCGATTCGAGTTTAAATAGTGATACATATTAACTCTTACCGAGTTTACCTGAACCGAACTCGAGCTCGAGCTTTTCTTATTATTGAAAATTAATATTGTTGTAGGGGTGGCCCCCACCTAAACCCAGCTAGCCTGTTGAGAACTATGTAATAAGGAAGGCTTCGGTGCGAAGCCACGGTGGAAAAGACACTCCCTACGAGGGTACATGTATATATATGATATCGAGTCTTGTGAAAGACCCAAGAGGTCATTTGTTTACCTAACTCTCCACCACCATACTCTCTCTGTTTGGTCTGTAGCCACAATAGTTGGCGCCGTCCGTGGGGAGGATGGAAGCAAGCCTCAAGAGACTGCAAGAAGGAGGATGGCACCGAAAAAAGCTTCGTCATCGGCGGCGAGGAAGAATGAAGCGGCCGCGGCGAGGCCCCGTGTCAGCACCAGGGCTTCGGCATCGGCGGTCGGGGAAGAAAATGACGATGCTCATCGCGCGACCATCGACGCCATCGACCCCGCCACCTTTGACGCCATCGACCCCGCCACCTCCGACGCCATCGACCCCGCCACCATCGATGCTATCGACCCCGCCACCACCGACGTCATCCACCCCGCCACCATTGACGTGATGATCGGCCCCAACCCACCCGTTGCACCCCAACCCGCCATTGGCGCGACAAGTCACCTTGACGACACCGGCCGGGCGTTAGGGAGCGGTAGCCTCGACGGTCGTAAAGGCGCAACCACCGCCTCTGCACCCGGTGCGGAAGTGCCAAGCGGCCCCACCGTCGGCACCGAACTCCACGGCGCGGACGCGAGGAGCAACCTAGGAGCGCAAGCAGCGGTCGCGACGACATCGACCGCACTGCCAGGCGCGCCCGCCGCCCCATCTATGCCCGCCACGGAGAATGCCCTACTGGCGGCCCTTGGCACGCTCCAGCGGGAATTGGCGGATCTCAGGGGGGCCATGAGGAGCATGCAAGAGGCTCGGGCTTCGTCGCCCCCACCGGTGGTCGCGCCGGAGCCTGTACCCGAGAGGGTGGACAGCCGCGATGCCCCAACTTCCAATCCCGCTTCGCTACGACGCGTGGACCCGGAATCCCCGTTATCGCCGGGCCTACAGCAAGTACCGTGGCCAGAGGATTTCAAATTTCCCAGCTCCGTTACATCGTACAAAGGCGACACGGACCCCCGGGAGTTTGTGCGCGTGTACGAAACCGCCATCGAGGTGGCAGGCGGGGACGACACCACCAAGGCGACAGGCGGGGACGACACCACCAAGGCGAAGGGGCTCCCGCTCGCGTTACAAGGAGTGGCGCTTTCATGGTTCTTTACCATAAAGCCGAACTCCATATATGCATGGGAGCAGGTACGCGACCGCCTCTATAACAACTTCCAGGGGAACTACATTGAGCGCGTCGACGCGGATCAACTCTTCGCCATCAAGCAACATCCATCGAAAAGGCTCTACGAGTATTTCAAACGCTTCACGAAGGTCCGCTGCCAAGTCAAAGACGTCAACGAGACAACAATAATCAACGCAGCGGTGCAGGGTCTTCGCCCAGGGCCACTGGCCGCATACAACGCGCGCAAGCCGATCAAGACAGTGGCAAAACTCTTCGACAAGATGAAGGAATATGCTCGGGCGAAAGAAGACGCGGAGCGGCGCCAGGACAACGACGCTGATGTCAACCCAGCGGGAAGCATCGCGAAGAGCGCCGACCCATCGCAAGCAAGTTCCTCGCGGAGCAAGCGCCGATAGGAGATGTCGAAGGACACCTCCTAGCACAAGGACACACCGGCTGACAAGGCCCAGCGCGACCGTCAGACGTCCCGGCGAACCCGGCACGTCTATGACATTGAGGCCGGCTCCGAGGACAACGCCCCTGCCAACCCCAGGGCTAGGGCCCGACGAGGTCGGGGGCGAGGCTGAGGACGGGGCCGCGACGGTTGGGCCCGAGCGGAGTACGGTGACCAACAGCGCCCGCAGTGGTGTGAGGTGCATGGTCAAGGCAACCATGATACCCGCTCTTGCACCACCATCGCAGCACTTCGCCAAAGCGCCGCCAGGGACAGGGATCTCGAGACGCGATCACCCGTCGTCGCGCACGTTCAGCAGCCACCGGTCGGCCCCCTGAGGATTTGCGACCAGGAACCACAGCCTCAGGAGGGCCCCCGGCGGACGCAAGCCTAGGTACAGCAGTCCCAGCAAAGTCCCCTACGGATCCATATACTGGAGGGCGCTCCGCGTAGGGTCATCAACGTCATCTCCGGCGGTTCCTCCTTGGAGTTTGCCTCGGAGTGACAGCGCAAAGCATACATGCGGAGGCTACACCACGTGGCGGCATACCCAGCCCAGCCGCCGCGAGTGGGCGCGAAGACGCAATCACCTTCACGCCGCCAACGCCGAAGGTGTGGAGTTCCCATCGAGATCCCCTAGTCATCCGTGTCGCGGTCGCGGAGTGCGATGCCCGGTGCATCCTGGTCGACGGGGGCAGCTCCGCGAACGTCCTGTTCGCACAGGCCTTCGACCAGATGGCGATCCCTCGGAGTCGCCTAGGCCCCTCACGAATCTCGTTGCAGGGCTTTGGAGGCCAGCCCCTATTGGCGTTGGGTCAAATATGTTTACAGGTCTCCTTCGGCTAGGATGACAACGTGGCGGCCGAGACGCCACCTTTGATGTCGCCGACATCCAAGACTTCTACAACGCCATCCTGGGGCGACCAACTCTTAACTCCTTTGGGGCAGTACCGCACCATGGCTTCCTATGTGTAAAGCTTCCGGGCCCGCGAGGTGTCATCACCATTTTCGGCGATCAGCACGTGGCCCGGCACCTGGAGCATGGAACCCGAAGCTCAAGCCTGCGAACCCACCGTGATCCTTAGGTCAGACGCGCCCGTACACACCCTGCGGCAGCCCAAGCACAAGAGGCTTTGCATCTCATCGCCACGGCAACGAGTCCGGTGGTTAGTTCATATCCCTTTTGTACTCGCTCACCCGCGCAAACGGGAATTTAATAAAGTTCACCGTTTGTAAGGCTATTCGTGGCCCCACCCCCCACCGCCACAAGTGTGCGGAGGCTCGTCCCCGCACGCACTCCACGGAGTATAAATAAGACGCGGATGTTTTTTCTGCGCACTCTACTGAGTATAAATAAGACGCGGGATTCCGCGCACGCGCTGGTGTTGTCACCACGCGTACTCTCCGGAGTATAAAGACGTGGTCGATGTTCCCACGCACCGCACGGAGACCCACCTCCGCACGAGCACCACATGGAGACTCACCTCCGCACACGCAGGCATGGAGACCCACCTCCACACGAGCACCACATGGAGACTCACCTCCGCACACGCACTCCACGGAGGTCCGCCTCCGCACGCACTCTACGGAGTATAAATAAGACGTAGCGATGAGGTCCGCCTCCGCACGCACTCTACGGAGTATAAATAAGACGTAGCGATGAGGTCCGCCTCCGCACGCACTCTACGGAGTATAAATAAGACGTAGCGATGAGGTCCGCCTCCGCACGCACTCTACGGAGTATAAATAAGACGTAGCGATGAGGTCCGCCTCCGCATGCACTCTACGGAGTATAAATAAGACGTAGCGATGAAGTCCGCCTCCGCACGCACTCTACGGAGTATAAATAAGCCGTAGCGTCGAGGTCCGCCTCCGCACGCACTCTACGGAGTATAAATAAGACGTAACGATGAGCCCCGCCTCCGCACGCACTCTATGGAGTATAAATAAGACGCAGCGGGGGGACACCCCCGCGCGCACTCTGCGGAGTATAAATAAGACGCGGATGTTCTCCCTGCACACTCTACTGAGTATAAACAAGACGCGGATGTTCCGCGCACGCGAGGGCGTACCCTCCGGAATTTAAGTAAGCCGTGGTTGACAGTCCCACGTATTCTCCGGAGTACAAACAAAGACGCGGATGTTTTCCCTGCGCACTCTACTGAGTCTAAACAAGACGCGGAAGTTCCGCGCACGCGAGGACGTACCCTCCGGAATTTAAGTAAGCCGTGGTTGATAGTCCCACGTATTCTCCGGAGTACAAACAAAGACGCGGATGTTCTCCCTGCGCACTCTACTGAGTATAAACAAGACGCGGATGTTCCGCGCACGCGAGGGCGTACCCTCCGAAATTTAAGTAAGCCATGGTCGACAGTCCCACACATTATCTGGAGTACAAACAAAGACGCGGATATTTTCCCTGCGCACTCTACTGAGTCTAAACAAGACGCGAAAGTTCCGCGCACGCGAGGGCGTACCCTCCGAAATTTAAGTAAGCCGTGGTTGATAGTCCCACGCATTCTCCGGAGTACAAACAAAGACACGGATATTTTCCCTGCGCACTCTACTGAGTCTAAACAAGACGCGGATGTCCCGCGCACGCGCCGATGTTCTCACCACGCGTACTCTCTGGAGTATAAATAAGACGTTGATAGTATTCCCACGCACTTGCCGGAGTCCACATACAACGGCGCACGGACCCCCGAGGTGCCGCGCGACCTCGACAAGCCGTGCGAGCCGCACGGACGGGTGGCCGCGAGTACAGGAGCGAGGCGCTAGAGCTCAACATGGGGCCCGCGCTTCGCGCTTCTGCATGCCGATCAAGCAGGCGGCACAGGAGCTCGATGGCCAGCGCCTCCACAGCAGGGCCGAGCAACCAAACGCTCCCGGTGAAGGCGCCCTGCGGACCAGGGCTCCCCCGAGAGCCTACCGCCCTCGAAGCAGCGTGGCTCCCTGCAGCACCACAAGCCGGCCCCCCTCCTCTCCTTTCCTCACCCCAAGCGTCCACTAGCTAGGGGAGGAGACGGGGGAGAGAACAGGCGCCTGTACGGGACAGCAGGACGGGATGAAGTCTCGCCGGCGCGCCATAACAATCTACTCCTGAAGTTAGGAGCGGCCCGGATGAAGTACAAGTGAATTGCCCACTACCCCGCACCACCCGCGGCTCTTCGACAAGCGGGTGGGGGGAAAGCACATCGTGACGGCGCATCCCCCAGCAGAGGCGGGACACCCGACCCCGCGACTGCCTAGGCAGCATCGGCCGCCTTCTGGAGTCCCCTACGCTATTAAGCGAAGTTGGAACAAAATGGGTATGGGGTGCGGCGTATGGAAGGCGAATGCCGCTCCATTTGGCCACCCGCCCCTTTTAAAAAGCCCTAGGGGCAAGACCACGGGCAGTACGCCGAAGAGTCCCATCGACGCTCCAGGGGCACGTGGCGCGGCAAGGCTGCCCTATTCCACGCGTCCCCCCATCTTGCGGGGCCCGGAGCGAGGTACGACGGCCAAGAGACACCTCCATTGTAGCTGTACCGCACCATGTGCGGACCTCAGTTGATCCTGCCTCAGCTGTCCCATCGGCGCTCGAAAATATAGCGAAACAGCGCCACCCGTGAGGTCCTCCATTGACCACCAGGGACAGGACCTACGAGGCTAGGCCCCAATCCTCCTCGTGTGTACCTGCCTCGCCCGGCGGCGTCTCATCGACTAAGGCGCCAGCTCGCCACCACCACTTGGGTAGGGGACGGAGCGCCGCGCCACTACATCGACCGAGGCGCCAGCTCGCCGCCACCACTGGAGGGTAGGGGCGGAGCGCCGTGCCACTACATCGATCGAGGCGCCAGGCTCGCGCCACCACTCGAGGGTAGGGGCGGAGCGCCGCGCCACTACATCGACCGAGGCGCCAGCTCACCGCCACTACTCGAGGGTAGGGGCGGAGCGCTCGCGCGTCTACACGACTAAGGCGCCAGCTCGCCGCCACCACCGAGGGTAGGGGACGAGCGCCACGCCACTACATCGATCGAGGCGCCACCACCGCCACCACTTTGGAGGGTAGGGGACGGGCGCCGCGCCACTACATCGATCGAGGCGCCACCTCGCCGCCACCACTTGGCGGGTAGGGACGAGCGCCGCTCATCTACAACGACTAAGGCGCCAACTCCGCTGCCACCACTCGAGGGTAGAGGACGGAGCGCCGCGCCACTACATCGATCGAGGCGCCAAGACCGCCACCACTTCGAGGGTAGGGGACGGAGCGCCGCGCCACTACATCGATCGAGGCGCCAGCCCGCGCCACCACTTCGAGGGTAGGGATGGAGCGCCACGCCACTACATCGATCGAGGCGCCAGCCCGCTACCACCACTGGCGGTAGGGACGGAGCGCCGCGCCACTACATCGACCGAGGCGCCACCTCGCGCCACCACTTCGGAGGGTAGGGGACGGGCGCCGCGCCACTACAACGACTAAGGCGCCACTCCGCCGCCACCACTTCGAGGGTAGGGGACGCTGCGCCGACGGCGCCAGCTACGCCCCACCTCCACCTCTACCCTAGGCGTCTGCCCCAACCAGCAAACTCCACCACGAAGAAGAAGCAAAGCAGACGCATCCATAAACAGTAGAAGGTTGCATTTCCCGACTCGTCCACCACAACGTTGCTATATTTTTACAAAACCCACTAGGCCGGCACTACTCGTCTGGCTTCGCTGAGACGACCCTTTGCGCCGAAGTTTCGCCCACCGAGGGTCGATTCGCCCAGAAGTCAAGGGAGTCTTCGGCCCGCCACCATCGACGTAAGCGGCGCTGAGTTACAACGTCAGAAACCAGCAGCAGGTCCCCATCAAGCAGCTGCTCGCAGCAAAGTGGCAAGATCGATCAACAAAGCAAAGCGGTTTGCAATTCATTCGCGGCATGGCGTACGTAAGGTTACAACACACACCAAACATACAAGAGCCCGGAGTCACACCTGCTTTGGGCCGGCGGTCCGCCATCGTCGCGCCGCGCAACTTCATCAAGCCACTCACCCAGGTTCCCCTCGCCATACATATTCCGCCGCAGCTCCACCATCGCTGCGGCCTCCGCGATATACTCCTAGATCCGCTCGTGAAAAAACTGAACAGTGGGCCTAACGGTATGCACGGCGCCAGACATTACCCTGGCTCCAGCGGGCATCTCCAGCTATGGGTCGCCCAATTCATCCACATGGCGGCAGCCCCGGTGCTGGAGAAGAGCGCATACCAGGCAGGCAGTCACGTAGGAGCAGTGGTTGCCAAAGGACGTCGCAGCCGGCTGAGCGAGATCGGCCGCTTCCGCAATCCGTCGGAGAGTTCGGGGAAGCTCTTCGGGCCCGAAGGAGCGGGGCGGCACCTCGGAAACAAGATTCTCAATGGCACCCTCCAGGGCCAGCATAGTCTCCCATGCCGTTGCCGAAGCGGCACCCAGCGCCTCATCCCGCTCCCTCAGGGCTGCAGCGAGGCGGCCGTTCTCCTCCTCCAGGGAGGCAACCTGCTGGAGCAGCCCGTCACGCTCCACCACCGCCGCCTGCCGCGTCGATGCCACACGCTCCGCGGCATATGAGACAGCCGTCGCGCGTTCCGCTTCCAGCAGCCGCACGCGGTCATCCTTAGCGGAGTGTGCCTCCTCAGATGCACGAAGGACCCCTTCGGCAGCGCGCAGCCGGCCTTCCAAGGCCTCCCGTTCCCGCGCATGGGTCACCTGTAGCGCCCGGCTGAGGGCGAAGGTCTACACAAGGAAGCAATCAGTACACCTCCAAGAAGGCCACGGGCTGCTCAGGGTCAGACAGTTACCCTCAGTTGAGAGACCTCGAGCGCCCCTTCAAGCAAGTCAGGCCCACCGATCTGCAAAGCGTCGCGATCTAAGCTTGCGGCAGCATCCTCGACGGCCCCCCGCCATGCCGCCAACACCCCTGCTCGAGGAACGAAGTCTACTAGACATCGCGCGGCTTCCACAGCAACGGCCTCGCTGGCGCCAGACGCCCCTCCCAACAAGCCACCTTCGGGCTCCGCAGGCCGCCCGTGCTCGGGAAACAACGTTGCTGTCAAGGCACATCAGGGTGAGCTCTATTAATATCTAGCAGGTCACAGTCAAGGAAGGTCTACCTTCAGCCCCACCCGAATCCATGAGGACCTTCGCGTCCTCGCCCACCTCGCCAGCTGGGGGAACTTCGGTGTCGGAGCTCAGCTCCATCAAGCCCTCGCCGCTGGCAGCCGCAGACTCGATCGGGGCCGCGAGGGCACTGACGCACTCAGTCTCGGAGTCGGAGTCCCATAGGGCTCCGACCCGGCTCGCTACAACAAAACCCCCACCCGACCAAAGCAGTGATCGTGTGCGGGGTCGCTTCGCCTTCGGGGAGCAGGAAGGCGGTCCCGCATCGGAAACCGCCGAAGGAGGTCCCACGGCCGCGAGCAATGGCTCCACCCCAACATCCTCTGCGAGCAATGGCTCCACCCCAGCATCATCCGCGAGCAATGGCTTCGCCCCAACATCCTCCGGGAGTAATGGTTCTGTCCCAACACTAGCTGGTGGTGACGCGGCACTCACTCTTACCTCCAACTCCGCATGCTCCACCGAACGGGAACCCGCCTCCGCTACAACCCCCTCCCACGCGGCATTCCGTCGAGGTGGGCTGGGGACTGGAACAACGCGCGCTGGCACCCTAATACCCAAGGCCTCGCACACGTGGTTCAACCACCACAGACCCGCCTCCGCGGTCGTGGCCACGCGCCGTGTTTGCTCCCTGGCCATGTACGGCCCAAGGAACGTACTCACCGCACGCTCCGCGTCCCCCAGCGACATACCTGCGAAGGGCACCGGGGCACATTGTAAAAACAACAGCCTCGATGAGCATCACACGAAAACAAGCTTCAACACAACTTACGCGGACCGGAGGGCCCCGGCAGCGAAGACACCGAGGGACGGACGTTGTCACGTCGAAGCCCCCCAGGAGCCAGGCGCCACTCCGCAGCAAGCGGCGCTACACCATACATGACGTACTCCTCAGTGAGGTCGCGCATGTTGAAGCGGGCGGTGATTCCAACAAGTCTCCGTGCTACCCACTCGTCATCAGCATCCAGGGGCCTACTGGGCATGGCGCTAACTGCCACCGGTCGCCTCGAGCACTCAAGGCCGCTACCGCTCGCCACGCGGTGATAAAACCACCGCTGTGTCCAATCTGATCCCCACTCGGCCCGACTCGACTCCGCGGGAAATATCTTCTAGCACTGCGGGCGCAGCACGAGATCGACGTTGCCGAAGGCGGGCAGCGCCCCGTCCTCCCGATCCTCCGCCGCGCATCGGACATCATGAAGAAACGCGAGCAGTGACGCGGTCGGCCAGCACGCCTCCGTACGCGTAGCCCAACTATACACGGCAAGTCGGGCAATTACATTCGGCGTTACCTATGCTAGCTCAAGTCCAAAGGCCCGCAGGACGTCCCCGACAAGCCTGGCGGCCGGGATGCGCAACCCAGCCTCCAGGTAGGCGACGAACACGATCGCCTCTGGAATGCCAGGGTGCGGTTCGATCTCGTCGCCCGGGGGCAGCCGCACATCCCGGTAGTCCGACAACTTCCCCTCCCGAAGAAGGCCACGAATCGTCTCTTTCGTCACCAGCGTCGAGCCCAGGACGTAGGAGTGCCGCCCCCCTCCTCTCTCCAACGCCGTCCACCACTTGCTCACCGCCGCGGAGCAGCGCCCCTCGAGGGTGTACCTCACCTCGAGCGGCGATGCTCGCTGGAAGACGGCGCCGTCGTCAGCCGCCCGCGTGCGCGCCCTGCGGTGTGCCGCCATTCTTCTAGAACTCCGGGATGAAGAAGGAAGCAACAGCGTCAAGAGATAAGAGATGGGGACGCGCGGTTGGGAGATAGAGGACAAGGCGATGAAAAGGCAAGTGGCCTAATGCAAGGGGTACTTAATACCCCTCTGCCCCCCACGCCATTGATAAGCATAACTGCTGGGAGGCGAACCGCCCACATCCCCACGATCGCTGCTGTACCAGCACACCCACCTGTGTGCACGGAGCCCAGTCAAGCGGCGGTCACACCAAGGGCCCCGGCAGGGCATGGCGCGCCAATTGCACCTCGCCGCGTGTCTGCTCGGCAGTTTACGCAGTATAACTAGCGGCATCTCTGCCTTCGCGGTGCAGTCTCGGCTCTGCCCCCGGCACTGACACGCACCCGCGCGAGACCTCCCGCACGTCCAGAAGTGCAATCGCCAGAGGTCGACGCGTCGCCCACGCGTCTGGAGGCGCACCCGGAGGAAGCCGACGCAGCTCGGTCGCTCACATGCGTACGGCACCCCCACGGGGCTGCACGTGCGCGCATGCCTACGCCGGCCAGGTCTCCACCCGCGCAGGCCACATGCGACACGGCCAATGGCCCGCCAACCCGCCTTTCGTGAAGCCTTCGTCTCAGCGGAACGACTCCGACTCTGCCCTCGACGCCATTTTCGTCGCCACGCCTCCACAAGCCGCGCCACAAGGGCGCCCCTTCTGCTCCAATGGCTCGGGACAACCCCGGAGCTTCCTGCACACTATACCTTTTCGATCTTACTACAACCGTTTTGCTATTCTAATGTGTCCCATGCCTTTCCACGGACGCCAGGTTGCAAAGAGCACCGACGCGGCAAGTCACTTGGTCGAAGCACGCACCGGTCACGGCATGGCCAACCGGCGGCCGACGAGGCAACACGGGAAAACTGCGCACGCGGCGCACTCACCAGGATGCGGGACAACACAGGACACGTCGAAGTCGACCCCCCGTGCTGCCACCGCACGTTCGTGGGCTAAAGAAGCACGACCGCCCCAACATGCACCGGTACCACGCCCCCACAAAGATATTGCTCCAAGCTCGGAGCGATCTTGTTCTCATAAATAGACGCCAGAATCGACAAAGCCCTATTTATGAGAACAAGACCATCGTAGAGCATGGAAGCACGGCGCGCAGGTCTGGGAAGCACAGTGCTTCACCACGGCCATATATATACACCAGCTTTCCCATCGGGAAACGCAACCGACGGGAGTCGAACCGGCGCAATCGCTCGCGCGTGCGCGCGCCGTTTCAACTTGCCACCCCCGCATATCCCTCCCGCAACGACAAGATCCTCGCCTTCGTGAAGCAGCTCAGCCCCGCCTTCGGCAAGGTCTTCGCACCCTCGAAGCGGCTCAGCTCCGCCCTCGGCAAGGTTTTCGACCCCGCACGACTGCTGGCATCCACCCGTGCCCTCGCGGAGCCATAATGCGCGCCACATGCGAAGTCACCTGCACCTAATATCATGCAAGTCACAGGCCGTAGGGACGGAGGGGGCCAAAGGGCTCGGCGGCATGGCTTCGGCCTGTGAAGCCCTTCACCATGAGAGGCTCCTATTGTAAGGGTGGCCCCCACCTAAACCCAGCTAGCCTGTTGAGAACTATGTAATAAGGAAGGCTTTGGTGCGAAGCCACGGTGGAAAAGACACTCCCTACGAGGGTACATGTATATATATGATATCGAGTCTTGGGAAAGACCCAAGAGGTCATTTGTTTACCTAACTCTCCACCACCATACTCTCTCTGTTTGGTCTGTAGCCACAACAAATATATATTTAAATTATTTTAACTGTTATCGAGTTTACTCGAGCCGAGCTTGAACTCAAATCTTTCTTATTTTTGAAAATTGATGCATAATAAATTATTTTAATTATTATCGAGCTTCAATGAGCCGAGCTCGAGCCTACTCGAGCTTAGACCGAGCCGAGCTCGAGCCCAGGTTCAGACTCGGACCCCAACTCGAGCTCGGCTTGAGCTTTTACCAAGCTCGAGCCTAGAAGGTCAAGCTCGCTCGAGCTCGACTCATTTACAGCCCTACACCAGCCCACACGCTTTGATCTCTTTTCTCTACTCGTTCACATGGAGTAAACGGATTCTTGCAATCATCGAGGCAAACACAAAAAAAGACAGAGACAAGAATCTCATATATTTTTTAATTCTAAGGGAGTGGAAATGCTTCACTAAAACCCTAAAACAAAGAAGTGTATAATTCTAAAATTTCAAGCTTACCATTGTGTATATCTTTATGCCCTATTTATAGGCCACAAAAGACTCCTCTACAACCTCTCATGACTTGTACAAACCTCTTTGCACCTTATGGTAGGTTGTTTACAACTAGCTTACAACTTGATTTAAGTTGTAAAGTAAAGGAATACGCGTAGGCTACGGAAGCAGAAAACAAAACTTTTCTACCGCGCACCCAAGAACATCATGCTAAGGAAGGATCATGGATCGTTACCACTTAGACGCGCAGCGCAGCGGAAGAAGAATTGGAAACCGATCCAATCACGCGCGTCGAGGTAGTAGTGGAAGTAGCCGATCGTCCCGAACAGATCGTCTCCTCCACGCACGCCGATCAGCACTGCAACGAGCAGCGCCTCCACCGGTATCCACACGTCCGGGGCTGGAACGCCGATCGCGAGTGTACTAGCACTCGTGAGCAGCTAGGGTTTGGCTCGGGAGGTGGCGGCTAGGGTTTTGCTAGATGTTAACAGGCACACCTCCCCTCCGCCCCTCGCCTCCATATATATAGACCTCCTCACGTGGGCCTCGTGGACCGAGGCCCAATAGGAGTCTATTCGGATCTCTATCCGAATTGAGCCCATATCCGAATCATATTCGAATTAGTGTTCCAACCCGTTAAGCGTGCGACCCTGTAGGTTCACGTATACTTGGTCGTGACCCGGAAACGCCTTTCCGGTTACCATGTTAATAGCGGTCTCTAGTAAGACATATTAACCCCAAAGTATATGTAAAGATCATATCGGCTGAACCTGTAATGTCCTCTCATGTACGAATCCCTTTGCCTCACGATATAGATTGAGCTCAAGGCGAGACCTGTGTCATCCTCTTAATAGCTCAATCACTCTCTCGATTCCGTGATGGATTATAAACTCGTGATTGACTCCTCAATCACCTTGGCATGGCCATGCACTTTCATAATCCATTACATCGAGGGCCGAGATATCTCTCCCATAAGGAGGGGCAAATTCTATCTTGATCATTCACATCCCACTACATGTTTCATGGCAAACCCGAAGACTACTTTTATGACTACCCGATTCACGGAGTAGTGATTAGTAGTCCCAAAATAAGCTACTACTCATGTTGGGAACCATGATGATCTCAAGTCTAAGGACTCTACATAAACACTACTTGAGACCAACGATGACACATGGAATCTCTGCGCAGTGTCTCATGGCAGGTCTATCCAACATATGTTCACTAACACATGTCCATATTATTGATTTGGTATCACCATACCATGATCCATGAGACATGATCATCAATCAATACATATGCTGATCTTTGTCTTTGAATCATATTTGTTCCTCATATGATATATGATCAGGGATCATTTAGAAATAGCAACATCTTAGTATTTAAGAGTCTCATGAATAAGTCACATACTCATTGATCAATAATGATGATGTCTATTCCAAGGAACAAAGTAATGTATCATAAACGTAGTATGTGATATATACAACATCTCCATGTTGCCTCTAGGGCATATCACTAACAGTCTCCCACTTGCACTAGAGTCAACCATGTAGGTATCTAATACCCATTGCCCTAGTGTGAGCCTCATGCTTTGGCTGGGGAAGCGGCTTTGTCAACGGATCTGCAATATTCAAATCCGTTTGTACTTTGCATATCTTCACATCGCCTCTCTCCACTATCTCGCGGATGAGATGAAATCGCGTAAATGTGCTTGGACTTACAGTGCGATCTAGGCTCTTTGGCTTGCGCAATGGCCCCACTATTGTCACAAGATGAGGTCCATTGGGCTGAGGCACTAGCCATCACACCAAGCTCGAAATAAATTTCTTGATCCAAACGGCCTCTTTGGCGCTTCTTGTCGCTATGTACTCGGCTTCGTTGTAGAATCGAGAACCGTCTGCGCTTGGAACTCTTCCACTTACCGCACCGCCATTCAGCGAACACAAATCCAGTTGCGATCTAAAATCATCTTTGTCGGTTTGGAAGCTAGCATCGGTGTAACCATTTACAACGAGCTCTTCCTCACCTCCATAGACAAGGAACACATCTTTAGTTCTTCTCAAGTACTTCAAGATGTTCTTTACGGCAATCCAGTGACTTTCACCGGATCTCGATAGTATCTACTCGTAGCACTTAAAGCATACGAAACATCCGGGCGTGTACAAAGCATGGCATACATAATGGACCCAATAGCGAAGCATATGGAATCGCATTCATTTTATCCCGCTCATCGGTGTACTAGGACACCGATTCTTGCTAAGATTTATACCATGTGACATAGGTAGAAAACCTTTCTTGGAATCATGCATATTGAACCTTTTCAACACCTTGTCAATGTACGTATCTTGGCTTAATCCAATTAGCCTTTTGATCTATCTCTATAGATCTTGATGCCTGAGAATATATGCTGCCTCTCTAAGTCTTTCATAGAGAAACTATTTTTAATGAAGACTTAACAGATTCGAGCAAAGGAATGTCATTTCCGATCGGTAATATGTCATCCACATATAAGACCGTAAATACGAGTGCGCTCCCACTAGCCTTTTGTAAACACAAGGCTCTTCTTCGTTCTTGATGAAACCAAACCCTTTGATTACTTCATCAAAACGAATGTTCCAACTCCGAGATGCTCGCTTTAATCCATAAATGGATCTTTGGAGCTTGCATATCTTTCCAATCGATTGCGGATCGACAAAACACGTGGGCTGTGTCATGTACACATCCTCACTCAGATTTCCATTAAGGAAAGCTGTTTTGACATCCATTTGCCATATTTCATAGTCGAAATATGCAGCAATCGCTAGAATGATCCGAATAGACTTTAGCATTGCGACGGCGAAAAGTTTCATCATAATCAATACCTTGAATTTGTTTGAAACCTTTGGCCACTAATCGCGCTTTATAGATGTGAACATTTCCATCTATGTCTATCTTTTCTTGAAAACCCATTTGCATTCAATGGTTTTAACACCATCAGTGGATCAACCAAGTTCCAAACTTGATTACTATGCATGGATTCAATTTGGATCTCATGGCTTCAAGCCATTTCTCAGTCCGTCCCACCATTGCTTCTTCATAGGTCTTAGGCTCATCGTTGTCTAACAACAATATGTCCCGTTGTTGAGTAGTCAAGAACATGTACCTCTCGGTGCACGACGTGACCTTTCGACCTACGTGGTGCTGGTGTGTCCACAACAGTTCTTCAACAGTTTGTTCATCTGTTGTGGTTCTCAGAGGAGCTGAAACGTTATCAGTGTTTCTTGAATTTCTTCAAGTTGCACTTGTGCTCCCACTATCCCTTCTTGAGAGAAACTCTTTCTCTAAGAAGACACAATGCCGCGACAAACACTTTGCCTTCTCCTCGATTATAAAAGTAATATCCTTTTGTTTCCTTAGGATACCCGATAAAGAAGCATTTATCGATTTAGGAGTGAGCTTATCAGATTGTAAACGTTTTACATAAGCCTCACATCCCCAAATCTTAAGAAAAGACAAGCTAGGGCGTTGTCCCGTCCACATCTCATATGGTGTCTTTTCTATGATTTTGATGGAACCTGTTTAGTGTGAGCGCTGGCTGTTTCAAGAGCGTACCCCAAAAAGACAACGGAAGATCACTTTGGCTCATCATGGAGCGCACCATATCTAATAAGGTGCGATTTCTCCGTTCGAGATACCCCATTCCATTGAGGTGTTCTGGCGGAGTCAATTGTGGAACAATTCCACAATCCTTTAGATGATTGCCAAACTCATGGCTCAAATACTCGCCTCCACGATCGGATCGTAGAAACTTGATTGTCTTGCCTAAATGATTTTGCACTTCATTTTGGAATTCTTTGAACTTTTCAAAGGATTCGGACTTATGCTTTATCGGTAGATATACCCATATCTACTAAAGTCATCGATAAAAGTTATGAAATCTCGAAAACCACCTCTGGTCATTAAGCTCATTGGTCCACATACATCGGTATGTACGAGTGCCAATAAGTCATTTGCCCGTTCACCTTGACCGGTGAAAGGTGCCTTTGTCATCTTGCCAAGTAAACAAGATTCGCATGTCTCTAATGATTCAAAATCAAATGAGTGCGAATACCATCTCTATGGAGCTTACGCATGCGTTTCTCATTTATGTGACCTAAGCGGCGATGCCAAATAAGCGTGGGATTCAAATCATTCTGACGTTGCCTCTTTGCATTAATGTTATAGACCGGTGACCCTTCAAGAGTAAGAACGTATAACCCATTCACCAATGGAGTATGACAATAGAACATATCTTTGAAATAAAGAGAACAACCATTGTCCATAGATTTAAAGTCATAACCTTCTCGCTTGCAAACATGAAGCGTAAATAATGTTCTTTGAAAGAGATGGAACACAATAACAATTATTCAATTCCAAAACTAATCTGAAGGTAAAGACAATGGCATGGTGCCAACAGCTACCGCAGCAACTTTTGCTCCATTGCCAACGCGAAGATCCACTTCGCTCCTCCTCAAACTTCTACTTCTTATTAGCCCTCGCAACGATTTGCGGATGTGAGCAACCGATCCGGTATCAAATACCCAAGAATTAGTGGAAGAAGTAGCAAGATTGATTTCTATAACATTTATACAGGAGTGGAAGTCATACTTCCCTTCTTCTTCTCAAGATCCTCCAAGTACTTTGGGCGGTTCCTTTTCCAATGTCCCGATTGCTTACAGAGTAACAATCGCATCGGAGATGAGCATCGCCTTTCTTGTCTTTCTTGGCCTTAGAACCGCTCGCGATCGTATCGAGCTTTCTTTCTTTTGACCGCGATTCTCTTGACATAGGGCTTGCCCTTGCCTTTCTGCATCATCATCACATGATTGCTGCTTTTCTTAATGCTTTCCTCGCAGATTTTAGCATCCCATGCAACTCGGCCGGGTCTTGTCAAGATTGTTCATGTGAAAGTTCATTATGAATGGCTCAAAGCTCGGGGAGCGACGGAGAATCACATCGTAGCCAACTCTTGGCTAAGGGAAAACCAAGCTTTTCGGACTCTCAATGTAACCAATCATCTTAATCACATGAGGGCTGACGGGATTCCCTTCTGCAAGCCTGCACGCAAATAAGGACTTTGAAGTATTGAACCTCTCAGCCCTTGCTTGGTTCTCAAACATACCACGTAGCCCCACAATGATATTGTAGGCATCTGTGTTCTCATATTGCTTCTGAAGCTCAGAGGACATTGTGGCAAGCATGAGACAGCTCACATCAAGGCAATCATTCGTGTGCTTCTCATAAGCTCTCCGTGCAGCCACAGTAGCATTATCAGGCAAGTCTTCGGGGTAAGGAGACTCAAGGACATACTCCTTGCGCTCTTGCTTGAGAACAATTCTCAAGTTGCGATACCAATCCAAAAGTTTGTTCCATTGAGTTTTTCTTTCTCAAGAACAGATCGCAAATTAAAAGTACTGGATGCGGCGTTAGCTGACATGATCTACAACACAAGAATATGCAAAGTTTAGCACTATGTTTATGTTCATCTTTTATTAAACTATTTAGCAAAAGACTCCCACTATGAGTTTTGCAACAAAAACTCCCTCTAAGTTACATAGTGGGTAAAGATCCTCATTTCACTAATTCCTAGTGAGCTTTGGCATCACGGCTAGAAAACTAGTGACATGGGTAAGCAACACTTTGCTAATCACATCCCTATGTGACTCTACTTTGGGTGACATTAGTATGCCTCGGCCCCAATCTATGCCCCAAGGTCCAAAACTATTTTGATAACCTTGTTAAGTAAACCAAATGCTTCCGCATGTAGATGTCCGACATCTACCCCAAATGATGATGATAACCGATGGCACTCTACTTTGGTAGACCTACCATGCGGTGATCATTATCTTTGGTGCAACATATGAAAGGGCATTAACACCTAATTTTAAGAGGATTCTATCCTACCAAAGCAACATATCACATATATCATTGCATAAGAATAAGATAGATAACATCATAGATAAACACATTTAACTGTGAAGTAGTATGGCCCAAAATTGGTGATATCCATCTCCAAGTAGGTGTAGACGATCTCCATCCTCCACATCACTACTTTAGGCCACCATGCTTAAAAACTTGTAACCTCAAAACTAGGCTACTACCTATAATAGCTAGAAATTGAAGATTACAAAGATAGATTCAAGCATTAAGGTCGACACGCAGGTCGTTAAATACAATATATACAGCTAACAATAGCTGAAATAATCATGACACGCAGGCCATGAACGAATGTTACATGCATCACATACATCTCATACATTCAAATAAGCTATAGGGCCATACTATTCACATCATTCTCTGCAAAAACAAGTTAGACGTAGAATCGCATCTATGAAATCGCTATGAAAATCTTATCGAGCCGATCAAATCAACCCAAATCCGAGCCATTCAAAATGTCTTAATTTTCATTAGATCAATCATATTGATCATCGCGATCGGTATACTTGAGGAGACCACAACACAAGACCTCGATCTGTTGGCTCGATCTACTGATTGTGCGCGCATTAGCCCGATGGTGATTCCAATGGTAGGGGCAAGTCGCGCGTACATCAAAGAAGGAGCACGAACTAATCTTTTTGGCCTTGTGATGCTATCAACTCATACCAATTTCAACCCCTTATGACCGATTGATCTCATCAACCCGTGCTACCTTATTTAGACTGTAATAGATCCAATCTACTACTATCGCATATCAACATATATGCGCTGATCCAGATTGCAAACTAAGCAAGATGGCTCTGATACCACTAAAGGAATACGCGTAGGCTACGGAAGCAGAAAACAAAACTTTTCTACCGCGCACCCAAGAACATCATGCTAAGGAAGGATCATGGATCGTTACCACTTAGACGCGCAGCGCAGCGGAAGAAGAATTGGAAACCGATCCAATCACGCGCGTCGAGGTAGTAGTGGAAGTAGCCGATCGTCCCGAACAGATCGTCTCCTCCACGCACGCCGATCAAGATCGCAACGAGCAGCGCCTCCACCGGTATCCACACGTCCGGGGCTGGAACGCCGATCGCGAGTGTACTAGCACTCGTGAGCAGCTAGGGTTTGGCTCGGGAGGTGGCGGCTAGGGTTTTGCTAGATGTTAACAGGCACACCTCCCCTCCGCCCCTCGCCTCCATATATATAGACCTCCTCACGTGGGCCTCGTGGACCGAGGCCCAATAGGAGTCTATTCGGATCTCTATCCGAATTGAGCCCATATCCGAATCATATTCGAATTAGTGTTCCAACCCGTTAAGCGTGCGACCACAGAGGTTCACGTATACTTGGTCGTGACCGAAACGCCTTTCCGGTTACCATGTTAATAGCGGTCTCTAGTAAGACATATTAACCCCAAAGTATATGTAAAGATCATATCGGTGAACTCGTAATGTCCTCTCATGTACGAATCCCTTTGCCTCACGATATAGATTGAGCTCAAGGCGAGACTGTGTCATCCTCTTAATAGCTCAATCACTCTCTCGATTCCGTGATGGATTATAAACTCGTGATTGACTCCTCAATCACCTTGGCATGGCCATGCACTTTCATAATCCATTACATCGAGGGGCCCAGAGATATCTCTCCCATAAGGAGGGCAAATTCTATCTTGATCATTCACATCCCACTACATGTTTCATGGCAAACCCAAGACTACTTTTATGACTACCCGATTCACGGAGTAGTGTTTAGTAGTCCCAAAATAAGCTACTACTCATGTTGGGAACCATGATGATCTCAAGTCTAAGGACTCTACATAAACACTACTTGAGACCAACTGATGACACATGGAATCTCTGCAGTGTCTCATGGCAGGTCTATCCAACATATGTTCACTAACACATGTCCATATTATTGATTTGGTATCACCATACCATGATCCATGAGACATGATCATCAATCAATACATATGCTGATCTTTGTCTTTGAATCATATTTGTTCCTCATATGATATATGATCAGGGATCATTTAGAAATAGCAACATCTTAGTATTTAAGAGTCTCATGAATAAGTCACATACTCATTGATCAATAATGATGATGTCTATTCCAAGGAACAAAGTAATGTATCATAAACGTAGTATGTGATATATACAACATCTCCATGTTACCTCTAGGGCATATCACTAACATAAAGTTCAACTTTACAACTTAATTCAAGTTGTCAAATTCAACTTTACAACTCATTACTTGATGTCCAATAAAGATGATGACCTAAGCACTGACATCATTTTTTATGGTAACATAAATGATCTCAGTTATATCCTAACATGTTCGATGACATCATCTAGTTGCTTAAGTATGCCGACACATGCGATGACCTCATCATGATGTTGACACATGTGATGATATCATATATTTGCTAGTGGGCCCCACTAGTTGTTCTCTTACGCCATTGCTATAGATAGGTCCCATTAGTCCTCCCTTGCACCAACAGGTAGCATGTATTTTTTTAGTGTTGATTTTTGGTCTCCATATCCTCCCTCTTAGTTCCTTCTTCTTGGATCAAGCTTTCATTAGTCTCCAATGCTTCTTCCTTTTCAAACCTAATAATACATAGAACATCTACATTAGGTATCAACCAATTCTTATGTAAATCAATGCTTAACTCAGTTAGGAGAAGATTCACCAATTGATTAAGTATTTTAGCTCTAACTCTTGTGATTCATCTAATGGGTACTTGCACGTTAGGAATAATTGGTGCTTGTAGGCTTGGGATAGTACTTGATGAAGGAGAAAATAGGTAAGTGCTAGGGATGTTCTCACTAGGCTTACTAATTATTAGGTGTATGATTTCTTTGCAAAAGTTAGGTGTCATTAGCCATTTTATCAATTTGGTTCAACATTTATATATCAAGATCATCCTAACCCTAGATTAACTCGACAGTGGCAGATTAGTGTTGGGCAGTGATAAGGCAGGTGGTGGTGACGACGGTGATTGTGATGACACTACCACAGAAATGGTCATCACAAAGGGTTCTAAACCATCATCATAGATGGTTTTTTAAACCATCTAAATTTATGTGTATGTAATAATAGGCGATTATCACAAACAGTTTGTGGGCCGTCTGTGATAAGCCACAATACAGATGGTTCGTATAAAGAACCGTCTGTGAAGAAGACTATCACAGACGGCTCTAACCAAAACCCATCTATGATACTTGCACATCAAAGACAGTTCTAGCTATCAACCATCTATGATGGGAGAGTATCACAGATGTTTGGTATATAGAACCGTCTATGATACTCTCCCATCATAGACAGTTGGTAGATGGAACCGTCTATGATGTGCGAGTATTACAAATGATTTTTTGTTCAAACCGTCTATGATAGTCTTTCACAGATGGTTTATACCATAAAACCATATGTAATAGTTCGTTCTATACCTATTTTCTGTTTTTTGGCTAGCCATAGGAAATATTCGCTATACCCTCTAAAAACAAGCAAACACAGCAGCACATTCTATTTTCATTAAGATTAGAGTCCACCATTACAACATCACACGATAACGAGCAAGTTACTCATCTAACACAGTAAAAACATGGCAAGAACACATCTCCTAATCATACGACCCAACTCTTAAACATGGAAAAAACATAGAAGATGCAGAGATCCTAGCAGACAGTAGAAGCTCAATCGTGCCGATGAAGCTTCTATGCCTAGGCCCTCTCGCCCCTGATCTAGCACGCGAGTTGTATGTCCTTGACACACGCCTTCATCGACGCTGACTTGAGCACCATCTTGGTAGCCAGATGCTTCTGCAGCGTCTTGCCACCCATAGACTTGCACGCCGTCTGTTTCATGCAGGCCATCGGGGTCGGGTGGAGGAGGAGGCTAGAGAAATTTTGAGCACAATAGGTCAGGAATGGGTTTAGATAAGTATTTATAGGGGAGAAAGAGGCAGGAGTGGAAAATTTGTTGGTGGAATGGGCGCGGAGACTGAGAGGTGGAGTTACAATCCGTATGATTGGGGTTGGTGAGTTTCTATTGGTTGAGATTGGGTTGGAGAAGATCAACGAGCTCAGCTATCAGGGATATAATTACCTCAAACGATCTGTGAAATACAATTAAGAAGTCTAATGATACTGTGAAATACATTTAAGAAGTCTGATGATTTATGGTTCAAGAAAAAAATAAGGTGGGCTTAGTCTGCCACTCGAAAATATACATGAATACACGCATGCGCATATGTGTCTAGCCCTCCACATGCCATCTCTATCCATATGTCACATGATTCAAGGAGTGGTAAGGACTCCACCTTATAAATTGGTCATCTCCACTTGACCTTAGCAATATAATACTAAACTACACATACTTTAAAAATATAGAGAATAGACCTTACTCATATGGGCCTATGAAAATTAGTCTCCTTCACTTTCCTCGTGAAGTTGAGCAATGTTCACTTGCCAGCGAAGTTGAAGCCATGCTTTCTCTACTGTGCTCTGTTTCCCAAAGGGTACATGTTCCATAAGGATGTGCATTGCCCATGGATTTCTAGTGACAAAGCATTCAGATCGGATGGAACCAATGGGAGACAAGCACATATGTGAGCTAGTTGGGAGGTCATTCTTCTAATGCCAGCATTCCAGAGGTATTGGCTGCTATTGAACACAGCTCATAGGCCCATATAAATGAGGCCATTCCCTATACTTCTAAATGATGTATGGTTTAGTACCATATTTCTAAGATAAAGTAGAGAAGACTAGTTTATAAGATGGAGTTCTTATCACTCCTTCAATAATGTGACACATAGATGAGGATGGCATGTGGAGGGCTAAACACACGCACGCACGCATGTATTTGCATATTTTCACATGAAAAATCACATGACTTATGACGATGTGCGATCGTATTGTGCCAGACCAAGTCCATTTTATTATTTTTTTTATTGAAGGGTATAATACACAGACGGTTCTTAACAAGAACCGTCTGTGATAATTGTAAACATCATATATTGTTTTTATTAATAATTATCTATGAATTATCATAAACGGTTCTTATTAAAAATCATCTATGATAATTATAAACATCATAGATGGTTTTTAATAAGAACCATCTATGATAATTCATAGACAGTTCTTAACAAGAATCGTTTGTGATGATTATATAGCACAGACGGTTCTAATCATCGCTAGTAACATAGACGATCGCACTTGTTAAACCATCTGTGATAATTATGACACAAATGGTTCCAGAAAATCGTATGTGATGAGGTGTCCAACATAGCCTATTTTGTAGTAGTATGACTACTTAATTTGACAACGGTCGAGTGTGCCGTATGTGAATTATCATAAATGGTTCTTATTAAAAATCATCTGTGACAATTGCAAACATCATAGATGGTTGTTAATAACAACCGTCTGTGATAATTCACAGACGGCTCTTAATAAGAACTGTTTGTGATAATTATGTATCACAGACGGTTCTAACCATCGCTAGTAACATAAATGGTCGCACTTGTAAAACCATATGTGATAATTATAACATAGACAGTTCTAGAAAATTGTCTATGATGAAACATCCAGCATAGCCTTTTTGTAATAGTGTGACTACTTAATTTGGCAACGGTCGAGTGTGTAGGTATGTATGCTTGCATGCATGTATGTACGTACCTGCATATGTCTATATACTACAACAAAAAAGCCTTGTAGAGACGTCTTATTTATAGATAGATTAGAGATGTGTTAAGTCATCTCTAGAGACTTGTTGAGTCTTTTTTTAAAGCATCCTAGGAGCATCTCCCTATAGACCATGTCAAAGATTATAGAAACACGTTGGTAGTCAAAAATACTCAAAAATGTTCCAAGAAGCATATTTATATGCTATATGATTCTTAACGTAAAGACACTCAAAAAAGCGTCTAAAGAAAAATATCTCTATGAGACTATTTTGTTGTAGTGGTATGTATATATGCATGGCAGAAGAGAAAATGCAAAGGTGATATCGTTAGTTGTGTTGTGAACCTAGGGTCAAAGATGGTGGCCCAATAAGGTAGAAAATGTCGAAGTCACCAATGCTCGATCTCTGGTGTTAAGAGGTTATTCGATGGCAAGCGTCGATCGATAGCCTCATGCGGTACATGTTGGTCATCATTTGGTTGCTAGTGGTTACAGCTACGGCGGGGTAGAAAAGAAAACATAGACATGATATTCATAAAATGCTTTCGCTAATTAAGTGATATGTCGATCAACATATCTACAAAATTTAGGCGTACCTATGTATATATATGCATTGGCACATATCATATGCATGCATATTTGACTTAATTAGATCAAAAACCAAACAAGAATATTCGTACGAACAAGCAGCCAATGACATATTGGAGACGACCAGCAGCGTGGTCTTGTACCAGTGCGTCAGTACTTGTGGATCACATCGATCGACATGAACTTTGCGATCACACCCCATACGTACATGATGTGCATGTGTGTTCTAGTACTTATGGCAGTTGCATAGAGATGATCAAGTTAAACAGACTTATTTTTTAAAAATAAAAATAAAAGTGTCATATTTTATTTTTACTTTTTGAAAATAGCCGCGGAAGCTCTTCCAATTGTCACCTCTTATCTTACCTGACAAACAAGAACATAAATAAAAGATTCCTTAATGTATAATGCATCAAAGCATATGAACTAGCTTTTTAATGATGTTTTATAAACCCCACCCTTTGCTCGCATGCCAAGTTGTTCTTATATTATGTATCATTATCTCATCGCCATATCTACACTATAATAGTTTATGCACTCCTAAATAAAAGATCACTTAATTCCCTTTCCTCTCTCTTATTAATTTATCTTCAGCCCAGCAAAAACAACGAATATAAGATCTTCCAAAACAACCAGATCCGATCCGTTTGTCTTCAACTCATGATCCAAACTGATGATAATTAACGTTGCTATGAAGTGCACTGCATTGTGAGATTGACTCCAATAGTAGGTTAATTAGTAATTAGTTGTATGGCATAATAAGCCCACATATATGGCAGTTTTCCTCTCTTTTCCCCTTAATATCTAACTATATTACTGATATGATCCTACATAAAGTGCACACGTATAATGCAAATATACTCGTGATCCAATTAAACTGATGATAAGTAACATTGATGTCAAGCGCATTGCATTGTGGGATTGACTCCAACATTAAGTTCATTAGTAATCTGGTCCATATAGCAGTTTTCCTCTCTTTTCTCCTTGATATCTAACTATATTAATTACTGAGCATTTGCAGGTGTATACATGTATAATATTGCCACTACAGTATGGAGGGATTTTTGGGGCATCTATGGATGCTTCGATTGGAATCCACATAAATCCCCACAATTAGTTTTTCACGGCACTTACTCAGTGTAAAAGGAAATTAAGTAATTTCTGACATTTAGGGAGACTACCTACAACGTCTGCAATCGCCGTATTTTCAGGGCTTTTCCACAAACATTACACGACACTTACAAAGTGCTCTTTGAGCAGTCTTGCAGCGACATCATGGTCAGTGGTACTGGGGTTCCATACATGTGATCGAGTAGCTGGAGGAGGGCGTTCATGAGTGAACGCAACGCAACCATTCCAGCAAGCTCTCGGAAGGGATTGCCCGTGTCATTGACGATAGTGTCTAAAGACGGCACGTCACTAAAGAAGTGACATCAGCTATCAGTGAGTACGTACCAGGGATGAGGCGGATGAGCATGTAGGTGATCTGGTTCTAAACAGTTTTTGACTTTTCGTTTTTAAAAGCTGTTCTTTTAACAAAGCGGTTTCTCAAAATAGCTTCTATAAATTATTTATAGGAGTCGCTATTTTAAACGGAGTTGTTTCTCAATCGTGAGTATCCTTTACTTTCTCAATTTCTCACATAATCTTTACTATTATCAAAAAAGCAATTGGTGGTTGATCCGTCCTCTCCCATCTCATTTCTTTCGATGACTGACGTGTGGACTCACCAACTCATCATCCATTTTTCCCGTGCGGCGCATCCACCTCGTTTCTTCCGCTCTCCATCGCTCCTCCCCTCCCTCCTCCGCCGCCGCGCCACCCTCGCCTCCTCCCCTCCCTCCGCCCTCACTAGGGGTGCAAACGGAGCGGATATTTTCCGACCGTCCGTCCGTCCGTTTTAATTCGGATAGAATTCGGAGCAAATTTTCGGATATCCGGATGTTTTGCCGGATACGGATACGGATTCGGATATTTTTGCGGATCTGAAACGGATTCGGAACAAACATTATCCGACGGATACGGAACTATCCGGATATTTTTTCGGATAGTTACCGGATATTTTTTCGGATAGTTACCGGATTCAAATTCGGATTCAACTCAGAACTAAATTCGGATTCGGATTCGGATTCGGATCAGGACAGCCCAACAGGCACTTACTAAAAAGACCATAACTTTCACAAGCGGAGTCCGATTTGAGTGTTCTTGTACTTGTTGGAAAGCTTATTTCAAGACCTATGCAATGAATAAGGTCTCATCTTCAAATACATCATAAATCATCTGCTATGACCAAAATAATGTGACGGCTGTAAAATCTAGTTTCCTTTTTGTGTGAGTTCGAGTCTAAAACAGTATAGGGTTGAGTTGTATTCGGTTTGGGGATCATATGGACATTTCAAGGGGTTATATAAGTCTTGTAATCGTAACTTTTAGGGCTCAGACTACCTTTAGAGTTATATGTAGCTAGTTAGCTATTATTTGTTTAACTAGTCTCTATCATTTACATGCTACTTTGCTAACTAGAATTTACTGGTTGCTTAACTTGTCTATTTCATCATGTGAAATTTACTTGTTAAACTACTAATGTAGTTCCATTATGGATATGTACTATGGTGATTCATCCTTACACATGTGATATATATGATTTTTGTTTACGCATATTATCCGACTAAATATTCGTGACCGAGACTAACCGTATTCGGAGCGTTCTGTATTCGCTCTGTATTCGTGACCGAGAATATCCGTACTCGTATTCGTATCCGGCACTATCCGTGTCCGATTCCGACTCCGACAAAAAATATGAAAACGGATACGGAATGAGCAGTATCCGTCCGTATCCGATCCATTTGCACCCCTAGCCCTCACCACCTCCGCCCCCCGTGCCGCCGCCACTCCTCCGCACCCCCACCCTCCTCGCCAGCCCACGCTCCCGCCGCCTCCTCCTCCTCCCCACTCCGCGCCGCCGCCTCTTCCTCCTCGCCTCACCACCTCCGCCCGCGCGCGCCACTCCTCCGCACCCCCACACTCCTCGCCAGCCCGCACTCCCGCCGCCTCCTCCTCCTCACCACCCCGCGCTGCCGCCTCCTCTCTTCCCTCCCACCCCGCGCCGCCGCCGCGCGGACTTTGCCTAACGAGTGGCCCTCCTCCCCTCTAGATCCGGCATCGGATGGCTGGCCCCCTCGGCCTCGGCTGGTAGTATCCAGTGGTGCGACTAGATCAGCGTCGGGATGAAGTGGCACGGGGCAGAGGCGGTCACGGTGGCCTGGGAGTTGGCGGCGCGGGCATCGTGGCCTCCTCCCCCGCTCCTCCGCTCCGTCGCCGCCTCCTCCCCCGCTCCTCCCGCTCCACCGCCTCCTCCTCCCCCGCTCCTCCCGCTCCGCCACCCCCATGCTGCCGCATCCTCCTCCCCGAACCGCCTTCTCCCTAGCCCGCGCCGCCGCCGCCGCCCCCAACCCCCCTCGCCGCTGTCTCCCCCTCTCCGTCCCCCGCACCACCGCCTCCTACTCCCCTACCCCTCGCCGCCGCATCCTTCCCTCCTCGCGCTGCCTCCTCCCCCGCTCCTCCGCTCCGCCGCCTCCTCCTCCCCCGCTCCGCCACCCCCGCGCCGCCGCATCCTCCTCCCCGAACCGCCTTCTCCCTAGCCCGTGCCGCCGCCGCCCCCAACCCCGCGCGCGCCTCCCCCTCTCCGTCCCTAGCACCGCGCCTCCTACTCCCCACCTCGCGCGCGCATCCTCCTCCTCGCGCGCGCGCCTCCTCTCCCCCCCCCGCGCCGCCTCCTCCTCTGCCCCTAGATGGCCGCTGAACCGGAGGAGCGCCTCAACATCCTCACCGCCGCCAGCGACAAGACAGGCGTCTCCAAGCCTAGGCACTCAATATCCTTATATTTACCTACCTACATCCATTTTCCATAACATATTTCAGTGGTAGAATCATCTTCACCTCTGTGTTATGTGACTGTTTTGGGTGACAGGGCTCTGGGACTATTTTGGTTTATACAGATGCTATTCGTTGTTGGGCTGAGTGGTAAATCGATAACCTTTGTATGGATGAATTTGACTCCTTTGAGCTCTTTGTATTGCAAATGGTTAGTGACCTTGTGTTCTTCGTTAGCAAATTCTATTGTGGCCAGTCAGGACTTGTAGACTAGCATAGCTGCTTTTACACTAGCATGATTGAAATGGATTGGGGAAAGAGGAAAGCATGATGTTTAATCAGGACTGAAATATGGCACAGACAATATTATCGCCAATGCCTCAATGAGAATATACCTTTTCCACCACATACGCTGTAATCTTTTTAGTCTATATGTATGTGGGAGTTACTATTAATCTCTGAATCTGGCCTGAAGGTATGCAAGATTGATTGAATGTAATAATGTCAGAATTGTTTTTGTTAATTCAGGGTTACATCATTGTTCCATTAAACTTCAATTCGTCCATCCTAGACATGCAGGTTGAAGGAGAAGAGATGGTACTCAAGAAGGTTTCTTAGTTCAAGTAGAGTTATAGGCGAGAGAATTTTCATATCAGATTGGTGTCTGGGTAGTCGTTGCATATGGAGGAGCACCTATTACTCAGCAGGTCTGGTTCTGTCCTTATGTGAAGTTTGAAATCCAATTCTGTTATCGTTCAAGTTCAGAAAATTGCTTGCTTGGCATAAAATTTCTGTCTTCATAAATCTTTTAGGATGAGTGTAACAGTTAGCCAACTGACAATGATGCTATATTTGTATGGTAGGATAGGCAGTTATTTCTTCAAATAGGTTATGTAAGACTCCTTTGTTAATGGTTTGCTCCATCCTAGACATGCAGGTTGAAGGAGAAGAGATGGTACTCAAGAAGGTTTCTTAGTTCAAGTAGAGTTATATCAATCCCTTTCTGCAATGGTGGCAAGTCTGGCTATGGCAGTTTTTCCATGCATATTATTTACCTAGCAACTGAATATAGCAGTCCTTATGGAACCAATTCCAATAGTTTAAGGCTTTAAGCTATTGATCAAAACATGAAACTTATAACTATTTTATTTTATTGATAGCACCAGATTTTGTCTTGCGTCTCTTGATTTTTGGAAGGAAATGTATGTAGGTAGGTAAATATGAGGATATTGACTATTGATTATCCATAGTTCCATACAGCCGACTCGCATTGTGACAAAAGAAAATGAGACGTGGGACATAACTGTCAAAGCCATACATTTGTTATTTCCACAGTTTTATTATAGTGGCGATTTTGCTGCATTTTGATGCTCTGTAGCTGGCAGCTTCTTTTCATTTAAAGCATTAATTAATCTGCAAGAAAGTGTTGTAGAAAAACTATGTGTCGCTGCCGGCTCACATCCCGTGAAAGTAAGCACGAACTTGTCACCCCTCCTCTTGCCCTCTCTCCCCCTTTGGACTTTGTAAATTAGATGAAATTTTGTAGGAATATTGGTTAGTTTATGCCCGACTTTGGTTGTGATGTGAAGGATTGCGGTATATTTATCCATGAACCGATTGGTGATTAGAATGTATGACAGTGATTCATGGCAGATGGTTCATGAACCGATTGATTATGCTATTGCTTGCTATTTTTACCCATGAATCCATGAAAACGTTGGCGAGTTGTTTATTGCAAGTGGGTTTGTGTTGTGTAGGTTTCTTCGTGATGATTTGGATTGCCGCGGTGATGTTCAAGTCCAATGATATCTTGCGCAAGCAGACCGCTCTGAAGGTTTGCGCTTCTTATCTTGTGTATAAGTGTGGTTGTTCTGCTTCTAGACTAGATGTTAGTTCGAAATTTGGATACCGTTTTACTCATCATGTTAGTTTTGGTCAGTGACTGACAATATAAATGTGACAAGATCTTTTTAGCATATGTAAATATCACAATGCACAGCCGCTCAGCATTGCATAGTCCAGCCACAATCTTAGTAAAAAAATGTGGTTTTGTTGGTTGGGGGTACTTTGCCAAGAGTCGCAATGAGGATATTTGAACTCAGTGAGGGAATGCATTGACAAATTATAGTTATTTTTGTCATTCTTCGTAAAATCATTTGTTTGGATGATGCTTATATTGCAACTAATTTGTGATATGTATTGTTCCATTGCCATCAAGCAACTGAGGTAATCATCTAAATTGCCCTTGGTACTGGTACTATATGAATGGATGCTTGGAGATTTGTCTATCTAAAATTTGCCACCTTCACAAAAAAATGAAGCATCCCATTTATTATATTTGGACTTGGATCTGTAGTTTGATTGCTCACATGACAAATTCGGAGATAAGAGACCAATCAAATCTTGTGTTCAGTTTAGATGATGATTGCTGCAATTGAGTTAGGATTTTTGTGCATGCATGATGATAGGTGATGGTGTCCTTAAACCCATGTCTCACATCTGATTGAAAAAAGTCCAGGATTGGCAGGCACATTCAACAATCTTCAGGGGATACCAAAATCCACAGGGACCTTGACTGCCACTACTTTGTCAACGATTCATTTGTATGCAACTTTTGGTGAGCTAAGAACATCTAAAGAATATTTCTGAATCTACTATTGAATTGGTAAGTTAGATCATTACCTGTAAGTTTCAATGCTCAATACCATCATGGTTTACAACATTTTATCTTTTCCACTTTTGTGAAGTACAAATGGTATAGCATGTTCACTAATATGATGCTTGATTTATTTACAAGTATAAACATGTATGTTTTGTTTGATACATGATGACATAAGAAAAAGTTGATATTTATTATTCAGTTTGAGATCATATTTGATAGTATGCATCACTTTTATTTGGTTTTCCGTTGCAACGCACGGGCACCTTACTAGTTAGCCAAAAACTACAACCAGAAGCCAAAAGCCATGACACTTTTGAATAGGGCTATAATGTTTGATGTTAGGTCAAGGGCTGGGGTTCCATACATGTGAGTAGCTGGATGAGGGCGTTCATGAGTGAACGCAACGCAATCAATCCAGCAAGCTCTCGGAAGGGATTGCCGTGCCCTTGACGATGGTGTCTATAGTGTCTAAAATACGACGTGCCACTAAAGAAGTGACATCAGCTATCAGTGAGTATGTACCAGGGATGAGGCGGATGAGCATGTAGGTCTGGTTCTAAACAATTTCTGACTTTTCGTTTTTAGAAGCTGGTTTTTTAACAGAGCGGTTTCTCAAAATAGATTCTATAAGCCATTTATAGGAGTCACTGTGCAAGCCATTTTGAATGAAGTGGTTTCTCAACGTGATTATCCTTTACTTTTTTAATTTCTCTCATAATCAGCTAAAAACTACAACCAAAAGCCATAACACTTTTGAATAGGGCTATAATGTTTGATGTTAGGTGAAGGGCTAGGGTTGGCAAGAAACGACATTGCTATCGACCAATTGGAAGAGTTGGCGGTGTGGAGGTGATGCTCTAGAAGAATTAGGGTTAGGGCCTGTTTGGATCAATGGAAAGTAAAGAAAAAGTGGAGGAATTGCATTCGAAAGGAAAGTTTGACTTCATAGGTGTTCAGAATGGAGAATTGGTTTCATTCCTTTCCATTGGAAAGTTGCATCTTCATACGGTTTTGGAGGAAAGGAAAAAAAAGGTTGGAGTTCATGGAAAATTTTTCCTCTGAAAATTCCAATGCAATCTCCCTCTTCCTCTCTCTCACACATAAATGATTTTCAAAGTTTCCTAAGGTATTATTTATGCTTTTAGTTCCTACGTTTCAAACGACTCTTCCTACATTTTTTATGTTTCCCAATCCTCTATTTTGCCATTGCGTTTCTATAAATTTTCTGTGTTTTTTCATTCCCACGTTCCAAACAAATCCTTTAGAGTAGAGAAGAGACAGAATAATACGGGATAAAGAGGCGGAATAATACGGGATAAATCCTGTAGCACAAGCTTTGATGCCTAGGCCAAGGTCCTTCCTCCCTCCAATCATATGTATCAACGAACGCAGCCAGCGCAGGAGCCAGAAAGCACGTGGCTCCAGAGATCCGGAACGTGCATATATAAATCGTACAGAAAAGCCAAAAATGCAGCAAAAATGAATTAGTACTCTCTGCAGAGAATCTCCGCGTGCACTCCAGAATCCAGATCCACCGCACATCACAACCAAACGTAAATCTTCTCAAACCAGCCACATCACGAGTCCGCCCCTATTTAACACCAGCCGCCGCCCCGCTCGCCTCCCAAACCCAACCCGAACACCACCACCACCTCACCGGAGAAGACACGAGAGGAGAGAGAGAGAGAGAGAGCCTTGGGTGGATCCCGCCGGAAGCTTCGATAGCCTTCCCTTCCCCTTTGGGCAGTCCCGGAGTTGAAAGTCATCACGGCTAGCGTTGCAGCCCTCCGGCGCGGCCCCGCTGCTGCGCAGGTGGAGCCCACGGCCACCATCACCTGCGCCGTCGCGTCCAGCCCCGCTCCCCACGGCGGCCGCGGGGCCCTCCCGTCCGCCGGCGGCAGCCCGTCAGACCTCCTCTTCCTCGCCGGCGGCGGTCGCTTCCTCCTCTAAGCCGCTCACCCGCTAACCAAACCCCCCGTGATCCCTAACAACAGCCATCATCCGCTGACCCCAAGAACCCGAGGAAGAAACAGAGGATTCCAAGAAACAGAACAAGAAAGGCCTCTTCGTGAGACGGAGATGAAGCTGACGATTAAGAGGGTGCCCACGGTGGTGTCCAACTACCAGGAGGAGGGCGCCGGCGCCGGCGCCGAGCGGCCGCGCGGCGGTTGCCGGAGGAACTGCCTCGGGGATTGCTGCTGGCCCGGTGAGCCTCCCTGTCCGAGGGTGAATCTAATGTCGTTGTCTTCCCAAATTCGGATCAAAAGCATGTGGTTATAGTAATCGATTTTATTTTATTTTGTCCTGTTACGTTGTGCTCTTTTAGGTGCTCATGGGATCCACAAAGTTTACGATAATTTTTTTTACTGTTGATTTGCGATTCGTTAAGAAAAGATGGGCGTTTTTTAGGGTAAAAATGAAATCACTTTGTGTTCCAAGAAAGCTGGGATCTTTGCATCTAAACAATTGCTGTCAACGCTTGTACGAAAATTCTTAACTATTTTTACTCTCCCCACGGTTAAAAAATTGTCACCGTGGGTGTTTTTGGGTTGACCAGATGCAGTCTGTTTTCTCCAATTTTGTAGGATAAAAATAGGAGCCTCAGATTTTACTGCATGCTTGAGAGAATCTGAGGGAATTCGTTGCGCGAACATTTATAAATTTCTCATTTGCGGCACCAAACTTGAAGTATTTATGGTTAATTAACATTTCCTTGTATTTCCTGACCAGTTTCCAAGCTTCCCCTCTATGCTTTCAAGGCAAATCAGACAAAGGTGCCTTCGCAGGAGGATGCTGCTTCCACTGAGTTCTTCGTCAATCTCCTCCTCGGCCAGGTAAATAGAAGCTCATCACTACTAATTTTGCACAGGAGATGTTTGAGTTGTTATGAATATTGTATTTATATGCATGAGGCCTAAGGGTAATATATATAGAGAATACAAAAGAAATATGCCTTCTTTACC
Organism: Melocanna baccifera; assembly: GCA_036346265.1. NCBI lineage: Eukaryota > Viridiplantae > Streptophyta > Magnoliopsida > Poales > Poaceae > Melocanna > Melocanna baccifera. The sequence goes on from CM070709.1 coordinate 16,220,374, forward strand.
AAAGGATTATAAAGGAATGTGCCTACTTTAATACCCTCCTCAAACTCATGGTGAATCGCACACTGAGTTTGAGGAGAAAATACAAATATTGCACCCTAGTATATGGTTTCGTGAAGAAGTCAGTAATCGGTAACTCTGAGGGCACAAACTGTAGAGCAAGTACTTCCTCCTGCACATGTGAGCAAGTGTATGAAGTATCTACACTAATGTGCTTAGTAAGCTTATGCTTCACTGAGTCGCGGGCAATACTGATAGCACATGTACTATCAGATAAAAGAGTCATATGTCCAATCACAGTCACTCCAAATTCTACAAGGAGCCACCTCAACCAAGTAACATATGTTGTCACTACTGCCATAGCTGTCAATTTAGCCTCAGCACTCGAATAAGAAACCGCATTTACTTCTTTGTCTTCTAGGTAATCAGGGAAGAGCCAAGAAAAACACAGTAAGTAGAAAGAACGATGATCAGAAAAGTCACTAGCCTACGTCGCATCGGAGTAATCATGAAATTGTAGTGAGTTGGAGTTAGGAAAAACAAACGATGAGAGATAGTCTCACACAAGTAGCAAAGAACACGAAGAATGTGATTGTAGTGAAGGTGGGTAGGACGAGCCATAAAATGACTCAAGATATGAACAACTCGAGCAATATCAGGACTAGTGCTCATAAGATACACCAAACTCCTAACAAGATGGCAATATCGAGTAGAATCCTCGAGAAGAACATCATCAGTGGCACGAAGCTGATGGGATAGCTCCATACGAGTCTCAGTAGTGCGAGTCAGTCAGACCAGAATGATTAAGACGATTCTAGACATACTTCTGCTGGGAGAGATAGTAGCCCTCAGGTGTGGAAGTGACATTAATACCAAGAAAGTACGTGAAGAACCAAAATTAGTTATCAGAAACTGCTCACTGAGATGCGTCTTTACATACGTGATGAATAAGGAATCATCACTAGTGATAAGTATATCATTCATATACAGAGGAAGCAATGTCCTACCCCGAGGTGAGATATGGACAAAAAGAGCAGGATTATAAGAATTGACAGTGAAACTGACAGCGATAATCACTAAGGTAAAATACGCAAACTAGGCACGAGGAGCCACTTTAAGGCCATAAAGAGCACAACGAAGATAACAGATGTGCCTATTTGGAACAGAATACGTAGGCGGTGGCTGCATGTAGACCTCATGCAAAACACTATTAAGAAAAGTATCCTTAATATCCAGCTAAGAGATAGACCATCGGTGAACATAAACAACCATAACAAGAGTGTGAACAGTGGTCATATGAGCAATAGGAACAAAAGTCTCATCGTAGTCACAACCATACTCTTGCTGAATGCCACGAGCCACAAGACGAGCCTTGTGTGCTCGATAGTACCATCAGATCGGGTCGTAATCTTCTACATCCACTTACACGTGGTAGAGCAAGCATGCACATGTATCGATACAATATTCCAAGTTTCCATATGTCAAAAAGCATACGCTCCTCTGCTATAGCGAGCTGCCACTCAGAATGAGGAGTAACCTCATGATAAAAACTAAGCTTAGTGACAGAGAGAGCATGAGCTATTGGAGCAAAACCAAGACGATCAGGAAGTTGAAGGAATGTCTGGACACGAAAGGGCATAATGAGAATCAGATGAAGGTATCGACAAGATACTAGGAGAGGAGGCTGGTGAAGGACAAGGACACCTGGAGTACTGAACACCAGAGAAACAAGATGATGGTGCTACAGGAACAAAAAGTGGTGTTGCAGGAGGCAACACAGGAGGCAAGGGTACATAAGGAACCACTGGAGACAGACCAGGGGAAGACTATAATAGTGGAAAAATGAGTGAAGAGTCAGAAAAAGATAACCATGATATAGTCTTAATAGTGGAAATAGGACACGGTGTCGAATCTCAATAGAAGAAAGGTCAAGGACATTAGTGTGTAATGTTGAATTTAATAGTTGTTTCACCTTCTCAAGAGAATCATAAAGACTCTAATAACTTAATGCATTAGTGTGTGTTATACGAGTTTTTATTCAAACAAGTAGTTTTACTTTTATGCTGAACCAAGAGATTTTAAGCAAGTATTAGACAGTTGGAACACATGCTAGTTCCCATGTTACTAAGATAAGAATGTTCAAATTCAATATTTTGCTTTGCATTATTGCAGTGGGAGGATAGAATGGCTCGAGGCTTATTCCGATATGATGTCACTGCCTGTGAGACCAAGGTGATCCCTGGCAACCTTGGGTTTGTTGCACAACTGAATGAAGGGCGCCACCTCAAGAAGCGCCCTACTGAGTTCCGTGTGGACCGTGTGCTTCAACCGTTTGACCCTGCTAAGTTCAACTTCACCAAAGTTGGCCAGGAGGAGGTGCTCTTCCAATTTGAGACTGGTGGTGGTGATGACAGCTACTTCCTGAAGAGCACACCAATCATCGTTGCTGATCGCACTCCCAACATTGTTGCAATCAATGTACATCTCAGTCACACTCGCAATCTGTTTCAGTTCCAACTTGTGTATTCTTTATGCTAACACTTGTTTTTAACGATTTGCAGGTGAGCCCAATTGAATACGGCCATGTTCTTCTCATTCCCCGTGTTCTGGACCGCCTGCCTCAGAGGATTGACCAAGAGAGCTTCTTGCTTGCGCTGAACATGGCGGCTGAGGCAGCTAGCCCATACTTCAGGCTTGGTTACAATAGTTTGGGTGCCTTTGCAACCATCAATCACCTCCACTTTCAGGTATTTTATTTCACATGGCATCTAAATTTACTTTTCACAAAATGTGCTAATTCAATAGGAGTATCCAGTACTGTCTGGACAATAGTGTATTACCTTACATAAATCATCCAACGTGCTCAATTTGAAGCTCTGTTTTGCATGGAGACATGAATTTTGTAGTGGTCGTATTGACAGTGAACTTTGTGGATTTGGGGAGCCAAAAAACTACATATGCATGAATTTTTGGATTACATGTCTGATGTCTCTGTTTTTGTTAAGTTATGGTTTCCATGCTTCAGAAAGGCAAGAAAGATATATTGAACAAGGGTCATATTTTCGTGAGACGAAAATTAGTGTTGGCGTTATGTGTGCATTTGGTCTGAAAGATTAGCTGAGAAATCGGCCTGTCCATAGAATGTTTTAGTACCCTGTTTACCATCGTATAATAATGCTAACGCATATGTCGATTCTTTTCTCCACAGGCATACTACTTGACAGTGCCTTTCCCTGTTGAGAAGGCAGCTACCCAGAGGATTCCCCTTGCTGAGGGCACAATGAAGAGTGGGGTGAAGGTTTCCAAGCTGATGAACTATCCTGTGAGAGGACTGGTTTTTGAGGGAGGCAACACCCTGAACGATCTAGCCAATGTGGTTTCCAGTGCTTGTATCTGGTTGCAGGACAACAATGTGCCTTACAATGTGCTTATTTCTGACTGCGGCAAGAAGATCTTCCTCTTCCCCCAGGTAATATCATTACACGATTGCCTAATTTTCTCATTATTATTGCCTGAAATGTATGCTCATGTGTTTTACTAGTAATTTAGTTTCGCAAATAATTACTCAGTAGTTCTATCCTGTAATGTTGATCTGGAGAATTGTTGCCACCTAGGACATTGTAATACTTAAAAGTGATTCTAGTGAACTTTTACTGGTTTCCATAAGAGAAATGAAGGATATGCACAGTGTAGACGTTATCTACAATTCAGTAAAATGCTTGGCAATGCTGGCAATTTCTTTCTGACGTTTAATAAACTACATCTATTTCCAAAATGCAGTGTTACGCTGAGAAGCAGGCTCTGGGCGAAGTGAGCCAGGAGCTGCTGGAAACGCAGGTGAACCCTGCCGTGTGGGAGATCAGTGGCCACATTGTACTGAAGCGGAGGAACGACTACGAGGAGGCATCAGAAGCTTCTGCATTGAGACTCCTTGCCGAGGTCTCCCTATCGGAGGAACGCTTCGAGCAAGTGAAGGCCTGCATCTTTGATGCTGCTGGTCTGGTTCAGTCCGACAAGGAGGAAGAAGTCAGCGAAGCCAAGGACGCTACTTACGTGCCTGTCCCTGTTGCCCCTCCAGCTGCTGCAGAAGGCTGCCTCGTCCTTCAGTGACGACACGACAGGTCGTCGTCCCAGTAAACATCGCATCTTCGTCGTCGCCTCGTCAGTCACTGGTTGCCTGGCTTCGCTGTAGTTGTGGTTGCTGGTCTTAATAAAGATCCATATGATCGAACTGCCCGGTGTATGTGTGCGCCCTGCATGCTCCTTGCTCTTGTTTCTGTGTCCTCTGCTGCTCCCTAGTGGAGAGACTGGTATTCAGCACTCTGCAAATATTAAGCAGAGAACTGTGTGTATCGTTTGGGTTGTTTAGCACTGAATTAAATGTGATGAACATTATTTATCATCTGCTCTCTGCTTCTACTCTGGACTGCTTGCAACGTTTCATATTTTTGTTTGCTGCTTTGGTGTTGAACCTGGAGGATGCATCTAGGTAACAAATGGAATGGATTCTTGATGGACCTCCATTTACGAATGGCGCAACGATAATTCTGATAATTTTCAAACGAGTTGTCTTCAACGTACGGATTCAAGCCCAGTATGGAGGATGCACTCCGGATTAAAAAGAACCTTGCTTCAAATGTCCATTGGGAGTTGTAACAGATGGTAGCTTCTATAGCGGATGTCGACTTAAGTATCAGCACAGGCCTGTGCTGTACTACATTCGGTAAATGTCTGAAAGGTTCCAACCGGTTCGATGTTTGGGAACCATTTAGGCATGAGTGCATGGCTAGTCGAAGCAAGAATCATTCACATGCCTTAAATATAATGTAAATTATGTACTGGTTTGCATCTCTACTTGCCGGTTATTCTGAACATGTTGATAAGGAGATATCAAGTTCATAGCACAAATAAGCAGCTTTTGTAGTGGATATTTCTCTAGTTTCTTTGAGAGATCGAGCAAACAAATTTGTTTACTGCGAACCAGATCACTCCAGTAGGACATTTACAGAAAGGATTTGGAAGAAACTGTAAGGTGAACTGCAAACTATGCAAGCACTGCATGCAGATCCAGTAGGAACTCAAGACAAATGCCAGCGACAGCTTGTGCTCTTCCAGTGTAAAACTAGTATACTTCATTCATCGTCGCAGTTCTAGCAGATTACTGAACCACAAGTACTGTACACTCCTGTATGATACTATGATGTACACATCGTTACACAGACAACGAACATGTATAGTTCATCTTCTGTACGCATATAATAGAGGAATCAAAAGCAAATGCAAAAGCAAAACTATGAAGGATCGATCTCCTCCTCCTCCTGTACGTAGCTAGGCAGCTGGTCTATGAGTCTTGTCTATGAGAGGGTGATGAAGTGCTGGAGGGAGGTGACGAGGCTGGGCGGCCAGTGCTTGGTGTCCCTGACGTAGGCGAGGTCGACGTAGTGCGGGTCCAGCAGCGTCGCGATGGCGAACTGGTTCTCTGCGAGCAGCGGCGCGTGCTTGTCGGCGTACAGCGCCGCCGCGAGCGCCGCGTGGATCTCCGGGTACCCCTTGAGCGCCACCGACACGTCCTCCATCTCCGTAATGGACTCGTCGCGGTCGCCGATCTCGTACAGCACCAGCGCCCGCCCCACCCGCGCGTACTCCGACAGCGCCAGGTCCTTGTACTCGCGCACCACCCGCGTGAAGGAGGCCAGCGCCTCCGGGAACTCGCCGCGCGCCTGCAGCTCGCGCCCGCGGTCCAGCAGGCGGACGGCCTCGCCGACGCGCCGCGACACGGCATCACTCGCCGCCCGCTCCGCATCTGTCACCGGGTCGTAGCCCGACGCCGCCGCCGCTGCGGGCCGTCCGCTGACATTGCTTGCAGCCAGGAAAAGGCCGCAGGACACGACGAGCAGCTGCCTCCTCGTTGTGACTAGGGATGGTGACAAGGACGAGGAGACGGTGGGTGGCGATGGAAGCGGCGCTCCGGTGGAGACGGAGCTCGCCGGCGTCACGGGCGGCTGCATGGGGGAGGAGTTCGCGGCTCACATGCTCACCACGTTCTTGCGGAGGGAGAATTCGGGACAGCGATAAGGCTCTGGAGGCTGGGCAAAATGTGAGGCTTGGAAGAGGGAAAGGAAGGGCGGACTGTTGACAGCAATGGGAATGGGATCGGCCGCCCGTCACTCAACATCCAACATGCTTTCGCCCGTTCCAAACAGATAGTTTTTGTTTCTAAAAATCGCCAAAGCTTCTGCCCGTTGCAATAGGCTGGATTCGAATGGGCTTTCGTTTTTGACTTTTGTTCTTTGTTATGGTAATTAGATTTTAAATAATGTATTTTTTAAGACAGATATATAAGTTGATTGTAGTACGTACTATATTTGCTTTAGTTATACTATCAAAATTATATATAACTATCTCTCTCTTCGTACTCTCTCGTAAATAATTGAAATTAGAAAATCATACATCACACCCTAAAACAACACACTCACCCTGTATTTCTTATCGTGTGCAGTTATAAAAGTTGAAAGAAGCGTACTTCCATATCAGTGCCAAAGCCAGAAATGGGCCATGCCCTGGGATAGGCTGGCGTGTCTTGGGCTGGGCGCTCTATGCATTCAATATTTTTACAAGTTCCCCACGGAGCTTATATAGGCTTTTGGTTTTAGGCCCAGTGCTGAAACCCTGCGCCTGTTTCTGCCCTAATTTTTCCATTCAAGGTGGCTGGAGGGGAGTATCAGGTTGCTGACTAGAAAGTCTAGAATAATGCAAGGAAAATATATATATTACATGAGTATATATAGGATCATCGATATCAATTAAAGAAAGTGAATGATTGCATCACGTAATAGAAATTTTTAATATATTAATTTCTACTCTTCCAACCTGTTTAAGTCAGCAAGAACAAAAAGAACAAAGGCAGCAAAGCAAAATATATATAGGAAAAATACTTTTTACACCCGGGTGTAATTACATCCACCTCTAATATACCACTAAACAAATTTAAAATACTCCTTTATCACTTTAGGTATACTCATATATTAAATATAAGATACTCCAATGTGAACTATATGAAAAACTTGTAAGGGAGTCCATAATTTTATAATTTTTAGCATATTATATATATATATATATATATATATATATATATATATATATATATATATATATATATATATATATATGTGTGTGTGTGTGTGTGTGAGAGAGATTTCTTGTTGTCCTTCCTATATTGTTGGATATTCTGAGTGAAATTTCCCTCAAAAGATCTCGTTGAGCAGCAGCAGCACGTGACTAGCAGTAGAAAACTCTGAACTAACAATTACGTAGCGCCGGCGAGGCGAGGCAGGGCGAAACAATCAAGCAGCAGCAGCAAATAGGAAATTAGATGGCTTGGTTTGCGTCTAGATCTTCTCTGGAATTTCACGATCATGCATCATGTGAAACTAGCACTTGCACTCATCTATTGATACACTAGAAAAACTCACGTACACATGCATGCAACATCTAGCAACACCATGCATGCAACGTCTTAGGCACAGAAACGATTCCCACTCAAAAAATAAATCACGGTATGTATCATGCATGCAATCAGGAATCAAAATAAATAAATAAATATCACGTAATTTGTAAGATGTGGAACGCAAAGTTGCGACTTGAACCGACCTGTTGGGCTTGTTGTTAGCTCCTTCGGTGAATACCGCTCGCTCCACACCAACATCGACCGGCGGCCGGCGTCGCCCTATGCGCACGACGACAACGTACTGGCAAACGGCAGATCGAGGCTCTTGCGTGTGCCCGCACCCGTATAACGAGCCGCGCCGCATGTCTTCTTCTCTCCAAAAATCAACGTGATGCACTTTTCTTTTTTCCCGAGAATCTCGGCGATCAAAGAACAGCCACCGCCGGCCACACAACAGCCGCAAGCACCACCCAAATTATCTAGTCGTCCATAGTTTTTGTACATAACTTTTTGTTTCTCTTGTATACTCTCACGGTCACTGTTAGCTCTTCTAAAAATTCTCAATCTACTCCAATACGTTATTAACCCTAATATAACTCATCCTAAGCTTTTTGTCTCAACCAAACTTTTTGACCTACTACTTTTCAAAAGACCCAAAATCCTTCATAATATAGGTTTTTAATTATCTTTACGCTTCCGATTTTTTCACCTTATCACGTGTCAAAACATCTAGGACCGCATCTCCTGTATCTTTTTCACGCACTATCCACCTTTGATCTTCACGTGCCTAAACATGAGTTCGACCATCTTCTGACTCCCTCGACCGCCTGACCTCGGATCTCCCTATTCTAATCCTGATCCTCCTCGTCATCGACCACGATCGTCTCCATGCTCAACCTGCACATGCAAAGACCAAAGAATATTTCTCAGGCACAAGTTCGTTTACACTTGACCAACGTCAGTCTGTACACGCGTAACACACCTTAAGTAATATTATAATCAACGTTGTCAATTATTCATTATCTAAAATAGTATAGACCTAACCACATGGTCTAACAATCTCCCCCTTGATGAATATATTGACAACACATTAAGTTAACATGACTTCCAATCAAATCTAAGTTAAGAACTGAAGCCAAACTTTCAAACTCTCCCTCTCAACACAAAAGAAGCAATTTTAATTTCTCCAAAACTCTCCAATCTCTCACATTTTTCTCCCCCTTTGACAATGTAATCATCAAGAAACTTCAAAGAATAAAAATAAGAAAGAGCAATAAGAATAAAAATCTAGAAACTTTGTAGATTATCCAAATCACTATGCATTGATGTAATAAAGCCGTCGAGCTATATTTTTGAGTAAAGTTATCTAGATCATATAAAGTCATATATCACATAGCAATGTCAAAACAATTCTGTCAATATGATTAAGCGATTTATATCAGTGACAGGCATTGCAACAATGGCTAGACTAATTATAAAAAGCACAATAAGATATTACAACGAGGAGTCAAAGCCTAAAAGTGAAACAAACCTTAACTCCAAACGAACTAGCAGTCTCATGTAGCAACTTATTACTACACACTCAATTCTTAGGCATGTGGTATGCTTGTAACATACTTCTTTTCATAATGACATACTTGTAGCTTTTTTTGGATGGTGGTATGCTTGAAACATACTTCTTTTTATTTTGTGCACTTTTGTGTTTTTTCTTTTTGTTTACCATGGTATGCTTGAAGCATATATCTTTTCAATTGTCTCTTTATTAATTTAATTTTTTATAACATGCCAAATCGAGTGATCATCAAAAGTTTGCAACATAAAAAATGTGAGCCTTATAGCCAAGATTTAAAATAAGACTCACAATCAAGCTAATTCTTTTCAACGGACATCACAAAGTAATAAATATAATCAATCTAGTCAAAGTATGCCGCCATGTCATACTTTTAATTCAAATGTAGCAAATTAATTATAATCAGTCGTTATCAAAGCTACACAGCATATGGATAAATATAATAAAGAGAGTTCTACTACTCAATTGATTTCAATGACTTGAACTTGATGAGTTATTCAACAAGGATAATAAATAAAGCTTCTGAAATTTTTAAATAACAAACTCTCCCTCAGAATAATCACATAGGGTGTAACACACCCAACTCATTTCGTAAACGAACAAATCGAGAAGTATCAAGCAGTTTTATGAAAGTATCAGTAATTTCAGAATCTAACTTCATAAGATATAGGACAACATCACCTTTTTCACATAGTATCTTAGAAAGTGAAATATTTTAGAAGCCATAAAAAAGAATGAAGAACTATCAAGTGTTCCAATCAAGCAATGATGTAAAAGATCAAAACCCAATCAAACCTATGTTTTTCATCCTCGTTATCTGTTCTTACATAACAGGAAACATTGATCTCACAGTACGGGGTTAGTGAAATAAGATTTGAGAATCCAGTACCGAGATACATGATGTGGAGGAACAGTAACAAAATTAGAACCAAAATCACGTGCATGTGGTCGATCAAAACGCCAAAAAGAACGTCAATTATTTGAATTAAATCTCAAACCAGTATATGAAGCAGATTTAAAGTTATCATAAAAGTTCTCTAAAAATCTAGCTTTCACATAAGTCCAAGAACAAAAGATGGTACATATTTTTTGTCTCATTGCATTCAATGTTTCTCTCTTCTCTTTCTTAGCACGTCTAAAACAAAATTCATGCAAGTGTCCATCTTTTCCACAATAGTTGCAATGAAATCTAATAAAATTAGAATTCTTTTGAAATGATGAGCTATCATCTACAGCATTAGCAATTGAACTTTTCACAAAACCAGTAGATTTAAAAATAGTTTATTTCGGTTCAAATTTACTTCAATTTTTTTAGATTCAAGAAGCTTAACAAGCTTAGGAGGATTATTCTTGGCATGCTCAATACAATTAAATCCTAGATCATGATTTTTTACACTTATTTTTAACTTGTCTAGAATTATATTTAGATTTTTCTTGCCAAAAGAGAATCTCTCTAAAACATCCTTAAGGTATTTATTTTCTTTAGTTAAAGTAGGACAAGTTAAATATTTAAAAAGTTCGTTCATAAGATTCTTTGAAGCGCTAGACTGAATCAATCTTTGTTTTTCAGCAAAATCTTTAAGTTGTCTAGTCAAAACTTCTATTTCTGTGTTAAGTTTAGGACAGTTAGAGCAAGAAGATATCTCCTGATAAAGTATCTGTTGAATTATTTTCTGAGATGAACTAAGTCTAACTTCTAACAATTCGTATTTAGAGCAAGTTTTAGATTGAGCATGAAGAGTTGAAGAGTTTTGAAATCAAGCTTCAAGCCCATGTATGAAGAGTTTTAGATTGACCGCGCCAATGACTCGCAGTTCTCATACATGTCTCCACTAATTAGCAGAAAAAACGTTGCTTATATGTTCTCTGCTCCCGGGCTTAATTTGCAACTTTTGCAGGGTGGAGAAACCTGACCAATCACAATTCACAAGCTACTAGGGCACAAACAGCACCTTGCCAGTTCAGCTGTTTCAATGGATATCTACACGTAAGTAACTACAGTTGGATGGCACAGCTCCAAGATTCAGCCAAGATCAGTAGGAATATGAAGCCGAAAGTACTGCCATCTTACCCAATCATCCGGAATATCTCCTTAGGGCATGTGTCTGCATCACTGCATGTACTGTGTAACCGCGAGGTTCAGCTCTTATTTTACTAACCCCCTTTGTGTCTTGTCCTGTCCTCAGAAGGATTAATCCTGGGTTACTGTGGTTTGCTCTCTAGTCACTATTTTCTACTGTCATACATGGGACTAAACTTTGCTTCTCGTATTTGAATCACCCGTCTGTGTTACTACCGCGAGGATGGTCTGATTTCACTATATCCCTCAAGTATTATCCTCGTATCACCAAAAAAAAGATTAATCCGTGGTTACTATCCATTTTGTTCCTTGGCCTTACAGAGTATGGACAGACAACAACTCACTTTTTACTTCTGATTTGGAACTGAACATGAGGCCTGACATTTTGGTTTCAGGTGTCAGCTCAGTATTAAGTTTGGTTCCCGGTGAAATGGCTGATGCTTGGGTCAAATTTCAGGTAATTAAGTTTCCGTTTAGGATTTCTGAAAGAAAACAGTCCGAACCACCAAAAGGGAAAGGAGGCAGGTCCTGAACCGAGCAACGTAAATGGCCAATGTCCTTCTTAAGTTGGGTGAAATGTGTCTCTTGATTCTTGTTTCTTTCAGACAGCGCTTGCGTTTTGGGTGTGACAATTATACAGGCAACAGAAAAGATGAAACAGAATGTGAGTTTATCTTGTGATGTGTCAGGTTCCAAGGGGAAACTTGTCTGAAGAATCTTGCTGTATTCTAGCGTCATATCATACTCTTCTTCTTTCCCCTTTTTTTGGTTTTCTATTTTTATGCATTGTAAAACTCACCCTCGTCTTGTACGAAAAACGGACTTTATGACGCGATAAACTGAGACAAACAAGAATAGATACTACAATTTCACTCCCGCCAAGATGTTCACGACCAGATGTTACAAATACAATGACGATAAGTTACAGCCAAATATTTCTGCAGTTTTGACAATCTAGGTACAGGCATGGCAACCATTTCTTGGCCAATCATCTTTCACCATTTCCAGAAGACGTTTGAGCCGCACTTGAACTTGTCCTTCCCCTCGCACTCAATCTCGAGGTCGTCGGTGATGAATGGGACTCTCTGCAAGAAGAACACAGGCAAAAACAACAGGCAGGATCAGATCACCCGGTGAAGCGAGCAACCGCGTATGCAGGTTATGTGAGGAGTGATGGCCTGAACCTTCTGCTTGGCGAGGTCCTGGCAACCGGTGAAGTTGTAGGGGAACTGGCAGCTCCCGAACTCGACGGTGTAGGCACGCGCAAAGTTGGCGCCGCTGGTAGCCAGCCTCTTCTTGTCATTCAGTTCCTGATCACAGAAAAAAAAACTTGTCAGGTTTTGATGGAATGAACACCAATTCACATGACCAAGAAGAAACCGACGAACAAGGTCACTGTCAACGGAACAGACCTTGTTGACCTTGCTCTTCTCAAGGTATTCGTCAAAGACTCCGGCCTTGGCCGATCCGGTGGCGGCAGTCACAGCGAAGACGGCCGCCAGGCCAAGGAGCGCCGACCGCCGGCCCTCGGCCGCCTTCGGCGCGACCTGCACACGCTTCGCCGGAGAGGCGGCGGACTGCGGCACCGCCGCGGCGGGGTTAAGACCAACAACACTGGTGCTCACACCGGCCATGATCTCCTCTCCTTGAGGTTTCTTGATTTGGTGCAGCTGTGTGTGAGGTTTGTTGGCAACAAGGAGAGGGGTGGCGGTGGCTTTTGTTTGCGATCGTGGGAGGGAGAATGGGGTTGGGAGGGGTTGTGGTGGGCGTGTGGATAGGGTGAGGCTGCTTCAATTCCATTGGCTGGCCTCGCCCTCGTGGTGGCTCCCATTATCCGAATGGGATGGGTCCCGTGTGACACGTGCCAGGCTCCCCTTGGCCCTGCAGATCTTGAGGTGGTCACTTCTTGCTTGCCTATGTGGCATGGGGCAGCATATTGCTAATATGTTTTTTTTAATTGTGGTTTTGGGCTGTGGTTTATAGTTTTTGGACTGTTCGTAATACAGAGTATGGAGTAACAGAAACTTGTGTATGGTTTTGATCGATATAAATAAAGTCTACAATATATACTACAATCAACTTGTAAACCCTGTCTTAAGAAAACACACCGTTTGAAAGTTAGTTACTATAGAAAGCTGAAAAACGGTTTTTAAAAGCTGAAAAGAAGAGGCTATCTATCCCATTCAACTAATTTGTTCATGGAACCATTGCACACTGTATTGTAGGATGCAGAATGCCCTCTAGTTCTGTTCAACTCTACAGCGATGAGCTTTTTCTTTTCTTTTTGAGGCAACAGGGGTAAGGATGGCAATGACCCTATTCCCCGTTTCCCGACAGGGAATTCCCCTATTAGAGGGTGGGATAGGGAGATTTGTTTCCCCATAGCAATAAGTAGCAAGCAAATTCATTTCCTGTCGGGGATAGGAACATTTCCCTACCCTCCATACCTGTTCCCCATTAGGGACCCGAATTATTATATACCATTCTATATATCTCATATGGTACCTTATTAATACCTTATAAAATCCTAAATCGAGAAATAAATATTTGTTTGAATTATGTGCTACACCTATTGTATATTTATTGTGGTGAATTCATGCAATTTTTATTGATCTAATTGTCATATTATTGTTAAATGTAATTATTTGTAGATTCTGAGTGGTCACTTATTATCAGGGAATGGGTCCTCATTGGGGCCCGTTCTCTACCGGGGATGGGGAATGGGAGAAGTGTTTCCCTGGGCATGTAATTGGGGGCAGGGGTATGGAACGAGAGAAGAATCGAGGATGGGGATGTTCCACCACTCCCCGGCGGAGAATGTCTCTGTTGCCATCCCTAAACAGGGATGAACTAATACGTGCTGGACTACAAACAATTGATGGGATTAAATATGCCTGTTTTGTTCCGAGTGTTAGAAATTCTTACAATAGTTTTAAAATAAAAAAGTATATTTCTAGAAATTATCTTATTAATCAAGAAAAAAACTTAGGCATCTGTGTTAAATGGCCCACCTTAATTATATCGATGTGGTTGTTGTCTAATCAAATCCGATGGCTTTAGAGCTTTGTTGGGTGAAAGTTTTTCATAGCTTTGTTGGATAACCAACATGTAATGAAACTAAAGTTGAGTGAATAAAGTTTGGCACGGTTTGTTAAGTTATTCTATTAGCTCAAAGGATAACAACGTATAAAGGAATCTTTTAGCACTCCATAGAATTGAATTTGATTCATTCGATTGGATTCCAAACCTTATTCCAATAGAATTGGGTTTTGGTTGAAGCCAATTTAAATTCAAAATCTTATGTTTGGGTGCCATTTGGAATTGGAATTTCGTTTGATAGTCAACTCTCGGATGTTTTTTGTCCAAAAAAACATCCAAAATGGCTCGATCAAACCCACCTTCTCACCTCATGTTTTTCCAATCAAAAAACAGGTCTGCCAACTTTGGCGATTTTGGGTCCGGCAAAAAAAAAGTGGTATGGGTCTACATGTCGGCCCACATGAAAAATAGTAAAGCCTACATGCCCCCTCCCCAAATCTCACGTCAACAAGGAAAAAACAATCATTTTTTTGGGGTTGGGGGCGGACGCGGGATATGGCAAGCGGAAATGACATCCAAGAATTATCGTTGATATGTTAGGGGAGTTAGAAAAAGGACATCTGCTGTTCCAATGTCCCCTGAATATATCCACTCTCTTACTTGAGCTGTTAGCTCTTCCCCTAGAAGAATAGACTTAAATAGGAATATGTATGTAACTCTAAATAGAAAAAAAGATATGTATATCCTTATAAAGATAGAAGCAAATAGGGATATCTTTGTAAATAAACCCTCATAGCTATAAATATACATCTGAGTGAACCATGGGAAAGACCAGAACACTTTTTTTTTGCGAAAGATTACTAACGTCCAAGGCACTAGCACAGATTTCTATAGTCATCTCCAAGGTGTGGAAGGTTACGAACAGCCTTTCCATGGCCTTCCTATAGCCCCCTTCTTTTACTGTTTGGTGTGTAACCGCAATAAAAATAAAATATTGATTAATCAGGTATAGATGTTATATCTGTAATAGTTGTATAACCAAATTTTTTATGATAAGCATTATAAACGTATAACAAACAAAATTATAATTTTAAATATAAACATAGCTCTATCTCTATTAATTAAAATCTCTATTACATAAGAAGAAGAGTTAGTAGTAGGTACGTTCTCTTTTCTCACCAACTCCTTCCCTCCCGACTGAACCAATCTGAGCTATCCCCTCCCATCTCAAAGCTCTGCGCCGTCCTCCTATTGCAATTTCTTCCCTTAACCCCTCTCTTCTCACGCTCGCTCCCAGTCCCGCCCACTCCCTCGGCGCGCTCAGCCCATCTGCATCACCGTCGGTTAGCCGTTGTCCTGCCCACTCTCTCGCATTATCATGGACGGTTCATGTCAAAAATCGTCTACGATACTTCACAGACGGTTTTTACCACGAACCGTCTGTGATACTAAATCTTCACAAACGGTTTTTATCAACGGTAACAACACAGATGGTCTGTAAATTAAAATCATCTATGATAGCGTACATTACAGACAATTTTGTGAAACCGTCTGTGAAGTTACGTCTAATAATAGGATTTCTGTAGTAGTGCTATAACAATGTAAAGATATGAAAAAAAACGCCTCTACTATGTTAAAAAATTGTCTGTGGGGTTTGTGCTGTGGTGGTTGTCATACTGTCTAGTGCTGTCTGAACGGCAACACACCGGCGATCTGACCAACAACAAACCTTTGTTCAGACTGGTGGTTAGTTAGCGATCAGATCGGTTTTTCTTACAACAAGTTTGACCAAAATGCAAACTTTACAAAATTCAGAATTTTGTTCCACAAAACTTTGCAATACTCATCACAACAATATCCGGAGCCTTCTTTCGTGGTCCCTTAGCATCCATTATCATGCAATCGATCACCAAATTTGATGATCTGATCGGAGTCATTTCCATATCCAACCTAATGTCTCCATTACCCGTCCGTCCTGATTCCAACTTCTAAGCTAGCTAACATCGATTCATGGTATCCACAGATCAATCACCGATGATCAGTAGCATTCATCGATCGATCAGTTGGATCACGATGAGACTACGATCCGACGCCCAGGAAATCGAAGAACGGCACGTCCTTCCTCTTGGACACCGGGTGATCACCAAGATCATCGTCGTCACACTCATGACCATTCTTCATCCTATAAATAATCTTGTGATCACAATGGTGGTTACCACCATGATCCAGTGCTGCTGCTTCTCTTGAAGAAGAGAATGCCATGGAGAGAGGCATCACTCCTTGCTTACAGTACTCGGCCTCCAAACTATGTAGCTTATCCACGTAGCTGGTTCTCGAGCTGCGGAACCCGGGCTTGGGCAAGGCGAAGCACAACGAGCCGCCGGCCGCCGGCGCCGGCGGGTCGCCGAAACACATGTACCGAAACGGCTGATGATGGGACGAAGGCAACAAGCGGGTAGCGTCGGCGGCGAGGAGGCCGGTGGAGCGTTGGCGGTGGCGGCGCGCCATGAGGACGTGCCAGTGGTTCTTGACGGCGTTGTCGGTGCGGCCGGGGAAGAGGCCGGAGATGAGCGCCCACTTGTTGCCGTGGACGCGGTGCGCCTCCAGCAGCCGCTCCTCCTCCTCCTCGGTGAATGGCCGCTTGTTGATCCGGGGGTCCAGTTGGTTGAACCACCGAAGCCGGCAGCTCTTGCCTACATACATGTGCAGTTCTTGGGTGTTGGTGATCTGCTGTTGAAAATATAAATACTACATATTGTATCGATCTTTTTCTGTTCTTTTCTTCTTTGTTGGATATATATATATATATATATTTGGGGGTTCATTTAAAATGAAAGAAGGAAAAGGCAGACAAATTCGATTCATGCATGAAAAACCTACTTAGGATGCAGGCAAACATTGTGATCATTTGTACAAGCATGCTTATGCCATGCATGGGTCATGCAAAATTTGACGAAATACATGCACATCGGTAAATCAAGCATGCTTGCTTTTAGGTTCCTTGATTATTTATTTAGTTTACTTTTCCCAATTAATTAACAAGATGTTTTTAATTAAAGGCGTGCATAATTCAAGAGAGGACATTCAGGATATGAGTTACTCATGTCTTGCTCATCAACTTAATATTCTGACACCCACATATACAAATTATCGATATATCTTTTCTTTCTTTTTACTTCATCTCCATCTCAGAGACATGATCAAATTAACAAAGGCCCAACTGAAAACAAACAAATAGATTGATGACTAAAAATCAGATTCTTTCGCAATTAAATTCTAACAATACGCACGCAAATCAAACACATGAACCAACCATGCATGCATACTTTTTCGTGCACGCGCTTCAGAAAATACAGAAATTAAGCAGCACCAAATTAAACAATCAATGGTCAGAAACCAACCTGATCTCCCTTGCAGCTTCTCAGCAATGGAGTTCCAGTTCTGCGGGCCGTGCTGCGCGACGAGCTGCCGGAGCTTCTCGTCCTCGCCCGGACGCCAATGTCCCCTCGGGCATATCGACGCCCTGGAGTTCGCCTCCTCCGACGTCTTCGTCGTTGACGATGACGCCATGGCCCTCAAGAAAAAAAAAAGGCCTAGTAACAAGCCTCAAAACTTAACTTCAGAGAGAAATGAAGACCAAAACCACAGCTAGCTAGTACACGACGTGTGTCTGATTAGCTAGCAAGGACAAGCTAGCCCAGAACGGTGTATGGAATGAGTGAGGAAGTTAGCTAGGATGATGGTACTAATATATATTCCTAAACATGTTCGTTTAGGGATTGGATCGATGAGAGTCACTCTTGTTTAGTTTTGCACGACAAGATGGCTGCTCAATAAGCCTCTTTCAATTCATCTTTCTCGATCTATTTTGTGGACACACATATATATCCATCTCATCTCATGTACATATCTGTGCACCTCACCAACTCGCGTGTTTGGCTATTGGCCAATGACCTCTCCTCTCACACGTCTCATCAAACACAAACAATCCTTGGTTCTTTTTTTATAATCCTTGGCCAATGACCTCTCCTCTCACACGTCTCCTCTCACACGCATACGTCAGTAGAAACCAAAAGGGGTTTTGGAATTATAATGTTCGCTGTTAATTGGAAAGAGTTTCAGCTGTTGAATATTTGTTTAATTTCTTTTCTACGAGGAAGATTTTTTTTATTTTTTATGGGGTTAGATTGGTTGTGTATGTTTATGCATAAGGACCTCTCTTGTGCGTTTTTTTTTTTTTTTTGTAATTTCTCCCCAAAAAATCTTGCTTGGTTAGAAAATACCATCCTTGTATGTTTCAAGGATGTAAATGTTGGCATGACCATTGCTTTTACATGAGATAGCTAGCAGTAACAAACCACATTTTCCATACAAGTAATGTTATAGTTGACTTCTCCCTCTACACCGAAGAGACAAGCCAATATATATATGTAGCTCTGCTCTGCCATTACAACCATCTACATTTGTAGCAATCAAGTAATTAAAGAGGATGAGAATGCAACCATGTTCCATGGCTGAGCCTGAATGCCATCTCTACCATTTACTCACCGAGTTTAAACCATCTAACAAATTATGTCGACAATATCTTCCCGACCTAGTCCCCCACAAAGATCTAATTCATAATAAACATGACTCTCCAACCAGGGTAAGAATAAACAATTCATAAAATAAAACTTGGGTCACCGCACCCAAGAACACTCGAGGCCACGCACTCGAGAACACTCAGGACCACATATCTGAGAATGCTTGGGACCACGCGTCCGAGAACGTTCGGAACCATGCGTCTAGGAGCATCCTTAAACTAGTAAATAGAACATTGCTGAGGAAATATACATTACCATAAAAACATTCCAAAGTTCACCAGTTTATGAGGGTTCTATTGACTAAGTTTCATATTAACAAGCTACTTTACTAATACAAGACTAAGAAAGATAAATGTGATACTCTAGATCATTATTATTGGATGTGATGTAGAAATGCTACTCCTAAAAAACAATAAAACAAGCATGAGTCCAAGACTCAGTAAGTACATAGCAAAATAGTAAATATTAATATACACATGATACCATCTTGCACCTCATTTTATTTATCATTCATTATCCATTAGCTCTTTCATATGCAGTACACTTTATTCTGCATTAACTTTTTATTCGTGTTAATGCAATGCAAATGCACATCTCTACTCTCTTCTCTTCTCTAGCTTGTATTGATATATATGAGTGGGCACTTATCGATGTGTCACCCTTTTATTCTAAGCAATACAATGCTCATGTGCATGCATATCTCTACTCTTTTCTCTAGCTTATACCAGTATAATTGCGTGGACTACCGTCAATGTATCACCCTCTTATTATCTCCATCCCATGGAGGTACCTTTTATATCCATCAAAGTGGGTCTTTTTCATGCAATGAATATGTACTTAATACAGTACATGAATTTCACCATTATTTACCACTCTTTCTTTCTTCACCACTTAACCATTGTCATCATCATTTAATCATCATGGAAATAGGAGTAAATATAGAAATAAAGTATGGTAAATATTGTATCAAATTTAACTAGTTACACTCGTCAACTTAATTTACCGCTCTATTATAAACTTTACATGTTTCACCTTGTGGACGATGTGTAGATGGCACCGATCCTGAGCCTCCACCTAAATAGCCCATATGTCATCTCAATACATCACTAAAATAGTACATACCCACATAAACGAACGGTATCGCTCCTACGCACAAACCCAACACATACAACCTTCTTTCACCAAACGCTTTTTTGCTGTCCCGGTGATTAAACAACCATAACTTTTAATCCCAAAACCCAACATAGCAAGAAACACATGTTCTAGAATGTACACAAACTTCCTCACATAATTCTAGTTATCATATATTAAAGATTACGCCACCTAAACCCCTTGATTTCAGCCCTGAAGGTTGTGCTGCATTATACCGGGCCGCAACATTTTTGGAAGCATAATTTCCAAACCGTTCTACCAAATTTGATGTTCTAGCACTATATATAAAGCTTTAAGCTACATTGTTCATGTTGTGATAAAACTCTGGTTTTAACATCTTCTATTTTTAATTTGCAAAATACCCCCAACACTATCCAATTGCAACAATTCACTAGACAATTACAGTTATGTCGGAACTGGATTTTACCAATCCAAATTCCTCTGTGATTTCTGTACTATTCTCTGGATCAGTAGCTAGTGCTCACAGATACATCCCTGAATATCAACAACATATTAAGTGGAAGCATAATTAATACAGTAATAACTTATATGGGCCGATTGGGCCGCAAAGCTGAGAATGCAGCAGCGGAAAATCTTCACAGAAGTGGGACCCTCAGGACTTTCCTACAGGCAGCCAACTGGAGTTTCGTGACCTATATCCATGGCCTTCTTGAATACCAGCTCTGTTGACCCTTTTGAAGCATTACAGGGTCTCTTCTTCTGTTCTTGACTGACTGGAGGGTAATAAGCAACAATGAGCACAATTGTACTCAACAAGCCATCACACAGAATGCAACAATAATAGTAATGCGACATGCAAGGCTGTGAAGGAAGGCTTGAGGTTATTTTATTTGCTAAAGCAGCATTTCCAAATATTATAAATAAAACTCCTGTGACTTAGCAATTTTAACCAAAATGCAAGTTGTAAAGAGAGAGTGCAATATTAATAATAACGCAGATTACATCCACCTTTTATAGTGTATGGTTACCTCCACCAATGCTAGTTTTGATTACTGGGCTACATCCACCCTAATTATTGCTGGAGTACATCTCTCCAGGAAAAATCCAACAAAGTAGAGTACCTCTCTCTACTTTAGTTTTTATCCCGTCCGAAAAAGGTTTTTGAAATAGAACTAACTCGAGGATGTTCCCATGTCCGCTCTTGACCGTGAGCACAGCTATTCGAATAGTTATCTAGACTCTGCAGAGTTGCACACCTTTACCCACAAGAGATAACCCAATTGTTATATTCCGCACATTTCCTTAGACATGCAGATCAACCGGATTATCACATGACCTTTACAATGTATCTAGTAAAGGACTGAACTCGCTAAGGTTTCGTCTCCAGGTTGGCCCTTTGGGCCCCAGCGAGACCCCCTTTTGCGCCCGCCTCTGTCTAGCTACACGACCACCTCCAAGATGCTTTGCGTCTAGCGAGGAAAATCATTCTTTCCGTTGAAGTGTGTTTCTTTACTGGCGAGTACAAATTATTTAGTCATGCCTACACTTTGCCAGCTTATGGTTTGTACTGTTTTACATGGTGAGGTTAACACAAGATTAAGTCATTAATTCGCTCAGGCTGTGCTTACCACAAACCCCAATGTTACCTCCACCAGCCACTCTCACAAACCGCCTAGACAGGTAAGCAAGTTTTATGATTTTGGAAAGATAAGCGGTACCAAAATATCAGTCATCTACGTCCAATGGCTGCCCAAAACAATTTCAAATATTCGAAGTAATGATGAGCCGGACAATTGAATGCCCTAGCTTTGGACTCACTTGGCAGTACATAAGACTTAGCTAATAATAGCATTATAATCTAAGGCGACAAGGATTAGTTGAATCAAATGGTAAAGAATATCATATTAATAATATTGGCAGCATAAAAGGGCAATATCTACCTTACACTTGATATAATTTGCATAACAAGTAAGCATGCATTTTGATAATTTGAAAGAACGTATCTTTTGTAAAATGTAGGATCAATATGATCAAAGTGATGACTTGCCTTGCTTATTTACCACAGCCTTGATTTTAATTTAAAGCCTGCTTAACCAGTCAGTCGCAATAAATCTGGAATTCTTCCTTCACCGCAATTTGAATCTGCTTGAACTTGTCATCTTTAAACTGCAGCTTCTAATACGCGGCAATAGAATGAAAAACCAAATAAATCCAAATGGCGGCAAAAGCATAGTTAAATTAATTGAACTAATTTTATGTTGTTTACAAATTGAGAGTAGAGAGGGAGCAATTGGAATGGATTTATTTGATAGGAAGGAGTTGATTGAATAGCTTTACCGTGAGGGAAAATTTTATGAAATAGGAAGAATTTAAATAAAGGATCACCCGCAGGATCTTTCTGCCGGGTTCAAGATACAAGGCTTGATCTTTTTTCTTTATAACTTCTTTTATAATATTTTATATTTATCAAGAAAGTTCCAAGAGCAAAACAGGACTTATGCATCTTGTTGAGAGATGGCCTGAGGAGGGTGATTGCTAGATACTTGAATTTAAGCATCTTCCAATTTAATTATAGTTTGGGATTGGCTATTTATCTTATCATGGTTAGGAGCAAGTTACAAATTCCCAATTTATTAAAGAGGATTGACGGTGGCAATTTACTGGAAACATGAGTTATAATTTAATAAGATAAGATTGCACATAATCTTAAATACTGGAAGATAATTAGATTAATTGGGATACAAAGGTATGTTTTAGCAATATATTTAGTCAAGGGTGCTACTTGCTCAAGAATTCATTTTATGCCTTTTTCTCTAGCAAGATTTGGACTTTGCGGATGCATAAATAAAATTAACAATTTATTGGAGGTAGAGAGCAAAGATTCCTTTATTTAGGTTTATCAGTTTCTTATGCCAAAAGGTATTTGAATCTTTGTACTTTATAGATGGTACTGAAAATTGGATTTACAAGTATTTTATTTACCAACAAGGAGAAGTCTTATGGATTTTAGCAAAAGGGACAATTTGGGTACTGATATGTTATGTATCCAAAATGCAAGTTAATGAGTTTTATTTGCATTAGGAACTTAGATCCAAGGAGGAAGACAAAATGGGTATGAGGCAGATTGCTAGAGTATACTCGATTTCTTTGGATTAGCTCTAGATGGTATTTAAGCATTGACGAGAGGCAGTAAAACATGATTTGGGATGACAAGCGATTTCATTTTCCCTTTAAAACCGCAAGTAAGTTTTTATCTAACAACAATTTTTAGGATCACTTTCCAAACATGCTTAGATTGCAATCTCCATGTTATCATTTTGCGATTTGTGCTTTTACATTTAAGTAGTAAGAATAAACTGTCAATTGGAAAATCGGCCATGAAGTCTTTGTTTTAAATAGATGCTCATACAAGGATAATTTGGTGTTTGATGGGTAGGAACATAATTATTGAAACAATAATAATCCATTCATTGGCTTCATAGCATAATTCTTAGAGGTAGACTTCAGAAGCTCACCATGCAAGAAAGATTACAGACATTCAGCCTTTAGCCAAGTAGCATCTCAATTGGGGCCCACCTGCCATAGACATAAAAGAGGAGAGTGAGGCAGGGGAGGAGAAATGCTCGGCCGGGGAAATACGGAGAAGGAGGCGCCGGGTTGGGGGTCGGCGACACCGGTGAGGAGCAGTTGGAGGAGCATCGGTGGTGCTGGTTGGAGAGACTTCCCGAGATGGAGAGGGCGCAAGTGGAGGAGGCGCAGCATGCGATGGGGCCGAAGGAGCGGTGGCGGCGCTGGGCGGCGACCTCAGTGGAGCTACGGGGCAACACCGATTAGGGGAAAGGAAACAGAGAAAATGGGCGAACACGAGCTGGGGTAGTACATAGGGGTCTCACTAGAGGTGGTTACCCGGCCGGGTCAGCTCCAAGATGGGCCGGCGATGATGTCCACTAGCGGCGCGGGAGGCTTCCGGTGGTGGCGAGCTCGAGTGGCCAGGAGGTCTAGCCGTCTACTGGAATGGCTTCAGGGTGTCGAGGAGTCACTGCCACCATGGGGAATCAAAGGGAGATCGACCGAGGAGGGGACGACGTCAGGAATGGGTCAACGTTGGCCGTTCTTGAGGGGAATGGCTACAGCTGGGATTGAGGTGGTGGAGCCTCAATTAAGCGAGGGGAAGTGTCAGCGGCGGAAAGGATGCGTTCGGGGTGGCCTCAGCTGATCTTTGCTTGGAGAAGGAAGGGGAGAGCAATGGGTAGGAGGAGGCAGTTGAACTTTCATTTAAAGTCGGGAGGAGCAGCGGCAGTTGGCTTCATTGAAGATAGTTGAAGATAGTAAATGTCGAGCGGGGCAACGATCGGTGCTGGGTGCAGACGTGACTAGGTCGGTGTGGCCTTGAGTGCGCACAGGCGGCCAGGGCGTTGTGCAAGCGAGGCCAGTGCCTAGCTCGGCGAGGTGACGCGCGAGGGCCGCTGAGGAGTAATGCAGGAGCGATGCATTGAACGCCTGGCAGAGATAGAGGAGGGGCAGCAGGGGGCGAGGTCGGCGAGAGGTAGCTCGGCGATGCGACTGGCAATCTTGAAGACGGTGGCGCTAGGCCGGTGAACTAGGCGTACGGCTGTTGAGGCAAATCCAGGGGCAGAACGGCCGGTGGGCGCAGCGCGGGGCAATCGGCGGGCGGTTTGGGCCAACTGTGGGGGGACGCCTGAATTGGGGAAAAAGGGAGAGAGTGGTGAGCGTTGGGGGCGGGCCGGAGCCGCTCTGGACAAGGCCGAGGTGACACGGGAAGGTGGGAGCTGGGCCGGAGCAGCTGGCGGTGAGGGGGAAAGGGGGAGCACCGGAGAAGGTGCGCAGCGCATGGACCCGGGCCAGAGAAGGAGGGCGCTGGGTTGGGAAAGGAGGAGGAGCAAGGGCCGGACGCCGGGGTTGATCGGGAGCTAGCAGAGGAAGAAATAAAAAGGCAGAGGCGGCCGAACGGCCTGTGGCGGCAGCTGCTACAATGGGAAGAGAGCGAAGCGGAGAGGAAGGAGCCAGGGTGAGGGGAAGGAGGATGGGCCGAATGGGCTGAAGAAAAGAAAGGCCAGGTTCCAAAGAAATGTTTGGGGATTTTCAGAATTTGAAGACTTCCCAAATTAATTACTTGATAAATTATTTGAGAAAGAAATAATTTGAAAGTTTAATTGTTAATTTGAACCCTGGTAAAATTTAAAACACTTAATTCCTTATGAAGTTTTGGATTTCAAGATCCACAAAAGAAATTTGAGAATCCAGATCCAACTTTTGAAGACTTGGTTCTTGATTTTAGAAAATTTGTTTTCCTTAATTTTGAATTTTTGCCGCCAGAAATTCCAATTCAAGAACTTAAATAGACGAAATTTTGAACTCACCCCAAAAAGAAAAGATTTTCATTAAATTTGAAATTACAATAATCCCTATACTTTTGGGATGTTACAAGTTATCACAACTTTCAATCTACCCTAGCAAATAATATGTTCGAGTACTCTACTGAAAGCTAACAAAATTATGTACCTTTCCTTAGTAGATAAAATTCTCAAATTATCCTATTAACATGCCCAAATCTCAGTAGAAGATATTGCATATAGAACCCATCTACTAACCATGTTTTAGCCATTCCAAATGTAGAAATCGTGCCAATCTTCACTTTAACCTCTACATACATCGATAAACAAGCATGATAAAAAGGATTTGAGGTGTTACCCTAGCAATAAACAGCTAGATCCAGGCATCTTCTTCCTCTTCTTAACTGTATCTGGCATCGGTTCGTATCTGGCAGATCTGGCGTCGGTTCGGCCTTCTCTTCTCTTCTTCTTTCCTCTTTCTCTTCCTTCCTTCCTATTTCTTCTCTCAGCCAACTCCTCTCTCTCTCTCTTTCTCTTCAAAGCCTTCCTCTACTCTCTTTCTTCTCTTCCTCTTGCTCGGTCTCGTTCCCTCTCCCTTCCTCTTCTTAGCCGGCAGGGAAGTAGTAGCAGGGCAGAGGGGAGAAGGGCGGCGTAGAGGCTAGTGACGACCGATGGAGGGAGCAGCAATAGGGTGGATGGTGCGGCGTATGGGAGCAGTTGAGAATGGATAAGGATGAGCTGCCTCCCCCTGCTCATCCCTTATGTGGGGTTGGCGTCGGCCGGGCTGGCTCTAGCTTGGGCCTGGCCCAACTACCTCTTTCTTTTTTCCTGGTTTTATAGTGGTTGCATCTTGAAGCCCCAAAACTACAAGTTTCAACAATAAGATGCTCTGCGAAAATTGGATGCACAAAGGCAAGAGAGAGGAAAACATAGAGCTAGCCTACATGCAGCACTTAGCTTTGGAGGAAAAGTGGCCAAGGCCCATTAAGGGCTCACACAGTCACTCTACTGTAAAGAAGTAACATTTGTAACTAACTTCTTCTAAGTTTAGCACAAGTGTTTGTAGCTGATAGTAAATGCATTTGTTAATTTGTTTAATATGGGTTGCACCAGCTACATTAATCTAAAAAAAGCTAGAGATGCTGATGGTGTCACTTCAAAATTATTTTTATTAGTCAGACAATCACCAAGCAGTTGTTCAGTTTCTTCTATCACCAAAGAACCATAAATACTAGGAGCCTATGAAGAACATATCAATGTTTTGGTTTATATTAAGTAATTATTCAGATTATATGCTAGCTAACTTAATATATGTTGTTTCAGCCCCACATTAATTATTTCTTCTTCTTTGATGTTACTCTAATTGGTCAAACACATATGTCGAACTCACCAGCTAACTCAGTGAGAATAATACCTCGATATTAAAAGGTCTCATACTCATGTCAATCAAGAAGACACATTTTTAGCATAAATAGAACAACGAAAAAAAAATCTTAGGAGGAAACTGAAAAGAGAAAACATTAGAAAATAAGTAACTAAATTAGCACATCCAGCTATGCATTTTTGACTAAAATAGCATCCATGAACACACCCCCTTTTCTTAGATCTCATATGTCTAATTTCCGTTGTATAGAACATTTTTTTTGTTCCCATATCACTTGAAAAATATTGAAATTATAGAAAGAATGCCAAAATGTTAGCTAGTAGCACTACCACACATGGGGTCATCACAAATAGTTCGTAACCCTTATCAGAGACAGTTTCTGAACCATCTTATTTATTGTGGTAGTGATAACAGGTGGTTACTAAAGACGGCTCCCAAATCATTTGTGATAAGTCACAACACAAATGGTGTTTAAAAATAAATGTCTGTGATATCCGACATATCATAGAATGCTAATACAAAAAATATCTATGATGGTCTATGTATCACATATGACTAATACAAAAAACCATCTGTGGTGATCTGCATATTACAGATGGTTGTGTTAGAAATCATCTGTGATAGTTCTTTGTATAGCTAAAAAAATTCTATTTTGGCTAGCCTCATGAAATGCTAGCCATACCCTCTGAAATCAAACAAGTAGATTACAGATAAATGACAGATAAGTGAATTATAACTCAAAATTAATTACAAAAGAATGTTCATGTACTGTGGCTAGCGTTACAATTGAATTACAACTCAAAGTGAATTACAATAGAATGAATTACAGTTGAATCAAATGTTTGAATATGTATTAATTGATGTCGCTGGAGTAAAACTCTCCTTTCGAGTTAATGGCCTCCGTCATCAAGAAGGTGGAGAGACATTGTCCTTGAATGTTCGAGAGTTCATTCAGATCCAATGTACTTGATTTGATTGTCCTGCCTTGTCGCTAGGAGTAAAGTTGTAAGCATATATATATATATATATATATATATATATATATATATGTATGTATGTATATATATATATATATATATATATGTATGTATGTATGTATGTATGTATGTATGTATGTATGTATGTATGTATGTATGTATGTATGTATGTATGTATGTATGTATGTATGTATGTATGTATGTATGTATGTATGTATGTATGTATGTATACATATATAAATTGATAATTAGAAAATAATTATTGCGAGATTAACAAACCTCTTACTCATTTGTCTTAGCACTCATAATTTCCTGTATACGATGGCAAACGTAGAATGCACATAGGTTACCTTGAAGCTAATAGTGGCACTACAAAAATAGAATTACATATATAGGTACAGTCAGTTCGAGAGGCATTATTACGAAGTATGATATAAGATTGTTGTGTTGTAGTGAGTATCAAAAATCATGTCCTGTGTTGCAGTGTAGTACTCGTTTCGTTGCGTCTCCCTTCACTGGTGGCATAGGCGCTAAACGACCTACATGATTCTAAAAAATTATCCTTGGCTATTGTAAATAAAGGAAAGACTACAATAGAGTTATATATAGAGAAAATAAGCATACCTGTCAAGTGTTTGTTGCACAAGGGTGAAGTCATGTCGTGCTTGAGTAGGGAATTAAGGTATATTATCTTATTCCACTTTGGTACAATGACTATAAGGATCCATTGCCACCTACTCATGTATGTCTCCATAGTCATTAAACCTAAGTTCATGTTGCATATAAAGTACAAATAAATTTGTATAATAAGTAGTGAAGCACTTACCGCTGTTCGTAGGGCACAAGTATGCCATTCATGTTACCCTGAGCAAGCAATCCCGCCATTATATAATTCTCGAAATAGGATGTGTCTTGGGTGATGCATTGTTCAAAGATCAAGTGTGGGTTGAGGAAACCCACCGGTTGTCATGATCATCGGGTTTCTTTCATCATGTGTCTATACATAAGTGATGAATTATGATATTTATTAGTATTACATAAATGTATAACTTGATTGTACACACTTACAGTGTCCAGCATCATAGAAGTGAGGCGTCGAGGTTGAATAGTTCGAATAAGTCATCAAAGCCTACGACAAAGAAGCTTGGGTCGTGGAGGAAATGCCTCTCCATGTATCTAACGATGAATCTAGTAGGTCAGTCTGTCCTCCACTCGTTGGTTGTCCACATGTACCAGACATGCAAACTCGCGCAACCCATTCCATGGCAGGATAATAGTGTGTTGGGGACCAACGACATTCTAAGGGAGAACATCTAGGGCTCGCGAGGCACCACAATCTTCTCCAATTTGGCCTTAGCACCTCGCCTGTGATATATCTTCCTAAAAGACGGCTTGACACACTTTTTTTCAGCGTCGTCTCCACAGGAGCCGATACGGTGGCCTTCTGAAGTGGAGGGTGAGGTGGAGTCATTGAGGGTTCTATTGGAGAGGCATGGTCATGTGGAGATCGCGGCACTGAAGGGTCCAGAGCATGTCCCTCTTGGGCCACTAGACAAAAGTATGTACGGCATCCCCTAGTGTTATGATGTCTTCATTCGAGGGCTTCTCCAGGGGACGACCATGAAATGGACATGTACCATGTCCACTTGGACCTTGGCATAACCCTACACCAGCTGGGTACCGTGCAGCACTGTCCCTTCCTAGCATGGAAACGCCATTCCCCACCTAGCCTCAATAGGAATGAACCCAACCAGCCTCACTTGAAGCTTACAGGGTGCGGGCTCCTACAAAATGATACACAATTAGATAAGGCATCCTACATGGCATAGTTCATTTATCTCGGCCTTGGATGGAGTGTAGCAAGCTGGAGAAAGGTACGTTAAGCCTTTATCGGTCTCTTTCGGTGCTAACTTGATCCTTATGTTCATATCAACCAAGTCACGCTGTGTTTATGTTCATATCAACCAAGTCACGCCGTGTGTTAACAACATTCTTTGTTTTGTCATGAATGTTCAGTAAGAGATCAATCATGCTATCACATGTATTCTTCTCCATGTGAATGACGTCGATGCAATGATGAACTTCTACGTGCTCCCAATAAGGTAAGTCCTAAATAATTAATCTTTTCTTCAAGATGTTCTTCTGACAAGTCTTCAATTTACGTCTCTTTTCAAGCACAACATTGATATCCTTAACCATATCATAGATCTCTTTTCCTCTAAAAGGCCTTAGAAGTGAACAGTCCACTTTCTTTTTCTTAAATTATTTCTTCATCTTGTGGTATGGATGATACTTGAGAAGGAATCTATAGTGACGCATGTACACAATTTTATGCAAATTGTTTAGCCACACACTCTTGGTATTGTCTAAGCAGTAAGGACAAACTTTGGCTCCTTTTGTACTCAAGCCTGATAGGTTACCAAGGGTAGAAAAATCAGTAATGGTGTAGAACAATATGACATGCATAATGAAGTTTTCTCATTTGTCTGCATTCCATACCTGCACCCTTTCCTTCCATAGTGTTACAAGATCTTCCAACAATGATACTAGGTACACATTAAAATCGTTCCCAGGTTGCTTCGACTCTTGAATAAGTAGTGACATTAAAATATACTTTCGCTTTATACATAGCCAAGGAGGAAGGTTGTGGATATATAGATTCACGGGTCAAGTGCTATGTCGACTGCTCATATTATCGAAAGGATTTATTTCATTTGTATTTAACCCAAACCTTATATTCCTTGATTCCTCATCGAAGTTTACAAACATACTATCGAAGTTCCTCCATTGGGCAGAATTAGCAAGGTGTCTTAGCTTTTCATCTTTTTTACGCTCCTCCGAGTGCCAACGTAGCAATGTTGCCTTCTTTCGGTTTGCAAAAAAACACTTTAAATGGAGAATTACAGGCAGATACCACAACACCTTAGCAGAAGGTCATTGCTTCACCTTGATTCCCTCACCGTCAACGGAGTGATTCTTATGCTTGTATCAGGATGCTTTGCACATCAGACATACATGTATATCTGTATACTCTTTATGGTATAGGATATAGTCTTTCAGACTTGCATGTATTATTTCTACTTCTATTCCCATGGGACAGAGAACCTTCTTGGCTTGAGAAGTGGTTTTGGGCAACATATTTTCCTTCGAAAGCATGTCCGCTAAGAGACCTAACAATGTCATCAAACTTTTATCGAACCAACCATTGCTTTCCTTCAACTTCAACAGTTCAAGTACAGATAACAACCTTATGTATTTTGACTTGCAGCCTGAGAATAATGGTTTCTTTGAGTCCTCCATCAAGCTCTTGAATTTATCAAACACTCTTCTACTATAGTTCCCTTCTGCATTGTGCAACATCTAATTTAGATTATCATCATGTAATCTATCCTCATCGAAAGAACAATCGACATCCAGTATATCGTTGTCTCCCTCGACGATGTTACTATCTTCCTGTATAATCTACTCTTCACCGTAACTGCTCCAACATGTATACCCTCTTTTGAAGTCCCTTTGAATCAAGTGTAATTCTATATGCGCTAAATTGGTAAACATCTTAAGATTCTCACAATCAATGTATGGACAATATATAAATTTCATCACTGTCTTGAACATATCACGCGCAGCATCTTTTCTAAAAGCAGACACGACATTGATGTACTCTTCACTCACATGGTTCTTAACGTACATTCACGTTCAGTCCATCTATACTACGCACAAACAAATTAATGTTAAATTAGATTAATACTCTCCTAGGTAGCCATTACATGTACGTACACTCTTGCACATAATTGTTATTCACCGTAATTTATCCGTCTAAAATAGCTAGCTATGATTCATAAACTAATCCAACAAGAACTAAAGTAGATAGGAGTGAGACCCACTCTTAAATAGGAGTAAAAACTACCAGGTTAGATCTCTCTTTTCTTGCAACTAAAAAGTGAACAGATCTAGCTAGAATATAATACATTTCATTATATATAGTACCAATTACTAATCTTAGATCACCAAGAACAAATGGATACACAAGCACTATTCCAAATTTCCGGTCTCCTTTCACTAAATCGCCTCAAAGCCACCGCCTAATAGACAGAATATCTATTGGGATGACGGTGTTTAATAACGCAATGAATATCATAGATGTTTTCATTCACAACCTGTCTGTGATAAGTAGGTCATGATAGACGGTTTTTTACACAAACCGTATGTAATGTATCACTTACGACTTTTCACAAAAATCGTATGTATTAAGTCCATACATCACATATGGTTTTTATTATGAACTGTCTGTGATACATTATAGACGGTTTGTGTAAAAAATCATCTGTGATAAATGGGTCATCACTGACGGTTCTTACCATCGACTGCAACATAGATGATCACGCTAGTAAAACCATATGAGATAACTATACGGTAGCTTATAACACTGATAGATTCTATAGAGTCGTCTATGATGTGGCGTCCAGTATGACTTTCTTTGTAGTAGTGTAGCTAGCTATAAATCCAAAGCTTCAGTTTTTAGTTTGTCTGAATAATCTGCATGGTGATCTGCATCTTGTTGTCACCAATGAGCATATCGCAAATAATTAGCCCGTTATTTCAAGTCCAAGTAGTTTCACCCGTTAGATTTTTCGTTGTCGAACATTGAATTACTCCTATTAACAACTACTTTGATAATATTTTAGATCGTTTTCTCCCATCCATGGTCATGACAAACATTTAAACACGAAAACACCAGTAGCAACTACAGGTATTATAGAAGCCATTTCTGGGTACCTAATCCTGGCTTAAATAGTCTCGCATTCTAAAGGTTGATGCATACCCTTGGACTTTTCTGAGAGCAGAGCTTTAGCTTGTGACTTTGAAACTGATACAGTTTCGGAAAGATTGTTAAGCGTTACGGAGTTGAACAAATGGAGGGCTAAATATCAATGAAGTGTTGCACAAGCAGGTTATTGTCTGGTAAAACAATGAAAAGACAACTGAAAGAGGTTAGCAAATCAGTATTGCACAAGCTGCTTCACCTATCATTTTCAAGCATTGAATATTTGTTTAGGAAGGCGGCCGGACACGATAATTTCTGTTAGTTAACACCATATGTAGCTGAGATCATTCTAACTAATTAATCAAGTGACTTAACAATATCATATGAAAGAGAAAAAAACTTTAAAATATCATATTGGATAAAACTTTTCTGAGATAGCAACAAACGGTACCCTCTAGCTCTTCAGAATGATCCCTGGAAAAAAAAACTCTTCCGAATTATACAAGTGCAAGAAAACATCGAAACTGCAATAATAGACGTTGTGCACGCATATATATGTAGCTTCAGCTGTTACACCTGTATATATAGTTACATAGACAATGTTTCTTTCTGTTTTATTTGCTGTCATCTGCTGCTTTTTATAGCTGAATGGATTGTTTTCATGCTTAAATGAAACAAATTTAGGTTACTTAAGTTGGGCCAAGAGAGCTAACAAGAAAACTTTCTGGGCTAATTAACCAAAGTACAACTCCACAACCATACATGCTTTCTTGTTCAACCTTAACAAGTTATGGTATAAACAACTGAATGTTCAACAACTTGTATACATGTTAGATTCACATCTGAAAGGAAAGCCACATTTATGTACCCTGGTTAATTAACTAGATGTGCTAACAAGCCCATCGATGTGAATAGGTTGGAAAGATCCTTTGCATGCTGACAACTGAGTCGGCCAATTGGTTGGAACCTGGAAGGTTCTTGATCAATCGGATTAATTAACCAAATCACGTGAAGTTCCCTCTTAAGTAAGCGCATGGGGTTGGTTTGCCGAAGCTTTTATCAGAATGCTTACTCGCTTATGGTGACTTGGCTGACTAGACTTGGTCGACTTCGTGCAACGTGCAAGTACCGTGCAAAATTAATTGTTATGAAGCAAGTAAAATCAGTACATGTTTGACATGCGCATGCATGCGCGCTCTACGACCCTGCTCCAATTGACTAGGGACTTAAATTTTTTACTACAGTTTTTGGTTTATAACTAAAATTGTATTGTAGCGGTTATCTTTTCTGAGAAAAAATAAGAAAGCTATTATATTATCACGGACAATACAAAAGAGTAATAGAAAAAAGAAAAGTCAAAAAAGCTAAACAGCTAAAATAAATCAAAATTAGAAGTTAATACATTCTAAATGATTTTTAGTTTAAATAAACTAAAAGGTAGTCAGAAATTAGAACCATTTAGAGTAGGACCGAAATTCCATGGTTCAACTTTCGCATGCTCGTTGAATTTCATATATCTGTCCACACGTACCGGTTCTCAAGTAGGGATGCTATATGCAAGGACGTTTCTTTGCAAGAGCTTTGTAAAATTTCCCAACATGTTAATTAGCCATAGGTGCGTGTCACTACATTGTGTGATAATGTATAGGTCTCTTCTTTTCAATTTTTAAAAATTATTTTTCGGTTTTTTCAGTAACTAACTTTAAAACAAAATATCTTTTAAAATGGACTTTATAAGTTGATTATAGTATATATTATAGTAATTTTATTACTCCGTCCTCTCTCTCATAAATAACTTAAAAGTCATAAAACACAACCAAAAACCATAAACTGAAACAAAAAAAACAGACCTATATTCAGACACGAGATCTGACA
Source organism: Melocanna baccifera (assembly GCA_036346265.1). Taxonomy (NCBI): domain Eukaryota; kingdom Viridiplantae; phylum Streptophyta; class Magnoliopsida; order Poales; family Poaceae; genus Melocanna; species Melocanna baccifera. The sequence continues at coordinate 16,254,558 of CM070709.1, forward strand.
GACCTTGCCAACGGTGAAATGTGCGCAATTAAGAAAAAAGTACGTGGGCTTTTCCGCAAAAACTGATGTGCAACGCCTATGTGATAGTGATTTCTGGTATATAACATTAGTTACATAGTGATTTCTGGTATGTGACATTAGTTACGTAATTTAGAGTACAGTACGCTTGCTACTACGATGTGTGATGACATATACCTCGATGAAACTTGACAAAACTGGCCGCATGACATTTCCATCTAATAACCAGTTAACCGCTAGCAAAACATGATATTATCAATTATGAGGAAATAAGTAATAGGAAACGTTGAAGACACAGAGAGCAGCAGCAGCAGCAGCAGCCGCCGCCTAAATGGACTGATGTAGTTGAACTAGATCCCATCAAACCAGTTTGATTTATTGGTCAATGCAATCTTAGTGAAGCATTTCATTCGTCCTGCAGGAACTGATAAGCAGGGTATATATGTCCTAAAGATTCTCACAAAAGGGTTGGTTGGTTTCTTCATTCCTATCACTATTCAATCAAGCTCAACTTAACAGTTGCTTCTCCTCTACCACCAATTCATACTTCCTTGAAACAAGCCAACAGGAGGAGTTACAAGTACACCACCCTCAACTAATTAAAGAACTTCCCAGAGAGCACTCTGCAACAACCATGTCTGCTATCTCTGTTAGTAAGGCCATGAGTCCAGAACTACACTCCATTTTGGACATCAAGAAACCCAAGTGAAAGCAACAAGGAACCACGCATGCTGGTTTAGCCATAAATTAGTACTGCTGCTCCCGGCTTTTGTGCCATAGCCAGGCCAGGGTCATGTGACTGACATCAAGAACAATTTGGGCAACAACCTCAACTGCTGCCCTTGTTTGGGATTCAGCTGCATCAGAGATCACTGACTGCTGCCAACGGGCAATTGCTCTGTTGGTAGAGCATGTGCATGCTTGCTTATTCTGGCAAGAATTCAGACTGAAATCAAATCTGTCTACATTCATGTACGTCTTAAATGGTGTATTTCAGTTGCTTGAGATATGTCTTGATTTAGAGCATCATAATAGTGTCACTGTGTTCTTGACTTCTTGTATTTGCTTTAACTTGTTCAATGGTAGCTCTTGCAATTTTTGTTGGTCTGGTCTCTCCTTGGTATTGTCTATATCGCCTTCTTAAATTTACTTCTCCCTCCCACCCCTCCATAACATGAATGTTAATCTGTATTTACACACCAAAATTGGGATTAACTTTTGTTCTCTGAAAAGCTCCTTGTTTTTCGTTCAACAGTCATGTACTCATGTACATAAGGGATCGTGCAGAAATAACAAATGCCAACTTCTTTTACCATCAACATGATTTGCTTGATTTTATAAAATCATTTATGACGAGTTTTTTTTTTTTTGCCACGAACGATTTTGGATGCTACCAGATAAAAATTAATGTAAAATTTAACCAAGCAAGATGGATCAAACTTGTGGACGATTTGTAAATGATGTCATTAGAGCTTCCCCAGGGGCACAAGTACAAATGAATGTTGCAAATTTACTATGTAAAATATTAAAATGTACATTTAACCATCGAAGAATGAATACATTTCTCAAATCTGTAGATTTTCCATCAACTCTAAACAAATTTGTTACCACAAACATTTTCTCCATATATTCAAGAGAAAAGGAATGTTATCTGTGACTATATGCCCTATAGCTTGCTACTGATACATCTTGTTCCAAATGATACATTACTAAGCCTGGAATCTACAACTCATACTAGCCCAGAAAAGAGCAGCATGAGCATATCTGAAATTTCCTACCAACTAGCAAGACATCTTTCAAAATTGAATTCACAAATCCATGCTAGCCAGAAGTATTCATTTCAATCGGTTAGGATGTACACCTGACTCCAGGGATAGAAATCTCGGAATCAGTGCAAAACCCGACCAGCAGACGGCAACAGTTACCGGCAAAACCCGGAAAAAAAACCCGGATGAAATTCACGTTGCAAATTTTGAATTTGGGCAGTTTGAAAACCGGTAACTAGAAAACCCGCTAAAAACAGAAAAAAGGGAAAAACCAGAGAAAACCTAGCACAAAATATTAGGACTAGCATATTTATGCATATTTAGTTCATACAATAGATAATCTAGCACAAAAAAGGTCAAAACCAACCTAAGAAGTGCATTTGTAACTACCAAGATTTCGGCCGGTTTTTCTCTCTCAGTACCCACTAGGATTTCTGGTAACTGGCGGTTTTTTTATCCCTGCCTAACTCCACCCTACCTACAATTACCAAAATCATGTTTGTAAGTACATTATTTCAAAAATGCTTGTCAACAAAGCAAATTCAGAATTGTGTTCTGCTTCCAAAACATGAGGGTAAAAGAGGACACAGAGAAGATGCTTACAGCTAATGTTTGACACAACAGAAGCATAAAGCAACTTCTGATTGGGCTTGTAAATCTTCCAATGCTTGAACAATATTTTCCCGGCTTTCGATTGTTTCTTCTTCATGGTTAAGCATTTTCCGTAATCTGCATGAAGTAGCAGTCATTAAGGGTAACACAGCACAACGATTTTGCAACTCAAGTCATAGCCAGTGAACAGCTCTACGAACAAACTCAAAACTAGAAGGGAAAATATTGATGTGTTTCATCGAGTAACTATACCTTTGTACCAAAGGTGTATCCCCATGACCAGTACATATAATAAGCATAGCGTTATCAGGCAGTGCACTGTATAATTTTCTAATTTTATTATCCAATTCACTCAAAATTTCCTTTAATTCCGGACAAGTTCGATTCTTTGCTCTTTTCCGAGCAGTTTTTCTATCGCAGGTTTGCAATGCAATAACCTCTGCAACACAGGATTTCAACTTCTCAGGATCTTGAGCTCTTGTGCGTAGATAAGAGATCAATCCCGAGAATTGAGTCCAAATGAAGCTGACTTTGTCATTCTTTACCTGCAGGAGGATTTTTAACAACTAATGAAAACCTGTAGAACTTTCACAGGACCAATTCTGCCACTAAAACTGTATAGTATTAACCTCTTTCATTGATCTGGAGAGGGCATCATCATCTGAGAAAACTGCAATTGAATTGCAAGAAGCATCTGAATACCGATCAAGAACAGACATATCATCAATGAGGGAGCATTTTTTCCCACTTTCATGCAGTATAGAAGTCAACTTTCGCCGTGACAACGATGGTGGGGAGCCAAAATCAGGACCTGATAAACTAGTCATCAGAAGCTACACATTGCCACAGAAAAAGAAAAGGAATGGCACAGAAAGAACAAAATAGATATGTTTATGCCATGTTGTCTGCATGCCCCATGTAAGCAATTCACAGAAATGACAGTTGGAAAACCAAACAAAACAGTAGTTAAAAAAGTATATTTTTACCATATTTGATTTTCAATAAAGCAAGTTCAAGAGCAGCTCTTGCATCTTCCACGCTGTCATGCCCAGTCCCTGTGTTCTGAATCTCCAGGCTAAGAAATTTTTTTGCCAGGACACGTAAAGCAATCTTATAGCGAGGGCCACGATTATGTTTGTACAAAACAGCAGTATCAATGATCAAATCATGAGATATCCGTAATGCCAAAAGGTCATTTTCCAAAGAATGTCCAACAAGAATGGTTTCTTTGTAGACAAGTTCAACAAACTCTTCCTGGAAACAGAACATGATAGTGTAAAGAGTGGGCATAGTATCATAAAACTTAAAACATACGCATATCAGAAGGTGATTAAAAAATTAGGAACAACTATTCAACTAACCTGAATCTCCTGGAGGGTTGTGGTCACATCTTTTAACATCTCAGCAGTGATTCCACTGAACCTGCAATATTCAAGAATAAATTACATTTTGTCATGGATATTCAAACCAAACATTTCGAGCCTACTGGAGATATCATTCAGAATATCATGTAGGAAGAACCTGACGGCACAAATTAGGGCAATGATATTCAGATAATAAATATGTACTTTCTTGATATTCACATAATACATATATGTGCTTCCAATAAAGGTACCAAATTCCAGTATCTTCAAAAATAATGTATTTTGACACCTAAGTTGCAATATAGCTACGTAAAGGAAAAGTTATCTGAGAAACACAACATGAACATAGTGCACACTAGCCCTACAAGAAAGGAAAGTAAAGGCATCATATTACCTTGTATTGTAATCAATGATTGGATTGGCAGGCTTAACTAGTCTATCTAGCACCACCTGAATAAAGTACAAAAAAATCAATATTCATGGGGCAGTAAAGTGTGAAGAAAATAATGGATCATGCAAGAGCATATAAACAAAAAAATCGTTATTTTATTGAGTAGATCTTTTATTCACAGCAAAAGGGAAACAAGATCCCAGTGAAGATTAGGGATAATTATTCAAGCTTAGGAAAGCAAAGTCCATACCTCTCCTTTAATATCAACTAATGTCACTCTTGTAAGTTCAAATCCAGCTTCAGTCACACACTGAAAAGGTTTAAAACTATCACGAAATAGATTTAAGGAATCTTAGAGTAAGAATGGAGTATAAACGATGTCAGAGGGCATTAATGTAACTATCATAGTGGTTAAATTTAATATGCTAGACTTTTTGAAAGAAAAACTCAAACAAGTGCCTCAAAATGTACATTAATAAACAATTAAGGAACAGGTAGTCACATTACCATCTCACAATCAAGTGCAAGAATTTCATATGGAGAAGAGCCTGAAGGAGCTGAAACGGTGGGGACAAAACCTGGGACATTTGGCAATAATAAACAAACATTCATTTGAATAGAACATAAAAGGGGAAGGGCGAGGGAGAAGACAACAAAAACAGACCTGGTAAATTAAATGAGTACCCATTGTCTTCTAAGTCTTTCTCAGAAAGCATGTAATATTTTATAGGAAATGGTATATCCTTTAGGTCATCTAGACTTGATAATCTTCCTGAAACAAAAAAGGGTTAACCAATTGCATGAAATATAAATAAAATAAAATCCTAATTTAAGTTCAGGAGTGCCCATTGTCTCATGGAAAAAAAATAAAACTACTCTAATGTCAGTGATGTACATATGCACCAAATAAATAGAAGAACCAATATACATCAATAGAGAAAACAGTAGAACATCTTGAGCTTAGGGAGCTTAGAGGAGTAGATGATGCATTGTCAACATAAAAGATATCTGGCTATACTCTGAGATGGTGGAAGCTTCTGCTTGATCATTACATCCTAATGCTAGATGCCATATGAAATGTGACAGTTAATTTGCAAAACAGAATATGAGTATATGTCTGAGAAATGCACAAGTAGGCAACAGTGAAAATCTGCTCTTATTTCAAATTGGAATGACAGCCTTGTACGTAAATGACAGCAGAACATATGGAAAGGATTAAATGAATGGATTTTCCAAATTCGAATGGTAATCGTATAACCAACCTCAAATGTTTTCAGTTGATACTACCAATGACAAACCAAAACAGATTGTATGGGCCCAACATAGCAGAAAACAGTCCAACTTCAACAGTTGGAAACACAATCATCAAAAGTCAGGACCTCATACCTTCTCCACCAGATTCATATGATTGGTTTGATGCTTTTAATTCACGCTTTCTCTTTACTCTGCATGTTAGGAGTGCATCAATGGTATGCCTTTCATCTGGTATACAGCTGCTAGAAAAGCATAATGTTAGCAATAAAGAATACATTGTTGTTAGCAATAAAGAATACAGTGAATTATAGGAATAAAGGCATTAACTAAAAGTACACCAGAATGCACAAGGTTGTGGAAAACAGATAATAATAATAATAATAATAATAATAATAATCCCTCCGTTCTTTTTTACTTAACATTTTTTACTTTTCACGTTCCTCGAGATGTGACTTTGACCGCTATTTTTTATAACTTTACACTAAGATATACTAATAAAATTATAATATTATAAAAATATTTTTAACAACAAATCTAATAATATAATTTTTGTATAGCCAATCTAGATAGCTTTAAATCTATTGGCAGTCAAACTTTAAAAAGTTTGACGGCACAGATTCTAGGAAGTCAAGTAAAAAGAATGGAGGGAGTAACAAGTTTTATGTTTAATGCACAAACCTTGAAGCTAGAACAGGTTTTGGATTGCCACAAAATTCTTTCAAAGAACAAAGGAGGTGGGACTGCGACATATACAAAGCTGCATCGAGGCCAGGAATATAGAGAAGGGTAACTTTTGGTATAAGAGGCTTGTTCTGAACAACAAAGACAAGCATATGTTTAGTGTTAAAGAGAAGTAGAATTTCTGGGAGGAATCAAATAATATAAAAAAACTATAAAAGAAGCCAACATTGTGTATGCAAACCAAGTATCAGTGCTTACTGCAAATCGACATCTTCTCCCTAGATAAGAAATACATAAAAGCATTTGACAAGTTTTTCGAAGTTCATTATGTGAGTACTCAGGATAATGGAACAAAGAATGAGCACATAGTTCAGAGTAAATCACCATACCTTATATAATTCACATCATGTGTATGAAGTACCAATGTTTTTTTCAGTTTCAGGAAATATTCCTTGCAAGGGTCCCATGTGTACTATGGTTAATAGAATGCAGGTCATGTTTCCAAGATAGAATTAAGTAGTTGAAGAATAGGTTGTTCTCTAAAATGCAGTGAAGAAGCCAGAAAAAATTCAATTAAGAACCAAATGCTACGCCTTGAAAACTAAGGAAAAGGGAAGAGGATATACTTTAACAAACACCCAAGAAGGCAGCATGCCATCACCAATAACCCAAGTGACCAGCCCCTGAACATCCTGCATTACAAAGAAATGGCACATTACAAGAAAAGTTTTCAGAAGTCAACTTCCATTGTGTTTTGGATATGAAAGAAACCTGCAAATTTAACGTTGAATCGGAAGTGGCCTCCTTAAAAACAACATCAGGTTTAGCCTGGATAGTATGGACAAGAAGCAACAGAATGAGAATTAGTTCAGTAAGAAATAAATGATAGATTTGTGTAGCAAAAATGTCAACCAGTAAAGTAAGTAGCACAAAGATTATTCTGCACCAACAATCAATGAACAAATAGCCAACTGTCCAACTAGATAAATGTTTCTGATAAAGTTCTTAAATAGAATGAAATTTACATCACTGTTTCACCAAACAGTCCATTGATATGTCATGTAGACGTTTCATTCAAATATTTAGTTCAATGCCAAACAATTGATTGCAGAGCCAACTTAGAAGGTAAACTGTGATCACAAAATACACATCGTATTCCTCAACTCCAAGCGGAGTGCATTCCTTTTATTTGAACAGAGGAACCCCACTCCTCTACCAAACAAGCAATCAGTCCAGTTTTTTGCATATCCAAATTCCTAATGTGAAAATCCAAGCAGAAGGCAAATCAATGGAACAATCCAATATCTCATTGCTGTCTTCGTAACATATCGCCATCGGTAGGTACCCACGCTTCACCTCTTTGAGCAAACTCTTGCCACAAACAAAACTGGAAACTTCATACACATTGGTATGGTTCAGCCCACCTCCACTAGCAACACTCACCAAAATTTGCCATCTTCACCATGAATCACAAAAAAAATTCCACGAACAGGGAACCACATTAGGATCTAATGTTGCAATACCATACCCCCTGTTTCGATCCTAACAGAGCTTGAACTGAAAAAAAATCCAACCAGAAACACTTATAATGCTCCTAAACACCAGCTGCGTCCCACTTCCTCCACTGGGCAAATAAAAAAATACAATCTTTTTCAAACAACAAGCCAGCAGCAAAACAAAAAATATAATCTTTTCCGACAACGAACTAACCCAGCTCTAAGTGATCATAAATTTGCCCCCTTTATTACCACCTTGAAACCCTAATTTACCCCAGAAAGAAGAAGAGAAACAATAGTCGGTGAGAAAGCACGTACGTCGGGGCCGTACACGTCGTAGTACGTGGTGGCTGCGTCGCGGTCGCCGGAGGGGGTCGACATGGTGGCCGCCGCCGCCGCCGCCGCCGGAGGGGTGGTGCTTCTAGGGCTTTGGCGCTCTGTTGAAAGGTTTATGCAGGGAGGCCCTCTGAATAGTTTTAAGTCTCAGTCAACGTTCCAATGGTGTGGCCTTCCTTCCGACTTTGTAGCTGTAGCACGGGGGCCTTTCTGTAAATAAACCATCTCAAGAGTGTGTTTGGTATGTTGGTTGGAATATCACTCGGTGACCAACGGGCCGGCTCGGCTCATTTAGGTATAACTAATAAATGGGTCGAGGATGAAATCTAGTTCTGATCTATAACTATGTTGTGCCGACACGAACACGATTATAGCTAAACAGGTTGTGCCCGTACGGTTGGTCTGTTTAGCTCAAAAAAGGAGAAAAAATAAAAAAAATATAGAAAAGTAAGAAAAAAATTATGCAAAATTGTAGATATTGTTATTCTATGATACCTGGGCTGAATGAAACCCAGCCCAGCCTACACCAAACCCTATAAAAGGGCAAGCCAGGTGGGGGAGGAAGCAAAATTGACATTTGCTTCCCTCCCCCGAACTCTCCCGAGCCCCGCTGCTCCTGCTGCTTACGCCGCCGTTTGCACGCGCCGTCACCGCCGGCCGGTCACCGGCGCTGCCACTCCCCGGCCGCACCTTGCCGCCTCGGTCCCCTTCCACCGCCATTGTTGTGCTCTATTACTACCACCAAGAAGCCTTTGTCGCGCGCCGCTGCGATGCTGCCGCCGTGGACGCCGTTAGCTGCTGCTGCTGCCATCGTCCCCACCCAGCGACTCGTCGCCGCCCCTCCGCCTTGCCTTCCCAGCCGCACGCCACGCCTAAGGGAGTCAGGGAGAGCGGGCGTCGACCGAGAGGAAGGGACGGAGAGGGGTACCGGCGTGGGGGAAGAGGAGCAGGGAGGAGGCCGACCGCACATGGGGGAAAGGAGAGGAGGAGCACCGGCAGGAGGAAGGCGTGAGAGAGAGAGTGGAGGGGAGCTGGCCGTGGGAGGATAAGCAGTCGGTCGTGGGAGGATAAGGAGAGGGGAGGCACTGGCGTGAGAAAAAGAGAAGGGAGGAGGAGAAGAAAGAGAAGAGGAGTGGCCGGCATGGAAAAAGAGAAAGAAAAGGAAGAGATGAAGGAAAGGAAGAAAAGAAAAGGAGAAAGAAAAGGAAAGAAGAGAAAGGGAAAGAAAAGAAGAGAGGAAAAGAAAAGAAAAGGGGGGATTGCCTGATCCGGTGTCCGATCTGCCAGGTCCAGTCTAGGGACAATAAATCGTGGCCTGATCTAGTCGTCGAGTTCGGCTAACGGCTTGAAAACCCCTTGTCAGTTATTTACATATTCTCACGTAAAGTAGTATGCCGATTAAAACCAGGACAGCATGATACTGTTCGGTGAGCAGGAGATCGGCTATACTGGGTTTGTGCGTAAGAGCGGCGTTATTTGCTTGCAGGTATATATATTGCATTAGTTGAATTGAAATGATTACTGCCTGTTCAAGTAGCGGTTCGAGTCTGGCGCCGTCCGCGCACCGCCCGCCAGGTTAACAGGCAAGTGCATATTAAAACAATAAATAGTGTTAAACGATTGCTATTTGTGTTTCCATGCCATGGTTTATAGTATGCAAGAGATGATGTATATGATTATGTGTTAATCATATCTGGAGAAAATACAGTGTATGAGTAAACAGCCTCATTTGAAAAGCATTGCATAATGCAAAGTGCATAAATAGCCAGGTTGGTGAGAAAGTCTTATAACTAGTCCAGAGTGCTCTTGAGTAAGTCTTACAGAGGTAGGCACCTCCACGGGATGGAGGGAGAGGGTGACATCGACGGGTGTACCCTCCGCTATACCGATATAAGCTACAGTTACAGGAGTATTGCATTTCATTGCATTGCATGAAAAGAGATACAGATAGTGATACAGTTATAGAGATTTGATTTACAGTTTACAATGCATTTTTATGCACTGCATATAGAGTGCTACAGACAGTGGTACAGTGAGAGAGATTTGACTTACAGCTTACAGTTTACAGTAAATGAATTTTATAGTTTACGATTCTGATGAGGTGATTTACATTTCTGACTACTGATGAGAGTTGTTTCTGATTTACTGACTACTGATGAGAGTTGTTTCTGATTTACTGTTCTGATGAGAGTTGATTTACGATTTATCGCTCTGAGAGTTGATTTACTGATTTCATTGCTCTGATGAGTTGATTTACAATATACAGCTACATTAGATATGATATACAGTTTACAGTAGATTAGCTTCACAGTTCATAGTAGACTTGACTTACAGTTTACAACCGTTTGGCTTTATAGTCTACAGTAGAGGTGTTTTACAGTTTACAGTCATAGAATTGGATTACAGTTTATAGATATGGATTGATGTACTGCTTTGTCTTGTGCTTGCTGAGTCTTCAGACTCACCCTTGCTTTGTGGTTTTTTTTTAGGGTGATCCGGAAGAGCGGCATGCATGGAAAAAGGACTAGTTCCTTTTGCATTGTAGATATGCAATAACGGCTTAGTCCTGCACTGAGCGTTATGTTTAAACTTTTGTTAAGAAGTTTGTGTAAATGTTTTAGTTATAGTATGTTTCAGGAGAACAGACTCTCTTGTTAATACAGTTCTCGAGCGTTAACTCTGTTTAGGGTACGCTTTTGGTGAGACAGTAACAGTGTGGTGATAGCATCTTGGACGCTGTGGTGGGTCGGGGTGTTACATAATCATTAAAATAATTATTATCAATGATATAATGAGCTTTATTAACTTATTAAATTACATTGCATGGTTACCTTATTAAAAGTTTACCAAATAAAAACTCAACTTGAGAAAATCTTGGTATAGAAAAAAGAGTACAGCCTATAAAGCTCACTAGTGACTACATCTGAAGAAAAAATATTGAAAGTCCTATTTATTGCTATGTAAATACAAATTGTTAAAAGATTCTTCTAGGTCTATATTCTGTGCAGTATGTTGGAGTTTTAATTCAGCTTGTTCCCAATCTTTGACTGTTAGAAGGATTTCGACCATCTCGTTCGAGAGACTTGTTCGTCGCTCTTCGATTATTTCTCCAAATAGACTAAAGGCTAGCTCCGAGAAGACCGTAGAGACAGGAACTGTCAACATATCCCATGCTAATATGGATAGCACTGGATATGTTACTTTCTGGGTTTGCCACCATGAGAGGATGTTCAACTTTGGTTCAAAGCTGACGCTATCACTGTTGAGATAGATTGATAGGTCTCCAGTACTTTGCCACCTTGCTCTTTCTGATTGATGTGTATCTGCATGAGAACCTTGAGAATCTCTAGAGGAAGAACCAAAAATTTTGCCCCATTGCATAATGCCCATAGAGGTGCTAAGGGTTACCTGGGGTCTTTCCAAACGCACAGACCTAAACTTATTTTTGTATTTCTTGTATACCTCATATAATTTATTCTTAACTACTTTATAGTATGTGCGATAATCTAAATCAATAGCATCACTTAAAAGTTGTAATATATTTGTAAATCTTTGAAGTTTAGCTCTAGGATCTAAAATAAAGGTGAATGCATATAAAATAGGAATTCTCTTCTAATATTTTAAAAACCTAGTTTTCATGGCAACTATAACATCCCGTAGTATATAATCATTTTCAAAAGCCTTTAGGTAAGTGGCAATTTCAAGAATGTTATGAATATTTAGAGGAGATGTTAGGTAGTATACTCTAGAAAGACAGAGCGTAGCCTTATAAAAAAGTTCTAAAAAAATATTTTTTTCACTAACAACTCAATCGACCTCAGTAAATTCGGGGTCTCCAACTTGGGTTCTACTAGAGGAGCTACGAGATTGATGAATTTGGGTGTCAAAACAAAACAGGTAATGTGCTCTTATATGGAAATATATGTTTAAGCATAAGGTAAATAGAGTTCCATTTAATAGACATGTTTAAGCCAAATTTCCTAGGGCAGACATTCATTACTACACAAAAACTCTTATATGTGGCTATTCGTTTGTTAGAACAATAAATATATGAAATTGCATCTCAAAAAAATCAATACAAGGATTTAATCTTTTTAAACCAGATTTAACAATAAGATTAGTAATATGACAAGCATAACGTTGATGCAATAAGAAAGATTGTGCATAGGTATTAAACAAAGAAGTAAGAATTTTCATAGCCTTAGTGTTTGCAGCTGCATTATCTAAAGTTATAGAAAAAATCTTATCTGTGAGGCCAAAATCTTCTATATCTTTAATAATACATTCTACAATATTTTCAGCAGTATGTGAAGCATTTATTAATTTAAATCTTATAATTCTTTTTTCATTACCCAGTCATCATTAACATAATGAGCAACAATATTAATATAATCCTCTCTAATTAACCCTACCATTCCAGCAGAAGATGGATCGATTGGACCATGTGCCGCCAGGCCGACTGTTTCTTCTGGCTCTATAGTTTGTTGTGGATGTGGACCTTCCACAGATGGCAATCCTTCTTGAAAGGATTGCATATCCGTGAGGCCGAATTCGGAGAGTTAAAAATCATAGTTCTCCATTGAATGAACTATAAATTAAAATAGTAAAGTACAATTAACTTACTATTGAATCAACAAATAATATGAAAAAATTGAAATAAGACAGCGCTATTACTTCTTTTGTAGCTCTTTGAAAATTCTTTGAAGCTTTTTGAATTTTCTAAATTTCACATGAATTTTTCGCTAATTTAGCCAAATTTGCACAAACACTACCAAATTTTTTACAACTAAACAAAGAGATGAGAGTGAAGTTTGAGGTATGAAGAATGAAAAACGGATGCCCCTATTTATAAGAAAATTTTCATATTTTTTTTCAAATTTTTTGCTATTTTCATAATCTTTACACCACAACAGTAAAAAACGGCTATTTTTGATCGGGCCGTGCCGTGCCATGCCGGCACGGCTCGTTTATACCCGTTGTCACGTACCTTACCGTGTTGTGCTATGCTGGCCAGGCCCACGAGCTAAACGGGCCGTGCCGTGCCGGCCCGGCGTGTCGACCGCACGGCCTAGGCACGATACGGTCCACCGAGCTGTGCCAGCACGACCTATCATCTAAACGAGCCGTGCCGTGCTTGGGCCAGGCCTACAGTGGCGGGCCTTAGGCTAGCCCACTACGGCATGGTCCATTGGCCACCTCTATCACTTGTAATCGATTTCCCAGTTTACCCCTCAATATAAAATAGAAAACAATAAAACACGGGATAACAGTGCCACAAAATAAGAACGGTTCGGTTCACTTAAAATCAGCTGGTTTGCCGGTCTTCTAGGAAAAGTTCAACCGATTTTTTTGGTCCAACTACATGATAGTTCCAGAAGGAAAACAATCATTTGAATTCATCGGTTTTGGTTTTGTTGGTTTGCCAGGTGGTCCAAGTTTTAGTAACACTGGTACAAAATACAATTTTCTCCTCTGAATCACAATTTATAGCAAGGAATATTAGGGCATGTATAGTTGCCGTTACGGACTGTATTTGCAAAATGTTTTACAATTTTACATTTTGTATGTTACATTTTCCCAAATGACATGTTACGAGACATGTGATACACAAAACCTCTCAAAAGACAAATAGGTTGTCAGGCTCACTAACCAAACAACTCCTTGCATGACTATGCAGACTCATGTCAATGAGAATTCAAAATGTTTTCAACCATTTTCAGTAGAAAAAGTCCATTCTTCGACCTTTAATTATACCCTGAGTCTGAATTTCAACCCCCCACCATCAAAATCGTTCACTTTTCACCCTTGAACTATCAAATCCGTTCACTTTTCATCCTTTGGTTGGTTTGATAAATTGATTTTGCCAAGCTGGTAGCCACGTCACTGACTTTGACTTACATGGCGTCTAATGGCATCCTAATCAGCTAGAAGAAATAAAAAACAGTAGATATGGCCCACATGTCAACCATATTTCCTTCTTCTTTCATTGCAATAGAGATAGAAGTCACATGTCAACCATGTTTCCTTCTTCCTTTGTTGAAAGAGAGAAAGAGAGTGAGGGAAACCTACAAGAGGAGGCAGGTTGGGCATAGCGCTGGCGACGGGGTGGTGGTAAGGCACGGGTAAGGCACGAAATAGAATTCTTGAGACATGAGGAGCCTTTGTGGTGGTGGTGGTTTGGTGAGATGTGGTTTGCTAGGCTGATGATAAAGGTGGGCAGCAATGATAGTTGCTTCATGGAGGTCATGACACTACGATGGATGAGGGGCCAAATTGAGCGTGTCAAAAGATAGGGGAGGAGGAGGGGATGCTCGTGTACAAAGGAATCAGACAGAATCTCACCATCGCGATGAACCTTGGTGGAGAAGCTCGGTGACACCAGAGAAGAAGAACTTCTATTACAAGCATATGTGGGCAAGAAACTCAAATTAATTTGGAATATGAGGTAGGAGGTGCTGGAACACGATATGACATGAATGATTTTGACATTAGCTCACCAAGGATGGCGTATGGAGTTTAGAGATCATGATGGAGCTCGGGTGGCCATGGCGCGTGCTCGGCTCCTTTATAGTGGTGAGGAGGAGGACTAGGATTGGGAGGGGAAGTCTCTGGGCAGTGGCGGAGAGAGGGGGGCCAGGGGGGCACCCTCGAACCTTCTACTAATCCCCAAAATGTAAAGTATGTTTAAACTTTATAGCCCAGTCATTAGTCATATGCACTTAGTTATGCAGCCCAATTACTATTAGGCCTAGTAGTTGTCTAGTTGAGGATTGACGGCTGACGCAGTGACGCTTCATATTCGCATCGCAACGATCGTGGGAACGGCCGGCGCGGGTGGCAGCCCCATCTCGTCGGCCAGGATCTTGACAATGTCTGTGCTGTAGTGTAGTGTTCAGCCGGTGCTCCGGCTGCCGCTGCAGGCACAGCAGCGCGAGCTGCACGCAGAGTCGCAGAGCGTGGCCTAGTCCTTGTCGTAGCCTCCCTCCAGCAGTCCAGCCTCTCGTCCACGAGCTCGAGCACGTTCCCGGCGCGCGTGAGCTGCCGGCACCAGCTCACCAGGTTGGCCTTCTCCAGCTTCATCGGCGAGGGCCGCGAGGCCATTAGAAACAGGCCAACAACACAGTAGGCTAATTCTATTGAGGGCTTGTACCTTGACGCCATCAGCAGGTAATCACTAATCATTTATTCGGTGATATTCCCTTATCTAATTAGTAATCACTATCTAATTTTCCTTTACAATTTTAGATGATATGAAGAAGAGAAAGACAATTCATAGTTTTTTTAAGCCTGTTGGTTCAAGTGCTAATTGTATTGAAGCCATTAGAAGTCGAGCTGGCTGCCAGAGTAACGTGGAAGTGAAAACTCCTAGCGTGGAAGGGGAAACTCCTAATGAACATGTGGAAAATCCTAATAATCAGAGTAGTGTTGCTGCTGTACCATTAGAAGCTGAGGCTGCCGAGCATCAACCAATTGTAGCTACTAGATTTGAGAGAGACCCTAGTAAACGTGTTCAAATCTTAGAATTGCCAGCTGATCAACAAGATGAAGCTCGAAGATTTTATATTTCAAAGGGCCCATATCAACCTATGTTAGCAGAGTACCCACTCAGTGAATTATTTCATCGTCACCGATTTCAAAGCAGTTAGTTCAAGCAATTTACTTGGCTTCACCTCACACAAATTGTGCTTATTGTCTACCATGTTTTATTTTTTCCAAGAAGCCAATTGGAAAATCTGGATCAGATGCATTCACAGTCAAGGGGTTTCAGAACTGGAAGAAAGTTAATGATGGAAATAAATGTTCTCTTCTAAAACACATGGGGGATGCCAGCTTAGCTCACAATTATTCAGTTCGGTGTTTTAATAATCTTAAGAACACAATGGCTCAAATTGACACTATGATGGTTAAACAAAAAGAGATAATGGTTGCAGCAGGAAGACTAAGGCTTGCGACTACGATTGATTGCATTAGGTAATAATAAAGACTTCTCACTTTTCTTTTTTGTTTTTGCAACCAAAGTTATATGTGATGCACTATCTAATCTGAACTTGTTTTATTTCTATATTTAGGTGGTTGACATTCCAAGGTTGTCCCTTTAGAGGCCATGATGTGTTAATGATATGCTCTAGAGTCAACATGGAGATGTTGTATATATCACATAATATATTTATGATATATTACTTTGTTCCTTGAAATAGACATTATCATTATTGATCAATGAGTATGTGACTTATTCATAAGACTCTTAATGCTAAAATGTTGCTATTTCTAAATAATCCCTGATCATATATCATATGAGGAACAAATATGATTCAAAGACAAATATCAGCATATGTATTGATTGATGATTATGTTTCATGGATCATGGTACGGTGATACCAAATCAATAATATGAACATGTGTTAGTGAACATATGTTGGATAGACCCGCCATGAGACACTGCAGAGATTTCATGTGTCATCAGTTGATCTCAAGTAGTGTTTATGTAGAATCCTTAGACTTGAGATCATCATGGTTCCCAACATACGTAGTAGCTTATTTTGGGACTATTAAACACTACTCCGTAACTGGGTAGTCATAAAAGTGGTCTTCGGGTTTGCCATAAAACATGTAGTGGGATGTGAATGATCAAGATAGAATTTGCCCCTCCTTATGGGAGAGATATCTCTGGGTCACTCGATGTAATGGATTATGAAAGTGCATGACCATGCTAAGGTGATTGAGGAGTCAATCACAAGTATATAATCCATCACGGAATCGAGAGAGTGATTGAGCTATTAAGAGGATGACACAGGTCTCGCCTTGAGCTCAATCTATATCGTGAGGCAAAGGGATTCGTACATGAGAACATTACAGGTTCAGCCGATATGATCTTTACGTATACTTTGGGGTTAATATGTCTTACTAGAGGCCGCTATTAACAGGGTGACCGGAAAGACGTTTTCGGGTCATGACCAAGTATACGTGAACCTACAGGGTCGCACGCTTAACGGGTTAGAACACTAATTCGAATATGATTCGGATAAGGGCTCAATTCGGATAGAGATCCGAATAGACTCCTATTGGGCCTCGGTCCGCAAGGCCCAAGTGAGGATGTCTATATATGGAGGCGAGGGGCTGAGGGGATACACTCCTATTAACCTCTAGCATAACCCTAGCCGCCACCTCCCGAGCCAAACCCTAGCCGCTCACGAGTGCTAGTACACTCGCGATCGGTGTTCTAGCCCCGGACGTGTGGATACCGGTGGAGGCGGTGCTCGTTGCGGTGTTGATCGGCGTCAACAACCTACAGATTGGATCCGCTCGTGGTGTGGTTGATCGCGTGGAGGAGACGATCTGTTCGGGACGATCGACTACTTCCACTACTACCTCGACGCGCGTGGTTGGATCGGTTTCCAACTCTTCTTCCGCTGCGCTGCGCGTCTAGTGGTAACGATCTATGATCCTTCCTTAGCATGATGTCCTGGTGTGCGCGGTAGAAAGAAGATGTTTGGTGCCACAGTTTCAGTCCTACGCAGCATTGCTAATGATCGTTCAGCTTCAAAGTATTCTCGGGGAGACGCTAGTGGTGCCTTACGAATCATTGTCACATTTGATTTTGTGTTTATTCTGCACCTGATGGAAAAGATTATGAAGATCACTGATGTGTTGTGCCAAACACTCCAAAATAAAAGCATTGATATCTTAAATGCGATGGATTCTGTTTCTACAACAAAAGTGTTGCTTGGTGAGTTGCGAAATAATGGCTGGGAACCTCTTCTTGAGGAGGTCAAATTGTGTTGCGAGAAGCATGAGATTGATATCCCAGATCTAAGTAAGAAGTATGTTCTTTTGCCCAAATTATTTCAGTATGAATGTTAGTATGTTACATCATTTTTTCCAATTTGCAGGTACGTTGATGTGACTAAATCCCGAAATAAGAATGATAACACCACATCCTTTCACTATTACAAAGTAGATGTGTTTAATGTTACAATTGATCAACAATTGATTGAGCTAAAAGATTGATTTAGTTCTCAAGCGACAGAGCTTTTGTCCCTTTATGCCTCTTTGGATCCAAAGTTGGACACATTCGACATGGCAAATATATGCACTCTAGTGAAAAAATATCATCCTACTGATTTCTCAAGTCAAGAAAGAGCTCAATTGGAATGCCAATTGTCACATTTTCAACTTGATGTATGCAACCATCCAGACCTAAGTGCATTACCATCACTTGCTGATCTAACAAGTGGACTAGTTAAGACTGGTAAAGATTCATCTTATCCTATGGTGAACAGGTTGTGAAGATTAGTCTTAACTCTTGCGATTTCAATTGCAACCACCGAGAGATGTTTTTCAGCTATGAAACTTGCGAAGACGTGACTTCGAAGTACAATGGGAGATGGATTTCTACGAGATTATTTGGTAATTTATATTGAAAAGGAATTAGCCGCAAAGATTAGTAATGATGATATTATTAAGGCATATGATCTTGCTGGTAGTCGTAGAGCTAAGTTTAAGTTAATAGAGATGTAATTTTCTTTGCATTGTAATTTACGAAACATATTACTCTGATATGTGACTATTGGATCGGTAAATCCAGCATGGTTCTACTTTATTTGTTGTCCATGTTGTCCCCCCATATCCAATTCCTAGCTTTGCCCCTGTCTCTAGGGGAGGAGATCTAACTAGAGGGAGGGGTAGTGAATGTGAAGAAGACACTCAAAGAAGCCAACGCATCGGTGGAGGTGTCGTTGTGGCAGCGGCATTCGATCTACTGTGTGTCGACATGCAAGTGGTGCGGCAGCGCCCAAGGCAGGGAGTAGTTCCTAGCGTTGATGATCGTCGACGGGTGCTTCCTCCTACTTGAGGTGATGAGGACAGCCATCGGGAAGCTCAAGAACTAGCTGCCGCTGCTCGTTCTCAAGAGGCTCATCGTCGTTGAGAGCATATATGGATTTTTTTCCTTTTTTTAGTCATTGATGTGTGGGGCCTGCTGCCTAGTAGAAGAAGTCACACCAGAAAGGATCCTACTTGTTGCCATTCACAAAACCACTCACGTGTAGACACCACGTCAGGTGAAGTGAACTGGTTTTAATAGTTGAGCGTTACATTTCAGATAGTTTTGGAATTGAGGGTTGAAAATTGGACCAAGACTATATCTTAAGATTGAAAATTGAACCTTTCCATTTTCAGCCGAAGATGTAGCCCCATTGCATGCGAAATTGCCGTCCAATCCCATTCCAAGGGTGATGTTGTGGGAGCTAGTACTTGGACATAGCAAGTTATGGGCATGTTCTTTTCAACTTCTCAAAACGGTTTTTGGTTTTTGCTATAATACCTAACTTTCAAACGGAGTATTTTTTTAAAGATGGAGTCTGCAAGTTAATTATAGTACACATTAAAAGCCCAACATCTGTACCATCCAAAATTGCAAGCGAGTATCTCTCTCTCCGTAATCTCTGTCGCAAACAGCTAAAATTCAAAAATTTCAACCAAAAACCAAAAACCACAGCCAAAAAGAACAAGCCCTATATATGTTCCTGCAGTGACGAGTGTATGGTTCCAGTTTGGCATTCCAATAGCTTTTCGGGCTTATATATTTCTAATTTTGATATAACAGTTGCTAGTTGAAAAGCGTGTTTTCGTAGCTACATAATAGCAGAAATGTAGTGGAATTGGTAGCAAGAGTTTCTGTAATTTTTGTTTTGAGATGGAAATGATACCTCCTACGCTGGGAATTTAAATATTTTGGTCCCAGTATCTGCTATTTAAAATATTATTACTTCAAGTAGCCAGACACACGAAAAAAAAACACAATAAAAAGGTCAGGTGACCCCATCGGGGGAATCCACCTCATCGAAATTAGCGTTGCAGTGGCTTTTCGAGCACTTACATATTTTTTTATTTTGTATACAACAATTGCTAATCAAAAGCGTTTTTTATAGCTATAATAGCAAGATTTTATTAAAATCGATAGCAGCAACTAGCGAGAGTTTATAACTAAACGTCGTTCGATATGCGATATGAGAATACATCACCTAATATGTTATTTGGTACGCGGTATCTACGTACTATAGCGAACTTGCTTCAAGTGTCCCGAGCCTGCCAGACACACCGCGAGCACACAAAACAAAAAAGATGAGGCGAGCCCAAGGGGGCGAAACCATCTCATCCACAGGCAAGGCAGGAGCCCTGAGCGCCTCAAGCTGCTCCCAGTCATCCAATGGAAGAGGCAAACAAACCCTATCCTCCTCCCTCGTACACTGCACCATTCACATTTTGCTCCTCCTGGATATTGGTAAACGAACCAGCTGCTCTCTCTCTCTCTCTCTCTCTAGCTAGCTCTGTGTGTGTGACCAGTAATGGCCTTGGAGACATGCTTCAGAGCCTGGGCTCTGCATTCCCCCCAGGCCTCCCTCGGCAGCCGGGACAGGCTCCTCGCCGGTAGTAGCAACTACGCGCCGTCCAGGCCGAGGACCGCCGCCGCCGTCGCCGCCGTCTCGCCGTGGCCGCCGGCCCTGTCGGCCGGCCGGGTCGCGACGCGGCGGCCGTCCCGCTACGTCTGCCAGTGCAAGAACGTCGTGGACGAAGGTACATGCGTGTGTACGTGGGGTTTCTCGCTAGTTTTCTTCAGGTGGAAGCGCTTAACTTTGCATCCGTTCGGTGGTGCAGTGCTGGTGGCGGACGAGAAGAACTGGGAGAGCATGGTGATCGCGTGCGAGTCGCCGGTGCTGGTGGAGTTCTGGGCGCCGTGGTGTGGGCCGTGCCGGATGATCGCGCCGGTGATCGACGAGCTGGCCAAGGAATACGTCGGCAAGATCAAGTGCTGCAAGGTGAACACCGACGACTGCCCCAACATCGCCTCCACCCACGGCATCCGGAGCATCCCCACCGTGCTCATGTTCAAGAACGGCGAGAAGAAGGAAAGCATCATCGGTGCCGTCCCAAAGGCCACACTCTCCACCATCATCGACAAGTACATCGGCAGCTAATTAATTAAGAACAACATCTACATGCTGCATGAATCAATCATACATATTTTTACCTATGTATGTATACAGATGATCGACCGACCGACCGATCATGCCTGTTGTTGTAATTCTATTTACTGTTAACGATTGATATAAATCTTTTGACTATCAAAGAACAAAAAAATGTGATATATATATATATATATATATATATATATATATATATATACAATGAACCAGTGCTTGCTGCAAAGGGGCAGTGGCATTACGAGACATGCCGTAGCAAGGGAAATCTCGTTGGTGGCTGCCCTGGAGAATCTTCTGAACTCATCACAGCTTAGCATACAATGCAAATGGTAAATGTCAGATGTTAATGGAAACCTGCTTTCAACTAATGTCAAGTTCCTACTTCCATGCCCGTTAATCCAAACAATGGAAAAGGGGGAGGGTAAGGAACAAAAGAATTTCAATAGTGCGGTGTTACTGTAAAATACTCCAAAATACTAAATACATAAACAATGGCATGGTCAACATGCTACCATCAAACAGCCAACCAGCACATTAAGGTATTACTTCAGGTTCTGGAGAAAGAATATATGCCAAACAACACAGGGTCACGCGCGCCGTAAGAAAATATTCCTGATACTTTCCACTAGTAAATGATAGCTTACACAGTTACAGTAAAGCTACAATGAGAATCTCGGCCGTGAAAGAACGGAAGGAAATCAGTACACTACAGTTTGGAGGACGGAATACATGTCATCCAACCGGAAAAAGGAGGGGAGATGCGATGATCTTTCCCCCCAGTTTTAGATCCACCGAACACGCCCGCCTACGTGGGCAAGTGCAGGCAGGCTCTAATCCTCGACTCTCATCCTTTGGTAAGATCACTGAAGCAGATAGCAAATTCCACAGTAGAAATACACAAGAATACAGCCATACAGACAGTTATTGTACCATGTACCAATCATTGCTGATGTTTCCTTTTCTTGGCTCAGTGGAAAGCCCATGGCTTCCAGGGAGATGGGGGGTTGTGGTGATGTAACTTTTCTTTTGTCAGTGATGAGCCCTGTGAGGGTAACTGTATCATCAGATGCAAGCTTTTAACTTCTGCCCATTCTATTGAGAGGTCTTCCAGTCATATTGAAGGTTATTGAAGCTGTTTGCTGCTCCAAGCCCCCGCAGTAGTTGGTTTCCTATGTCATGCTGCTGCTGCTGATGGCTCAACTGTGTTAGGTCATGCGCACTGTGGTTCATCCCAATTCTCCCATTCATCACCATTGCATTATTTCCTATTACTGTCCTCAATCCACTTGCTGCGGATGGACCAAGGCCACCGCCCATTGCCCCAAATGCCATTCCACTAATTCCCGAGTTGTTTGCCATGGGGTTACCAACTAAGGAGCTAACCCCATTAAGACCAGGGGTAATTGCATTTGCTCTCTTCATATCACTAACCACTGGTCCAACACCATTCATCTGCGATGACATCATCATCTCTTGCAAGATTCTGTGGACTGAACTTTGGGACTCATTTGGTTCAGCTTCCTGAGGTCGACTTGCAGGTGCTTGCATAGAAGGTAAGTTAGCTGATGTAGTTGGTGAGTTCAACTGACTTGTGTGCTGAGGAGCAGGAATCATGCTGCTATTTGATGCTGAGGGCGCTGGGGAAGGAAAAGATGCGGGTGCATTTGACTGCATGGAGCTCGTTGAGGTGGCCTTGGCAATTTGAGCATTGTTTACACTACTATACAGACCATTGCTACTGCTCGTTGGATGGTCTTGTCTGGAATTTATTGAGCCTTCGCGGAGCCCAACAACAGATGATGATGGCGCAGATGTAGACGGTGCACAATTCAGAGAATTGTTTGATGTAGCATCTGCATTGCCAGAAGCAGAAACCTGCATCCCAGTTGTAGGGCCAGATTTTTGACCACTCTGGTTAGAACTCTGTGGAACAGATTGCTGCTCCCCAGGTTGCTGCTGCGGTTGAAGGGACGTGATCCCTGAAGGCGTCCTCCTAGGGAAGTTACGCAAGCTATCTGAAACAGGTAATGATGGTGCATGTCAGAAATTGGCAAAAGAAACAACCATAGTATAGCATGCTATTGCCTTTGCTAGTTGCATGTGGACACATGCACTCTTAAATTGTAAGCACTAAATAAATCTGCTTGACCAACATTTTTTAGATTTCATTCCCTTCTATTTTGGAAGATAATAACCTTGAGAAACTACGATGTGAAGGCCAACTCAACACAGACTCCTATCAATTCTGCTAAATAGATACGAGCCTTAAAAAACTAAGATAAGAATGACCAATAGCAAAATGCCTATAACATTTTTCCAATAATCCTTCTTGACTGCTTCTATATCAAATATTGTGGTACTGAAGCTTTAATCCAAGGTGATCAAATAGTGTCAGAAAAATATGGCTGCAAAACACAGAAATCAAGTGATCTAGATGTGATAGTGAGCTGAAGATACTTGTAATGAGGATATCGATAGTAATAACCAATACTCCCTCCATGGATTAATATAGAGCGTATTTTGACTTCGCACAAAGATTAACAAGGTGGAAAATTTGAGAAAGCTATGAGAAGAAATGACCCAAGTACCCTCTCATAATCAGGGAGAAATCTATCGAGCGGTTACCAGCCTTACTGGTGGGTCCAAGTAAAATTTTAAATGGTCAAAAAATTTCGTTTTATTTTGAATTTCAAAAGGTTAAAAACCATGGAAAGGCTTAAAGTAAGCACAACAGAGCAACTAGACCAGCGGCAAGGCTCACGGCTTGCATGCCCTCGGTCCAGGGATCGAATACCAGCTCTGCCTCCACATTTTTCCTAATTCTACCTTGACATGTGGGTCCCACATGTTCAAAGACGGAAAAAAAGCAACCTGCGAGGTGGGCAGTCGAACCCAAACCTCTCGCACGTGCATGTGAGATCTTGCCACTAGGCTAGTTGCGCTCATATGATTATAGCATGGTTGAGGTTACTTTTATCCTTAATCTTGAATTTTAAAATTCAAAATCTGGTTTGAATATTTCAGGCAAAATTTCACCAAAAGATCTGGTAACCGCCAGTTACCCGATATCTCATTGCCCACAGTAATTTTTTCAGACCAAAACAAATTACACTGTTCATAATAAATAAATGCATACTGTGTGGTGGTGGTAATAAATAAAAGCATATGAGAAAGAAAAATAAAATGGGGGCATGGTAGGAAAAGCATCATTAAATTTACATGCAGGTCCTACATTTATTAACAAAGCTTCAAAAACCATATGCTTTACATTGGTCAATGCACGGAGTAAAACCTTAGGAAATGAAAAGGTCAACCCTGTATTAGCAGGTTGCAAAGTATTTACATTGAGAATGGGGGAAATGACTTACTCCATTATTGAAACAAAAAGGTATTACAAAGCAAGAATAGATTAGGCCAACATAGGGGGAGATAAAGGAAGGTAATGATGTACCTATTGGACCAGATCCAGTCTGCCTGCTGTAATCGATCAAATCTTTCATACAATTGACCACCTCCGCAATCTGAGAACCAATTTTTGAGACAAAACAAATAATTGATCAGGAGACACATGAACACAAATTGCAAGATAATAGGTCATAACCTTGATTTAATTAAAGCTTAAAATGACAAGAGGCGCATATAAGAAGACATGCAATAATGTGTACCTGAAGGCAGCGGACATATCTTTTCGTGTATCCTAAATCGTTTACCAATGGAACTTCTAATGCTTTAGCTAATTGGCGAGCACATGCAACAAACCTGGTTTAGCATTTTGGCATATTAGAACAATTTAAAGGAAGGAATAAATGGTAGAACTAAAGTTAAGGAATTAAACACACAGTAACAAACACATGTCATTACAAATAGAAATCATGATGATGGAAACAAAAGCCTGTTCATTATATCAGGGAGTAACATAGAGTCAGGTCTTAGTTATCTCCCCGTCATGCCAGATCACAATAAAAATATATGTTTGTCATGCCAGATCACAATAGAAATATATGTTTATTAACTAGCCAAGCGCCCATGTATTTGTAACAGATCTCAAATAAATGATATGACAAGTTCTAAACTCCATAAAACAAAATAATGTGAGTTTCCCTGCATACGAGTTAGTTGCCCATGCTTAGCAATATACAAACATAAAATTACTAAAACAACCATATGTAATTCATCATGCTCCATTAATTACCAATTAGCTAACATAGTACCCACCAACATATTTAAGTGCACAAATAAGTATCCCTAAATTGCATACTAAATTCACATCCGATCAACAAGCCATAGTGAATCATACCACAGCCACATTGATTCACATGTGTAGATAATCCCATCCACAAATGATCCTCCAAAGAGGTGCCACAATCACCACCACCAACTCATTATTTTAAAGTAGTATATAAAGATATTCAGCCATTCCTAGACCAGACAAACTACAGGGACCTCATGATGTCAGCTAAATTTGTGATCTTCATGGCAGGAACTTGCAAGATCATTGCATATCGCATTGCAAGTGTAATGTCCTGGGGTCCTAAAGCCCAGCCCTGACACAAAACAGGCCTATACAAGCGCAGCAACTCACTTGTGTTTTTGTTCTCATTTCGCCAAAAAGGTTAACCTGGAGTTGCTAGCTTTGGACTATCAAGCACTAAATGCTACTATTAGAATAATTAGATATCTTTCCATGTATGCGTTTTCCATATATGCGTCTTCCATGTATATGTTTTCCTTGTATGCGGCTTCCACGTATATGCTTTCCTTGTATGCCTACACCAGGCCAATATATATACAAACCACCCCAGCCCTTTAGCTATGTGGTGTCTGCTCCAATCTTTCTCAACCTTTTTACATGGTATCAGAGCAAACCTGATCTTTCCACTGCTGCTCTCCCTCCCGTGAAGCGCCACCCCTCTGCCCCTTCCTCTCCCCAGGCCGCCGCCTCCCCTCCGCGCGGGACGCCGCCGCCCTTCCTCCGGCCGCCGCCCATTGCGCGCTGCACCAACTCCCGGATCTCCGGCCGGCCGGCCTCCCGTGCCCACCTCAGGCTCCCACCGGCGCAGTCCAGATCTGGCGACGCCACCGCTGAGCGCGCTTAACCGCCTACGGATCGCCGCCACCGACCGCTTTGTGCCCGATCCTGCCCCTCGCCGGTGGTGCCTCCCGGCCGCTGCCTCTTCCTCACGCCGGGACGCCACCGCCTCCACCAACCGGCGCTGCCTTCCTCGAACACCGCCGCCTACCGAACACCGTCGCCTCCCCCGGACGACGCCACACCTCCCCCTCTCGGGACGCCGCCTCTCCCTTCAGGCGCCGCCGCTTGCCGCCATCCTCCGCCAGCCGCTTCCACAGGCGGAGCCCGCGTCGTCCCGCTTGCCGCTGCCGAAGACTCCTTCGCCGGCGCCGCCGACGTGCTCCACCCATTCGGTCGCCGCTCCGATCGCCGACCTCCCTCCCTCCCCAGAGCCGCCGAACTCTGGATTGGCAGAGCCGCCGGTTTTCACGGTGGCCGCATACCACCATCTCCACCGACCGGTCCCTGGTTTTTCGACAACCCATGGACTGCCCCTACTGGCCGTCAGTGGCATCCCTCGCCCGCTCCCGGCTTCCTCGGCGCTCCACCTCAAGCTTATACCACCTTCACGCCGTCCCAGCCTTCCACCCCGTAGACCTGGGATCAGCAGGGCCTCCTCACCGCGTTGAACCAACTGGCTTTTCACGGTGGCCACATACCACCATCTTCACCGACCGGTCCCTGGTTTGTTTTCAACCCATGGACTGCCCCTATTGGCCGTCAGTGGCGTCCCTCGCCCGCTCCCGACTTCCTCAGCGCTCCACCTCAAGCTTATACCGCCTTCACGCCGTCCCAGCCTTCCACCCCGGACACTGGGATCGCAGGCCTCTCTCGCGCGTTGAACCAATCCGGTGTCCAAGGACACGGCAGCTGGGTCATGGACAGCGGCGCGACCTCCCACATGACGACAAACGACGGTACCCTCCTCTTCCCACCCCCACCACATTCGGTCGTCACTGTTGGCAACGATTTCCGCCTCCCTGTTATTTCTCGTGGTCACACATTTCTTCACACACCATCCACTCGTTTTCTTTTTCCCAACACCCTCGTTCCTAACCTACTTCACAACCTTCTTTCCGTTAGACAGTTCACTCGGGACAATCATTGTTCCATCAAGTTTGACGCTTTTGGGCTTTCTATTAAGGATCCCCGGACGCAACGTGTGTTGCTTCGCTACAATAGTGCGGGCGACCTCTACACTATCCCTTCAGTCGCCACCACAGCTCCACCCAGCACCCACCTCGTCATCTCCTCTCGGCTATGGCATCAGCGTCTTGGTCATTCCGGTGTCACTTGTTTCGACACCCTCCATAAAAACTTGCTCATTTCATGCAACAAAGTAGATCGCTCTCTTGCCAGTCCTGTCAACTTGGCAAACATACACGCCTCCCTTTTACTACTTTTTCGCGCTCTTCTGCGCCATTTGAGCGAGTTCATTGTGATGTGTGGACATCTCCAGTTCCTAGCATATCTGGTTTTCTCTACTATTTTATTGCTCCTTGATTTCTCATTATTGTTGGACTTTTCCTCTTAGAAAGAAATCAGAAGTTTCCCAGCACTTAGTAGATTTTGCCACCTATGCTAGCACACAATTCGGTCTCCCTCTAAAATCCATACAGACCGACAAAGGCACCGAATTTGTGAACCACACCAACACATCCTTCCTTGCTTCCCACGGCATTACCCTATGCCTCTCTTGCCCATACACCTCCCCGCAGAATGGTAAAGCCGAGCGCATCATTCGCACCCTTAACAATGTGGTTCGCACGCTCCTGCTCCACGCCACTATGCCTCCCAAGTATTGGGCCGAGGCGCTAGCAACTGCCACCTATCTCATTAACCGTTGCCCATCCTCTTCTGTCGGTGGTGACATTCCCTATGCCCTCCTTCATCGCTCTCCACCGCAGTACAGTCATCTCCGGGTTTTCGGTTGTCTTTCTTTTCCGAACCTTTCTGCCACTTCTGCTCATAAACTTGCTCCACGTTCTACGATCTGTGTCTTCCTCGGTTACCCTACTCATCATAAGGGGTACCGCTGTCTCAACCTCGCCACCAAACGTGTCATCATCTCTCGCCATATTGTCTTTGATGAGAGCATATTGCCGTTTGCCAGTAGTGACCAATCTTCACCCCCTCACTCTCGCTCCGACTTCGATTTCCTCGACGTCGACCCTGCCATGCCGGTGCCTCGCATCGCCGCAATGGCACCTGCAGTACCCGGATGATGCTCCACCACTGTATGGTGTTGAGCGATCATCTCATTCGTCCACGGCGCCATCCGTCGCTCCGCCACCACGACCGCTCGTGCATCTGGTTTACTCCAGACAGCCACGTGCGGCTCCTTCCGACCCAGCTGCACCAACATCGTTAGCGCGCGACTCGATGCCCGACCGTCGGTGCGCGCGACGGCCGCTCGCTTGGGGCATCCGATGGTGAAAGCGGCTCGATGCGCATGCCGATCCTGCGTGGAGTTTCTCCTGCGCCGACCACTCCCGGCCGCGTCGGCGAACTATCGTAGCGCCCTCGCCGATCCCAACTGACGCACCCAAGGCCCTCATGGACAACAACACCTGGCGCCTAGTACCGCACCCGCCAGGTGCTAACGTTGTCTCCGGGAAATGGATCTTCAAGCACAAGTTCCACTCTGATGGCAGTCTGGCCCGCTATAAAGCACGCTGGGTTATTCGTGGCTTCTCTCAGCAGCACGATGTCGACTACGACGAGACATTCAGCCCAGTGGTCAAACCGGCCACCATCCGGACCGTCCTCTCCATCGCCGCATCCCGCTCCTGGCCAATTCAACAGCTTGATGTCAAGAATGCCTTCCTCCATGGCACTCTCAATGAGACTGTCTACTGCCAGCAGCCTTCCGGATTCGTGGACCCTGCTCGTTCCAACCATGTGTCTTCTCCAGAAGTCCCTCTATGGCTTGAAGTAGACTCCCCGAGCATGGTACCAACGGTTCGCCTCCTACATCCGCGGTATCGGTTTCGTCGCCTCCTCCGACATATCCCTATTTGTCCTCCGTCAGGGGACTGACATGGCCTACCCACTACTCTACGTTGACGACATCGTCCTCACGGCTTCCACCCAAGGTCTTCTCCAGCATCTCACAGGCTTGCTCCACTCGGAGTTTGCATGACAGACCTCGGTGACCTGCACTTCTTCCTCGGCATCTTCGTCGTACGCTCCTCCAACAGCCTCTTCTTGTCTCGACGATGCGATGCCGTTGATCTCTGCGACGCGCTGGCATGGCTGAGTGTCACCCTACGACCACACCAGTGGACACTCACGGCAAGCTATCCGACCACGACGGAGCTCCTGTGGCCGATCCGTCCGAGTATCGCAGCCTTGCGGGGGCTCTGCAGTACCTGACACTCACACGCCCTGACTTGGCGTACCCCGTCCAGCAAGTGTTCCTTTTCATGCATGATTCGCGGAAGCCCCACCTCGCGTTGATCAAACGCATCCTGGATACGTCAAGGGTACTCTCGACGCCGGTCTTCACATCGGCCTCTCCCCGGCGACATCCATCACCGCCTACTCCGACGTCGACTGGGCCGACTGCCCCGACTCACGACGCTCCACCTCTGGCTACTGCATTTATCTCAATGATAACCTAGTCTCTTGGTCCTCTAAGCATTAGACAATCGTGTCTCGATTAAGTGCGGTCGAATACCGTCTTTGTTGCCCATGCTTTGTATGCAGTGTTCTTGTTGCGCAACTTCTCCAAGAACTTCACACCCCAGTTGCTTCGACGACCGTTGTCTATTGCGACAATGTTAGTGCCATCTACATGTCAACTAATCCAGTCCAGCACCGACGCACAAAGTACATCGAGATTGACATTCACCTCATCCACGAGAAGGTTTCACATGGTGAGGTTCGTGTTTTGCATGTACCATCCTCTCATCAATTCGCGGACATCATGACAAAAGGTCTCCCGACGCAGCTGTTTCAGGAGTTTCGATCTAGTCTTTGCGTCTAGACTGCCGCTATGACTGCGGGCGGGTATTAGAATAATTAGATATCTTTCCATGTATGCGCTTTCCATATATGCGAATTCCATATATATACTTTCCTTGTATGCGCTTTATATGTATGCGTCTTCCATGTATATGCTTTCCTTGTATGTCTACACCAGGTCAATATATATACAAGCCACCCCAGCCTTTTAGCTGTATGGTGTCTGCTCCAATCTTTCTCTACCTTTCTACTACTACTACTACACCCTTTAACTTCCATTGTGGGACTAAACCCACCACAGCACAAATGTGCCAGACATGCCACCGCCATCTTAGGGTGATACAGCTAGCACATGACACATGTTACAAGGGGTCTACGTAACATTTTACAACTTTATTACTGCTTTAAAAGGAGTTGGTGGTGATGGTAGTCTGTTCCCCTCCCAACCTCCATCTGCTGTCAAGTGGGACCTAAGTTGTCAGTCTACCCACATATGATCCCCTCTCACAATCCCTTCCTTGCTTCACAAGCCCCGATACAGAAAAGGAGGAAAATACAACCACACGCAAAACACTGCCACAAAATTTCTTTACAATATAATATACATTATATAGGAAAATCGCATCATTTTGTTTTTTTAGAGTTTAGAACTTGTAGTATTGTACTATTGTTTATTTGATATCAGTTGCAACGCAAGGGCACTCGGCTAGTATAAGCAAATATTCCATAGTGCTAATTGGATAACAATAGAATACAGCATATTTGACACCTCAAAAACCACCCTTCATTTTTAGCAACAATAGCACATGGTTTAAAAATACCCAGGTTCTTCGATGTCCAACTTGGAATATTCAATACATGCTAAAAAATAATATCCTCTCCTTTGTACTAATTAATTCCTTGGTAATTACGTTTTTCCCATGCATACTACTTCTATGACCAAACTCAATATATATCAACCAGTATCTCAATGTCCAACTATATTGGATCAACCAGTATGATTCTGAAGTCAATCAGGCAACAGATGCTCCGAAACATACCAAAAAAAGTTCATGAATAGCAGAGCAGGCATGCCTATGGAAGACATATTTGCAACATTTTTATCAGGCTATTATTTGTTTGCTCACTACTCTTTTTAGTGTAACAAATGAACTCTGCAGCAACATAGGGATGCCATAAGAGTTCAGAAAATGCAACAGCAAGTCAGCAGTAACATCGAGCTAGAGAGGAAAGTGAAACTGAAGGGTGATGCATGCACGAGGGACCACTTGCATCATAAAAAAGTTAGCTAAGCTAATTGCAACTTAATTTAATCTAGGTAGCTCACAACACCATAGAAAAAAGGAGTGTTCAACCATAAGGGCAAATTAGAAATAGGTTTACTTGTTCATTGCAGAATTTGATATTGCGGTACGTGGCTATTCCTTTCTTGGGTTAGTCACTGAAAATGGTAAACATGCTAGAGTATGCATTTCCAAGCAGCCTCCAGAAGTACACAAGGCACATCGTCATAGTTATGCAGGTTTTAGCCAACAAAGCCCCTGCAAATCCTCCATTTTGTGCACATAGAAACAGCAGAAAACCTCACAGCACAAATTTCAAATGAAAGCTTGGGGTAACATAACATTTATTACAGTTTTAATTTAATTTCAAATGCTCTATACATAACATTTATTACAGTTTTAATTTAATTTCAAATGCTCTATATATTTATTTTAGTTATTTGTTTGTGTCAAGAATTTAGATAGCACAACAAAATTTACATTCAAATTGGTAGACAATTAAGTTGACAGTACAACAAAGGCACAATTGACTAAATACCACAAAAGCACTGCTCTTTCCTCAATTATGATGAGGATGACATAAAAAAATAAAATCCAAATCAGGGAATCCAGCTTCTCATAAAAAATAGCAAATAAACGGTACTCCTATCTACTATGAAGTTGCAACTAGCATTGAACGTTGATGCAGAGGTACAGGCACTGGAAATAACACTATTCTTTACATGGAATATGGACAAAATTTTCAAAGATTCACCAAATGAAGTCATACAGATAAGCATGGTAAGGAATAGCATCGTCAATGGATTGGATAGGCAGTTCAAAAACAAAAATTTTAACCAAAGATAGAATACAACAAAGAACTGAAATTCAAAGCATTAAAGCATAAACAAAGCAATCTACTTACGAGTTACAATTGTTCTGCATGTCCTGATTTGAGAGACCCGTTGAGTTTTGAACTGTAGACTGGTACTTGTGCACAACGGCACCAAGTTGACTGACCTGGATGAAAGGGCCAGGTGGATCAAATTAAGTCCTTCATGGTCAAAATTCACAACACAACATGCAATCCTAAGTTACATTATGATTACAAACTAAGGAGGAATGCTACCTGTGGTATGATTGATCTCCGAGGAATAAGTTCTTCATGACGCCTGGCACAGAATTCCCATGATGCAATCTAAATCAGAGAGTACAATGCATACAACAATGTAGTCAACGGGGCTAAAACTTTCAAGAAAAATGTAAGCACACTGCTATTTTAATAAAAAGAACACAGCATCAAAAAAAGAGATTAGATTACCTTGAGGTCTTTGTTGAAAACAATCCTTAGATGTCCCTCACGTACCACACGCAAGTGCTCAAAGACACTCTCCTGGATTGCTTTGGTATAGTCCAAAACAATCTGTCCAGATGAATTCTGGGACTCCCGCGGCATGTCAACATACAAAAGTTCCTCCAATGTACCACTGGCATATTTGATCTGGCACAACCTTGGCAAAACCTCAACCGTAGTTTCTATAAAGGTGGTGGTGCACAATCAAAGATTAGTGATGTATAAACGTATAATCACACGGGAAAAATATTTATAACAAAGACATTTAAATCACAGTTATACCCACCAAAGCCTCTTCCTGGCTTTCGATTGCATATCTCACAATGCCAAACATCCTACAACGAAAATTGACACCAAATATCTACGAGTTAAACAACAGACCATACGCTTGCTATAGCAATCATAACAAGCACTTACGACATGAAAAATGAATCATCAACCTATAGTTATTGAGAGATGAAACTAAAACCTGAGGGAAAACTCCAGTAGTTTGACGACCACTTCCGTAGAGAGAAACACACCACCTCTTCTTTGCACTTGGAGCAAAATATTCATTGACAAAGTTTCTCCAGTACTCAATATTATTGTCCTGTACCATATATTGAATAATGAGTATCCCCCTAGGTTGCAAGGACGGCATTCTCTGTTTGTAACAAATGTTGAGCGCTTACCTGTGGTCTGTTCTGCTGGTGATACATGTAATGGGTTAATCTCTTTGCGCAGGTTCCTGGTTCATAAGGAGTTGGTTTACCATGAGTTCTCATATTTAGACTTTGTTGACGAATCAACTGCTGATGCTGCTGCTGCTGCTGCTGCTGCTGCTGCTGCTGCTGCTGCTGCTGTTGCTGCAATTGGTTTCTCTGCAAAGGCAAGTTCTTCAGAATCTGCTGGTGCTGTTGATGCTGCTGCTGCTGCTGCAGATGCAAGAACCGCTGCTGCTGCTGCAAGAGGCTCAACTGCGCAGCTGCTGCAGCCTGAGAGTTCTGCTTAGTCAGCTGCAACAAATGTTGCTGCTGCAAGAACACCGATGGGTCTGAGCTCTGGTGCTCCATCTTTACTGCACCCAAGCTCCTCAATGCTTGCAACTGCTGTGGTTCAAGCTTCACACCACTAGAACTGCACAGCATCTGCGCTGGACCATTCTGATCAGGCTGTCCCATCTGCTGCTCCAATTTGACCCCACCCAAGGCACTTCCATTCTCCAACTTCACGGTAGGCTGTGGCTGCTGCCGAGTTTGTGGTAGCAAATGCTGCTGATTGTAGGACGTTGGTAGTTGTTGTTGTGAATCTTGTGGCGCATCCAGCTGCTGCTGCTGCAGGTTATCAGTACCAAGCTGATTGCCCAAACTGCCCTGGGAGGAGGAAGGGAAAGAAAGGGAATCTGACCCTCCTGAGCCAACCAAATCACCAACAGCATCAAGCCCCCCTCTCTGCTGGAGAGTACTCATTGGAAGGCCACCACCTGGCATTGCCCCTGGACTCGGCCCAGGCCCCCCATTCCCAAACGACGGCCGGCTCAGCAGCGACGCAACATTGGAGGCGCCTGCTAGTAAACCATTACCACCAAACTGTGTCCGAGGCGAGACAAGGGATGAGAATGGGGACTGAGACGGAAGCACGCCGCCTCCGCCGCCCATCCCCATTCCCGGCTGGCCACCACCAAGAAGGCTGGAGTTTGTCCGGAGGAGCGAGGCACCAACCGGCTGCCCGGACCCCATCGGGTTCGGCTGCCCTGATGGCACCATCCTTGCAGGCAATGGGAGACTCCAAGAATCCAGTCCAAAACCGCACTTCTACTCACTGAAGACACCCGATTGTGCAGAACCAGTCAAGATCCGCCGGACTCGAGCGAGAGCAAACATCCGCAGAGCATACCAAACACTGCAATTTTTACCATACAGAGCGCAAATCTACCAGAGATTGCAACTCCACCGCCCAAAATCGAATGGGATTGAGCAAGAGACAGCAGCAAACCCAGAATTTCCTCTCCAAATCCACTGAAATCAAGCAGGAAATAGCACCAAACGGGTCAAAGATGGGCAAGCTCACACCCAAAAGGAAGCGCAGATTAACCAGCACCGAGCTCCCGCGCGCCTAGGCCGCCACAAACAGCCACAATACGGTAGCTTCCCTCAACCACCACCACCACTCCACGTACTCCGACCGGGCCAATCGCTCGGGATTTTACCACCCACGAGCTCCACAAACGCCCTGGGAACCGGCCAAGAACGCGACTCCGCTGCCTCCCCGCCCCAGAACCGCCTCGATCCAAGCGAATCCCGCAGGAGAGCAGCTGGACCCGCGCTCGAATCCGGCGATCCGGAGCTCGAAACCCCGGAGGGAAAGCGCCCCACGGATGCCGCACGCCTCAGCGCCGCGGTGGCGCCAAGACTAGATAGCGTTTCCGCGCGCGGCCTCGCGAAGAGGCTGATCTAGGATTCCGCCGCGAGCGAGGCCTCGTCTCCGTGGAGAAGAAGAGGAGGAAGCGAAAAGAAGGCAAAGAGAAAAGGAGGAAGCGGAAAGGAGTAGAAAATTATTAAGACTTTGTGTGTGCTGTGTGCCCGTCCTGCGGACGTCAAAATTCCATTGGATTTGATTAAGATCCGGGCGCTTCCCACCGCTCTAATCGGCACCACTTCACTGACGTGGGGGCCCTTTGTACCTCGGGGCCCACGCTGACGTGAGTGTGGCATGTAAGGTTTCGAGTGCGATGCGGCTGGGCTCGCGGTTTGATTAGGAGGTTTCCTTTCGTTTTCTGCGTGCGTGTTTCTTCTGTTGTGCGTGAGGTTAGCAGAAGTCAAAAGGAGCGCGTGGCGCGTGTGCGCCACTGATTCGCGGGGTCCATCCATGCGGGCCCGTGTGTGACGTCAGCATTTCAGTAAGTGTTGGCTTATGACTTTTTTTCAATAGTTGGTTTATTTTTTACTGAATTGATTTATTTAGTACAATTAAGTTTAAAAATTTTAAAGATGGAAAACATGTTACCCGATCACAAACGATGCAATGGATTATGAAAAAAGACAAAAAAAAAGCCCAAAAATAAAATTAATAAATAGTAAAAACAGTAAAAGTCAGAAGCTAAAAGCTAAATTAAGTGGTGCCGTAAACAGACCGCAGGGCCTTTAACTTTGCCTCGTTATTTGGATATTTTGGCTTTTGATTTTAGGTTTCTTAAAAAATTGAAACAAATAGTTGTCTTCATAAAGTATATTTTCTAAATAATTTTTCAAATTTAAAATTATATATATCATCTGTATAAATATTTTTTATTATATATTATTATTTTTAAAAATATAGATAAAAAATATCAATTACAACAAAAGGATATCAATCATAACCTAAAATATCAAGGGCTTCCCTGTGGTGATTGTCACGTCTCGACTGCGTGACGACGTCGAGGCGTGCGTGGCTATGGAAAAGATCAGATGGATCAATGGACGGATGTATTCTCTTTTATTTCTCTCGAGGGGGAGAGATGGATTAATGGATGGATGGATTCTCTTTTATTTCTATCGAGGGGAGGAGACGGCCTGCTTATTTCAACTTTAGCTTCTAATTTTTTTATTTCTATTTTATATTTTTTAAATTTTAATTTTTTTTAATTTTTTTAATTTTTTTGTTTTTTTATTTCTTTATATTATCTGTAATGAGTTAACATATTTTTTATTTTTAATTTTTTTTTATATTTAATTATATAAAAAAATATTAATAGTTATAGTATAAAATAAATTAGCTATAAAAAATCATAAGCTAAAAAAATAAGTTGAGCAGCGCCATAGACGTTTGCTCTCGTCGGGATATCTCAGGCCCTGATCGTTTCGGCTTTTTTCGGCTTGAGCTTTTTTTTCACTATTCACTACACTATCTACTAACTCAGCTACAGTGTTTTTTCAGCTAGCTACAGTATTTTTTCAACCAAAAGCCAAAAGCCATCGCTATTCCAATCACCCCCTCAGTCTCAGTCTAATGAGGTACGTCAGATGGGGCGTGAAGATTGTCCGGTAAATACCATTATGACATGCATGTTCCTTACCAAGTCGATTAAAAGCCCTAGGCAAAGGTGTCGTTCTGAACAGGCGATAGCTTTTTTTAAGAAGTCAAGAACGGGTTAAAAACGTAATTTTTATTTTTTATTATCTATAGTGGTATAATAGTGTTTTTTATTTTTTTTAATATTTATTTTTTAATTAAATAACTCAAAAAAACTAACCACCGCTATAATATCATTTTAACTAAAAGCTTTAACACTTTAGAACAAGACCAAAATCCGACTATATGGATTGTACAGGACTCGTACGTCGCGGCTTGTTCCGGCGTTTTTAGCATGGATCAATAGATTACGGATCAATTAAGAAAGAATAATGGTGACTAGAGTGAAATAACACACATTGTCACTGGGTTCAAAAGTTTTTTGCCCCGTCGCATGCATTCTCTACTTTCATCAGTAATATGACCAAACAACAACCGTTGCCCCTATCTAATATTTATGTCTATATCCATATCTAATCTTCAATATTAACTACTTTGTTTTAAGATTGTACATTATTCTATACTGAAAACAAATCCCGTCGACAACTTTAGCTACGCCCAATCCCCATCTCGTGGCCTTGGCACATCCATTTAGGGACTCGAAGAAACCAATCACCGTCTCCCAGAAAGGATGTTTGTTGGGTGGGTTCTTTTGAGCTACGGTTATTGGCTTTTGGCTCTAGCGTGAATGTTTGCGCCAATGTATCAAGTACCAATAAGGCAATAAGCCACTTCAAAAAGGTTGTCTTGATAAATCGTTTTGAAAAGATCACAGATAATTTGTTACATTTGTTTGTTTAGGGGAAACTATAAAATATAAACCATAAGCTATGAAGAAGAGGGCCGTCAACCAGCAAGGCTAGATTAGCAACAACAGAGCTTGAATTAAAATCAAGGGAGGATTAGGGTAGACTATATCTCTAAAGAGCCAAGAAATGCAGTCCTAAATTGTGACTACTTATGATTGAGGAATTTTGGATTGCAAGAGCAGCCATAGTCCAAGTTGGCATCCACTATCACCAAACCCTACACGAGGCTTGTGTAGATAATCTTAGGCCATGCCATGTTGCCATTGATACCTTTTTTGCACTTACAAGGAAAACACACACGCAATCAAACAACACGTGCACACACACATAAGTGTGTCCTCTTAGCACACATCTAGACAGACAAAGTGTGACATCCTAAAAGTTTGGATCCTGGAAAATGTATAATTACAAAAATCTTTTAAACTATATTCTCTCTCTATAGTTGGATCTTATTGGATTTTCTTGATTCTTGGATAAAGTTCCAATAAATAAGATAATGAAAATCTAAGTCAAAAAGGAAATTACAGTTAATGGAAGATAAATCTAAAATAAAAGATGAATATAAAAAAGATGATATAGAAATTAAGGTAGAAGAAATTACTAGGAATATGGTTGTAAATTGAACAATAAAGGACATGGGCTAACGAAAATTTTGAATAAGAAAAACTGGATAATTGAGGATTAGTAAAAATCAGAAAGATTGGACAATGGACCTAGCCCCAAATATGTTTTGGCCATTCGGTCTGGCCGAGCTAGCTTGGCTCTCTTTCTTTCCCCTTTCCTGTGCATTGCCATGGCAGGGCCTTCCTCTGCCAGCCCTGCCATGGCAGCCCATTTTCCATCGCATCTCACCACTATAACCATCGGTTGTCGGCGTGCTCCCTTCCGCCCATGCCACTGCTAACCACCTACACTGTTGTAGCTTTACTCCCGTGTCACCATCGGAAGCCGTCGCGTCCAGCCCTTCACTTTGTTGACCCACCGCTCGGAGGAAGGACGACGAGATGCCATTCGGACCGCCGCACCATGCCAGCTCGGGTTAGCCACAACGCGCGCCACATCCGCCCCCATCAACGTCTGCTCACATACCTGCTTCGCCGTGCTACAGATCCAGCATCATCATGCGCGTCATTGCCGACGATCCCCTGTCTTACGTTGACCGGACCATCGCCCATGCTTGTTGGCATGCGCCCCCCACAATTCACTTGTTAGCCATCATCACTCTCTGCATCCTGTCACGGTTGTGATGCCAAGCTCAGGTCATTTGGCGCTATAGCCGTGCCGGAGCCCCGCTGTCCTCTGTGACTATCCAACCACCCCACATGTGGCCAGCCCTCTCCGCTGGCTATAAAGCCTCACCCTCGCCTACAACAACTTCGCACTACCACTCTCCCCTCCCATTGTGAAGAATTGCCTCATAGCCACCCGTAGAAGCACCGATGGCACTTTCTTCTCCAACGTCGACCGTCGGGGGAACCACCAATTGGAGCTACACCAAGCCAATTTCGTTGAGCCAAAGTATCCTTGGAGCAAGATGACACCATCCCTACCCTCGGCCGGACTCAAAGATGCCTATACCTCGCCGGCACCGTACGCCTCCCTCACTTATCTCCGTCGTACACTGCCAAATCATCACCATCATTCCCAAGCTGTGTAGACCACCAAGGTATCCTTCTGTCAGCCTCTAGATGCTCTTAGACCAAGGAATTGCCTTAGATCACCATAGCCATCCCTCCCCTGTTCTGCCACCACATATGGTCACTGCTGATCACCACCACCACCAAATTGGTTGGCGGGACTAAGCTCGAACGTGCAATCAAATATAAGTATCCTATTTTTGAAATGCTCACGTCTGATCACCACTCCTATCGTAGGCAGTGAGCCCTTCCATTACCTACCAAAAGGGACGGGAGCCCTATGTTGACGAAGGTGGCTGTTTGTATGGTCCAAACCTACATCAGATAATCAGACGATCCGAACATCCATCAGTTGATTGGACGGCTCGCACGACCCCACTGTTCGGACGGTTCGAACCTTCATCAACTGATCAGATGGTCCAAAAGCTGTTCGAACGATCGGATGACTAATCGGGTGGTCCGAACGCCCATCGGTCGATCAGACGGCCCGCACGCACTCCTTCAGTCGAACCGATCCGAACTTGGCCAACGTAGGCCCACCTATCAGTGAGAGATATCTCCTTTTGTAATTTTTAGATTAATTTAAATAGAGAACTTTAAATAGGCATAACTTATTCATCTTAACTCCAAATTTGATGAAACAAATTTCTAAATTCATTTAAATTCAAGATCTATCTAATTGCATCCTATGTATTGGCTCACAGAGCATGGTAGTTTGTACTCACTCTCGCATTACCAAAAATCAGGGAGCCAAGATCACTATGCATATGAAGATACACCTGTCACGGAAGGGAGAGCCGAGGATGAAAATTAAAAGTCGTTAGCAAGTTCGGGTCCTAGGCAAATAGACTCGATAGTGATGTATGGACATCTATTATCTTGTCTTAGATAATATTTGTCGCACACATTTCCCTCAGTCGCTTACCTATGGCCAATAATTCTATTTTTGTTTATGCTTTTTGCTGCTATATTTTGTATTGTAAATATTTGGTCTGATTGATCCTTATGTAAAACTGTCACTCGACGTGGTGTATTTTTAACTCTAATATATAATATTTTAGTTTGGCTTATTATGTGCGATGTATGGCATGTTGCAGCAATGTATCTGTGAGCACTATCTACTGATCCAAAGAATAGTGTGGTGGAATCACAGAGCATTCTGGATTATGAAATTTGGGTCTGACATCGAGGCCAGAGATACATCCACGACCTTACAAAATTCCTACTGAAACGTACTCTCATGTGTGTAATAGATAGATACCAGGATTTGAACCTGATAGATAGAGTCGTGCATACATTATGGTCATGGAATGGTATCTATGGTAAATATAAAGGTTTATGTAGTCCTCATCTTCTTCCCATAAGCAATTAACATATGTGAGAAATGGCTTCCAAAGGCAGAAGAATGTAGGATAGTTGATGGCAATTAGAGGGAGTGAATGAATGTAATCCACAATAAAAACTTTTTCTTCAAATCTACTGTCTCCTGATTGTCTAACCTTCCAACACAACACAAACCAAAACAAAACAAAAGGCAGCAAAAAAATTTGATACTGTGGCAAAACTATTGTTCGACACTGTAGCAAATTACTATTCAGTACTGTAGCAACTACTGAAACGTTACAATCATTGGATGCTCATGCTGCTTGCTAGCTTCCTTCGCATGGGGACCAAGGCACCTTGTTGATGTTCACGCACCCCGACCAAGGACAAAAATTGGCCACGTGAAGCTTGCATGGCTTGTCAATCTCCATCTCAAGGACAACATGAAGATTTCTTGCAATGAAGACGACATCACATGTAAAGAGAGACACGCCCACGTGCGGGATCGAGGCCGATTTCAAGTGGGAGACTGTGTGCAGCCACACGCCACCAAAAAAATCATGATGCGACATATTTTTAATAGATCTAGTTTTTATTGCTGGATCATATTTGTGGCTACAAAGTGCCTCCTAGCACCTCTCAAATTCTAGCATGAAAATTACAGCTATCCAGCCTTAGAGAAGCTCTAAGTCTATTAATTTTAAATTTTAAGCTCTCAACAACAAGATCATGATTTTTTATTTTTTTTATACTTTTTAAGCTCCTCTATCAATCTTAGCACAACACGAGATAAATCTGTATAAGAAAGTTTTACCTCCTAAGGATCATTGTAGAGAACATCATTATTGTGCTTCTCATTGTTTGCCATAAAACACATCTCTACGAAGTCAATCTCCTTTGCCTTCTTGCCATTATCCTCATCATCGCTTCCAGAATCAACATCACTCAAATCAATTCCATCGAGTGTTGAAAGTACTTTGTTGACCGCCTTACGATAATTGCACTTTTTACTTGAGTCAATCATGAATTGAGAACAGGAAGTTGGTGACTTGTCAACCCTGATCTCTGTGACATCCCAAAATTTTATTTTATTTATTTGGGAATTTATTGGATTTTTTTGGAATTTAAATCCGCTCTTTTTAATTAAGCATGGAATAAAAGTTATTATGATTTATGAGAAATTGTAGTCAAATCAAGCTTATTTTATTTTATTTGGGTCCCTTGTATTTTCTAAATTTTTTAGGATTTTTTTGCGATTTATTTGGATTTTCTGTAAATTTCTAAGCTTTATTTTCTTTTCTTAGGATTTCTGAAAATCAAAAATAAAAATTAGAAAATAAAAACACCTGACTCACTCCATGGGCTGACGCATGGATGGTCTACATCTGCCCATGTTGCCGCCTGAGCCATCCGCCCATCCACGCTTCTCCCTCTCTCTCCCCTCTCCTCCCCATTTCATCGCCAGGTGGGCCCACCCCTTCCTCCTTCCTCCCGCGCCCCTCCTCCCTACTTTCCTGATCATGCTGCCACTAGGTCGTTACGCTGCCTCACCCTACCCGGCAGCCTCCCTCTTCCCACACGTGCATTTTCCTCCTCCCCTTTCCCCTCCCGCACGGCTTGCGCCCCACTTCCCTCTTCTCGCACCCATCCCGGCCTTATCCCTTTACAATGGCCACCGCACCATCGCCATCTATGGCAATAAATTCGTCGCCGTTCGACCGCCCCTATAAACCCCCCACCCGTGCCTCCCCTCGCTCCGCACTACTCCTCCCCACTCTCAATTCCTCCTCCCGAATAGCCGAGGCGCCTCGTGCCGCTCTTCTCCCTACGCCTCGCTGGTGAGAATGCCGATGCGCAATAGCCAGAGCCTTGGTCCTCCCCAAGGCCCGTAATTACCACCTTTGATTTCACCACAATGAGACGAACCTCAGCCACCCCTTCGTCAACCTTGGGCGCCGCCAGGAGCCGTGCGCCACCGCTGCCTTCTCCTTGCTGCCGGCCTCCTCCAACCACTGCCCTCACCCGCACCAAATACTAGAAAGGTCCCCATGCTCCCCTTTCTCTTTTACGCCATTCGCTGGCCATCGCCTCTTGTCGTAGCTCCGACAACCCTAAGGTCCCAAGCGTCACCGCCACGTCAGCGTGTCGAGCCCATGTGGCCGCCAGGTGGCAGACACATAAGCAGAAAGTGCCATGTCAGCTGGCATGTGTAAACACGTCAATGGCAATCAAAGGGGGTGAATGATTGTAATCCACAGTGAAAAATATTTCTTCAAATCTACTGTCTCCTGATTGTCTAACCTGCTAACACAGTACAAACTGAAACAAAAACAAAATACAGCAAAAATAATATTTTTTGGTACTATAGCAAACTACTATTTGGCTCTGTATTAAATCATTGTTCGGTACTGTAGCAAATAATAAAAAATTGAAACATCGCTTTCACTGGATGCTAATGCTTCTTGCTAGCTTCCTTCGTGTGGGGGACTGAGGCACCTTGTTGATGTTCACGTGACCGATTGGCTTGCACCCCAGCTAAGGACAAAAATTGGCCACGTGAAGCTTGCGCGGCTCGTCAATCTCCTTCCCGAGGATGACGTGAAGATGGCTCATGAAGAAGAGGATGTCACACGTGAAGAGAGACACACCCATTCATGGGATCAAGGCCCAGGACATGTGGGAGACTACGCGAAATCGCATGCCGCTGGAAAAAATCATGATGCAACATATTTTTAATAGATCTAAATTTTATGGCTGGGTTATGTTTGTGGCTACAAAGTGCCCTCCTAACACTCCTCAAATCCTAGAATGAAAATTATATCTATCTAGCCTCAGGGTTAGAACCTAACCCTATCTCTATTTATAGCCTAGGGCCCTACCATGAGTTCTTATACAATTCCAATATATAAGAGATCCAAAATCCTTATGTAACATAGGTTTTTTCAACTTTTGTCACGTGTCATAGCCTCCGGACTGCACCTCCGTAGCTCTAATATGCATCATTCATCTTTGTTCTCTATGTGCCCCACTTGGGGATGACCATCTTCTTTAACATCTTTGACCCTCTGGACTATGACTTTGCTCTAAGTTATCTCTCGGTTCTGGTCGTAGACCACGATCGCCTCCGAGTTACCTTACACATGCAAAGACCAAAGCAACATCTTTTGACAGTATAAATTCTTTCCAACTTGACTGACATAATTTCACACACACCTCAAATAATATTAATAAATAACATTATCAATTATTCATCATCATAAATATTCTTGATCTAGCCATATGGTCTAACAAAGAAAAATTCCCATGAGTAAGACATGGAGCGTACCATCAGAAATTAATTGCATCGTGGCTGGTATATATCATAGAGAGGCTACACATTTTGACAACCATGGTATAGTCATGCGTGAAGCTGTTACAGGTGTGCAGCTTTTCTAGTTTGCTAGCAATCAGAAAGATTCGGTGCTCGGGTTGGCACATTTGATATATCACTTCGTTGATTCACCCACATGCAATTAAAACATGGAAGATGCCTTGCACGAGCAACACTCTTGTCAGGCAACTACATCATATGTTTGGTTTGGTTTGGTTTAGCAACTACAGTAAACTCCATGCATGCTATCTCAATGAAGGTCGGTTATTTCTTATGTTTGGTGGATGAGAGAATCTCCAAGTCCATGCAAGTATCGATTAGTCATGCAGTGCTAGTTCAGAATGGTGGTGATTGTTGATGATTTGGTGGCGATTGGTGATGACAAGTATCACAATAGTGGTTGTTTTTTCAAGAGAAGCATAGGCGAACCTAGGGCTCTAGCTAGGGGGGTTGTAGCCCGGGTCCTAGCACATTAATTTTCATGGGATTGTACTATTCACAAGGCCCAATGCCTTGTAAAACCCATCTCTTAGCCCCCTGTAGCCTGGCCAGACACTAAGAGAGTCCACACCAACAGAGCCCCGACCCCCTTGTGCCTCCTCCCTCCAATTGCATTCTCCCAAGTCCCAACCTTAGCTCATAGTCACAGTGCCCATATCCAATTCTGTCGCCTATAGCCTTCTGCCTCCACCTCTGGCAACACCCTCTGCCCTCCACCTCTACCTCCGGTGCTCTGCCAGCCTGCCCCTACTCTGGGTCTCGACCACGATGGGCCGCCGGCTCCGTCCTCGCCACCTCGGTCCTATGTATTGGGTCTCAATTCATTTTGTATCCTTTAACTGTATTTTACACTTGTGTAATTCTTCAGGTCACATGTAATCTAGCATAGACTTCAATAGTAGGACA
The DNA here is from genome assembly GCA_036346265.1 of Melocanna baccifera. Taxonomy (NCBI): domain Eukaryota; kingdom Viridiplantae; phylum Streptophyta; class Magnoliopsida; order Poales; family Poaceae; genus Melocanna; species Melocanna baccifera. The sequence goes on from CM070709.1 coordinate 16,299,186, forward strand.
CTGGGACTTGACAAATAAGTGTCCATGTGGTTGTTGGGTATAGGGTCACTCAATTTGTTCCTTGCTTAACTTGGTACTAGTTGGCCAAGCCATAAGCTAGAAACAACAAGCACATGCATAAAGGATGATGAGGTACATATTTTGAACATTTTTAACATGATTGAGTAGTTGCATTATTTTGCTTCTAACTGGTGTTGCTTTGTTGTAGACTACAACATCTGAAAGTGGACTTTTGGTCATTTGATAAATGTTTGGGAATTCAAGCCTGGTCCTGCTCTTGGAACCTGTGACCTTCACCTCTTAGTCGATTTAAGTTTCAGTTACCACTATACCATCAGGTAAAACTTGTCTTTGATTGTATTTTTGAACATAGTTATTTAACACATCTTTCAACTTGTAGTCATTTTGTCATACTTAGAATTGTGTATTGCTATTTGATATGATTGTTGGTAGATGGAGAGATATTATTCGAAAGATGTTTCTAAGAAAAGTTTAGCAACTGACGGTAACAGTGTTGATCAAAAAAGACCATTTATATCATGTCATTCCAATCTATGATTTATATATGCGTGGTTTATGTTCCAGAATATCATATTGGCTAATACATGTTGTGCTATGTTCTATATATCTCATAGGTACAAGCTAAAAAGTTGGTGGTTGAATTAGATGATGCTGTAAAAGGATTAGTGGAGCTCATTTTCTGAGCATCATGTTGCTCTGCTTGTCATGGGGCAGCAGCTGATAAGCATTATACAAAGTATGTGTGAAAGTTTTGAATGATCTTTATACACTTTCATAATTAAACGCTTTGTGATCATAGCGAATGCTAGTGAGAAACCATGGGTTTAAGGTTTGTAGAGTTATATGTATGCTTTGGAGAACTGTTGGCTTTTAATATATTAGCTAAACAAGTTGTTCAAAATAATTAAATGTTAAACCAACTTGCTTATGCTTTGGTTTTCAGGGAGAAACTTACAATGTTTCTACAACTTTAGTATATTCCAAAATCTGTAATAAGCTATGCCCTATTAATTAACTAATTTACCAAACCTTTCATGACAGATTTGCTCATTAGTGAAAATATCAAGAGAAAAATAAGTGAAGAAAGTAACAAATATTAAAAGTAACAATATCTTAGATTCAAATCATTCCAATAGATAGAATACTTTTTTTCATATGTCATTAGACTGTTTTGCTATAATATCAGTTGTTGTATTAGTGTTTATGTACTTTTATTGTGATGTAGTTTAATTGTAACCTAGTGATATTTCTATTCTGTTATAAGTTAGCCCCTTGCCTCATTTCTGGGTTCGCCACTGGAGAGAAGCAACTGTTTTTTGGAACTATTTTTGTTTGAAACATATGATTCTTGCAGAATTCTATAAGAAAACAGTGCCACATCCAATCTACTTGGATGTTTTTCTTTCATCCATTGAGCCTTAGTTCTAGAAGAAAATAAATATATCTTAAAGATTTACCCAACACAAGAGGTCACATGCATGATCAAATATCAGAAAAAAGAACAAATAACACACCTAACAGTGGCATTGGTTGGACTAACTAATGGTTAGTGACAATTTGTGGTTATTAGTGTCGATTTTAAGTTGTGATTAATGTGGTTGTTGGCGATTAAAAACAATTAGGGATGAATAGTGATGGTTTAAATGGTAGCTAGTATTAATATTTAATAGTTAGTGGTGATTAGTTGTGGTCCCGAATACCAATATGAAATTTATAAAATATTAGTTGTGGTATGAGTATAACACAGCACATCTTATGCTAGCCAAATATCATATCAATCTATGGTGCATCACCTTGTACTAGGGTTCATGTAACTGGTATACAGGACAAAAAAAGCAATTATAATATTTGGATCGTATCTAACAAGCATTGATACACATAAACTATTTGATCGGACCTTGGCAGCATGCCTTGGTCCAACCAGGTTTACTCCCTAAGCCCTAGGTCTAAATGGGCAGAACACAACTAAGCCACGAATTGCCACATGCATGCCCTATAGCAGCAACCTTATAAGTGATATTATACATTCTTCCCCAAAAGACTAGTCCAATGAGTAAGGTCTCTCCCATACTTATAAGTTGGGCTTTTTTTCCTTTTCACAACCAATGTGGGACTATTCCCTACATTCTCCCCGTCACGCATCAGGTATGCATTCCTACCACGACAAGCATGAAGTCCAAGGAGATATTAGACGCCTGGGCTTTGATACCAATTATTAGATCAGACCCTGACTGCATGCCTTAGTCCAACTTGGTTTACTCCCTGGACCCTAGATCCAAACGAGCTAAACAAAACCAAGCCCACGAGTTGCCACATACAAGCCCTATAGCAATAACCTTACAAGTGGTATTGGGTCTTCTTTCCTAAAAGACTAATACAATGAGTAAGGTCTCCATCACACTTATAAGTTGTATTTTTTTTCTTTCCCATAACCAATGTGGGACTATTTCCAACATAAACACTCCGACTAAATGGGGATCAAGGGGCCAGCTATGGTATTGATGGGGCCAGAATTAGAATCCTATGGGGTCAATCAGTAGAACCTGTAAGGTCAATCCCTTTTTTAAACCTAGATTTTAGAACTAATACAATGGGATCTCCTTTGATTACTCAAAAACATGCTTTAAATTTGGCACCTTTCATTTCCTCTTGAGTTGCAGAGGCGGTGTGTTCATCAAATGCTGCGGTTATAAGGCCACCAACTTTTTCGGTAATTGGCTTATAGGACCCGTTGATTTTTTGCCCTTCCTATTACTCCTATTTTTGTTTTCATTATTCAAAGAATTCTCTACATCTTTTTGTTAAGTCTAGAGTATTAGGTTTCCTTTTTGAGTGACTAGTTACATGCCCATGCATTGTGACGGATAAAAATAGTAGTACAATTCTAACATATCGAGTCACCGTGACTAGGCTCGGCCAACATCATGGCCTTAGCTCCACCACGGTGCTCAACTAAGCTCTTCTATAGCTCATGTCACACCTTTTGTCATCTTACTTGGCCTGCAACATGCCCTTACTCTAACACCACTTCTGGCCAAGCTCCGCTGCGACCCATGTCGCACCTCTATTGTTGTGGTCGATCAACCACCACACCCAGTCTGCATCACTGTCCTCATAGCCAAAGGCTGGGTTCCCCGCCTCGAGTTTGATAAGGTTAGTAGTATCTTATGTGCACTCAAATGCATACTTTTAGGGGTGTCAATCAAATTCAGATTATCCATTTTATCCGGTATCCATATCCGGACTATTCGATACAATGAGACTAAAAAATGGCAATCATATTTTTATCATCTATTTTATTCGGCATCCGTATCTGGATTATTCGATTCATATTTGATTCGTTGACACCCCTATATACTTTGTGCCTTAATTTGCTCTTTTTCTAATCAACAGCATGAAATTAAGGTTCCACTTGGACTTAGTAATTAATTTGAGGGAAAAACCAGTAATGGAGCAATGCTAGAGTTTACAGGAGCATAAGTTGTAAAGTACATGGTCACATTGCAAAACTGAGACAAATTTTCAAGAAATACAACAAGGGGGAGGGGTTAAAAGAACGACAATCTGACAAACTTACCTACGGGCTATAGATCCACATCAGAGTATCTACCAAGCGTGGCTACCTCCTAAGCTCTTATGTACTTTGGACAAGGGAACTTCTAGATAATGCTTGTGCTTAAGGCAATCAACAATGGACCGCAACATACACACCAATGGTCAATGCTAAACATCTGCTCCTACAGTGATGTAACACACCCTTTCCCAAATGAAGAACCCAAAAGATATGAACAAACTTTGTTGGCAGTAATGCTATGCAATTTCATATATGATGTTGGCAGTAATCACTGCTCCTGTGTAAGAATCAAATATCAAATTGCACAGGCGGTAGATCAAAGAATCAACTAGAAATATAACATCGATTCCTACAATTCATTTTGCATTCCTCATGTACTAAAAGAAACAGCTAGCTTACTTTCCACACTTAAACTAGTTTTCTGCAGTATAGAACATTTGTGGATCCAAATCAACGAAGTCTATAACATCAAACACATAGTCTCCACTAATCTTTGAAAGTTGTGTTGACTAATGATTGAAGCTCAAATCTGCAAAACAGAATTGGCTTAACTGTTTTGGGTCAAAAAAAAAAAACTATTGAGTCTATGCACACTTCGTGCCCTGTTGAATAGTCACCCCAACCCAGTGTTAAAGTTCTTCATCAAGGCAGGCTATGATCCTTTTCTACCTTGGTTTTCTTCAATTCTAAAGTCTTTACAAGCAGTTCTAGTACCATTCCAGACGTAGAAATGCTGTGAAGCTAACAATTCAGTCAACATACACAGAATCTACATAAATGTGTTAACCAAGGTAAGCATAATAAAATAGTAACATACTATATTTCTTCACACATAACTCATGTCCAGTGACTGTTGGGATACAGGTAGGCTACGCTAGCGCAAATTAAAATTTTCAACCGTGTAAACCAAAAAGTCATGCAAATAAGAAATCATAGATCATTACTATTAAACACGCAGTGCAGTGGAAGTAGAGTTGAATCAGTCAATTCAACGAAGAGCGCATCGATGTAGTGGAAGTAGTCAGTCGTCCTACGGCCAACCGTCTACTCCTCGTAATCGTCTCGATCAACACCGCAATCATAGCAGTGCTTGTACTGAGGTCCACATGTCTAGGAATGGAACAATGTCCATTGGCATGCTAGCACCAGTGTGCACGACAGAGATTATAAGAGGTGGCGACTAAGATTTTGATGGGTGTGTTTCGGGATGCCTCCCTCTACCCCCGCACCTCTCCTAATATAGTTTCCAATCGGATCTTTATCCAATATGAGTAGAGATCGAATTCCACTTGAAAACTATCATCCGGGTCCTTATCGTTTCAGAGTGTCTAACCCTATAGGTTCATGTATATTTGGCCATAGGCCAAAAACTCATTTTCGGTTCATAAGTCGGTAGCGGTCTCTAGCAGGACATAACGACCCCCAAACATATATAAAAGTCATATCAGATGAACCTATATAATGCTTATATACTGATCTATTTGCCTTATGATACCAAATCGAACTCAAGACGAGAAGCGTGCCATCCTATGATAGCTCAATCCTTCACTCAAACCTGTAGTAGATTACTCAGTTGTGATTGACTCATCAACCACATTCGATATGACCATGTACCTTCTTAATCCAACCACATCGAGGGGTCCAGAGATATCTCTTCTGTTATATAGGAGGGGTAAATTTCATCTTGATCGCTCATATTTCTCGACATGTTTCATAGTAAACCTGAAAGATACCTTTATGACTACTCAGTTATAGAGTAGTGTTTGGTAATCCCAAAATAAACTATTACATATGTAGAAAATAATGACGATCTCAGGTCTAAGGATCTTACATACATTGAATCCTACATATACTATGTATGAGACCAACTGATGACACTTAAGAATATAACAATTCCTGTATTTCTCATGGTATGTCAATCTAACATCATATTTTTTTAACATGTGTCCACATTATGATTTGATATTCCATATCTATGATCTGTGAAACATGATCATCAATCAATATATGTGCTGATATGTAAATGGAACTCATTGCTTGAGCATCTTCTACATGTGGGAGCTCCCTCAAAAGAATAAAACCTACAGATGCTAGATCATGCTGTTCATAGAAGAAATAAAATCAGTTTAGAGTGAAGTCCCACTAAAATTACTCATGTGCTAGAACATATAGATATAGAAGATCAGACCTTGAAAGGCATGCCATCCACAAGCTTTGCAGCAAGTGACCTATAAAGGAGCTCAGGAGCCTGGCAAATGAAAGAGGCTTTCATCATTACACAACACATTGATTCAGATGGCAAAAATAATAAATCTTGGCAATTGCTATTTTCATTTGAATTAACAACGTAGTGTGCACTGCTAAATGCATGGAAAGTGAAAAGGGGACAACGAAGTTATCCTTGTGTAGATTAAAAAAATAAACTGTATTGCACTGAAATATTTTTGGTGAAGTCACACAAGGAAAAGATCAATTCGTTCCACAAAAAGGGTAATATGGGTACAAGTTACCTTCGATTGATCCAAGGAAACTGACATCAGAACAAAGCCATCGCGATGCAGGACACCTCTGTAGTCTACTTCCTCACCCTGTTCTAAGAGCAACTGGTAAGAAATAGCACTCTTAGTTTTTATTAACTGACTATGGAATTATTTTCAACTAACCTCCTTTTGTAAAGGCAACTGACCACTTCTACGCTGGAAATCGAAACAGTGCCTGTGTTTTTCTTCAAACGGTGCCTACGAACACAGGATAAATGCATTAAAAATAATTAAATAGCCACATAACTAGCATGGCAAAGGTCTCGTAATACAACAATTACTGCAAAGTCAGCAAACAAAGAAAAGGAATCACATGTCCAAATTAGCTCATTCGTAAACTGTGACATCCTAAAAATTTTCTTTTATTTATTTAGCATTTATTGGATTTTTCTAGAATTTAGTTTCCCTCTTTTTAATTTGGTCTAGAGTAAAAGTTATTAAAATTTATGTGTAATTGTGGTCTAAACAAGTTTATTTTATTTGAGTTCCTCTCTTTTTCTATAATTTTTAGAATTTTCTAGGATTTATTTAGAGTTTTTACTATTTTCTAGGACTTTTTATGGAGTTTCTAGAAAATTAAAACAAAATTTAAAAACCTAAATCTTCCGCCCTCTATCTGGGCCGATGCGTCGATGGCCCAGATAACACACTGGCCCATCCTCGCCGCCTATCCCTCCTCCTCTCTCTTTCTCTCTTCCCAGGCCTGCGTGTCAGCCGTTGCCTCCCTCTCTCTTCTCCTCTCCCTCTCTCGTCGCCAGGTGGGCCCTGCCCCATCTTCTTCCCCATGCATCCCCTTCTTTCTCCGACCACGTCACCACCCGGCTGCTAGTGGCATCCACCCTACCCGTCGTCCCTCTCTCCCTCGTGCGCATGCCTCGCCTCTCCTCTTCTCTTGTGTCGCACGTCCCACACTTACTTCCCCCTCTCCCCATGCTGGCCTCCTCTTTATTCGTCCAAAACCATCACCGCCGCCTCCACGATCTTTCTGGCAAGCAATGCCTGGCTGTTGAGCCCTCCACCCCCTATAAATACCCATCCCCTGGCACCCCCACACCTCACTCCACCCCCTCCGCACTCTACTTCCTCTATCGTGTCCCGAGGAGCCTTCGCGTCGTCTCCCTCCTTTCCGAGCACCGGCGAGCATCTCTAGCATGGAATTCCCACCTTGCTGGTGCTGCTCGAGCCCCCCTGAACTCGCCTCCGGCATCGCCAAGTCCCTGTCGACCTCCCCTTACCCTCAGCCATGCCCTAGCCCCACCAGAGCGTCATTCCACCGAAGGACTAAGCCGCGTCGCTGCCCCTTCTCGCCATTAGCCATCCTCGATCATCCCTCCACACCCCACGCAAGGTATAACTTGATTCCCCTTGCCCCCCTCTTCATTTTGCACCACTCACTAGGCCCCACCGTGGACCACATCGTTGGCGCCCTTGGTTCCCATGCACCACTTGCCGCCGGTGATGCCATGTTGACACTCGAGCCCATGTGGTAGCCAGTTGGTGCCACACCTTAGTGTCCGACGGCCAACGCCACACCCCACACGCTACACCAACACATGCCCCACGTGGCTGCCAAGTGTCATGCCACCTAATGGTATAGGTCCACGTGGCGCCATGTGGCACACCATGTCAGCACCGAAACACCCCTAGGCCACGTCAGCACCACGTGTTAGTCAGGTGGCAACCACGTCAGCAAATAGTGCTATGTCAGCAGCTACGTCAGCAAATAGTGCTATTTCAGCAACCACGTCAGCAAATAGTGTTATGTCCGCAACCGCATCAGCAAATAGTGCTATGTCAACAACCACGTCAGCAAATAGTGCTATGGCATCTTAAATTAGTTTTTTCTTTAGAAATTTAATACGAACAAAAATTAAATTCAATGTTGATGTCATAATTCTTAATTTCCTTTAGAAAGATAATTCCCCAAAAACCAGAAATTCTTTGCTGACATCATAAATGTCTTTTCCTTTAGAAAAATAATTGTAGAAATTTTTTTATTCAATTTCTTTAGTATTTAAACTTACAGAAGCCTATTCTCCTTCATCCTAATTTCGATTGACCCTGTTCAAATTTCTAAATTCATCTAAAACTATGAACTATCTAAATATGCAATGTTTTCAAATGTTGAAGTTTATTTGAATTTTATTTAAATTTAGTGGGTTATATTCACATGTAGACTACGATGATTCGAAAGGATTCTACTTTGACAATTCGCATCAATCCACGAAGCAAGGCAAGTTACACAACTTGACTATGTTAATCCCTGTTTGTAAATAAAATTATGCTAATTTAAATTATTCTACATATGATGGTGAGGTATTTGACAATTCACAACTTCCCCAAATTTGCTTTTTGCACTTGCATATGATGGTGAGGTATTTGAATACCCCCAGTAACTAAGCAATGCTAAGCATATTGTATATACTTATTTTATTTTTGGAAAGGATATCATAATTATTATTCCTGGGGAGATAACTGTTCAGTGCGCTGGAAAGGTATAATAATAGTACCTTACATAGAGGGACAGGTAACTAAGCATTGAAAACAACATAGGATACACATAAAATAATAGCATGCATTTGCTAATTTGAATGTAAATACTTTGCAAAAATGGGTATTTAAATGATCAAAGTATTGACTCGCCTGGGTCACAGGGGGCTTGGTCTTGCTGATCTTGGCCTGCGTCTGCCTCAGATTCTTCGTCTTGGGCTTCATACGCTAATTTTACGTCGAACGTGCATTTAAAAAATAAATAAAAATAATCAACATAACCAAACAAATCTCTATCAAAAATTCAAACAAGCTCAAAAATTCATGATTTTGGTTCCATTAGAAAGAGGGTGAATTTAGACAAATTTTTGCAATTTTCCCACTAAATTTGGAGTTAAAATGAATTAGTTATGAATTTGTAAAGTTTTTAGTTCAATTAATTCAAATTGGAAAATCATAAATCATTAAATACTCCTGAGGAGAGAGAGTATGTGAGGCTGACAGGTGAGGTCCACTGAGTATTTTATCTTTCTTCTGCTTACATTGACAGGTGGGACCCACTGGTGTTTATTATTTCTTTAATGCATCAATGACTGACATGTGGGGCCACTAGGGTTATTAACCTCCCTCACTACCAGGCACTGGCACGTGGGGCCCACTACGGGTAATCACTGTTTTTATCAGTTTCACTGATAGGCGGGCCCCCCGAGGATTTAAATACTTTACAGGCACTGACAGGTGGGGACAGGGTACCGAATTAATTAAACGGGGGCCCACGAGATAGTGAGTGATTAATCTAACTGTTGTCATTAACCGTTAACTAATGCGCGTGCTAATCGGTTGGCACGGATCTACAGTACCTTCTTCCTTCTTCTGCCAACGGCGAAGCTCGTCGCCGATGGAGGAGGCAGTGGCCGATTGGGAGCATTAGCAAAATGGAGCCTACGCGGCCTCGCCCACCTCTGTTGGCTGGCGGCGAGCCCGAGCGGCCGCGGAACAGGGAGAAAGGGGACACGACGATCTACAGTATTATAGTCTAATTGCTCGCTTAGAGAGTACCTAGGGATGGTCACAGCGAGGAATTTGAGGTCGGCGGAGCTCGGGGAGGGTTGAGGAAGGTTGTCGGCGTGCGGTGGCGAAGCTCTGAGGAGTGCGCATGGCAAGGGAGCTTCTTGGGCACGGGGAGCTTCGGCCGACAGTGGGGACGGCTTCGCCGAGATCCAGAGAAGCTTCAGGCGAACGGAATTGCCCCGGGGTGGCTTTAATCGGCGACGAGCCCGATTGCCGGAATTGGAGAAGAAGAGGTCGCCGGCGAGCTGGGGTCACGAAAGCTCGATTACTTGCGCTGGGAGGGAGAGGGAGGTGTGGGGAGCCGATCGGAGGGCTTGGCAGGGCTTTATAAGCGGCGGGAACGGGCTACCCACGTGGAGGGGTATGGCGACAGCCCTGGCGAGTGATGGTGGGGTAGTAAGGTTACAGTGCATTTGGTGGGAGTCTCTCATCGCGATGAGACGGCGGTAGGGGTGCACAGGGGATGGCGATTGCACGGGCGGGGCGTTACGGCGACGCAGGCACAAACGTGGCTGACGCGGCGAGGGTGTGGCGACGTGGGCGCTGCCATTCAATCTCGCTCGGAGGGAGATGGGGGATGGCAGCGGTGCCACGGCAGGCATGGAGCGTCACGGGGCGGAGGAGGCGCGGAAGCACCTGGCAACAAGAATGTTAAGGTATAATTTCTACCAACAAGAAATGTTAAGGTATAATTTCTACCAACAAGAATGCAGTCACAAACTGTATAGAGTACTATACAATAACAATTTTCTGGTTTTATAAATATATGAGATGTATGTGCATTTTTTTAGTTTTTGCAAACTTGTTTAGCACTTGAATATTGCCCGAGATACACCTTGACTCAAATTTCTATCTTATGCCGCAATTCCAGAAGATACAGAAAACACAAGATCAAGGAAGATGTTTGCCATGACACCCTGACGATGGTCCAGAAAACAGCCAATCAGATATCGTAACATCAATATGGTAGTGATAAGTACAAACAGTTCAGTGAAATGAATCTCTCTCACCGGTGATACAATACAAAAGTGTTGGAATACGGGGTAGACTACACTAGCAAAAATCAAAATTTCTACTATGTAAACCAGAAAGCCATATAAGTAAGAGATTATAGATCATTATCACTAGACATACAGTACAACGGAAAGAAGAGTTGAAGCAGTCTGGTTCAACGTAGCACACGTCGACGCAGTGGAAGTAGTCGATCTCTACGAGCCGACTGTCTCCTCGTGATCATCCCGATCAACATCACAGTCTCAACAACACATCTACCAAAGTCTATACATCTAGAAAGGAACGCCGTGCGCCTGTGTGCTGGTATTAGCACGCATGGTAGGGCATATGAGAGGTGATGGTTAGGATTTCGGTGGATGTGTACTAGATGCATAGACGTGGCTGACGCGGCGAGGGTGCAGCGGCGTGGGCGCTGCCATTCAATCTCGCTCAGAGGGAGATGGGAGATGGCAGCGGTGCCACGGCAGGCATGGAGCGTCATGGGGCAGAGGAGGCGCGGAAGCATCTGGCAACAAGAATGTTAAGGTATAATTTCTACCAACAAGAAATGTTAGGGTATAATTTCTACCAACAAGAATGCAGTCACAAACTGTATAGAGTACTATACAGTAACAATTTTCTGGTTTTATAAATATATGTGTGACACTCACATAGGAATCTTCCTTCACCACAAATGAAGTGTTTCCACTATGTAGACAGGAAAAGGTAACTCTTTTTTTTAGAGGAAGGCAAAGCACAGAAGAACAACTTAATCAACGCTTCAGCAGCCCACTTCCCACAATCCAGTCCAATATGAGGTCCTCTTCTTTTCAACTTCGAAAAGCCACTTTTCTACAGTAAAGTGCTTTTCTACACTGGCTAGCTTTCAAACAGAGCGTCTTTTCAAGGCAGAATCTACAAGTCAATTGTAGTACGCATGTAACAACTTTATTTATATCGGCTAAAATCACACGTGAGTCTCTGTCTCTCCATACTCTCTCGTGCGAACAACTAAAAGCCATAAGCCATAAACCGTAACAAAAAACCATAAGCTGTGGTCAAAAACTACAAGCTGTAGCCTAAAAGAACAGGCCCTGAGCCTATTGTGATATTTCCTATCATCAGATCTTACGGCTTTCCCTTCAAACTCAGCTCTTACTGCAGAGTGAAGTGCCGCTCAAAAACACGCACAGCATAGTGCAGTCCTCTTAAGAATAAGAAGGGCAAATTGCAGTTCTTGAGTCATGGGGACTCAACGCAGTTCAGTTGGTAAAGAGGCGCCGATGCATTTCCCTGTCGGCGCCCCTTCGAGTTAAGAGTTCCTGGCCAATTTTTTAAAAGGGAAAGGTTATTAGTCGTTTTCGGAGAATTGGACATGGTTCACTAGTGTACCTCAAACGTTTGCTTTATTATTTTGTCTCTACTTTCTTGTGTTTAGTTTCTGGTGTTAAGCGTTAACATTTGTGGCATGTCGCGACTTAGCGTAATTTTTCTTACATCAACAGGTGTTGACATATCAATCGTACACCACAAACGTAAGCTCTATGTTGTGGTGTCTCTTTGTACTCCATCCTATTTCCGGTGTTTATTTGAGTAGACTTATACCTACTATGATGCAAGGAACCCTACATCAGGTCGAAATATAGTTTGCTAAATCAGTGCCAAATACTCGAGTCTTGACATCTGCAGCATGAGAACTTCCATTCCAAGTTTTTTCATGAGAGCAATTCTGAGCCATACGAAGAAGCTTGGGGACCACAGAAATAGCAACAAAAACTGCCAAGAGACAGGTCACGAGTGGTTAGACACTTGGTTTCTTTATCAGGACTGCGACATTCTAACAGATACCTGTAACAAACTTCTCACAATCTCACCTACTGGAACTGACTGTTGAGGAACTCTCGCTGGCGACCAGTCCGAACGATTCCTCTGCTTAGAATAAGAACGAATCAATCACAGAAACACAGAATAATAGATTGAACACAGAGAGGTAGAGAGAACTCCTGATCTTTCTTTATTGCTTCATATGCATTGGGTACAAAATCAGCCATATGGCTCTCTATTTATAGGGGGTGGGATGAGGTGCCCATTATAGATAAAGACTCGTTTAAGCGGAGAGGATCCGTTTAAGCGGGATCCTTATCTTTAGTTTCCAATACTCCCCTTGGCACTCATCCGACATACTCATGCCTCATTAAAACTCCATAAAAACTCAGTGGGAAAAATTTGGAGAAAGAGTACATGATGCATGTTATCTTTGCGATTGCACGAATTGTCTCATTAAAAACCTTGATCGAGAAACTTGGGAAAACTCGTCAAGGAAAAAGAGTACAATTCACCCAACTTCATTTAGTCTTGAGACTTTTATTCTTTGGGTACTTGATCTTGAGGATCAAGATTTACTAACGGTCTTGAGAGAATTCTCCCCGACTCTGCACTTCTAAGTCTCATCATACCGATCCTCGCACGCACCTTTCAAAGCTAGATGCGGGGAGGGACTTTGTGAATAAATCTGCTAGATTTTCACAAGACTTAGTATCTGATGCTTTAATCTCGTCCATCTTTTGCAATTCATGAGCATAGAAGAACTTGGGGTTGATATGCTTTGTGAGATGACTCTTCACATAGCCCGTTTGTACTTGTGCAACGCAAGCGGCATTATCTTCATAGATAATTGTGGGGTTTTGCACAATTTTCATTCCACATGATCGCTGGATGTGGTGAACCATTCGGCGTAGCCAAGCGCATTCACGTGCGGCTTCATATAGCGCTATTATTTACGAGTGGTTCGTCGAGGTAGCTACAAGGCTTTGCTTAGACGATTTCGAGAAATTGCGGTTCCACCACACGAAATACATAGTCTGCTTTGTGACTTTGCGGTATGCGGGTCGACAGTACCCGGCATCTGCATAGCCAATCAAGTTCGAGATCTTGATTCTTTACGTAGAACAATCCAAGGTCCTTGCTTCCTTGGAGATATCGGAAGATGTCCTTTATGCCCCGCCAATGCCTTTTGGTGGGCTCTGCACTATACCTTGCTAATAGGTTCACGGCAAAGGCAATATCCGGTCTAGTGCGGTTTGCTAAGTACATGAGTGCTCCAAGCGCACTCAAGTATGGGAATTCAGTCCCGAGGACTTCCTCCCCTCTTCCCTAGGTCGGAAAGGATCTTTTCTTGCTGCAAAGATCTCCGATCATCGGTACTTTGATGGGAATGCTTTCTCAAAGCCGAATCTTTCTAGCACCTTACAGGTGTAGGTCGTGATGTACTAAGACTCCTCCAGGACATGCTCAAGCTGCGAGCCTAAGCGAACTTGGTCTTGCCCAAGTCCTTCATTTCAAACTCGACTCCAAGTAGGAGCTTGCTTCTTTTATATCATCCACTTGTCCCGATGATATTCGGATCATCTACATACACCGAGATTATCTGAATCCATTCAGGATCGCCGTATAAATACACAAGGACAGTCTTCATTGTTTGTGTAGCCTTTCTTGCGAGAAAGTCGCTTAGCGATTATACCACATTCGCGGTTGCTTGCTCCATCCATACAGGACTTTCTAAGCTTCACACTATCTGATTTCTATTTGCTCTGTCTTGGTTCGGAGAGGAATTCCTTGAGGACTTTCATATAAATCTCGAATCCAAGTTACCATAAAGATATGCATCACAACATCCATCGTTTCATTTCTAAATTCAAGTTCACCGCCATTGAGATCAAGTATCTAAAGGTAATTCCACTCATGACCGGGGAGTAGGTTTCTTCATAATCAACTCCAGGGCGTTGAGTGAAACCTTGTGCTACCAACCTTGCTTTGTATCTCACTACTTCGTTTCTTTCATTTCTCTTTCGAACAAATACCCACTTGTGCCCTACAGGTGCACATGGGGAGGAGTCGACATACGGGCCCAAACACTTCTCTTTTGTTCGGAGATAGCAATTCGGTTGCTATTGCCTTCTTCCAATCTTCCCAATCGATCTTTTCTTACATTCGTGACGATGCGGGCTCGGGATCAAGATCAATGATTGTGGCAATTTTCTTTCTGAAGTAGATATCGACATTGGTGTTGTCTGTTCGGGGACTCTCCGTGTGCACATAATTTATAGCTATTTCTTCATGAGTTGCTTCTTACGGAGCTTCATCTTGCGCACGCTTCTTTCCATTGCGGTGGCAAGTCCTTTAGTTTTTCGGCTCCGATGTGTGCGCACACATCCATGCCGATGGGGATATTCAGATCCGGTATGTCCTTTACAACAGTGTTATACTTGTGCGAGTCTCAGCGGCTCCCCTTCTCATTCGGGGACTTGGTGATCGGTGTGATAAGTCCTTCTTATCCTTTTTCGCGGCGTCCCGGTTACTTTGGATTCGAGGCGGAGTTCTCGTCCTTTATTCCGAGGCCTGCGGGCGGGATTAGAGATACCTTCAATTTTCTTTGGTATTTCGACCCTCTCCGGTGCATTACGTGCAGGCACATGCGACTTAGTCACGCTCTTCAAATCACTAAAGTGATCGGGCAGTTGATTTGCTAATGCTTGCAAATCGATAATCTTCTGGACCTCTTTTTCGTTTCACGGTCGCGGGTCATGTGCAGGAATTCCGTGGCTTCCCACGTAATTTCCCGACATTTTCATCAACGGGTTGATTTCCTCCCCCTAATGTCGGAAAATTATCCTCATCAAAAATGCAGTCAGCGAAGCGGGCAGTATGCAAATCTCCCGACATGGGTTCCAAATACCTGATTATGGATGCAGTCTCATAACCAACGTATATCCCAGTCTTACGGAGAGAGCCCATTGCACATTATTGCGGAGGGTATAGGTACATAAACCTTGCATCCAAACCTCACGAGATGAGAAATTTTGGTGGTGACCCTTGCGCTAGTTGCATAGGTGAATGGATGTTGTAGGCGAAGGTCTAAAATTGATGAGATTCGCGCATGTAGGATGCGTGTCCCCAACATGTAGCTGGCAAATTACAATTCTGCAAGAGGGGTCGGGCAATAAATTTAATTCTCTTAATCAATGCCTCTGCCAAACCATTCTGGGTATGGACATGTGGTACCGAATGCTCAACTGCAATTCCCATCGCCATGCAATAATCATCAAATGCTTTTGAAGTAAATTCTCCGGCATTGTCCATTCTGATGGACTTGATGCGATGATCAGGGAACACATTTCTGATGCGAATGATCTACGAGATCAATTTGGCGAAAACATGGTTTCTTGTGGATAATAAACCCACATATGACCACTTTGAGGAAGCATCAATGAGCACCATGAAATACCTAAATGGACTGAGATGGGTGGATAGGACCACAAATGTCTCCTGGATGCGTTCGGGAATGCGGGGACTTCATCCTTCACTTTGAGTGGATGGTCTAGTGATTAATTTCGGTGGCACATGCAGGGCACACAAAATCTTGAGTTCGGAAATTCTTCACATTAATATTATGCCCGTGAGAATTGTTAATTATATTTCTCATCATCCTAAGACACAGGTGGCCTAATCTGTCATGCCGAGAGCAGAATAGTTGAGCTTACGAATCCGTCTTGGGGCGATTGTACAGCTGCAGCGCCTTAATGTTGGTATAATATAGCCACACGTGTTCATGCCATTATAAACTGAATAAATGAATGAATTATTTCAAAATCATCCAACCATTACGAGAGACAAAAATAAAGTACCATCCATGCAAGATCTAACTTGTCCATTTAATGCAAAATAAATGACAATTAACGTCTCATGCATTCATGCATCGAGCGGAATCAACTAGAAAGTCATTGACTTCTTGGCTATCTTTTCAGAGTGATGTTCTCTTGAGAGAAATCATGGAGGTGGTGCCTCTAAGTCGTAAGGGGTGCTTGCTACGGATGGACTCAACCTCCATCATTTCAGCGGCTCATGATGCTCCCCCTCAACAAATGCAAAGTTAGCTTCAGTGCCCTTTGCCATTGTTCTTACGGGCTTGGTGGGCATCAATGACATATTGCGATGCTTTACTGATCCGCGACCAATGCCCCACTTGCCACACTTGTAGCAACCTTGGTTCTGCGGCCATAGGTTTTGCCACTCTCCTTAGCCCTTTTGTCATTTGGAGCATCGACTTGCCTTTACGGGCAGCGGTCTTACCCTTCTTCCCCTTCTTTTCATCAAGGGCTTTCGCACCTTATAGCTCCCAAGATTGGCTTCACGGCCACGGAGCTCCCAATGGCCGAGTGGCGTAATTCTTGCGGAGAAGTTCGTCACGAGCCTCCGCTACTGCATCATATCAATCAATTGGCGTACTCCTTGTAGCCGTCTTGACGATAGTTGCGGGCGGTGTGTACAACATTGGGGTGAAAGGTGGGCGGGTCTTCTCAATCTTCTGCTCATCGTGATCTCGCTTGCCACGAGTTGAAGATTGGTACAAGTCTGTGCAATGCGAATTATACTCCCGACCGTCTTGAAATCGGCAAATCTTAGTCCGATCCACTCTGCTCTGCTTGAGGAAGAATGGTGTACTTTAGCCTCTCAAACCGCTTCTTGAGTGCGGTCCAGTGCTAGCGCGCTTTTCTCGCCATATACTCATTCTTGAGAGTAATGCGAGGTGGTGCTGAGGAAATGAAGTGCTGATCATTTTCCTCGGTGTAGGTTTGGCGTCATGCCTTCCGCCAATCCCAATAGGCTGCGCGAGCTTCACGGCTCCAAGTACTATCTCGACATCGGATGCCCACGTCGGATAGTTCTTGCCATCTTTGGGCAAGCTCCTCGAACTCCGGTTCGTGATGCGATCATCTACATGTGATGAATGGAACATATAAGTTTACTTCAGTAAACATGCATGGAATTATTTCTGCGGTAAATAAATGGTACAATAAATTCTCGTAATGTTCCATAATTTTCTATGTATTTTTCATAATTTCTCACTAATTTTCAGTGATTAAAAGCAATTAAATAATTACAATTAATCAAAGCGATAAATAAATACTGAAAATACATAAAACAATAATGACATAAATAAATAAGCTTCAAATGCTAAAAATAATGCAAAATTCGGGTTTAGAGGCGTTTTATGCTAGAAAATAAATTTTCAAATGAAATCTTCCATACTGGGTCTATCGCAAAATTTTCAATTCGGAGAAAATTTACGTAATTTTAGATTTTTTGGTGTTTTCTGAAAATTTCCATCGCTTTGAGCGTATTTCGAAAACTCAAGGGTCTACTTGCAAAATTGCCGGCCTTATCTTTATCTCCTCCTTTCCCCATTGACTCGAGCCACTCACGATTCCTCCGCCGTTTTCCTCGCCGAGCACAAAAGGCGCCACGGCGGGCGTTACACGCGAAGATGGCTGCCATGGCGCCGCTGCTTGCTTTATTGCCGCGCGCGCCTGCCGCCGCGACTCTCGGGCGGCTGCCGTGGCGGCGAATCGGCTGCCGTCGGCTGCCGTGGCGGTCTGGTGCCGGGCACCATGGAGGCCGGTGGACCGTGGCGCTGCCGTGGCGGCTGCCGTGGCGGCCAATTTGTTGTCGGCGCTGCGTGGCGGCGGATATGTAGCGGCTCTGGCGCGGTCACGAATCGGCGGTGGCGTCGGTGGCGACCATGGCGCGATCGCGGCCGGCGGTGCCTCATGCGGGAGGCGGCGCGCATGCGCGCGCGTGGTGGCGGCGGTGCCTCATGCGGGGGCGCGCGCATGCGGCGCGGTGGCGGCCGCGGTGCCTCATGCGGGGCGGCGCGCATGCGGCGCGGTGGTGGCGGCGGTGCCTCATGCGAGGCGGCGCGCATGCGCGCGCGATGGGCGCCGACCGTGTGACACCGAACACCCCTTTTTTCAATCTGTGATGTCATACATTCGAACAAGAAGAACAGATGTAAATTTAATGTGCGTGATCTACCGATCGACGGATTCGCCGGCGACTTCGGGTCTGCTCGTGGTAGATCAATCTACAGTGCAATCGACATCCACCCTTGCAAGTAATTTACCGATCGACATTGTGCCGGCGACTTTAAGTCTGCTCGCGGTAAATTAGGGCGAATTTGCACCGTAGAAAACCAATCTAGAACGCGAAGAAAAAAATGCAAATTCAAAGCGATCTAGAAAACCAATCTATTAAGTGCTTCGATGATTACCTTCGTTCGCCGGAGCGATTCGTGCTGATAACGTGTTGAGGAACTCTCGTGGCGACGATCCGAGCGATTGCTCGCTTAGAATAAGAACGAATCAATCACGAAACACGAATAATAGATTGAACACGAGAGGTAGAGAGAACTCCTGGTCTTTCTTTATTGCTTCATATGCATTGGGTACAAAATCAGCCATATGGCTCTCTATTTATAGGGGGTGGGATGAGGTGCCCATTATAGATAAAGACTCGTTTAAACGGAGAGGATCCGTTTAAACGGGGATCCTTATCTTTAGTTTCCCAATACTGACAGCTTATTATGGCATCCACCTGGTTAACCTTAAAGAATTCTCTGTTTATGAAATGTTTGAATGCCATCTTACTCAATTTATGATTTTTGAATTCTGGCTATTCGCAAGAGATAGTACAAAGAGAAAAATAGTCGTATGCGATTTTGACCGGTATATTTGAACTCGGTACAGTATCTACTACAATCGACTTATAAACCTCACCGTAAAAAGAGGTATAATATGAAAGCTAGTTACTGTAGCAGTAAGTAAAAAGCAAAAGCAAAAGTGGAGCCGAACCCAGTCGACATTTAAACAAAGCCATAAGAAACTAGGATGGGTATTAAACCCATAGAAGTTCCTTCATAAAATATCTCTCACACAAGCTGATGTAGAAACATGTGCCTTGCTGGCTGGAGTAGAGCACGTTAATTAGTAATCATAGATACATTAATAATTTTAAAATTACTATACATGAGATGTATGTGCATTTTTTTAGTTTTTTGCAAACTTGTTTAGCACTTTAATATTGCCCGAGATACACCTTGACTCAAATTTCTATCTTATGCCGCAATTCCAGAAGATACAGAAAACACAAGATCAAGGAAGATGTTTGCCATGACACCCTGACGATGGTCCAGAAAACAGCCAATCAGATATCGTAACATCAATATGGTAGTGATAAGTACAAACAGTTCAGTGAAATGAATCTCTCTCACCGGTGATACAATACAAAAGTGTTGGAATACAGGGTAGGTTACACTAGCAAAAATCAAAATTTCTACTATGTAAACTAGAAAGCCATGTGAGTAAGAGATTATAGATCATTATCACTAGACATACAGTGCAACAGAAAGAAGAGTTAAAGCAGTCTGGTTCAACGTAGCACACATCGATGCAATGGAAGTAGTCGATCTCTACGAGCCGACCGTCTCCTCGTGATCATCCTGATCAACATCACAGTCTCAACAACACATCTACCAAAGTCTATACATCTAGAAAGGAACGTTGTGCGCCTGTGTGCTGGTATTAGCACGCATGGTAGGGCATATGAGAGGTGATGGTTAAGATTTCGGTGGATGTGTACTAGATACATCCCTCAGCCCCATGCATCTTTTAATATAGCTCTTCAGTGAAACCATACGTTAGGAGCCCAACAATATGCTAAACTCACTTGGCCCATTAGTAACGAATCCAATCCGAATTGGTGTGTTTCAACCTGTTAAGTGTGTAGCCTTATAGATTCATGTATATTCAGTTGTAGCCCAAAAGCTCCTTTCCGGTCCACAAGTCGGTAGCGATCTGTAACAGAACATATCGACTTACAAATATGCATAAAGATCATATCGAATGAACTATATAGTGTTTATGTACGAATCACTTTTGGCTCACAATACCAGATCGAACTTAAGGTGAGAAACGTGCTATCTTATATAGCTCGATTTTTCACTCGAACATATAGTTGATTACTTAACTGTGATTAAATCCTCAACCATATTTGGTATAGCCATATACTTAATTCAACCACATCGAAAGGTCCAGAGATATCTCTCCTGTTATAGGAGGGCAAATTTTATCTTAATCGCTCGCATTCTTTCGCATATTTTATAATAAATCTAAAAGCTACCTTTATAACCATCCGGTTACGGATTAGTGTTTGACAATCACTAAGTAAATGGTTACATATGTAGAAAACTATGACAATCTCAGACCCTAAAATTCTACATAAACTATATATGAGACTAACTAATAACACTTAATAATATAACAATTCACGCAATATCTTATAGTAGGTCAATCGAATACCATATTTTCTAAGATGTATCAATATTATTGATTTGATATTGATATATCTATGATCTGTGAAATATGATCATCAATCGATACATGTGTTGATCTATAAAATATAATTGTTCAATATAATGATATAAAATTAGTGTAATTTAAAATAACATTAAAACATGAATATAAAGTTTCACAAAGAAGTTACATACTTGTTGATTAATACGAAAGACATTTATTTAAGAGACAAAGTAACAAGTTATTTAAAAGATTATAAATATAAAAATGATACAATTATCTTCATGACTGTCTCTAAAGCATATCACTAACAAAAAAAACACATTATAACGTTAGTCCAAGATTGCAAGCTCCAGTTCCCCTGTATGTAGAATTCTCACACTTGTCCTTGTTCTGCAAGTTGCAACCCATGCACCATTGGACCACAAGTTTTGATCACGCCAAATATTATTAATGAACTTGTACTAACAACACTCATCAATGGAGCATAATCATGGGCCAACTTCACAACCACCACAGCAGATACCTTCAGCCCAACACGAAACAACTACATCTCATCAGAGCTAAAGAATAGCAACTACAGATCAGAGACGCTTCGTCAATATATATATATATATATATATATATATATATATATATATATATATATATATATATATATATATATATATATATATAGAGAGAGAGAGAGAGAGAGAGAGAGAGAGAGATCATCACAACATCGAACACATACATAAGCATACACACAACTCAGGTGACGAATTTGCAAGAATTAACCACACTCAGCTACTTCCTAGAGATCTTACGAATGAACGTCGCCACCAGACCTGGAAGGCCCTCATTAGGTTTGGGCATTCCCGGCCTCGCTCGCTGAAAGCCTCAAACCACTCCATGAACAACACCTGCTGCTGCTTCAATGTGAGGGTCAACAGCGCTTGCCCGATTCCTTCCTCCAGCGTTGTCAGGTTGAGACCCTTCGGACGCCTCCTGAGCCAACCAAAATCTGTCAGCATTGGCCTGAACCATGCCTGAAAGATGCTGAACCTTTTATCCCCGGTACAGTGGAGCTTCCCACTCCCCATGGCGATAAAAATCGTGGCTGAAATCCGGCTAAGTTCATAGCGTACCATCGGTGACACCTGTTCGTGCATACTAGTGAGGGTCTTCTGGTTGGCCCATAAATCTACAAATTCCTCCCCCATCTGCTTGTCTATTAGAATCAGCAGCAACCAGTTGAGGTTCTCAGCTTGCTTGTAGATCTTCTCCAGTGGTCCTTTCCCAACTGAAATGCTTGTTTGGTCAACAGGGCCCAGATCCAAGGCTTCTTCAAATAATTCCACCAGACAGTTCAGGCAAGAATGGCAGATACGGTAGATGCTCCTCTTGTCCAGCTCTTCATCACCCTTTATGTAGATAGAAGTCCTGGATAAGATACTATCCACCAGAGTCCGCAGCTCCTTCCGAGCATTATTGTTGCTCCCCTTTGTGATGGAATCTATGAGTTCAACTACCAGTTCTGCAGATGGGGTGGATTTTTGTGGTTGTAACCTTGCTAGCAAATCTTGCGAAGCTACTTCATTGGAAGAATACCGAGAAAGCAAGCTCTTGATTTTCTCCTCTTCTGGCTCATTCCATGGGACAGCCTCAAGATATCTTAGACAGTTGGTAACTCCTCTGTCAAACATAAGTGAGAAGGATACCTGAGAAATTTGTTTAGGCATTGAGAAAAACATGTTGAGAACAGGTTAAAAACCAGTTTAAATTTGGAGAGGAACATTAACAGTAGTAAAGCTAATGCAATAATGACATGTACTTCTCTGTACAAAACTAGACTTTACAGTATCGACTTGAGTCTACATCCGCAAATGTTTCCTATTTGAAATTTTATGCATTACTAGCCCTTTTGAAGAGCATATGAACGTATTTCAAAATTACATCTATGAGCAGCATGATTGCTGCTGCAAGCCAATAGCAGGATGTCACTTTGACCCTCGTTCATACCGTACAAAAAATGCAGGAGCTCTTCTTTTCAGTGCAAGCCTTCTTGAATGTGCTGGCAACAATACCATACAAAAAAGGCTCCTTTCTTTACATGGAAGCATGGAATCTTACACTTTCTAAAAAGGTAGCTTCTAATAGGGCAATGATACCATGATTGCAAAACAGCACATGCTATTATTATCATGTCTTCACCAGGTGAAACTGCGAAACTGAATGAAGTGTATCTGCTATCATCCAACAAGTGTGCATTCGTCAAGAGAAGGTGCCCAAACCAGTGAGCAAACTGAGGGATTACCCTTGAATGCAAAATTGTCAATTTCTCACAAGATACTTGAGATAAGTACTCATGTTCTGACTAGCGTGCAGCTGTTGCAGTCATTGCACGACTGCAGCTAATTCCATTGCTTGGCTCTTTAAAATAGGAATCCACATTACACAAGCACTCTTTATGTTAATCCATGAGGGCAGGAATGGAAGATGGTGGAAACTTAACCAATCAGAGCACAGCAGACTACATCATAACATTTTGGTTAAGAAATGCAAACCAACACCAACACCAACATAAGAGTTCAAGTATTTCATAGTGTGTGATGTGCTAATGACAAGGTATTTAAGGAGTTCGATTAAATTATCTATTTACCTATGTTTACCAACTTAAAGAAGTCACCACCACATCCCAGTGCCAATAAGGATGTTTCTTTCTCAATTCTGCAACAATTTATAATCCTCTCGAAGTTATGTTCCAGCGTGAAGTGACAATAGTCTTCCAAGGCCTCGATTAATCGAGAACCAAACCCTTTCTACCAGTTCAGGCACCAACAACCAAATTAACTAGGTACGGAACATAATTCATAGCTCTAACTCGTCAAATTAAATATGAGTATTTCTCCCAGTTGTTTTACTTTCTTAAAATGGGTCCAAGAAATTAAAAAAAAGCATCAGAAAGATCCATTCGTAATCACATTAATGTTATTAATTGTACATCTAGCACGAAATATAAACTTCGATGGAGCAAATAAAAAAGCACTGAAAAATGTAGAAACAACAGTAGTGAACACACAGAGCAGGTCAGGAAAAAAAGAATTGTGATGGGTTTGAATAAATTGCGGAAATTCAGAAAATACAAATAAGTTCAATTAGGCATTACAAATGAATAATAACAAAGGTTGGTATGCATTTGAATAATAACAAAAGTTTGGTAAGAATTATCATATATACATAAAACAATAAGTGTAAAAATGATGTAAGAATATTTTGAATTTTCTAAACCCAAAACTGTTAAAAATAAAACATATAAAAGGAAATATGGCAACAAAAGTAGAAAAAATGAAAAGAAAACGGAAAGTGAAGGAAGAGAAAAGGACAAATAAATATGAAAATAAAATAATAGAAAATATATAAAATGAGGGGAAAATAGAAAGTACCAACTTTAAAATTCATAAAATTGGAGATGTCCCAAGAAAAAAAATGAGGTTCAAACAACAAATCTAAAATGACATGAATTTGCGATTTAAATTTTATTGCAAACAATTTACTGTTATTCTTTTTGCTATGTTATTTTCGTAGTTGTGTCCCCTTTTCTTATTTTTGTTACAATTTACCAAATCGCGTGTCATTCTAGCATGTTTAACAATTACAGTTGTCCAAGGAATTCAGCATAGTTTTCCAAACAAACTCAACGAACCAAGAAAGAGAAGCTGAAGTCAATATGAAACACGCAGAAATTTATGACGATAAACCGTAAAATTTACTCAACTACATAGCTCGAAAACTAAATTTGAGAGTGACCATTCTTTTAATCGAGTGGAACACAACGAATCACCCTGCAAATCGAAAACCATTCTCTATCCTGCCAATTCGATCATCAAAAACCAAACCTCACAACCTAAGGAACAATATTAAAAATTCGCACCTCATCAGAGTAACACACCACAGCAAAGTTGCAATCTTGCCTAAGCTTGGGCAATTCATGAACAAAATATAGCTATAATGAACAAGTAAAGGTATAAATGCGCACAAATCCACTAACAAAGTTGCAACATTTCTCCATTTCCACCAGTCTAACAGATGCATCATGGTATCACAGAGCTCACCTCGAGCACGCCTATGGCGCGCGCCACGCCCCCGCGGGCAAGACGCCTCATAGCCGCGGCCTCGTCGTCCTCCAACATCATCTCCACCGCCTCCCTGACCGCCTCCACCTCCACCTCTCCCTCCACCGCCACCTCGCCGCAGCCACCGCCGCCTCGTACCTTCGCTACCATCTTGCTCTCCCTGCGCACCCTCTCCACCTCCTCCACCTCCAAGATCACGCCTTTGGCCACCAGCCTGAGTCTCAGCGTCCCCCTTGGCCTCTCCACCGCCGGTGTCCGCGGGGGCGGCGGCGGAGGCAAGGGAGGCAGCGGGCACTCGGTGACAGACGACAGCCGCGCGGAAGCATGCGCCGCCGTGGCAGAGGCCGGGTCGTCGATGGGGGAGACGCGGCCGGGTGACCGGATGCGGCGCGAGAGCGGGGCAGCCGGCTTGGCTTGCGGTGGCGCCGGGAGGGGGCTCCAGCGGGCTGCGGAGAGGGGGTCGATTCCGAAGGAGCAGCACCAGGGCTGGCGCGGCCGGGGAGGCTTGCGGAGGCTCCGGCGGCGGTGCGCCGGCGACGTGCTCGTCGTCGGCATTGGGCGGTTGGCGTGGCTCTTGGGTTGGCGTCTTGGAGGAGGCAGAAGGGAGGGAGGGCCGCAGGGAGTATATTATGTAGCTGTGCGCTGTGTGAGGACGGAGTTTACGTGACGATATTTGCTAGGTTGCACCACCGAGTGTCCCCCAGACCTCGAAAGTAGTGGTACAATGCAGGTTATGCGCGTATTTTTCAAAGAAAATGTTGAACATTATATTTGTATTTTTGTGGTGTGCTTTCGTTCATGTCTAACAAGAATCTAGATAAGGCAAATATTATATGTCAGTGTTTATCACACAAAATTTATATGACGTATCGCAATATGTCCTCGTTAAATTAACTCGTACTAGGCGTTTGGAATAGCGATAGATTCTGATTTCTGGATGAAATTTCACTGTAGCGGATTTATTTTTTACTATAACTGAATTGGCTTATTAGACATAATTAAATTTTTTAAAAAAATAGAAAAATAGAAAAAACATATTAACCTATCACGGATAATGCAAATGAATACAGGAAAAAAAGAAAATATAAAAAAGCCTAAAATATTAAAAAAAATAAAAAAAG
Organism: Melocanna baccifera; assembly: GCA_036346265.1. NCBI lineage: Eukaryota > Viridiplantae > Streptophyta > Magnoliopsida > Poales > Poaceae > Melocanna > Melocanna baccifera. Next base: position 16,325,298 of record CM070709.1, read on the forward strand.
ATGAAATTACTGAATAATAAAAAACAGAAGCTAGAAGCTGAAGTATCTTTATCTTTTTTTATTATCTATATCTTGGAGGTTATGATGATCCTCTATGTTAGTTTTACTTTGTAGGTGTTGGTTCCAAACGAACTATCTTCTTTTCTATGTAAATCCCATTAAATTAAGCAAAAATAATCTATAATGTATCGATTTTTGTATGTTAGCTGAGATGAATTTTTATACGTTTGTATAAAGTGATATTTATAAGGATTAACATAGATACCCTCAAGGAATGGATGATAAGTCTCAAGAGAAGATGCACGTTGACTGGCTCTTACATCTTGAGATACCTTTGAGGAAAGATCGGTAAGTTCTAAGAGAAGGCACATGTGATTCGGACTTACATCGTTATAGTAAAAACTATAGCTGTGGTACGCAAGTGGTCCTTCATGTAATAATATTTTATTTAAAATAGCGTGTGTGTGTGTATACACCTCTAGGTGCCTACATATTTAAATTAATACAAGTTAATTTGCTTTGAGATTCACTACATCTCACATGGGTATATTCACATACCAATAAAAAGGTGTATTCGAGATACCAAACTCTAAAAAAAATTAAATTTATCTTCAGTTTAACTAATTTGAGCTAGTTCCATGGTATGTAATCAATTTGGAAGCATTAAATTCAAAAGTAGTTCAAACTAGTTCGAACTGAATTTAAAACTCACATACCATAAATATATCTAAGGGTATAAAATATTTCATACCCAAACCCCGAAATCTGGATCAATCATACACATGTATGAGATGGTTCTCAATTTGGGTACCAAGGCATAATTTGTGTATATACTTCTTTTATATATGAAAAAGAGTATACAACAAAAATAAAGAGTTATGATGAAAAGTTTTCCACAAAGTCGCATTGGAGTGTATTAGATTATTATTTAAGTATATCACAAGCGATTAAAAGGTATAACATGTTTGTTTAAATGGTACATTAGAAATGATAGTATATATTTCCAGAGTACAAAAAAGGATATATATACACACACACATATACTGTTCAGTAATTATGCATAGAATAAGCATGCGACTTCACCAATCCAATCAACCAATCACCCTACCAACCCACCACACGGATGGTTACTAGCGAAGTTGTTAATTCTAGACAAAGTTACTATCGTTTGCATATAAAGTTATCATCTATAATTCATGAAGTTACTATTGTTGTACATAAAGTTATCTATAATGCATGAAGTTACTATTGTCTGTACGTGTAGTAATTTCGTAGCATCGAAACATATTCAACATGGAACTTGTTTTGTTAAGCTTGTAATTTCGAACACAATGGTGCAAACGGATTGCAAATCAGAATTTTGGTGAAAGAGTTATTTTCTTTTTTAGCTTGTAAATAAGATAAAAAAACTACAAGTCAAGTGCACTTATTATCTTCTCTCTCTTGCTGCATGTATACATATTTTTAGTTATGAAAAAGTTATTATCTCCTAAATATAAAGTTATCATCTATAATTTATTAAGTTACTTACATTTGTAAAGTTGCTATCCAACCGAGTTAGCATGAACTGCACCAGCTAGCCAGGTCGTGCGCACGCGCACTCGTTATATATATGTTGTGTACACATATATATGTGTGTATATATATGTGTGTGTGTATGTATATTCTACTCCCGGGTGTAATTATTCTCTATATCGTATTTCATAACATAATGAGTATCTCGCGTAACGGATGGTATGTACGTGTAGTATATGAGTATTTAAGACCATCTAGGTGGTATCTACAATTTTTCAGAGGTGGTATGCATATTTTTTAGATATACTCTTTTTTATATACGTATATAAAGGTATTTACAAAATACGCTAAAAACTATAAACTCGTTTACAATTTTTTTATGTGGTTCATATTGAAGTATCTTATAATTAATATATGAGTTATTTAAAATAATAAAAGAGTATTTCAAATTTATTTAAGTGATATATTAGATGTAAGAGTAATTACATCTAAAAGTAAAATATATTGTTCGTATATATATCCATTTTATTTATGCCATCTCCTCTCTCTCACTAGCAGTGGAGTTTGGGTTTGCCTATCAATGAGAGAGCCCAATGACGACGCATCTAAAAGGCTGAACACTTAATTTAAAGAAAAAGAACTCTCTACAGTCTGTATTATACATTATATCATACTCAGTTCGTATATAAATATAAGGCCTCAAAAATATACAACTTTGACTAATAATTACAATCATAGTGTGTTGATAGAAATGTAAAATATATTTTTTGACGAATCTACTAACATTATTAATTTGCATATAATCAACTTAGACTTTTTTTAGCTATGTTAATGCTTGATGTTAGAAAAAGTTTGATTGCGCGGTCTCGGTGACTACTTTGTGAATGACGGGCAATATAGTGCCATATTTTGCATGTTATTTGGATTTCATACATCTATAGTTTTTCTTTCTAGTTAACATGGTGTGAAGTAGGTTTTTGCAAGGAAAAAAAAGAAAAAAAAAATCTATTTTTTAACTTAAACTCTAGTCTTACTTCGATTTTCAATCCTAATTTTTGAAACCGTCTAATATAGAATCTTGAACTATCAAAACCGTTCATTTTATTCCCTCGAGGCTAAAATCATAGTGGTTTAGGAGGGGTAAAGTGAACGGTTTTATTAATTTGAGATTTCAAAAAGTTTAGGATTAAAAATCAAACCGAAGCCAAGATTCAGGTTTAAAAAGTGGACTTCTCAAGGAAAAAAAAGAACATGATCGAGATGGAACGGAGGACGTACTATGTAACATCGGGGTAAGGATGCTGGGGTGAGCGGAGCAGTTTGGTTCCGTGGCGTGCTAAAAAAATAGGCCTACAGGAAAAGCGGGAAGCAAAGTTGCCGTTGCAACTTTTGTGGGCAACGGCATGATTGTCTCTTCCTCCTCCTCGCTGCATGGCCACCCCCTCGCCTTTGCTTCGTTTAAGCGTCAAACCTTGGATTTCGTCTAATCCCCCTTTCCCCTCACCAATGGCTACTCTACTTAAATCTCTTACCGTTGCCGCTACGTACATGATGGCTATTCTTTTCCACTTTCAATCAATTTATTTTTATATAAATTATAGTAATTAATTTTTAAATGATATATTTTTAAAAATAAGGTCAATAGAAAAATTATAATAAAAAATATATTAAATTCAGCTCTATTGGTCGAAATCACATACGACTATTTTCTTTGTATACTATTTCTCGTGAACAGTCAGAATTCAAATATTTAAGTTATAAACTATAAACCCAAAAAAATACAACCGATCGCTCTCCTTATGGTACAAACAAACTGGTACTAGCCTTTATAAATGAAGTTTGCCAGTGTAATGTTCACAAGAAAATTAAGATATACACCAGTACGTAAGAAATATGCTAGTGAACGATTACAGAATAATACGCGGTATTATCGAATTTCTGTGTGCAATAGATGAACCTCTAATTCGGACGACTGATTTAAGTCCTGCTCGTTTCAGCTTTTTTTCAGCTTCAGCTTTTTTTTACTATTCAGTAATTTATCTTTTTTTGAATTTTTTAGATTTTTTGAGCATTTTTGCATTTTTCTTTTTTTTTCCCCGTGTTCCTTTGTATTGTCTGTAATGGGCTAACATATTTTTTCTATTTTTACATTTTTTATATTTAATTATGCCCAAAAAGCTAAATCAGCTACAGTAAAAAAAAAGCCAGCTACAGTAAAAAAAGTCAGCTATAGTAAAATTTCAGCCAAAAACCAGAAGTCATCGCTAAAACGATCACCCCCTTAGACACTTGTAGAGATAGAGGGAGGTGGTCAAAAAACTAAAATGCTTCTTTGTCTGAAGTGAATACGAAAGTGCCAATTTCCTATTCCTTTTTTACCTCTGGGAGCGCAGATTTGATTACGTAGATTATCTAGAGGATACGTATGTGCTGTTAAATTAGCACAAGAAGCGCCTTGCATTCAAATTAAAGGGCAAGAAGAAGTTTAGGCAAACTTAGGCGCAGATTAAAAAGGGGTTGTGCTTAGCAGCAATGGATTTGCCAGCCTTACCAACCTGACCTCTAAACTAATCACATGATTAAATCATTTAATAGTTAAACATTCCAACCTGACCTCTTTGCGAAGTCACGAAGGCTGCAAGGATCACACTGCAGCCGAGCCGACCAAAACAGTGGTTAGCCACCTGCAATTAAGTTTTGCTTAATCCCATTCTTAATTGGTAGGTTGGAGAGATTAATTAGCTAGCTAGCTGGTTTTAGCAACAGCAGCTAGCAACCACCACGCCAGCATGCCTAGTGTAAATTAAACAGCCAGCTCTTGATCCTGCCTTGGTATCAACCCTCCTTTCCCTGTCAGCTTGAAGTGAACCGCATGCTAATTAGCGAGTTGGCCTAGAGCAGGCATGAATTAATAATGCTTCGCTACTGCTCTGCTAACAGCAGTGCGCCTTGTATTCCTTAGGTTGGTGGCTAGCCGATGCCGAGAATCGGACGTGTTGACATCGCTACGGTTTCCGGAAGCCGATTTAAACATATCGACTTCTAAAAACAGTCCCTTTAAATCGCTTCCAAAAACGGTTTTTTCAAACTACTTTTAAAAGCTGCTAACCGGCCTTCCTCGCCTCTTCTACATTCGCGTTTTCTAAAAATTATTTTCCAAATTTTATTTTAAAAACTAGTTCTTTGAACTATTACTATCTATTTCGGTCAAAAGCTCCAACCAAAAGCTCCAATGAAAATACCACCTTAACTAACACATACGGTAGTATCAATTATAACATGGAAGGACCCAAGCTAGCTCTTCCAAACACTGGAAAGAAGAGGGAGACAGAGAAAAGGCATGGGCCCAAACATTAAGCCCAAGTAAGTAGGAGCAATTAACATGGCCCCGCATAAAAAAGATGCCATTTAAGTTTGCTTGTGCGCGCAGCCCATGGTAGTTATTAAAATTGGACTGAGGAGTGATCCGATAAGGCCATCGGTTCATCTGTCCACCTGTTGAATTGTCGGTTTTTAAAATAATTATATTATATAAATTTATGATTGTTAAAATTTTAAACTTGATTTGTAAATACTTAAATACAAATTTTTGCATGTAAGATTGGAAGTGACCGATCATGATTCCGATTGTATGAGCAATGAGTATGAGAAAATTAAACCAAAGAAGATAGTTAGTCATTGTAATTCTAGATGTAGATACCATTTGATGACGAAGCTAACAAAACAAGTCAAAAGGACCTACATGTCGATTCCAAGGCCACAGGCAGCCACAATGACCAACCAGAGCCACTGATAGCCGATCTAGCTGAATGGCCAGAGCACCGCGCCATCACAAATTCGGTCACCATAGCCTCCTACAGCCTCATAGCTTCATGGATTGAGCTCCCGTCGCTGCTGATGTGCAGGATTTTGGAGCTTCCTTGTTTGGATGGAGGAGAAACAGGAGAGGAGTGAATTTTTGTGAGACACGAGAGGGGAAGATGGCGCAACTGGCACTAGAGCTAGGGCTCTGGGATTCTCCTGATGGCGCATACGAGATAAGAGGTAGAGCTATTTCCCTGTTTAGGCAACGTGGTGGCTAACGCCCCGCTCAGATCGGCGACAGAACGCGGCGTTCAGCGGAAAAATTACTGTTCAGCGATTTGTATATACAGTACATATTTTGTCTTTATTTAAATTTTTTTTTGGTATTTTTGTGTTTTGTTTTTTTCTATATTCCTCTGCATCGTCCGCTCTAGATTAGTGTGTCGCTTTTATTTTTACATTTTTTACATTTAATTATACTCAATAAACCAACTCATTACAGATGTTTTTCACCAATTCTGATGTGTTTTTGGTAAAAATAAAACCATTGCTATTTTGATCACCCCTAAGCTCGCAGCTTAGGGGGCGCTCCCTGAGCCCTAGCGATCTCTGATGGCGCATTAACCGTCGCTGAGGGCAGAATTAATGCGCGGCAGCGATCTCCAGCTCCGGTACGTTCTTGGGCAGCACGACCGGGTTGACCTGAAGCTTGAGGCCGCCATTGTTTTTTTTTTTTTCTGAATGTTTAAGAGGATTTCTGCATCACCGTTCGACACCGAAAGGATTTCGAAATAATGAACTCCGGTTACGCTGCTATAGTACCACTCACACTATATAGAGTATCATGATGGAGGAGATCAAGTAATCGTGGCATTGTGACTACGCTAGTTTTGCAAACTGATGATGATGGAGACGTGGGTTGTTGATTCAAGACACGAGACCTATGGTAACCAAACTTTGGTGGAGCCGTCTTGTCTTCTGCTACCTAATTTTATACATATGAGTATGTTTCAGTAGAGATTTTGTGAAATCGTAGATTTACCTTTGGGCTCTGCTTTTCTAAATGTGTGCTAAGGGATTATGCGCATATGTATATAGATATTATGTACCCATGTACCTTCCCTGCAGTAGAAAAAAGGACACAACGCCTATACATTCTTGATTGAATCATTCCTAGTTGTTGAGACGAGCAAATTAAAGCAAGGTGGCAGCTGGTTTCTTCTTTAGCATTCCTTTCCGAAAATTAAAGTGGGATCATACATCGCAACAGCATATCGGCAAACAATGTCCATGTCTCGCTCTAATTAGCTGAGCATTCACCACTTTACCATCTCAACATAAACCAATAGAGCTTCCTCTCGTTCACGGCCGAATCGAAACAAACCTTTCGACTTCCTCTTCTTCCACACAGCCGTCAGCTCCTACGGATCTTTCGTGACGACCAAAAACCGTCATGCAAAAAGAAAAGCCGTTAGGAAAACAACCTAACCTGCCTTGCCCCCTCTTGTCTCACATGAAGCTTTGGAGATCCACAGGCTAACCACAGGAGGATGAAAGCAAGAACCAAATGATCCATTGGATCTTCAGGATCTGCCCTTTTTTCTGCTGAATACCACTATACTAATGTTCTTTTTACAATGGATACTGTTATCCTAATGCCCTTTCTTTCCCATAAACACATAGTAAATAAATAATTCTTAAGCTAGCTACTACTACTAAATGATAAGATCCTCCGGATACTACTATCCTTTACAACATACATGATTACGTCACAACATTTTGAGAAAAAGATACTACCATCCTCCGATATGCCCAATTCAGAGCAACAACAAAAGAAGGAACTAACCACATCCATTCTATCAACATTTTACATAAAAGATAAGCATGCTGTCTTGCGAGTAAACATAGCACCCATGTTGTATTAGACTGTTTTTCCATGCCTAATCAGCCGAAATGACATCCAGCTTTGCTCTCCTGACTTTCTTGCTGTCCAAATTCTTGATTTCTTTGTTGTTTGGTGACTAAGTGAGCATAAAGCAGTCAAAGTGAAGCTCAAGAAGAAAGGGGAACTTCATCATATACCCTCCCCACATTTGAGAGTTTGAGGATTTACCCTCCCCACTCAATGACATGTGAGGTCAGGATGAATCACTGACACGCGGGCTGGAGGGTAAATCCTGAATTTCAATATAAAGGAGGGTATATGATGAATAAATCCAAGAAGAAAATAGTCCACACAAATCATATAATATGAGAACTATTGCTATAACATGCTTCCTTTATACTAGTAAATGTTCGACACGAATAAAGAAGTTTTTGTTACATCCACATTGTTACCTAGCACTAGATACATATCATTTATCCTATGGTCAGATCTTAAACAGCAGTACTATACTACAAACTAGAGAGCAAAATATTCCAAAAAATGCTTACAGTACCTGCAAGTCATAGCTGAAGATCATTTTCCTCAATGAAGTAGTAAATTGAATCCATCCTAAGCTGACAAGTACCTATGGTTCATAAGAAGGAAAGAAGAATTATTGCATTTCATGTAAAGTTGAAGCATTAGGATAAATTACGAAGAGATTAGGTTTAAGGTTTTACCTGATGTTCTCAACTAATCCTGTAGACAGACAAGTGCTTCAGCTATCTCAGGAGTCATTTAGTTTCGAAAATCAGAGATGACTTTAATCGGTGCTAAATGCTGACTCGGATGCTACCATTGAAGCAGGCACTATCAAAATATCCTTAGCCATTCTAGCTAGAGTTGGATATTCAAGAGATTTCATTCACCACTAGTTCAAGATATCAAAGTGAAAACCTCGAGGTAGTGGGAGCTTCGTTAGATATGTTTCAAGTTCTGAGGACACCAACCTTATTGAACGGGCCCTAAGGTTAAGGTGTCGATCACAACTGCCAGTCGGTCACTATCATCTGCACCCATCTTAACATCACCACTTCCTTGAGGTACAGACTCTGAGTTATTGTTATTCAATTGAGCATATTCATTGAAGAGACGTGTGAACACCTTCTTCACTTTTGCAAGTTTAGATGGAGCATTACTCCCAAAAGCTGGGAGAAAGTTGAACTCGAGAAAAGCAAACTTGAACTTTGGATCCAAAATCACAGGGATCGATAATACCATCCACAATAATTTCTAATATTTCTTGAATTTTTCTACATGTATTTAACCATGTCATGAGTACGAAGATCCACCTCAGAACCCTCTGTCTCTAAAGTAAGCTTTACTTCCCAAATCTTTGAAACCACAAGTTTGCAGTGGGGTAATTTGAGCCTGAAATCACATTCATAGCATCATAGAACACTTTTAGTAGTGTACACACCACTTCCACCATTTCCCAATCATCAAAAGTTGTTGTATATGTGTAGTTTGGATTTTGCAGCGCTAGAGAATCAAAAGCTCTTCTAAATTGTATAGTTGTAGCAATCATATAGTAGGTTGGGTTCCATCTGATAGGAATATCAAGGTGTGGACGCATGACACTGAAATTCCCAATTGTGTAACTATCTCTTCAGACTCTTCCTTTTGAGACTGGGATCCCAGATGTATCTCACACTCTCCCTGATAATGTGCTGCACAACGCTGGTGCAAAAATCTGCCTTATCCAAGTAGCATGTGCTTAGCTAACAAGTTAACCTTCAACAACTTAGCCATTGCACCATTGCTGCTAGCATTATCCAATGTGATTACAAACAACTTGTTTTCACAGTTCCAATCTTGTATGGACTTTAGGACTACATTGAACATAGCTACACTAGTATGTGGTTTCTCCAAGACAAAGAACATTATGATTATGTTTTGCAACTCCCAATCACCATTTATATAGTGGCAAGTGATACACTTATAGCCTAAGGTCTGATTGGAAGTCCACATATCCATCGTCAAGGAAATCCTCGAGCTGGAATTACTGAGTACCTCCTTGAGAGATTGCTTCTACTCCTCAAATTCTTTGAGATTCTTTGAGGCAATCATTCTTCAATGTTTTTCTCAACACCATCTTGAAGAGTGAATTTACACCACTACTACTACAATTGAAAATGGTAACTCATGAAGCACAATCCACTACTACAGAAAGCCTAATACTAGACATCAAATCACAGACGGTTTTGTGAAACCGCATGATGTACACTATTGAGCAGTTTTAATTTGGAGACCGCATGCTGCTTTGAAGGAGTATCATAGACAGCTTTTAGTTAAAAATCATCTGTGATAATCTGGAATATCACAGATGGTGTTTAACTAAAAATCGTCTGTGATAGTCCAATATCACAGACGGTTTTGCAGTAAAAATCGTCTATGATAATCCTGCTATGTATTTATTACGCCGCTCAGACCGCATCTGTCTTTATTTCGATCCAGATCTAGCCGGTGCTGCAGTTGGAGGCGGCAAGGCTTTCAGGCCATTTAATTTTGTGGAGGGAGGCTTATTTGGCAGGAGAGCTTTGAAGATTCATTGAGTTCTTGGTTGCCCTAGATATGGTTAGTAATGAAATTTGTTTTTGGTTGCAATATCAAAATTTAGATCTAGCTAATTAATTTTCGGTGACTGTTATATATATACTTTGAAGATCTAGCTAATTTAGATTTAGCTAGCCTCAATACATGTGGTGTATATGTAGTAATAATTAATTAAATTAATTTTAATACTAAGTTATTATATAGATATGCGCATATGTATATAGATATTATGTACCCATGTACCTTCCCTGCAGTAGAAAAAAGGACACAACGCCTATACATTCTTGATTGAATCATTCCTAGTTGTTGAGACGAGCAAATTAAAGCAAGGTGGCAGCTGGTTTCTTCTTTAGCATTCCTTTCCGAAAATTAAAGTGGGATCATACATCGCAACAGCATATCGGCAAACAATGTCCATGTCTCGCTCTAATTAGCTGAGCATTCACCACTTTACCATCTCAACATAAACCAATAGAGCTTCCTCTCGTTCACGGCCGAATCGAAACAAACCTTTCGACTTCCTCTTCTTCCACACAGCCGTCAGCTCCTACGGATCTTTCGTGACGACCAAAAACCGTCATGCAAAAAGAAAAGCCGTTAGGAAAACAACCTAACCTGCCTTGCCCCCTCTTGTCTCACATGAAGCTTTGGAGATCCACAGGCTAACCACAGGAGGATGAAAGCAAGAACCAAATGATCCATTGGATCTTCAGGATCTGCCCTTTTTTCTGCTGAATACCACTATACTAATGTTCTTTTTACAATGGATACTGTTATCCTAATGCCCTTTCTTTCCCATAAACACATAGTAAATAAATAATTCTTAAGCTAGCTACTACTACTAAATGATAAGATCCTCCGGATACTACTATCCTTTACAACATACATGATTCTGGCTGTCAACATTTTACAGAAAAAGATACTACCATCCTCCCGATATGCCCAATTACAGAGCAACAACAAAAGAAGGAACTAACCACATCCATTCTATCAACATTTTACATAAAAGATAAGCATGCTGTCTTGCGAGTAAACATAGCACCCATGTTGTATTAGACTGTTTTTCCATGCCTAATCAGCCGAAATGACATCCAGCTTTGCTCTCCTGACTTTCTTGCTGTCCAAATTCTTGATTTCTTTGTTGTTTGGTGACTAAGTGAACGCAAAACAGTCAAAGTGAAGCTCAAGAAGAAAGGGGAACTTCATCATATACCCTCCCCACATTTGAGAGTTTCAGGATTTACCCTCCCCACTCAATGACATGTGAGGTCAGGATGAATCACTGACACGCGGGCTGGAGGGTAAATCCTGAATTTCAATATAAAGGGAGGGTATATGATGAATAAATCCAAGAAGAAAATAGTCCACACAAATCATATAATATGAGAACTATTGCTATAACATGCTTCCTTTATACTAGTAAATGTTCGACACGAATAAAGAAGTTTTTGTTACATCCACATTGTTACCTAGCACTAGATACATATCATTTATCCTATGGTCAGATCTTAAACAGCAGTACTATACTACAAACTAGAGAGCAAAATATTCCAAAAAATGCTTACAGTACCTGCAAGTCATAGCTGAAGATCATTTTCCTCAATGAAGTAGTAAATTGAATCCATCCTAAGCTGACAAGTACCTATGGTTCATAAGAAGGAAAGAAGAATTATTGCATTTCATGTAAAGTTGAAGCATTAGGATAAATTACGAAGAGATTAGGTTTAAGGTTTTACCTGATGTTCTCAACTAATCCTGTAGACAGACAAGTGCTTCAGCTATCTCAGGAGTCATTTAGTTTCGAAAATCAGAGATGACTTTAATCGGTGCTAAATGCTGACTCGGATGCTACCATTGAAGCAGGCACTATCAAAATATCCTTAGCCATTCTAGCTAGAGTTGGATATTCAAGAGATTTCATTCACCACTAGTTCAAGATATCAAAGTGAAAACCTCGAGGTAGTGGGAGCTTCGTTAGATATGTTTCAAGTTCTGAGGACACCAACCTTATTGAACGGGCCCTAAGGTTAAGGTGTCGATCACAACTGCCAGTCGGTCACTATCATCTGCACCCATCTTAACATCACCACTTCCTTGAGGTGCAGGACTACGAGTTATTGTTATTCAATTGAGCATATTCATTGAAGAGACGTGTGAACACCTTCTTCACTTTTGCAAGTTTAGATGGAGCATTACTCCCAAAAGCTGGGAGAAAGTTGAACTCGAGAAAAGCAAACTTGAACTTTGGATCCAAAATCACAGGGATCGATAATACCATCCACAATAATTTCTAATATTTCTTGAATTTTTCTACATGTATTTAACCATGTCATGAGTACGAAGATCCACCTCAGAACCCTCTGTCTCTAAAGTAAGCTTTACTTCCCAAATCTTTGAAACCACAAGTTTGCAGTGGGGTAATTTGAGCCTGAAATCACATTCATAGCATCATAGAACACTTTTAGTAGTGTACACACCACTTCCACCATTTCCCAATCATCAAAAGTTGTTGTATATGTGTAGTTTGGATTTTGCAGCGCTAGAGAATCAAAAGCTCTTCTAAATTGTATAGTTGTAGCAATCATATAGTAGGTTGGGTTCCATCTGATAGGAATATCAAGGTGTGGACGCATGACACTGAAATTCCCAATTGTGTAACTATCTCTTCAGACTCTTCCTTTTGAGACTGGGATCCCAGATGTATCTCACACTCTCCCTGATAATGTGCTGCACAACGCTGGTGCAAAAATCTGCCTTATCCAAGTAGCATGTGCTTAGCTAACAAGTTAACCTTCAACAACTTAGCCATTGCACCATTGCTGCTAGCATTATCCAATGTGATTACAAACAACTTGTTTTCACAGTTCCAATCTTGTATGGACTTTAGGACTACATTGAACATAGCTACACTAGTATGTGGTTTCTCCAAGACAAAGAACATTATGATTATGTTTTGCAACTCCCAATCACCATTTATATAGTGGCAAGTGATACACTTATAGCCTAAGGTCTGATTGGAAGTCCACATATCCATCGTCAAGGAAATCCTCGAGCTGGAATTACTGAGTACCTCCTTGAGAGATTGCTTCTACTCCTCAAATTCTTTGAGATTCTTTGAGGCAATCATTCTTCAATGTTTTTCTCAACACCATCTTGAAGAGTGAATTTACACCACTACTACTACAATTGAAAATGGTAACTCATGAAGCACAATCCACTACTACAGAAAGCCTAATACTAGACATCAAATCACAGACGGTTTTGTGAAACTGTCTGTGATGTACACTATTACAGACAGTTTTAATTTGGAGACCGTCTGTGCTGCTGAAGGAGTATCATAGACAGCTTTTAGTTAAAAATCATCTGTGATAATCTGGAATATCACAGATGGTGTTTAACTAAAAATCGTCTGTGATAGTCCAATATCACAGACGGTTTTTCAGTAAAAATCGTCTATGATAATCCTGCTATGTATTTATTACGCCGCTCAGACCGCATCTGTCTTTATTTCGATCCAGATCTAGCCGGTGCTGCAGTTGGAGGCGGCAAGGCTTTCAGGCCATTTAATTTTGTGGAGGGAGGCTTATTTGGCAGGAGAGCTTTGAAGATTCATTGAGTTCTTGGTTGCCCTAGATATGGTTAGTAATGAAATTTGTTTTTGGTTGCAATATCAAAATTTAGATCTAGCTAATTAATTTTCGGTGACTGTTATATATATACTTTGAAGATCTAGCTAATTTAGATTTAGCTAGCCTCAATACATGTGGTGTATATGTAGTAATAATTAATTAAATTAATTTTAATACTAAGTTATTATATATGTGTATAATATAGGATCAAAGCTGGATGTATACCGCAAACCGTGTGAGTGAAGAGTACATTAATGGCGTGTCTGCTTTTACAAGAGCTGTCGAGGAGGATATGTTGAATAAAGGGGTGGAATATACGTATTATTCATGCACTGACTGCGAGAATTTAAAGATTTTTAAGAATCGAGAGTATATTGAAGTGCACTTGATTTGGAGGGATTTCAAAAAGGGGTATACGTGTTGGACCAGTCATGGCAAAATCAATGATATGCCGCCAGATGACATTGTCGATGAAGTCAATGATATGCCACCGGATGATATCACTGGTGAAGTCAATGATATACAGCCGGATGATAATTGTGGTTCAGATTCGGATAGGCTGCACGATGACAATCTGGATCAGATGCTTTGTGATGTAGAAGAGAACTATGATGAGAGAGAGTATATTAAATTCCGAGACTTGATGAAGGACTCGGAAAAACCTTTGTTCACGTGCTGCAGATCAAAGTAGTTACAACTGTCTGTGATATTTACACCACAGATGGTTCAAAAACCGTCTGTGATAATCTTTGATTATCACTAACCCATAAATTCAGACAGTTCAGAAAACCATCTGTGATGACGTTTTAAACCGTCTGTGATACGGTTTTCTGTAGTAGTGATCATTCTAACCAACTCTCTGTGTGATACCACAGAATAACAACTCCAATCACTCAAAGTCACACCATCCGGAGGCATAACCGTGATATTCAAATTATCCATAACTTTAAGAGGCTTTTTCCTTTCTTTGCATCTCATTAGATGATTGGGCAAAGCACTTGTTCCCACCCCATGTTTAGCTCCAATCTTTGCATTGCAATGCTTACATTTTTCCCTTTATAACTATTCCATCAACAGGGATAGGCAGGTATTCTCGCCAAGCCATAGATCTGAACTTTCTTCCTTCTCCAAGAAATGAGCTTCCAATATCAACAACAACATCATCCTCATCTTCCTCTTCATCACTTTCTTCATTCTCATGCATTTCGGTATTAATAGCAATGTCTATCAAGGAACATTGGAGATCTTATATTACCTTAGAATGCATTTGAAAAAAGTTGTACTTATTAAAATCTCAATACTAGAACTAGGAAAAAGAAAAAAGACTATTGAAACAAACATGTGTATGCATGACAATAGTAGTATATGATGTATAATGCTGACATTATTTTGCACTCCCTCACAAATCTCATCTCTCAAGTCTTGGCGAGGATAAAATAATTCTTTAGTTTATTACATCATCATATTTCTCGAATATATCCCTTAGCGATAAGGGAGGGATTTCATAAAGTAGTCGTAAGACTCACTACAAGTCCGCAGACCTTCCTACGACTATCTAGTCGTGAGTCCTTCTCACAACTGCCTAGTCGTGAGTCCTGCTACGACTACCTAGTCGTAAGCTTATATGACCACCTAGTCGTAAGCTTTTCCTACGGCTACTCGGTTGAAGTTCCACTACGACTGTCCAAGTTAGTAACTGACCTACTCCTGCAGTAGGGTGGTCTAACAGGGCAGTTAGGGGTGTGCTTATACCATAACTGCACATGATCTCACCCACGTCTCTCTAACAATAACCGTTCTGCGGTGAACCACTCCCACATCTCTCTGACAACAACCGTCCTACGGCGAACCGCTCCCACATCTCTCTGACATTAATCGTTGTCCAGTGGTTAACTCCTGAAGCAACAAGACGCCTACTGGGTAAGGAGCAACTGCCACCTGTTTGTCAACTATATAAGGAATATGTTTTGTGTATAAAGGGAGAACGTAGTGGAGTGATAGGACCTAGTGAGATGTAATCCATTCTATAATTTCTTGCACTGTACACGCATTTGAGCCCATTTCCATAGCAGTAATAGCACAGGACGTAGGGTTATTATTCTCTCAGAAAAAGGCCCGAACATGTATAAAATCCACGTGTCTTCTCTCTGTGTGTTCATATTACCTCCTTGAGAGTTTTCCTCCGAATCCAATAAATATTACGTAAGATCGATATTAGAACATCGACAAGTCTCAACCCTCAAGCAAGATTGAAGGCGATGGGACATCGAAGGTGGTGGATCGAGTAGCGATGAGCAGCGGGGACACGTTGGAACGGCGGTGTTAGGATCGATCCATTCGGTGCTCAGGAACCAATAGGTTCTGATCCACTCAAATCATTTATTTTGTTGGGCCGCACCTCTGGCCCATATTGGGGGATTTTGAGAGACAGTTCAATGAACCATTAGGTCATGCCGATCCACACCCAACCCTAGGAGAATATTTTCTAATGGCCATCTGTCGAGACCTAAATATGTAAATCTAGACTCTCTGTGTATATTACACTAATCTAGGATCATACTAGTGTACACAGTGGCAACATAGAAAAAATATCACTCCATACACATGATTAACTATAAAAGAAGCAAATAACCTTTATTATCAGAGTGGAGACCTTATGGCTAAAGCTTACAATTAATAACCTCAAAGGCCAAATAACTTGAAATAAAATGCAATGGAAGAAAATAAGATAATCTTAAAATGTAGCCCATCCATATGCCCACAGACACTAGGGTTGCACGACCTAGTTCCCCATGATCCTTGAATTAATTGTCCTCATTAAACATCAAGGTATTGGTGATGTGTTCAGCAACTGAGCAGCATTGTATATAGTAAGGGTGAGTACATAGAGTACTCGACAAGTTGTGCACACAATATGCAATTATAGATGATTAGCTTATTACAAAGAAATGGCTAACCTGGCTTGTTTTGCATAAAACTATTGTTGCATTGAAATACAATAAATAGATTGAAAGCATACTTTGAAATGGTAATAGTAATAACATAAATAAAATATTGTTTCACATAGCCCATTCATTTGACTCACATAGTTCCCTTCCTAGTTTCGTTTTATAAAAATCAACCCCTTGTGTGAAATTCCTGAGTACATCCATGACCAAAGACACGGCTATTTCAATAGTTTTATTAGCACTTTGTGGAGGTTATACAACTTTCCTCACACAATACGATCATCTTCCACTATTATGCAATAGACACGCTTTCTTAGAAGTGTGACTAAGAAAATTATAATAAAGCCTTTCAGAAACTTCACCCCAACATTGACCCTCCCGATGATCCTGGTCCTCACCACTGTAACATCCTGTTTTTCTAATGATTTTAAAGCCCTGAATTTAAAAAATAAATTTTCTAAAATTAAATCAAGCTTAAAATGAATTTTAGGATTTAAACTGATTTAATATGATTAAAATAAACTTTAACATAAGCTAAAAATATTTTATTTGGGTTCTTTAGGTCTCAAGGAATTTTCTGATATTTTTGGTGAATTTTTGAATTTTATTTGCTATTTTCTGGAGCCCTTTTTGTTTTATTTGAATTTTTGAAGAAAAAGGAAAAGGAGAAAACTCCATCGCCGCCCGATCCACCTCCCCTCCACGCGTCACCCATCCCCATCGCACCGCGCCGTGCCCGCCTTCCTTCGCCTTGCACCGCTTCGCGCCGCCGGATTCACCCCCTTGCCATGCGTCCGCATCCCACGGCCCCCCCTTCGCGCCCACGCCCGGATGCCCTAGCGCCGCCTCTTCCGCGCCATTGGACTCGTGCCCACGTTGCATGCCCCATCCCAGCTGTCCACGCATCGTCCGTATCCGACCCGCGCTCGCGACGTGTTCTTTCCAAACCCTACCTCGGTTCGTGTGTTTTTAACCCCGCCGCCCCTCGGTTCGTGTCTCGCCACCCTCGATTCGTGCACCTCCCCACCGTCGCCGCTCTCTGCCGTGCCTCGCCGCCGCCGCCTCCCTCCGTCGCCGCCGTTGTCGTCTTCCCCGTCACCGGTGAGAACCCCGTCGCCGTGCCCCGCTCCCCCTCTCGCCCGCTGTCGTCGTCGCGCCACGTGCCTCGCCTCGGCCCGTGTGCCCGAATCCGCGCCCTCGCGTCCCCCCGCGCCGCGACGCCTCGCGCACTGAGCAGAGACACGTGTCGGCCATCGGCCCGTCCCCGCGCCCGATCCCAGCCGTCCCATCTGGATCTGAACCAACGCGCCAGATCGTACCACACGTCGCCTCCCAAGCCACCGCCGCCGCGTCCGAACATACCACATCAGCCCTTGCCACGTGGCAGCCGTGTCAGCCCTAATGCCACGTGTCCTGCCACATCAGCTGTCACGTCAGCAAAACCGGCCCCCGTGTGCCACGTCAGCATGCCACGTCACCTGCCACATGTCACCACCTCAGCCTGCCATGTTAGCACCCCATGCATTGTTCCATAGACCCGGTCCACCGTGAACCCCTCTCCCCCGTGAACCCGGTCCACAGCACAGTAATTTTTTCGATTTTCAACCTTTTCCTTTAGATTTGATTTTTTGAGAGCCCGTTCTCCTCCGTCCTAACTCCGATTGACCCCGTTCTTTTTTCTAAATTCATCTAAAATCGAGCTCTAGCTTTTGATTCTAGTTTCAAGATTTTTGGAGTTCATTTGCATATAATTTTATATATTTTTGTTGTTTCAATCATTTTCTCTCTCGTTAGATTCCGATTCCGGAGGAGTAGGAGCTACGCCCGAAGACCCCAAGTACCTCACTGAGTATAACCAAGGCAAGTCGTGTCCTTTGATCATGTTGAACCCAGTTTGCAATCTATTATCTAATTATTTTTGTTGTAAATTACATTGCACCGCTATGTAATTACAAATCCTTGTGTTGGTAGTTAATGCCCCGTTTAAGTTATTCCTTCGTGATAATTTGGAACCCCATGATGCCATTGTCACCTTAGGTTGGGAAACATACTAGTGATGATATGTTATTTGTCACATGGTTGTACGATTAGTATGTTTAGCCTTACTTATGTTTACAAGCGGGCT
The DNA here is from genome assembly GCA_036346265.1 of Melocanna baccifera. Lineage (NCBI taxonomy): Eukaryota > Viridiplantae > Streptophyta > Magnoliopsida > Poales > Poaceae > Melocanna > Melocanna baccifera. Next base: position 16,343,799 of record CM070709.1, read on the forward strand.
TATCATCACATGTGAATTATCAAATTTGACTTAACGAGATATGGAACCATGGTTGGTGCCACATTTATTAAAATTTATACCATGACATTGGTGTGTCATCGGCGTGGTTATACAAACTTAGTTTTGCACTTGGGCGAGTGATCGTACAGTAAAGGGGGAAATGCCGGTTCACTTCGTGGGATGTGGTAGCCTCGCCCGGGTAAACCTAAGGACTTAACTTTGTGTGTAATTGATCTGAGCTTTATCGTGCAAACCACATGTCTAGTATGGGATAGACCTCGCTGATTAATTTAGGATGTTTCAACTTTAATCTCTGCATTGTGATGAATATGGTTGCTGATTTCCATATGGCGCAAGGGGGGTGTGATGCGAAACCCTAGCGGGCGGGATTTAGTTAGAATTGAACTTTGTAAAAGTCTTGTTATGATTTTCTGATATCGAGGTTAATCACATCGTGTGGGTACAGTTGTGCAACCTCTGCAGAGTGCAAAACTATTCAAATAGCCGCGTCCTCGGTCATGGACAATGCTCGGTGATTTCACACGAGGGGTAGTGATTTCATTTAAACTTGTAGTTTATGGTTGTTTAGTGAACAGGTAGTTCACTTTGGCTTAGTTCGTGGATGGGATGTCCACGAGTGTTTCACTTCAATTCCATTGATTATTTATCATTATTGTTTTCTTTACAGTTCGCTTTCAATATATTTATCATATTTGTCTTAAAATATCATTTATGCAAATTAACCTTTTAACCATCCTTTGGTAAGCTTTGCATATTATATTGCATTCATTTGTTATAAACGACTTGTTGAGTACCAATGTACTCACAGCTTTATACCTACGTTGCTCAGTTGAGGAAGAGGAGTATTATCAGCAGGAGGTTTCAGAAGGAGAGTACTTCGACTACTTCACGGATTAGACTTCGTTCTCCACTCGATAGCCTGTGGGCTTGTCGATTGGCCGCTATGCTTTATTTTGGATTTTCTGCTGCTAGATTTAAAGCCCTTCCGGCTAGTGATATTGTAAGCTTGGTCATAAGATCGTACCTTTGAGATTTATCGATATTTGATGTTTTCCTTTATTTTAGTGTGTGTATGGTTGTGATTACATCTATGTTTGACCGTGTGTACTAGCGTGATCCTGGACTAGTGCAGTTTATACAGAGAGTCCGAATTTGTATATTCAGGTCTCGACAACCACCCACTCCATTCATAGCACAAGAAGGGTGACAAGGAGACTCACCGTTGGATTTGGTAACAGAAAACCATCCATGATGTAGCCTTCATAAGCAACTACATCCTCCCCTCTAGGCACAAAGCCTAACTTACAACCTGAGATATCAATGTTGGAACTTGGTAACTTCATAAGCCAAGCTCTTCCCATAGAGCATAAGGTTGTAAGAAGGGGTTCAATTCAATGCGCACAAAATTAAATAATTAACTAACTAGGGAGATGCTACCCAACTTCACTAACTACACAAAGGATCACACAATTTCACATAGTATGATCACACAACACTTCCAATCGCTCCAGTCTAAATCATTTATCCACTAGTTGATTTTATAGTGCAACATATGCCATCAAAGATAACACATAGTGCACACAGTTGTTTACAAAGCAATTGCATATATCATTAGTTAGGTGGAAAATTGATGTTTCCAAAATGATGTCAAAAACCAGCATGTCTAAACAAGACTAGACTAACCCACGTTGGTTCTACCATGGTGACCAACTATTATTTACCATCATAGGGCAACAATAGATCATGGCACACAAATGAACAAGGTGCATAGATGACAACTAGGGTTCATAGCTACATATCAAACAAATAACATTTATAGCAACATAGCAATGCGTGATAATTTGAAACATAAAATAGTTTTATAAAATTGGGTGCAACATGATCAAGATAGCACAACTTGCCTTGCTATAGCTGTGCTACTGTTCCTTTATCTATAGTCTTCAACTTCCTTGACCTTCTGCTCTTTCAAACTCGAACAAACCTGGAACATCAACATCTAATGAAAGAGAAAACACAAATACAAATAAAATTAAAAATATAATTCAAATAAACTCCAAATTTAAAATGAAGGGTACTGGAAGTTAGGGCTTGAATTTAGATGAATTTAGAGACAAGAATGAAGTCAGGGAGAACAGGCTTTTGGAAGCTTGATCGAGAGGGAAATTCAGGAAAAAGAAAAGGAGAGCGTGTGAGTCACTAACAGGTGAGGCCGAGGGAATATTTTAGAATATTGGAATTTCTAGAATTTTGGAGAATATAGAGGGCATGATAGGTGGAGCCACTGGTCTATGGACCATGTCAACAGATTGTTTCAATCCATGGTGGACCAAGCTCATGGAGAGGGGGGTTGACCACGATTGACCTAACATGCGGACCCTACATGAAAGTGATTGGGAGATTGCATCTAGAGTCTATGTGGTGTGGATAACGTGTGAGAACTGGCTGTCATAGAGAAAGGGAGAGTAGAGGGGAGGGCCCACATGAAAGCAAAACAAGGGAAGGTGATGGCGGCCATGACGCCTCGGTTAGAAGCCATCGACAGCGAGCAATAGCCAACGAAGCTCTGGCGAAGGGTGAGGGCAGTGTTGGCGAGAGCTAAGGGCAATGCCGATGCGGTGAAGATAAGCAACTTTGGCTCAGGTTGACACATGCTACAGCGAGCGCTCGACTCAACTCTAGGGAGGTGGTTGGGACTTGGGATGGTGGTGGTGGCAAAGTTCTAGGGAATACCTGCGGGCTCTAATGAGGCGACGCAAGTGAAGGCGGCAAAGCTAGTGGAGAAGGAAAAGGGAATGAGGGGGAGAGAGAGATCTCACTAGCGATGGCATGCATTGGCATGATGCCGTGGCACCCTTGGAGAATGATGATTGCCAGTGTGGACTCGTGGCGGTGTACATTGAAGAAGGCGCTCGGTAGAGGAAGGAAGGAAGAGGCCTCACGGGTAGTAGAGGATCTCAGTGAAGGGCGTCAATGGTGGCGGCAATGATGGCTCTAACTCTAGTGAGATTGCCTCGAGTGGTGGTGACGTCTCCAGTGGCTGGGTTTAGGGTTTCAGAGGTAGCACAACTTGGAGCGCGTAACATGAGGATCCCCGGGCTATTTATAGCCTTGGGTGGCATGCTTGGCATGGACACCAAAACTGATAGCGGTGTTGTGCTGGCGTACAGCTGGTGGTGCCAAATTGAGCCGACGGTGACATGGCCCGCTAAGGTTAAGGTTTTGGAGGGAAGTGGGCCGGCCTACGAGTGAGAATGGGCTTCAACCTGAGAGGTAAGGCGAGGAGGAGGCAGGTTGGTGGAGACGGGTTAGGGAAGAATGTGGGCTACAGCTTGAAGGGTGAGAGAGAGAGGGGAGAGTGGGCTAAGCAAATTTGGCCCACAGAAAAAGAATTTAAAAATTGATTTTTTTAAAATTTTTAATTTAGTTATAAAGCAATTTAAAAACCAAATAAAGTTTGAAAATTCATGGGTGCATAAAGAAGCATGCTATACTCACATAAAATATTCTTGGTTGGAAATTATTATTTGACAACTCAAATTAATTCATTTTTAATTCAAAGAAACTTTTCATGTTATAATTAATTACAAAATTCACTTTTGTTTTAGATAATTCTAGAAAATTCATTTAAGCTTGAATTAGTTTTGAAAGAGTAAAGTACATTGTGGGTCCCTAAACTTATCAGTGGGGTTCATATAGGTCCCTAATCTATTAAACTGTTCAATTTAGCATCTAAACTTATTTAAGTGAGTCATATGAGATCCAAAAGAAATTGGGCTGGCCTTGACTGCTGACGTAGATAGTTGACCGTGACGTGGACTCTCCAGCGTGGCCACTCCGCGTCATTTATATCCCCACACTGGCGAGGAGGTTCGGCTCCGAGGTGGGCACGCCCTGGGTGGCGGCGCGTACACCGTGGTGCACACCGCATCATCAGCCGCCCGCTCCCACGTTGACGAGCACGGCGACTACAACAGGTAACCCCTACTGGGCCGAGGCGGTGCAGGTGATGATGCCGGTGTCATCGCTCGGGTTGGACGTGGAGATCTGCCAGACGAGGAGCGGCAACCAGGTGGAGTCGGTGGTGTTGGCGCGCGTCCCGACCGAGGACTTCACTGTGGGGCCACCGGGGGCTATTTGCCCAGTCATGCACACTAGAACACTGCCGCAACAGCATTGTGAACATCACCGTCAAGAAGCTAAACGACCAGGGAAAAGCGCCGGCACTGTCGGGCGAAGGGAAAGCGCCAGTGCCGGCGGCCAGGAAGGCCATGCACGTCAGCGCAAGTGGGAGTGGTGGTTCTTGCTGTGGTGTCGCTGAGGAGGGGAAGCCGGCGGCGGCGGCGTCGACTAGTGTGGTGATGGGATACCCCGTCGGGTTCTCTGCTACTGGCCATGCCCGTCAGGTTCTTTGCTATTGGCCGACGTTGAACACCCCCGCGCATGCCGTCACGGCCTCCAGTGGCGCCTTTGCGGGGCCCTGGAAGTACCCGCCGCCGTACGGGTTCGTTACAGCGCCGGCGAGCAGCATCGCGAGGTTGATCACCACCCCGTCCATCCCCATGTCCACGTTTGGCGCTACCGGCGGCGGCGCCTACAGCCCGTACGTCGGCTGGTGGAATAGCCACACGCGCTCCCCTAGCACTGATCCACCGCATTCACGACCCACACGTCTGAGAACTGACCACGCCCGCCGGGAGCGATGGGGGCATGGTGCGGGGAGAGGCGCGCAGTGAGGGAGGTGAGGCCAGTCTCCGATAGCCGCCTGCTGAGGGAGAGCGACTGGTCGAGGACCTGGCGGCCAAGGGTGAGCCACCATGACGCGACGGACGGCGCCGGAGCAGGGGACAAGAGGGAGAGGAGGAAGTTGACCATGGTGGCGTGCGGCTCCGGGGTGAACCACCCGTACTAGAGCAGGTTCATGGAATGGTTGCCAATGAAGAGTTTCATGTGGTGGTTCGTGAGCGTCACAGGTGCCTGGCTCACAAGAATGAGCTGCCGCGATGTCACCGCACTGGCACCGGTGCCAACCACAGTGAGGAGGAAGAGTGCAAGGAGGCGGTGGTACTAGTGGGCCTTGGCTGCCACGGTGGGGATATAAATGACTCGGAGTGGCCACGCTGGAGAGTCTACATCATAGTCAACCATACACGTCAGCGGTCAAAACTAGTTCAGCCTCTTTTGGACCTTCAATGACCCACTTAAATAAGTTTAGATACCGAATTAGATAGTTTAATAGATTAGAGACCTATATGAACCCTGCTAATAGGTTTAGGGACCCACAGTGTACTTTACTCATTTTGAAAACTCAGAAAAAATTACAAAATAATTATTTTAAATAAAAGTTTTTGAGAAAAAATGGGCTGTTTAACTACCCGTCTAGCAATAGCCCTCAATTGTAGAGTGACACGGAAATTCAATTTTGCTGACAGTGACCCATTATGAAAGATATTCGCAACAATTATACCTTTTGGTGGCCATCATGAAAATTTGTCGCTATCAAGTTTGTCGACCGAGTTGAGAAGTATATTCCTGATAGTTCATTTCATCAGGGATGCTATGTTTCTATGAGAGATTGTAGAGAAAGAATGACAGTGAGACAAGATGCAGCAGAGATGAGGGCTCAAGATGAACGTCGATGGAGGAGGTAGTGGCAAATTTGGGGTGGCGGTGAACTTGGGGTAGACGAGGATGTGAGGGGGCTTTCAGTAAGGGATTTTTTGGGGGGGAAGGTGTTAGGGTCTCTTTTTTTTATTTTTTAAAAGCTGTTTTTTGGTTTTCTACAGTAACTAGTTTTTAAATAGAGTGCCTTTTTAAGATATGATCTACAAGTTGATTGTACTATACACAGTAGTAACTTTATTTATATTGGTCAAAACCGCACATAAATTTTTATTACTCTGTAATCAAAGTCAAAAAGAATATATCTTTAAGGTTACCTAGATATGGAAGGGAGTGGTAAAGGTTGTTTCCCTATTGGCTACAACTATCAGAGATGTACTATCGTTCTTGTTGGTTAACCAAATGCCAACGCGGAAATAAATTTTGCTGGTAGTTGGTATGCGAACCTGTCATGGATATTAAAATTACTAATGGTTGGTTGCAGACCCGTTAGGAAAGTACTGATCTGTCAAACGTTTGGTTTTTGGTACTGGCTCGCTCCCTCCTCGCTAGCGTTCAGATTCAGGCAGGGTCAAGCAGGCCGAAGGACCCACCTAGGTAGCTCTCTTTTGTATCCAGTGGATTTCTTCACTTTTCTTGGTCGCCGAGTTCGCCTCTTCTCCCTTTTCCCCAAAAGCATCCGGTTGGAATCAAATAGCACAGATCCCTAGAGAGCTCTCAAGCATCGTGACCCACATATACATGGGCAGAATGTAGACGATAATCCGAAGCCTAGAAATCCTACTAGTAGTACCTCTCTTTAGCACTAGCCCATTATATATTTATCATACCAGCCCAGCCTAAGGCATGAAATCTCAGCAGCCCAGCAGCAATAAACGGTAGCCCATGCGTGTGCCCCCTCAGGCCTTAGCCCACAGTGAAAGCATTCGGTGAGAACTGAGAAAGAAAACCCTACAAGATTTTCTTGCCTTGGGAAATCCCCAAATCAGAGGCCACTCGAGGGACCGCAGCCCCCTATCCACACCCCCGTCGACGGCCGCCGCCCTCGCCTGCACGCGTCATGCATCTGCTGGCCGTTGCCCTCGTGCTCTTGACACCTACGCAGCTGTGCTCCTAACGTCGCGGTCCCTCCCTCGCCTACGCTCCCAACGGCCAACGCCGCGGCCCCGAGTCCTGATGTCATTGAGCCCCACCCTCGCGTTCCTATGCGCGCTCCCCGGAGGCCCCAATGGCCCAACCGATATCCCATGGGCCGCGTCTAGGTCCAGCGTCCACAACGACTGTGAGACCACGAGGCCGAGTGGTCGACTGAGCGAGCCACTCAGCTAAGGCAATAATCATCCTCTGATATGAAATTCTAAAGTCTAATCTATTTAGTAGGAAACTAGCAATTATTTTTTATGTTTGAATCTATTATCTTTGATAGTTTGCTACTTTGCATGGTATTTAGTAATTAGTAGGAATTATCTTTTATGTTTTGAATTAGTAGGAATGATAAGATAAAATGATGAATGACATATGTTCAATGTTTTACATTTTCTATCTAAGAACTAACTATTAAGGTCAATGTATCTTTATTACGTTGTATTCTTTATGTTTTAATATGCTTTTTTTATTGTGATCTATGTTGAAAACTTGAACTCTTGAAGTATTGAGCATTCAGCAAAATTTTCATATCAATGATACATTTGTGACATATTTTTTGTTATATCATAATATAGTTCTAGACTTCTAGTATGTTAGATTGTTACTAGATTGAAATTTAACCTAGGCGGGATCCAATCCTAGATCCGTCACTGCACATATATGCAGTAACCCCTCCATGAGACCTGGCTGCTAGCCAGAGGTGGGTATTGGGCTGTGCCGTGCTGGCACAGCTTAGGCTCATTGTGCTTCGGGCCACTTCGTGCTGTACCAGCTCAGCCCAGTCACTTCGTCGTGTCGTGCCGTGTCGGCCCGCCTCGTCTTCGGCCAGGCTCAAGCATAGCCCAAAGTAACTATACACAATGAAGGCGGTGGCGATGATGATGGCAGTGGTCGCTATCTTCCTTTCTCTAACACCCGCCTCATTAAAACGACCAAAAATTGAATTAGTTATATAAAAACATAGGTACGCAATGACTTAAATATTTCGGAGAAAAGTAGAATTTACTTATCTCCTGAGTATTATTTTTATAAATCGGTTATTTAGATATAGAAGGAAGAGGCCTATATATAACTCTTGATTCATTAATCAATTCATTACGTGATTTCTCCAAAACATTATACGCTTTCACACACATATTGCATTATAGGAGTGGAAATCATGGAATCACTCCTCTTTAAACAATTGTATCTACACATAATTACAAATGACGAGATTAAATAATTCATAATAAATAGCTTATTGTCTACAGCAACAATCAAAACACAACTTAGTTAAATAGCCGCCATATATACTCCACCGCCTCCCTCCTCCCCCGCCGCCCCCTCCTCCCCTCTCTGGCCCCCTCCTCCCCTGGTCCCCCATCCTCCGCCTCCTTGTCCCCCCGGGCCCCCCGCCCCCTTCCCTTCCGACCTTCCCACTTCTTCCAGATCCGACGCCTGGCCTTCTCCGCCTCCCTCCTCCCATCCTCCGCCGAGTCCGCCCCCATCGCCTCCCTCCCCCCGGCCCCCTCCTCCCCCCCGGCCCCCTCCTCCGCCGCCGATTCCTCCCCCGGCCCCCTCCTCCGCCGCCGATTCCTCCCCCGGCCCCCTCCTCCACCGCCGCTTCCTCCCCTGGCCCCCTCCTCCGCCCGTTCGTGGTGCCATCGTGTAGAAAGAGCCTGAGGGTAGCATGGGGTCATCGTGCTCATCGCAGATGAGCTCGAAGTCTGGCTGTTGAAAGCAGCCGGATCCGATGCCGAAGGGGACTCGAAGCCCAGGTTGCTGCAGCTCTTTGGACAACCGGCAAGCGTGGCGGTGGAGGGAAGAGTCCTGTTCACCGGTTGGATGGCGGATGCTTGCAGTAGTCCGCCGCCTCCTCCCCCGTGCAGTCCATGCCTCCGTATTTGTCTCCTCGAGTATGCTCCTTCCCCTCCGGCCTACTCTACTCCTGCTCTGCTCTGTGATTGCATGTGGGTTGTGATTGCTTGTGGGTTGATGCCTTGATGGGATGGCAATGGGAGGGCAGGGGCGGGGGGACGCGGGAGGGGGAGGCGGGAAGGCCGAGGCGGCCGCGGGCGCTAGCGTGCCAGCTGTGCCCCTCGTGCTGGTCGTGCTTATCGGGACGGGCTGGCCCAAGCATGGCACGATATGCCGTGCCGCCCAACAAGCCGGCTTTCTAGGCTCGGCACGGCTCGTTAGTCATGCTGTGCCCGACACGACCCGCCACGTGGCGTGTCCGTGCCGTGCTTGGGTCGTGCCAGACCAGCCGGGCCTCGGGCTGGCACAGATCAGCCCGGCCAACTCCCAGCTCTACTGCTAGCTTGGGGATGTCAAAGATATCCATAGTCAGCCCGCCAGATCTGCTAGGTTATTCCTTTTAACCTCTGGCTTCTCCCACAAATATTGGGGTCAAGGAGGCCCCCACTTCTTCCGTGCCGCCGTTGATTGCCAGCGAGTCAGTCATCGGCGCTTGACACGGACCACCGGCAAGGATGATGATGACTCACACCCAGTGGCGGACCCAAAGCCAAATTTTAGGGAGGGGGGCTAATGGGACATAATGTACAAAAGATAAACACACTAAACATAAAGTGAATTATATTTTGCAATCCAAAATTATACATAATTAGAATAGAGACATAGTAAAAACACAAAATATAACAAAGATTATACCTTGGTAATAGATAACGTGCCTTCTAATGCCCATAAATATACGTAAGCAGTTATCTGCACACCAAAATTAGCAAACTTAGTGATGAAATCAGAAATTGTATTTGTGAATAGTTATAAAGATTGAAAAAAAGATGAAACATACCAGTAACTAGGATTTAATACATGTTTAATACCAAGAAACCTTTCAAGAGCCTTCCTTGATCATTCCCTTGCTCACTGCTCACTCAAAAGAAGGCGCTGATGCCTGCTGCTGTCGGTCCTCTACTCCTCTCCCAGTCTCCCTCAAAAGCTTCACCCAGCAAGCAGACAGCAACTCACGCTCACTCCCTCAAGTCTCTCTGTCCTCTCCCTCAGGCCTCAGTAGTCAGTCCTCTCCCTCACTCACTCTCTCAGCCCTCAGGCTCTCACCTCTCAGCCCAGCGCCCCACCTCCAGGCGGCCAGGCCCCAGCGCCTAGCACGGCAGCGCCCCACCCCCAGGCCCCAGCGCCCAGCGGCCCAACGCCCAACGGCGAGCGGCCAAGCCGGCAGGTGAACCGTCAGCCGTGAGCAGGTCCCTCCGGGCTCCGGCGACTAGGCCTCTCGCCTCCCCACTGCAAAGCTTGCGCCCGGCGCCTCAGAAGTCAAGTCCTGCTCAGTGCTCACGCGATTCGCCTCCAGATCTGGCGGTTTGGGCCCGGCCGCCCACAGCTCTCCAGATCTAGCCGCTGGCGTGACAGTGCAGCTCCACACCTCCAGATCTAGCGCCACTCGCCACCAAGGCACCAACGCCGCCTGTCGCCTGTCCGTGCCGCCACCGCCAACTGCAAGAGGTGAGGAGTAGCAGCTAAAGGATTCAATCACTTTGCTGTGGTGTGGTACTGTGACCGAATTGGATCTAGGTCATTTCGTTCCCCCAAGTGCTTCTGTGCTTGGTATACATTTCTTGGTAGCCTGGTGGGCTTTGTCGATTAGGCTTTTTGCTTGGTTGCCTGATGGGCTTGGTGCCTTGGTGGGTCATTTCGTTGCCTGGTTGATGTTGGCCACTTGGCCTTTTGCTTTCACGGTCTCACCGTCCTAGGCAGCCAGCCGGTGGTGGCGACGGTCAACGGCGGCATGGCGCCCCAGCCGGAGGTAGAGGAGTACCCACTCACCGACCGGAGGTAGGGTGGGTGCCAGCCCCCCTGACCCACCGGTTGGTCCGCCACTGCTCACATCGGTAACATCGACAAGACTTCATTAACGTATTCTTAATTTTTCTGTCAAGGTGTTGTTTGTAAAAAAAGGATGTAAGCTCTGATCTCATGATTAAGACTAATCCACAGGTTTCATTAGAAAAAAAAACGAATAGCTAAGCATTCGTACTATCAATTATTGCCCCGTCATGGAGTTAGCTAGTTCCCCAATCAATCAACAGCGTGGCGCCGATCAGCAGCGTTGCGGAATGCAGATTCCTTCCTGGCTTCCGTAGGGTACCCGTGCCATCGATCGATCAACAGCTGCTCATGGATGGCACATGGCAGGGTAAATACATACATGTGATCCGATCCCTAACAAGAGGAGGACGAGTTTATCCAACTCTTTTGCAGAAGAAGCTATCACCGAAATGGATGAAGTGTCAATCATGCGTCCAAGCTCCGAAAAATCAAAACAACATGTACTATCCTCACTACGCATTTGCTCTGAGACTAGTGCACATGGGAAAAGAAAAAGACAGCAAAAAAATTCGTGATGAGTCAAATGTCTCTCTCTCTCTCCTCTCTTCTCTCTGACATCTCTCTCTTCTCTTCTCTCACCTCTCTTTCCTCTCGGATCGGTGGCCTGAGTGTCATTTTTCAGATCGCACGAAATTGCATGAACCAATAATTTTTCGTTTTAAGAAATTGCACGGACCAAGATTTTTTTTATTTCATCTGCAAGATTTTGCAATAAAAAATTACACAAAATTGGCGGAACCAAAAATTTTCCTTCAAGATGCAGCTTCAAGAAATTGCACAAGCAAAGTTTTTTTTGGATTTCGGATTCACCACAAATTGCAATGCAAGCACAAGAATGCACGGTCGATTTGTTCACACCTGATCATCACAAATTGTAACGCAAGAACCAAAAAAAAAAACTAAAACCCAAAAATCAAGTACTGCCAGCGGTTCTAAAGTCATGCGGGTTTCTTTAAAAAGTCTCTTTCTGACCAAAATCAAGTTTTATACGCTGAAGTGTAAAATATATCGATTTTATACAATTCAGAACTAAATCAACAAATCTTACTAAGCGCACTAACAACCAAACTAGATCAAGGTTTGCAATCTTTGGGTGACAACCAGATAATTCAATTCTACAAATGTAAATTGCAAGAATGTAAAGTACAAGAGAGTAAACCACATGACACATAATGTTTTTACCGTAGTATTTGGAGACTTACTGGTATCCCTTAATCCATTTGAGGTAAGGTCAAAAGAATTGAACCAGCTCTATGATTTAAGTCAAACTTCTCAAATCCACAAGTGATAGCTCTTCCTCTCTCTGGGTAGATGAGCTACGACCGTCACATCCACACTAGACCACTTTGCAAGATTTTTGAAGAGATTACCAGACATGACTCCTCCAAGCTATCTAGGTGGTGGCAACCATCAAGAATAACAAGCTAAACCTCTTGTTTGACCCCCACCAAGTGCTATAAAAGCATAGTAGACACTCAATTCATCTTTAGATGCAACAGATGTAATTAGAGACATCTCTCCTTGCTCATAAGGTGTAACATCTGCATAATTGAGAGAAGAATCTCACATTTGCTTAAAAGAATGAAAATAGTTGTTCCCAACCGGCTACAAGGTGGTATAAATATCCACACATCCAAAAACTAACTATTAGAAACAAAACTAGCAATTCTTAGTATATAAGAACATACCACACTTTACATGATCATACCGCTCTGTAGTATTAGCTGTTGAAAAAGGGTGTAGTTGTACCGTCACACAAAGTACAGTTATATCGGTCTACTAGGAAAAAAGTAGCTAAAAACATACTCTCTAGAAAAAAGCTAACCACCATATAAATTGTGTTCATACCGTAGACCCCAGTCAGACCAGGCGGACATACTACCGACCTTACTTTTCAACACAGTTGACACTCAGAGAAATAGTCATAGACTCTATAGAAAGCTTATTTAGAGGGCTATACCATCCACCTGATTTTGTGATCTCAAACACATTATATATATATATATATATATATATATATATATATATATATATATATATATATATATATATATATATATATATATATATATATAGGAAGCCTCTTTTCTACACCCGGGTGTAATTACACCCTATGACGTATCTCATATCGTAGGGAGTATCTCGCGTAATGGAGGGTATATACGTGTAGTATACGAGTATTTAAGACCATCTAGGTGGTATGAACAATTTTTCAGAGGTAGTATGTAGATTTTTTTGACATACTCCTTTTTATGTGCATATATAAAGGTTTTTACAAAATACGTTGAAAACTATAGACTCTTTTGCAATTTTTTCATATGGTTCACATTGGAGTATCTTATAATTAGTATACGAGTATATCCAAAATAATAAATGAGTATTTCAAGTTCGTTTAGATGGTATATTAGAGATAGGTGTAATTACATCCGGGTGTAAAAAATATTTTTCTTATAGGAAGTTTCTTTTCTACACCCGGGTGTAATTACACCCTATGACGTATCTCATATCGTAGGGAGTATCTCGCGTAACGGAGGGTATATACGTGTAGTATACGAGTATTTAAGACCATCTAGGTGGTATGAACAATTTTTCAAAGGTAGTATGTAAATTTTTTTGACATACTCCTTTTTATGTGCATATATAAAGGTTTTTACAAAATACGCTGAAAACTATAAACTCTTTTGCAATTTTTTCATGTAGTTCACATTGGAGTATCTTATAATTAGTATACGAGTATATCCAAAATGATAAATGAGTATTTTATCTAAAAACAGTATTAGAGATAATTTCTCTAACAGAAAACACAAGAACTCCCAAATATCAACACCATGGTCTAAGTTCAATGATAAGAGTAACAAGTAATCATAGACCATGCAATAAAAAATGCATAAACTTTAATAATTTGTAAAACATATTTGCAAAATTTGGTGTCATGCTATAAGGAATAAGTGTACGGACTACAACCATTTGCACATAGATGTGCGAATTATGAAGATAGGTGCATGAGCCGTAACTATTTACAAAGTACAACAATAGCATCATATTTAGGAGAACTAATGCAAATTATATTAAACTATTAATATATGATAGGATTTAAACTACTAGACATGCAAGACCATCCTAATAGAATACTGATCGCATGCAATGATCAAATTGCATGTTTGCTTCTTGGGAAAAAAAAGACCTCTCTCTTGTAGGTAGGAAAAAAAAAAGATGTTTACGAGGACGAGGGAGGGAGGGGGGGTACAGCCCGGGTGCTGCTAGCTCAGGCGGCGGCGTCGCCTGCATGGCGTCCACCGGATTAATTAATCGCCATTAGCTGTAACCAAGCAGGATTTTAATTCGCTATGGTACTGGGTAGCAGTGCGAGCGAGGAGGCGGTGGACGTGGCGGGAGTGACCAGTGCGGCTTCGGTGTCGTGGACAAGCTCCCGACCACGGGAACCCCCAGCCACCACATGCGGCCACTCAGGCACGCAGAACGGACGACACAGAGGAAAAATATCTTGTTTCGTTCGCTGGGGCTAGCTTGGTAAGGGCATCTCTAACCAGAGTTATTTCAGCAGTCTTTTTAAATATATTAAATAAGTAAAATTTTATATAAAAAAAGAGAAGTGGTAATATATTGTCTCTTATATAAGAGACGGTTTAAACCTATAAACCAACATAAATAGTAAGAAAGTGTGATACAAAAAATTACAATAAAAATATTATAAAATAGTTAGAGTAATAATTTACTGTTAGAGAAATTATCTCTAATACTGTTTTTAGATAAAATAAAAATCTTAAAGACAATCTTAAGAGACAGACTATTATGGGTCTGTTTTTTTCAGCTTCTCAAAACAGCTTTTAGCTTTTGCTACAGTATCTAACTTTTAAACGGAGTATTTTTTTTAAGATAGAGTCTACAAGTTAATTATAGTACACATTAAAAGCCTAACATCTGTACCATCTAAAATCACAAGCGAGTATCTCTCTCCGTAATCTCTGTCGTAAACAGCTAAAATTCAAAAATTTCAACTAAAAGTTATAAGTCACAGCCAAAAAGAACATACCCTATATATACCATAATTCCTTCCTCGGTTACACATGTACCTAGAAATTCTAGTATATTATTTAAATAATATTAAAACATAGATATGTCTATTACATAGACACATTACTACTCTTTTCTATTAAAGATAATATAATATAATTTTATTAAAATATTAGTTAATAAAATTTATTTCATGGGCCATAGCTAGTGGCTAGGTTAGGCATGGCTTAGTGCTTTTGGCTTTCATCTTTTATTACCGTAACTAATTTTTAAATAGTATATTTTTTAAAAATGAAATCTACTAATCGATTATAGTATATATTTTACTAACTTTAGCTATATCGGTTAAAATTATATATATGTATCTTTTCTTATAATTTTATAGACAGTTAAAATTTAAAAATCATAAGACTCGGTCTCTGTATTTTGTGCGGCGTGATCGCGGAACACGCAGCTTCAGGATCGACGTCCGAGAACGTGGGAATCACGTGGACCGGTTAAGCAACTCGATCGAGCCGCAGCTCACTACTAGTCCTGATACGCAATATCGCGGGAGCCGGTGTGAAGCGGCGACGTGGCGAGCCCCCGTTGGGCTCGGTCCGGTGGCCACCCTCGAGACGCCACAACGTGTCCATCCGACCCGACCCGGCCGCGAGATCCCACGCCCAGCCGCACCCACCTCGGACGGACTCGACCGACCAGGGCGGCGAGCCACGTGGCGGGGCGCGGCCACACGCTCGCCGCCACGCGCGCGCCAGGCCTCCCGTCGCAGCGCTACACGCAAACCAGAGCGTCCCCACCAACCAACGCCCACCCGGCCGCGCGCGGGGGCTATATATACGCCACGGCGAGCAAGCAAACCACAGCGGTTACACGCTCGCCGGAATACGTACGCGTGTGCTTGCGCGTACTGCATACACGTACGATCAGGAGTACGTACGGTATTCAACTTGGAGGAGATCCATCCAAGATCCGTAGATGGAGGTGCAAGGGAGGATGCCGTCCGTGGAGTCGGAGCCCAAGACGCTCACCCTCGACCAGCTCAAGTACGCACGGGTAAGTACGCACTGTTTTAGTTGCCTTCCCAGGTTTTAAAGCCACGTGCTTTTCTTTTTTTTTTCTTCTTTTTGGTTAGGCTTCTCCCAAAGTCCGATCGACCTTCGCTACCTTCTGATGAAACAGGTCAAATTCCATCTACGAATGTGACAAAAAATATGTTAAACAAACCATTCGTACGAATAATAAATACTATAGTGTTTATTGGTGGGTGTTTCTAAAGAAAATTCAATGGGAGAGAGCCACAAGTGAGATGTACTTCATGAGCTGTTGGATCAAGGTGTCCAATGAAAAAAGCCTCATGTGAGGCCATTGGATCAAGGTGATCCAACACGATCTAACGGTTCATGAGGGATCCCATCCCATAGAATTCGTTTCCCGTGTATCTCACTTTCTCCAAAGTTGTAATAGCTACTACTATTCAATTAGGCCGCCCCTGGCCACGTGTAGCACTACTATGTTCTCTGCAGCGAGTGACCTCCCTGTAAAGTCACTATTTCGACCTTTCTCCACGTTACACTCTAAAATAAATCGTCAAAATGATTTACAACCATATACACATGCAGAATGAATAGGCGTGTACTTTCCTCGGGAAAAGAAAAGAAAAGAAATTATGCTGTTTTCCGGGAAAAAGGTAAATTGTTGCGTGTTCTGTACAAACTTAGCATATGGTAGAACCTGTACCTTGGGGCAGCCACGTAAACAAGGCAGAGAAATGAGGTGCATGCTTACGTTACGTACGCAACTGCAAGAGCTGTGCTGTTCAGTCCCTGTCACGCACCATGAAACGTGTACCTCATGTTCCCGACTGGTCGCAACGGACGTGACAGGGACGTGCCCAACCATGCATTGATTTCGTCCTGAACCAAACACTACCACCAGCCGCCTGATTGTCACGTTCTAAATTATAAAAGGTTAGATATCAATATTATTTAAGTTGAAAGAAAAAATTACGTATTTAACTTATTTAGATTTACTTGAATTTTATACTGATAAATATCACACGTCTCAGATTGAATCTTAGACTGTCTAATATGTGAATCCGTCTCTAACTACTACGTAATTAATTACAGCACCCCTTCTTCGTAGGTCCGTTTTTTTTGTTTTTATTTTGGTTTTTCGAAACTGTTTTTTTTAAATAGCTTTTTAAATCTAAAATTGTATGTATCGTCTATCTTAATATTTTCATCATCCATCGTCTTTTGCAAAAGCACAATCAAAAATCATTGAGAGCCATATATACGTACACATCGAATGTAAAAAAGAAAAAGTAAATTAAGCAAATTATTTACCGTTTCACTTTTCACTGTCCAGGAGGCGGCGCTGTACGTGCTGAGCACCAAGACGACGGAGGAAGCCATCAGGATCTTCACCGAGGTAATTAATCTATCTGATCGTCCCGACCGTGAAGTTGGCAAGCTTAATTAGCTCTTGTGATTGGTTGATTGATCTACGTAAAATGATTATTAGAATATAATTGTTGGCATGCAGGGCCTGAAGCCTGTGCTGGCCGTGCGGAAGACGGCGATGGACTCGTCGGACGACGACGTCGATCTCGACTCCTCCGACTCCAGCGACGGGTGCAGCGCCAAGAGCAGCAGCCGCCGCCGCCGCCATGGTCGACGCTCCGTCAAGAGAGACATCGTGACTGCGCCCTTCTAGTTCTAGCTGGACAGGAGCAGCTAGATAATAATATACTCTCTTTTTTTTCATTTTTTTGCTGGCCTAGCTTGTTTGCGGAGCCAGTTTTAGCTCGCTAGCGCTGCTCGTTTGTGTACATATCAACGGCAATTAAGCACACTGTGCATTATAGTTTCTCTTTTTGCTTCCTAGGAAACTTACAGCAAGTCGAGCTTCAAGTTTTTTCTCAATACGCAGCAACTCGAGTTTCTTCTAAAAGACACAGTTTGAAGGCCTTCACCAAAGGAATCAGAAGACTTGCCACTCAGAGCATTTTGCTTGATGAAATGGCACTCCAAACACTGAAGTAGGTAGGACTTGCCACTCATCCCGTATTTCTCCCTTTTTTTTCTGCCCGAAAACACAGCCCGTCCAGACCTGGTTAGGTCACACCAGCCCGTGCAAAAGCGAGCCAAAAGCATTCCATTAATTCCTCTCTTGCCCCGTACGCGCGAAGGATTAGGATTAGAACAGATCTAGAATTTCATCATATCCTAAACTAAGAACTAAGAAGAGTTAAAGATCACTATTATATAAATTAGAAGAAAAAGTTGCGCATTTTGCTTACTTAACTTATCTAAGTTTTGTACTGATAAATATTACATATCTCAGGTTGAAACCTAGTCTGCTGGGGTGTGGATCCACCCTTGATTTGGATGGTAACTAGGCTAGACGGGCGAATGCTAGAAGTATCGTATTGCACACACCAGTTAGTTCATCTAAAAGATTAAGTTGATAAGGGAAGCTGACCAATTCAACTTATACTTTAACAGTCCTTTTTACGTGTAGACTTCTCAGAACTTATACTTTAACAGTCCTTTTTTAATTACTAAGCGGACGCCATGCACGCTCGCCTCGCCTTGGGAGGAGGAAGCCACGACTTGGGGAGGAGGAGGTTGCGGGGGGAGGAGGTGGCGGGGGGAGGAGGGGGCGAGGAGGGTAATCGGTCGGGGGAGGAGGCGGCGGGGAGGGGGATGCACCTGGGAGAGGAGGCGGCGGAGGGAGGGCCGGAGGAGGCGACGGGGAGAGGGCCGGAGGAGGCGAGGTGTGCGGGAGAGGAGTCGGCAGGAATCTAATCGCACTGCAGACTTCAAAAGAAGCTGGCTCGCAGGAGAGGACTCGGCAGGAATCGAATCGCCATGCAGACTTCAAAAGAAGCTGGCTCGCGGGAGATAAGAAGCTGGCTCCTGGGTTTGGTGCGGCGACTGCCTAAGCGTCCAGACGCTCCTCGCTCGCCGTAGTCGTCGACTCCACCATGACAACCATGGTTCACATGCACAATATTTCAACACACTGCGTTCCGAAGGCACTACTACTTACTACTAGCTACTTACATCACATCCCCCATGCAACAACCACACGAAGGACTACTACTTTGCTACCATAACAAGCAGGGTGAAAACATATCGAATTTGAACCAATATTATTGGTATCATATTTTAATCTATATATTTTTTCTTGAATTCAGAGCTAGATATGATCAACCCGGATACGAATACAAATTCAAAAGTATTCAGAATTTTGGATATGATACCGTCGATGTGGATACATGATTAATTAGAATTAGAAATAGATAATATAGGTGGATAGTACAAGCATACAAAATAAAATATATGTTGAATCATACCACCGTCGCTTCCACTATTCAATATGAGTACTACATAATTATCATACTATCATGTAACAACCTGTTCTTTTCAGCTGGCTTTTGGTTTTAAGCTTCTTTCAGTGATTACTATTTATTATACTAATAAATTATAGCAAAAAATCATAAATTATAGTAAAAAAAGACCCCACATAGTATCGGTCGTGAATACAAATCAAATCAAATATGATAACTAACAATTAGTCGAATATTACGTGAAAACAGTGATCATACGTAGCGCACATATAATTGGGTATAATCTCATGTGCTTAGAATAATTGAGTACCCATTTTTCAATCACTAGTCACGGACAGATGGCCCGGCCATAAACTGTCAGACCCACACATCAGTGAAGGACTAAAGCATTTGTTTCTTTCAATCACAACAAGCCTCCCGTATACATGCAAACAATTTCCGGTAGTTAATTTCTTTGCCCTTATCTGTTTGGCCCTTCCACAATCCAAAAGCCGTTCCCCATCCTTCTCGATCTCTCTTTTCTCCATTGCTGCTAACATACAAACAAAAGGAAGCAGCAACAATCTTCAAAACTCTATAAAACTTCGTGATTTCTTCCCTGATTTCCTTCATCTTTTCAATATTTTCTTCTTTGCATTCCTTGATGTCCTCAACACCCACCGGGTGAATCGGCTTGCCTGCAGCCGCCATTGGAGTGTGAGATCGTGCGGCGGCGGGCCAAGCGGTCCGCAGATGGCCCCATCCGATGACATCGCATAACGACATGCAATTCAGGTCTCAGGAGAAGCCATTTGCATGGGTCCGCGCGGCCGTCTTCAGCGCAGGCATTTCATCGAGCACACCATGTTCAGTGCCCAAGGGGACAGGAAAGCAGCATAGACCCAATCTCCTTTAATTTGCGCGCGCGGTAATTACACACTGACCATCTCTTCGTCCTCATCCTCGGAACTCGAGGAGGCAGGCTTCGTCTCCGCCACTGCCTCTTCGCCACCCATCACTACGGCAGCGCCCTCCTCCTCCACCGCTGCCGACGAGGACATGGGAATCAGGAGAGCAGCGGCAGTTCGAAGAAGAGAATTTGTATTCGCGGGGGCTCGAGCTTTGGCGCGCTTGGTGCTGGCCCGGCTTAAAGCCCAAGCAACAGCAGCTTCTCCACCGGCCCAATCGCGCAAGGGGAAGAACGAGCCGATGCCTCCGTTTAGTACCACACCGCTAACGCGATGAGGTTCGTGCGGAAGAGGAGGATATATAACAGATGCTAAGGCCACCGTTTCAACATACTTACCTGGACGGGGTCGACGGGCGATCAATCAGGCTCGTGTCCTAGATCAATGGCTCACATTGCACCTGGTGAGCGCGTTGGTTTACTATCTCCCCAAGTGGGAGAGTAGACGTCGTAATTTGTGATAGAGGGGGTACGCGTACGCGCGGCCCCTGCCAAATTTTGTCGTTAAGATTTGGGTCCTCGAGGGCTGCAGCCAGGGGGCAAATGTTTCTTCGAAATTGCGGTTTAGTCCTCGTCACAAGGCACTAGTGTACGACGTCAAGGATACCCAAACCTCCTTTGGATCTTTAGGGGAACACAGCACGCTCCACTTATTATTACGCAACTCCTGCCACGAAAAAACGCTTTCTACAGAAATCTAATGTCTGAAGCACTCCTAGGAAGCCTGAAGATAGAAAGCATGTAGAGGCATATATTTGCATAAAGAAGCATTGGTGAGCACTGTTCGGCTCTAACCGAGAGATTTTGACCTTGGCAACAACTAGGCCTCTTTTCAAATCTATCCTCCATTGGCTTCTACTCTTAAGTTCTGTAGTTTCAAGCATGAAAGTATGAATAGCAATCTCTAAATATTTAATGAGAACTCCCAGTCTGGCAAGAGAAAAATTGAGTATATTGTTCCCGAAAATGAGCTGCTTCTCCAAAGCAAAATAGCTCACTTTTATGAAAATTCATTTTTAGACCAGACAATTGCTCAAATGCACACAAGATGATTTTCCAAGGGAAAACTCGCAGTTTCAGTCTTCTTTTTAAGGGGAAACTGCGCAGTTTTAGATGAAGCTAGCTCTTTATGTTCACATGCAAAGTGACGAAGTGGGCGCACCAGTGGGCTGTGGCTGCATGTAGAATGCTCTTGTCACGCCTTGCACGAGCCACGGCATAAATAACGGCCCATGCAGTGACAACAACAGGAGGCCTGTACCTACTGATCTTAGGATTCACGTTACCATGACGCTGAAGAAACGAACGGCACACTCGCGCAGTGGCACAAACGATTCAGCTCTACATTAACAGATCTATTATTGGCTGACACTACGCATCTGTTACACACTTAACATCGACATACAAATCAACAAACCAGCAGAGTTTCCATTAACACGATATATTTTGCCCCTAAGTCAATGATCTTCTCCTTCAATTTGCACTAGCGGAGTTTCCCACGTCAAGAACAGATCAACAAACTGAAAAAGCACACTCCCACTGTACGTCCAGCCGCCTTCTACCCATAAACGGGAGTGAACTCAGTGAACTGAAGGTGGAATTGGCAGGAGGTACGCAGAAATTCTTTGATTTTTCTCCACCAAAATAATTCATCTGCGCCATGCTATCCATTGCCTGTTGTTTTTAAAAAAAAGATCCATTGTCTGTCTTCAACAGAGTTATTTGTAGTAACGGAAGCTCCAGTAAACATTAGTACCAACAGGAACGAAGGCCCCTACCTTATTTACAGCAAGCTGTCCGTCTTCTGCGGCAAGAAATGACAGCATCGGCGTCTCCCGTCGAAGCATGGGGTGCCTCATGGTGTAGAATCCGGCAATTGCAACGAGGATTTCCCATGGTGTAAAATACACCAGAATAGCTGCTGCAAGAGTGAAGAGCCCAAGTATTGCCGTTGCTGTAGCATCCCTCCTCCAGCTTGTCAATGCTTGGATCTTCTCCCCATACGATGCAAAATCTCCCACGACCGTCTGTATCCTGCCGGCAACACTCCTTTAGTCTATCATACATCATCATTACAAAATCAAAATTCCGAGAAGTTGGGAACGTATAAACTTGAAACATAGCTCTTATTTGTAGATGTTGGAACCTTATGAGAATCATTTTTCGAATACTGATTAATTACTACGTTAATATAAAAACTCACAGTTAGATATCATCTTGCATATAATTATGTAAAAATCCAAATATAAAAAGTATGCCTTGATTTGTACATTATCTAAGCCGTAGGATATTAGAAATTAAATACTATAAAAGCCCGTTCCAAATGGTAGCTAATACAATTTAATTAGTATAAACTTAAATGAAAGTGTAATAGCACATTATCTAGCTAAGAATATATATATATATATATATATATATATATATATATATATATATATATATATATATATATATATATATATTACACCAGGTGTAATTACACCCACCTCAAATATACCACCTAAATAAATTTAAAATACTTCTTTATCATCTTGGATATACTCATGTACTGATTATAAGATACTTCAATATGAACCACATGAAAAAAATTACACGGGAGTCCATAGTTTTTAGTGTATTTTGTAAATACTTTTATATACGCACATAAAAAGGAGTATATCGAAAAAATATACATACCACCTCTAAAAAATGATTAATACTATCTAGATGGTCTTAAATACTCGTATACTACACGTACATACCCCATTCGCCTACATTATGGGATACGACATAAAGTGTAATTACACCGGGTGTAGAAAAGAGGCTTCATATATATATATATATATATATATATATATATATATATATATATATATATATATATATATATAGTGTTAATGGTTATTTCAGTGCTAAGGTGCTAATGATGATGTGGACCATCCGATCTAGATTGTGTGGCTCGGATGGAGGTGGGTGGGAATCCATCCCACTTAAACACTTTTGTAGAAAACCCCTTGTATAGATTATTGTTTATGAGGTGGGGGGTTTCACCTTTCTTGATTCGAGTTGTACAGGCTAGATCAGATGGCTAGGGAGATATTTTAGCATTTTAGCACTGAAATACCCTTTTGTACTAGATATGCTCTCTATACATACATACATACATAGTCTAAATAAAACTTGGTAAGTGATCAATAAAAAGTGTTATTAATACTTATTTTGAAATATATAGTCTAAATAAACATGATAAAACGTAGCTGCAGGAAAATACCCAAATGTCACAAATTCGTACTAAGACTACATGAATTATCAATGGCAAATAATTAGCGGGGCATCTTTAATTAAAAAGAATCATACGATGTATCTATTTGTAATCCCTGAGCATCGGTAAATAAAATAATTTTTGCCAATTGTGTTTTAATAAACAAGTTAATACAACCACATAAAATATCACAACATGAAATGCCACAAATGCAAACTCCAAAAGTAATTCAATAAGTTCCCTCGATACACCTCACGTATAGATCCAGTGCCCTAATTCATAAATGTTAAAGCTCGACAAAGTACTGTTTGGCTAAATTCATACATCTGTCCATAGGTATACCCTAACTCATGGAACTTCCTTGATAAATATAAAATTATATAAAAAAACTATTAAATAAAATAGATCGAGCCAAGATATTTTACCATCAACCATGCCTAGCCATCTTTAAACCCGAAGCGGAATGTTTCGGCGAATACTCCTCCCGCCATAACACATCCTTTTGCCATTCCTCGTTTCGCTCCAACCCCGTTGACTCTGTCAATTCTCCGTGTCCAAATCAATCCTACACAGAAGTCACCCTTTAACTCATAATAAAGTTAAGTGGAGTTTATTTGGATTTTCTTGGATCTTTTTGAGTTATTTGAGTTTATTGGATTCCACTGTTTAGCGCGTAACTAGAAACTGGAATCCAAAAGAATCAATGGATCCAGCAAGACCACGATCCAGAAGACGATGAAGATCAGAAGTTCGAGATCGACAAACAAGAAAGCCTTGAGTGAGCTCAAGACCACGGTAAACCGTGCTAGGCAAGTCAATACTTTGATCATTTTGAATGCCCATTTTGCAAATTATTTTATGTGCTATCTTATGTTGGATTTCATGCTTTAGCTAACTACCCTTTTAACAAGTGCTACTACTATACCTTCCTGACATATTTATATTGTGAATATTGTTATTCCTAGGAAAAATCTATAAATATAATTGTTTCAAAAATTAGTTACGATTATATTTTACGGCCCAGCAATGCATAATTTATAGGGGTGTTGAGAATACCCCAATTTTGTATGCAAATGTAAAGAGCAAGTTCTGGGAAAAGTTGTGGTTGACAATGGTTGGGTATGTTTAAAAAGATAGTTATTTTAATGTCCACAAAAAAAATCCCCAAACTGCTTATGTGGCTGGGCGGCTGGTTCGGGGGTGTAGTGCATGGGTGTGTACGAGTGTGTGGTTTGTGGTATAACCACCCAGATAATACAAGGACCGAATCGGGTCATGACCTCCCATTGTAAAACAGTACAACCACATGTCTGTAAAGTGCAACTTGACTAAGTAAATCCTATCAAACTTCGGACTCATCTCACAGACTGGGGGAAAGAAGGCCAGGGCTTGGGGTGGTTAATGGGACACCGAGTGGAGGGTGACTTGTTTCTCTATTTTGCTAGCGTATGGGGAGTGGAGCCTTAAGGCGCTAGTAAAAGAATGATTAACATCCCGCGCAACATATGGGTCCCACCGCAAGTGGGAGCAACCTATTGGGTGAGATAAGAACCCGAGGCTAGGTAGTGTTGAAAGGTTACTGTGATGATCTACTCGACTACATGACTAAAGAATCATGCGGGGCAATAAGCGGATTGTCTCTTGTGGTGAAAGTATACAAACTCTGCAGAGTCAAAACTATTCAAATAGCTATGCCCACGATCAAGGGCGGACATGGGAACTTAACTCTGATATAGTTCTATTTCAAAACAATTTTTTTGTGGTTGGGACATGGAATGGGAAAATGAAGGACGATGGACTGTCTTGGTTTGTGTTGCCCTGGGTGTCATCCCAGTGGTAAGTTAAGCGGCTATAATGCTGAAAATTGGCTATGTGGTACAAGTAACATGCTTCGGTGGATGAGATCTGTATTTATTTTATAAATCTTTCAATCAAAAGTATTATGATTTTAGTCCAAAAGGATAAGTCTAGGAATTTCCTACACTTAATCTTAAGTCCTTTAAAATGCAATTTTCAGCAAATAAATCAACCTGAGCCTATCCTTTGGCAAGCCATGCATGTTATATAACTGTATTCTGTGTGTTGGCTCGCTGAGCACGGTGGTTAGTGTGCTCACCCTCACTCACAAAATCCAGAATCAGGAGTCAGCAATGCGCCAAGTTGTGGTGAAGATGAAGATGGAAAGGCCAAGAACTAGGTTGCGAACTCCCAGTTGGCTGCCTGTGGGCATGTGTTGTGGGTCCCACCTGTGTGCTTCGTTTTTGCTGCTGCTTTTGTTGTTTTTGGCCTGATCGGACCATGAGTAAGTATTCTATTATAATTATGCGTCCGCTTGATATATACTTTGATGTTCAGTAATATATCTGTGAGCACTATCTACTGATTTAGGGAATAGTGCGGTGGAATCACAGAGGATTCTGGATTGAAAATCCGGGTCTGACATAGAACCACAAGGCCCATTGCTTATTCACATAATGTCTGTAATCCTTAGTCCTTGTGCTGGCCTTCATGGTCTTTTGAAAAGACCCAGAATGTCTTTGATCTACAACATCTTCGGGTGTTCTTCGAAGCATAGCAGCAACTGACTTGGTCTCCTTTGCCTTAGCCTTGCTTGATGCTGCAACCTTGAATGAAAAGGCAGCAGTCATCTTTTGGTGGTTGTCCCTGAACTTGGCTTCACAATGGAGTCTTGGGACTTGATGCCATGTGTTGCCACCTCCACATCTTGACCTCCCCCTTCATCACCATCATCATCTAGGAAGATTGGTCTACTCCTCTTGTTTTTCCCAAATAATCTCCCATCTCTTTCCTGATTTCTGTGGTAGTATTGGGACACATAACCACATCTGAATAGCCACCCGCAAGATGCTCCTTCAGCCTTTTAATCCCTCCTGTACTTGGGGTGTTACAAAGGATACACATCACCTTATCTCGGTTGCCAATTTTCGGCCAATAGCCATATTTCCATCTCAGATCATTAGACTTCGCCTTCCATTTTGGATCGGTCTTTGGATCATATACGACCTCGGAGGATGCAATACTTGTACTTGCATTTGTACTTGTCATTTTTTCTGCTTCTGCATTACAAAGAATGAGCCGTTCAGCGAGCAAATAGAGTAGCAGTGACTAGCGAGCATAGTGACTAGCAAGCAGCACAGTAGCAAGCGCAATAAACACCCAGCGTAGCATCACTCCCTCACTTGGATCTCACTCGTTCTCGCTTGAAAAGCACCGAGTCCTCGACGGCTCTGCCTCCCCCTCCATCCTGGCGATCCGGATCCACCTCCCCCTCCATCCCGGCGACCCGACCGATGGCTCCACCTCCCTCCCTGACTCCCTCTCCCTCTCAACCTCTCCCTCCCGATCGGCTTCCACCTCCCTCCCTTCTCCCGGCATCCCCCTCCGGGCGGCGACCCAGCCGACGGCTCCACCTCCCTCCTTGGCTCCCTCTCCCTCTCGACCTCCCTCTCCTCGAGATGGAGGGGGAGGTCGAGAGGGAGAGGGAGCCGGGGAGGGAGGTGGAGCCGTCGGTCGGGTTGCCACCGGGAGGGGGACACCGGGAGAAGGAGGGAGGTGGAGGCTGGCCGGGAGGGGGAGGTCGAGAGGGAGAGGGAGCCGGGGAGGGAGGTGGAGCTGTGGAGGCTAGGAGGGGGGAGGCGGGGAGAAGGGAGGGAGGTGGAGGACGACAGGGAGGGGGGAGCTGGGGAGGTAGAGGGAGGAGGTGGAGGCCGAGAGGGAGGGGATGGGGCAAACCTGGAGTGGAGAGGGCGATGGGGATGGAGGCGGGACGGTGGCGCAGGCGTGCAGCACGGCAGTGGTACTACAACAGATGGCCATCGGTGCGCCGCTTCAGGGATGGAGGCGACGCTAGGGTTGGGCTTCAAGGCTTCACGCGACAGGTTCCCTCTCTGGCCTGGCCCCCTCTCATCCGATCTCTTTATATGTTCCTTTCTTTCTCCTATTTTTGGGGCGTCTGCCTCGGTCGTTCACCTTGGTCGTTCGCCTAAGCGACGCCATGGTCGTGAGGCGGACGCCATACACCCTCCTAGCAACGCGATGCCGACGCCGTACACCTCCTCAGCGCCTTACCAGCCTCATTACTAGCTTTTTCATGCACACTTAGTGAAACGCCCCACACTTTTAATTAACCTTAAGTGGCTTATTATTAGGTTAAGTGAGACTAATTAAGTAACTAATGATCTAAAATACGAGGGAATTTAAACTTTTTGTGTATTCTAAATTGGAGCCGACGAACGTTAGATGAATACGATACTTCTACGATCTCAACGACAAGAATAGAAACAATTAGTAGAGATTAGAGAGAGAGATAATATTCTATTGCACCACAAGAAAAAGCATTCAACTAAATTGAAATATATATATATATATATAATATTCATCAGTTGTGATACAATAGTTAATTAATTACAACTCAAACCATAAATCAATTGCATCCATTAAATGATAATTAAAAGTTACATTAAGTTAAATACAAATATTACAACTCAATAGAACCTGCAATTATGTCCGTTGTAATATTACATCAAACATAAACATAAGATTACATAGTATGCATTTCATACATTGCAATTAACCAAGAGCTATAGAAAATACAAATGACATTCATACCATTGCATACAACAATTATACTCATTTGATTACCAAAGCAACCGTAGTTTCAATTGTGAGAAAAGTTAAGTTAGAAACACCGAAAAAGACCGAACAAAAGAAATTAATTAAAAGAAGGATTGCCGTCAGAACCCTAGGATTTAAATTCAGGCAGGGCATTCGTTCACTGAGGTTCCCAGACCGTCCGGGGGCCAGTCGGCACCTCTCACAGCCATTAGATCATCATTCGGCAATAAAAAAACAAACCTGTTTTGTATTGCAAACACTGTAGCGAAATCAAACCCAACATGTGTCAAAAGCCAACAATCAGTTCGGCCACAGTGGAACCTTCCCCAGCACAGCCAGTGACCAGCACCACCCTCCCAAGATATTTTTGCCTAGCACAGCATCACGGGCAACAAAACCAGAGCCAAGCCAAACCCTCAGACAAAGCAGCCCCAGAGTAACCTCTGGAGACCCAGCCATCAACCCACAGGAGAAAGCACACACAGCTAGCCGAGAGGGGCAAAGAGAACTCATCTTCTTTCTCCATCCCCATTCCACAAACCCAATCACCAGCCAACCCCAGTCCAGCTCAAGCAGCAGCCAATCGAAGCCAAGCTAGGAACAAGGAGCGGGACAAGGAGGGAATCGCAAGCCACAAGCAAGAAGGCCACCACTGGGACCATCGGCACCTCAACAACCAGGAAAGCGACCACTAACATCATCCATCACCTCAGCCGAGACCACCCGATCATTCAACCAGAAAAAGGTATAGACCACAAACCCTCATCCCTACGATCATATGCCGTAGAGCATCACACCCGACTAAGTAAATCCACAGTGTAGCATAGCATCACCAGCACACAATAGCACCGGCACAACTTTCAACCACCAGTAGAGGGTGTAGAGAAGAGGGAGGTTACCGTAGTGGGAGGTCGGCGGCGGCATGCTACCAGCGGCCAGGCACACGCCCCCGAGAGCCACCATGCATTCCCCCGGCATGCACACGGCCGGGCTCCGCCGTCTTAGCCGCGCGACAACGCACCCCTAAGCCAAGCCTCACCTAGTACCAAAACCAAAGTCATCAAACAAAGTAATCAGCAATCAAAGTAGAACTCGGGGAAAAGAAGCAATCGGGCCTAGAAGGGCCAGATCCGGGCCGTAGGCCACGGATCCGGCACCTAGGGGCGGCGCAAGTCGCCGGACCAAGGGGAGGAGCGGCGCGGTCGCCGGAGTAGTCGTCGCGCATGGAGGAAGGTCGGATTCGGGCTCCAGGCCCCGGATTTGGTCGGCGCACGGCGGCAGTGGGCTGGCAAGGAGCCAAGTGGCGGCGCCTAGGGGGCTGTGGAGCAGCGGCGCCGAGGGCCGGCGAGTGGACGAGAGGCACCAGGGGGAGCGGCGTCTGGAGGGATTGGGGGAAGGAGGAGCAAAGAAAGAGGAGAAGAAGATAAGGGGGAGAGAGAGTGGAATAGGTGGGGAGAAAAGAACTGAAGGCCTTTCGGTAGAGTAGTGCAATGGAAAGAGAGAGATTAAAAAAAAAAGAAGAAGAAGAAAAGAGAAGAGAAAAAAAAATTAGGGAAGTAGTAAAAAGGGGGTTTAGCGCGCAAGAGAAAATCTATATTCGCTAATACTGAACTCATAAATTCCGACTGCATACTAAATTAAATCCTGAAACGCTTCTATCTGGTTCCACGAATACTAAAAGAGAACGACGTGTAGCCGTAACTAATTAGTTTTACGTGTACCGATTAAATTAGTAAGTTATCATTTTAAATCTTGTGGCCCATTTAAATATCTAGTTAATATTGGTTAGTCGTATTAACTCATGAACTTCTTTCGTAAATATATATGTTTATTAAAATTAAAGTAGAACCGTTAGGAGACCCAATCTTTTACGCTTGGTTACAAAATCGGTACCGACATATAGGCTGCTCTAGGGCATATTTAAATACGTAAGCAATCTTGCTAGCTGTATTTAAGGTGTAGAAACCCACCCATAATTAATTAGGACCATTAGAACTAATTAGTTGGCGATGAATTAAAATAGTGCGCTACGATAAAGCGATACGCCTACGAAATCAATTGTTATACCATCGTCTAAACCATGTAACGCGGACTTAAACCATAAGTATTCTAATTAAGACCAATTAATTGATAAAAGACCAATAGTATTGAATTGTCCGAACTAGAATAAATTCAATACCATCAGTAGATTAAAAGATAGCGTGTACTGATTTAAATTAAAGTATTGCCAATTAAATCATGTCATGTCGTAATTAAACACCTAATTAACCTGGCTAGTCGTAGGGTATGACATCACTTCTCTGATAAACATTCTTGAAAACTAAAATAAATTAAGTGATAGCCATAGGCCAAAACTAGTATGCGTGCGAGTTGAATTACTAGAATAGCAGTAAATCGATCTAATAGAGATCTAATTGCCCCATTAATTCTTGCTAGTTACTCATAAACTGTAGGAGGTCATTAATAAGTATTCTTAGTAATTAGCATAAATGATTAGCCACTAGAAGATAGTAAACTATTAGCGAAGATTAAAATAACGTGTGTCGATCTAAATTAGTAGGCGGCGATTAAAATCGCACGCATCGATTAAACTTGTACGCGGCGACTTAGGTAGCATTTTAGTGGTAAAAATTCGTAACTGGATAAATAAAAATTGAGGATCGCCTAGAGATGTCGTAGCATAATTTATTTACTGATTTAATTAAAATATGATTTCTTTTATATCTGTAACCTAACTTGTCACACGACTAACCTTGGGACTAAAATCCATTAGAGAGGTAGATAGTTGCATACTCACCTTCAAGAACGGAAATAGACATAATTGCATGCGTGAAATCAAGCGGGGATAGTACTCGCTGTTATATATTTGTACGTGCATTTATTTATTCTTGCTTAACCGTTAAATTGCAGAGAAACAACAAAACACCTGGCATACATCCTAGATAGATCATATCTTCCGACGCTAGTACAATAATGTTAAATAACGAGCGTCGTATAAAGTTAATCTTAATTACTACGATTAGAGTCGAGTTGAGCGAAGCCTCACCCTAGGCGCACAAACACATCAACACCTCGCACTTTCTTATATTTTCATAAATTAAGTTGTAGTCGACGTATTTAATTGCAGGCAGATAACCGAGTCTTGGGAGGGACTTCACCTGAGCCTACTTAAATCCGAATATGTGGTTAATCCAGGCAAGTTTTCCTTTTGAGCATATGACCAGAATATCTTCAGTAAAAATAAAGTATTTTCCTATTAAGTTATTATCACCTTGCATGGAAATGAAAATCATTTTTAAAGCAAATGTTTGTGATTAGAAAGAAAAGAAAGAGATCAGGCAGACAGTTGGAGAAGCCACTGTCAGGCCAATAAATAGGTGGGTGGAAGGTCCCTAGGGCAGGAGAAAAAGGGCAGGTATGGGATCTTCTACATATGGATAAGATATAAGGTTAATTAGTCTTCATCTGTGTGAACGGACCGTATCAATCGTATCAACCATTGTTTCGTCTGAGGACGAACAGAATCAGTAATTCTATCAAGGTTATTATTATTCTCCACATGGGTAAGTATTTATTTAGGGGAGATGAACCCAGGGTCAGCAGTTCCAGAGTTCTCCTGGCATGGGGGATCCACAGCCGCAAAAACCCAGAACTGATGAGTAGGTCAGAAGTGGGGGATGCGGATCGCAAGAACCCGAGCGTGGGGTACGCGAAGGCGATATATTACGCAGTGGGGTGATGGGCGCTGGTCAGAAACCGCCCCAGCCAACAGCTATGTCACTTTTTGTGAGCCTGGGTGCGAGTGGTACACCGGCCCAAGCTACCGATTGGAAATAGCTGGGTGGAGATATAATATACTGAGATAAATATAAAAGTTCTGTATTCTGATCTGGGCACCGCATCTTAGGCAATGCGGGAGAACCATGAGCCACCAGGATCAGAATAATGATGGGTAAAGTGGTACAAGCTTGCGCAATGCTATACAAATCATGAATTCATGCCTGTCTCCGGGAAAGGAGATCACGGAAACTTATGGGAGTTTTTGCCGTTCATACGAGTGTTCGATAGTTTTCTAAATTAATAATATGGACTTCTTTTCAAACTTCACAACAAAACTTATTTTCTATGATTCTGTGAAAAAGGCTGAGAAAGAGAAAGAGATTGAGAAGGAACCAGAGATTGAGAATATAGTTGTACATTCGGAGGAATGTACAAGAGCATCCAGTGCATTCTTGCTATTAACGCTTGCTGAGTACTTTTGTACTCACCTTTGCTATTATTTTCCTCTGTTTAGGTGCGAGTTAAACCAAGAGATTGCTAAATTCAGTAAAGACCATATGGATGGATTTAAGTACTACTTGGGTGGAATTCTTTAGACTCAAGGTACAAGGAGTAGAAGGTGGAGGCGTCGACCGGGTGTTCCGGGAATCCATTTGTTTTATTGTGTAGTTGCCTTAGCCTTGCTTTAGGTAGACAATAGTTAGAACCTTCTTCATTCCTAACTTTTGTAACATTCGAGCCTTGCGGTTTTATAATGAACCTTAGCCCTGCGTGGCGATATTTTTGTAATATCATATTTTGTCTCTAATTATTGTTCCGTTGCAACACTCTGATGGGCTTATTATTCGTTAACGCGATGTTCTATCGGCTAAAACGAATAATAAACCGTTGACTAGCATCATTACCCCGCGGTAATTATGCGGGTCGTTTCACTTAGAGTGGAAGGTGAGTATGTCATAGGGATATCCTCACCAAGATGTATTCACAGGAGAGCTACCTGGCATGCCTCCTAATAAGGATGTGGAGTTCGTAATCAATTTAAAGACAGGAATCGCTCCCATTGCCAAGAGACCCAATAGGATGGCAATGGATGAACTTGAGGAATTAAAGTCACAAATCTAATATTTGCAAGAAAAAGGTTTCATTAGGCCTAACTCATCCCCCTAGGGCTCACCCATACTCTTCATTAGAAAGAAGGATGGTAATGCTAGGTTGTAAGACCCGGAGCAGCAACTCCAGGATCTTCCGTGTATTACCGCACTAGTCCTAGATCAAAGTTAGTGCACACAGTTAAACAGATATGATACATAACCAACAACGCTTTATTACAATACTCGAGAGTACAGACCTCGAAGTCTTTTATTACATATGAGGGTTTAAGTCCTCACACAAACAGAACACAACGGAAGCAAAAGATAAACCGGCGAAGTCCCATCAATACGCCACAGGCAATTGACTAGGGAAGAGCGACCTAGTCCTCCGGAAAGAATCCATCACAGCCACAAGCGAAACAGTAGTCGTAATCTCCTTCTTGAGCTTCGACCTCCTCTGAGAGTTATTTTGAAGTGTAGTATGTGAGTACATAAAGTACTCCGCAAGTCTTGGGAAAAATGCAATAGATGCAGGGTTTCTCAAAGGAAGGTTATATGGTTCTTTTGCAGAAATCAGCATTTTATTTCAAATTTACATACTTATCCTAAAAACAATTTGTTAAACAGTTTATTTTCAATAATTTGAAATTAGATAAATACACTAATAACATAGGCTATTTCTGCCAAGATTTAAAATGAAGGTTAAATCCACCTGAACTGGTTACATCCACCAGAGCAAAAATCACGAGAGTTACTTCCACTCCCGAGTTTTACAAAACATTTTTATTTTAAATTCAAAACCAAAACTCTACCATGTGAATGCATTCCTTGCTCGCCCTTAACCGTGGGCACGGCTATTCGAATAGTTTATTACTCTGCAGAGTTCCAACTTTACCCACAAGAGATAAATTATCTTAACAGTCAACATGCTTCCTTTGGCATGTGACCCAGATAAAATATCCCAAAGCCTTTACCTCACTCTAGTCTAGTTAGATACCACCCGCTGAGGTTTCACCGCTGAAGGGTTAAATCCACCACAGTCAGAAGCCCCCTCTTGCGCCATGTGAGTACAGTAAATCCCTGTCCCTCACTGTGAGTAAACCAGTAAATCCCTGGTACCCATTAACCACTGGTGGTACCAAAACTAAACTATCGTAAGTTAGTTAGCTAGGTTGTACCCATTTTAACTTGTGGTTGTACAAGTTTGCTTAGTTTGGACAAACACAAGCGTCGGTCCTTAAACGACTAGGGTGGATCATTCACAATTCCCATCTTTCGTGCTAAACCGCACCAGCCAATCATTCCATCCACCCTGGTCAAAATTTTATTTTGAATTTCCTTTATAAATTAAGATTTCAGTGGTAACATCTATTACCACTTTTCAAACAAATCATTAAATCCAAAATATTCATTAACCATTTTCTCATTTGAGCATTTTTACATTTATCAGCTAAACTAAGCATTTGCTAATACTCTAAATTCAACAACAAATAATACTAATTCATTTATGAGTCCAAGAATATCCTATGTTGACAAGGGTACATGGTAAGCAATTTCCAAAGGAGGGTATAACAAGTTTGGCATTTAACTAAATTTTTCAAGATTAAATTATCACTTTAAATAACATAGCCATGCAAATAATTTAAAATATTTATGAAATCATTTACAAATTTGGGATCAAAATGGTCAAGGAGACTTGCCTTCTTGAATTAGGTTGGAATCCTCCCGAGGTTGCTCTTGAAAATCTTCCGAGAATTCGGACTCTACACGAGAAATGAGAAGAACCAAAATAAATAAAATAAAATAAAACTAAAAAATTAAAAATAAATATACCAATTGAAAGTTTGGAATTTTAGATGAATTTAGAAATTTGAATGGGTCAATTTGGAGTTAAAATGAGCAAGATATGGCTTTTGGAAGTTTCAAAATAAAGAAAAAGGAAAAAGGATAATTTCTGGAATTAATTTTATTTTGAAAATGAATTATGATGTCAGCAAGAATTATTTTTCTAAAGGAAAATCGGAATAATGATGTCAGCATGGAATTTAAATAAAATTATAGAGGCTGACATGTGGGGCCGATCCACGGTGGACCGAGTCCACGGAACAGTACACGCGGGCGGCAGCGTTGACACGGCAAGCTAGGGCTGACATGGCGCACGCTGGTGCCGCCACGTGTCAACTGCTGATGTGGCTGCTGACGTGGCTGCCACGTGGCACCTGGGGGCGGATTTTGGTGGCGTGGCGGTGACGCGGCATGCCACATGGCTGGCGGCGTGGACTAGGGCGACGTGGCGCGCGCTGGTGCCGCCACGTGGCTAGGGCGGCCGGCGACTCGGTGGCGGCGGCGGGGAATCGGTGGTGGGTGCAGCCACGCGGCGGATCTGAGCCTTCGCTCGATCGGCGAGCAGCGGAGATGCGGTAGCGCGGGCGGGGCGGCGTCCGATCAATGACGCGTGGCGGGGCTCGCCGCGCTGGCGTCGCGCGAGCGAGCGCGAGCCTTGAGCGCGAGCGCGCGCGGCGCGACCGAGGCGCGCGCGGGTTGGGCGGTGGAGATGGAGACGTGTGGCGCGGCGGTGCCTCGCGTCTCCGATCTTAGATGGGCGGCGTGGATGCGGGACACGGAGGCGGGAAGGCGGCGATAGGCGGCGCGTGGCGAGCTCGTCGCGCGAGGCGTCGCGCGGACGCTTGCAGAGCGCCTTGCGCGCGCGGATGCGCGAATCTGTGGCCTTGCGCGGGACCGAGGCGGAGCGGCGGCGGGGCGGAGAAGCTCACCGGCGGCGGCAAAACGTTCTCCGACGACTCGAAGACACAGCGTGACGACGCACGCGAAGAGGAGGAGAAAGAGAGAAGACACGAAGGGCGAAAGGCTCCACAGGTGACATTTTTATACGCCGCGGAGATGTAACGCGCGCGCGAGCTCGCGGAGGAAGTGGCGGCGGTTTTAAATCTCCAACCGCGAAGCGGCGGCGACTTCGAGGGGGCTGCTCGTGCTTAACGCTCGGCGAGCGGATGTTCGGGACCAATAATGGCGAAGAGTAACGGACGGAGGCGAAACGCGAGCTCGGGCGGTGCGATAATGGCGATGGCGCAGGAAAGAAACGGGCGGGGGCAGCGGGCACGGCAGGCGGGGCCCACCTGTCGGCGAGAGAGAGAGAGAGAGGAGAGGGACGAGTGGTCGGATGGACGACGGGTGGCAGAGGGAAAGAACTCGGGCCGTCGGATGAGAGGCGAAGAGGTAAGTTAGTTTGAGCGGCTGAGATTAGATCGGCGAAGCAATGATCGGTCCGATGCGCGACAAGTGTCAGCCATCGGGAACGGGAAGGCGGCCGAAGGGGTAAGTGAAGACTAGCGACGCGGATTAGATCCGGCGGCGGGAAAAGCCCCGATGCGCGACACGCGTCGCCCGAGGGAGATTTTTGGAATTTAATTCTTTTAAAGATTTCAGAAAATATCAGGAAGCTTTAAAATGCTCGAAAAAATACCAAATAAATTTTAAAAATTCCAGAAAAATTCACAGAAATTACTGAAGAGGTTTTAAACTTAAGAAAAATATTTTCAACCTATATTGGTATTAATTTTTAGTTTTAAACAGAAACTTTAATTTCTGAAAAATCCAAATAATTTGAATTAATTGATTTAAAATTATTCTTTCAAAATAAAAGCAAAATTTGGGATGTTACATTGGTTATGTGTAGACTACAAAGCCCTCAATGAGGTAACCATCAAAAATAAATATTCTCTACCTAGAATAGATGACCTATTTGATCAGTTATCCGGAGCGATAGTCTTTTCTAAGATAGATTTAAGGTCAGGTTGTCACCAACTCAAGATTAGGGCAGAAGATATCCCTTAGACCGCTTTTACCACTCGGTGTAGCATGTTTGAATACACGTTTATATCCTTTGGTTTAACCAATGCTCCAGTCTATTTCATGAACCTAATGAATAAGGTGTTCATGAAATACTTGAACAAGTTTGTGGTCGTATTTATAGATGACATTCTGATCTATTCCAAGACTGTGGACGAGCATGCAAAGCATCTGCGAGTAGTCCTAGAGACCCTTAGAGAACACCGACTATATACTAAATATAGCAAGTGTGATTTTTAAATGCAAGAGACAGTTTCCTTGGACACATTGTATCCTTTGGAGGAGTGGTTGTTGACCCCTCCAAGGTAGAAGCAGTTCTGGAATGAAAACAACCAACCTCAGTCATTGAAGTGCGAAGTTTCCTTGGTTTAGCAGGATACTATAGACGCTTCATTGAAGATTTTTCTAAAATATCCAAGCCAATGACTCACCTCTTCAAGAAAGAGAAGAAATACGAGTGGACTGTACCTGCGAACAGAGTTTCCAGGAATTGAAGAAGAAATTGACTTCAGCCTCTCTATTAATCTTGCTAGATATACACAAGGATTTTGAAGTGTATTGTGATGCTTCCCGCCAAGGTCTCGGAAGTGTGCTTATGCAAGAAGGGAAGGTTTTGGCCTATGCCTCAAGATAACTCTATCCTCATGAGGATAATTACCCCCACACACTACTTAGAGTTAGCAGCTATGGTGCGCGCTCTAAAAATTTGGCGACACTACCTAATTGGAAACCGTTGTGATATATACACAGACCATAAAAGTCTCAAGTATATCTTCACCTAAACTGACCTCAACCTTAAGTAGAGGAGATGATTGGAGTTAATCAAGGATTATAACTTGTAAGTCCATTACCACTTAGGAAAGGCTAATGTAGTGGTTGATGCTTCAAGTTGTAAGCCATATTGCAACCACATCATGATTCAATAAACCCAACCTGAGCTCTACAAAGAGTTTGAATCCCTTAATTTGGGGATAGTGCAGCATGGTACCTTAGCAACAATAGAAGTGCATCCAACTCTTGAAGAACAGATCAAGACAACCTAGAAATGACACCCTAGAGTTCAGAGGTTCAAGTGCCTCATGGCAAAAAGAAAGGCCCTAAAATGGTGGAAGATTTGCAGGGAACCCTATGGTATAGGAAACGTTTCTTCATTCTCCACCAGAAGGAGTTCAAGGAGTTGTTACTCAAGGAAGCCCATAGCTCAGCCTATACCCTACACCCAACCAATACTAAAATGTACCAAGATATGAAAATCCTATATTGGTGGCCATGTATGAAGTGGGATATTACAGAATATGTAGCATATTGTGATGTGTGCCAAAGAGTCAAAGCTGAACATCATAAGTCCGCTGGACTACTCCAACCTTCGCAAATTCCCCAATGGAAGTGGGAAAAAGTAGGAATGGATTTCATAACCGGCCTACTCCACACCAAGTCTGGGTATGATTTCATATGGGTTATCGTTGATCGATTAATAAAGGTGGCCCATTTCATCCCAGTAAAGATCACTTACAAGGGAGACAAGTTGGCTGAATTGTATATGGCCCGCATTGTATGCCTACATGGAGTACCCAAGAGAATAGTCTCGGACTGAGGTTTTCAATTCACCTCACATTTTTGGGCTAGCCTGCATGATGCCCTTGGAACTCATCTTAATTTTAGCACTGCCTATCACCGTCAGACAGATGGGTAGACTAAGAGGACAAACCAGGTTCTAGAGGATAAGCTTAGGGCCTGTGCCCTAGAGTTCACTACAGACTGGGAGAAATGTTTGCCATATGTTGAGTTCTCTTACAACAACAGCTATCAATCTAGTCTTAAGATGTCACCCTTCGAGGCTCTTTATAGCAGGAAATGTAGAACTCCTCTACATTGGTCAGAGGCCGGTGAAGGTTATATCTTTGGACTTGACACTCTCAAACAAGCATAAGAAAAAGTTAGGCTGATCAGAGACCGCCTACAAGCTGATCAGTCTAGACAGAAGAGTTACACTGACAATCGTCACAAAAGCTAACCTTTCAAGTTGGGGATTATGTCTACCTCAAAGCGTCACCCCTCCGTGGAGTTTAAAGGCTTAAGGTGAAAGGCAAGCTTGCACCTAGATATATAGGCCAGTGGAGTAACCACTCAGAGTAAGAAACAACTTGGGAGCGAGAAGACCAGCTTATATTAGATTTCCCCTTCCTATTTCTGGCTTAGCTCGAATCTCAGGGTCAAGATTCTGTTTAAGGAGGGTAGAATTTGTATCCCATTTTCAGGGCATGTTACTGTTGCTTGTAATTCAGAATTCAAAAGTCAGCATTTAAATTTCAGTCTTGGTCCTCATTCTACCTGCTCTTTCCATCGAAAGTCAAAATTTTTTCTGATGGGCCGGCCTTTCTCCCCTCCCCGGCCTTGCCGACCTTCTCCCTGGCCATTTGGCTTGCTCAGCCCGCCCAGCGCCTCCCCTCTTCCTTTCTTTCCCCTTCCTCTGTTCCCGCTTGAGAGAGCACCGCTCGCGGTTTTCCTCTCTACTCCCCGCGACTAGCCAACCCCGTGTCCACTCCACCGTCAACCCGTACCTTCCCCGCCAGGCCTAGATCCTTGCCTCTCCTGCCAGCCCCGCTGCATATCGACTCCCTTAGCTTCGCATCGCGACACCACTAAGGCCACCTCCGGTTTTTGCCATTGCCTTCGGGCTAGCTTAGGGCATTGATGCCATGAATTTGCTCCAACTGTGCTAAATCCGTGCGCCTCCTGGCTTAGCCTTGCCGATTCCTCCACCTAGCTCCGCCCCGTGGCTTCGCTGCCGTGCCATCATACTCGAGCATCAATGCTACTTCAGTTTTGCTTCTTACCCATGCACATTGACTCCTCAGGAGCCATTGTGTGCGTTAGCTCCTTTCTCCCTCTTAGCCCGGTGCTAGCTTCGCCCTCCCCACTCAAGTGCGCAAGGCATGCCCACTACCGCACGTACGCCTTAACTTAGCCAACTCTCCCTACTCCCTTTTTCCCCACCTATAAATTCTTGGTCAAAGCCCCGAGTGCACCTCATCCATGTCCTACTCTAGCCTCCATACTCGAAAACTGCCACCGCCGAAAGCTTCTACACCCACCGTCATCGCCAGCTCATTTCAGAGAACCACCCTAGGTATTAACCTTTTCCTTAAGCTCTTATTACCCTTCTGCTACTCCCATGAAGCCTAATTGGCCTCTTTTTCCCACATAGCTTGTCAGAGCCCGGTTCTTCTTGAACCCTGGCTGATCCTCCTCCTCGTCGACTCCGACCACCGCCAACTAATTCCATTCACCTGAAGCACCCTTGCCGCACGGTGAAGACAACCCCGGCACCAATTTGGAGTTCTGCTGCCCTCTTTTCCCCCAATGCCTATCACCCGCCTTTGCCGTTCGAGCTCACCGTCGCCAGCCTACTTTAGGGCTCCCTGAGCCTTGCTTCCCTTTTCGGTGAATTATTGTCATTTCTCAGTAGCTCCCTTCCTTATTTAAATTGGACTCTCGTTTTCAGTATCACCACCGCACCCCTCCCTTGTTTCGCCATCGCCTATGGTCGCCACCAACCACCACCTCCAAATTGGTCGGCAGGACTAGGCCTGAACATGCGTTTAGGCATGAGCATCTCATTTTTGAAATGCTTACATCAACACTCTCTCCTCTTTTATTTTTAGGATTTTTCCTGAAAATAAACTTTGGAGAGCTCGTTCTTCCTCATCGTAACTCCGATTCGGATGAATCTTGTTCGTAAAATTTTCTAAATTCAAGCTATATTCTATTAGATGTGGTTTTATTCAATTTAGAGTTCATTTGAACTTTATTTCGATATTTATTTGCTCTATCGTGTGTCGGTTGCATTTTGGCGTCTCCCTCCGAATAATTTCGAGGACGCCCCCGAACCGCAAGTCGACCTCCCAACCTGACACCCAGGTGAGTCAGCATTTTGATCCTATGGTTCATGCAAATTACGTTCGTTTAAATTATTTAAAAATGCATGCACTATTTTATGTACAAATGTATGTCACTTGAAGTTAGTTATTACCCAAATTATTAAAGTTAGCAATACATAGCTACGCCCTCCTTGATAACTTGTTAAATCCATAACCTTTATCACTATAGGTCCTATGTCCAATAAAAATAGCTATAAGTCTTAGCTAGAAGCCGTGCTAGTCAAGTCAAGGCTAGGGCATTAGTTGCCCTGATCACCATTCTTTAAAACATATAATCTTAATTTGGGATAGTTACGGGAGGTAAATGACTGATATTTTGATATAACTTATCTTATGCTTCTCAAAACCCCTAAAAACTTGCTATACCTGTCTAGGCAGATGGTAAGAGTAGTTGATGTGGACGTAACATGAGAATCTGTGGTTCGTGATATGCACCGCTTGGACAAACTATGGACTTAATCCTGTGATGATCTCTTCGTGTCAGACAGTACAACCACAAGCTAGCAAAGTTAGGTATAGCAAACTAATTTGCATCGTCAGTAGGGAAAAGCACCATTGGAGTGACTCACAAGTCGTGGTGCTGGTTTAAGCTGTCGTGAACATGGGTCGTGTCGCTGGTTTAGGCCGCTTTATGGCACAAGAGGGGGTCTGGGTGGGGCGTATATGGGCTTTCCCCAGATGAAACCTTAGCAGGTGCAATTATTAGCTGGATGCATTGTAAAAGCTGTGTGGTAATCCTCTTGATCTGCATGTCAAAGGAAACATGCGGAATATAGCAAGGGTTATTTCTTGTGGGTAAAGATGTACAATCTCTGCATAGTGTAAACTGTTCGAACAGTCGTGCCCACAATCAAGAGTGGACATAGGAATCTCCTCGAGTTAGTTAGATTTCCAAACCTTTGTAGGTGGGAGAAAACAAATTGAAGGGATGTACTTTGATTTTCATTTTTCCTGGAGGGATGTACTCCAGCGATGTTAAGTATGGTGGATGTAACATAATAATCAAAATCTTTGGATTGGTGAATGGAATCATGTAATTGGTGGATGAAACCATCACCACTATAATTATTGCATAAGTTCAAGTAAAAAGCATGAATTGTTAAAATGACAGTCATAGGAATTTTACTAACAAGTATTTACAAATGTTGCTTTCTGCAAAATAAAAGAAATCGAGCCCCATTGGTTGAGCCTTGCATCTTATATAAATGCATTCTATATGTTGGCTCGCGGAGCACGGTTGTGTGTGCTCACCCTCACTTTCAACTCCTTAGGATGTGAGAATCAAGACCAGTACGCATTCTATGAGAAACAAGGCCACAACAGAGGTGAAAATGATGGCAACTAGACATAGAACTTAGTAGTCTAGTCCCTCCTCACAGTCTAACTAACCACGCTAACTTTCGAGTGGGTCCGCTATTGGCTAGAGCCTAATCAATATCGGCTTCACTTGGGTTGCCCCAGTCGCTGCCTGTGGAGATACATGTTTTTCCATCGCAGCTTCCGCTATCTTTTGAAATGTAATTAGTTGGCCCGACGACCCCTTATGTAAAGCAAATCCTAGCATGGATTATTTAAACTCTGGTATGTAATATTGTTATGGTCTATATCGTGTCTAAGTTGAATCAGTCATGTATCTGTGAAGCACTATCTACTGATCTAGCGAATAGTGCAGAGCAATCACAGAGAATTCGGATTTGCTAAAATCCAGGTCCAACACGCAAGGTTGATGGCTTCGGAGACCTACTCTCCCCACAACTGGTGTACGCCAGTAAAGGGATAGAGCCAAGAACAGCACAGAGACAAAGGAACTTGACTCTTAGGAACGCAATTCTTGCTTTGATGCTCCAGAGAGAAGCAGAGCCTATTATAGACTTCAAAAGGTATCTCTCCACCTTTGGCTAGCAATATGGTATTGTAATATCCCATATGCCATCATATGAGTGGGCCTTTAAGATTTTCCTTCGAATTAT
This sequence comes from Melocanna baccifera, assembly GCA_036346265.1. NCBI lineage: Eukaryota > Viridiplantae > Streptophyta > Magnoliopsida > Poales > Poaceae > Melocanna > Melocanna baccifera. The sequence goes on from CM070709.1 coordinate 16,386,297, forward strand.
TGATGGGCCAAAGCCCATTTTTCCAACATCATCTAGAATAAGCAAGAACCTTTTGGACCTCACAATATCGGTTAGAATAGTCTGAAGAGAATTGAAATTATCAACTAATGCTTCATTTTTTGAAGATTCTATGACTTCTTTAGTTAATCTCTTGACATTAAATTCATCTGAGACACATGTCTAAAGTGTCATATCAATGTGGTCCTTTACTCTTCTAGTGTTAAAGACTTGTTGGTTCAAAGTAGTCTCATACCCCCAAGGCCAACTATTGACAAAACATCCACGCTGCTGCCTCTCTTGTGTTTGAAGCCTACATCACTGCTTGGTGGAACCCTTAATAATTCAATCACTTTATGCACTTCGACTTGATGGCCAAAAATATTTGCCTCATTTGGAAAAGAACTTGTTTCTGGCCGAAAATTTTAAACCCTAAACACGAAACACCTCTGTCAGATGGTTGAACTGAATCAATGCACCTTTATAAAAGGAAGACAAATATTGGATAATTTTAAATATGTTCAGAGCGCAGACAGGCTATGCTACCAAAGGAAAAAAATCAAAGATGTTGTTAAAGCTGGATATTTCCAAAGCCTTTGATTCAGTGTCATGGCCCTTTCTTCTCGAGATCTTGCAACAAAGGGGATTCTGTTCTCGTTGGCGTAATTGGATTTCTCTTCTTTCCTCCTCAAGGACTAAGGTGCTACTTACTGGTCATCCTGGGAAGGAAATTCTAAATGAACGTGGCTTGAGGCAAGGTGATGTGTTGTCTCCTATGTTATTCATCCTAGTTATGGAGGTCCTCAATAGACTCTTCCAAAAAGCTGGCGATGAAGGCTTACTACAGCAGATGGGGCATAGGGCTTCAATCTATGTAGATGATGTAATGGTGTTTACCACACCAATAATCAGGGGAAGTAGAAAAGACGACTAGACTCTTCCTCTCCCCAGCCCTCCAGCGCCGACTCCCCTCCCTTTCCTCTCTCCTTCGCCTTGCCGCCGCTGGAGCACACCGCTGGAGGCTTGTGCGGATGCTAGGAAGGCGGCGGCGGGGCTCTCTCTCCTGGATCTGGATGGTGGCTTCTGGATCTGGGCGTGGGGTTTGAGTCGGCCGGGCCCCTGTGGAGGTTGCCGGCGGTGGCAACGCGGCGTGAGCGACGGCCGGGGCCGGAGGCGAGCGGGCGGCCTTTCGGCGGTGGGGTTCTCTCTCCTGGATCTGGTCGGTTGCTTCTGGATCTGGGCGACGGGTTTGAGGCGGCCGGGCCCCTGTGGAGGTCACCGCGGGCGGCGCCACTGCGGGTGTGTGGGTGGTGTGCGCTCGCCTCCGCCCGATGATGCATTGCCGGTGGGTTCTTGAAGTGCCGGCGTGGAAACGGGTGGCGCGGCCGGCGTGGTAGCGGAAGGTGCCGGCGGGTTCATGGTGGGGCGACCCGGCGGCGCCGCGCAGCTTGGCATCGTACCTGTTCCGGGCCTAACGGGCGGAGGGTGTGGTGTCGCCGCGCCCAGTCACGCTTGCTGTGTTGCCGAAGCCACGGTTGTCACTGGCGCGGGAGGTGTTGGTGGAGTTGGGCAAGGAGGAGTGGGGCATCGTCGAATGTGGGTCCATGAAGGGCCTCATCCGCTTCCATTGCCAGGCCGCCAAGGAGTTCTCTGGCTCTTGCGAGCACGGTGGCGGCAGTGAGGCCACGCTTGGGCTGCAGCAGCGGGGCTGGGGGCCAGGACGGCGGTGTACGCGGTGGCGACGGCCCTTATCTCGCCACCGACGTACAGGTAGCCTAAGCAATTGGGTGATTTCAGGTCAGGGCGAAAGCTTGGACGGCGACGTTTGCGGATGCCGCTTCCTCCTTGGAGGCGTCCTCTCTGTACCTCTTCCCCGGCTACCCCCACCCGGTGGTTGATTGCAGGTGAAAACCTTTCCCATGGTGGACTGGCGACGTCAGCGCATTGGGCGTTGTTACCTTCTTGAAGGCGTCGTTAGGCAATTTCAGCTTAGTTGATTGGTGCTTGCCGTTTGGCTATGTCGCTGCTTGTGCTTTGTTTGCATATATACAGTTCGCCAGAAGCTCTCGGCACCGTGTCTTCCCTTATCTCTTGACCCGCTATACGGTGTTGGAAGGTCCGTGGAAGGTTAGAGGTGTTAGCTGAAGAGAGAGCTATTTGGATGAAGAAGTTGAAGTGCTTGCTGAAGGCCCTCCCTATTGAGCATCGATGTGTTGCATCAAGTGCTGCTGTCTTCACTAGAGGAATACAGCCGCTTGATGGAGGCAGCAAAGAGTTTGGTGTTGTTTAGCAAGTTATGTAATGAGGTAGGAATAGGGCTGGGACTTGAGTTCCGTTTCTTTGTTCCGTGTTTTGTACACCGTGTGGTGGTTTGTAGTCTAAGTGCTGTGGGTGTGTTGGATTTGGCTGTACTCATTCACTTGTGAATGATGGAGGCCGGAATGTTATATTTCTTAATCTAAAAAAACACCAATAATCAGGGATTTCAATATATCTAAAGAAATTCTGAAAATATTTGGAGCTGCGTCGGGATTGCAAACAAACCTGGAGAAATGTTCGATTACACCATCGACTGTTCAGAAGAGGAGGTGAATGTGGCAGCACAGAATTTCAATTGTAAATCTTCGGATTTTCCTTGCAGTTATTTTGGGCTGCCTTTATCTACAAGGTGCCTACGCAAAGTTCACCTCCAACCTATTGTCGACAAGGTAGTAGCTAAACTACCAAAATGGAAAGGTCCTGTTTTAACTTATGATGGTAGATTGGTTGTTGATAAAACTGTGCTTTTGGCTATTCCTGCTTATCAGCTTATGGCTATGGCAGTAGGGGAAACTCTATCGACGGCCAAAATTTATCGGAGGGTAAGGATAGGACTGAAAACCGCCGGTTGCCAGTTCTTTCGGTTTTTTTGGGCTGAAATTTTTGAATTACACAATTTGTATCAACCAAAATCGACTGAAAAATGGCTGAAATTTTTACTTAATTGGATCGATTTCACTTAAAAATTACTCAACTAACATATAGATAAACAAATGTCAAAAAAGCATATAGATGACACTACTACAGAAAGCCTAATGCTAGACGTAACATCACTGACGGTTTCACAAAACCGTCTGTGATGTATACTATCACAGACAATTTTAATTTAGAGACTGTCTGTGTTGTTGCCGTTGCTAAAACCATCTATGAAAATTTAATATCACAGATGGTTCATGATAAAAGCCGCCTGTGAAGTATCACGGACGGTTTTTGCCATGAACCATCTGTGATACTATCACATATCACAGATGGTTTTTAGTTTGAACCGTCTGTGAATTATCGCAGACAGTTTGTATTATTAACCATCCATGATAATGAAGTTATCATAGACGATTTTTATTAAAAATCGTATGTGATAATCCTACTATATTAATTGCGCCGAGTAGAACCATGGACGACGTATACCCTCTGTCTTGAATTCCAAATCTAGGCCAGTGCTTTGAGTTAGAGGCAATGCTTTCAGGTCATTTGGTGAAAAGAGACTATTTAGCAAGAGAGATTGAAGATTCATCAAGTTCTTAATTACCCTAGATATGGTTAGTAGTGTTATTTATTTTTTGTTGCATCAAAATTTAGTTCTAACTTTCGATGAATGGAATTGAAGATGGTATATATCTACTTGGCCATGCATGATCAGTTTCCGTCATGTGGGCAGGCTAAATTTGTCGAAATTGTTGGTTATAATTGGTTCCCAGTCGGGAAAATAACTGTTGTGTTAATTAAGCTAGCAAAATCTCAATACAAGTGGTATATATATAGTATACTAATTAATTAATTTTATATTTAATACTAAATTGTTATATATATGCATAAAGTAGGACCGAAACTGGATGTATGCCGCTAACCGTGTGAGTGAAGAGTATATTAATAGTGTGTCTGCTTTTACAAGAGCTGTCGAGGAGGATATGTTGAATAAGGGGGTGGAATATATGTACTGTCTATGCATTGACTGCGAGAATCTAAAGATGTTTAAGAACCGAGAGCAGATTGAAGCGCACTTGATTCAGACAGGTTTCAAAAAGGGATATACGTGTTGGACTAGTCATAGCGAAGAGGAGATTACACAGGAAGATAGAAATAATGACATCGCTGGTGTAGTCAATGATATGCCGCCGGATGATGTCGATTGTGGTTTGAATTCGGATAGGCTGCATGATGACAATCTAGATCAGATGCTTCGTGAAGTAGAAGAGAACTATGATAAGAGAGAGTATGTTAAATTCTAGAGCTTAATGGAGGACTTGGAGAAATATTTGTTCACGTGCTGTAAGTTAAAGTACACGAGGTTGTCAGCTGTACTTGAACTGTTAAAATTGAAGACAAACAACGGTTGGTCTGATAAGAATTTTATGGCGCTGTTAGGTCTTTTAGCGGACATGCTTTCGGAGGGAAATGAGTTGCCTAAAATCACGTATAAAATCAAGAAGGTTCTTTGTCCATTGAGAATAGAAGTAGAAAGAATACATGCATATGCGAACGACTGTATTCTCTACTGTAAAGAGTATATAAACATGCATGTATGTCTAATGTGCAACACATCCCGAGACAAATGTAAGAGTCAATCAGATTACGACGAGGGAACAGAGGTGAAGAAAGGACCTCCTGTGAAGTTGGTATGGTATCTTACTATAATTCCCCGTTTGAAGTGATTTTTTGCGAATCCAAGGTAGGCAAAACTGCTGCGTTGGCATTCGGAGGAGCGTAAGAAGGATGGAATGCTAAAACATCTTGCTGATTCTGCCTAGTGGAGAAATATTGATTGAAGGTTTGCAGACTTCAATGCAGAACCAAGGAATATAAGGATTGGATTGAATACAAATGGAATAAATCTTATCAGTAACATGAGCAGCCGACATAGCACTTGGCCCGTGACATAGCACTCGTATGAAGTGAAAGTATATTTTACTGTCGATACTTATCCAAGGACCAAAGAAACCTAGGAATGATGTTGATGTGTACCTAACACTGTTGGTGGAAGATCTAAAAGTATTGTGGAACGAAGGAGTACATGTATGGGATGCATACAAATGAGAGAATTTCACTTTGCGCTCCTTGTTGTTTTGCACTATAAATGATTATCCTACTCTTGCTAACATATCGGGCCAGAGTACAAAAGAGGCCAAAGTTTATACTCACTGCTTAGATGGTATCGAAAGTGCGTGGCTAAAACATTCACACAAAACCATGTAGATACGTCACCGTAGGTTCCTTCGGAGGGCTCGCCCATACCGCAAGATGAAAAAACAATTTGACAAAGAGAAGAAAAATAGTTTAGCTCCAAAGCATTTAAGCGGAAAAGAGGTTTATAATATGGCTAAGGATTTAGATGTTATCCTCAGAAAAGAACGTAAATTGAGAACTCATAAGAAGAACATCTGAAATAAGAGATCAATATTTTGGGACTTACCTTATTGGAAGTACCTAGAATGTCAGTACCACATCGACATCATGCACATAGAGAAGAATGTATGTAACAGCTTGATTGGTCTCTTACTGAACATTCGTGATAAAACAAAGAACAGTGTCAACGCACGGCTTGACATGGTTGATATGGACATCAGGCTTGAGTAGCTAATTTTGTATCATTATGTAGGTGGCTATGAAGTGCAAGCTCCAAGTGAAATATGCCTCTGTTGCCCTATGCGCTGCTTGGGCTAGGCATATCTGTTCGGTCCTGGGGTCTTGGTGCATGGTGTCACTTTAGCGCCAGGTTTTCAGAAAAGTGAATGTAGATGGTGTTTATGCCAATTTCGAGGTCGTCCCACTATAGAAGCCCTCGAGCGATGAGATCGTGACTCTAGGGTAAGCCATTGGAATATTCATCCAGTGGCCAAAAAGCGACATCTACCTGGAGGCTTCTGTACCAGTGCCAGGTCTACAAGAGCTATCCGAACTAGAGCTACCTATACCAGTGCCATGTCCACAGGGGCTATCTTCACCAAAGCTACCTGCACTGGTGCCAAGTCCACGGGTGCTATTCCCACCCAAGGAGCTTGTACTGGTGCTACAACCATGGAGGCTTTCCACACCGGAGCTCCTTTTACAGTCGACTACGATGAAGTCGACCTATAGCCGAGGCAGCAAGAGCAAATAAAAAAAACCGATGATGATATCCCCTACCTACCATTGGCCCGCATATTCGTGCTAGGTGAGCCGATGATCGTCTCAACAGAGCATCTCCTAACCCTAGGACTGAGTTGCTAGAGATTACATGTATGGTATATGGAACTGGCCAATAAGCCAGAGGGACAACGATGCTCGGGTCTCACCGTCAAATTCAGGCCGCATCATTTGCAGCACGATATTCATGATTGTGTCTTCGCAGTGACCTTCGAGGATTTATTCGATCTCTTCACACTCAACGCTCTTGACGCCTCACTCGTTTGATGCTGGACGCTGTAAGTGTGTACAATTACGGTCTCCGTTCATGTAATACAGATAAATGTCATATATAATTTGTTGCTTTTGTGTGTATATATATAGATACATGGTGACTAAAGCTAGATTATCGAATCACCAATTGGTTTCCTCGACCCACGCTTGGTCGCTATAGATACTATCAATGAGGATGCATTCTTCATCGAGAGTTACATTACAATAGTATTAGTGGCTCACCGCAATAAGAAATTTATACTTATGCCCTATAACCAGGGGTAAGTGCTGCACTAGTGGCTATACTTGTTGATTTCTACTTTATAAGCAACACGAGATTAAGTTTAATGACAGCAGCTGACATACCTATGTAGGTTTCACTGGATTTTAATTGTAATTATACCAAAGTAGAATAAGATAATATATCTTGATTCACTAAACAAGAACAAAACCAACTTCACAATTATCAGCTAATTAATCGATAGGTAAATATATTTTCTCCATACATAACTGCATTGTAGTCTTTCTTTCCTTCCGAATGATTGTGGCTAACTTTTTGGAATCACGTAGGTCGTTTGCTACGTACGTTGTAGAGGTACGAAAATCAAAGGGAGGGGCCAACGTCCTGCGACATGTTTGAAATTTTTCGATATTCACTAGTACATATTAATCCTATATAACACTTCGTAGTAATGCCTCTCGAATTAACAAATTTTATTTTTGCAGTGCTACTAGCAGCCGCTGGATAACACTTGCGGATTCTATGTTTACCGCCATATGCAACTACTACTCGATTCCTCAAAGATCAGCGATCCTCAGGTTTGTTGATCTTGCAATACTTATTTCTTACTTATCAAGTTATATATGTATGCACGATATTGATATTTCTATCGACAGGATGTGCCCATCCCTACAACTGCGTTGAAGCAGTTTAAACTTGCACAAATTTGAGGAGAGTACATATACTTTTTGGTGTCTAAAGTCGTAAAATTAGATGGAGAGTTCCACAATGTAGAACGAATTTGATTAGGATAAGATTGACCTTAATTGTACATGTATATTTATTAATGAATATTTTATTTCATTTCAATTAATTGATTTGCAAAATAGATATTTTTGTTTCTAAAATAAATAAATGTGAATTGGATGTATACATGTATTGATCTGCTTGTTTCAGAGGGCATGGCTAGCAATTCTTGAGACTAGCCAATAAACAGAAATACATTTAGGAAAAGAAAAGAATACCACAGACGATTTTTAGTCAAAACTATCTATGATATGTAAGTATCACAGATGGTTTCAACTACAAACTGTCTATAATAGTTAAATATCACAGATGGTTTTAACTACAAATCGTCTATGATAGTTGATTATCATAAATTGTTTGTAATTAAAACTATTTATGATATTTACATCATAGATGGTTCGAAAACCGTCTATGATGACCTCATTTTATTACTGACTCATAAATTCAGACGGCTCACGAAACCGTCTGTGATGACATTTTCCAACTGTGTATAAAAATGTTTTCTGTAGTAGTGTGGCTACAGTACTACAAGGGTTTGTACATAGTAGTGTGGCTATAGTACTGCAAGTGTATGTATGCACAAAGTTAGTTCGGAGGGGTATTTCTGTATTTTTGGGCAGTACATTCTGTAAGGGTATGTATGCACAAAGTTAGTTCGGAGTAGGGCTGTAAACGAGCCGAGCTCGAGCGAGCTTGCCCTGGCTCGGCTCGGGCTCGGTAGAAACTCGAGCCGAGCTCGAGCGAGCTTGAAATTGCCATCGAGCTTCAAGCCGGGCTCGAGCTCGGCTCGGACGGCTCGTCTAGGCTCGTGTAGGCTCGGTACCGAGGGTGTACCTGCTGGGGGCGGGCCGGTGAGGAGGGGCGCCGAGCGGTGGCGGCATCAGGCGGCCGGGCGCGGAGGTGGCCTCGGCCGGGGGGAAGAGGCCGAGCGGCGGCGGCTTTGGGTCCGGTGGGGACATCCGCGAGGAGGAGCGTGGGAAGGCGAGGAGGCGGCGGGAGAGGCGCGCGCGGAGGGGGCCGAGGGAGAGGGGACGGGGCGAGGAGCGGAGAAGGGGCGCGGTGGGGCGAGCCGCGAGGAGGGGCGGCGGGGGCGCGAGCAGCAGGAGGCGCGCGGGCGGGGGCGAGCGGCGAGGAGGGACGGCCGGACGGGGGGCGGCGAGGGCCGAGGGATTTGGGGCGGGCGCGGGGTGGGACTGGGGGCGGGCGGGCCGAGGCGGGTGGGTGGGGGGGATTTAGAGAGAGAGAGCGCGGGTCGGTGGGTGGGGGCGGGATTCGAGAGAGAGAGAGGCGGGAGGGAGTGTGGGATTTGGGGGGGAGTAAAAATATCGGCGGGATTCGAGAGAGAGAGAGGCGGGAGGGAGTGTGGGATTTGGGGGAGTAAAAATATCTCAAGCTCGCGAGCTATTCGAGTTCGGCTCGGTAAAGCTCGCGAGCTTGAGATGAAGTTCGAATTCGGCTCGGTGAGGTTCGAGCCAAGCTCGAATCGAGTTTAGAACGAGCCAAGCTTGAGTAGTTCGTGAGCCTCGAGCTTTTTTTACAGCCCTAGTTCGGAGGGGTATTTCAGAATTTTCTGGGCAGTACATTCCTCTACTCAAAGGCCACGTTCAATTTGGTAATGACCGGTGGTTTTTGGTCTTTAACTGAATGGCACTATGGTTGCTGGTAGTTTTTGGTCGAGATATTCAATTAAAGAAAAATAAATAAAAATAAGGAAAAATAAAAAATATTATATCTTTATAGACAATACAAAGAAAAATATATAAAAAAAATGTTTAGTCGAGAATGTGTGCGTGTTTGTATTTAGTAGAGATTGCAAGTGGTTGAAGTACACTGCACTTCAGGGATCTACGCAAGAGCTTTAGTCGAGAGAGAGAGAGAGTGCAAGCAAAACCGCATACTACACTCGCGACAAGCCAACCCCTTCTCTTTGATCGTTCTCCGGCACAACAGAAAAGTTATTCCTGAAACCGGGCGAGATGATCACGGCCCCGTCGTGCAGCATCTCTACGCGTAAAGAAAAGTTATTCCTGAAACCTGAACGTTTGAATCGCACAAATCACACAAATTAATAGTTTAATTTGTCAAGTGTTAATGTAGTTTCCTTCCAAACCTTTGGGTGTCTATAAGAGGAGACGTCCTCTCTGCCCAAAGCACAGAAGAGAAACACCACACCATTGTGTTCTTCCTCCTTTTACGCTGTGCTGCATCTGAACCTTTGGGGGTGCATGAACCAATGTATTCACCCTTGCTCAGCCACTTGCAGCTCAGTTGATGAAAATGTAGAGCTAGTGTATGCCCTGTTCTTTTACGGCTTCTAAAAATCGTTTTTGATTTTTGCTATAGTAACTAACTTTTAAATGAAGTATTTTTTTAAGATGGAGTTTACAAGTTAATTGTAGTACATGTTAAAAAACTAATATCTGTACTATCAAAAATCATAAATGAGTATATCTCTTTCCGCAATCTCTGTCGCAAACAACCAAAAAGCCATTAGCCGCAACCAAAAATCATCAGCTACAGCAAAAAAGAACATACCTTATATTAACTTATGCCACTGTGGCTTCAACGAAGCAGATCCTGAATACTAGATTATGCCCCGCAGTCAATTGTTTATGGGCAAATTCTAAGAGTCTGATCTGCTTTATTGGAAAACTTCCACTGGAGTTTTCATTATATTCTTTTGACATATATGGCTCGCCATGTAAACCCTGGTCATCAAACCCGCTATTTCTGCTTAATGTTATTTAATTTTTTTTATGGCTGATATGTATCAATATTGTGCTATGTACACTGCTATTCCTTGAATAGTGTGTAAAGCGCAGGTATACAAAGAGGTCTTTCTTTTTCCTTAATTAAGGTCTTTGTCTCGAGACGTGGCAACGGGATAGGAGGTTGCGACAGCATGGTAAAGGCAGTGATTATTGGGATACAGATAGGTTATATACTATATTAGTATAAATTAAAAATTTTTACTATGTAAATTAGAATATTAGACGAGTAAAAGATCATAAATCGTTATCATTAGACGTACAATACAGCAGAAATAGAGTTGAAGTGCGTCGATGCAGTGGAAGTAGTTGATCGTCCTTCATCTAACCGTCTCCTCCTCGTGATCGTCCCGATCAGCATCGCAGTCGTAGTAGCACCTCTACCGAAGTCCACACATCCAGGGATAAAACATCATGCATCGACGTGCTAGCACTAGCACACATGGTAGAGATTATCAGAGGTGGCAGTTAGGGTTTTGATGAGTATGTTTTGGAATACCTCTCTCAGCTCTTGCACCTCCCCTTATATAGTCTTCAATCGGATCTTTATCCGATACGAATAGAGATTGTATCCCACTCGGAGACAATCATCCGAATCCTTATTGTTCCAGCCCATTAAGTATGTGACCCTGTAGGTTTATGTATATTTGGTCCTGGGCCGAAAACTCTTTTCAGGTTCATAAATCGGTAGCGATTCTTAGTAGGACATAATAACTCCTAAATATATATAAAGATCATATCGAATGAACATATATAATGCTTTTGTACCAATTCCTTTACCTCATGATACCAGATCAAACTCAAGACAAGAAGCGTACCATCCTGTGATAGTTCGATCCTTCACTCGAACATGTAATGGATTGCTCAGCTGTATTTGACTTCTCAACCATATTCGGCATGACCATGCATTTTCTTAATCCAACCACATCGAGGGATCCAGAAATATCTCTCCTGTTATATAGGAGGGGCAAATTCCATCTTGATCGCTTATATTTCTCCGCATATTTCATAGTAAACTCAAAAGCTACATTTATAACCACCCAATCACAGAGTAGTGTTTCGTAACCCCTAAGTAAACTATTACACATATAGAAAATAATGACGATCTCAGGTCTAAGAATTCTACATACACTATGTATGAGACCAACTGATGATAGTTACGAATATAACAATTCTCACAGTGTCTCATGGTAGGTTAATTCAATATAATGTTCTCTAATATATGTCTACATTATTGATTTGATATCCTATATCTATGATCCGTGAAACATAATTATCAATCAATATATGTGCTGATCTGTAATTCATAATTATCCCACATAATGATATAAGATCAAAAATAATTTAGAATAACATCAAAACATAAATAAAGAGTTCTACAAACAAGTCACATACTTGTTGATCAATATAAAAGATATTTATTTAAAAGATAAAATAATATATTATTTAAAAAAATTATAAATATAAAAATAATATAATTATTTTTATGATTTTCCCTAAGATATATTACTAGCAGTGACGTGGAAGAAGGCTAGTGTGAGGCCGTGGGAACCACGTTGATAGTGAGTGGGAAGAGGCACGTGAGGTTGGTGACGCAACGTGTGATCGGGAGAGCTGCAGCGGCATGTGTGTGTGAGGGGGCTACGGGGAGGGGAGGGGAGAGGCAGAGATCTGGAGCATCCAATCTACATCCGTTGGTTTAGAAATTTTTGATTGATTTCGCTTAAAAAATATTCAACTAACATATAGATAAAAAAAATATGTCAAAAAAGCATATAGATGGCTATCGTATTGCGAAGGTATGTATGCACAAAGTTAGTTCGGAGGGGTATTTCTGTATTTTCCAGGCAGTAAGTACTATTGAGGAACTCTTGCTGGCGACCAGTCCGAGCGATTCCTCTGCTTAGAACAAGAACGAATCAATCTCAAAGCGACAGAATAATAGATTGAACACAGAGAGGTAGAGAGAACTCCTGATCTTTCTTTTATTGCTTCATATGCATTGGGTACAAAATCAGCCATATGGCTCTCTATTTATAGGAGAGGGTGAGGTGCCCAATATGAATAGAGATTCGTTTAAACGGAAAGAATCCGTTTAAACGGAAACCCTTATCCCTGGTTTCCTAATACTCCCCCTTGGGCACTCATCCGACATACTCATGCCTCATTAAAACTCCATAAAAACCCAGTGGGAAAAATTTGGAGAAAGAGTACATGATGCATGTTATGCTGCGATTGCACGAATTGCCTCATTAAAAACCTTGGTCGAGAAACTTCAGGAAAACTCGTCAAGGGAAAAAGAGTACAATTCACCCAGCTTCATTTAGCCTTCAGGACTTTTATCCTCTGGGTACTTGATCTTCAGGATCAAGATTCATTAACGAGCTTGAGATAATTCTCCCCCTGAATTTTGCACTTCTCTAAGTCTCATCATACCAATCCCTCGCACGCACCTTTCAAAACTAGATGCGGGGAGGGACTTTGTGAATAAATCTGCTAGATTTTCACAAGACTTAGTGTGCAGTACTTTAATCTCGTCCATCTTTTGCAATTCATGAGCATAGAAGAACTTGGGGTTGATATGCTTTGTGAGATTACTCTTCACATAGCCCGTTTGTACTTGTGCAACGCAAGCGGCATTATCTTCATAGATAATAGTGGGGGTTTACACAATGTTCATCCCACATGACTGCTGGATGTGGTGAACCATTCGGCGTAGCCAAGCGCATTCACGTGCGGCTTCATACAGCGCTATTATTTCTGAGTGGCTCGTCGAGGTAGCTACAAGGTTTTGCTTAGACGATTTCTAGGAAATTGCAGTTCCACCACACAGGAATACATAGCCTGTTTGTGACTTTGCGGTATGTGGGTCAAACAGGTACCCAGCATCTGCATAGCCAATCAAGTTCAGATCTTGATTTTTTTCTATAGAACAATCCAAGGTCCTTGCTTCCTTGGAGATATCGGAAGATGTCCTTTATGCCCTGCCAATGCCTTTTGGTGGGCTCTGCACTATACCTTGCTAATAGGTTCACGGCAAAGGCAATATCCGGTCTAGTGCAGTTCGCTAAGTACATGAGTGCTCCAACTACACTCAAGTTTGGGAATTCCGGTCCCAGGACTTCCTCCCCCTCTTCCCTAGGTCGGAAAGGATCTTTTTCTTGCTGTAAAGATCTCCCGATCATCGGTACTTTTGATGGGAATGCTTTCTCAAAGCCGAATCTTTCTAGCACCTTCTGGGTGTAGGTCGACTGATGTACCAAGACTCCTCCAGGAATATGCTCAAGCTGCAGGCCTAAGCAAAACTTGGTTTTGCCTAAATCTTTCATTTCAAACTCTGAATCCAAGTAGGAGCTTGCTTCTTTTATATCTTCCACTGTCCCGATGATATTCAGATCATCTACATACACTGAGATTATACTGTAATCCATGCAGGATCGCCGTATAAATACACAAGGACAGTCTTCATTGTTCGTGTAGCCTTTCTTGCAGAGAAAGTCGCTTAGCGATTATACCACATTCTACAGTTGCTTGATCCATACAGGACTTTCTAAGCTTCACATCGCTGATTTCTATTTGCTCTGTCTTGGTTGGAGAGGAATTCCTTGAGGACTTTCATATAAATCTCGAATCAAGTTACCATAAAGGTATGCGATTACAACATCCATCAATTTCATTTCTAAATTCAAGTTCACCGCCATTGAGATCAAGTATCTAAAGGTAATTCCACTCATGGTGGGAGTAGGTTTCTTCATAATCAACTCCGGGGCGTTGAGTGAAACCTTGTGCTACCAGCCTTGCTTTGTATCTCACTACTGCGTTTCTTTCATTTCTCTTTCGAACAAATACCCACTTGTGCCCTACTGAGGTGCACATGGGGAGGAGTGCGACATCGAGCCCAAACACTTCTCTTTTGTTCAGATATAGCAATCGGTTGCTTTTGCCTTCTTCCAATCTTCCCAATCTGATCTTTTCTTACATTCACGAGCGATGCGGGCTCGGGATCAAGATCAATGATTGTGGCAATTTTCTTTGCAGTAGAAATCGACATTGGTTGTTGTCTGTTCAGGACTCTCCGTGTGCACATAATTTATAGCTATTTCTTCATGAGTTGCTTCTTCTGGAGCTTCATCTTGCGCATCGCTTCTTTCAATTGCGATGCCAAGTCCCTTGTCGAGACCCGAATATGCAAATTCGGTCTCTCTGTGTAAACTGCACTAGTCCAGGATCACGCTAATGCACACAGTCAAACATAGATGTCATCACGAGTCATACACACGATAATAATAAAGGAAAACTCAAATATCGATAAAATATCAAAGTGCGACCTTATGGCCAAGCTTACAATATCTCTAGCGGAAGGGCTTAACAAAATAGCGCGAAATCCAAAATAAAGCGTAGCGACCAATCGACAAACCACGAGCTATCGAGTGGAGAACGAAGCCTAATCCGTGAAGTCGTCGTAGTACTCTCCTTCGGCACCTCCTGGCGATAGTACTCCTCTCTCAAGCCGAGCAACATAGGCGTAAAGCCGTGAGTACATTGGTACTCAGCAAGTCGTTTGTAACAATAAATGCAATATAATATGCAAGGCTTACCAAAGGAAGGCTGAAAGGTTAGTTTGCATAAAGGCATTTATTGATGAAATATATTAAATAACTTGAAAGCGGAAGTTTAACTGAAAACAGTAACAATAGATAATCAAAGGAATAAACATAAACCACTTGTGAACACCAATTCACAAGTTAAACCAACAGTGAACTACCTGTCCACTCCCGATATAAACCACCAAGTTATAAAATGAAACACTAACCCTCGTGTGAAATCCCCGAGCTCTGTCCATGACCGAGGACGCGGCTATTCGAATAGTTTTACACTCTGCAGAGGTTGCACAACTGTACCCACACGATGTGATTAGCCTAGGCCTAAGGAAATCACAACAAGGCCTTTACAATGCTCTACCTCAACACAATCCTACCCGCTAGGGTTTCGCATCACACCCCCCCTTACGCCACATGAAAATCAGCAACCATGTCCATCACAATGGCAGAATTGGATTGAAATATTACAAATTAATCAGCCAGGTCCATCCCATAATAGACATGTGGTTTGCACGATTAAGCTCAGATCAATGGCGCACAAAGTTAAGTCCTTAACATTAACCGGGCGAGACTACCACATCCCCCAAAGTACAACTGTACTTCCCCCTTTACTGCACGATCACTCGCCCGAGTGCAAAACCAATTTGTATAACCAAGCCAACGTCACACCAATGACGTGGCATAAATTTTAATACACGTGGCACCAACCACAGTTCCGTATGTCATTAAGTCAAATTAATAATTTAACATGTGTGATGAGATCAATCGTAAATATAAACCGGCTAAGCAATCTAATCGTACCAACCCATGTGACGAATAAACTAGCATCACTAATAGATTACCCAACCTATGGTGACAATGGCATCATGGTATTCCAAAGTATCAAGGAGGTATAATTTCAATTGAGATGATAACTACCTGTGCAAAGGTTTGAATAAAAATAGCAATGCAATGTAATTTAAAACAAAATAATTAAATAATAGTTTGCAAAATTGGGTTCAACATGATCAAGGGACACGACTTGCCTTCGTTATGCTCAGCGGGGTACTCCTGGTCTTCTGGCGCGAAACCTGCTCCTCCGGAATCCGAATCTAACGAGAGAGAAAACGACTAAAAACAAAGAAACACATAAAATGATAAGCAAATGAACTCCAAAATTCACAAAACCAGAACCAACAGCTAGAGCTCGATTTTAGATGAATTTAGAAAAAAGAACGGGGTCAATCGGAGCTAGGACGGAGGAGAACGGGCTCCCGGAAAATTAATTCTAAAAGTAATTCAGGAAAATCGGAAAAGTTCTTGTCTTTGTGGACCCGGTCCATGAAATTCCGAGTCCACCATGGACTCGGTCCACGCTTGATGCAGGGGGCGGCGGGTCGACGCGGCGGGGCGCTTGGCGTGGCGGCGGCATATCTGCCGCCACGTGGCACGGTGACGCGGCGGTGACGTGGCGGTGACGTGGCGCCACGTGGCACTGGGGCGGTCACGGCCGACGGCGGCGGCGTGGCATGCCACGTGAGATGCCACGTCGGCTAGGGCTGACGTGGCCCGGCCGACGCGGACGGCGCGCGCGGCGGCGAGATCCGACGGCGGAGAAGCAAGCGCAGCGACGATCTGACCTTCGGTCCAGATCTGCGACGGCGCGATTGCGCGGCGCGCGCGGCGCGCGGCGAGGGCGGATCGCGGCGAAGGGTGACGCGTGGCAGGGCGCGATGGCGGATCGGCGGCGCGAGGCGGCGCGCGCAGCCGCGAGGCGACGCGCGCGGCGCGGGCGCAGACACGCCGAGGCGAGGCGAGGCGGCGGGTCGGCGGCGAGGGCGGCGTGGCGACTTCGGCGGCGAAGCGCGAGGCGACTCACCGCGGCGGGGGCGGCAGCGAGAGGGCGGCGACGTCGGGCGGCGAAGACACTTCGGCGTCGGCGGGCTCCAGGCGACGCGCGCGCGAGGCGAGTGGAGGCGGCGCGCGAGGGTTCGGTGGGCGTGCACGCGAACCGAGGTGAGGCGGTGGGTTTTATCACACGAACCGAGGCAATCCAATCCGTTCTGGCGGCGGTCGCAACGCGAACAAGTTTGGACGGTCGGGATTCAACGAGAGAGATCGGACGGCTCGGGCGCGCGAGTGTTAGGGTTAGGATTTGCGGCGCGCGCGAGGACGGACGGCGGAGATCGCGCGCGCGCGATCGGCGCGGAGGCGCGGCGCGCGCGCGGCGGTGCGGCGGCTGGTGCCACAGCAGCGTCAGCGTGATGCGCGACAGCGTGGCGCGGGGCGGAATCGGGCGGCGGGGCGAGCTGGTGCGCAGGAAAGGGTACGGCGGCGGCGGCGGGCGCGGGATCGGCGACGCGTGGCGGAGAGAGGAAGATCGGGTGGCTGAGGTTTATTTCTTTTTCTTTTCTTTTTCCAGAAATTCAAATAAACTCCTAAAAGCTCTAGAAAATAGCAAATAAATCCCAAAAATTCTCCAAAAATACCAGAAAATTCCTTGAGACCTGTGGAACACAAATAAAATATTTCCCACTTATGTTAATGTTTATTTTAATAATATTAAATCATTTAAAACTTTAAAAATTCATTTGAAGCTTCAATTAAATTCAGAAAATTCCAGAAAATTCATTTTTAAAATCCAGGCTTTAAAAATCTCAGAATAACAGGATGTTACATCCCTTTAGTTTTTCGGCTCCGATGTGTGCGCACACATCCATGCCAACGGGGATATTCAGATCCGGTATGCCCTCTACTGGAGGTGTCATACTTGTGCCAGGTCTCAACTGGCTCCCCTTCTCATTCTGGGGGACTTCGGTGATCGGCTGTGATAAGTCCTTCTTATCCTTTTTCGCCAGGCGTCCCCGGTTATTTTGGATTCGAGGGGCCGGAGTTCTCGTCCTTTTATTCTGAGGCCTTTGGACGGGATTAAGGATACCTTCAATTTTCTTTGGTATTTCGACCCTCTCCGGTGCATTGCGTGCAGGCACATGCGACTTAGTCACGCTCTTCAAATCACTAAAGTGATCAGGCAGTTGATTTGCTAATGCTTGCAAATCGATGATCTTCTGGACCTCTTTTTCAGTTTCACTAGTGCGCGGGTCATGTGCAGGAATTTCCGTGGCTTCCACGTAATTTCCCGACATTTTCATCAATGGGTTGATTTCTCCCTAATGTCGGAAATTATCCTCATCAAAAATGCGATCGTGGCGGCGGTATGTAAATCTCCCGACATGGGTTCCAAATACCTGATTATGGATGCAGTCTCATAACCAACGTATATCCCAGTCTTACGGAGAGCACCCATTGCAGTTCACTGTGGAGGGGGTATAGGTACATAAACCTTGCACCCAAACCTCCTGAGATGAGAAATTTTCGGTGGTGACCCTTGCGCTAGTTGCATAGGTGAAAGGATGTTGTAGGCCGAGGGTCTAAAGTTGATGAGATTTGCTGCATGTAGGACTGCGTGTCCCCAACATGTAGCTGGCAAATTACAATTCTTCAAAAGTGGTCGGGCAATAAATTTAATTCTCTTGATTAATGCCTCTGCCAAACCATTCTGGGTATGGACATGCGGTACCGAATGCTCAACTGCAATCCCCATTGCCATGCAATAATCATCAAATACCTTTGAAGTAAATTCTCCAGTATTGTCCATTCCGATGGACTTGATGCGATGATCAGGGAACACATTTCTGATGCGAATGATCTGCGAGATCAAGTTGGCGAAAGCATGGTTTCTTGTGGATAATAAACCAACATATGACCATTTTGAGGAAGCATCAATGAGCACCATGAAATACCTAAATGGCCCTGAGATGGGCTGAATAGGACCGCAAATGTCTCCCTGGATGCGTTCCAGGAATGCAGGGACTTCATCCTTCACTTTCAGAGTAGAAGGTCTAATAATTAATTTCCCGGTGGCACATGGAGGGCACACAAAATCTTCATGATTCGGGAAATTCTTCACATTAATGTTATGCCCGTGAGAATTGTTAATTATATTTCTTATCATCCTAAGACCTGGGTGGCCTAATCTGTCATGCCGAGAGCAGAATAGTTCGAGCTTCAATCATCTTGGGGCGATGTGCTGCTATGGCGCCTTAATGTTGGTATAATATAGCCCACTTTCTAGTGAAGGAAGTTTTTCTAATACCCTTTTGCCATTCTCTTCGCGCTTCGTGATGAGTAGGTATTCCTTACCGTACTCTTCTTCAGTCTCAACATGGAAACCATTTACGCGAATATCTTTAAAACTTAAGAGAGTTCTAGTCGAATCTGGGTACAATAATGCGTCTTCAATGACCAAAGTTGTGCCCATGGGAAATATAATTATGGCTCTTCCGGAACCAATTATACATGCATCACTTCGCGATTGTCGTAAGGTCGCCATTGCTCTTACGAATCGATCAAAATACTTAGTCTCTCTTAAGATGGTATTCGTGGTACCACCGTCGGCAAGGCATACTTCCTCCATAGCGCCACACGTGCTCTAATATAAGGTATTTTATTAATATGTATTAAAATACATACATCACGTAAATAAAACACACAAATATTAGAACATATCATGCCATTGTAAACTGAATAAATGAATGAATTATTCCAAAATCATCCAACCATTATGAGAAAATAAAACTAGAGTACCATTCATGCAAGATCTAACTTGTCCATTTAATGCAAAATAAATGACAATTAACGTCTTATGCATTCATGCATCGACGGAATCAACTAGAAAATCGTTGACTTCTTCGGCTATCTTTTCAGCGTGATGTTCTCTTGAGAGAAATCATGGAGGTGGCTGCCTCTAAGTCGTAAGGGGGTGTGCTACGGGATGGACTCAACCTCCATCATTTCAGCAATGGCTCATGATGCTCCCCCTCAACAACCGCAAAGTGAGCTTGAGCCGCCCTTTGCCATTGTTCTTACGGGCTTGGTGGGCATCAATGACATGTTGCGGTGCTTTACTGATCCGCGACCAATGTCCCCACTTGCCACACTTGTAGCAACCTTGGTTCTCACGGCCATAGGTTTTTCCACTCTCCTTAGCCCTTTTGTCATTTGGAGCATCGACTTGCCTTTACGGGCAACGGTCTTACCCTTCTTTCCCTTCGTTTCATCAAGGGTTTTCGCACCTTATAGCTTCCAGCGTTGGCTTCACGACGGCCACGGAGCTACGTGGTGAGTGGCGTAATTCTTGCGGAGAAGTTCGTCCCGAGCCTCCGCAATCTGCATCATATCAATCAATTGGCGTACTCCTTGTAGCCGTCTTGGCGATAGTTGCGGGCGGATTATCAAACATTGGGGTGAAAGGTGGGCGGGTCTTCTCAATCTTACGCTCATCCGTGATCTCGCGCACGAGTTGAAGATTGGTACAAGTCTGTGCAAGGCGCGGTGTACTCCCGACCGCCTTGAAATCGGCAAACCTTAGTCCGATCCACTCTGCTCGCTTGAGGAAGAATGGTGTACTTTAGCCTCTCAAACCGCTTCTTAAGTGCGGTCCAGTGCTAGCGCTTTTCTCGCCATATACTCATTCTTGATAGTAATGCAGAGGTGGTGGTGAGGAAATGAAGTGCTGATCATTTTCCTCGGTGTGGGTTTGGCGTCATGCCGTCGCCAATCCCAATAGCTGCGCGGAGCTTCTTGGCTCCAAGTACTATCTCGACATCGGATGCCCACGCGGATAGTTCTTGCCATGTTTGGCAAGCTCCTCGAACTCCGGTTCGTGATGCGATCATCTACATGTGATGAATGGAACATATAAGTTTACTTCTGTAAACATGCATGAAATTATTTACTGCAGTAAATAATTGGTACAATAGGTTCTCATAATGTCTCATAAATTTCTATGCATTTTCCATAATTTCTCGCTAATTTTCAGTGATTAAAAGCAATTAAATAATTACAATTAATCAAAACAGTAAATAATTGCAGAAAATACATAAAATAATAATAGCATAACGTGCGGGCGCGCGGCCGTGGCGGCGGCCAGCGGCCATGGAGCAGCAGGAGGAGGTCAGACGGGCGGCGGCCGCGGGCCGCGCGGGCGGCCATGCGAAGCGGCGGCCGTCGCGGGCCCGCGCGAGGCGGCCATGCGGGCGGCGGCCGTCGGGCGAGGCAGCGAAGCGGTGGCCCGAGGCCGATCTGCGCGCGAGCGCGGCTGCTGCCGTCGCGAGCGGCGGCGCCCGGTATTTGGCGCGGAGAGGCCGCTGCGGGCGGCGGCGCCGAGGCAGCCAGCGATGCCATGCGAGCACGTCGCGCGCCGGGGCGGCGCGCATGCGGGCGCGCGCGAGATGCCAGCGTGGGAGGCGGTGGCGGCGAGCGCGCGGCGCGCGACGCGAGCCGAGGCCGATGGCGGCAGCGCGCGCGCGCGCGCGCGGCGAGGCCGAGGCGGGCCGGCGCGCGCCGTTCGAAGCGCGGGCGTGGCGGCGACGGCGGTGCCTCGTCGCGGAGGCGGCGGTCGGTATGCGCGCCACGAGAGGCGAGGCCAACCAAGCGAAAAGGCAATGCAAAAGAAATTTTGTTTCTCATCTACGATGCAATCAATATCTACCCGTTTGATAATCTACCGATCGACATTGTGTCGGCGACTTCGTGTCTGCTCGCGGTAGATTCGGGCGGATTTGCATCGTTTTCTGATGCAATCAACATCTACCTGTTTCGCAATCTACCGATCGACATTGTGCGGCGACCGTGTGCGCTCGCGGTAGATTAGGGGATTTGCACCGTAGAAAAACCAATTTAGAACGCGAAGAAAAAGCAAATTCAAAGCGATCTAGAAAACCAATCTATTAAGTGCTTCGATGATTACCTTCGTTCACCGGAGCGATTCGTGCTGATAACGTGTTGAGGAACTCTTGCTGGCGACCAGTCCGAGCGATTCCTCTGCTTAGAACAAGAACGAATCAATCTCAAAGCGACAGAATAATAGATTGAACACAGAGAGGTAGAGAGAACTCCTGATCTTTCTTTTATTGCTTCATATGCATTGGGTACAAAATCAGCCATATGGCTCTCTATTTATAGGAGAGGGTGAGGTGCCCAATATGGATAGAGATTCGTTTAAACGGAAAGAATCCGTTTAAACGGAAACCCTTATCCCTGGTTTCCTAATAAGTACATCCCTCTACTCAAAGGCTAAAAGCTTGCAACGATACCCAGAATGTGTGCGGTTTGCGTTTAGTAGAGATTCCAAGTGGTTGAAGTACAGTACACTTCAGGGATCTACGCACAAAGCTTCGGTTGAGAGAGAGAGCAAGCAACCTACTAAATAGCGAATAGTGGAGTCGTATTGGATTGCCATTGGTGTAACGGATTACGGGTAATGGGCAATATGGCAGACGCTATATTTTAATATAAGAATATAAAAATATTTATAATTTAGAGTTAGTCATATATACGTATCATTAACTTACTAACACGACAAAATTATAATTGTATCACGACAATTATGCTGGAGCTGTGTAGGATGAGCACCGGCATCGAGTAAGGGGTCCAGGGATCTACGCATAAAGCTTTAGTCAAGGCAGAGTGCAAGTAAGGTACTAAATAGCGAATAGCAAAGTCGTATTGAATTAGCATCGATGTAGATAGCAGGTAATGGGTGATATTGCATATGTTATATTTCAATATCGGAATATAAAAAATACTCATAGTTTTGAGTTAGTCACGTAATCATGACTTACTAACACGATAAAATTATAACTGTATCATGACAATCATGGTGGACAGTGGCGGATCCAGAATTGGATCACGCCCCGGGCTAAATTTCAATCAAGTGATAGTTTAACATACTAGAAGTCCAGAACTATATTACGATATAACAAAAAATACGTCACAAATGCATCATTGATATGAAAATTCTGCTTAATGCTCAATACTTGAAGAGATGTGATCAAAGATACAACAAATATTACCTTGGTGAAATTTGGAAGTAGCTCTTGCAGTGCCTTCAGCTTCTCATTGATCCTATCTCTTCTCTACAAACATTTCAGATAAATGCTCAAAAACACGAAATGCTAATAAAACATTAAACATATGTCATTCATCATTTCATCTGATCATTCCTACTAATTCAAAACATAAAAGATAATTCTTACTAATTGCATTCTCATTGTATCAACAAACCAATTCAGAAATTTTTATTGAAGTAGCAAATGTGTACGAATTTAAATAAAGTACAGCTCAATGGTGTTCTTTCCCACAAATCCACAATCGCACTCATAACAGAATTAACAGATACATAGATCAACATATCATGCAAATTGCAAACTTTGTAGCTTAAAAAATTCATGCACCTAGATCCAGATCCACCAATTGCACTTCTTAATCAACTCAAAAGGGTTGTGCTAAAATATGCTACCTGCTGGCTGCTTTGTTGCTCGTTGGTGGCCGTGGAGCGGTGGATAAGTGGACTGTGGGCGTTGTCGCGTTGAGTCGAGTCTTTGGATCTCTTTGGAGCGCGAGGCGGCGGCGTCGTGTAGGTGCGGGCCGTCGGGCAAGCGCTGCGCGACATGCGACGGCCGACGGGGCACACAGACCGGGCGCAGTCCGCGAGGCGGCGGACGGCGGACAGCGGCATCACCGTGTCGGGAGTGAGGCGAGGCGGTGGCTGGGGCGAGGGGAGGAGGAGGGTGGCGGGGAGGGGAGGACCGAGGAGGCGGCCGGGGAGGGGGAGGCCGAGAGGGGAGGAGGGGGCGGCGGGGAGGCCGGGAGGGGAGGAGGGCAGCGGGGCGGCGGAGGGAGAGCGAGGGGCGGGGAGGCGGGGAGAGCACGGGGAGGAGGGCGGCGGGGCGCGGGGGTCGGATCTGAGAGGGGAGGAGGCGGCGGGAGGGGGCCAAGGGGAGCGAGGCGGCGGGGAGAGGGAGGAGGGCAGCGGGGGCGGCGGGGGGAGAGCGAGGGGGAGGAGGGCGGCGGGGGGAGAGCGAGGGGGAGGAGGGCGGCGGGGAGAGCGAGGGGAGGAGGGGCGGCGGGGGAGGCGGATCTGCGGAGGGGGAGGGGGCGGCGGGGGGAGGGAGAGGGAGGAGGGCGGCGGGGGGAGAGCGAGGCCGCGAGGGGAAGAGAGAGGGAGGAAGGCGAGGCCTCTGGCTGGGCCATTGTAATTTGATTTTTCTTGGACCTATGTAGGTATAGTTTCTTTGCTATTTTCTCTGGGCCTCAGGCTATAGCCCACCTAGCCCGAGGCCCAGGTCCGCCCCTAATGGTGGAGCTGCGTATAATGAGCACCAACCGCCATCGAGTAAGGGGGAATGGTGGCAACACCCATAACGGTTATATCTCATAGGCAAGAACAACTAATTTGGCTATGATTTCTCAACTATTTAAATATTGTCTAATGAGTTATACAAGTTTCAAATTTCCGTTGCACTCGAACATGGCGCCGGTAACAGACTACAATTAGCGGCTGCAATAGCGCTATGACAAGCGCTATATCGGTCACAAAGTTTTAATCCGTTATTTTCGAACCCTACTTCGGCTTGTTAGCATTTGCACCTTGTTATGCTATTGTGGACGCTACCAACGCTATTTAGTACCTTGAGTGCAAGCAAACCGCATAATATACTCGCAACAAGCCACCGCTACTGTACATACCTTTGATCATTCTCCGGCACAAACAGAAAAGTTAGTCCTGAAACCATGAGCGGGGGTGCCGAGATGATCGCGGCCGCCGTCGTGCAGCATGTGGGCGGCATGCTTGGCCAGTTCGCCTTGGAAAGGGTTGAGATGCTATGGTGCTTCCAAGAGGACGTCGGCAAGATGAAGGACAATATGACAACTGTGCAGTCAGTCCTGGAGGACGCCGAGAACCGGTCTGGGAACGAGGGTGCGTCCGAGCGGCTTTGGCTCAGGAAGCTCAAGTCTGCGGCCTACAATATTGAAGACACACTGGAGGAGTTGGAGGTTAATGCGATGATATGGAAGAATACCAGATGCACGGTACACTATCATCCTCTTACACCTGTTTAGGGTATATTTTACTCACAAATGTTTCTGCATACTTAATTACTTATGTTACTCTACACTTCCACTTCGGCGTGGAGTTAACCAGACCCATCTTACTTTTACCGTAGCAACATTACCTGGCCTAATAATATAATACCTGTCTCGCTGGTTGATGACTAGAGTTCAATTCTGTCAAGAAAAAAGAGGGCAAGATGAGACAACTTTTTCTCGATATTAGTGGGACTAATCTTGTCCTCAAAAGCAAAACAACCAAACATTAATTCCTGGCAAGGATGGCTTAGCTCAAGTAGGTTAAGCTTTGCCAACCTAAGCTGCACATCCTCTCAGCAGACGAACCAAACGCATTACTACCCCCTTCCAGTGCTTGGATTTGTGCTAACCCTGCTTGAGAGGGCGAAGCGTATAGGCATTCTCTCATCCTCCTCTCTCTCTCCTCTTGACGAGGATTGAATAGTTCATTAAATATGATTTTAATATTAATTAAGACCCTAAACTATCATAGACATAGATCACTTAAAGCAATATTGTCTGAGTATCACTGGTCGGAGGATTATTATCCGACCAGCCACTACTTGGAGATCCTATGATCTGATAACGGGACTTAACTCCAGACAATTTTTCTTGTGCTGAAATAGAGCACGTACATCCCTGACTCCAATAACCACGTGACGATTTAGCCCTACGCCTCTAACAACAATCGTCTCACGGTTGTAGCTACAATCTTCTCCCATTGACAAGTAACTAATTGACAATTATTTTTAGATTCCTCTCGCTAATAGCAACCACCTACTCAGACAGGCGTGAGGAATCAATAAGGTGCATGTTCTAGTAAGACAATCGATATCTCTTTAGCACTATTTAAGCTTTACAGGAGAAGATGAAGAAAGGACAACAAGAGATAGATTGATAGATGGAGACAAACAAGATCAATCAATAGACAACAGAGGCAAGGAATAGCAAAATTAGGGCTAGTAGCACCCTCTTTGTAATCGCTCTACAAGAGCATGTAGAGCATGCTGTAATCCCGATATAGCAGTAAAGATAGTCCCCTTTCTCCTTTCCAACCCTTCTGTGGGGCTTGGCATTTTTCCCATAATCCGTAAGATTGATGATTTGGTGTTGACAGCTGGCACCGTCTATAGGAAAAAGGCACTGAGTCCCTAAAGGTTCTCATCAATATTTGCATATGCGATTATGGCAGAACCTAAGATGAGAATAATTGGTTTGATGTGGCAAACTACATCGACCTTGATATGAACGCATGTGTCTGCACCATGGAATATGATGCCTCCTCATCATCATTCTCTATCCCAAGGTCACTAGTGCTTACGCCAATGAGGTTGACCAGATGGAAGAAGACACGCCGCCCCAATCATCAATACTTCCTGGGGAGTCAGGCGTCTTAACCTTGCCGGAATGTCCAAGCACCACAACAAGTCTAACGCATTAGACCAGAAAACATGACTACAAGAGAGCGACACCACGATCCAAGGGTCAGAGTCCTCTCAATTCCATCATGGGCAACCGCCATTCACCAATAGCTCCTACGCATTATAGGAGCTTGACGTCACCTAGTCACGATGTAAATGAATTTACCCCTGGCAGAAAGCTGGGCGAAGACAATAACCCTCACCATCCAATCAGCCATTCACAGGATCAGATTGAGTCCACCACATAGTCCCTCAGAAACTGTGTCTCTAATCATTCTTTGTTGTGGAAGCTCCTTGTCGAAGGGATGGAAGGCTCTCTCTCAGTTGCAATTGGAGTTTTGGAGATTCCTGCTGGAAGCACGAGGTTAATATAATCAGTGATATCACTGCAAATACCATGCACAATCCTCCATGGCAAGTCCTCCACAATCCATTGATCAGGATGGTATAAACTCTCCTGCATCACCCAGAGGAGCCAAAAATGATGGAACTGGTGGATATCGACCACCTAATTCCTCTGTTCCTACCCCCTCCATGCTTGCTAAGTCGTGTGGAGTGAGCAGAGAACTCGGGACGAAACTCGAGTCATCGTACTCCTTCCACCAATAGGACCGCTCCAAGACCTTTGGTAATTGTTTAAAATCTGTAACATGCCCATAATATTCTTAACAACCCAGACCCTACTCTGGCAAAAACCATGGGATATGATCAAGTTGTAAGTTAGGTATCAAAGATCTTTTAGTGAACCATGTAGCGCACAGAGATGTATCCGGAGCAGAGGCAGTCGCAGAACCAAACCTTAACTCCTTTATGCATTCCTTGTACACCAGAAGATAACAAGGTTGGATTGACAATAATCCATCAATAGGTACAAGACACACTCAAAGGTTCTGACAAGTAAGCCATAAGGGAAGAAGACTCTTTGATAATGAAGCAACCACTCCTCCTTGTCATGAGGGACGGAACTGGGGACACGGTCCAGGTGATCTACAACATCATCTGAAGCAAATATTTCGTTGGAGACACCATTTGAGTGTGCACAACTAGATTGGGGCACCAACTCCCCACTATGACTATCTGAGGAACAGATCTCCAATAGATTACAATCTGGTCCCTTTTTAGTGAAGGCGTCATGACCTAATCATAGGTTGTCAATCTTTCTCGACAGATCTTCAGGCACTACATTGGCCAAAAAGGTTCCAACCAGCTAACGTTGAGAAATTCGATGGTAAATAGAACCCATTGGAATTTTTATAGATTTACACAACTACAATCAGGGTTGCGGGAGGCAACAACAACATGATGGCAAACTTTTTGTCAACTATTCTTGAGGATTCAGCTTGGTCATGGTTACTTAACCAATCGATCGAAACGATATACACTTGGGAGTAACTCTATGATCTACTGATGCCAACTTCCAGGGTACATACAATTGACCTGACAAGAACGATGACCTTCACCGGATCCAACAAGAACCCAATGAAACCCTGTGGCAGTACATCAAAAGTTTTAGTCAGGTTCGTAATTCTCTCTCGGAAGTGGCCGATTCTTCTATTATACAGGCATTCAAGATTGGACTAAGGAATAGGTAATTTATAGAGGATATCGCTATGAATCCTCCATGAACAATCATCAAGCTATTTGATATGGATTATAAGGATACTGCTGCTAGCGAAGCGATCGAGTAGAACATGGTCGTTGATTGAATATAAAAGATTTCTCAGCCAAGCCTAGAGAAAAAGGAAAAGAAGGCCATGAAATTGCAGAAGAATAAGAAGAATCACTAGCTTATAAATACCAAGGAGGTCCTTGCAATTTCCAAAAAAGCACTCTAAAGGTAAAAAAGGATTATTCTAGTCGGAACAAAGTCCAAGCCTCGATCGATAAATCCAAGAAAGGTAAAAGATGGTATCTACTTCATTAAACGGTAGGGCACAATCTTCACAACTATCATGCGTGGAAGAAGAAGCTTGAGGATTATTACTCATGTAAGAGTCCATTCTCTTCCATCCAGGAGGATGGACAACTGAGCACTAAAAAGGACAAGGATGGAGATGAAAAAATGGAGTATCAAGAGAAAGAGCATATTGTTGATGTAATCTTTGGCGGATCATCCTCCTAGGAGTCTAGAAACAAATGAAGACCATAGAGCGTGAGGTGAATCTCACTGATGCTCCGACCACCATCAAGCCTTCCAAGTGGTTGAAAACAGCCATCTCTTTCGATGAAAAAGACTACCCCATCCCTTTGACTTGACTAGGTAGGTTCCTGATCGTAGTATAACTTACTATTAATAACTACAAGGTTCGTTAAATTCTAGTCGATAGGGGTAGTTATCTTAGCATTTTATTTATGAGAGATATTGAAGAAATGCAAGTTCCTAAGTCTAAAATAAAACATGTGAAACATGTCTTCTATGGCATAGTCCCAGGATCTTCAGCCAAACTGATCAGGCAAGTGTCCCAACCGATTATGTTTGGAAGTCCTAATAACTTTCGAATGGTAAGTATATCTTTTGATGTAGAAGATTTTGAAACTACATATAATGGAATCCTTGGCCAACTGGCTCTAGCCAAGTTTTTAGTGGCCACACACTACAGTTACCAAAGCCTCAAAATGTTAGGTACAAAGAGTGTCATAACAGTTCGAGGGGACAGGAAGATGGCTCATGCCTGTGACCGCAAATCTCTCAAACTGGTTGGTAACTTATCAACCAGGAATGTTAGCTCACCTTCAATGTAGGTAAACCACTCAAGGCCCAAGATGGCTCCACAACCCACCGATCAGGTCGAGGAAGTACCTGTTGATAAGGGCAAGCCATCAGGAACCATCAAAGCAGGGACAGGGCTTGATCCCAAATAGGAAGAGCTACTCGTTTCCTTCATTCAAGCAAATTCAGATGTATTCATGTGGCAAGCATCCGACATGTTGGAGTCCCTAGGAAGGTGGTCGAGCATAGACTAGCACTCTGGCCTAATAAAAAATTGGTCAAGCAACAACGTTGGCATTTTGTACCTGATCGAAAGGAGGAAATCTAATCGGAGATCGACAAGCTTCTCAAGGTTGGGTTCATTCGTGAAATCGATGACCCCGAGTGGCTTACCAACCCTATAATGGTTATAAATGTAATGAGAAATGGTTAATGTGTGTAGACTTTTTAGATCTTAATAAAGCTTGTTTGAAGTATGATTTTCCTCTTCCACGCATCAATCAGCTTGTTGACTCTACATCTGGTAGTGAATCATTAAGCTTCTTAGATATGTATTCTGCATACCTTCAAATTAGTATGATTAAAGAAGATAAAGAGAAAACTTCCTTCATCACACCATATGGAACTGTCTGTAATGTGAAAATGCTATTTGGGCTCAAAAACGTTAGTGTCACTTTTCAAAAGCTAATACAAAAAACCTTTAGTCCACAAATTGGTTGAAATTTAGAGGTCTATGTTGATGACTTAATAGTAAAAAGTGCTAGCATCGAAGACCATGTTGCTGATTCACACCTTAAGTTAAATCTGGAGAAATATATGTTCGGAATTTTCTCTAGAAAACTTCTCGGCTTCCTAGTCTCCAACCACAAAGAAAAAAGTGCAAAAACTAACTAGTTGTATAGTAGCATTAAGTCATTTCATGGCATGGTTAGGAGAAAAAGCATTACCTTTCTTTAAACTTTTTCGGAAATGTGGAAGTGTCGATTGAACTTAAGAAGCTAACGATGCCTTCGAAGAGGTCAAGAAATACTTGATGAATGCCCTGGTCTTAGTCTCTCCAACACTTGGAGAATCTTTACTTTTATACTAGGCTACTACACCACAAGTTGTCAGTGTAGTACTAGTCGTTGAACATGACAATATCCAACGACCAGTATACTATGTAAGTGAAGTCTCATATAGACCAAAAGAGCAATATCCAGAAATACAAAATCTATTGTATGCCCTCCTTATGACTTCAAGAAAACTAAGGCATTACTTCTAGGCCCATAAAAATGTGGTGCCATCTAGACACCCTCTCGGTTATGTTCTCCAAAATAGGGAATCATAAAGATATATAGTAAAATCCTAAGTATTTCATCTCATGAATAGCCATTAAGTCCCAAGCTTTAGCAGAATTTATCATTGAATAGACAAATCCTGAGCCTTTTTAAGAGCCTGAGTATGGGAACCTCGAGTAGTGGACTATGTACTTTGATGGGTCTTTGTTGATAAAAGGCTTGGAGGCTAGGGTAGTCCTGATTTCTTCTACTGGAGAAAGTATAAAACACACCATACAATTAAATTTTCCCACTATAAATAATGTAGCAGGGTATGAAGGTTTACTGGTAGACTATTAGTGAAGGGCAATTCTCAACTAATAGCGAATCAAATAGGAAAAAAATATCAATGCTCGAGTACCGTGATACCATCTTATCTTTCAAAAGTTAGAAAACTAGAGAAACATTTCTTTGGTTTTCAAGTCCAACACATTCTTAGAAAGAAAAACTTTCAAGCAGATCAATTTATGGATGGTTTCTTCAAGATCACTCATCCCACCTAGATTATTCCTAGAGCAACTCGACAAACTTTCAGTAGTCAAGAATTCTGAAAAAGCTCCTATGGACATCACTCATATCGACAAAAAATAGTTGGATGACATCAATCTATGAGTATCTTTAGCATAACAAATTTCTAAAAGATGACGTAGAGGCTGATCATACAGCTTGAAAGGCCAAATTATACACTCTGATCGAATGTACCCTGTTGTGGCTATGGGATAAATAGTAAAGAAGGGGCTATGGGGGGTCCACTAAGGGCTAACCAGAGCCTTGTACACACTAGGAGTGAGGTGAGCAATGAATTAGCTATCCTCTATCTCATTCCTCCCCTAGGACTATATATATGGCCTTAAGGCTAGATGACAATAATGCCCTTGCTATAGCTCATTATGCTAGGGGTACAAATATCCTTTTACATTCTTAATGGGCCTCTTGACCCAACAGGCTGAATGGATAAAGGTGGGGGCCACTCCCCTAATAGTAGCCTCTCATAGTAAAGGAATCCGTCACCTGTAGGATGAAACCATGTTGTGTTGTCTTTTGGCTCCCTCCATCCATTTGGCCCATTAGTTGGCCAACCCATGGACCACTTTTTACCCCGTGGCACAAGCCGCCTCATTGTCTGGCACCATGGGACACACGTCTCTGTCTTGCTGGTGGGTCGTGAAATGAGCCATCACATCA
This sequence comes from Melocanna baccifera, assembly GCA_036346265.1. Taxonomy (NCBI): domain Eukaryota; kingdom Viridiplantae; phylum Streptophyta; class Magnoliopsida; order Poales; family Poaceae; genus Melocanna; species Melocanna baccifera. Next base: position 16,417,687 of record CM070709.1, read on the forward strand.
GTGTAGGGGTCATGTGTCATGCAGCATCGATTTGAGTGCTATCTTGGGTCCTACGCGTTGCCCAAAAAGGCATGGACATTAAATGGTAGTTTCTTCTTAAGGCCCTTCTTGCCATTGTGGCCGCCATCTCGCATCCTACTTCCTCGCATCCTTTGTGCTCCCGCCTCTAAGTGTCTGCTGAGTGCTTGTCGTTGGCGGTTTGTGGTGATCGCGAATGCAACATTGATAGTATCACCGTGAGGATCGTTCGCAGTGATAATCGTCATAGTCGCCGTGGCATGACCTACAATGCCGTTGGTCATGTTGGTTCTCCCACCACATTGACTGGTGGCGGCATCGCCAACCGTGATGAATCGGTGAGCAATAAGTGGTGGCACACAGTGGAGAAGGTGAACGGCGCATGCATGAATACACTGGGGCCGACCCTGGCCACGGAGGAGCTATTTCATGGGCTAGTGCATGACAAGAAAATCTTGAGCCAGGACATCGTCTAGCTCCCCAGTGATGGTGTGGTCGAGCCCTACCGATAGAGTCGGAGATAGTGGTTTTTGGTGCATACTTCGACACCAGCCTCTGCATCCCCACGGCGTCATTCATCGATGAAGTTCTCTGGCTGTACAGGGTAAAGCTCGTGTAGTTGACACTGAATGCCCTGTTGTGTAAGGTGCCCCTAGTACTTGTGGCTCAACGGAGGGCGGTGCCGTGGCACCACGTACTTGCCCCACAAAGCATGTGCGGATGTCATCCCCACCGACAGCTAGGGCCAACTTCCACCTTGCTTTGACGGTACACAACCAGGACTCGAGCTCAAAGTTTGGGACTCCTCTGCCAACTATGGGGGCCACCCATATCCCCGCCAATGCGACACCATTTGGACCGGCCTGTGGCTCCGCAGAGGCGGGCGCCTCCTTGTCGGTCTCTCTGAGGCCCACTCTAGGTATGAATCATACTCTAGGCATGAATCATTCCTTTTCCTCTTGGGATTTCTCAAAACTCTTCTCCATCTGCTCCCTCATGCTCTCACCATTGTCAGCGGGCCTTCCCTCTCTAGGCACACCCAAGGGTCTAGCGAGGAGGTTGCCCGTAGCTCATATGGTGTTGATCTTGTGGATGTGTCATCACGGCCCACTAATATGGAGGCCATTGGTACAAAGGCTTGATGGCTCTCCATGGTATACTTTGTGCCTCGGCCGGAAGCACTGCATTTACTGCAAGGTGCCGAGGAATGTGTGGACACAGGGCTTGGCCTCAGGGTGCTACATTCGTGTGGCCCTGAGTTGCTCTAGAGTGCTCTCGAGGCCTGTGAGATTAAGGTATGTGGTGATCAGGGTCACATTGTTTGTTTGTTAACATCCTTCTTATCCTTCTTCGATGGCCCAGGCATTGGCCTTGGTGCACATGCTCCAAGTCACAACACAACGTGAGCACAACGGCTTACAGGAGTAGCTCACGACCATCAAGGTGGAGGCATCCTCTACGCGGAAGCTTGCAACAGACACTTCTGCCGTGGTGGTAGAAAGGGTAGAGCACATCTATTTCCTCAAGCTCGAGGGCATGAAGGCTGTCGAGACTCGAATATGCAAATCCGAACTCTCTGTGTAAACCGCACTAGTCCAGAATCACGCTAGTGCACACAGTTAAACATAGATGAAATATCAACCATATACACGCTAAATAAAGGAAAACTCAAATATCGATAAATATCCAAAGTACGACCTTATGGTTAAGCTTACATTATCACTAGCCCGAAGGGCTCAAAGTCTAGCAGCGGAAAGAAACAAAAATAAGTGTAGTAGCCATTCGACATGCCCACAGGCAATCGATTGGAGAGTGAAGTCCTAATCCGTGAAGTCACTGAAGTATCTCCCTCTGGTACCTCCTGCTGGTAATACTCCTCCTTCTCAACTGAGCAACATGGGCATTGTGAAATCACCGAGTATTGTCCATGACCGCGGACACGGCTATTCGAATAGTTTTACACTCAGCAAAGGTCGCACAACTGTACCCACATGATGTGATTAGCCTCGATCTAAGAAAATCATAACAAGGCCTTTACAATGCTCAACCTCAACTCAATCGTGTCCGCTAGGGTTTCACATCACACCCACCTTGCGCCTTATGGAAATCAGCATCCATGCTCATCACAATGGCAAGATCAAAATTGAAATATCACAAATTAATCAGCCAGGTCTATCCTATACAAGACATGTGGTTTGCACGGTAAAGCTCAGATAAGTGGCGCACAAAGTCAAGTCCTTAATGTTACTCGGGCGAGACTTCCACATCCCTCGAAGTGAATCCACACTTCCCCCTTTACTACACGATCACTCGCCCAAGTGAAAATCAAGTTTGTATAACCATCGCTTATGACACACCAATGTCATAGCACAAATTTTATAATTGTGGCACCAACTACGGTTCCATATCTCATTAAGTCAAATTAATTATTCACATACGATGATAAACTCATTCGTATCATAAGCAAGACTATGCATGCTAATCGTACCACCCATGTGACATTTATGGTTTCACTAAATAATTTTTCAACCTGCATCATGGTATTTCAAATTATCAAGAAGGGATTAGTTCAATTGGGATGATAACTACCAAATACAAGATTTGTAATAAAATAGCGATGCACGATAAGTAAAACAAAGTAATTAAATAATAGATTGAAAACTAGGTTCAATATGATCAAAGGACACGACTTGTCTTGGTTATGCTCAGCGAGGTACTCGGGATCTTCTAGCGATGCTCCTGCTCTTGCGAAGACAAGATCTAACGAGAGAAAAAGCGATCAGAACAACAAAAATAACATTAAATAAAATTCAAATAAACTCCAAAAAGCTTGAAACTAGAATCAATAGATAGAGCTCGATTTTAGATGAATTTAGAAAAAAGAACGGGGTCAATCAAAGCTAGGACGGAGAAGAACAGGCTCTCAAAAAATTAAATCTAAAGCAAATACTGGAAAATCGAAAAATCTACTGTGCTGTGGACTTGGTGCATGGGTGAGGGGGTTCACGGTGGACTCAGTCTATGGAATAGTACGCGGGGTTGCTGACGTGGCAGGCTGGGGTGCTGACATGTGGCACATTGACGTGGCAGCTGACGTGGCGCTGACATGGCTCTAAGGGTCAGGTTTTGCTGATGTGGCGGTGATGTGGCACGGCCACGTGGCGGTGACGTGGCATTGTCCGGGAGCGGTGGTCGGCGACAAGATCCGACGGTTGACAACGCGACGTGTGGCAGGATCGCTGCCGTGGATCCAGATCCATATCTATAGTTGCAATCGGGGCGGGGACTGTTGGATCTCTGATGCGTGGCACGCACGATATGCGAAGTGTCACGGGCGGACAGCGCGAGGCAATGCGGTGCGGGCGCGGCGCGGTGCGGCATGCGGACCGAGGGGCACACGGGCGGCTGGGTCCGGTGACCGTGCGGCGACGCGGGTGGGAGCGGGCGCGGGCGAGTGCTAGGGCGGCGGGGTTCTTCTCCGACGATGGTGTGGAGGAGGCTGGACGACGGCGAGCTTACTAGCGACGGCGGAGTAGAGGCAGAACGCGACGCGGTCCAATGGGAATGGTGGCGGGCTTACCGGTGACGGTGGAAAGGACCGGACGCGGTGCAGTCCGACGGGAACAGTGACGGTGAAGGTCCTCGGAAGGCGGCTAAGGCGCGGCTCCAGTGAAGGCGATGGGGTGCTCAGGTGAGGAGCGGTACATCTTGTCCTTAATGTCCTATACTCAGCGATCTCACGCTTCATAGTTGTAAGGTGCAACTTTGTAGCCTAGCTGTAGCTGATCTAGTTCTCAAGAAAATCTAGTGCTAGGGAAATAGCAATAAATTCTCACCCATATGGGAAGGTCTTTACACTATGGTTGAAGTCACCAAACTAGGCTCGGTACGACTTACCATGGGGGATGGGCGTATCCTTCCAAATTCATGGAACATCAATTAGTTATGTAAGTTCTGTGTATAATCCATTTCTTTATTTATGTTAAATAAAGTTTTTTAAACATATCAATTTTCTCTAATAAGTATTTCTATGGTAATTCCTTGCCTTGATTCTGGTCTTACATTATCAACATTATCTAATTAAGTTCTCAAAGAATACCCACACTTCTCTCAGAACCCCTTCTTAGAGATATTTTCACTTTATAACATATTGGCTCTAACATTGTCATTAAATTCCATGCGGATTTTTCTTATGGCCTTGACAACCAAGGTCTTCATAATAATCTGCCCATTTCCTCAAAAGGAAACAAGTGAAAATAGACAGCTGATATAAGTCATTAACAACTTAGGGGCTAAAAGGCTTTATTTCGTACTTCTTTATTCTGTTCTTCTCTTGTTTGCTCTAGTCGAGACATGAAAACCCTCCCAATCATGCCCACTAGAAGGAGTTTCCTTATGATGACCTTTTCCTATGACTTTGCTACTGGTAAAAATAAGGGATAAAATATGTTTCAAGAAGTTTTATTCATGTTTTACATCCTTGGCTATTCTACGATCAGGTTGGATAAGAACATGAATAGAAGCACTTATGTTATTTTTTACGCATGTTGTTGTGTAGTTCTTATTTTAAATAAATGCAAAAGTCTTTATACAACATTCGTATTCTAACCAAAGTTCCATGACTATGTTATATCACGATTAGGGCCAAAAGTATCTGTGACTAGTCAAAATCTCTCATTCTAGCTCTACCTATCATGAAAATTTCCTAGTACTATCTGATCCTTTAAAGCCTCATTACCAAAAGTTTTGATATATCTTAGTCAACTGGTCAGAGATAAGTATCATACATCTTCCTCTTCTACTGCTTACTTAGTATATTTTCTACTAAGAAAACAGTTGGGGGCTAGAGAAGATAAGATCACCTATTTTAATCAAAGAAGAATAAATTAACTTCATTAAAATCAAAGGTAAGTATTTACATACAAATATCTACATTTAATTAAAGCTTTAATTGACTACTCATCGGAACTTCCTGACTGACTGCTCTGATGGAGATCCAATCTTCATCTCATCAATAATCTTGTTCCCAAAGGGTCTTACCTCTTCAAAGAACTTTGTTACTTCTTCTTCTGAGCAGTCAAACTCTACTTCGAGTGGATGAAGATCAAGAGAATAATTTGATGTCTTGAGTTTCACCAAGGCAAAGTTGACTCCATCTGTGATAGCGCTTTGCATAGTCTACTCGTGGTTGTTCCTAGAAGTAGTCAATAGGCCTTGAAGGTTTTCAACTTGCTGCCCTATGTAATGCACCTTCTCGACCGAGTCCAAGGAGGAAGTATGTGCTCCTGCGCCCATCTCGGTGAGCATGGTATTAAGAAAAAGGATTTTATCTTATAAGTCTTCTTGCATTGCCTTTTCCTCCTCCTCCTCGACACCAAGAGCTTTCTCAAGTTCTTGAAGTTTTAAAGCTTGCTCTACATAAGTAAAATGGAATTAGCCAAGGAAACTTTGAATGACTAAGAAACTAGTTGGATATACAATAGGTTATCTTGGTTAACCTTCTTGTATGCTTCCAAATCCTCTTTGTACTTAAGAGCGTTATCTTTAAATTTGTGTGCCCAATCTTTCTTTGATTGGTCCTTTGTTCTGCATGCCTCCTCCAATTTCTGGATGACAACACTCTTAGTTTTAGCCTCCACTTCAAGACTCTCTAATCCTATGGATCGTGATAAGAAAAAGAGAGATGAAGAAGGCAAAAATAGAGACAAAAAAGTACAATACTTACTTTTCAATTGAAATTTCTTTTACTCGAGAGTCTTGAGGAATTGTTTATTCTTAGTCAATGTAAACTCGAACATTTCCTTCTCCTTCTTGAGGGTCTCCTCGAGCACTTTCACCGTGCTTCCTGACCTCAAAAGGACTTGAGAATCATAAGAAATAAAACCTTACACGACAACGGGAATTAAAAAAAACTAACCAGTTATCTACTTGTCGATGGAGAGTAGCTCTCTCCTTCTTGAGAACTAGAGATTGCTTGGTCGCTTCTCCGACCAAAGCGAACACCTCCACCATGTGCTAAACAAAAGGGGCGAAAAGAAAGTTCAAAGAAGTTTTTGATATGTTAGAAATAATAAGAATGGTTTTAAGTACTTACCGAGACCATCTTATTAGTAAACGTGGAATAGAGTTCCTTGGATCTGTTCTTCCACTCGAGGTCTAATACTTTCCTCCACAAAAGATCTTCAAGTCTTTAGTTATTGAAAATATAGCCTTAATCAAGAATGTCCTTCGGATAAGGAGATCGCCTATTCATTGAAAAACTCTCAACCACTGGACCTCTAAAGAAAGGAGGAAGGATTTCAACTTCTTCCTCCTCGACCATAGCCTTTTTAGTAGATGTAGGGATCTGCTAAGTTTTTGCCTCCACCTCAATGTTCACATCCCTAAATAGTGTCAAAACCACTAAGGGATTTCTGATCGTAGCTCCTCCCGTTCCTTCAGTTGACATCGCTGCCAACTGATGAACAGGAACAACCACTTTCTCCCTTGATACTTCCTCAGTAGAAGCACTCAGGAGGTTTGCACCTTAGGTGGCAGATACTCTTCAAAACCAAAAAAAGAAGGAAGTAAGAAATCAAAGACATCAAAGAATTTTCTAACAAATATTTCATACATGGTTTTCTTTGTCTTGAATTTAAATTCCCTAGAGCACGGTACAGAGCACTTGCCTTCCTCTACTTTTTGACTTATTTCACCAATTTAGGACTAGTATGGCTAGTCAGCCCTTTGCACTTTTCGACAAGACACTCTCACTTAGAGTGATGTCCTTAGTTGTTCCCTCTTGGGGCGGTCAAAAATTATCTTCTCGACCACCAGAACCTCCTCGGAGGGGCGGGCTTCCTCAATCTCCCGAACACTAGTCTCCGGTGGTACTAAGGATATTTTGGGGGTGGCTGCCAGATTCTAAACTTGTTCGGTCCTAACCACCTCAGAGCTTAAGACTAGTGGAAAATATTCCACCACTAGTCGTACAACCTCAGCTCCTCCGACCAGCAGCTCTGACTCTGCTCCCGTGGTCTTGACACCGGCAACAAGTTTGGCAATGAAAACCTTCACCCAAGATTATATTTTGGATGGTGTAATTTGTCTGTTCTTCATACAAGAGCAAGAGTGGGTTTATAAGAAAAGCTCTCAAGGTCATAATAGAAACCTACCTCCAAGGGGATTTTTGCCTTCACCTTAGGAGCTTGAGTGATTGGAAGGGAAAAGAAGATCCCAATGAACCATATGATTTCTTCAGAGGTCATCATCTCCTAGGGGTTGGTGAGATTTCTTCTACGCTCTCCCTTGGCTCAAAACCATCTACTTTGATCATATGTATATTTAGGAGCATTAAAACACATCAATTGGTGAACAGTTCTGGGTTACAGTTATCATAAATTATCTTAAGCCTCTTGATCTTATCCTCTAGAGAGGTAACTATCAGACCAAGATTTTACAAACTAGAATACTCTATGATTCCACTGCACTATTTTCTAGATCAGTAGATAGTGCTCACAGACACGTTATTGAGCATCAAGTACATATCATGCGGAAGCGTAATTAATATAGTATTAATTTACACATGGGCCAATCAGGCCAAAATCACTAAAAAAGCAGCAGCGAAAAAGGAAACTCCACATAGGTGAGATCCTCAGGACATGCCCACAGGCAGCCAACTGAGATTCTTGGCCTAGTTCCTGGCCTCATCATTTTTTAGCTCTATTAATGCCTTTGGGTGATCACCCAGCTTGTATCGCTTCTTCTGACTTACTAAATAATTGTAATTAAGCAACAGTGAGTACAAAGGTACTTAGCAAGCCACCATATATATACAATGCAGTAATAATAGATGAAAAGTTTAACAAAGGGAGGCTTATGGTTCTTTTATTTGTGAAATACCACCATTTTGAACTATAGATATTGGAAATTTCTCAAACTTAGCATTTTTAACTAAACAAAATTTTCTAACTGGTGTGAAAGTTTGTAATAATATTTCCATATGCTAGTTTTTCAGTGTCATATCCACTTACTATTATCACCGAGAACGACACCCAGAGCAACACAAATCAGGATTTATATCAGCCTGTCACTTTTCATTCCACCCACATACTTTTTGAAATAGAACTATATCCATGTTAAGTTCCCATGTTCGCTCTTGACCGTGGGTATGGCTATTGAATAGTTTTCACTCTACAGAGGTTGTATGCCTTACCCACAAGAGACAATCCACTTATTTTGCTTCACATGATTCCTTAGCCACGTAGTTGAGTAGATTGTCACAGTAACTATTCAAAATATCTGACCCCTTTTGTCATCTCACCCTATAGGTTGCTCCCACTTGCGGTGGGTCCCATACGTTGTGTAGGATGTTTACCACAACGACTAGTGCAGCTGGACTCTGCCTTCCACAATGTCTAGCGCAACTGGAAAACTTCACCCTACACTTGGTGTCTGTTGTGGCTACAGACCAAACAGAGAAAGAGGTAGTGGGGAGCTAGGTATCGAATGACCTCTCCTCCCCTCGAGGCTTCGTCATGCTCATACATATATCCCCGAGGAGTGTCTTTACAAATACCCCTTACACTCGAGTTCCTTTCCGAGACTATCATGTCATCGTACACGAGTTCATAACTCGCTAACAGGCTAGCTGGGTTTAGGTGGGGGCCACCCCTACGACAGGAGCCTCTCATGGTAAAGGGCTTCACAGGCCGAAACCATGCCGCCGAGTCCTTTGGCCCCCTCCGTCCCTGCGGCCTGTGACGTTGTATGACCGTGAACGAGGCGGAGCCGAAGCCGAGGGCCCGCAGCGGGGTTATTGTGGCGGGCGTAGTTGTATGTGCGCTGCGAAGATGGGAGCTGGGATGGTTAAGCTTGCGCCGGTTGGTGCGGACTGCCAGCGACTGACCCGCTGCATCGGCGCTCTCCGCGATCTGCGCCTACTAAAAGGCATGGGACACATTTAGAGTATCAAAAGTGGTTGCAGTAAGAGTGGAAAGGTATATCGTGCGGCAAGGGCGCGAGGGGCTTATCTATGGCGTTGTCGGAGTCGCCCCCCCGATGCGAAGACCTTGCGGGCTCGGAGTGGTGTGACTCCGTGTGGTGCCGGTGAATAGCCGCGACAGGTCAGCGTAGGCGAAGTCGTTGCGGTGGTGCAGGGGGTCGATGTGTCGGGTGCGATGTAGCGGAAGCGTTGCGCGGACAGCTCGGCTGAACCACGTGTCGCTCCGCTGAGTTGCCGGCGATGCTGGGGGCGTAACTCAGATCCCTTGATCTAGGCCGTGTGCAGACGTTGCGTGCGCCTGAACGGTCGCGTCCGCACGTCTTCTGCCGGTTGCGGCGCCCCGTATGCAGGCGGCCACGTCGCCTCAACTTTTGAGCTTCCGCCCAGCAGTCGCGCCTATTGGACTTCCGTCGGTTGCGCTTCCTGATGGAGCGACCGCCGGTACGCATATATATATACCCGTGGTGTAGCACTGTGCTTGCCAAACCTGCACCCCGCGCTTTCACGCTCTAAGATGGTCTTGTTCTCGTAAATAGGGCTTCATCGCTCCCGGCGCCTATTTACGAGAACAAGATCGCCTCCGAGCGTGAGCAGTATGCCCTACGGACATTTCGTTGGTAACACCGCACCCGAGTGGCCTCTTTGTTGCGGGTCGTTGCGAGCCCCGTCGCAGTGCTTGGCGGGCCGGGCGAATCAACGCCCGCGAAGGCGAAGTCGGCGTCGAAGGAGGAGCGAGGTTGTGCTGCCTGGGCCCCGGACGCGCCACGCGGTAGGGCACCATTGGTGTGTCGTGCGGTGTCAGGGCCGTTGGATTGGGCGCCCTGACCGGGCCTGGCGCGCGTGGGTGGAAGTGATGCGACGGTTCTGGTTGCAGGAAGGTGGGCGGTTCGTCTCCGGCATTTACGTTGGGCGGTATCGTGGGAGGTGAAGGGGTTTTAAATACCTCTACGTTAGACCACCTCCTTTGTGGTGACCAACATATGGCCCGCAACATCGAGCATGGCACTAGAGGCTCGCATCAGGAAGCCCGGCGCGGTTCCTAAGTCCGGCGCGCCCCTCCAAGAGCCAGAGGCCCCGTACCTCACCGTCGCGACGTCCGGTCAAACGGTTAGTTCCTCGCCTTTTGTAAACGCCTACCCGTTCGGCATTTGCGAAGTTGTTTGTTTCTTCTTCAAAGCCGTGCGGGGGCGAGTCCCCGCGCGCACTCTCCCGCGTACGAATAAGACGCACGGTCTCCGCATACCGGGTTCACGTGCGCACTCTGCGGAGTCTAAACTAGAATAAGACGCACGGTCTCCGCCTATCGGGTTCACGTGCGCACTCTACGGAGTATAAATAAGACGTCGCGGGGGGACGCCCCCGCACGCACTCTACGGAGTATAAATAAGACGTAGCGATGAGGCTTGCCTCCGCACGCACTCTAAGGAGTATAAATAAGACGTAGCGATGAGGCTTGCCTCCGCACGCACTCTACGGAGTATAAATAAGACGTAGCGATGAGGCTTGCCTCCGCACGCACTCTACGGAGTATAAATAAGACGTAGCGTCGAGGTCTACCTCCGCACGCACTCTACTGAGTATAAACAAGATGCGGATGTCCCGCGCGTGCGTTGGCGTACCCTCCGGAGCATAGCTAAGCCGTGGTTGATAGTCCCACGCATACTCCGGAGAACAAATTAGACGCGGATGTTTTCCCTGCGCACTCTACTTGAGTATAAACAAGATGCGGATGTCCCGCGCACGCGATGGCGTACCCTCCGCGAGTGGCCGTGGCGTGGTTGTAGAACCACGCCCCTCGGAGTATAAACAAAGACGCGGATGTTTTCCTGCGCACTCTCACGAGTCTAAACAAGGCGCGAAGTCTGCGCGCGCGCCGGTGTTAACACCACGCGTACTCTCGGAGTATAAACACGGCGTGGATGCTGATCCCACGCGCTCGGCGGAGGCCACACGCAACGCGCGGGGCGCTCGAGAGCTTCGCGAAGGCGGCGGACCACGCGTGCCGCCGCGGGCATGGACGGCCGGCCACGAGTACGGGGCGAGCACGACTCGCATGCCGATCAGCGGCGCGCGCAGAGCTCAATGGCTAGCGCCTCTGCGGCGAGCCAGAAGCGAGCGCCCTCGGCGGAAGTGCGTGCCGCGCCAACCTCCAAAGACGGAGTGGGCGCTGGCGCCATCGACGTCCGACCTCGGGATGTGGCGTCGTCCCAAAAAGGCGCTACAAGGCGGAGAGCGCCCAGGACTCCCCTCGGGGCCTGCCGCCTCGAGCCGAAGGAGCCGGAGCCTGCCCGCGAAACAGCGTGGCTCCCGGCAGCACCGCCAGCACCACGAGCCCGCGACCCCCCCATCTCAGGCGCCTGGTAGCAAGAGAAGGAGACGGGGGGAGCCAACAGGCGCTGGCATGGGGCAGCAGGGTGGAACGCCGCCTTGCCCCAACGCGCTATAACAGTCTGTTATTGAAGCGACAAGCAACCCGGATGAAGTACAAGTGAATTGCCCACTACCCCGCGCCAACCGCGGCTCTTCGACGGGCGGCCGTGGACGAAGCACACCGCGGCTTCGCATCCCCCACCAGGACGGGACGCTCGACCCTGCGGTTGCCTAGGCGGCGTCAGCCGCGTGCCGGAGCCCTCCACGCTACTGCTCGAAGTGCGAACAAGCCGAGTGTGGGGTGCGGGGTCTGGGAAAGCGAGTGCCGTTTCGCTCGCCCACCCGCCCCCTTTTTAAAGAGCCCCGGAGGCAAGACCCGGGTCTTACGCTTCAAGAGTCCTGTCATCACCCTAGGGGCACGTGGTGCCACAATTGTGCCCCCACCCCACTCACAGGGCTCTATCAGCCACGCACCGCGCGTACCCAACCCTACTCCGTGCGGTCTAAAGCTGTGGGCGACGGCCAAGGGACACCTCCCCGCAGCCGTACCACACCACATGCGGCCCACCACGGATCCCGCCTCACCTGTCCAATCGACGCTTGCAAACACAGCGCAGCAGTGGCCACCACTTCGGAGGGTAGGGGACGGAGCGCGCGCGCGTCTACTGCGACTAGGCGCCAGCTCCGCTGCCACCACTTCGGAGGGTAGGGGACGGAGCGCTCGCGCGTCTCGCGACTGGCGCCCGGCTCGCGCCACCACTTGGGGTAGGGGCGGGCGCTCGCGCGTCTACTGCGACTAGGCGCCAGCTACGCTGCCACCACTTCGGAGGGTAGGAGCACATCGACATGGCGGGAACGGACGATCATGGTTACATACCACAACGATACATACAAAGTCACGCCCACAAAGCGAGAGCTACTCATTCGACTCCGTCGGCGATCCTCGCGCGAACTCTCACCCGTTGGCGTCGGTTCGCCCAGAAGCTCCGCGCCTCCTCGGCCCTCCACCAGCGCCGTAAACGTCGACGAGCTACGATATCAAAAACCAGCAGCCGGCCCTCATCGCTCAGCTGCTGTGAATGAAATGGCGCGCGCGGTCAGAAAAACAAGGTAATTTTTGACTTTATTCACTTGTAACATGGGGGTACATAAGTCACAACACACGTTGAAATCAGAACCCCCGAGGTCACACTCGCCTCGAGCGCGGCGCCCCGTCGTCATCACGCCGGCGACTCCGTCCAACCACTCGCCAAGGCTTCCCCGCGTACATATTCCGCCGCAGCTCTACCTTTGCGCGCCTCTCCGATGTACTCCCGAGATCCGTTCGTGGAAAACTTCGAGCGGCGGGCCGCACGGCTCGCCTGACACCGAACATCACTCCGGCCCGGCAGTATCTCCACCGCGGGTCGCCCGATTCAGCGGCGTGACCGCAGCCTCGATGATGGAGAAGAGCGCACGCCCGAGCGGCGGTCACGTCTGAGCAATGGTTGCCAAGCGGCGTGGCGGCGGCACGGTGAGTCGGCCGCTTCCCGATCCGTTGAAGGGTCGCGGAAGCTCCTCCGGCCCGGAGGCGGGGCGGCACCGCCGCGAGATTCTCAACGGGCCTTCCACGGCGGCGCATGGCTTCCCATGCCGTCGCGAGGCCTCCCAGCGCTGGTCTCGTTCGCAAAGATGCACAAAGACGGCCCTTCTCTTCTTCCAAAGCCACGGCAACCTGTCCGGAGTAGGCCATCCGCTCCTCGGCGCCTCCTCATCGAGCACGGGCCGCAAGCTCCATTGCATAACCAATAGCCCCGTGCGATGCGCTTCAAGCCCATAGCGGGCGTCCTTAGCCGCATGTGCCTCCTCCGACGCAGCGAGCCTTCTCGCGGCGCGTGCACCGCCTTCTAAGGCCTCCGTTCCCAGATCGCGCGCGCTGCGTTGCGGCTAAGGGCGAAGGTCTGCGCAACACAATAATCAGTACAGCATCCAAGAGCTTCGCGCTACCATAGGACGCTGGCTTACCCTCATTTCAGAGACCCCCAATACTCTGTCTAGTAGCCCTGCCGCCCCACACGTCTGCAGCGCCTGTTGGTCCAAGTCGGCGACGGCACTATCATTGCCGCTTCGCCGACCAAGACACCGGTCCGGGACAAAATCCACCAAACTCTGTGCGGCGCCGGCAGCGGCGGCGTCCCCGTCATCAGATGTCCTTCCCAAGTAGACGCCTTCGCACGCCGTGGGACACCTACGTGTGGAGACAGGCGTTGCTGCAAGGGGTCATGGCAGTCAGCCCTCTCAACGTTTGCAGGGCACCGTCAATGTACGTTTACCTTTAGCTTCGCCCAAGTCCGCCGGGATCCCCGCATCCTCCACCTCTTTGCCAGGCACAGCAACCTCTGTGTCGGAGTTCAGTTCCACCAAGATTTCACCCTCAACAGTCGTGTATCCGACCACGCCCGCGGGAATCTCCAGACATTCTGCGTCCACGTCGGGGTCCCACAGGGCTCCGACTTTGCCCACAACAGCGAAACCCCGGAGAGGCGATTGTACGCGGGGCCTCTTCACTTGTGGGGAATAGCAGGCCGGCTCCGCATCAGAAGAGCTCGCAGGAGGCCTCACCACGGCGGAAGCACGCCCCGCCCCCACATCCTTCGCGGGCGACAATTCTATCTCAACGATGGCGGCCCGCAAAGCAGTGTCCATGCATGCCCCCGAGACGGCGTGCTCCACCAAGTTAGGGCCCGCGCTGGCGGGCCCTCCCTCCCCCATGGGACCGCAAGGGGGCAGGCTCGGGACCCGGACAGGGCGCTCGGGCACCTTCACGCCTAGAGCTTCGCATACGCGGTTCAACCGCCCAAGCCCTGCCTCCGCGGTCGCAGCCACGCGCAGCGCGTGTTCCCTGGCCGTATAAGGCCCGAGAACTGCGCCCACCGTGCGCTCCGCGTCCTCCAGAGACACCCCTGCGAGTGGCCAAGGGGGAAGTTAACACAACATGCCCAGTACCGCGTAAAGCGAGCCCGACACTTACGGGTTGGTGGGTCTCGGCAGCGTGCACACACCGGCGTCGTTGTCACGTCGAAGCTTCGAGGAGCAAGGCGTCACCCGTCGACAAGGGTGCGCGCCATACATGACAAGCTCCTCCATGAGGTCGCGCACATTGAAGCGGGCGGTGATCCCCACAAGCCTCCGCGCTATCCGTTCGTCTTCAGCACCTAGCGGGGTGTCGGGCGCGGGGTTGACCACAACTGGCCGCCACGAACACTCAAGGCGCTACCACTCGCCACGCGATGGTAGAACCACCACCTCGTCCAACCGGGCTCCCACTCTGCCTAGCCCGACACCGCGGGAAAAATCTTCTCACAGCCCGTGCGCAAGATGAAGTCGACGCAACCGAAGTCGCCGCATCCTATCACCCGCCCACTCGGTTCACACCGGCGTCGTGGAGAATGCGAACAGCGAGGCGGTCGGCCAAAGACGCCTCGAACGCAGGCCCAGCGCATGCGCCGCAAGGCGGCTATCACGATCGGCGTTATCTGCGCCAACTCAAGCCCGAAGGCCCGCAAGACGCCCCGACAAGTTCGGCGGCGGAATCGCAACCGGCATCAAAGAAGGCGGCGAACACAATCGCCTCTGCCGTGTTGAGGCGCGGTTGATCTCGTCGCCGCGAGCGCCGTACCTCCCCATGGTCAAACTTCCCCTCGCGCAAAGGCCGCCGTCGTCTCCTCCGTCACGTCGGGCCCGGGCGCGGGGCGCGGACCACCCATCCTCCCGCCGCTCGCCCACATCCGCCGAATCCGCTCCACGAGTGTATACGCCACCTCGGCGGCAACTCCCGCTGAAGACGACGCCGGCATCGGTGGTGGGCGCGCACCTCATCTTCCGCCATCATCCTCCTACCTGCATGCCGTCCCGCGAAGAAGGGCGCCGCAAGAGATAAGACGATGGGGCGGGCAACAAGGGCTCGGGCAGGGGGACAGTGATGATGTCCCGTGGGCCTGGCAGCTTGACGCATAGGAAGCCGTGATGCGGGACTGCCCCCAAGGAGTTGAGGGTCGGTCTTCCCGTATGGCGTTGTAAAGTGCGAATGTCAACAACATCGAATGTAGAGTCCGCATCCGCCACGTTGTCGCCCGTCAGAAGGAGACTGCGGAACATATTTGACCGGCGCTAGTAAGGGTTCACCTCGAAACCTTGAAGCGGGATCTTTGAGGGCCTAAGCGGTGCGAGGAATCGCCATCAGTCGAAGGTCGCTGCGAACAAGGCGTTCGCGAAACTTCCTCCATCAACTAGGACTACTTTGACGTCGCACCCGGCGATCGTGGGCTGGACAACCAAGGGGTCTTGATGAGGGAACTCCACACCCTCAGCGTCGGCTGGGGTGAAGGTGATCGTGTACTGGGCCCAGGCCGGCGGTGCGCGCGGCGAGTAGGCCGCCACGTGGTGTAGTCGCGCCGCGACGTCGCCTTGCGTTGTCGCTCGAGCGAACTCAGGATGAGCCTCCGGAGATTACGTGTATGATTCTAGTCGAGTGCCTTCTAGGGCGTGGGCGCCTGCGGGGCTCTCGGAGGTCGCTTGTACTGGGCCGGCAACCGTCGGAGACCTTCATAAGCCTGCGGCTCCTGGTCTCGGATCCGTAGGGGGTCATCCAGGGGCTGCTGGACGTGTGCCACGACGGATGGCCGCGCCTCTAGCGCCTTGTCACGGCGGCGCTGCGGGCGCCGCGATAGTGGTGCAGGAGCGGGTGTCGTGATTGCCTTGGCCGTGCACCTCGCACCACTGCGGGTGATGCTGATCGCCGTGCTCTGTCCAGGTCCACCCGTCGCGGCCTCTGCCCCGGCCCCGGTCGCGACCTCGGCGAGCCCTACCCCCGCGGCCGGTGGGGGTATTGTCTTCCAAACCGCCCTCAACGTCAAATATATGACGGGCTCAACGGGACGCCTGACGACCACGCTGAGGCTTATCGGTTGATGTGCTCGTGTGGTGGGAGGCGTCCTTAGGCAGCTCTTGCCGACGCTTGCTTTGCAGAGAGTTTGCCTTCGCCTGGTCGGCGCTTGTCGCCGCATCGTCCGCTGCGTTAGCGCCGGCGTCGCTACCTCGGCGCCGCTTCGTGTCGTCTTCCGCCCGAGCATATTCCTCCATCTTGTCGAAGAGCTTTGCCACCGTCTTGATCGGCTTTCGTGCGTTGTACTCGGCGAGAGGCCCCGGGCGGAGACCTTGTAGTGCCGCGTTAATGATCGTGGTCTCGTTAACGTCTTGGACCTGGCAGCGGACCCGCCAAAACGTCGGAAGTACTCACGGAGCCCTTCCGACGATTGCTGCTTGATTGCGAAGAGCTGATCCGCGTGGACACGCTCGACATAGTTCCCCTGAAAGTTGTTGTAGAGGCGGTCGCGGATCTGCTCCCATGCGTAGATTGAGCTTGGCTCCATGGTGAAGAACCAAGAGAGCGCCACCCCCTGCAGGGCGAGCGGGAGCCCCTTGGCCTTGGTGGTGTCGTCACCGCCTGCCGCCTCGATGGCGGTCTCGTACACGCGCACGAACTCTCGGGGTCCGTGTCGCCTTTATACGACGTGATAGAGCTGGGAAATTTGAAGTCCTCGGGCCATGGCGCTGCTGCAGGCCCGCGGACAGCGGGGACTCCGGATCCACGCGACGTAGCGGGGCACGGCTGGATGTGGGAACGTCACGGTGTCGCCCTTTTCGGCGTGTTGCCCGGCGCGGCCATCGCGCGGGCTGCAAACTCGAGCCTCTTGCATGCGCGCCTTTGCACCGGAGGTCCGCTAGCTCTGTTGGGCGTGCCAGACCGCTAGCGAGTGTGCTCGCCCGGCGTGGATGTGACCATAGGTGCGGCCGGTCGTGTTGCTGGTGTACTCAGGACCACTGCGCCTGGTACAGGGACGGTGGCCGCGGCCCGGTGGGCACCGATGCCACCGTCTTTGAGCACCGGAGCGGCACTGTTGGGATCGGCGGTCGCGCCATGCACGGGATGGAGCGCCGCGCGGAGGGTGGGCTCAACCGTCGCACCGGTGGTGGTGAGGCCAACGGTCGCGTCACCAATGGCAGGATCGATCGCTGCGTCGGTGGCGGCGGGGTCAGCCACTACGCCGGTGGTGTCGGGGTTGGTCGCTGCGTCGGTGGTGGCGGGGTCGGTCGCTGCGCCGGTGGTGTCGGGATCGGTCGCTGCGTCAGTGGTGGCGGGGTCGGCCGCTGCGTCGGTGGTGGCGGGGTCGGCCATCACGCGATGAGCGTCGTCGTTTTCGGCCCGACCGCCGATGCCGGCTCGTGTTGATGCGGGGCCTTGCGCGCGCCTCCTTCTTCTTCGCGCCCGATGACGAAGCTTTCTTTGGTGCCATCCTTTCTCGCGGTTTGAGGCTCTTTAAATGCGTCCCCACGGACGGCGCCACCGCTGTGGCTCTGGACCAAACAGAGAAAGAGGTAGTGGGGAGCTAGGTATCGAATGACCTCTCCTCCCCTCGAGGCTTCGTCATGCTCATACATATATCCCCGAGGAGTGTCTTTACAAATGCCCCTTACACTCGAGTTCCTTTCCGAGACTATCATGTCATCGTACACGGGTTCATAACTCGCTAACATGCTAGCTGGGTTTAGGTGGGGGCCACCCCTACGACAGTGTCCTTTTAAGCCTCTCCTTGCCCTTGCACTATTCTACTCCTTTCCCCTACCTGTGAGATGAGTCCAAGGGTTCGTAGATGTTTTAGTCAAGTTGCAATTTGCAAACTTATGGTTGTACTATTTTATAATTGAAGGTCATGACCAGATTTGGTACTTAGGGTTATCTGGACAATTTTACCACAATTCACACTCTCGTGCATCCACTGCACCAGCCTCCTGTACCATCTGCACATATATTCAAGCAAGTTAGTGTTTTTGAGAGCATAAAATAACCAAGTTACAACATACTAGACACTTCCCATTAGTAACTGCCCAAAATAATTTTTCATGTTTAAATTGATGATAGAGCAAATTAATGCCCCCCGAGTATCTAAGCAATACTAAGCATGACGTTTAAATATGGACTTACCACTTAGTATATTAAGCATTATCCTAGGATGACAAGGTTTCATGTCCAAAGCTAAGGAGTGGGATATAATTAAGCAGACATTCATAAGGAATTAACTATGAAATAATGTGAATATATTTTGTGTGGTAAAGTAAGGCATGCAATTTGATATTTTCAAGTAAAATAACTTGCATTCAAAAGGTAGGTGAAAAATGATGAAAGTGGTGACTTGTCGTACGTGCTCAATTTACCATAATCTTGATCTAACTCAAAGTCTTCTCAATCGAGGGTCTTATACTCTCGATTTTCATCTCTACTTGTCTCTTGATCCCGCTCGATCCGTTACTTCTTCAAGACTCTGAATTTTAATTACACGTTACATGACTGAATCCAAATAAACTCAAATAACTCAACAAGTCCAAAAAAAATCCAAATGAATTCAACTTAGTTTTATTGTATGGGTGATCTGAGACAAAGTTTATTAGACACGAAATATGGATGGGGTCACTAGGGTTGGAGCAAATTGGGAAATGACAGAGAGGGATGCCAAGGAAGGCTTAGCGATAACAGAATATGCACGTGAACGTTCCACTTCAGACTTGAAGATGGTTAAGCATAGCCAATAGTAGAATACCATGACACAATCTTTTATTTAATAACTTCTTTTATTAATTTATATTTATTAAGGAAGTTCCATGAGTTAGATTAGATCTACGAAAAGATGTTTGAGTTTAGCAAGGTATTATTTGTCGAATGTTAACTTTTAGGAATTAGGGCGTGGGTTCTGCACATGATGCGAACCAATTTGACTTATCAAATTAATCTTAAGTTCGCAACATTTCATGATGTGATATTTTATGTAATTTTTAACTGTCAATCGGTCAATTGATTACTTACATGATTGGCTCCACAATAGTTAACTTCAGTAGATTTCTATTTACTACTAATCCATGACCATCAAGTCATTCTAGGGTTTAAGTGCAACTCGGATAAAATGCAACTCCTAACTATGTTTGGTATCACCAGTCTTCAGATTAAATATTAGCGAGATTATTTTAATGACTGATAACTCAAGGTCAATATATTTTAATTGATGCATGAAATCATGTATCTTTTCAACACAATCTTTCTTCTTAAAGATACCTGATTTATTAACGCTCGTTGTTATTTTATGTACCTCTACTTATTGGCTATTATAGTATAATTTTTAATTAATATCTATTGATGCGGCCTGGTTTTATGTACACATACCATTATATTTTAAATATCATTATTAATTAAGTCCACCGTTAAGATTTAATTATTGGTGTCATGCTAACGACAGTGTTTATATATAGATGAATAAATGGTATATGTATATATATATACATGGCCTACGGCAACATAGGAATTTCCTAAAATATTTATTGGTGGACTTTATATATATCCTCCGAATTTATTCAGATATTGTTTAGAAAATGCTTAATTAAAGAGAATGCGCCAACTTAGATATTTTTAATGTTTTCGCACCCTAATTGGCCACTATTTATCCTAAGTAACTCTAATTATTAATTACCTTCACCCAAAAACCACACCTTAACATCCTTCACATTAAACCTATATTTTAATTCATGGGCGGAGCTGCATTGGCTAAAAATCTTTCTCTGCTACCTTAGCCAAGATTCTTACATTATTTGGGCAACATATATATCGGTAGTTTCTGTAAGGTAAAACTTGAATGACACATTAATTATTTTTTAGGCTTATTTCATTATATGCAGGGCGATCTTTTAAGTTAAGTCAGGAGTTTATAGTTTAAATGTTAGTGACCTAACATTATTTTGGATTACCTCAATTATTTAAGTACTGTTTTAAAGAAATGGGCTTCACGAGTTGAGACTTATTTAATCAGAATTTGAAGCTGAATATTAGTGAACTGGTATTAGACTATTCCCCTTAATTATTTAATAACTATTTGAAAAAGAAGGAACCTCATGACTTTCATGGCATGGAAATAACCTTACACTAATTAGTTCCATAATCTTCACTGATAGGTAAATAATTTAAGGTTTAAGGCTTAGGCAAATTTTGATATATCAAATCCTTAAACGAATATACTTTCTTATCTCATTTTTTATTAACTCTATTAGTTATTCATTAGTCTAATGAGCCAAATCATTAATTTGCTAACAGTGAGACCACCTGACATTGGGAGACAAACGCAGAGAAAGAAGGCAATTTGTCTAAACAAAGAAACATGGGATTGGACTCAAACAGAGGTGGGGGAGGGGCGGCCTGCTCGGCTAGGGGGTCTTGCCGGCGGTGAGGCATTGCTTGAGAGGCCAGGGGAACCAGCAAAATGGGTCCCCCGAAAGGTATTAAGGCCAGGGAAGGTGGCATCTCGGCCAGAGGCGGCTCCAAGCGAGCAGGCGAGCGGCGGTAGGTGGCTGAGCACAGGCTGATCATGGGGCGAAAGTGGCCAGAGCAATGGAAGGAGAGGGAGGCATGAGCATATGAGAGATGCCAAGATGCTTACCGCATGGGCCATGGAGGCGGGGAAGCAACAAGGAGCTCCGGCACGATAGCCTTCGTCGCCCCAAGGAGGTTGATGCCGCTGGTGACTTGGAGTGAGGGAGGAGCCTTGGCAGTGCTTGGGGAGCGTAGGGGGCACCTCAAAGATGCCTCCATAGAAGGGAATTGATGAGAGGTTCGCCGGAGGAGGGATGGTGGCGGTTTTGCCCAGCGGTGAGGAGGAGGGATGATCCGGTGAGCTCTAGTGGACGAACTAGAAATTGACTAAGGGGTTACAAAAATAGGGGCTGGGGATGCATTATGACGTGAGAGGTTTGTGGAATGACGGCCGGAGCACCACATCCTACTACTATAGAAAAGGTCATCACAAATGATTTCTGAATCATTTGAATTTACATGTCTATGATAATAAGTGGTTATCATAGACGGTTTTCAAACTGCCTGTGATAAGTTATAATATAAACGGTTTTTTAAAATAACCATCTGTGATATGTCTGATATCATAGACGGTTCTACAAAATAACCATTTGTGATATCTTACATATCACAGATAGTTAATACTAATAACCGTCTATGATATGTAAGATATCATATATAGTTAGTACTAAAAATCGTCTGTGATATATCTGATATTGGATATATCACTGACAATTTGGTGTTACAAACTATCTATGATAGCTATTTGAAAAGCTATATTATTTTCTGAAAATACTAGGCTCAGAAAATACTAGTCATGCTCTCTAAAAACAAGCAAGCAGATCACATATATAGCACATGACAATTATTACATAGATCTTATAAATGAATTAAACAACGCAAGCAAATCACGTATATAGCACACGATAATCATCGCAGATCTCGCAAATGAATTTAACAACAGAATAAAGTACAATTGAATTAATTATTTGACTAAGCACAAGTGATTGAATTACAATTTAATCTAATATTTGAATATCTAATCATCTTCACTGGGGTTGAACTCTCTATTCTGGTGAATGACCTCCACCATCAAGAATTCGGAGAGCTGTCCTTGAACTTCGATGAGGTTGTCAAGATCGTATGCACTTCAGTCAAATTCTATGTCCTGTCGCTAGGAGTGTTAAATTGACAAACCTCTGGATCATTTATTTTTGTGTTCATGATTTCCTGCATATGTCTGCAAACGTAGAATCCACATATGTTACCATGTAGCTGCTGGTGACACTGCAAAAATAGAATTACACGTATAGGTATGGTTAGTTCTAGATACATTATTATGAAGTATGATATACGATTGTTATGTTATAACAGGTACCAGAAATCGTGTCTTGTGTCGTCGTGTGGCACAGAATTCCTTGTGTCTCCCTCCCTAAACAACGTAAACGCTAAATGGCCTACATGATTCCAAAAAGTTATCCTCGGCCATTGCAAATGAAGGAAAGAGTACAATAGAGTTATGTATGAAGAAAACAAGTTTACCTGTCAATTGCTTGTTGAACATGAATAAAGTCGTGGTTGCCACTAAGTAAGGAATCAAGGTATACTATCTTACTCCACTTTGGTACAATCATGATCAGAATCTAGTGAACCCTAATCATGTATGTCGACATAATGATTAATCCTAAGTTCATGTTGCATGTACAGTACAAATGAAACTTGTATGACGATTAGTGAAGTACTTACCCCTGGTTACCATGATGCAGTGCTTATCACTCTAAGCAAACAATCCCTTCGTTATGTAATCTTGAATAAAGAATGAGTTGTCCTTGATACATTGCTCAGAGACCAAGTGTGGATTAAGGAAATCCACGGGTTGTCGTCATTACCGAACTTGTTGGATCATGAGTCTATACATAAATAATAAGTTATGATATTTATTGATATTACGTGAATGTATAATTTGATTGTATAGTACACTTACAGTGTCCATCATAGTAAGAATAAGTCTTCGAATGTTATGACGAAGTTAGAGCTAGTAGTACCTTATTTGTAATCGTTCTATAAGAGTATAAAGATCCCTTTTGCCTTTTCACCTTTATGTGGGGCTTAGCTTTTTTCCCACAATTTGGAAGATTGACCATCCGATGTCTGACACCTCTCTTCCAACGGTGACCTCTAGGGGTGAAATCGATAACAGATAATCTGTTTTATCCAATATTCATATCCGAGAAAACGCGAATGTGGTAAGCAAAATCTGTATTCGAAAATATTCGTATTCAATAATATTCGTATCCATATTTAAGAATATCCGTATTCGCATTCGAGAACATTCGTATTCTTATTCGAGACTATTCAATCCGCTTCCTATGCCGGCCGGTCGGCCTAGCTGTCAAGCCTAATAGCCAGTTACATAAATTTATTCTACCGAGATTTGTTACAGAAGTTGTAGGAGGATATTCATATTTGACCGAATTAACTACATATTTGATTCAAATTTGTATTCGTTACAACATTCGATTTGTATTCGAATTCAAGAATATTTAAATTTATATTAAAAAATATTTAAATTCATATTTATATTTATTTTAAAATATAAATTCGTATTCGTGTATCCGATTTGATTCCATCCTAATGACCTCGATCAACCAACCCATCGGTTACACTGGCCAATCCATCCACCCATGCCGCTCGCCGGCCCACTCGAGGAGGCGGTAACGAGCAGTGACGGAGCTCGGGAGGTGGCATGAAGGAATCAGAGGGCGTTAGCGGAACTCGCGTAAGGGGGAACGGGCGGCGGCGGACCTCATGGGGTCGATGGCGAGCCGAGGGCGGCGGATCTAGGCGGTGACGAGGGTGATTGGGTCGGCGGCGCGGCAAATCAAGCGGGAACGGTGAATCTAGCGGCGTGGTGGCGGATAGAGGTAGCGACGCAGCGAATCGAACCGGCGGGCTGGCTGTTCGAGGTGGCGGCGCGGCGGATTGGTCGGCGATGCATCCAATGGAGCAGGCGGCGTGGCCAGGATCGAGCCATGGCTGCGTGCCTCGGGCGGCGCGCGCGCGGAATCGAGGCTGCTGCGGCGTGGATTGACCGGAGGCAGCTGGGATCGACCTAGGGCGGCGCCGATCAGTCGTCCGGACGAGCTGAGCCGACGGTGAGACCAGGTGCCGGCGCACGGCACTCCTATTTCCTTCTAGCCGCTTTCGTTGGGGCAATTTTGTAATTTGTCCACTTCACAACTCCCGGAGCCGGTGAAGCTGCCCAAGAGTAGCTCCATCTTTCCTACACAAATGCAGGTCTTGCTTCTCCGGCTCGGCTCTAAAATTTGTTGGAGCCTGGATTGTTTTGCTGGCTGGCTCCGGCTTCAGCCAAGAAGCCTGGGGACGGAGCCTGCCCAAACCGGCACTGAAACTCTGCCAATGTTCAGCGCAACGACAGGCCTACTGTAGACTAATCCCTATCTCTCGATGCAATCAGAAGTGAATTTTGAGTATAATTATCCCATGTTCTAAAAAATTTAACATACTAGGGGGTGATACATTTTATAACCATGTAAAATCTATAAGATCAAACATAAGTGCATTTGGCACAAGTAACGATTTTACTGTTCATCATAATTCATTCTTGTTGCTTATCAATTTCATTTCTTTGAAGTTTTTATTGATTTTGATTTTTGAAATTTTGCTGATCAGAACATCTTCCCCCAACACACATTTATTATATTTTTAGATTTTTTGGAAACCTCTAAGCAAAGTTCACATGAGTTTGCACAGAGTATGGCCCCGCTCGTTTCGGCTTTTTTTCGGCTTCTGCTTCTAGCTTCTGCTTTTTTTTTACTATTCAGTATTTCGTCTTTTTCTGAAATTTTTTAGATAGGTTAGCCGGTTAGGGTTAGATACATGTACTATAGTTTGTATTACTTTAATAATTACACATATTTTTCCAATAAGTACGAAACTTGTTGCAATAGCTATTTATATAATGATGATCTTAAATTTGTACAGGTCAAATTATGTCTTTCCTCCCACAATCCGCTTGTGTTTCGTTTGACCATGGCCAACCAAATGAAGGCGGCGAGGGAAGAATTAGACAAGGTGGTGAATGAGCACATCTACCTCAAACTTGTACCTCATAAGGTACATGAGAGTAGAAAGGGAGAAACTTTTGCACCGACCAATGTTGATGTAGGCATTGGAACACCGACCAATGTTGATGTAGACATTGGAATGGTAGGGAGAGGCGAAGTAAAGGAAAACATAATGAGTTTATTATTGAAATCTGAAACTGAGGAGGATATCAGTATTATTCCTATCATTGGCCTTGGTGGTTTGGGTAAGACAAAATTAGCCCAGTCAGTTTTTGCAGACAAGAGGGTCACAGTCTTTGATGTGCGAGCTTGGGTTTATGTGTCAAAGGACTTTGATTTGAAAAGAATTGGCAAAGCTATTATCTCAAGTGTTGATAGCAATACCACCCATGCAAATGATGTTTTGGAGCATATAGCAAGACAAGTACAAAAAATACTCACTGGTAGAAGATATTTTTTGGTTTTGGATGACTTATGGGAAGAAAGTGGAGACAAGTTGGAAAATTTGAGGCAGATGTTACAACATGGCAGGAAGGGAAGCAAGATAATAGTAACAACTCGTATGGAACATGTCGTACAGAAGTTGCGCGCTGGTGTTCTTGCAAACCAAAGAAAATTTCGCCTTGTGGATCACCCTAATAGCAGATTGGAACTTTTATCAGAGGAAGACTGCTGGGAGGTGATGAAGCAAAGGGCATTTGGGCCTGACGATGAGAATGAAGACTTAAAAGACTTAAAAGAAATTGGAAAGAAAATTGCAGCAGATAAGTGTGGTGGTCTACCGATAGTAGCAAATGCTCTTGGGCATATAATGTGCCAGGATCGAACTAAGAAGGCATGGGAGGATATAAAAGACAGGAAAGTTATTTTGGACTTGGCAGAAGGTCTTGAGAAAAACACTTTAGAGTGCCTGATGCTGAGCTATTACTATATGTTGCGAGATTTTAAGCTTTGCTTCACATACTGTGCAGTCTTTCCTAAGGGATTTGTTGTGGATATTGATCGCCTAATCCAGCAATGGAGCGCCCTTGGATATATTCAAGCCAAGGATGGTGAGAAGTGTGTCAACTACCTATTGGGGATGTCCTTTCTTCAGATCTCGGAATCATCTTCGGTTAGTAGATTGGTATTCCTAATTTCCTATCTTCCTATTTATTCAACAACTGCTAATGAAATTAAATTTTGGCTTACTTTCTGGTCATGGGCAACGGTTATACTACCTCCTATCCAGAATACTATTCCTTTTCTCAGCCTGCTACAATTCCAACAAAAAAACATAATGTGCGTTACGATTACTAAAAGGTATAAAAATCATGAAAATAATATTGATGGTAAATACACTCATGTCATTTTCAAATGGACAATCTAGACACTTAGTCCCATACTTAATTTTGCCCCTTTGGTAGGGGATGTAAATCCTTTCTCTCTTTGCTTGTACGTACGTCCTTTTATTTACTATTAATATATCCAGAATATTATTCCTTTTCTCAGCCTGATACAATTCCAACAAAAAAAACACAATGTGCATTAAGATTACTAAAAAGTATAAAAATCATGAAAATAATATTGACGAACTCATGTCATTTCAGATGGACAAGCTAGACACTTAGTTCCATAGTTAATTTTGCCCCTTTGGTAGGGGATGTAAATCCTCTCTCTTTGCTTGCACATACTTCCTTTTATTTATTATTAATATATTTCTGTAGGGGCCTGCCTTACAATTTTCCTTCAAAAAAATCTAGACACTTAGTAGTAAGACATTTGTGATCTATCCAGCAAAAGCTTAACTGCACGTGTAATATAATCATAGGTATTTTGGATGCGAGGTATTCCCTCTGTTTCAAAATAGTTGTCCAACTTATTAGGGTTCATCCGTTTCAAAACAGTTGCAAATTGAGTAAATCAAGAGTGTAGTTATTATTCCGTTAAAAAAAGAGAGTAGTTATTGCAATTTTTTTCATCCTCTACCCAGCTGTTACTGATGTGAAAAATATTGAGTGGATGAAATACATCATTTATTAGCGTTAATCATGGTCCAATCCATCGACTATTTCATAGATTTTGTGTCTGCTTGGTCCGTGCATATTGAGTAGTTGGACAACTATGTTGAATTGCAGGGAATAGTACACCATCTCCTTTGTTTTGCAATATAATTCTTTATGGTATTCACGCAGTTAAATGCTCTAACTTGAGTACTAAGAGCATCTCCAATGCTACACCTCAACCGTATCTAAATCCCTGCCACGCCAAATTCTGGCTGCGATGGAGGGGAGAGGGTGGGAAAGAGAGTAATGCCATGTCCCATGCAAGACATGGTGTCTTCGCACGAAACATGGGGCAAACACATGGCTTGACATGCATTGGATAGACATGCGTGTTTCCCATTAAACAAATTAAATGCTTATTGTGAAACTTAATAGATAATGCATTGGAGTGGTTGTGTCCTAATTATGAATAGAAAAACCGTTGGTAACTGGAAAAAACCTGTGGGAACCGGTTAAAAACCAGCCGGAATTTTCAAATGTATATTTACATTTATGACTGCATAATGTACTTCTTAAGTTGGTTTAGGTCTTTTTTGTCCTAGATTACCTATTGTATGACTAAATATGCATTAATCCCAAGTTTTAGATTACCTATTGTATGACTAAATATGCATCAATCCCAAGTTTTTTTTATCGATTTTTCTGGTTTTTTAGCTGTTTTTAACGGTTTTACCCGGTAACCATTCTGGTTACCGGTTTGAAAACAGCCCGAATTTAAATTTTGATATTTGAATTTCAACCGGTTTTTAGTAATCGCGATTCTTCATTATCGCCACGCGGAAAGATCCCGACATCGTTTTTCTATCCCTAGTCCTAATAGACAACGGATTGGAGATGTTCTAATATATATGTAATTTTTATGACACTAAACTTCCATGATTATATTAACAATATAACAAAAAGTCGACATCACAGAAAAATACCCATATTGTTGAAAAATTTGGAAATTTACAATATGGCCTGTAGGATCGCATACGCCCCACCCAACCCCAATCATTGCGGCACTGTAAAGCAGAGCTGCTAACCTGCTCTCCTTCCCCTCACTGCTCTGCCACACCGCCGCCTTCCTCCTCCTGCATCACCTCCACCCCTCTCTCCACTCTTCGTCCTTGCCTCCCTCTTGTTATTTGATGCCAATCTCCTTAAACATAACGCGGCAACAAATTTGGGAAATAAGCCCCACCAGATTTGGGGAAGAAGCCGAAGCACACATCTGGTGGCACAACCATAGATTCGGTGCCTCGATGTAACACCCCGACCCTCCACAGGGCCCAAGATGCTACCACCACACTCTTACTATCTCAGATTAATGCTGCTAAAGGACTTAGCAACACCTCCTCCATTCTTAAGACTACCAACAAGAGGTAATCAACAAAACAAACATAAGCTAATTGCGAGAAAATCAACTACTTTATATTGCAAATAACCATAATGTATACAGACTAGAGATCCATAACCATGGAAACCCACCACCATGGCCCGCAAGTATACTACATCAACAGCGAGCCTCAAAAGACTAAACAAGAGATTAAACATAAACGCTCAGTGGTTGACTAAGCGATTGTTGCATATGTGCAGCGCAAAGGGACTACTCCCAACCATACATGCCGTCAATCCAGATCACCCTAAAGAAAACAACAAAGCAAGGATAAGTCCGAAGACTCAGCAAGTATAAGGTAAAACAGTAACAACAGATGTACATAACATTATATGTCCAACACAGACGCTACCATTCATTTTCACACAACCTATCTTATTATTTATCAACCCTTATTTACGCATTTGCTACTTTTCTCTGTTGCCATGCAAATGCGTATGCTCATACACATGTCTTTCCTTTCTTTAACTTATACCGGTATAGCGGAGTGAACATCCGTCGATGCTCACCCAAGCCCGCCTTCTTTCATGTGGGGACCTTATGCCCGTTCTCTTTCATACGGGGACCTCAACCCCCACTCCCGTGAGGTGCCTACCGAAGTAGATCTTTCTCCACTCCTGTAGAGAGCCTACCGAAGTAGGTCTTTCTCTACTCCCGTGGAGGGTCCACACAGAGTAGACCATAAACGCCATAGAGGCCGTCTATTCTCATGACATGAATGCATGCTGTTGTGGTTACAGACCAAACAGAGAGATGGTGTATGCTAGTGTAGAGTTAGGTGAGCAATGCCCCTTTCTTGCTACGGCTTGTATCACACTTATATCTCCCTACGAGGAGTATCGTTAAAAGAATACCCTTAGAGGGCATTCACATCATTATACATGCCTCACTCGATGCTTGCGCCTTTCTAGCAAGCCGACTGGGTTTAGGTGGGGGCCACCCCTACAATAGGAGCCTCTCATGGTGAAGGGCTTCACAGGCCAAAGACATGTTGTCGAGTCCTTTGGCCCCCTCCGTCCCCACGGCCTATGAACTGATGTAAATAAAAGTGCAGGCGCTGCGTGCAGGCGTGCTTCGCGGCGAAGAGTCGGAGTTAGGCATGGTGTCGAAGTCATTCCCGGTCTTGGAGCCATCCGTTGCGGTGCAACAGTTATCGGCGGAGTCGCCCAGCGGAGCCGAGGGCGTCGTACATGCGGGGCGTGGCGCCGAGACTCTGCCTGGCGCAGGGTGGACTAGGCCTTGGTGCGCAACGCCGAGTTGATCAAGTGAGTCCTCGCCTGGGCCGGAGACGTCACGTCCCGACAGCTACGCGGTTTGGAGTTGACGGCTTAATTGTTGGCGTGAGCTGCGCGGAGTGCTGAAAAGACAGGGGCAGGTTGGTGCGGCCGTACGCACCGTCCCGAGGAAGAGTTACACGTGGTGTGGCGCGGTTGGCGCGTCGTGGGATGTCAGCGGTCGCACGACCGCGAGCCCGCGTCCCTTCCCGAGAGGTGGGACACGTGGCGGGACGTTACTGGCGTGACGTGCGCAGCCCAACAGTCTTGGACGCGCGCCTCGGTCTGTCCGCGGCTGCCCTCCCCGATCGTGGGGAGCCGAATCGATGGGCTCCCGCCGGTTGCGCTCCCAATCGTGGGGATATGGAGGGTCTTTATAAAGCGTCCTTGCCGGCGTGCGGGCGCATCTCTTGCCTGTGCGCCGTTGCCTGCTTGGTCTTTCCTGCTGTGCGAAAGCCGCGCGTGTTCCTGTTCCTTCAGCCCTTTGTTTGGGAAGTAGGATGGCAAGCCGTAGAGATCCTGGTCGCCAGCTTAGCGGCGGCGCCTCACGGAGCCAGCGCGGGTTGACGCCGCCACCGGTGGAATTCCCCCTAGTGGCTCGTAAACCGCCGCTGGTTGAGAAGCGGTCATACGCCACGAAGAGCCAGAGAGGTCAGTGCTCTCGCTTCCTAGGGCGGAGCCGGGTTACGGAGAGGACAATCGAGGCTCTTGTCGAAGAGAGGAAGATAGTGGAGAAAGTAGGGGCTCGCATGCCTGCCCACGATGAGGTGGAGCGCACCCCCAGGAGTCGGAGGCGATTGTCTTTGTCGCGTTCTTTGAAGCTGGGCTCCGGATGCCCTCGACGCTCTTCGTCGGCGAGGTCCTGCGGGCTCATGAGCTGGAGCTGGCGCAGCTGACCCCAAACGCGATAGTGCGCTTGGCTGTTTTTGCTTGGGCAGCCCTCACGGAACGTGCCCGTCCCAGCGCGAACCTGTTCGCCCTGCTTCATGACGCGCGTTGCCAGCCGAAGAAGGTCGGAGGAGGGGCGGTGTCGAACTTCGGCAATGTCAACTTCATTCTGAGGTCGAGCTGCGCGAAGCTTTTCTCCGCGCTGGCGACGCGAGGGAAGTGGGGTTCTGGGTGGATGCGACGGTGGTTCTACTACCGCGTGACGAGTAGCGGTGGCCTCTAGTGCCGAGGTCAGCCAATATGCTTCAACAATCGTCCGGATGTGACGCCGCAGGGCCACGACGAGGAACAAGCCCAGAGGCTTGCCGGAGTTGCCCTTCGGTTCAACATGCGCGACCTCACCAAAGAGTTTACCATGTGCGGGGTCTCCCCTCTGTCCGCGCGGTGGAAGTACGAGCGATGTGACGCCCGGGAAGACGGCGTCCGTCTTGCAATATCTTGCGTGCCGAGACCCACCGGTCCTGGTATCTACGTCGGCCGTATGTTACCTAGATACATGTAACTGATTTGTTGAGCGAAGCCTCGTTTCGCGTGTAGTGCTCTCGATGGAGGACACGGAGAGTGCTGTAGTCGCGTTCCTTGGGCCGTACACGCGAAGAGCACGCACTGTCGCGGCCGCGACCAGTCTGCGGCCGGGCGGATAAATCGGGTGTGCGAGGCCCTAGGCCTCCCTGTACCAGCACGCGAGGTGCCGCGTCGCCGCGATGACGACGGCGAGGTGAGTGCGGCCCCAAGCAGCGGAGAGGTCGGTCCAGCGCCACTATATCCACTTCGCCAGCCGCATCTCTGGCAGGCAGCGCCGGATCGGAGGGCATGTCGGGCGCTGGGTCCGGGCACGCCGGTTCAGGGGAGCGCACTGCCCTGAGCGAGGAGGGCTTAAGCGGTGGCGAGGCGGGCCTCGGTAGCGATATCATCGGGGACGAGGCCTTGTCGCCTATACCGGTGCATTCGTCGGTTGGTTCGGGGACACCGCCTCCAGCGAGGAGGTCTTAGGCAATGGTGGGGCTGGTGTCGGTAGCGACGTCCTCGAGGACGAGGCCTCGTCGCCGGTGCTGGCAATGGAAGACCTACCGCCTACGCCGTCCTCCGCCGTAGCAGCCGATGAGGACCTGCTGCCTATCCCGCTGACGCCATCGGGACGGCGAGGGCGCGCCGCCGTCCCGATGGCGGCGCCCGGATCCAATCGCCTCGCGCGCGGCGGTTCGATGTAGTAGGCATGGTCTGCGGGGACCTAGGGTCCGATGGGGACGCCGTTCCGGCCGAGGGAGTCATCGCGCCCCTTGCCGATGATGCCCCGGCGATGGAGGTGGAGACTGTGCGGACACTTCCCCGCGCCCCGATGGAGGGTGCCGAAGGTAGGCATACTTTTTCCTCCCGCGACTTCGCGAAGCTCTCTCCGCTTTGCTCGCTCATTCCATCATCAACCTCAGGAGAGACGAGGTCTCCCGGACGCGGCCAAGGATTGAGCAGCGGAGGTGTCCGCGAAGTGACGGGCCTGGTGGCGGCGGACGCCGCGTGGGCAGTCGGGCCTGGCTCAAAGGCCCGGGGGCTCGGGATGTTCGATTTTATTGCTCGACCGGAGACACTCCATGTCCTTAACGGGATCGTGGAGCGCGTCGACGGCAGCCTGGATCGACGGGCCTTGTCGTCATGCGGGGGGGATCTTCTGGCGCTTGCTCTGGGCACCTCGGAGATGAGGGTAAGTGCTCCGGAGCTCGTTGTCGACGCTGCTTGTCGACCATGTTGCTAATATTGGCCCCCTCCCTTTTTTAGATGCTTGCCATTAGCCGGGCCCTGGAGGAGGCTCGCACCCGCGAGCGGAGGATGCTGGAGGACGAGCTGCGTGGTGCTGACGAGGCTCACGCCGTTAAAGACGAGCGTATCCAGGTGTTGGAGGCGGAGCTCAATAGGGCAACCTTCGACGCGCAGAGACTTGCTGAAAATGCGGAGAGCACGGTAGCGGAGGCGCAACGCGCCACGGAGGAGCGTACCGGCTTGCTTGAGCAAATCACCACGCTGGCGGAGAAGGCTCGGCTTGCCATGGCCCTGGAAGAGAGGAACCGGACCCTGGGCGACGCGTCGATGGCGGCGTGGAGGGCAATGGAGTCCTGGAGGGCCCTTCCGGGGCTGCTCGCTGACGTCTTTGGACCTACGCATGGCCCCGCGTGACGCGACCACAGGGCGGGTCGAAGAAGGCTCGAGCCTGGCACTCGACGGTGCCAGGGCGTTCGGCGACATCGCGCTTTGCTTTCTTTGGTGCGTGTCTTGCTTTTGCCATGCTCGCGCCGGGGATGTGAGCATGCCAACGAAGTGGTTGACCCGCACCGATCTCGCCGCCCGCGGGTGTTGTCCGTGCCACCCGCGCCATTCAACCCGCCCTCAAGATTTTTTATGACCGGATCTGGCGCTATATCGGGGAGATGCGGCCAAGGTCATGCTTCGGCGGACGCTACACTGGAAAGGGGATTTCCTCCAGTGGCTCGAGGTCCCTCAGCGCAACGGGGACGGCGTGGAGCCATAGGTGTGACGCCGGGCCCCGGCGTCCTGTACTGTATGCCTTGTTGTACTCGCACCCTGTGACCGTTTGTCATGAACGAAAACAATTGTCTAGGGTGGTATGTTGTTGCGTATTATGTGTCGTGTAAACGTGTCCTGGCATAATGAAGGCTGGCCTCTTGCACCCAACTCCTTGTGAGGGCCGTAGGGTTTTGCAAGCGAGTGGTGGCAGCGGAGCTGGCGCCTAGTCGAATTAGACGCGCGCGCTCCGTCCCCTACCCCCGAAGTGGTGGCAGCGGAGCTGGCGCCTAGTCAAAATAGGCGCACGCGCTCCGTCTTCTACCCCTCGAGCTGGTGGCAGCGGAGTTGGCGCCTAGTCGAAGTAGGCGCGCGCGCGCTCCGCCCCCAGCCCACAAATTGGTTGCAGCGGAGCTGACGCCTAGTCGAAATAGGCACGCGCGCTCCGTCCCCAACCCCTCGAAGTGGTGGCAGCGGAGCTGACGTCTAGTCGAAGTAGGCGCGCGCTCGCCCCTACCGAGGTGGTGGCGCGAGCCGGCGCCTGGTCGGCGGCGGGGCGCGCGCGCGCGCCCGACCCTCGACCAGGTGGCGGCGAGCCGGTGCCTGGTCGGCGAGGCGCGCGCGCCCGCCCTAGCCTCGAACCGGTGGCAGCGGAGCTGGTGCCTAGTCAACGTAGGCGCGCACGCTTAGTATGCGCTGCGGAGGCAAGCCTCTGCTGCATGCGATTTATACTCCGTGAAGTACGTGGGAACGTCAACCACGCCTTATTTATACTCCGAAGAGTATGCGTAGTGGTAGCATTGGCGCGTGCGCGGGACATCTGCGTTTTGTTTATACTCGGTAGAGTGCGCAGGGACAACATCCGTGACTTATTTAGACTCCGGAGAGTGCGTGGAAACATCGACCACGTCTTATTTATACTCCGGAGAGTACGCGTAGTGATATCACAGACGCGTGCATGGGACTCCGCGTCTTGTTTATACTCCGTAGAGTGTGTGCGGAGGCGGACCTCAACGCTACGTCTTATTTATACTCCGTAGAGTGCGCAGAGGCGTCCCCCCACTGCGTCTTATTTATACTCCGCAGAGTGCGTGCAGAGGCGGACCTCGACGCTACGTCTTATTTATACTCCGTAGAGTGCGTGCGGAGGCGGACCTCAACGCTACGTCTTATTTATACTCTGTAGAGTGCGTGCGGAGGCGGACCTCGACGCTACGTCTTATAAGGCGCAGCATGCGTGCGGAGGCGGACCTCCACGCTACGTCTTATAAGGGCGCAGCATGCGTGCGGAGGCGGACCTCGACGCTACGTCTTGTAAGGCGCAGCGTGCGTGGGAATATCGACCACGTCTTATTTATACTCCGGAGAGTACGCGCAGTGATATCACAGACGCGTGCGCGGGACTTTCGTGTCTTGTTTATACTCAGTAGAGTGCGCAGGGAAAACATCCGTGTCATATTTAGACTCCGGAGAGTGCGTGGGAACATCGACCACGTCTTATTTATACTCTGGAGAGTACGCGCAGTGATATCACAGACGCGTGCGCGGGACTTCCGCGTCTTGTTTATACTCAGTAGAGTGCGCAGAGAAAACATCCGCGTCTTATTTAGACCCCGGATAGTGCGTGCGGAGGCAAGCCTCCGCACGTTGTTGTGGGAAACACGAGTGGCCTCGCAAACGGTAAATTTTATTGAATTCCCGTTTGCGCGGGTGAGCGAGTACAAAAGGTCGGAGACTAACCGCTCGGCTGCCGTTGTCTTGGCAGCGAGATAAGGGTCTCTGCTACTTCCTTTTGTCCTAGACATAATATCGCCGCAACCTGTCTGCATTCCATGTGTGGCGGAGCGTCTGCCCTTCCAGCGTGGCGAGGCGATAGGCCCCCCACTGCAGGGTTGCCGCGACGATGTACGGGCTTTCCCAGTTGGACTCGAGCTTGCCGACCGTTTCCGCGTGGAGTGCCATCTTGAGAACGAGATCCCTCGGCTGGAATCCGCGCGGGTACATGGAGCGGTCGCGCATGTGCGCCATTTGCCGTGCATACTTTGTGACGTGCTGGGTCGCGCTTACTCGATCTCCATCGAGGAGGTCCAGGGACAGTTGAGGCTCTTCTTCTGGCGCTTGGGCGAGGACCCTTCTGGAGCCGGCCTTGATTTCTTCGGGCGTCATGGTCTCATCGCCGAAGAGAAGCTTGAACGGCGTAAATCCTGTCGGACGTGTAGCCGTTGTGCGGAGGGACCAGAGAACGCTGTGAAGCTCGCTTGGCCACCTGCCCTTAGGCAGCCCGACAAGACGCTTCTTGACTTCGGCGGAGATGGCGCCGTTCGCCCGCTCGCCCGCTCCGTTAGACTGCGGGTGCCCCACCAAAGCGAATCGGAGCGTGATGCCCATGCTGTCGCAGAACTCCTTAAACAGGGCGGAGTCAAACTGCAAACCGTTGTCGGCGGTGATCTCCCTGGGCACCCCGAAGCGACATATGATGTTCTGCCAGAGAAAGCGATGCATAGCCGTCGAGGTTATCTTAGCTAGAGCCACAACCTCTGGCTACCTAGAAAAGTATTCCAGGGCGACCACTATGAATCGCAGGTCTCCTAGGGCCCAGGGCAGCGGTCCCACAACATCGATGCCCCACTGTGCCAGCAGCCATACTAGGGGAATAGGGTTGAGGTTTGTCGGTGGTCTGTGAATGACCCGCCCCATCCATTGGCAGCCTTGACACCGGCGCACGAGGTCCTGAGCGTTAGCAACGGCGGTCAGCCAGTAGAAATCTTGCCTGAACGCCTTGCCAACGAGCGATCTCGGTGCCAGATGCGAACCGCAGAGGCCCGCGTGAATGTCCACGAGGAGGTGCTACCCCTCCTCGCGTGAGAGGCACCGTAGAAGCGGTGCACAGACTCCTTTTTTGTAGAGCACTCCGTCGAGCACCTGGAAGGACCTGGCACGGCATTGCAGGCGCCGAAGCTCGACAAGGTCGTCAGGCTCCATGATGCCCTGCAAGAAACTGTGGATAGGCTCTCGCCAGTTGCCTTGCTGGGTAATCTGGTGGACGAGGGCCACGTCACGGTTGTCCTGCGCGATGGCTGCCGCGAGCAGGACCTCATGGAATGCTCCCTCGGGAGTGGGGAGCTGTTGACTGGCGGCTTTTGCGAGCACGTCGGCTTGCTCGTTTTCTGCCCGAGAGATGGCCTTGACGGTAACACCAAGGAAGTGTCGCTCCTTTGCCCTTACGGCTACTAGGTACTTGGCCAGGTCGGGGTCCTTGGCTTGGTATGACTTGTCGACGTGGCCCGCCACCAGCCGTGAGTCGGTGCAGACGAGAACTTGCCGTGCGCCCAGGGCTTTGAGCTTCGCGAGGCCGAAGAGTAACACCTCGTATTCGGCCGTGTTGTTGGTGGCGGGGAATGCAAGGCGCGCCGAGTACAAGAGGCGGTGTCCCTCTGGCGTGGTGACTACGACGCCCACACCAGTGTCGGAAACACTGTAGGCTCCATCAGTGTGGAGCAGCCACACCGGGTCGTCAGGCAGCTGGGCAGGCTGGGCCGAGGGGGTCCATTCCGCAAGGAAGTCCGCGAGGACTTGGGATTTGATCGCCGCTCTCGAGGCATACGTCAAGGAGAACGGCGCGAGCTTACCTGCCCACTTGCTAATGCATCCTGTGGACTCCTTATTGTGCAGCATCTCCGCTAGGGGGAACGAAGACGGCACGGTGATTGAGTGAGCCAGAAAATAATGTCAGAGCTTCCTCGAGGCCATGACTAGCACGTAAGCTAACTTCTCGAGCTCCGTATAGCGCGTCTTGGCACCCTGAAGGGCTTCAGATACAAAGTACACGAGGCGTTGAAGAGCGCCTGCCTCGAGGACAAGGACGGCACTGACCGCTGTCGCCGAGGCGGCGAGGTAGAGCAGGAGAGGAGCCTCTGGTGCTGGGGCGACCAGAGTGGGGAGACTTGCGAGGTGCCTCTTGAGTTCGTCGAAGGCCTGTGCGCAATCGTCGCCCCAGTGGAACCCATTACAGCCGCGGAGGGTCTTGAAAAATGGCAAGCCCCGCTCCGCTGCCCTAGACAGGAAACGGCTCAGTGCGGCCATGTGGCCAGCGAGTCTTTGAACTTCCCTTGTGGTCTTGGGCGGCTCCATGGCGAGGATCGCATCGACTTTGTCGGGGTTGGCCTGGATGCCGCGTCCGGACACCAGAAAGCCCAAGAGCTTGCCTGCCTGCACACCGAATACACACTTGTCCGGGTTGAGCTTGATGCCCACCTTCTTGAGGTTGTCGAAGGTCTCTTGGAGGTCTTGGCTGTGGGAGGCTAGTTGCCTGGTTTTGACGACTACGTCATCGACGTAAGCCTCCACATTCCTCCCGAGTTGGGAAGCCAACGCTAGCGCAATGAGGCGGGTGAAGGTTGCCCCCGCATTCTTCAAACCGAAGGGCATCCTGACAAAGCAGTATGTCCCTATCGGCGTGATGAAGTTGGTCTTGGTCTCGTCATCCTTGGCCATATAGATCTGGTGGTAGCCAGAGTAAGCATCCAAGAAGCTCATGAGTTCACAGCCCGCGGTGGCATCAACCAGCTGATCTATGCGGTGCAAGGGGTAGTCATCCTTCGGGCATGCCTTGTTGAGGGCGGTGAAGTCGATGCACATACGCCATGCGCCGTTGGCTTTTTTGACCAAGACCGGGTTGGCCAACCAGCCCGGATGTTGGACTTCGCGAATGACGCTGGCCTGGAGAAGCTTCGCTACTTCCACCTTGGCCGCTTGCTATCGGTCGATAGACATACGGCGAAGCCTTTGCCTGACCGGCTTAGTATCGGGACGAACCGCTAGGTTGTGCTCGATAAGTAGGCGATCCACACCCTTGATGTCCTCCGGGGACCATGTGAAGACATCCGCATTGCTCCGGAGGACCCAGAGCAAGTTCTGCTTCGCCTCCGGGGGAAGGCCTTCACCAACGGACACGAATTGACCTTCGAGTCGGAGAAGGACTCTTTTAGCCCCACCCCCCGGTCGGGGCTTGGGCGTTCATCCCGGAGCGGAGGGGACAGCCGCCCTGAGCGGATCGGTGAGAGCGTGCACCTTGCGGTACAGGCTTCCGGCATGAGCCTCGATACGCCGGGCGAGGTCCTGGTCGCCGAAGATGGTGATGACACCCCGTGGGCCTGGGAGCTTCATACACAGGAAGCCATGATGCAGACCGCCCGAACGAAGTTGAGGATAGGGCGACCCAGTATTGCGTTGTATGGGCTCGGAATGTCGACGACGTCGAAGACTGCGTCCTCGCTCCTAGCGTTATCGCCCTGACGAAAGGAGAGTCGGAGACCTGCCTGGCCCAATGCCGTCAGCCGTTGGCCCCCAAGACCTTGGAGCGGGCTCCCTGATGGCCTCAAGCGACATCGAGGGATCCCCATGCGGTCGAAGGCCTCCGCGAATAGAACGTTTGCGGAACTGCCTCCGTCGACGAGGATGCGCCTGACATCGCAGCCGGCGATGTCAGCTTGGATGACCAAAGGGTCCTGGTGGGGAAACTCCACGCCTCGGGCATCAGCCGGCGTGAAGGTGACCTCGCCGTGCGCCCCTCCCGGAAGCAACTGCACCGAAGTCTCCAGCGAGGAGCCTCCAGAGATGATGCTGATGGTGCGATGTTGGGTCTTGTCTTTGGCATCGGCGCACCTGCCTTGACACCGCGGCGCTTTTCCTTCCGGTCCGGTGTAGTTCTTCCTGGTGCGGCGACTATCCGCCCGCTCTGGCGTGGGTCTCGGCGCGACCACCGATGGGGTGTGCTGACTCCGGACCTCTTGCATGCTCCGCATAGCTCTGCGGAGATCCGCTAACTCCTGCTGGAGCTCGCCGAGGGCCGCTAGCATGGCGTCCTCTTCTGTCGGCGTGACTATGGCGGCTGGCGCGCCTAGTCGCGCTGCTGGGACAACAATGGCCACGTCTTGCGCTCCTGGGTTGCCCACCACGTACGCGTGGTGGACTCCGGCCTCGATGTCGGGGCCTGTGTTGCTGCCGAGGCCGCTTGGCACTCCCGCTCGGGGTGCGGGGACAGCGGTCGCGCCGCCCCGGGCGTTGATGGTGCCACTCCCTGCCACCCGGCCGGCATCGTCGGAGTGGACTGTTGCGCCGACGGCGGGTTCGGGCGTCATGAGCAGGGCGGGGCAGCCGTTGCATCGGTGGTAGTGTTGACCGTCACGTCGGCGGTCGCGGGGTCGACCGTCACGCCGGTGGTGGCGCGGTCGGCCGTCGTGTCGTGAGCGTCGCCGCTCGCGCCCGCGACCGTCGGTGTCGATAACCTGGTCTTGACGCGGGACTTCACCGTGACCCCTTTCTTCTTCCTCGTCGTCGGTGATGAAACTTTCTTCGGTACCATCCTTCCTGAGATCTTGAGGCCTGCTCCTGCCGTTCCCCACGGACGGCGCCAACTGTTGTGGTTACAGACCAAACAGAGAGAGTGTGTATGGTAGTGGAGAGTTAGGTGAGCAATGCCCCTTTCTCGCTACGGCTTGTATCACACTTATATCTCCCTGCGAGGAGTATCGTTACAAGAATACCCTTAGAGGGCATTCACGTTATTATACATGCCTCACTCGATGTTTGCGCCTTTCTAGTAGGCCGGCTGAGTTTAGGTGGGGGTCACCCTTACAACACATGCAATGCAGCTTCTCTATTTAAACAGATCAACATGTCATGTTCCATTAAGTACTATTCGTTAACACAATAGCATCGGGTATTCATCACATGTGCCATAACTCAATATTTATCGTTATGCCAATATACCAACAGAAATAAATAACTCACAATAGCATGGTAGGTAGTGCATCAAAACCAAATTCATAGCAATCACTACCCGAATATACCATTTTACCATACACTTGCTTGGCGAGGACAGAATGTCAAGAGTGTGATGTGCGCATGCATAAAGATGCACACATGAGCAATGGTTTTGGCCCAATCTTCACAGGGGATCTTCGAAACTTGATAACTATCACCACGTGACGTGACATTGAGTCAGCGCACCACGAGATGTTGCACCTGCAGCGAACTACTGAGACAATCGCCCTTCCACAAACCGATGAAACCAGCCCACACAATCATGCCGTATAGATGTGAAGGCACAAACTAGGTGAACTAAGTTCGGCGTTCTACAATATTCCCCTCATTAATTGAAAGAACTAAAGTGTGGGATTCGCCTTACTGAAAGATATCTGCTTATTAGCTCAATGCCCTACGGCAGAAATCACAATGAAAAAAGTTTTCTTTAGCTAGTGGATACATGAGTTTATAGTGCTAATTTAGGATATTTTCACATGGTAAGGAAAATGAAAAGACAATAGGAAGCCGAACAGGTCTTCTGCAGTTGCACATATCCTCGTTGGAAAGAAATTGCACCTGTTGAATTCCTTCGTGCGTGTGGACCTGAGAAGGTGCAGATGAGGTTTTAAAAACGTTGACCCAACATCATTTTGGCTTGGACCTTGACCATGCCAAGAACTCCAGTATGTCATCTGATGTGCACAAGCATGACCAAATAACCAGCGCTTTCTGGCTTGGAAACTTTATCCTTTCCTACTGCAAATCAGATCCAATGACTTCAGTCTTCTCCTTTACATCTATTTCTTTAATCTGATTTTTTCTCTCTCTGGAGCCAACCTCATTTTAACCTTGGGTTTGAAGAAATCAACGCATTTTAACCTTGGGTCTGAACAAATCAGCTTCAGGCCTAAAATTAAATAAGGATAGTTGTAGTATTGAATTGCTAGGTATAAAATAATAAAACTTAAACTTAGTGTTCGCTTGGAAATATTTTGTTCAACTTAATAATTCTTCCCAGCTAAATAGGCATCTAGTTGAAAATGCTAATCATGCCCCCCACTGGCCATGTACCAGCCTGTCCTTCCCGCCGTTGACATCGCCAGTGCACGGGCACTGTGCACTGCCTGCTGTGTACAACACCAGCCATGAATCACTGTGCTATCATTGTTTGCAGTCATCACCACCACTGTAGTTGTATAGTACAGCAAGAGCAAGAGTAGTATTGTTGAAAAGTACAATGCATAGTACATTTTACAGTACAATACTTGAGATGCTTATGTT
The DNA here is from genome assembly GCA_036346265.1 of Melocanna baccifera. Classification (NCBI taxonomy): domain Eukaryota; kingdom Viridiplantae; phylum Streptophyta; class Magnoliopsida; order Poales; family Poaceae; genus Melocanna; species Melocanna baccifera. Next base: position 16,458,823 of record CM070709.1, read on the forward strand.
TTACAGTACATTAGTATGAATCAAGTATGATGTATATGATTCGTTTCAAAATTCAAAACAAGGGAGAATTTGTGTGAGGGTAATGGGATGCTTGTAAAATGCCCTCAAGTCGATCTCGCTTGTTGGTACACAATCAGATGGCCTAGATTGAAAATTTTCATATTTCCTAAAAAGATGGTCATTTTCACCGATATGCACCCCATAAAAAATATATGGGACTTCATCTATTGAAAACTGGCTAAGAATTGAAAAACAGGTGTAAGTTTCCAAATTTTTTTAAAAAATGTCAGATGTAGGTGTGGGCATGTTCTATACATGCAAAATTCCAACAAAAACTCGGTCGCATTTGCATGATGTCAAATGGACAAATTCTGGTTGGTTTTCACATGATATTGCCCCAAAATATAAATAGTGAAAGTTGTATTTTGAAAGCCTTGAAAATTGAAGTCGACTTGTAGTGTCAGAAGGTGGAGCATGCGCACAACATATTATACCATTTATTTCTACTGTTTATGGAAAGTTAACATAAACTATAGGGTGTCCTAAATTCCACAAGATAGTTGAGTACTATGACAACTCCTTCTGTCCCAAAATGTAAATCATTTTTTTACTTTTCATGGTCTCCAACGCATGATTTTGACTATGGTTTTGTATCATAATATAATAGCAAAATAACAAAAAATTATATATTATGAAAATATTTTACAAGACAAATCAAATAACATTATTTTCATGTAGACAATTATATACTTTAACATAGATTAACGATCAAAGTTTCAAATCATTGACTGCACGGATCGCACGGTGACCTATATTTTGGGACAGTGCGAGTACTACTGACTGTGTCGAGTGCATCTTTAAAATGAAAACTGTTTTGAGAACCCTCTGTATAGGATGAACATGCGCATCTAAAAGGTTGGATTTACGCTGTCTAAAAGGTTGGGATAGAAGTCAACTTGCTTGGGCTTTTGCCGTCACATTATTTAGTTTGACCAAAAGAGTGTACATGGAGTTACTATATGTATATATTGTGGTGTTAGATACTTGATACTATAAACTTGGAGTCAATTCATTATTTTGTTGCAATTAAATCTCGGTAATAGATTTGAATCCTTGCACTGAATGTTTGCTCCTTTTATACACAATCACGCGCACACGCAGAACCACACATGGCCCACTCATGCCACCATAAAGTGGGCTGGGTTTTACATTTCCATTAACCTTCCAATCCAATTTTCTTCTTTTCGGTGTGTAGTGGTTGTTTTCTCCCACAACCTTGCTATCTAACTGTTCCTTTTTCTGCAGGTTACATCACTACATGCGATTACTCCCCGGAAGCTGACCATGCATGAGTTGGTGCATGACCTTGCGAAGATAATTGCTGCTAATGAATTTCTTGTGCTGGATGCTACCAACCCAACGACCTGGATCAGAGATGAAAAGCATTACTGCAGATATGCACGTTTGGTCAATTATCAGAATCAATCCCATGTTCTAAAAGAAATTCCAGACAAAATTAGGTCCCTCCATTTGAGGGATTGCGTGGGCATAGAACTTCCTGAAAAAGCATTCGCTAAATCCAGGTATCTACGTGTCTTGGACCTAAGTGGATGCTCATTCGAGCAGCATACTCCAGAGAATATTACCATAATGCTCCCATCTTCCATTTCTAATCTGATGCTGCTAAAGTACCTTGATGCTTCGGGCTTGCCAATTGCAAGACTTCCTAAGTCTTTTCATAAACTTCAAAATTTACGAACTTTAATTGTTTCCGATAGTTCACTCAAAACATTGCCAGACAACATTGATAGCCACCTTAAACTATGTTATTTGGACCTATCTGGAAGTAGTTGCCTTTTAAAGCTACCCATGTCATTCGGGAACCTTCCCGAACTTTCCTTCGTTAACCTATCTGGGTGTTGTAAACTCGAAGAACTCCCTGAGTCAATAAGCAAGCTTAAATGTCTAGTACACCTAGACATATCCAAGTGTGGTGCTCTTCGACACCTCCCAGCTCAATTCGGTAGGCTGCCCAAACTCTCCTTCCTAAACTTGTCTGGTTGTTCCAAACTAACCGAATTGCCAAGCAATCTTAGACTTGATTCTTTAGAGCATCTGAACTTGTCAAATTGTTATGGGTTACAAAACCTGCCAAAAGAGTTTGGAAACCTTCGTAAACTTGAAGTCTTGAATCTAGCAGATTGCTGCAAACTCCAAGTGTTACCGGAGTCCTTTTGCCAGCTTATACATTTGAAGGTCCTAGATCTTTCAGACTGTGATGAGCTCAGAGAACTACCTGTGTGCTTTGGTGAGCTTGCTGAGCTTCAATACTTGAACCTGACAAGTTGTTCCAAAGTGCAACAGTTGCCTGATTCACTTTGCAAACTTTTGAAGTTAAAGCATCTGAATTTGTCATTTTGCCTGAAGCTTCAAAGCCTCCCTTCTTCTTTTGGCAACCTTAGGCTCCAAATGTTGGATATCAATGGTTGCATTCAACTTGACAACTTGCCAGATGGTATCGTAAACATGACTAATCTCAGCCATCTTGAGGCTATGATAGGAAAGCCTACTTTGTACAGTAAAGCTGAATACATCAAGAAGCGTCTGTCAGGTCCAATAGAGCATATTGTCCATGACATAGATAATGGACGCAGTAGTATCATAGAGCTGGGGCAATTGAATTGTCGTGAGCTAATGGTTAAAGGCCTGGAGAATGTCAAGCATTGGGAAGATGCAGATAGAGCCAAGTTGTGCAATAACTCAGAGCTTCGGCTGCTAGTTCTCGCATGGAATTATGGAAGCCGTTTGTTGGTGGAGGAAAAAGACACACATGGAAATAACAAGTTGCTGAAGAAGCTCATACCTCCTCGGACTCTTGAAGGAATCAGTAGGTTGGTGGAGGAAAAAGACACACATAGAGATAACTTGTTACTGGAGAAGCTCGTACCTCCTCGGACTCTTGAACACTTTGGATTAGAAGGGTATGTGGGCAAGGACTTGGCCAAGTGGATGTTTGATATTTCCTCCTATCTTCCTTATCTCTCCTCCATAGTTCTTGTTAATTTAAGAAGCTGTGATTGTCTTCCACCATTTGGGCAACTGCCAAATCTGAGAAATTTGTATCTGGAGAACCTGCCCAATATAAAGAAAATTGGCAGAGAATTCTATGGGCAGGAAGGAACTTGTAAAAAATTAAGACTTATTGAACTGTTGTCAATGGAGAACCTGGAAGACTGGTGGACAACAAGATCGGCTGATGAAAATGAAGAGTTCTTGATCCCTAATTTGCATCTTTTGGAGACAGAGAACTGCCCAAAGTTAAAGTTCCTACCATATGCCCCAAGAAGTGCGCATTGGTACATGGATAATAGTGATGACGTGATACCAGCACAAGGATTTGGGAACCTCTCATGTTCCACTCTTCCTTTCAGTATGGTCATCGTGAACTGCAAGTTTTCTCCTGACAAATGGGATAGACTGGAGCACCTTTGCTCCCTTGAGATATTTGAAGTTCGGTACTGCCGTGACTTGAGGACCTTGCCCAAAGTCATTCAGCGCTTCACCTCTCTCAGAATACTGCGCTTGACAACGTGGCCAAGACTGAATACATTGCCAGATTGGCTGGGGAACCTTGTTTCCCTTGAAGAAATTGATATCCGGTATTGCCTTAATCTGACATCTTTGCCTCAAAGCATACAAAAGCTTACTGCCTTGAAGAAACTATGCATTGTATTATGCCCAAGTCTGGTTGAGAGGTGTAAAGGAGAAGATTGTCGCAGGATTTCTCACATTCAGAATGTCATACTTAACTAACAAAAGCTTCATACCTTTTCAACCAAGAGATCGACGTGGTAAGAAACTTCCCGCATGCCCAACATATCAATCTCATCGGTTTGCACTAAACATTGTTTATATGTGGTTCTTCTTACAGATGTCTTTGTATGCCGGGCATCTAACAATTGCTTTCTTGTTTATTTCCACAGTTGTCAGCAACGCTCCAGGTCGATCTAGAGCAACGTCCAGACAAGGACTCGACTGATCGACGCAGTGGTTCGTCGGCCGGCCTCTCTGTTGTAGTTGCATACGCAGTTGACAACGAGCGTCGCTGCCAAGCACTGGCTGTGGCTGGTGGCGAAGGTCGAAATCGTCAAAAGTAGTCCCCGTACTTGTAGACTGCACAATCTAGGAGGGAGGTATATAGCAGAATTCTGTGTAATCTGCACGTGCTCTCGAATTTCCCCTCTTTAACAGATTTCCGGTGGTAGATGTTCAATTGCTTCCATATACTGTTTCTTGCCTTTCTGTTGGCTTTCATCGACTGAAGAACACCAGTTCCAGCTCCTCATTCAGTTGAGAGTAAAAAACACTTGTTAGCATCAGCATGATGCATGCAATCAGTAAGAGGACCCACAATGTTTTTATCGCAGATAGTATTTGACTGCTGGATAATTTGCAATGAAAATGGGAGGCAAAACTTAATTAAAAAAGCCTGATATACAAGGGGGAAATAAGCTGGGGCACGCCATGATCAAATAGGTCTCATGTCATCTCACAAAACCAAGCTACTAGTACTAGTACAAATGATTGCAAACAACTGCACTAAGTATACGTGAAACAAATTGGTGGCATGGGCAGTGTACACCACAAGAATTCCAAAGGAATTCAGTATATACAATATCCACCTGAAGTGCTGGAAGGAGAGCGCTCGGGCGTTTCGGGGCGGCGTGGAGCCAAGCGCGTGCCGATGCGTGGTGCCCGAGCAAGGGAGGAAGGGGCGCACTGGCTAAGCGCAGCGATGGGGCATCGATTTCTGGCCGTTCGATCGCGTGAGCATGGGCGAGCGGCGCAGATCGCCTAGCCCCGTCCGAAACCCTAACCCCCTTGCACCGTGTCCGAAACCCTAACCCCCTTGCACCGTGTCCGAAACCCTAATGAAAGAAATCCCAGAGCCCGATGCTGAGTTAGCCACTGCTACCGATGCTGAAGCCACTGAGTTAGGGACTTGAGTGTTTGTTTCAACCATATAATTTTTTGTTGTAAGAGGTGATTTGAGGTGTTGGGATTAAATTTTCTAAATGTAATAAACTTAGGCAATGTGATTCTTTTGAAAAATAAATTTCTCGATGTTGCATCTGGTGTTTTCATTGTTGCACAAGTGAAATCAAAATATTTCATACCACGCGCCGTCGAGGCTTAGAGCTAGTGAGCTGAGGCCTTAGGTGTTTGTTGCAGCCATAAGTTTTTTTTGTTGCAAGAAGTGATTTAAGATGGTAGAACTAGACTTTTTGAATGTTGCAGTAACAAACTCATGTGATTTTTTCAAGAATGTTCTTAATGTTACATCTAGTGTTGCTTGTTGTTGCATAGGTGATATCAAAATGTTTCATAAGTAAGGCTCAAATGTTGAAGCACTCAGTCGTCTATTCTTTTCTTGCAAACTGATTTTTTGGTTGCTCTTCATTGAATTTGTTGTTGGTCTTCCTCGCAAAAAAAAAAATCTTGTTCGCTCTTGAGAGTTAGTTTGTTGGAGGAAAAACAAGTTTACTTGTGTTTTGTGGCAAAGGGTTTGATATCTTTTTCAGATGATGTTTTCTTTTGTTGCCCCATGAAACATTTTGATGAGCTTGAGTCATGGGATTCAGGCGTTTGAGATTTGCTGGCATCACGAATATCTGACGGCAGAGGGAACCGTACAACGGTAGAATTCGGACCAGACATCTAGACGCTAGTCGCTCCCGAGATAAAGAGATGAACCACTGATTCTGAATCTCCTTGGTCCTTGTTTTGCCGTGACGCAAAATCCTGAATACGATCTTGACTTTTTGTCGGTGCAAAATTATATATCCCAGTTTATCGATCTGTCAGAGATTCAAAAGAGTCCAGCCGGAGACCAAATTGTTCAAGTTCTTCGAGCTCCGGAGCCCTTACGGCTCGTAAGTCGTAAGTACTGCTCATCAATTTAAATTTGAACTCTTTTGGGCCAGGATTTTTACCCAATTGGCCAATTGTCACCAGGGTTGGCAGTTCTCGGCGGCATCCAACTGGCTACTGCGGAAATTTTTTATCTCTGGCGGACAGGGTTGCTATAACCCGGAAAAGAACTGTGAAAATATCCCATTTTAATTGCCGATTGTCAAATAGATCAAAATATGTTACGAGATTAGATTAATTGAATTCAGTATAAGACCAGTTAGAGATGTAGCCATGTTCCCACTAATGATCACTTCAAAATAATAACTGAAAATAAATAAACACTCAAAAGAAAAACAAGCTCAAACATCGGTAACCACTTATTAATCTCAATTTTTCGATATGAGGACAGACCAACTTAATTAATTAGAATAGAACAACTACATAATAGAAATCGATATATGGATTTAATATTTCTAAATAGTGCAGCAACAATTAGTTCAGTGTGGGAATTTGTTAAGTTAAAATTTAAGTTTAGAAACATAAGTGATCAGACAAATCCGAGGGTCTCTATGCGTAGAGATCTCTCCTACTGTTCCCCTCAAAAATAAATTCGAGGGCCTCGTCTAGCACATTTTACTCCAAAATGTCCGCAAACATTTGTGAAAAATTTGTAAAATGTTTTGCAATAGCTGCTGGAGAAACAGAAGAGATGGTTCTACCAGTGTCCAGAGGGATGATCATGAACTGTGTTGTGGATCAGTGTAGCAGGTGGTGCAGATCTCTTGGAGTCGCACCACCCCCAAGCATTGCAGGTACATATCTCCCAAAATCCTGTCCATAAACCACCTTGGCACACAACCGTCACTGCTACCAACTCACTGTCGCTTCAATCATCACAACTGTTCATCAGAAAGGAAATTACACTGCAATTCAGATCATATTGCAATTCACTTCGGCCAATCAAGAATCAAGGCACCGCTCAATTTAGTTTCTAACTTCTTCTGCTTTTTTTCACTACTCATTAATTTCGTCTTTTTCTGATTTTTTTTTGTTTTTTTAGGCTTTTTTGTTTTTTTCCTAGTATTCTTTTGTATTATCTGTGATGGGCTAATCTGTTTTTTTTCTATTTTTTAAAATTTTTAAATTTAATTACGCCAAATAAGCTACCTCAGTTATAGTGAAAAATAAGTTAACTATAATGAAAAAGTCATAAGTCATCGCTATTCTGAATACCCCAATTCTCTTCTTAAGTAATGCTTCAGGTTTAAGGTGAAAAATCAGCGACCAGTATGACTAACAAAAGGCGTAATTACACTCTATTCTGTGAATAATTTATCACATCTAGATGGAGATCAAGAAATTTAAGTTGTTTGCAGGCAGACATATATAGATTAAAGCACTGTTCAATTTAGCTTCTGCCTTCTGCTTTTTTTTCACTATTCATTACTTTCTTTTTTTTTGAGTTTTTTTTATCTTTTTTCATTATTCATTTGCATTATCTGTGATAGGCTAATATATTTTTTCTATTTTAATTTTTTTTAAATTTAATTACACTAAATAAGCTATCTTAAATATAGTAAAAAATATGTCAGCAACAGTAAAAAAAATCATAAGGTATCACCATTCTGAACACCCCCTAAAGCAGCTACAACCTTTTCCGTCGTACGACATTTCTGATTGTGGCGCCCACTTGTAAGACAGCAGATTTTAATGTCACAAAAAAATTCGGTTGAAATATATCCTCACTAATTTGGCATCAAGAGATAAGTTACATAACAAGCTGCCAAGTACCAATTGTGACTGCATGCAATTACAACTCGCAAGAAACGGGTGCTAGGAAGGAGCTATCTGTAGAAGAAAACATCAAACCACTGGCCCAATGGTACCTTACTTCATTTCAAGCTATGAAGCAAATTAGGACACATGAACAAGACACTCGTAAACATAAACGGAAGCTGAAAGTGGAGGGCAAATCGACCCCAGGAAATATTATCGGAGTGCTCCTCCGATTATTGAAAACAACATTTCAATGGAAGTAGTAAACACCATAACGGGCAGAAATTACTATGTGTAGCTTACATGTGGGTCCTTTAGTCAGAGTCGGTGGACTAGAACAAGAATTCGTTATAATGGTAGCTTTTCAGTAGGTATGTCAAAAAAAATGTATAGCTTTCTGAAAACTTTTCTTATTAGCATAGTTTTGTGATAGTTTAGTCAAAGTAACTGTGGTTCCATGAAATTTACTCAAAACTCTAAGTAGCCCATTGAACAGTAATTGTGTAACATTTTGTTTATTGAGATATTATAGGACACTTGTGTAATCATTAGAGTAATTTCGAACTCTCAAACATAATTAAAATAATTGAAAATCTAAGCTTTGGGGGAAAAAATTGAAGTAGCAGAGGTAATTTCACCTTGTTTCTAAATGAAACTTGGCCCATGTAGAAATCAGCTGAATTACAGGCCAATGCTTGACTTCTATAACGAAAGACAAAACACATGATCAGAGAAGTGAAATCCAAATCAATTCAGTGACTGAATTTGCTTAAGAGAACAACGAACCACAAGAACATGAATTCTGCGTAGTGGCATGTAGAAAATTTCACCGACAATTAAAACCACATGTGCATGTGAAGATGACACATACTAAAGTCAAATTACCATCATCCAGTACTTCAAATTGTTCATTGGGGTAAGGGGTATAAACAACAGTATGTAATTTCAAAGTACAGAAATTTAGGAGTATAAGAATTTGGAGATTGAAGTTGCTTTAGGGAAATACAAATCACAAGGATAATATAAATTCCTGCATAGTGGCATACAGAAAATATCACCGACTATAACAGTCTACACCATGTACGAGAGTTGCATAACTATTGATTTTCAAGCTATGGTATATACAGAACAATGTACTATATGTAAAAATTACTGGATGCACAGGGAATAAGTGTTAAAACATGTACCATGAGCTAATTGACATGCCCCATAAGAAGCTGACGTCACCTCTACGGAAAGCTTGTCGTATTCCATTCAGCATTGGACACTTATCGATGAGCACACTATTTATTTGAGCTATTGCTTCTGGTCCACCAATTGACAAAATTTCTTGATAATTACAGATTTCCAAGTAATCCAACAGTGGAAGATTAATGTTGTGGTAACACACCAAATAGTAGATACCGAAACTTTAGAAGGTGAGAGAGGTGCCTGAAGCCTAAAACTCACGAGAAGGAGATGTAATACCCCGATCGGCGTTCAGTGGAATTGGTAAATTAAAAAGAGATAGAAACCAAAAGAAATAGAGGTTAAATCAAGAAAAATTCAGTTTTATGGAGTTTTAGGCCATGGGCTTTTGGCCCACAGTAATTGGCCCAAGTGGAAGAGCTGGTTGGCCACCCTTACTGGGGGGAACTTCATCATATACCCTTCCCACATTTAAGGATTTCAGGATTTACCCTCCCGGGTCAATGACATGTGGGGTCGGAATGAGTCACTGACACGTGAGCCGGAGGGTAAATCCTGAATTTCAATCTAAGGGGAGGGTATATGATGAATAATTCCTACTGGGGGAGGGGCACCCACCCCCAAAACCCTAGCCGTCCTCTTCCCCCTCCCTGCGCCTCCACCTCCCCCTCCCCACCTGCAGCCTTTGCTCCCTGCGCTATCTTCCCCTTCGCAGCCGAAAGAGAGAGGAAGAAGAGGAGGGAAGGTGAGGAAAAGAGGGAGAAGGAGGAAGGAGAGGAGAGGAGGAAGAAAGAGGAGTTTTGCCAGAGGTCTTCTTTGAGGCCTCCAAGGGTGATGAATAATTTTCTATCCCTTTTATTCCTAGTGATTTCCTGTTTAGGTTAGATTTCGGTTATTCGTTCGATCTACACAATCTGTTGTGATCTACGATTTAGGATTCCTTGGGTTCGAAATCTGAGAACTTTATCTCATAAAGAGTTGTAGACGACTTCAGTAGCTTTCTATAGAATATTCGTTCATGCCGATCCAATGAATGGTTTGGGAGGTACAAATTTTACCATGCTGTTGTTCGTTCTGTCTATCGGGTTTCGACAAACAGTATTAAACAACAGATTAAAATTAGAAGATGAACCCAAATGGAAATTTTATCAGCATGAATAATGTAAATAATTTCTTAAAGTTTCCAGAGAGTCTAATAACATGAATTTTAGATGGGTGGTTTAGAAGTTATGAAATTTTTAGTGCTGCTATCCGGCGTTGGGTGACTGTTGGACCAGCCAGGGAAAAGTGATGAATTGAACAAGTAAAAGGAAGATCTAAAAGTTAGTGATAACTAGAAAGTGATGGAAAATTTTCTGTAGATTTCAGAAAAATACAAAATTTACAAGACAACTGATAGATCGATTTCCTAGGTTAAGTTTGGGGATTTAAATGAATTAATCTGAGGATCGTGCCAACTAAGAAAATGTGGGTAATTTTGTGTAGATTTCAGTGATGGTATGGTTTGCTATTTTAGATGTGAGGATTGAAAGTTGTAGTATTTTTAGTATCAGAACAGCAATGGAGACTACTCAGTAAAGAGAGGGAATAGTTGTGGTTTTGGGAGCATGTAGGTGTGTTGTCGTTTAGTTGTGTTTTGTAATATTTTGGGCTTAGTTTTGAGATTGAATAACCTACTGTTGGAGGAATAGCTTCAGGAGTAAGGTCATCTTCCAACATTCTCAGCCGTCACGAGTAAAGTGAAAGGCAAGTGCATTATAGAATAGTATTCGAGCACTTAAAGATCGTGGTTGAATGATTACTTGTCTACAATATTTCTATGATAATGTTTGCTTTATATTGCTCTCATGCCTATGATATGATGATGAAGATGAAAATTGAGGTGTATGATGATTTATGTGTTCCTTTCTATTTTAAATTGCTCACATGTTATTGATAAATTGATGATAAATTTGATGACCATGAAAGAATGATGAGTATACATATTTGCTAATGATGAAGATAATATTCATTGCATTGCATGTTGAATATTTATGATGAATCATGTGATTCACAGGAGTGGGATGAGGTCCCCATATATAAGATATAAGCAATGAGGCCCCCATATGTAAGATATGGGCAGTGAGGTCCCCGTATGAAAAAGGACGGGCAATTGGTCCACGCACTAAAGAGTGTGGGTAAAAATAAACACCGAAGGGTGTTATACTCCACTATACTGGTATAAGCAAAGAAGAGATGAGACATGTGCATGAGCATTGTATTGCATTGCATTTCATCCATGAGAAAGGGAATGAGACAATGAGACATGTAAATGGAAAATATTGATAATGAGAATGCGGAGAATTGAGTTGATGTTGAATGGATATGAATTGTTAATGTGATGATGCCTCACATATTATTCTACTTTGTTCTTGCCAAGTCGTGGACTCATTCTTGCTTTATTTGTTGTTTTTAGGTGAACATTAAAGGTGACATGCCTGGGTGGTTGTAGCACATGGAAACTTGCACTTTATAGCTTTTCACCTCACTTATGTTTACATAATTTTTGGTTATGAATAATTGAGCACCACTTATTATAATAATTAAATACTTTGTGGTTTTCCCTTGGTTTTCTTTTGGTATGTAATATTGCTAGATGATGCATTGCATAGTTGGAACTTACTTATATGGCCTTGGATATTTAATTGTTTCATATTAAGTTTGATTTATGTTGCTAAAATTTAGGTTTTAGATTAGGTGGAAAGTTGTTCTTGTTATTTAGATGATGTTATTACCTATTTATAGATTTAAATTGGTAGCGATAGTGGTAGTGGGTGACATCTTGGACTTATTGAGAGGCCGGGGTTGTTACAGGAGAGGAGTGTATGCACCGTGCTCAATCTCAACTCAAGTCTATTTCTTACACACAATGTTCTCTCACTTTCCATGATGCCTTAGGGGTCATATTTATAGTCATAGACAAGGAGGCTTACATAAATACCCTCTTTGGGTCTTAACTAGTAGAGACAAACATGTCATTTCCTTGGCATGGTCATCATGGGTATGTCTTCTACTTACATGTAAACTTGGGCTTATTCCCGGTGAGCTGATTGAGCCAAGTGGGGACCACTCCCCCAACAGTAACATCTCATGGTCAAGGGTTGTGACAACGAGTAGGCCAAAACCATATCGTTTGCACTTTGACCCCCTTTGTCCCTTCAGTCCACTATTGTGATTGTTGAGATGATCAATGAGCTCCATTGTACTACACGTGCCTTAGGTAGGTCTTCGTAGTGCTTTCGAGCAGTATGCCTAAATCACCGACTACGTCGCCCGGTCGGAGGGCATGCTCCTATGTGGGCCTCCTTAGGTCAATGCCTCTGGTCCTAGCCCGACCTCATGGTTGTCGGACACGTCGCCGCAATGGGAGTTGTCTTCTGGTCCACTGCTTGGGCCTTGGCCGAGTCGTGCTGCCTTCATGCTAGTATGCATTGGGGTTAGTCCATGTGTCGTTTAGGTCTTTTTCTGGACCCCTTTTTTCGAGGCTCAATCCACGCGGTCTGGTTGTGCCCACGTGTCCCGCTGCCTAGGGTATCATGCTAGCCTCGTATGCCAAGCTTGAGCATGCGCTGTCGGCCCTGCACATGTAGCGATGATCCTACCTTAGGGGTGTGGGCAGTCACGTTGGTTGAGAGGGCAGGCACACCACCTTAAAAGGCATGCCTTGTCCCATCAATACTAAGGCGTTGGGATAGTTCACCTCTCTACATTTCCTCCCCGCATTCCATATTGCTCATCTCCAGTTCTGCCATTTTTGCTCACCGTTGCACCCTATTTTCTTCCCCACAATTGAGGCTGCCGCCTGGCTTTTCGGTGTTCCAGCACATCCAATCCCCACCATCTCCACCATGACACGAAGAGGTCCACATGTCGCATGTGTGGATGTGACTATCGCCTTGTCAAGCCATTCCAGTGGTGCTTAGGACGGAGGGTCCAGAAGGGTTGCATGGTCTAAGTTTCCCGCCAGGGTTGGAGAGGGTTCGAGCGTGTTGGTTCATTTGTGAACATGCTTGGTCACTCGTTGGTGATAGACGACCTCTTGGACCATTTCGTGTAGGATGGCAAGGTCTCCGGTCGACAATTTGTTCAATTTCTATGAATGTAAATTACAAGAAATAAATTTAGCTCAAGAGAGTAAACCGCAATTTGACTCATAATGTTTTACCGTGGTGTTTAAAAACTTACCGGTTTCTCATAATCCACGTTGAGGTAAAGCTAAAGAAATTGGACTAGCGCCACGAATTAAGCCAATCATCTCAAATCCTCTAGAGTTGCTCTTTCTCTACTTCAAAGATGGCGAGCACCACACCACTCACAACAAGTTGAGCCTTCTCATAAGCTTTTTGAGAATATTACAGGACCACCATGCCTCTAAAGCCATATAGAATTCGATAACCTCCAAGAGTAACAAGTCAAAAATGCTCACTTGAATGAATCAAGTGTCAAAGCTCAAAGGACACAAAGTCCACCACCAAATACACCACATGCACAAGGTTTTGCCTCTCCAAGCTAGCTGAGTGTAACATGTGCACAAAATAGAAGAGAGGACTTGCTCTTAGCTCAAGGAAGAAGAGAGTAGCACAACATCTTATTTCAACTAGCCACAAGGAGGTATTTGTATCATACACCAAGAAACTAATCGTTAGAGTAAGAAAACAGCTAGAATCAGTCCGAAGCCCGACACTACCACTAACTAATGGTAGGTATTACTGGAACCTGCACAACGACTAGAAAACTAGCCGTTACGAGAGCCACCAATCAAAACGCCCTCATCGGGACTAGTTTGACTACTAGGTCCAATTAGATCGCAAAATTACCAATCAAACTGCTAGCTCAAATCTCAGGAAAACATGCCTCTGAAAAAAAGCAATCAGCGTTAAAAGACCGGTTGGACCGAAGGAACTGGTCAAACCACCATATCAAGGCCGATTTGACCGCAAACACTCGCCTGACTTCCTTTTGCACACTGGTCTGACCTCCAAGCCGGTCAAACTACAGTTTTCGCTAGTCTAACCAGTTTTCCAGGGCAACATAGATAGATCACTGCATATACTTTGAGCAAAACATATTTGCAAATTGTAGTATCATACATTTAAGGTCGAAACATGACTCACAATAAGTTGCACAATCGATGAAATCACTATATTGGGGAGAAGTTACATCATGTTTTTGGTCTATTACATGTGTAGATAACTTGTGGTGTGAGACACGAACTGTAACATTGCAAAATTTGGGTATTTGAAAATATGAAAAATGTTAAACTTTTTAATATGCTCTAGTGTTACTAGAATTTTTTTGGTTTTTATATGAGGATCTTGATTGGAGTTTGTGTTTGAAACAAATCAATTAATAAACATAAAAACAAAACTGAAATTTAGCGTTAAGAGATACCCAAGTAGAAAAGAAAATTAAAATGGAAAACCGAATATGAAAAGTCGATCCACAAATTAATATGGGGAATTTACTATGAACATAGTTTGAAATAAAATTTGAGATTGGAAGAGGATCTGAAATGAAGATAAAATATTGAAAGCAAATGAAAAGGTACAATTTTAAATTAAAGATGGAATTGAAAGAAAGAAATTTTAATGTTAAATTTTGAATTAGAAATTAATAATGAAAATTCCATACTCAATCTAGGTTGGGCCATCTGTTTTTCCCCTTTTCCTTTCCTTTTCTCCTGGCCCAACCAGCCTACTGGCCTGGCTCTCCCTTTCTCTTCCTCTCTACTTTCCTGGCCCATCCTACTTCCTCACTCCCCATTTCTCTACGTCGCCCTTCGGCCAAGGAACCTCACTCCCACATAGCCACACACTAGCCCACGTCACCTTGGTCCCACCACACATGCCTGCACCAGCTCCTGTCCCATCGCCCATATTGCACTGCCTTACAACTCCCTGCCATGCCCATGTCATGTTGTTCGGTCCGTGCCAGCCATACCCAGTGCTCCTGCACTGCTCACGTCATGCCGCTCTACCCCATCGCATCACTACACCTGCATTGAGCTACTCTAGCGCCCACGTCACACGCGATCACCTCGCCATGCCAACGCCCACATCGCGCCTATGCCATGCCCACCCCCCCCACTTCGCTGTAACACCTCGACCCTCCATAGGATTCAAGATACTACCACCACACTATTACTATCTCACATAGACGAACCATAAATAGAGTTAACACATGAGAGTTGTATTAATAGGGGAATCCATTCTCCTGAAATATACTGCAACTAGAAAATTTACATAAACTTCTAAACAAAGGATTAAAACATAACGCTTAGTATATGACTAAATAGTTATTTCACATGTGCAGTGCAAAAGAAACTATTCCCATTCCATGCATGCCATCACTCTGGATCACCCTAAAAAGAAACAACAAAGCAAGAGTGAGTCCGAAGACTTAGCAAACACACGATAAAGTAGTACATCAATCCATATTTGTAAACTATAAACCAATTATATGACTGTAAGCTATAAATCACATCTACTGTGAACTATAAAGCCAATCTAATGTAATATGTAAATCACGTCTACTGTGAACTGTAAAGCCAATCTACTATAAGCTAAAATCAATTCTGTGGCTATGAACTACAAATCACATCTACTGTAAACTGTAAATAAATTTTGTGGCTGTGAACTATAAATCACATCTACTGTAAACTGTAAATCAACAACTCTGTATTGTAAGCCATAATTCAATTCTATGTCTGTAATCTATAACTGTATCACTGTCTGTCGCATCTGTATCATTTTCATGCAATGCATCTGTAACTATAGCTTATACCGGTATAGCGGAGTGTCCACCCGTCGATGGACCACTTATTTGCTCCGTCCTCTTTCAAATGAGGGTTCAACCCCCACTCCCGTGGAGTCTCTACCGATGTAGGCCCTGTTTCACTGTGTGTGAGTGCAATGCATGATGCACATGCTTCAAGGTTGGCACTTAATGATAAATTGCACTCATCAGTATATACCTAACTCGTAATCATGCATCTCAGTTTATAAACACTGTAAATCATGGCGTGGAAACATGAGTAGAAATCATTAACTACACTGTACTGTTCTACCATGCACTTGCCTGTCAGCCTAGCGGATGATACGCGAATGGCACCGAGCTCGAACCACCACCTGAACAAGCAGTAATCATTTCAATTTGTTGCTAACACAATTACATACACATGCTAGCAAATAATGTCGCTCTTACGCATAAACTTAGTATAGCCGACCTCCCTCTCACCAGACACTGTCCCGTTGTCATGGTTTTAATCAGCATACTAATTTATGCGAAAATCAGTAAATACAGGAAGAGAGTTCCGAACGGTTACCCTAACCCCGACGACTGGATCAGGGTGCGATCTATCACTTTCCAACTGGATCTGATAGATCTGGCGTTGGATCAGCCTTTCCCCCCTTTCTTCTTCTTCTTCTTCTTCTTCTTTTCCTCTTCCCTTTTCTCTTCTTCTTCTTCCCTTCTCTTTTCTTTTCTTTTCTCTTTTTTTCCTTCCTTCTTTTCTCACACCCGGCCGCTCCTCATCTTCCCTCTCTTTCTCCTCTCTTTCTTTTTCTCCTTCTCCTCTCTCCTTTTCTTTCTCATGCTGGCCGGCTTCTTCTTTCTTCTTCTTCCTCCATAGTTGGCGGCACATCCCCCTTCTCTCTTTCCTCACGGCGAAGTGCCCCTCCTCCCTCGTTCCTCACGCCGGCAACTGTCCCCTCTCCCTATTTTTCTCAGCTGGCCAGCCCCTCCCTCCTCTTCTCTCGGCCGGCACGTAGCCCTCCCCTAACCCCCATCTAGCACGGAGAGTGGCCGGGGGCGGCGAGGGCACGCGGGGTGAGGGGGTGGCGGTGAGCCGCGGGGTTACACAGTGGGGTCATGCGGCAGTAGGCGGCAGCGGCAAGCAGTGGCAGCAGTAGCTGCAGGGGAAAGAGGAGATAGGAAGCTGCAGCTGGGGGAGTGGTGGCACCGGCGGCTGGCCCCCAATGGAGGTGGCGGCGCGAGCACAGGGAGGGCAGGAGTCGAGAGCACAGCAGAGAAGCAAATGCCGAATTTGCTTCCTCTCCCTCCTGGCTCCCTCTTTTATAGCACATGGATTTGGGCCAGGCGGGCTTTGTGAGATCCTGGAGTAGAAACTCCCGGACCCCCTGTGTATTGCAGTACTAGTCCCAGATCAACGCTAGTACACACAGATAATCAGAAAAATGATCCGTTGCCAACCACGCTTTATTACAATAATAACTGAAATACATAAGTCTTGGCCCAAGGCCTTACAACT
The DNA here is from genome assembly GCA_036346265.1 of Melocanna baccifera. NCBI lineage: Eukaryota > Viridiplantae > Streptophyta > Magnoliopsida > Poales > Poaceae > Melocanna > Melocanna baccifera. The sequence goes on from CM070709.1 coordinate 16,476,008, forward strand.
GCGGTTCACAGAACCTCTTACACAAAAGGTAACAGCGGAAGCAAAAATATTCAAATAAACGGCACATCAATATGCCACAGGCAATTGACTTGAGCAACGAGACCTAGTCCTCCGGAAAGAATCCATCACAGCCGCAAGCGGAACAGTAGTCGTAGTCTCCTTCCTGAGCTTCAACCTCCTCTGTGAATTATTTTGAAGTGTAGTATGTGAGTACAAAAATGTACTCCGCAAGTCTTGGAAAAATGCATTAGATGTGGGTTTGAACAAGGAAGGCTATATGGCTCTTTTGCACAAATCAGCATTTTATTTCAAATTTATATACTCTCTCTAAAAGCATTTTGTTAAACGTTTAAATTTCACAATCTAAAGTTTATCAAGTACCTTAGTGAAGGTTACATCCACCATCACTGATAAATAGGCTATCTCCGCCAAGATACAAAATAAAGGTTAAAACCACCCGAACTGGTTACATCCACCAGACCAACTTCACGAGAGTTCCATCCACTCTCTAGTTTTCCGAAACCTTTTCTTTTTAAATTCAAAGCCAAATTTCTACTGTGTGAATGCATTCCTTGTCCGCCCTTGACCGTGGGCACGGCTATTCGAATAGTTTATTACTCTGCAGAGTGCGTACAACTTTACCCACAAGAGATATGTTACCTTAACAGTCAACACGCTTCCTTTGGCATGAGACCTAGATAAAATATCACAAAGCTTTTCACCTACTCTAGTATAGTTTTATACCACTCGCTGAGGTTTCACCGCTGAAGGGTTAAATCCACCACATTCAGAAGCCCCCTCTTGCGCCATGTGAGTGCAGTAAATCCCTGCCCCTCACTTTGAGTAATCAGTAAATCCCTGATACCCATTTTCCAATAGTGACACAAAAAACTAAACTATTATAGGTTAATTAGCTAGGTTGTACCTATTTTAACTTGTGGTTGTACTGTTTTACTCAGATTGGACAAACACAAGAATCGGTCCTTAGACGACTAGGGTGGATCATTCACAAACCCATTTTTCGTGCTAAACCGCACCAGCCAAACATTCCATCCACCCTCGTCAAATTTTACTTTGAACTTCATTTTTATTTTAAAATTTACAGTGGTAACATCTATTACCACTTTTCAAACAAAACATTAAATCCCAAATCATTCATTAACCATTTTTCTCATATGAGTATTTTTACATTTATCAGCTAGACTAAGCATTTACTAATATTTTAAATTCAACAAGAATAATACTAACTCATTAATGAGCCAAAGGTTATCCTAAGTTGACAAGGTACATGGTACATAACTTCCAAAAGAGGGCATAACAAATTAGGTGCTTATCTAAATTTTAGAATTAAAATTATCAATTTACTAAACATAGCCATGCAAATAATTTAAAATAATTGCAAAAACTATATATAAAGCATAGGAGCAAAATGGTCAAGGAGACTTGCCTTCTTGAATTATGTCGGAATCTTCCCAAGGTTGTTCTTGAAAATGTTCCGGAAATTCAGACTCTACACGAGAAACGAGGAGAACCAAATATATAAAATAAAATAAAAACTCAAAAATTCAACATAAATATACCAAATGAAAGTTTGTAATTTTAGATGAATTTAGAAATTTGAATGGGTCAATTTGGAGTTAAAATGAGAAAGCTATGACCTTTGGAAGTTTAAAATCAGAGAAAAAGAAAAAAACATAATTTCTGGAATTAAATTTATTCTGAAAATGAATTATGACGTCAGCAAGAATTATTTTTCTAAAGGAAAATCGAAATAATGACGTCAGCACGGGATTTAAATAAAACCGCAGAGGCTGACAGGTGGGGCCGGTCCACGGTGGACCGAGTCCACGAACAAGACATCGCGCGCGCAGCTACCGACGCAAGCTAGGGCTGACGTGGCGTGCGCTGGTGCCGCCACGTGTCAACTGCTGACGTGGCTGCTGACGTGGCTGCCACGTGGCACCTGGGAGCGGATTTTGGCTGACGTGGCATGCCACGTGGCTGCTGACGTGGACTAGGGCTGACGTGGCAGCGCCGGTGCTGCCACGTGGCCAGGGCTGACGTAGGTGGCTCGGGCGCGGGCGGCGGTGGCGAGATCGGACGGTCGCGAGGCGCGCACGTGGCAAAATCTGGGGCGTCGGCCCAGATCCAGATGAGCGGTGGCGATGGAGTGGCGCGGGCGCAAGGACGGCGACGATCGGCGACGCGTGGCGGGCGCGTCGCGCGGACGCGGGTGCGCGGGGTGTCGGTGGGATCCAACGGCGGAGAGGGGGACACGTGGCGCCAGCTGGTGCCTCACGGCTCCGATCTTGAATGGACGGCGCGGATGCGAGTGCGGACGCGGGCGGCGCGACCGAGGGAGCGGGCGCGGACGCGCGGAGCTGGCGCGGGGACCGAGGGGCGGAGCGAGCGACGGGGACGGCGGAGGACTCACCGGCGACGACGAAAACGCACGGCGACGACACGAAAATGCGGCGGTGACGACACACGCAGCTGGAACCGGAGATGAGAGGGTGCGCGAAGGGGTGGAAGGGCTCCCTAGCAACATTTTTATAACCCGCAGACACGTAACGCGCGCACGAGCTCGCCGGAGGAAGCGGCGACGGTTTTCATCTCCAACCGGCGAAAACGGGCGACGACGCGAGAAGTAACGTCTGCTAGTTAACGCGCACGACGAGTGAATGCTCGGGAACCAATAATGGCGAGGAGTAACGGCCGGGAGGCGAAGAACGCGGAGCTCGGGCGGCGGCAATAATGGCGACGGCGCACCGAGGAAGAAGCGGCGGGGACGACGGGCCTGACAGGTGGGGCCCACCTGTCGGCGAGAGAGAGAGGAGAGGAGGCGAGCGACAGATGAGCGACGGGTGGCGGAGGGAAGGATCTCAGCCGTCGGATCAAGACGAATCGGTAAGTGAAGATGAGCGGCACCGATTAGCGCGGACGCGGGCAGATGGCCTGGATGAGTGACACGTGGCGCCCGAGGGATTAAATTCTTTTAAAGATTTTCAGAAAACCTTAGGAGGCTTTAAAATACTCAGAAAAATACCAAACAAATTTTAAAAATTCCAGAAAAATTCACAGAAATCCCTGGAGATGTTTTAGACTAAAGAAAAATATTTCCAACTTATTTTATTATAAATTTTTACTTTTAAACAGAAACCCTTAATTCTGAAAATTCCAAATAAATTGAATTAATTAATTTAAAATTATTATTTCCAAACACAAGTAAAAATTGGGATGTTAGAGGCTTCCACTGGTTCAGGTATCACATTCTCCCCCCTAACAAAATTCGACCTTGAATTCAAAAACTCTGTCATTTACGCAAAACAAAGCGAACTATATTAAACAACAAATAATTCTAACTCATACCCATAGTGAACAACTCCGGGTACTTCTCACGCATGTGAGACTCCAATGCCCACGTTGTTTCTCGCTCAGACTGTTGCGACCACTGTACTTTAACATACTTCAATGTTATGTGCCTCAACACCTTTTTCGATTTCTCAAGAATTTGAACTGGATGGGACTCAAAGGTGAGGTCTTGATTAAGGGACAACGGTTCTACAATAACCTGTGATCCAGATCCCTTAAATATTTTCTCAACATAGAAACATGAAACACATTATGCACTCCTCGCATAGACTCGGAAAGTTCCAAACGATATGCCGACTTTCCAATCCATGCCAGAATCGGAAATAGCCCAATGTACCATGGGCTAAGCTTCCCTTTGGTACCAAATCACACAATCCCTTTAGTGGGTGATACTCTCAGAAGAACATGATCCCCCACTTCAAATTCTAAATCTCGCCTCCTAACATTCGCATAGCTCTTATGCCTACTCTGAGTAGCAAGCAAATTCTATCTAACCTCTGCCACTCGTTCCACTGTCTACTGGACCCAATTCGGACCCAGTACTGCCTTTTCGCCTATGGCATCCCAACAAAGTGGTGATCTACACTTTCGTCCATACAAAACCTCAAATGGCACGGCCCGAACACTAGTGTGGTAGCTATTGTTATAGGCGAACTCCGCGAGTGCCAACTGATCCTCCCAACTACCTTTCCATAACAAAACACAGGACCTCAACATGTACTCTAGTGTTTGAATTGTGCGTTCAGACTGCCCATCCGTTTGTGGGTGCAAAGCGGTACTAAATTGAAGTTTCGTGCCTAAAGCACTTTGCAAACTTTCCCAAAACTTGAAAACAAACTTGGCATCTCTGTCTGAAACTATTGTTTTGGGCACACCACGCAACCTGACTATCTCATGCACATAGATGGGTGCCAAATCACTTACCGAGTTCATCGTGCGAATTGGGATGAAGTGCGCGGACTTATTGAATCGGTCCACCACTACCCAAATTGCATCTTTACCTCGCTGAGTATGAGGTAAACCGACTATAAAATCTATAGTAACATCATCCCAAGGCCACTAAAGGACATCTAAAGGCTGCAATAGCCCAGTGGGATGTTTATGCTCAGCCTTTACTTGCTGAAAAATCCCGCAGGGCGTTACATAGCGAGCTACATCCACTTTCATTCTTTTTCACTAAAAGTTCTTTTTAAAATCTCAATACATCTTGTTCTCACCAGGATGTACCGTGTATGGGGTACGATGAGCTTCTCTCAATATTTCATCTTTGACTTAGGCTTTTTTGGCATGCAAAGGTGGCCCTTAAATCGCAATACGCCCGACTCATCAAGGGTGAAATCCCCCATTTTCCCTTCATCGATGCGCTTCTTCACTTGATGAAGCAACCGATCGTTTTGTTGCACTTCTCTCACTCGTTCTAGAATTGCTGATTCCAGCAACAACTGCATCTCAACCTGTGCTGTACTAGCATAACAATATGAGATTCCCATCTGTTCAAAGTTAGCAACAAGACAATCTAGAGTGGAGGGTGTTGTCTTGCGACTAAGAGCATCAGCAACAACATTTGCTTTGTCTGGATGGTACTGGAGAGTGAGATCATAGTCTTTGATCAATTTCAACCACCTTCTTTGCCTCAAATTCAATTCCTTCTGAGTGAAGATGTACTTAAGGCTCATGTGGCCTGTGAAAATATCATAGGACTCTCCATACAAATAATGCCTCCAAATATTTAAAGCGAAAACCACTGCGGCAAGCTCTAAATCGAGAGTGGGATAAATATGCTCATGCTTCTTCAATTGTCGCAAGGCATACGCGATCACTTTACCATCTTGCATGAGCACGCAACTCAAACCCACTCGCGATGCATCCGAGTAGACCGTAAATCGCTTTCCTAGCTCAGGGAGAGTGAGAACAGGGGCAGTTACTAACTTTGCTTTCAAAGTATTGAAACTGCAGACGCTTTCATTGGTCCACTGGAATTTCACGCCCTTCAGCGTGAGTTGAGAAATTGGCTTGATGATAATGGAAAAGTCCTTCACAAAACACCGGTAATAACCCGTTAAGCCAAGAAAACTTCTCATCTCCTTAACATTAGTTGGTCTCTTTCAGTCTACTGTTGTGGAAATCTTAGTTGGATCTACTGAAATGATCTCCTAGTTAATCACATGACCCAGGAAGCCCACTTCGAATATCCAAAACCCGCACTTTTTCAACTTGGCAAAGAACTGGTTCTCCCTCAGAGTCTCAAGCACGAGCCTCAAGTGTCGCTCATGCTCTTTCTCCGTTTTGAAATAAATCAGAATATTATAAATAAACACGATTACAAAGTCATCCAAATACTTGTGTAGCATGCTGTTCATCATCTCCATAAAGATAGCAGGGGCATTTGTTAGTTCAAAGGACATAACTTTATACTCATAATGCCCATACCTCGTGGAGAAAACTGTCTTTTCAATATCTTGCTGCCGTCTCGAATCTAATTATACCCAGATTGCAGATCAATTTTGAAAAACACCTTGGCTCTCTTTAATTGATCAAACAAGTCCTCAATTCGAGGCAATGGGTATTTATTCTTGATGGTCACCTGATTAAAAGCACGATAGTCTATACACATGCAGCAAGTTCCATCCTTCTTCTCAGTGAATAGGACAGGGGCTCCCTAAGGCAACACATTGTGGCAAATCAACCCTTTGGATAGAAACCCGTCCAGTTGATTCTTCAACTCTTCTTGGAGTGGTTGTGCTAAACGGTACGGGGATATAGAAATAAGTCGAGTACCCAGAATAAGATCAATTCTAAAATCCACATCTCTTTTGGGTGGCACCCCTAGAAGCTTTTCAGGAAATACGTTGGGATACTCACATACCACTGGAATACACTCAACGCGCAAAGGCCCACTCGGCTTTTCCGCAAGTGGTAGAAGTAACCCAGACTTGGGCATTTCGGCCAGGGAACAAGCTGGCCAACACAAAAAGAGAACACAGATGTGCATTCCCCTGAAACATTATCTCCTCTCCTGAAGGGGCTTGCAAAGTGACTATCCTCCAAAAACAGGAAATCATAGCCCGGTAACGATGCAACCAATCCATACCGAGGATGACATCAAAATACTCTGTTAGTATAACCATGAGGTTGGCCATAAAATCCTCGCCATCTATTAAAATCATGCATCTGAGACAAACTACAGAGCTAGCAATAATACCTCCTAGAGAATTAACTATAACCGATTGCGAAATCTGCTGCATACTCAACTGTGCCTTTCGAGCAAACTCAGAGGAAACAAAGGAATAAGTGGCACCGGAGTCGAAAAGGACAAGAGCACTGTGTGAATCCACTAATAGGGTACCTGTCATCATGTCCAGTCGACCTACGGACTCAGCAGCAGACAATGTGTAAACTATAGGCGGCACCGAGGTGCCCGAAGCCCCAACGCTCTGCTATGGCGGCATCAGAACTGGAGGCAATGCAGCATACTAAAGTGGGGCGATTGGTGCTGGAGGATAGTAGTACCGATAGGTGGTGTCCAAGGAGCAAGCTGCGGCGTAGGAGCAGCCGCTAACACTTGGACTAACCCCTGAGATGAAGCATTTGGTGACGCAGATGTCGACTCCCACTTAATGACACTTGAAGGATTCTGATGACAGACCTTCTCCATGTGACCCGATCGGCCACAATGTCGACATTCCCCTGTCCAGGTACATTCAATAGTTCGATGCCTACCACCAAACTTGAAGCAGATCATGCCCTACCCTGGGATAGGACACAGTACCGGTGGTATAGGGGAAGACTTTGTCAACTTGGGCTTGGAAGACTGTGAGGAACGCTAACTTCACTTAGACTTCTTGGGAGCGGGCCGCTGAGATGACCCACCTCTCTCACTGAAGCTCGTCTTCTGGTCACCACCAGAAGCACCCAGACCACTAGAGGGTTGCAACCTTTTGGTCAGCTGCATCTCCATCTCCATCCTTTTGGCCTGTTCCACCATGGATCTAAAGTCACACGGTGTCGTAGCTCCCACAACATGTCGGAACTCAGAATTAAGCCCTCGACGGAACCTTTTGGCTTTCTCCAAGTCATTACTCGCGATTGATGGTACAAAACAGATCAGGTTGTTAAAACCTGCCTCGTACTCTGCCACGATCATTCTTCCCTACACAAAAGTTGATAGGGCGACCTCCATACTCTCCACAAAAGAATCTAGGTAATACTTCGCTTTGAACTGCTCGACGAAGATCTCCCAGGTGGCTGGACCTTAGGCAGGGGCCCTGGCTGAGAGGACTCTTTCCCACCAGATGTCTGCCTAACCTTTCAATTGGAAAGCCACAAAGTGAACCCTAAGCTACGAGGTCATTTCTAAAGCTTCAAATTGTCTTCCCATATAGCGCAACCAATCCGCAGCTTGGACCAGTGTACCTGACCCATCAAAGGTGTCCAACCGCAATATCATCCATTCGCATAGGCTCATTCTTGCCTCTGGTGCGACTTGAACGGCAGTCGGGGCAGCGATGGGTACGGCTGTAGGCGCTTGATGGAGAAGCACACGAACCTTCTCTACAAACTCCCGCAGCAAGGTCGAAGACCTTGCCTGGTTCTCAGCTACAGACTGCGCAGTAGACCCAACTTCCACGTCAGGTGCCTCCTGCTGAACATCTAGCGATGACTCCGCTTGGGCACGACCATGACCACGGCCTTCACAGCCTCGGCCAGCATCGCGACCACGACCTCTACCTCTCAGCATCTCTGCTCACAATAGAGAAACATTCATCCAATCAACTCACAAACATCAACTTTAGCAGTACAAGTCAACCATACAATTTGGGAAAGCGCATATGCAATGCAGGTCCCAAACCCCATGCTACTGTGCAGCAAAGTGTGCCAAGTTTCACTTAATTATTAGGCCTAAATCATGTTTTAGGGAAATAATTAAACTAAGTTGACAATTGATTTTTACCACAGATCTAACACCCGCTTTGATACCAACTGTAACACCCCGACCCTCTACAGGGTCTAAGATGCTACCACTACACTGTTACTATCTCACATAGGCGAAATATAAACAGAGTTAACGCACGAGAACTGTATTAACAGGGAACCCGTTCTCCTGAAACATACTGTAACTAGAAAATTTACATAAACTTCTAAACAAAGGATTAAGACATAACACTCAGTGTATGACTAAACAGTTATTTCACATGTGGAGTGCAAAAGGAACTACTCCTATTCCATGCATGATGTCACTCCGGATCACCCTAAAAGAAACAATAAAGCAAGGGTGGGTCCGAAGACTCAGCAAGTACACGATAAAGCAGTACATCAATCCATATATGTAAACTGTAAACCAATTCTACGACTGTAAATTGTAAACTACGTCTACTGTGAACTGTAAAGCTAATCTATTGTAAGCTAGAAATCAATTATGTGGCTGTGAACTACAAATCACATCTATCATAAATCAGAAATCAATTTCAGAATCGTGAATCAGTAAATCATATCTATCAGAAATCAGTAATCAATAACTCTGTATTGTAAGCCGTAATTCAATTCCATGTCTGTAATCTATAACTGTATCACTGTCTGTCGCATCTGTATTATTTTCATGCAATGCAGTGACATGCGATGCATCTGTAACTATATCTTATACCGATATAGCGGAGTGCCATGCCATGCCATGTGATGCACTTGAATCAAATCCTATCTAGTGCTAACAACCAATAAAGGGAATCTAAAAACTATAGAGGACATGATCTCAGCAGTTGGTTGGGTTTAGGCCTATTATTATGCACAGTGGCCAAACTGATATCAAGTAGAATTATCTCTAAGTGCTTATTTGGGAAGCCCAATCCTGACCGTAATCCCGGCCCATTCCCAGGAGCCGAAAACCACGGGCTAACTTCCCCGGCTGAGTGGAAAGTGCATTTAGAAGCCCATATGGCAGAGATCTCCTAGGTTAATCCGCGCTGTTTCCACAGAAAAATATCATCATCTCCGCAGCTCGAGAACTTCTCTTCGTCGCCTCGTCTCACTCCCAACCTCCTCCCTTCCCCGTGACCGCCTCTGCCGTGTTCTTCCTCCTCCTACTTCGGTGATGGAATCTTGCCAGTGAAGTGAGCCTACTCTTCTTCTTCCTCTCCTTTTCCCTCCCACTAGGGTTTGCTCTCTTTCTCCTCTCACAGAGGTCCATATTCTTGTAAATCTCGGTAGGGTGAACCCACGAAGTAGAGACAACGAGAAGCTAGAGGTGGGTCATGGGGAGAACATCACCTGTGGATTCGGAGGCAGCCTCCTTCTTGTTTCTACATAAACTAATTATTGCTATAGAAAAGATCATCACAGATGGTTCAAAACCGCCTATAATCATTACACTTGTATCAGTATGGCCACTATGCATAATAATAGGCCTAAACCCAACTAACTGCTGAGATCATGTCCTCTACAGTTTTTTAGATCCCCTTCATTGGTTGTTAGCACTAGATAGCATTTGATTCAAGTGCATGTTTAGCCTTCTGTAGATACTTTGGATTCTGCCATATATATTGGCATTTGTATCATTTTTTTCAACTCGATCTGAAGCTCTTTATTACGCATCCACTGCGGGATAAAAGTTTAGCCACGTGACACCGACTAGGAAATCCGAGGTTACGATCCAAATTAATTATCTAGATCATTTTCTTTCGACTTATGATTTTTTCAAACAAATAAATAGCATAGTTTTTTCATCGCTAATTTGAAGCGAATTATTAGGATAACATTTTTGAAAAGAACTCACCATATATACATAAGAGCACGTACAAATGCAAGTGCTTAGGAGATGCTTAGCAATTAAAAACTGACTTTTCTTGCCACGTAGGATAGATAAGGCTCTTATTTTGAAGCATTAATGCTTAAATAAGCATCGGTGCTTAGCAGGTGCTTATGTGTATAACTATATCTAATTAATAGATAATATAACATATAAACACCTGTGGAAGAGATGCCTGCATTGGAGAAATAATATAACATATTCTCTCTCTTTAAGCATTCATATATAAGCATCTTGCGTTGTACATGCTCTAAAGCCCAGTTCTTTTCAGCTTGGTGTTCTTTTGGGCTACAACTGATATATAGCTGATGTCTTTTGTCAGGCTTTTCTACACGGTAGTAGACGATAGAGATATCGACGTAGATGATACACATTATTTTAAACTTGAGAAACCATTTGAAAATTTTACTTCAAGAGTCTATCCCATTTTGACGTTTGCCTTTTTGATTACTAAAGAAATCACAAGCGAAAAAAGAACAAGGCAAAGCTTGTTTGGCACACCTGTGTGCGGCCTAGTTTGCATCTCACGTCACAGGCTGGATATAAAGGCTGTGTTCGAACCAGCTTATGGCTGACTTTGGCTTGTACTATCTACAGTAACTAGCTTTTAAACGGTGCGTTTTTTAAGATAGGATGAATAAAAAGATTATGTAGTAAAAAGTGTACTGAGTTTAGCTGTACCAATCAAAATTATATACGACTATTTTTCTGTGGATACTACCTCTTGCGAACGCTAAAATTCAAATATTTAAATTATAAATTATAAATCCAAAAAAACCCACCTGAGGCGCCCGTGTAATTGTGTTCTTGGTCGTCTCTAGGACGAGAACCTTGCATTGTAACGAGGTTCATGGGGCAATCCATCTCAACAATGGCATGCATATATGAACTTGTTTGCTATAGTCGGCATGCCTAGGCTTAATTTTTGTCCTTACGTACGTCGCTAACTTCTAAGTAGGAAGGTATATATATTTTCCCTGATTGATTAACGGGGCATTTAGAATGGTGTTGGTTTATAGTTTTCTTACTATACCTAGCTTATTTTTTACTGTAGCTGGGTTGACTTGAGTGATATAAAATTAATAGAAAAAACATGTTAGCTCATCACGGATAATACAAAAAATATAGAAAAAAAGAGAAGGCAAAAAACCTAAAAAAACAGAAAAATATAAAATTAATGAATAGTGAAAAAAATAGAAGTTAGAAGTTAAATTGAATGATATCTAAGTAAGATATCATTTAAACACCAGTTTAATCGGAGTATGCAATTAGGTTGGTGGGCCCTGAAACCCGGTCCAAATCGACGCGACGCATGCATGCATGCATGCACGTGCGCGCGGGAGGGGGTCTCGAAATAACCACCGAGGCAACCGCCACCTCCGGGCAACCGCGCAACCGCCGGCGCGACGCATCCACTGCTACTTGTACATCACCACCCCCAACCCGTGGCCGGGGCCCCACTCGCAGTCTCTCTCTATCTCCCCCAACACCAACGCACGCTACGTGCCCTCACGTACACCAGTGAGCGAGCCACCATGCAGGTAGTGATCGGCCGTCGGCAATGGAGGAGGAGCTGCAGGCGCAGGCGCGGGCGCGGGCGCAGAGGTGAAGGAGGAGGTGAAGGGGGAAGTGGTGAAGGCGGAGGAGGTGGCGGCGCCGGAGGAGAAGGAGGTGGCGGTGGTGGGAGAGAAGAAGACCGACGAGGAGGTGGACGCGGAGGCAGGGGTGTCGGCGAAGAAGAATCGGATCCAGGTGTCCACCAACAAGAAATCGTTCTACTTCTATGTCAACCTCGCCAAGGTACACACACATCCGAATTAATTAATTTCTAACGAAATTAATATTTCTTCTTTTGATTTAGAACAAAGTCAAGTAGGTTTACTTGATAGGGATATGATGAATGAATCGTACTGTAATGGTGGGTTTTTCATAGATTCTTGCATTTGATCGAGAAAAATGGTTGATGAACTTACTTAGTAGTTAGAACCGAACAGGAAAAAAAAGATAAAGAACTGAAGTTTTTTTTAAATCAAACTTATGGATTGGTTTGGTTTTCAGTTCATGAACTCAGAATTAAATAACAAAACTTCCACCTTTTCATTTCACATATACCCTGCATGAAGAATCGACCAAGGATATGTTTTATTCATTCCTTGACGTTCGCTTCGTGGTTTTGTAATTTCATGAATCCTTTGTTTAAAATAGATTGAATTGCTAGGGTATCTAAATCCATATTACTATTGGCTGCAGAGGTACATGCAGAACTACGATGAGGTTGAACTCTCTGCTCTGGGGATGGGTAATGCTTTACTTCTCACCTCACATTGGAGTATTTACTCCTTGTTATTTTCCTTCTGATGCATGCAGATCTGACATTCTGTTCAGAAGTGGCATGCATTCTCTTTACTGCCTCCTATGTTATGCTTAAATTATAGTCCCTTAATACGTTCATAGTTAACTGTATCTTTCTGAGGCATTTTTGGTTCCAGCCATTGGCACTGTTGTGACTGTTGCTGAGATCCTCAAGAACAATGGCCTTGCCACTGAAAAGAGTAAGCACCATAACTATTATATAACGTCTGAATAATCAAACCTTTTCTCATATCACACTACTGAGCCACTCTTAATTTTCTTTCTTACTTTCTTCTTCCGTCCAGACATCCTGACATCAACCATTGGCACAAGAGACGAGTCAAAGGGGCGGCTCGTCCGTAAAGCCAAGGCAAGATTGATCTTTGTTGCCCTCTGGAGGCAATCAAGGAAGGCGTAGCAAGGTGGTGGTGGTGGACGTGAACGTGGCCGAGGTAGTGGTCGTGGACAATATCAATACCAAAGTACCAATTATGGCAACCATTATAGCGACAACAATCATCATGGTGGCAACAAGAGATCCGATAATCAACTCATCTACTAATTGTGTAGAAAGATTGGCCATGTAGCTTTTAAATATTACAAATGCTTCTAATGTAGCCCAAATGCACATAAGATGATTTTCGAAGGGAAAACTCGCAGTTTCAGTCTTCTTTTTAAGAGAAAACTGTTGAAGTATAAGTGAATTGTTCACCTTTCCTTATCAGCTTAAGTTTTTAGGTGAACTGTTTGGTGCATGCAACTTAATATGGTATCAGAGCTAAAAGGTCTTGAGTTCAAGACCCGGTTGGTGTAATTAAAAAAAATAATTACAGCCCACTTCTATTCTACGTCTTAGGCCTGAGAGAGTCTGCACGTGAGGAGGAGTGTTGAAGTATAAGTGAATTGCCCACTTTTCCTCATCAACTTAAGCTTTTAGGTGAACTGATTGGTGCATGTAACTTAATAGAAACTGTGTAGTTTCAGATGAAGCTAGCTCTTTATGCTCACATACAAAGTGACGAAGTGGGTGCACTAGTGGGCTGTGACTGCGTGTAGAATGCTCTTCTTGTCACGTCTTGCACGAGCCACGGCATAAATAACAGAAGGCCTGTACCTACTGATCTTAGGATTCACGTTACCATGGCGCTGAATAAACGAACGGCACACTCGCGCAGTGGCACAAACGATTCAGCTCTACATTAACAGATCTATTATTGGCTGACACTGTAAGCATCTGTTTCACACTTAACATCGACATATAAATCAACAAACCTCCAGAGTTTCCAGTAATACGATATATTTGCCCCTAAATCAATGATCTTCTCATTCAATTTGAACTAGCGGAGTTTCCCACGTCAAGAACAGATCAACAAACTGAAAAAGCACACCCCCACTATACGTCCAGCCACCTTAACTTCAACCCATAAATGGGAGTGAACTCAGTGAACTGAAGGTGGAATTGGAAGGAGGTACACAGAAATTCTTTGATTTTTCTCCACCAAAATAATTTTAGTTAATCTAGTCATATATGTCAGTTACTCCCTTTACAAGTCAGTTTTTCATCAGTTTACACAGCTAATTAGTGAGCAGTTTCTCATGTATTTGATGGGTCAGTTTCTTGCCATTACTAGTTCAGTTTCTTGTAATTAGTACTTCAGTTCTATTGTGTATTTGCTATATAAAGAAGGAAAGCAAAGCCAGAAAGGCAACGTTCTGCAGTGCCAAACTCATTTGTGTTTCCTGTGTTCAAGTGTGCGTACTGTTGCCTGCATACAACAAAAGATCACCGGCGGCACTAGCGGGCGTTCATCCATCAATTGGTATCAGAGCCGCATTCAGGATCCTAGTGATCATGTCAGCTCCGATGGGAGGCAGGTCGGTTACTCCTCCACGGTTGGATCGCCGTCGGTCGCCACCACGTGGTCCTTGCCATCCACGACAACAGCATGGTCGGGAGCGCGAGGTCGTCATCGAGCGTGTGGTCAAACAAGCGTCGGCGTCAGTACAATATCCGATGCTGACCAAGACCAACTACCCGGAGTGGGCGAGGCTCATGCACATCAACCTGCAGGCGCAAGGCTTGTGGGGAGCCATCGAACCCGGCGACGCGGAGTACAGCGAGGATCGGCTTGCACTGGCAACGATCGCTCGCGCAGTCCCGCCGGAGATGCTGGGCTCACTCGCAAACAAGGAAACCGCATAGGAGGCGTGGGAGGCGATCAAGGTGATGCGCAGGGGCGTCGAACGCGTGCGTGAGGCCAACGCGCAGAAGCTGCGGTGAGACTTCAACAACATCTCGTTCGAGCACGGCGAGGCGGTTGACGACTTCGCCATGCGGATCGGCTCTCTCGCCAACAACCTGCGAATCCTCGACGACCAGATCTCCGAAGCTGAGGTAGTTCGCAAGATGCTTCAAGTTGTCCCTGATCGTCTGATGCAAGTAGCCATATCCATCGAGACCTTGCTCGACATTGGCGAGCTCTTTGTCGAAGAGGTCACCGGACGGCTGCGAGCCATCGAGTAGCGTCTCGAAGCGCGAGCGGTGGCCACGGAACTGGGCTCACGCCTGCTCCTCTCCTCCAAAGAGGAGGAGATGATCCGCCGTATGCGCCGGCGGGAGAGCGAGGCTGCACGAGGTGGTGGCAACTTCACGGGCAGCAGTTCAAACGCCCCGTGCCGTGACACGTTGCAGTTCAACCGCGGCCGAGACACACCGCGTGAAGACGGAGGCGGGCAAGCCTCCAACAAGGACCGCTGCAAGTACTGCAAGAAGAAGGGTCATTGGGCCCGTGAATGCAGAAAGGAAAAAAGAGATGAGGCGCAGGCTCACCTAGTCCAGGAAGGTGGTGACGAAGATGAACCAGCCCTGCTTATGGCCCAGGTGGCGGCGTTGGCTCCCGGGCCGGTGTCTTCCTGGGTTCATGTTGACCCGGAACGCGTGGGCGCTTGCGTTCATCTGAACGAGGAGCGCGCCATGGTGCATCTTGGCGACACCGACACCAGCGAGCAAAAGCGCGACGTGTGGTACCTCGACACGGGCGCATCGAACCACATGACAGGTGTCGCTGCTGCCTTCTCCGAGCTGGACCGAAATGTCTCCGGAACGGTCAAATTCGGTGATGGCTCGGTCGTGGACATCGTCGGGCACGGCTCAATTGTGTTCGCGACTCGTGATGGGCAACACCGTGTTCTCTCCGACGTGTACTACATCCCCAGGCTGCGCAGCAATATTGTGAGCCTGGGTCAACTCGACGAGTCCGGCTGCGAGGTTCTAATCAAGCACGGCGTGCTGCGGGTGCGTGATCCACAGCACGAGCTACTCGCCAAGGTACGCAGATCAGCTAACCGTCTGTACAAGATTACACTCACCGTTGCACGTCCGATTTCTCTCCTCGCACATTCGGACGACGAGGCCTGGCACTGGCATGAGCGTTTCAGCCACCTCAGCTTTGATACGCTGAGAAAGATGGCGCGCGGTAACATGGCACGTGGACTTCCCCGACTGGATCACGTCGACCAGCTCTGCGACGCGTGCCTCATCGGCAAGCAGCGGCGCACGCCGTTCCCTGTCGAGGCCAACTACCGCACCAAGGGACGTCTGGACCTTGTACATGGAGATCTATGCGGGCCCGTCACGCCAGCGACGCATGGCGGCAAGCGCTACTTCCTTCTTCTCGTCGACGATGCTAGCCGCTATATGTGGCTGGTACTGTTGTCAAGCAAGGACGAGGCGGCCGATGCGATCAAGAAGTTCCAAGCTGGCGTCGCGGTCGAGACCGGGCGGAAGCTGCGTGCGCTACGTACTGATCGCGGTGGCGAGTTCACGTCCGTCACCTTCGGCGAGTACTACGCGGAGAAGGGTGTGCACCGGCAACACACGGCGCCGTACTCCCCGCAACAGAACGGCGTTGTGGAGCGCTGGAACCAGACTATGATGGCTATGGCGCGATGCCTGCTCAAGGCAAAGAAGATGCCCAGTACGTTCTGGGGGAGGCGGTGAGCACGGCTGTGTTCATTTTGAACAGGTCTCCGACAAAAAGCGTCACTGGCATGACTCCCTATGAGGCTTGGCACGGCGAGAAGCCAGCGGTGAACTTCTTGCGCACGTTCGAGTGCATTGCGCATGTGAAGGTCACATGTCCCCACCTCGCCAAGCTCGACTATCGCAGTGTGAAGATGGTGTTTCTGGGCTACGAGCCGGGCTCAAAGGCGTACCATGTGTACGATCCGACGAGCGGTCGTCTGCACGTCACCCACGATGCTGTGTTCGACGAGGGCAGTGGGTGGAATTGGGAGGAGGACGACAGCAACGCAGTCGCTGAGACCTTCACCGTGGAATACACGATCAGTGCTCTTACGGGCGGCAACGAGCCGGCTTCTCCTGTATCCCCGCTGGCCTCACCTGGACAAGAGCAAGGGGAGCAGACACCACGCACCCCCTCGGACGCCAGGAGAAACGTAGGTGGCACGCGCGTCACGTACGCCATGTCGCCGTCGAACATCCCGTCCGACAATGAGTTGGACGATGAAGGAGCACCCCAGCGGTTCCGCACCGTCGAGGACTACATCAACAACTCCGATCCAGTTGAGTTGGATCCGGAGGAGCTGCTCTTGGCGGCATCTAAGGAACCCACATCGTTCGCCGAGGCCAACACCGATCCTGCTTGGCGCGCGGTGATGGAGGAGGAGATGGCCGCGATCTTAGACAACGGCACCTGGGAGGCTGTCGATCTACCGACGGGACACCGGCCCATTGGTCTCAAATGGGTTTACAAGCTCAAGAAGTATGCACAGGGCTCGGTGATCAGGCACAAAGCACGACTTGTCGCGAAGGGCTACGTGCAACATGCTGGTGTGGACTATGATGAGGTATTCGCGCTGGTGGCACGACTCGATTCTGTGCGGGTTTTGGTGGCCATTGCTGCGCATGAAGGGTGGTCAGTCCATCACCTCGATGTCAAGTCTGCATTCCTCAATGGGGACCTCACGGAGGAAGTTTACGTCGCTCAGCTGCCAGGATTTGTGATCGCCAGACAAGAGCGGTGAGTTCTCAAGCTACGCAAGGCATTGTACGGCCTACGTCAGGCTCCGCGAGCATGGAACATCAAGCTCGACCGCACGTTAGTAGCACTGGGATTCACTCGGTGCACAGAGGAGCACGGTGTGTACACTCGTGGTACAGCGAACGGGCGTCTACTATTGGGCGTGTATGTCGATGACTTGATTCTCACCGGTGCCGACCCGGGTGAGATCGATCAATTCAAGAAGGAGATGAAGCCCTCATTCTGACCTCGGGCACTTGAGCTACTACCTCGGGATCGAGGTCAAGCAGCTGCCCGGGAAAATCACATTGTGCCAAGCGGCGTATGCGACAAAGCTACTGGATAAAGCAGGCATGGCTGGCTGCAATGCTGTTCAAGTCCCCATGGAATCGCGCTTGAAGCTGAGTAAGAAGAGCTCCAACCCTCCTGTTGATTCTACACTTTACCGCAGTATCGTTGGGGGTCTTCGTTACTTGGTCCACACTCGGTTGGACATTAGCTTCGCCATCGGGTACGTCAGCCGGTTCATGGAGAAACCGACAACGAAGCACCTGAGCGCCGTTAAGCACCTACTGCGCTATGTTGCGGGTACAATTCACTTCAGCCTCAGCTACTCCAGCGGCTCCGGCGACATAAAGCTCCAGGGGTTCAGCGACGCGGACATGGCGGGAGATTTAGACGATCGCAAGAGCACTTCTGGCGTGCTGTTCTGCATCGGTCAGGCACCCGTGACATGGCAATCCTAGAAGCAATCGGTGGTCGCGCTATCCAGTTGCGAGGCTGAGTACATCACGGCGTCATCGGCGGCATGCCAAGGGCTTTGGCTTGGTCGCCTGCTCGGCAGCTTCTACGGGCGAGCTCCGGGCATCGTCACCATCCATGTCGACAACCAGTCGGCGATACAACTCTGCAAGAATCCGGTCTTCCATGGCTGGAGCAAGCACATTGAGACGCGCTTTCACTTCATCCGGGAGTGCATCGAGGGTGGCCAGGTTGCCATCCAGAAAATCCACACCGACGACCAATTGGCAGACATATTGACAAAATCTCTTGGCAAGGTGAAATTTCTTCACCTACGCTCGAAGCTTGGCGTCGTCGAGATCATCAACAACTAGATTAAGGGGAGTATTGTTAGTTAATCTAGTCATATATGTCAGTTACTCCCTTTACAAGTCAGTTTTTTATCAGTTTACACAGCTAATTAGTGAGCAGTTTCTCAAGTATTTGATGGGTTAGTTTCTTGCCATTACTAGTTTAGTTTCTTGTAATTAGTACTTCAGTTTCTATTGTGTATTTGCTATATAAAGGAGGAAAGCAAAGCCAGAAAGGCAACGTTCTGCAGTGCCAAACTCATTTGTGTTTCCTGTGTTCAAGTGTGCGTACTGTTGCCTGCATACAACAAAAGATCACCGGCGGCACTAGCGAGCGTTCAGCCATCAAATAATTCATCTGCGCCATGCTATCCATTGCCTGTTGTTTCAAAAAAAAAAAGGGTTCATTGTCTGTCTTCAACAGAGTTATTTGTAATAACGGAAGCTCCAGTAAACATTAGTACCAACAGGAATGAAGGCCCCTACCTTACTTACAGCAAGCTGTCCGTCTTCTGCGGCAATCGCCTATAGAAGTTTGCAAGAAATGACAGCATCGGCGTCTCCCGTCGAAGCATGGGGTGCCTCATGGTGTAGAATCCGACAATTGCAACGAGGATTTTCCATGGTGTAAAACACACCAGAATAGTTGCTGCAAGAGTGAAGAGCCCAAATATTGCCGTTGCTGTAGCATCCCTCCAGCTTGCCAATGCTTGGATCCTCTCCCCACACGATGCTAAATCTCCCACGACTGTCTGTATCCTGCCGGCAACACTCCTTAGTATATCATACCTCATCATTACGAAATCCAAATTCCGAGAAGTTGGGAACGTATCAAATTCTTCTGGATGTGCTGCCTCTGCATAAGATAGCCGTGTGAAGAAGATAGGAGCACTGATGGGAGTATGAACTCATGAAACAAAAGAACTACAACAAAAGCGGCATGGGCCAGCAAAGTGGTTGCAGGATTCTTCCATGAACATATACACAAACCACCTGGAAGCTCAACCAAGACTGAGATGACTCTCATCATCCTAAAGGTGTTAAGTCTTGCTCTTCCGCTTGCTCCAAAGGTTGCTGCTCACATCACACATGTACTCCACAACATACATCCTTCAATAGAGGCGGCTCCATCCGGCTCGGCTGAGATGCCACAATTTGGACAGCTTGGTATTGCAAATAGTGCATCTTGGGTAGCATGGGGGATGAGGTCAGGACATGCATTTTCACTTCTGATTTTGATGAAAATCTTACTGCTAGGTGCGGTTCCCCAATTTTCTTGACCCCCGCAGGTCGCAGAACGAGAAGATGATATGAGTGAGCATATAAATCTTTGAAATCTTTGATATGAGTGAGCAGTGGCGCTAGATTCCTTCTTTCTCACAGAAATCATTGAAAGCTTTGGAGAGAAACTTCCCCCCATGGTCGGTCCTTAAGGTCTTCAATTTTTGACTTGTTTCAGTCTTAACTAATACCTTGAACTTGCTAAACTCTTCAAAGCCATTACTATTTTCTTTTAACATATACACCCACATCTTCCGGCTATAATCATCAACTAGAAGTAAGAAATACCGATTTCCAGAAGGTGTTGGTGGCATGATGGGGCCGCAGAGATCAGCATGAACAAGTTCAAGCCTCTCCTCAGCCCTATATGCTGCTGCTGCTGGAAATGAGTGGCATGTTTGTTTGCCGAGCAAACATCCTTCACAAGCCTAGCCAGGGTGATCAGTCCTAGCCATCATCTTGAGGGACTGAAAGTGTACATGTCCAAGTCTTGAGTGCCAAAGCCAGGCTGGGTTTGAAATGTCTGCAAAGAAACAAGCCGAAATACCAGGTTCTATTGCCACTTTGTAGAGGCGATTTGGGCAGCGCCGAACCTTCATCAGTAGTCTGCCATTTTTATCATATAGCCACAGGAATGCTCCCACTAATACAATCTTACTCCTCCCTCGGTTAGTTGGCCAATACTAATGATATTGCTACACAAATTGGGTATGTAGTATACCTCGGTGAGAAGTCTTTGTTGGCCATTTTTGAACTGGAGCAAGACTGTACCTTTTCCCTCGATCTTCACAGTGGAACCATCACCGAACCTCACATGTCCTTGGACTGAGCTGTCAATGCTTTGAAACTTCCTTCGTTCTCCTAACATGTGATTACTGGCTCCGTTGTCAAAGTACCAAGTGTTTGAGTTAGTCTTGGTACCTTCTCTTGATCTCAACTGAGGTTCAGTCTTGTCTTCATTCAGCAGTATCATCTTCTGTGATGCTGCACCTTCAGTTCTGTCTTCATCCGGCAATATCAACTTCTGAGATGTTGCACCGACCGACAAAAGTAATGCTGGTTCTTCCTCTTGTGCCTGCGAATTGAAAGTCAGCGTATGAGAATTGAACTAATGACAGATATAAAAAAGCAGCAGTTGTTGTTAGGAAATATAAAAGCATCACATTCAAATTCACACATACATATAAGCATCACATTCACATCAAATATATATGTCCTTAAGAAACTACGGGTAGAGCTCACATATAAGTAGCTGTTCAGACTTTAGATTGATTTGGGTTGATTCACCTGTCAAATTATAGATTCACGGGTAAATGGGTGAGATGGGTATGGATAGAGCTCACCATACATGTACCCGTTTACCCGATGGATACAAAGTTTCCCCCATTTTCATACCCGTGGGTAAAGAATACATCTCATACCTGGCTCTATTAGGGTATTTACCCGCGGGTATGTGGGTAAATGAGTACAATTGCCATCCCTACTTGAGATTTGTATTAACTTCGTGTGCAGAGGCACCACTCGTGTTTGTTTAAGGGGGTATTCAGAATAACAATGGCTTATAGTTTTTTTACTGTAGCTAAGTTGACTTATTTGGTATAATTAAATTTAAAAAATAAAAATAGAAAAAACATGTTAGCCCATCACGGACAACGCAAAGTAATACGAGAAATAAATAAATAAATATGACAGACCATGTGGAGGTACCCTATCTGTGTGATGAGTAATTGACTCGTATTCTGGAAAGTTAGAGTTTGTTCCGGGCATTTTTGTACTAATTACTGATGCGGATATTTAATTATAATATCTTGTGCGGTGCTATGTAATGTGTTTTCCTGTCGGTGATGACTGCAGAACTTTGAGACGGAGTCGTGGCGAGACACGGGTAACCGGACTAAGCACAGGCGGTGCTGAGGTCAGAACGGTCGAGATGTGTCGAAGACGGCGAGGACTCGAAGTGGTTGCGAGGCGTGCGCGGGAAGAAATGAGGAAGCTTCAAGGAGGTGCAGGAGGGGCATTTTGGTAAATGCGCAAGGCTGCACAAAAGGAAGCAGATTGGGTTAAGAAATAATGGGCAAAGTGGACTTTGTTAGGAAATGATCCATTGGTGGAGAAGTATTGTAACCTAATGGGTAAAATGATGTGTAAACCTATTAGTAGAGAGTTGGTGTGACCTAATGGGTAAAGTGTTTGTAAACCCACTAATTGAGGCTATAAATAGAGGTGCTCTCTAGTAGGAGAAGTGCACTTGAGAGAGAGAGAAAGAGAGATGGGTGTGAGTGTTAGGGTCTCCTAATGCTTGTGCCCTTGAGAGAAAGTTGTGTTGAGAGTTAGGGTTTACTTATTCTCTCCATGTGTGTGTATATTTTACATGAGAGATGGGAGTTGTAAACATTTTCTTTATCTAATCCGGGGTATCTCTCTTCCTCTATATGAATATTCTGTGTTTTTTAATTTATGCTAGCTGTTTGTTTTATCTTCATTATTTTTGTTTTTGGTTTAAAGTTCTTACTCTAGTTGCTGCTATATTTATTTGTTTTGAACTGGGATCTACTCCAAAGCCAGTTAGCTAGCATATCCCGAGAGCAAAAATCTGAAAATCTCCTTGTTATACTTGTGCTCTATTTGCTGCACATTCTTTTGCTCTATTTCGGATTTCATCTCAAAGCCAGTTGGCTAACATATTCCGAGAGCAAAAATCTGAAAATCTCCTTGTTATACCTGTGCTCTATTTGCAGCAGATTCTTTTGCTCTATTTCGGATTTCATCTCAAAGCCAGTTGGCTAGCATATTCCTAAGAGCAAAAGTCTCCTCTCCAGTTTTTCATCTATTTTATTTTGAGGTGTGTTCTTATTTGAGGAACTGCGAACATGAGTTTGCTTTGAACTGGGAATTTTCTCAAAGTCCCATGACTAGCACATTCCTGAGAGCAAAATAGCAGTATCCATGAATTTCTTTGCGGCAATCTTTAGTTCTTTTTGCTGATTTCTTTATGCTTTTCAGCTTTTGCTTTGTGCTTTTCAGCTTTTACTTTGAGCTGCTTTTACTTTGTGCTTTTCAGATTTTGCTTTGTACTTTTCAACTTTTACTTTGAGCTGCTTTTACTTTGTGTTTTTCAGACTACTTTGGACAGCAATTTATTTTACTGTTTTCTCTGCTCTATTCTCACCAGATCTTTTTGCTTTCTAGTCTTGATTTTGTGCAGTTCTTAGTGCTGTTTTAGGGTACAGTTCATTGCTGTTTTCTGTTTGCTCTTGGCTGAAAAGTGAGTGAATATTTGGAGCAGAATTTTTTAAAAGACACCAATCACCCCCTCTGTGCTATTTGCGATCCTTCAATTGGTATCATAGCCGGTTAATTCTCGTCTATAGATCTTCACCGGCCTGCGAGCCATGGCAACAGACAGGTATTCCACCAAGCCTCTTATCTTCGATGGGGTCGACTATCCCTTTTGAAATAGTAGGATGGAGTCTTACATACAGGCTGAGGGCTATGCGATCTGGCAAAATGTCAAAACCCGTTTTGTGGTTCCTGCCGATGAACACATCACTGCGAATAACATGCCAGATGTGGAGGCAAATGCTAAGACAAGGAACATCATAATCCAGGGTCTGAGCAGGAGTGAATTTGATCGTATTTCTCATCTTTCGTCGGCCTATGACATCTGGGTGACTCTCGATGCATACCATGAGGGTACCACCCAGATTAAGACCGTACGACAGGACCAGTTCAAGCGAGATTACAACAAGTTTGAAATGCTCGCTGGCAAGTCCCTGGATGAGTTTTTTTCGAGATTTCACAAAATTCTGAGCAATCTCCGAGCCGTCGGTCTCACATACTCCAACTCGGATAATGCTCGTTAGATGCTTTTTGCTCTTGACCACCATCAAGGACACGACCGATCTTTCGACTCTGACTCTTGACGCGTTGTACTCACGCCTCAAGACTCACGAGATTGACATTGTCTCTCGCAAGTCGAAGTCGCAGTCGATAGCATTGGTCACCGATCCCAGTCCTGCTTTTGGTGTTTTCATGGATAGTGCTTCTAGTTTTTCCTTAGCGGCTCTCTGCGATGTAACCGATGATCAACTAGAGCAGCTACCGGAGGACCAGTTAGCCCTTTTAGCCAAAAAGTTTTCACATGCCTATAAGAGAGTGAGGGATAGAAAGAGGAGTGGGCCGATAATTTGTTTCGAGTGTGGTGGCCCCAACCACATTCGAGCAAATTGCTCCAAGTTGAAGAAGGGCAAGAACAACTACGGCGGTGTGAGCAAGAACGACTACATCGATAAGAACCGCAACAATAAGCCCTCAGCTCACGCTCAAGGCAAGAAAAAGATGTCCTCACCGCCTTCGACAACATCGACTTCAGTGACATGGAGGGGTGGAGCGACGACGACGGCAAGGATGATCACAATCCCAAGGACGGCGACGACTTCATCGGCATGTGCTTCATGGACAACGACAACGACGTTAGCGACAACGAGCTCTACAGCGACTCTGATGAGGTAGGTCCCTCCTACGACCAGCTCTATGATGCATTTCTGAAGCTGTGAAAGTTTTATGCTAGATCTAGAGGTAGGGTTGTAGATCTTGAGAAGGAAGTAGAGAGATTGTCACGGGAGCATACTTCATTTATATCTGCTCTCTCCCGTGACGAATGTGATGTATGTTCTTCTTTGCTTGGAGATATGGAGAAGCTAAGAATCTCTCATGATAGTTTGACCTCTGAGCTTGATTTGCTTAGGGTGAAGAATGATAGTCTGCTTGCTGAACTAGAGATGAGTAGGGCTGCTTCTATTTGCTCTACTGTTCAGACTACTTTTTGCACCTCATGTGAGGATAAGGACAATGTTTTTAGAGGACTTTACACTATGCTTATTGATCTGCCTGAAACTTGTAAAAATTGTAATAACTTGAAAATGAACTTAAAAAGAGCAGATCATAAAATTGCTGAATTGCATGCCTCTTTGCTTGAGCCTATTGCCTCTTGCTTAAATTGTCCCAAATTGACTGCTGAGCTTGAATCTGCCTCAAAACAGTTTCAAGAAATGGTTGATCATAACAAGAAAATGGCTCAATATGCGTCTAAGGACCCTGTTAGCTCACTATGCAATAATTGTGAAAAACTAAAACTTGAACTCGTTGCTTTAGATGATAAATATGTGAAGCTAACTAAGGACCTTCTAGAGAAGCCACGATCTTGTTGTGATGTGTGTACAAGTGTGGGGGAGAAGCCCAAGGATAAGGTGGAGACGCTTAGCAACGTGAACCAAAGGGCTAGCAGTAGGACTGTCCATTCTGAGTCGGCTGTGCGTCCACAAGCCATTCACTCGTCTGCTACTAGTTCTTCTTCCGCTCCCTTACGTTCTGCTGTCTCTTCTTCTCCCTGCTCTTTTTGCACATCTCTCTTTCGAGAGTGTCAGTATCTTATGAACACTCTCGAGAGATTTGTAGGAGGCAAAAAGAAGCTCAATTTTATTCTAGATCAATCTAAGATCTGCAGATTTAATCAGGGTCTAGGATATGATTTCTATGAGGACATAAGGAAGCATCCACTTGCCGTGCTCAGATCCATAGCACCAGGTGTGATCGAGACTGAGCCCAGGACTGAGAAAGTCCAATTTAAGTTTGCGGGCTTTGTCCAAGAGATTTCTGACAGCAAGGTGATTCCACCTGCAACTTCGGCCTCTCAGAAGGCAAAGTCATCTCGTGCTACTTCAGCCTCTTAGAAAGCGAAGTATCATTACACCTTCTGTCAGAAGGATGGACATACGATCGATCGATGCTTCAGGTGCGCTAGGATCACGCAGAGAGACCGTATTGCAGCTCTTAGGCGTATTCAGGGTCAGCCCCAGACCTTGAGTGCATCTAAGACCAACACGAGGTCTAGGTTTGCTTCAGATGCTTCAGATGGTTTTGGGCAGCATCGAGGACTTGGTTTTTCCGAGGTTTCTGGTTTTCATCCTCATGCTCCCTTTGGTTGTGTCTTCCGTCGTCCTGAGGGTAGATCTCGTTTTCCCCGTCGAGATAGCTACCTGCGGCGTGATCAGCATGTTGCTGGTGTCTTGACTCGCTCCTCTGTAGCAGTCAAGCCCAATAACAGCTTCAGATCTACACTGAGACCATCTGCTTCTTTGAGTGACAGAGAGCGTAGGGTAGATAGAGGTTAGTTGTGTTTGACTACTTCATCTGCTCGACGTGTTATTCAGTATTGGGTGCCAAAATCACTGTTGATTTACCCCAGTGCCAAGAAATGAGGAAGCTTCCGGGAAGGTGAAGGATGGGCATTTTGGTAAATACGCAAGGCTGCACAAAAGGACGCGGATTGTGTTAAGAAAGAATGGGCAAAGTGGACTTTTTTAGGAAATGATCCATTAGTGGAGAAGTGTTGTAACCTAATAGGTAAAATGATGTGTAAACCTATTAGTGGAAAGTTGGTGTGACCTAATGGGTAAAGTGTTTGTAAACCCATTAGTGGAGGCTATAAATAGATGTGCTCTCTAATGGGAGAAGTGCACTTGAGAGAGAGAGAAAGAGAGATGGGTGTGAGTGTTAGGGTCTCCTAATGCTTGTGCTCTTGAGAGAAAGTTGTGTTGAGAGTTAGGGTTTAATTATTCTCTCCATGTGTGTGTATATTTTACATGAGAGATGGGAGAGATGGTTGTAAATATTTTCTTTATTTAATCTGGGGTATCTCTCTTCCTCTATATGAATATTCTGTGTTTTTCAATTTATGTTAGCTGTTTGTTTTCTCTTCATTATTTTTGTTTTTGGTTTAAAGTTCTTGCTCTAGTTGCTGCTATATTTATTTGCTTTGAACTTGGATCTACCCCAAATCCAGTTGGCTAGCATATCCCGAGAGCAAAAATCTGAAAATCTCCTTGTTATACTTGCGCTCTATTTGCTGCAGATTCTTTTGCTCTATTCCGGATTTCATCTCAAAGCTAGTTGGCTAACATATTCTGAGAGCAAAAATCTAAAAATCTTCTTGTTATACCTGTGCTCTATTTATAGCAGATTCTTTTGCTCTATTTCGGATTTCATCTCAAAGCCAGTTGGCTAGTATATTCCTAAGAGCAAAAGTCTACTCTCCATTTCTTTATCTATTTTATTTTGAGGTGTGTTCTTGTTTGAGGAACTGCGGACATGAGTTTGCTTTGAACTGGAAATTTTCTCAAAGTCCCATGACTAGCACATTCCTGAGAGCAAAATAGCGGTATCCATGAATTTCTTTGCGGCAATCTCTAGTTCTTTTTGCTGATTTCTTTATGCTTTTCAGCTTTTGCTTTGTGCTTTTCAGCTTTTACTTTGAGCTGCTTTTACTTTGTGCTTTTCAGATTTTGCTTTGTATTTTTTAACTTTTACTTTGAGCTGCTTTTACTTTGTGCTTTTCAGACTGCTTTGGACAGCAATTTATTTTACTGTTTTCTCTGCTCTATTCTCGGCCAAAGATCTTTGTTTTGTAGTGCGATTTTGTGCGATTCTTAGTCTTTTTTAGGTCTGATTCATTCTTGTTTCTTGTTTGCTCTTGGCAGAAAAGTGAGTGAATATTTTGGGTGAAATTTTTTAAAAGGCACCATTCACCCTCCTCTATTGCCATTTTCGATCCTTCAAAATAACCAATAATAAAAAAAAACACTACCGTAGAAAAACGCGTCGGACTCGCTCAACGCCACCGCAGAAGCAGTCCTGAGGGGGCCTAATTGTTGGGCAGCCACGTCCCTGTCAGGTCCGTTGCGAGTTTGCGACCTCATGAGGTGCACGTTTCATGGTGCGTGACAGGGACCTAACATGGATCTGCGTTGCTTGGTTCCTCTGCCTTGTGTTACATGACTGCGACAAGCTACAGGTTCTACTATAGGTTTGTATGTAACACGCGACAATTTATTTTCATTTTCCCCCCAAAAATGGCATAATTTCTTTTTTTTCCCCCGAGGAAAGTACATGCCAATTCATTCTGGTCTAGACAAAGAAGATTTTAAACTCGTCCTTTTTAACTTATAATTTATATTTTCTTAGAGACCATGTGGAGGTAACCCCGGTAGTGTGATGAGTAATTGACGCGCGTCCTAAAGTCTGAGTTTATTCCGGGTATTTTTATGCTAATTACCAATGCGAATACTTAAATATATCATCTGGTGCGGTGCTATGTAATGTGTTTTCTTGTCAGTGATGACTGCAGGACTTTGAGACGGAGTCGTGGCGCGACACGGTTGACCGGACTAGGCACAGGCGGTGCTGAGGTCAGAGCGGTCGAGATGTGTCGAAGACGGCGAGGACTCGAAGTGGCTGCGAGGCGTTCGTGGCAAGAAACGAGGAAGCTTCCAAGAAGGTGCAGGAGGGGCATTTTGGTAAATGCACAAGGCTGGACAAATAGAAGCGGATATTATTTGGAAATGATCCATTAGTGGAGAGTTATTGTAACCTAATGGGTAAATTTGTGTGTAAATCCATTAGTGTAGAGTTGGTGTGACCTAATGGGTAAAGAAGACTTGTAAACCCATTAGTGGAGAGTTGGTGTGACCTAATGGGTAAAGTAGGTTTCTAAACCCATTAGTGGAGGCTATAAATAGAGGTGCTCTCTAGGTGGAGAAGTGCACCTTGAGAGAGAGAGAGAGAGAGAAATGGGTATGAGTATTAGGGTTTCCTAATGCTTGTGCTCTTGGGAGAGAAATATTTTTTGCAAGTTTTAGGGTTCTATTCTCTCCTTGTGTGTTCTTGGATGAGACATGGAAGAGTGATGTAAACATTCATATGTTATATTAATCGTTCATCGCTCTTCGTCTCAATACAAGAAATCATGT
This sequence comes from Melocanna baccifera, assembly GCA_036346265.1. Classification (NCBI taxonomy): domain Eukaryota; kingdom Viridiplantae; phylum Streptophyta; class Magnoliopsida; order Poales; family Poaceae; genus Melocanna; species Melocanna baccifera. The sequence continues at coordinate 16,504,752 of CM070709.1, forward strand.
TGTTTAGTTATGTTGGCTGCTTATTTTATCATTGTTGTTTGAGTAAATTTCTTGTTTATTATCTGCAAAAGTTGTTGCTTCTCAATGATGGGATTTTGCCTCAGGGTCTGATGACCAGTCTATTCCCAAGAGATATTTCAGGCTCTTGTTTTTAGTTCCCTCTAAGTACGCAGTAGTTTTGTTTCTCCTGTTTATTGTCCTCTCGGTTGATGTGCAAGAGTAGATACAACTAGTCTACAGGTTGCTCTGTTCCCCTTTGATCACTTGACTGTTTTCAGCAAGTTGCTTTCGGTTTGGTGCAGTTTCTGTCTCCTTAAGCTGTTTCGGCCAGAGCACTACAGCAACAAGTGTATCACCTGCTTCTCTGCTGTTTTCGGCCAGGATCTTCCCTGTGTAGCTGCTGTTTCTCTGATGTTCGGGTGCACAAGATTCTGATCATTTTCTTGTGTTGCAAGTGCTGTTATCCTATACTACTTTCGGTTCAAGTTTTCTTTTCATTTGCTCTGTCCGGCCAGCACTATCTCGCAGTCTTCCTGCTAGAAATCACAATGCAATAAGTCTGCTAGTTTCGGGTGCAAGTATATCTGTCCAGTAGCTGCAGTCTGCCTTTTTCGGATGCAGCAAACAGCAAAGTGTTTCTTGTTGGTTTCGGCTGCTAGGGTGTGTCGTTCTGCACCCCATTGTTTGATTGATCATTGTGCTGTTTATTGATGCTAGTCGGACTGCAGTTGTGATTCAGTTCTCAGTTTGCACTTTTGGTTTTGTGCTATTTCTGATTTTTTTTTTTGGTTCTACAGTCTGCCCATTGTTTTGCTGCTTTTCGGGTGGAGGAGGTTTGCTGTTCGGCTGGTTCTTGGGCTGCTTTTTGTGTTGCTTTTCTTGTGATTAGGAGAGGATCAATAGTCCCTGTTCTCCAGTGCTCGGTTCAGTGTAGCCTGTTCGGCAGCAGTACTTCTCAGCAGTACCTTTGCTGTTTTGTTGTCTGGTTCGGCTGTTGCATGTGCTGTTCGGCCAGTGTGCTTTTCTTGCAAGGTGTGTTCGGCTGCTACTAGCATTTACTGTTTTAGTTTTGGTCTGCAGGTTGCGTGTCTCCTGGTTGGTAATCTCTTTTTCTTTCCAACCAGCAGCAAGTACCTTTTCAGGTTTCGGTTGCTGTATAAAGTGCTGCAGTTTTATTAGCTGTTCTCTCTGCTATTTGTAATTGTTTTTAGTCTTTTCTTGGTTGCAGTTTTCTATTGCTTTTAAATCAATCTTGGGCTACTGTTTGTCCTGCGACCAATCAGTTTTATCCTTGCTGTTTTCGGTTGGATGACAGTGTGCAGTCTTCAGTTCGTGGCCAAATTTTCAGACCTCTTACTGCTTCTATGTTTTATTGATCCCTTTTAGTGTATGCCTTTAGTAAAGCTAGTTTTTAGCATATAATCCTTTTAAATCTTTGGCAAGTTTGTTTTTCAGTTTCCAGTGAGCAAGCTAATTTCTTTTTCATAGCTTGTATAGCTATTGGAGAAGATTTTTAAGTGAATAGTTGGGGCGAGATTTTTAAAATAGCACCATTCACCCCCCCTCTGTTGCCATTTTCGATCCTTCAATTGGTATCAGAGCCGGTTAACTCTCGTCTATAGATCTTAACCGGTCTGCGAGCCATGGCGATAGACAGATATTCGACCAAGCCGTCCGTTTTCGATGGCATTGATTACCCCTTCTGGAAGAGCCGAATGGAGACATATATCCAGGCCCAGGGGTACGCCATCTGGTGCAAGGTCAAGGTCCGTTTTGTTGTTCCTACCGATGAAAACATTGATGCCGGAAATATGGCTGATGTTGAGGCGAATGCAAAGGCAAGGAACATCATCATCCAGGGCCTGAGTCGTAGTGAGTTTGATCGCATATCTCATTTTTCGTCCGCTTTCGATATTTGGGTGACCCTCGATGCTTACCATGAGGGCACCACCCAAATAAAGACGGTACGACAGGACCAGTTCAAGCGAGAGTATAACAAATTTGAAATGCTTGCTGGCGAGTTCCTTGATGAGTGTTTTGCGCGTTTTCACAAGATCTTAAGCAACCTCCGAGCCGTCGGTCTCACATACTCCGACTCAGATAACGCTCGACAGATGCTCACTGCACTCGATCTGCGTGTTTGGGAGATGAAAGTGACTACCATCAAGGGCACCACGGACCTCTCGACTTTGACTCTTGATGCGCTGTACTCGCATCTCAAGACTCACGAGATTGACATTGTCTCTCGCAAGTCGAAGTCACAGTCGATGGCTCTAGTCACCGATCCCGGTTCAGCTTCTGGTCCTTCTTCTGATTTACCGTGTGGATTCTCACTTGCTGCTCTCTGTGACATAACTGATGATCAGTTAGAGCAGCTCGAGGATGAGCAACTGGCCCTCCTAGTTCGGAAGTTTTCCCATGCTTACAAGAGGAGGAGGGACAGAAAGAGGAGTGGGCCGATAATTTGTTTCGAGTGTGGTGGCCCCAACCACATTCGGGCAAATTGCCCCAAGCTGGTGAAGGGCGGTTTGAGCAAGAACGACTACATCGACAAGAACCGCAACAAGAAGCCCCCAGTTCACGCTCAAGGCAAGAAGAAGTTCCGCAACTTTGGCAAAGCCAAGAAGCTCTTCCACCGCGTCGTCACCGCCTTTGACGACATCGACTTCAGCGACGTGGAGGGGTGGAGCGACGACGACGACAAGGATGATCAAGATCCCAAGGACGGCGACGACTTCATCGGCATGTGCTTCATGGCCAATGACAACGACGTCAGCGACAGCGAGCTCTACAGCGACTCCGATGAGGTTCGTCGGGCAGGGAAGGGAAAGGTTTGGCTCGTAGACTCCGGGTGTTCACGACACATGACCGGAGATTCTCGTTGGTTTTCTTCCCTTGCCCGTGCTCCAGGTGATGAGACGATCACCTTCGGAGATGCTTCATCTGGGCGTGTCATCGCCAAAGGTACAGTGCGCATTAATGAGTCTTTTGTTTTAAAAGATGTTGCCTTGGTTAGTAAGCTGCAATATAATTTGCTTTCCGTTTCTCGCCTTACCGATGACGACTTTGAGGTGAGCTTTAAGAAAAACAATTGCAAAATTCTTGATTCTTCGGGTAGTCTGGTTTGCGGGATTTCTCGTTTTGGGAGGATCTTTCGTGTTGATTTTTCTGAGTCTTCTGGTGATCCTCTCAGGTGTTTAGTTGCTTCTGATTCCCGCGACATCTCTTTCTGGCATAGGAGACTTGGTCATATTGGATTTGATCATTTGACCCGAGTTAGCGGCCACGATCTCATTCGTGGTCTGCCGAAGCTCAAGATAGTCAAAGATCTTGTTTGCGCTCCTTGCCGGCACGGCAAGATGGTTGCCGCTTCCATCCTCCGGTCACGATCCACGATGACCGATGCACGAGACAGTTTGCTCCACATGGACACGCTTGGACCGGCTAGAGTCGATCGGCGGGAGGAAGTGGTATGTTCTTGTCGTAGTTGATGACTTCTCGAGGTACTCTTGGGTATTTTTCTTAGCCTCGAAGGATGAGACGTTTACACATTTTCGGGGTCTTTTTAGTAGGCTTTCTGTTGAGCTTCCGGGTGCCTTACGAGCGATCCGCAGTGACAATGGCACGGAGTTCAAGAATTCCTACTTTGAGAGGTTTTACGATGAGTCAGGTGTAGAGCACCGCCTCTCTTCTCCATCGTCCCTCAACAAAATGGCGTTGTGGAGAGAAAGAACCGCACCTTAGTCGAGATGGCCGGGCGATGCTTAATGAGTATTCTATACCTAGGAAGTTTTGGGTGAGGCAATAGCCACCGCGTGCCATGTTTCAAGCGAGTCTTTACGAGGCACACTTGCATCGCACTTCTTTTGAGTTGAGATACGGCGAAAGCCCAGCGTATCTCATTTTCGTGTTTTGGTTGCAAGTGTTTTATTACGAAGTCAGGAACCTAGATAAATTCGAGTCACGTTCTGTGATGGAATTTTTCCAGGTTACTCGACTTCTTGCGAGCGTATAGGTGCAGGCTGCGAGTCTAGTAAAATGGTAGAGACTGCGAGGTGACCTTCGATGAGGCCGGTCAGGGGACTAGGCACGACATCTCGAGTTGATGAGCGCAGTCAAGCCCATCTTTGTGGATGATGAGGAGGATGAAGATGAGGGTTGTCTACCCGATCCATTTTCTCCTCCCCTTGAGGTGCCTGCTTCCACCACCGTACCTCAAGGAGATCAGCCCATTCCTTCTGCATCCTCAGGAGCTAGTGGCTCTGTCCCTACCTCATTAGATCATGAGGTAGAAGCCACTACTTCTTCTCATCCAGGACCTCCCCATCATATCCAGAAAGTTCATCCTTCAGAGCAGATAATTGGAGATCACTTTGAGCGCGTTACACGCTCAAAGTCTGGCACGTCTCACTTCTGTCTCCACTCTGCTTTTGTTGCCTCTTTTGAGCCCAAGGATGTTTGTAATGCTCTATCTGATGAGTCTTGGGTCAATGCCATGCATGAGGAGTTGAAAAATTTCGAGAGAAACAAGGTCTGGTCGCTTGTCGAGCCCCCTCGCGGTCACAATATTATTGGGACTAAGTGGGTGTTCAAGAACAAGCAGAGCGAGGATGGAGTGGTTATTCGGAACAAGGCTAGACTGTAGCTCGGGTACTCCCGGGTTGAGGTCTAGATTTCGAGGAGACCTTTGCCTGTGCTGGACTTGAAGCCATTAGAATCCTGCTTGCCTTTGCAGCTTCTAAAGGTTTCAAGTTTTACCAGATGGACATCAAGAGTGCCTTTCTCAATGGCTTTATTGAGGAAGAGGTCTACGTCCGACAGCCTCCTGGTTTCGAAAACCCCAAATACCCAAACCATGTCTTCAAGCTTTCCAAAGCTTTATATGGACTTAAGCAAGCTCCTACAGCTTGGTATGAGAGGCTTAAGTCCTACCTGTTGAGTCATGGTTTTGAGATGAGTAAAGTAGACAAGACCTTGTTCATTCGCTGGCATGGCACTGATCTTCTGCTCGTCCAGATTTATGTGGATGACATCATCTTTGGCGGCTCCTCATATGCTCTTGTTTCTCAGTTTTCCGATGTCTTGAGCTCGGAGTTTGAGATGAGCATGATGGGCGAGTTGAGCTTCTTTCTTGGCTTCCAAATCAAGCAGACTCGGGAGGGTACCTTCTTGCATCAAGGCAAGTACACTCGAGACCTCCTGAAGCGCTTTGACATGAGTGATGGCAAGCCAGTATCTACTCCGATGGTGACAACGACTTCATTTGATCCAGATGAGGATGGCGAGCCAGTTGATCAGAAGGAGTTCAGAAGCATGATCGGTTCCCTCTTGTACCTCACTGCCTCGAGACCGGACATACACTTCTCTATGTGTCTGTGTGCTCGATTTCAGGCTTCTCCTCGCGTATCTCACCGTCAAGCGGTGAAACGCATTTTCCGGTACCTTCGAGCTACCATTGACTATGGTATCTGGTACTCTTCCTCTTCCTGTCTTTCCTTGAGAGCCTTCTCGGATGCAGACTTCGCTGGCTGTAGGATAGATAGGAAGAGCACTTCTGGCACTTACCAATTTATTGGCACTTCTCTTGTTTCCTGGTCTTCGAGGAAGTAGTCGGGTGTTGCACAGTCCACCGCAGAGGCCGAGTACGTAGCTGCCGCCAGTTGCTGCAGCCAGGTGCTTTGGATGGCTTCGACCCTATGGGACTTTGGGTTAGTTATCGGCAGTGTTCCACTCTTTTGTGATAACACTTCTGCTATTAACATTGCCAAGAACCCAGTGCAGCACTCTCGGACCAAGCACATTGATATCAGGTATCACTTTCTTAGAGACCATGTGGAGAAGGGTGACATAGTGCTCCAGTTTGTGGAGAGTGACCACTAGTTGGCTGATATCTTTACCAAGCCATTGGATAGCTCTAGGTTTTCAGTTCTGTGGGGAGAGCTTGGGGTGGTTTGTCCTTATGGACTGTTGTGAGGGGGAGCTTTTTGCTTTACTGCTTTTATTATGTTGATTATGCTCTTACTCCTTTCTGTTGCATAGCATTCGGGGTGCATTGGGGTTAGTCCTTCTAGCATAGGTTAGAGTGGTCTTCTTGTCTAGTGTTCAGACTTCTTGCTCTTATCTTGTGATTCTAGAATGCTGCTTATTAGCTGTCTCTCTTCTTACTAGGTTGAGTTTACTCACTTCTTATAGGTCTAGCGAGGGTCGGGCCACCCTTGGGTAGACAGGGAACGTGTTTACTCCCCAGTGTGTTAGAAGACCAGCTGATAGTCCTAGAGTCATATGGGATAGATGAGAGTCAGTCTGAGCCATAATTTTCTCTATATCTTGTCTATGCTTTAAGGACTACCTTTCTGATTTCTTCGCCAGCTTCTCGTTTTATTGCTTTGGTTCAGGGGGAGTTCTTTTGGGTATGCTAGGGTTTCATTTTGTCATAACTCTACTTGAACTAAAAAAAAATTGCATCTCATGTTGCGGGGGAGCTGGATTTTCTTGCATTTCAGTCTGTATTGTAATATAACTTCATGGAGCCTTGATTATTATCCTTGTTGATTTATTTACAATGCATTACATCTTGCCATGATCTGTGCTTAATTGCTAAATTTATCATGACTTTATATGTGTAGTCTAGTCATTGCTATGATAAGTTAATTAAAAAAAAGGCTTTACTTGAATTAAGTCATGTCATGGTAGTTCTTGAGACTAGTCTACTTTTAGTTATCCTTTTATGATTCCGGCCATGTCAAATAGGTTGAGTTGAATTTTGAATCTTTGTTGAGCCTTAGATTGAGGTATGTTAGTTCTTTTATGAAGCATGAATTATCATTAACTCCTTGGTCTAAAGACTAATTGCAACAAAAGCAAAGTGATCTCTTTTTGTGCGAAAAAAACTGATCTCACCAATTCTTTCTTATGAGACTGCTTGCCATTACACTAGGCATGAACTCAGGGGGAGTTTTGGTTGACCAAGATCATTTCCTTAAGCTTCTCGCTTGGAGTGATCGTATAAGGCTTGAGATCTAGCACATGGCTAAGAAATTAAAATTTGTGAACCTGGTTGAAGCTTAGGAGGCAGTTGTGGATGGCTCCTAGTCCAAGACTTGCTTTGCTAAGATAAACCAAATATGATTTTCAGCAAAAGTTGTTTGTGCTAAATTTGCTTATTCACAACAAGACCAAGTACTTAAAAAAAATGAACTTGTAGCCCTCTCAACCGGCTCAATATTAGCTTCTTGATTTCACTTAGATTATTTGACATGGCTTGCATCATCCTTGGATACCTTTAGCTAGACTAAAATCATGTTTAACTTGACATGTTCAAAAAAAAAATTGGATCAATTCACATATTATGACTTAATTGGCTTAGTTTTTCTATACATAAATCGTCATGATCTTGATAACATGCTTGTGTATTATGGCTTGGTGTAATAATCCTAAGATCATTTTGGATAATCTTCATGGCTCCAAATGCGTAAAATAAAGAACACACAAGTCATTTCATTCTCTCGTACATTTTGATGAATTTATTGCCAAAAGGGGGGAGAAGTTTGGAGAAAAAGCCGTCTGGAGCTTTGCAGAAAAATTTGCTCTTTCATTTTCTGCTACAGTTTTCTCTTTGGTCGACATGGTCTTAGTTTCCTGGATTTTCTTTTAGACTATGTTTGATTTTTAAACTCAACTTTATATGCTTTTTCGGTGTTTGTCAATATACTCATCAAGGGGGAGATTGAGAGACCATGTGGAGGTAACCCCTGTAGTGTGATGAGTAATTGACGCGTGTCCTAAAGTCTGAGTTTATTCCGGGTATTTTTATGCTAATTACCGGTGCGAATACTTAATTATATCATCTGGTGCGGTGCTATGTAATGTGTTTTCTTGTCAGTGATGACTGCAGGACTTTGAGACGGAGTCGTGGCGCGACACGGTTGACCGGACTAGGCACAGGCGGTGCTGAGGTCAGAGCGGTCGGGATGTGTTGAAGACGGCGAGGACTCGAAGTGGCTGCGAGGCGTTCGTGGCAAGAAACGAGAAAGCTTCCAGGAAGGTGCAGGAGGGGCATTTTGGTAAATGCACAAGGCTGGACAAATAGAAGTGGATATTATTTGGAAATGATCCATTGGTGGAGAGTTATTGTAACCTAATGGGTAAATTTGTGTGTAAATCCATTAGTGTAGAGTTGGTGTGACCTAATGGGTAAAGAAGACTTGTAAACCTATTAGTGGAGAGTTGGTGTGACCTAATGGGTAAAGTAGGTTTCTAAACCCATTAGTGGAGGCTATAAATAGAGGTGCTCTCTAGGTGGAGAAGTGCACCTTGAGAGAGAGAGAGAGAGAAATGGGTATGAGTATTAGGGTTTCCTAATGCTTGTGCTCTTGGGAGAGAAATATTTTTTGCAAGTTTTAGGGTTCTATTCTCTCCTTGTGTGTTCTTGGATGAGACATGGAAGAGTGATGTAAACATTCATATGTTATATTAATCGTTCATCGCTCTTCGTCTCAATACAAGAAATCATGTTGTTTAGTTATGTTGGCTGCTTATTTTATCATTGTTGTTTGAGTAAATTTCTTGTTTATTATCTGCAAAAGTTGTTGCTTCTCAATGATGGGATTTTGTCTCAGGATCTGATGACCAGTCTATTCCCAAGAGATATTTCAGGCTCTTGTTTTTAGTTCCCTCTAAGTACGCAGTAGTTTTGTTTCTCCTGTTTATTGTCCTCTCAGTTGATGTGCAAGAGTAGATACAACTAGTCTACATGTTGCTCTGTTCCCCTTTGATCACTTATTTGTTTTGACAAGTTGCTTTCGTTTAGTGCGATTCTGTCTCCTTAAGTTGTTTCGGCGAGCACTCTGCAACAAGTGTATCACCGCTTCTCTGCTTGCTTTCGGCGGGATCTTCCTGTGTAGCTCTTTGTTTCTCTGATGTTCGGGTGCACAAGATTCTGATCATTTTCTTGTGTTGCAAGTGCTGTTATCCTGTACTACTTTCGGTTCAAATTTTCTTTTCATTTGCTCTGTCCAGCCAGCACTATCTCGCAGTCTTCCTGCTAGAAATCACAATGCAATAAGTCTGCTAGTTTCGGGTGCAAGTATATCATCCGATGGCTGCGATGCCTTTTTCTTGTTCGGATGCAGCAAACAGCAAAGTGTTTCTTGTTGGTTTCGGCTGCTAGGGTGTGTCGTTCTGCACCCCATTGTTTGATTGATCATTGTGCTATTTATTGATGCTAGTCGGACTGCAGTTGTGATTCAGTTCTCAGTTTGCAACAGCAGTTTGCACTTTTGGTTTTGTGCTATTTCTGATTTTTTTGGTTCTCTGATGCGCCCATTGTTTCTTTGCTTTTGGGTGGAGGAGGTTTCTTTGTTGGTGGTTCTTGGGCTGCTTTTTGTGTTGCTTTTCTTGCGATTAGGAGAGGATCAATAGTCCCTGTTCTCCAGTGCTCGGTTCGATGTAGCTTGTTCGTTGTGTGATACTTCTCAGCAGTACCTTTCTTTGTTTTGTTGTCCGGTTCTATTTATTGCATGTCTTTATTCGGCGATGTGCTTTTCTTGCAAGGTGTGTTAATTGCTACTAGCATTTCTTGTTTTAGTTTTGGTCTGCAGGTTGCGTGTCTCCTGGTTGGTAATCTCTTTTTCTTTCCAACCAGCGACAAGTACCTTTTCGAGTTTGATTCTTTGTATAAAGTCTTTGCGATTTTATTAGTTATTCTCTCTGCTATTTGTAATTGTTTTTAGTCTTTTCTTGGTTGCAGTTTTCTATTGCTTTTAAATCAATCTTGGGCTACTGTTTGTCCTGCGACCAATCAGTTTTATCCTTGCTGTTTTCGGTTGGATGACAGTGTGCAGTCTTCGGTTCGTGGCCAAATTTTCAGACCTCTTACTGCTTCTATGTTTTATTGATCCCTTTTAGTGTATGCCTTTAGTAAAGCTAGTTTTTAGCATATAATCCTTTTAAATCTTTGGCAAGTTTGTTTTTCAGTTTCCAGTGAGCAAGCTAATTTCTTTTTCATAGCTTGTATAGCTATTGGAGAAGATTTTTAAGTGAATAGTTGGGGCGAGATTTTTAAAATAGCACCATTCACCCCCCCTCTGTTGCCATTTTCGATCCTTCATTTACATCTGAACAAATAAATAGAACGGCTTTTCTACCGTCTCTTTGAAGGAGCTTATTATGACAGTTTTTTCGAAATAATTTATTAATTTATCAACATTTAATTTATTCATATAATTACTCACATTAAAAACAAAATCCGTTAGCCGTGTTTGAAAAGAACGTGCCTTAAGTTTATAAATAGGTCTTGAAATGTAAGAAATTTTTAAAGAGCTAGACAAGGGTAAGCATTTTTTTTTGTTTTTGTCGTGTATGGTTGTAAATCATTTCGATGATTTATTTTAGAGTGCCACGTGGAAAAAGTTGAAATAGTGACTTTACAGGAAGGTCACTCGCTATAGAGAGTAGAGTAGTGCGAAGAGAAGCGGCCTAATTGAATAGTAGTAGCTAGTTTGTAGAACGCGGAAGGACACCCTCCAATAAACGTTTATTTAGGCTGTAGTTTATAATTTTTAGACAGTATTTAATTTAGTATTAGCTTATAATTTTTTATTGTAACTGATTTATTTTTTTACTGTAACTGAGTTGGTTTATTTGGTATAATTAAATTTAAAAAATAGAAAAGACATATTACCCCATCACAGACAATGCAAAGGAATACGGGAAAAAAAAGACAAAAAAAGCCTAAAAATCTAAAAAAAATCAGAAAAAATGAAATTACTGAATAGTGAAAAAAAGCATTACTTTTTGCAATACCAAGCTGACTTTTGTCGCAATTCTAGGTCTTATTTATTTGGTCTTAGACTTCTAGTTTATTTTTTACTATTTATAATTTTTATTTTTTTGGTCTTTCTGTATTTTTTGAGCTTTTTAACGGATTTTTTCGTATTTGTTTGCATTATATGTGACGGGCTAACATGCTTCTTCTATTTTTATATTTTTTAAAAAATTACTTATGTCAAATAAGCCATCATCAGTTACAGTATAATTTTAGCTAACTATAGTATAATGTCAGCCATAATACACTAAATTTTAGCCCAACCGAGCGGCCTCTAATTACCGTTTACAGCGCTGCCTCTTGAACAATGAAAAAGAAAAGGTAAATAGTTACTTATCTTTTTTTCTTGATCTTCTCCTTCGAAATTTCAAGCTAGCTAGCTAGGACCTACGTACACGTATCGTGCACACGTACGGCAAAATGTCAAGCTCAAGAACTATACGGATGCGGGATGCCTACGTATGTGTATGTATACATATATAAGGGGCGCGGCAACTCCTAACTAATACCACTCGTGTGTTCATGTAAAATTCGTAGAAGAGTAGTAATTTCTGCAGAATATCGATGAAATTCTGCAAATGGAGCCTAAGTAGCGTGTATAGTTAATCAGATCGTTAAGTTGACGTGTAGTTTGCCCTAGCGATTAGTTGATTGTTCTGTGTAAAATGATAGTAATATAATTGTTGCAGGGCCTGAAGCCTGTGCTGGGCGTGCGGAAGAGCTCGACGGACTCGTCGGACGACGACGTCGACCTCGACCCCTCCGACTCCAGCGGCAAGAGCAGCCGCAACCACCATGGTCGACGCTCCATCAAGAGAGACATCGTTACTGCGCCCTTCTAGTTCTAGCTAGATAGGAAGGTTTAGATCACTCCAATTCACCGATGTATGACGAACGAAACCAGCTCAACCGGTGTTGGCAGCTTGTCTACCTGACGATGGCGACGACAATATCACGAGAGTTCGAACCGCGGATAGCGGCAGGGAGTAGGAGCACCTGTCAACGGTCTCGGTAAGCCATTCGTAGAAACGGCTTCGAAAAACTGCTTAGAAAAACCGCTCCGTCTGTTTAGCTTCTGAAAAAACTGAAATAAAAAAAATCAGAAAGTATATGACCAAAAATCAGGCGAGCAGCTCTCCTGCCTGCCTCTTTCGTCAGAGCACCTGCAAAAGGTTGGCTTGGCTCTACACTAACTAGTAGCTTTGTTGATTGGAACTGTATGCATCTGCTGCAGGCTTAAAACATTTTGACAATCCATATTGCAACCAAACTAGTTAAAAAGTTTGTACTATCGGCCGGGAGCTTACGCCCACAATCAAGCAAAAGCATGTACCTTTGGCCGCGTAGAAACTGCCAGGATCGTCGATGCTGCCAACAGCACAAGGCCTGTCTCTGTCTGTACAGTGTATAGTGAGCATTCAGAATGCCCGTTACCATGACGCTCAAGGGACAAACAACGATAGAATGTTATTGTGCTTGTAATGTCGAATCCATTATAAGCAGCTCCGGTAAAGCAAAAACAATTTGGCTCTACATTAATTAGCAGCTGTATTATTGATTCCAACTGTCTGTTGCATATTTGCATTGACATGCCTGAGTTTCATCAATCAAGGTGTTGCTTCGTTGGCTGCTGCTTCAAAATCTTACTTCATCAACTGAAACACCCATGGCTTCTTCTCCAAAATCTTCAATTCAGTTTGATGATACAAGCAAAAACTACATTAGCACTTTGTTGAAGATCGACGATGCTGGTTTTATCTGTCGGTAAATCTGGAGATCAAACTGTTGGCTCAGAGGGCAATTTTGTAATTTCATAATTGCTGAAAAGGAAAAAAAGAGGAAGAGAGGGAGTGGAATGCAGGCCCCACCTGTAATTTTACAATGCAAGGGGAAGATAAGGCCGCAGCGCACGGGCCTTCTGGGCCGCCCCGCGGCACAGCGCTCGGGCCGCCCCACGGCGGCACACGGCGCACGGGCCGTTTGGGCCACCCCATGGCTGTGCGCAACGCACGGGCCATCCGGGCCTCTCCGAGGCAGCGCGTGGCGCAGGAGCCCTCTAGGCCGGTCTGCATCGGTGTGCGGCGCGCGGGTCCTCTGGGGCCGTTTGGCCGCTGCCAGGCATTGGATTTGGCAATCGAGTCACGTGAGCTTTTTGGCTACCGAGTCAAGCGGGCGAGGGGAGGCGATGGAGGTGCCACCGGGCCGGCAGCTTCGGCGCCAGCCGTTGGACGCAGCCCGCAGCCCCTCTCCGCTCGGCTATAAAAAGAGTTCCCCTTTCTTGTTTCTGGGCATCCGAAAAAGGGCAGTTCTCCTTCTCTCTACCTCTAGCTACTGTGATTTCTATGTGCTATCTAGTTGAGGTTCTGAGTTGTCTTGTTCATAGTTATTGAAATCGGACCGATCATCGAACCGCTTGAGCTTCTGGTTCACGGTTCATTGGTCCAACCGGTAATTAGCCGGTCAAACCGCCGGTTCAACATAGCTTATAAATAAGTGCAACTTCTATATATACACCATACGCGGCCTACTCACTTGGCTAGCAGAGCAACGCAACTGAGCCAATCAACAGGTCCCGCGTGCGTTGCGCGCAATATTTTTTTGGCTTCCGCGTAGTGGTGCGGTCCAACCGGCACCGGTTTTTCCGGTTTATATCAATACCGGCCGGTTTAACCGGGAATATTCCGGTTTAGAATGGTTCACTTGCACAGCCGGTCTAACAGTAAAATAAAACCGGATTGGGCTTCGGTTCTAGTTTTTTCCGGTTGAACCGCCGGTCCGGTCCGGTTTTCATAACTAGGGTCTTGTGCGGCATTCCCTGATCCTCGACTTTGACCTTGGGGACCGAGGGAGAAGTGCAGCATCGTATCTCCGATTGCCTTCGCTCTTGCTATCACAGCAGGGCGATTGGTTTTCTGGGATAGCGCACGTGCGTGCTTTGCCACTATTCGACTCTTCTTGACAATTTCGAATATCGTCACCACTGTGAGTTGTTCAGTTGGTTACTTTGCATTTTGTGATTTAACTTATACTTGAGAAATGCAAAGTGTTGGTGGGCTGATTGCTCGATGAGGAAAATAACTTTATACTGAAATTGATTACTCAAACTAGAGATCCAAATCCCGTCGGCTGTTTTCACTTGTTCACAGCAGTTAGATACATTTGGTGTAGACATTGTATAGTCATATATCTCTGTTAGCCAAATAGGCTTGTTGCATAACTTGTTAATAGTTGATTTTGTCCACTGGAACTTTATCAAGTAAGTTGGCTGATTTGTATAGATTGATGATACTCTTGCATTGCTCTGTCGGCCAATGTATGTGCATACTGTAGACAGTCTGAAAATTGACATTGTTAAGTTGATTTTAGAGCTATATGTTTGAATTTTTGATCGGTATAATCAATTAATGAAGAGTATAAAGTTATTGTAGCGGGACGGCCAAGTCTCAACTTGTGTAACCCTACATTCTGAGAGCAACATAATCAAGTTTAAAACTACATGCTAGATTTGTTAATAATAATGTTTATGATATTTTACATGATGTTAATGTTGGGTATATGTTCAGATTTCAAAGGCTTAAGAAATTGCTTTGTTTTCATGTTACTTAAGTCTCTCATATACCATTTATATCATGTATTTGTGTTTATTACTCATATTGGAATTAAATTTGAATACGAGCTTATATCGCATAACCTATAACACAAACTAGCACTGCATGTGCAGCGTGCCCACCATCGATCAATCTTTTTTGACGAGATGTTCGCTTACGTGAATTTTCTTGCATACTGGTAAGCCGTAACTGTACCAACAAAGAGGAGATAAGAAAGAGAGACCGGACCCGGGACCGGGACACCAGCTGCTTAAACAGATAAATTTCGGACCATGAACATTACTACTGTCACCCCCAGAACACGCGAAATAAGATAGCATCCCCCAGAGACTTCACTTATTTTCGAAACATTGAGAAACTTCAGTTACAAACTGATACGCCACTACAGTACAAACACAGGACTACAAAATAGCAGTAGCTAGCGAGTTCCATCATGCTACTTCAGAACACATCTGAAGTAGATTGCCACCTTTCAATTAAGGGGTTTACTTCAGAACACCCCTTTTGTAAAACTTTAGGAATCGTACAGCAAAGTTGGTAATATTAGGTGATGACAAATTTATACCAACCTATATAAAAAGAAAATCAAATTGAAAATTAGATATAGAGATAAACTTGAATACTATGTAGGGGAAAATTTGCATATTTGCCCCAACCTAATATTAACTACTTTGTTTTAAGATTTGTAAACCTTATAAAAATGGGTGTACGGAAGCACACCCGAATTAATCTTTCTTCAGCCGATCGATCTAGCTGCAGGAGCATTCCGGTGGTTGCTGTAGCCTCCACCTTTACCCGATCACATGATAATATCAGATGCATTCCTCAGATGAGACCGTACTCAACTGGTGTTGGTTATGTCCATTCTAGTGTTCACCGAAACTGTAAGACGATGTGGTAGCAGTTTTATAAGAGTGATGAATATTTGATATTGTTCATGCTTTACTTGTGTTGACTGAGTTTGATTTTTTAGAATTTGAATCTTCCTATGCATTTTTGAGTCTCCGATCAGACTGACCTAGGCAGGTGGTCTAACCGCTGGGAGATTATGGTCAGATGAGCCTGGGGCGACGGTCTAACTAAAGGAGTCCGTCCGATCGTGTTGGGTGGTCCAACCGAAGGTCTTGGGTGGTTTGATCGGCTTGCTAGCCGTGGGCTGATCGGTGGAGTTTGGCTGGCCGTGTTGGGGGGGGGGGGTCCAACTAGAGGTCTTTGATAGTCTGATCGGCTTGCTAGCTGTAGTCAAACCGGGCCTAGTGAGTTGTTGCTGAGTTGATGGTTATTCTATGGTTTTGATTGTGAGTCATGGCGGATGTTGTGCAGTGTTAGTCAAGGATTTTCTATGTATGAATTAGTCATGGCGTATGTCTATACATATGGTTTACTAATTGAGAGCCAGGTGCATGTTATTTGTACTTAGATCGATTGCTTTGCTCTTTGATGTGCAGGTGCTTTGATAATTGCTGCAACTAGCGGTAAGACTGAAGCTACAGAAGGAGTCCTGAAGCTATGACGTGTCACGTAAGTCTAGATAGAGTAACATCTCAAGCCGAAAAGCACGGGAGAAAGACAAGATTCGTGAAGAGGTAATGCATGCATGCGATCTGCCAAGTGGACTTGTGCGTTTTAAATGGTGACATTTCTCGCAGCAGGTGTACAATCTCGGCAACGAGGCGTTGGACATCATGGACTATGGAATAATGTTTGTGTGCCATGAGATTTGGGCATTTCAAGTGATGACAGCATCGGCACAGGCGAACGATCTTGGCGACAAGTCATCGATATCATATCGTTATGAAGACTGGTGGGTGGCAATTTGGAAAATTGTCCAAAACTGGATGATTTGGCGGTTTGCAAAACTACGACGCTGGTCTAAGTTGTTTAGGTTACATCTTTATGGATGGAATGTCTTATCAGGCTTGTGAAGTATTTGAAAATTACGCTTTGAAAAGTGTGCAAATGTGTGTGAGAGTAAAACCCGTTTGTGTATGGGTTACTGGATTTTCCCATATATAAATAGTGTAATACACCAAGAGTGGTTAGTTGTTAGGGTTAAGTGAGAGGTAAAGAATCTCCATTATATAAGCCTTATGTTGAGTTAAGTCTTTAGAAGGACTTGAGATATTAGGGTTAGGGTTTTCTTGTGTTGGAGCCTTTCGTGTGTGTGTTCTAGACTTAAAGCTCTGCTATCCCGATGGATCAGTAGTAAAATATTCCTCTCTAAGTGAAATAAACATCCAAAATTTGCCCAAATGAGTTGTACCATGACTACCCTCTTATGCTATTAATTCTCTTCATTTTCTTGCTTGGATTTATCTTCTCTTGAACTTTTCTGATGCTAAAGACATGTAAGAAGCGAAGATGTCTCTTAGAGATAAGATCTCATCTATCTACACATGATTTAGAAGAAGTTTTTGAGTTTACTCAGTTTTAGGGTGTTTTAGGTTAAATTCGTGCTGTGCTTTAACTTGCTATGACATGTAAGAAACCATCCCTGATCACCTAGATCTTCTAGGACACATGAGGAAGAGCAAATCAAGGTTTCCCTCTTTTTACCTGTTTCAATGTACCCTTCAATCAAATAAGAAAAGGTCACAATTTTGACAATAATTCTCTTGATCGTTGATTAGAATAGGTTCATGACATCCTACAGAATGCATATAACAAGTTTCACTCCATTTGAATCATCGAATCGAAAGTTACGGGGATTTTAGGATTCACAACAGCGTTAAAATTACTATTCATATGCCTGAAATTACTGTTCATAGCGGAACTTAATTTTGCACTTAGAGGATTAATAAATTTACCATTAACACCAATGTATATGCTACCTTCATGGTAATAAAGGATATTGCCATATGATGCACTTCATATGTGCTCATGTGGTGCATTTCTGGTTTTTAGTTTTCTCATTCCATTTCCTCGGGTTTTGGGTGGGTCCTTATCTACTTCTAGAAATCACATAATCATTGGTGTATTTTCAATCAACTAGTGAGTTAATTTCTTTTCAGAGAGATGTTCTCTCTTCTAGGAGATACTCTTTCTTCGAGTTAGAGTTTATCAGGTATGAGTTATACACACACACACACACACACACACATATATATAGAGGGAGCATATCTAGTGCAAAAGGGTATTTCAGTGCAAAAGTGCAAAAATTTCTAAGAGCCATCTGATCTGGCCTGTACGGTTCAGATCAAGGAACGTGGAACCCCCACCCCATAAAACTTAATCTATGCACGGGGTTTTGTGAAAGTTTGATTAAATGAATTAAATGAGGTGGGAGTTCCACCCTCTTTGATCTGATCCGTACAATGCAGATTCGATGGCTGTAGAGAAGTTTTTGCACTTTTGCACTGAAATATCCTTTTGCACTAGATATGCTCCCATATATATATACATATTGCAATTTACTGTCTTGTTGAAACACCGAGTCTTTCAAGAATTGAGCTTTGAGTCCTTTCAGAGATCTCATCAAGAATTTTCAGAATCTGATGACTACATATCTTACTCAGTCATTTGTCAGAATTATTATATAACAGAGCATTATTTCATTCATAATACGAGAATATTGATCTCTATAGGGATCTTTAAACCATCGCTTTCATCACCTTATTATTTCATAATGACTCATCAAATCTGAACTAACAGGTTCCATAACTTTCATCTGCGATTATAATTCAGCCTTAATTGCTTCCCTTCATTTTTACCTGGTATAAACACTTCAAGTGCTCGGCCATGGACTTTGGTTCCAGATTTATGTTCTCGTATGAAAAACTTTAACAATTTTAGAGGCAAACTAGTTGTCGACAACTTTTCTTCAAATATCCTCATAATTAAGTGTCTTTTAGTGTTAACCAAATCTTCGTCATTTCTCAAATGAAAGTTTATTGGTCGTTCTGTGTTTCCTAGTATTGTAATATGTGTGCATCTAATTACTGAGATTTTCATCTTCATGATGAGCCTCTTTATGAGGTATTTCACCTTTAAGGTGAGTTCTCTTCTATAGTATTTAAGGAGTGTTTAACAATTATTTTGATTAGTGTCTCTAGACCTTAAATCCATAGGTATCTTCGTACACTTTAGATCACTGACCAATAAGTCAACTGGATATACTATTCAACCTGGGGTATTCCAAACTTAGCGTCTTATTTACTTCAAGTAAATAATATGTACATCCTCCATGCAATGGAAAAAGAAATACGGTAATTTTCCCACTTCTAGCGTACAAGAGTATCAACTAAACTTAAATTTAGCTTGGTTAATACGTAAATCTTATACTAAATATCTTTCTCCAAGAAAATATCACGGCATTCAAAGATTTTGGGCATTTCTCTCTCCCTGATGTCGAGATTTGATCGTGCTTAATAGCATATATCAAAATTCTCTTAGTATGGACACATGATACATCGAATTTTAGATCCAATATGATCCCAGCTACTGGTGGTGGCCCAAATAGTGTATACTATAGTGGTGATATTATATGAGAAATGATTGATTTGTTTAATACGCATTAATCCTTTATTGGGGTTTTTTATTTAATGCAGTGAGCTAGAAATATAGTTGCATGAAAACTACACATCTTTACTACTAGTAGATTATCCCAAATATCTTGTGGGTTATTAATCTATGACAGTAGAAATATTCTAACTTCTTATATATTGCCTAATATTGTGATCCAATTACTCATACTCTTATTTAAAATTTGGATCACTCAAACTTCAAGTATTATGTTAATGCAACATGTTTTGACCTAGTCAAGAATGTTATGTTTTGACAACATAATATACATCTGCAAGATGCTTTCAAGAGCATAAATGTTATACTGCCACATAAAATATGACCATCGATTAATTTGCATGGAATATAATATATTTTGTTATAATATAATTCTATTTTAACCTCCTAGATTGAACAATTATTTGTCAGAAATATATGTGATTAATTGGGAGGTAATTTATATGCCTATTATGACTTATGATGCCAAAAAAGTATGACAGATTTAGGTCATTCGGGATCATTAAAATTCAATAGGTCATCTAGTATTTTGAGAGTTATATTTTCTTCAGACAAATGACTATAGCTTCCTGTGACATTACAGTTGTAGATTGCATTTGCTAATATGCATGTGTAATATCAGATTGGTATGGTATACTTCAATGTATGCCAATCTGGCATATGTGCGACAGCTTTATGCTATCGTGTAATTCTCATGTATGTGGTCTCATACTGGCGACTAATATAT
Source organism: Melocanna baccifera (assembly GCA_036346265.1). Taxonomy (NCBI): domain Eukaryota; kingdom Viridiplantae; phylum Streptophyta; class Magnoliopsida; order Poales; family Poaceae; genus Melocanna; species Melocanna baccifera. The sequence goes on from CM070709.1 coordinate 16,524,430, forward strand.
TACCGGAGACAAATTAATTACCCTTCGAAGGTTGTAATGATTTGCCAACAGTATGGATAGCAGTTTCAATTATCTTTCAAATAAACTAGATTGTTTATATCTTCAAGCTTATTTACTTCGGAATTTGACCTAGGATATACTTTGAAGGTTTCAATATTCTTTATATGCCTAAATTCCTCTCTTTTTTCACGCAAACCATAAATTTCTAGTGAAAATGCCTACTTCTAGTATTTGCTTTGAATTAACCCAGAGTTTAGCAATTAATTGCTATTATACAACTTCAAGAGTAAATTTTATTGGCGTGAAACCGACATATACTCTGTAATATGGAAGGTGGGGGTTATATATAGACTTCAAGTCTTTAGGTTTAAATTATTCCGTACTTATTTGAGATTCATAGCATTTTCTAGTCGTGGTGATTCTTCTAAGATTTAATATTTGACTAGATTCCTTGTGTCTTCAAGAAGGACAATTTTTCTATTGCCATCTGGGCATTAATACACAAAGAACTATTGAACTGAAGCATATCATTCCTGTCAAATGTTAAGCATAATAATTAAAATTTTTATTCCATGCATGATTCGTTATTTTACTAGAGGTAAGATATGCTACTGACAAGTGTTTTATTAAGCAACTGTTCAGTAGCGATAGGGATTTAATAGAACAACTTGGACTAAATATATTTATGGTATCTGGAAAAAATAATTATGTAATACATAATTTCAGCCTAAAGCAAAAGATAAGAGCTGCTTTTCATAAGCAAGATCAATCTCGATAGGAGTAATTATGTATTTATATTATTGATGCCACTCATGTAGAAAAATAACATCCAAATAAAGCTAAATGATAACATGAAGAATGCTACTAGTCTCTATATTGTTCAACGTAGACATATTCTTGCTTATGAATGCATCTACTTATTAGTAACATATGTGTTACCTAAACTTGCTCTGGAGACAATATGGTGAAAGGCGGAGTAATACTCGTGTGTGGACTTCTAGTCCTAGAAACAGAAGTAGATTTTGGAAAAATGCCTACAGGAACACTAGGAACATTTACAGGTTTGGTCATCCTTTCGAAGAAGGCCCTTAGGCCCAACGGATCAATCTAAATCATATAATCATTCTTCAGTGTAGAGTAGAGGCAATACCTCATAAACTACAAAGTTTTTACCTTTCAACGGTAAAAGAGTACAACTACATCAGCATCAGGCTTGACAGTGGTACAACTGTATGGCAATGAAATAAGTCTAGGTGATACAATTGTAGCCATTTCGGGGCAAGCGAATATCCACTTAGTGATGGCCAAAGTCCTACAATATTCATGCAATTTCTTACATGCTTACTGCTAGTAAATAATTTTAAATGTATGAAATAAGTGCAAACAGTAAAGATTACTTTTAACTATTTAGTAGATAATTTACCATTTTTCTTAGCAATCTTTGGCATTTTCTAATAATTATTATGGCATTTTAGTAATTTTTAGAATTACTAACTCATTAAAGAAATCCCCAAACACATGATGCTAGAAAATAAACAATACAAGAAATATGATGCTTTCAAGGTGTACTAAGTCTAATATTTCATAAATTTACAGAAACTCATATACCTAAAAACTATGTGTTTAGGATTTTCTAGAATTTTATGGTAATCTTTAATGAATTTATGCTAATTAATAAGCAAATTTTGGAATTACTAATAAACAAAAATAAATATTAAAATAAAAATCTAGAAAATATAATAATACCAATGTGCTAAAAAGATTATAATGAAGCTCATATAATCTAAAAACTAATTTCTTTAGTAAGAAATCAAGTAGGCTGGACTATTCTGATATATTGGTGAACTTTAGGGTCAAAAATTAGAATATTATCGTATTATCAGCAAATATTTTCTAATTAAGCTAAACTCTAAGGGTCAAATTGGAAAAGGGGCCCAGCCAGATTTTTCTTTTCTTTGGGCCATAATTGGGCTGGCTCGGCCCGTTAACCTTGTCGGCCTGCTCGGCCGGTGGCTAGGGTTGGTGGCCATTCAGCGATGCGAGGGGGGAACCGGGGAGACCAAGTGTTGGCGGCCGAGCGCGGAGGCGCCCAGCGGGACCGAGCATCAACAGAGGTTACATCCGAGCGCACGAAGGTAACGGCCGACTTCGGGCGATGGCCTTGGACGCAGGTGAGTGGAGACAACGATGGCTCCTAGAGACGGCCTCTGGCGTGGGTGTGGCGATGTGTGGCATTGATGGAAGAGAGAAGGCCAAGCGGCGGCTCAGCGCATGGTGTCAGGCAAGAGGCACGGCGGCTGCTCTGGCTGGCAAGTCCGTGCTCGGCCGCGGCTTTGAGCGGCGGTAGTTCAGGCGAGCGAACTTAGTGGCCGATAGGCAGGAGGCTACTTTGGGCGGCGTTGGCACACTTCGGGCGATGGCAGCTCAGGTGAGCAGCCTCAGTGGTCGGCTTCGGGCGTCGACGGTGACTCCGCAATGGTGGATAGCGCGCGGCAGCACAGCGGCTTCAAGCGGGTGCCTACAGTTTCAGGAGACCGATGGTTTGGTGGTGTCGGCTAATTGGATCGCAGCGTTCGGTGTCAGTGCGGCGTGTTATCAGGCGTGCTGGCGGTGGCATCACACGTGTGTTCTAGGCACAGTTGACGGTGACTCCATTAAACATGTAGGCGATTCTATGCATGCATGGCTCAATCTAGGGCATGATTTAGATGATTGAAACATATTCACAAATCTAGATTCTAGCAGATTGATCTAACATATTCACAAAAGTGCATAAAAAGCATGCCATCAAAATGCAATTAATTCTAGGATTATCGCAATTGGTCTACCGGACATAGTACAATTTATCTAATCATTTCAAACAATCAAAATTCTAATCTAGAATGATCTACGAGATTGCAATACATAATAGATTGATTTATAGTTTACATACCTTGCACCTTATAGATCGATCTGTGCTGATAACGTGTTGAGAAATAATGATAATAACCTCTGATGCAATCTATGTAACCAATCAACATGTTAGACCATGTGGCTAGGTCAATGTTATTTTAGATGATGAATAATTGACAACGTTGATTATGATATTATTTATGGTGTGTTGTGCATGTGCGGATTGACGTTAGTCAAGTTCGGACGAACTTATGCTGAAAAAATATTGTTTAGTCTTTGCATGTGTAGGTTGAAGCATGGAGGCGATCGTGGTCGATGACGAGTAGGACCGAGACTAGGATGGAGAGATCTGAGGTCAGGCGGTCGAGGGAGTGTATGAATTATTTTTCATTGCTATAGTAACTGAATATATATATATTAATCTACTAATCTGCTATAGTAATCATATATACATATATATTGTTTTGCTGCGTTTGTTCTTTTTGTTCTTGCGGACTTAAATAGGTTGGAAGAGCAGAAAATAATAGATTAAAATTTTCCTTTGCGCGCTGCAATCATTCACCCCGCTCTGATTGCCATCGACGATCCTACAAGTGGTATCAGAGTAATGTTGCAATGGCATTAGATCAGGATCATTTCTCAGGTAAACCACATTTTTTCGATGGATCCGATTATCTTTATTGGAAAACACGCATGGAGGTCTTTCTGCAAGCACAAGGTAATGCAATTTGGCAAAAAGTTAAAAATCCATATATTGTGCCTTCTACTGTTACTATTGAAAATACTGCTGATGTTAACGCGAATGTTAAGGCTAGAAATATTTTATTGCAAGGTCTTAGTAGAAACGAATTTGTTAGAATTGCTTATATTAAATCTATTAAAGGTGTTCATCAGAGTTAATTCAAAAAGGAGTATTCTAAATTTGAGATGAAACCAGGAGAATCAGTAGATGCACTTTTTGACCGTTTTAATAAAATTATTAGTGATTTACAATCTGTTGATGTCACATATTCTGATTTTGATAATACTCGTCAAATTTTAAATGCTTTGGATATGTCTATTTGGAATGTGTTAGTCACTATTATTAATCATTCTGTTAATGTGGAAACACTTACTTTGAATGATCTTTATTCGAAGATTAAAACCCATGAGATTGATATTTTGGCTAGAATAAATAAGAATAATTCTTTGGGTTTAGTGACTAACCAAGCTGATAGCTCTTCTAGTTCTTCTATTGTTTCTTTACCTGCATTGTACTCTATTTCAGACGAACAATTAGAGAAAATTCCAGAAGGGCAGCTTGTACTTCTCTCCAACAGGGTGACCAAGGCAATTAGCAATATCAGATCAAGACGAAGAGGAGGTCCAATCAGATGCTATGAATGTGGTGAGCAAAACCACATTAAGATGAATTGCCCCAAACTGAAGAGTAAAGAGGTCAAGGATGACAAGACACTAACTCGTCGCTCCCAAGTCAAGATTGATCCAAAAAAAGCACAATTATCGTAGGACGGTTAACAAGATAATTTCAGCACTTGATGAGATTGTTTTGAGTGATGATGATTCTCAAAGCGACGATGAGGGCAATGGCAAGAAGGCAAAGGAGGTAGACTTCACAGGAATGTGTTTTATGGCCAACAGTGAGGAGCTCAACGATGATGATCTTTACAGTGATCCTGATGAGATAAAACCTTCTTATACTGATTTATCTCGTGCTATGCTTAGATTGACAAATGAGCTCAAAAAGTATAAAAAGAAAATTAAAAATCTTGAATTTATTTTTGAGAGCTTAAATTCTGAAATCAATAGACTTAGAGTTTCTATTCCTGATGATGAATCTTGTGTGTCTTGTCAAGTTTTATATTCTGAGTTAGAAAAAGCTAGAATAATCAATGCATCAAACTTAGTTCAACTTAGTGATGTAACTACTAAATTTGACGAATTAAGATTGACACATGATTCTTGTGATGAAAAGTTAAAACTTGCCAATGATGAAAATAAAAAATTCAAGTCTAGTTCTTCTGTATATTTAGAGTCAAGTAATTCATATGCTTAATCTAAAACTTACACTAAATGTGAATTATTAGAAGCTAAACTTAGTTCATCTTAAGAAACAATTTAATAGATGCTTTATCATGAGACATCTTCTTGTTCTAATTGTCCTAAGCTTAACACAAAAATAGAAATATTAATTAGACAACTTAATGATTTTGCTGAAAAAGAAAGATTAACTCAGTCTGATGCTTCTAAGAATCTTGTTGATGAATTCTTTAACTGCTCAATTTGTCCCGCTTTAACTAAAAAATGAGTACCTCAAAGACAATTTAGAGAGATTCTCTTTTGGAAAGAAAAATCTGAATATGATTTTAGACAAATCAAAAATAAGTGTGAAAAATCATAGTCTAGGATTTAATTATATTGAGCATACCAAGAATAATTCTTATAAGGTTGTTAAGCTTCTTGAACCTGAAAAATTGAAATAAAATCTGAACTGAAACAAACTATTTTTAAATATGCTAATTTTGTGCAAAGTTCAGTTGCTAATGCTATAGGTGCTAACTCATCATCTCAAAAGAATTCTAATTTTATTAGATTTCGTTGCACCTATTGTAGAAAAGATGGACACTTGCATGAATTTTACTTTAGGCGTGCTAAGAAAGAGAGGAGAAAAAAATTGAATGCAATGAGACAAAAATATATACCATATTTTGTTCCTAGAACTTATGCGAAAACTAGGTTTTTAGAGGACTTTCTTGATGACTTTAAATCTACTTCACATGCTGGTTTGGAATTTAATTCAAATAATTCACATTCTTTTTAGCGTTTTGATTGACCATACGCACGTGCTTTTGGTTCTAGTTTTGTTACTTTTCCTCCACAACGTGTATCTCAGTACTGGATTTCTAAATCTTATTTCATTATCCCTGGTACTGTGAGATCGATGTTTTCTGTTATGTGAGAACAACTGACGAGGATGAAGGACATGAACTTGATTGGATTTCGGTCTTTTACATCATTGCTTGATTGGAACACTTGATAGTTCTTCATTCTTTTTGATGGCTCCTCAAAGATTTCACTTTCTGAGAGACCATATGGAAAAGGTGATGTCCTATATCTTTATGGAGTTAGATTATGAAATTGCTGATATTCTCATAAAACCGTTTGATTCTTTTCGATTTGTTCGTTTGCGAAGTGAGTTGGGTGTGTTACACCCTTTGGGATTATTCTTAGGGGAAGCTTGTTTTTTAAAATTTCAGAAGGTTTATTCATTATCTATGTCCATTAACTCATCAAATCCAAGTCATTGAAACCAATTGAGTAGTAGAGCTCTGTTTATCATATTTATTCATATGTTGTGTAGTTTTGATCATGACTGGTTATAATTAATTTGCTATATTTGAATTAAAAATTTGACATGGCGGAATACTTTGACTAGATTGATTATATTTATTACTTTGCGATATCCATCAAAAAGAATTAGCTTGATAGTGAGTCTTATTTTAACTCTTGGCTATGAGGCTCGCATGTTTCATGTTACAATCTTTTTATGATCACTCAATTTGGCATGTTATTAAAAAAATATATAAGAAAGAGAGAATTGAAAAGATGTATGCTTCAAGCATGCCATGGTTAACAAAAAGAAAAAGCACAAAAGTGCGTAAAATGAAAAAAAGTATGCTTCAAGTATGCCACCATCAAAAAAGAAAGAAATGATACAAGTATGTCATCATAAAAAGAAGTATGCTACAAGCTTGCCACATGCCTAAGAATTGAGTGTGGAGCAATAAGCTGTTACATGAGACTGCTAGCCCGTCTAGAGTTAAAGTGTGCTTCATTTTTAGGCTTTAACTTTTCGTTGTGATATCTCATTGTACTCTTTATAATTTGTCTGGTCATTGTTGCGTGTTTGTTATTGATATAAATCACTTAATCATATTGACAGATTTTTTTTGACATTGCTATATGATATATGAATTTATATGATCTAGATAGCTCTACTCAATAATATGGTTTGATGGCTTTATTAAATCAATGTATATTAACTTGGATAATCTACAAAGCTTCTAGATTTTTATTCTCATTGCTCCTTCTTAGAATTATTCTTATTCATTGAAGTTTCTTGATGATTACATTGCCAAAGGGGGAGAGAAATTTGAGAGATTGAAGAGTTTTTGAAGAAATTAAAATTGCTTCTTTTGTGTTGAGAGGAAGAGTTTGAGAGTTTGATTTTAGTTCTTCACTTAGATTTCTTAGAAGTCATGTTAATTTAATGTGTTGTCAATGTATTCATCAAGGGGGAGATTGTTAGACCATGTGGTCAGGTCAAGATAATTTTAGATGATGAATAATTGACAACGTTGGTTATGATATTACTTATGGTATGTTGTGCGTGTGCGAATTGACGTTGGTCAAGTTCGGATGAACTTATGCCGGAAAACTATTCCTTGGTCTTTGCATGTGCAGGTTGAAGCATAGAGGCGATCGTGGTCGATGACGAGTAGGACCGGGACTAGGATGGGGAGATCTAAGGTCAGGCGGTCGAGGGAGTCACGAAATGGTCGAGCTCATGTTTGGGCACGTGAAGATCAAAGGTGGATGATGCGTGGAGAAGATACATGAGGTGCGGTCCTGGAGGCTTCGACATGGGATAAGCTGGAAAAATCAGAAGCGTAAAAATAATTAAAAATCCTATGTTATGAAGGGTTTTGGGTCTCTTGAAAAGTAGTGGGCCAAAAAATCTGGTTGAGACAAAAAGGCCCAGAATGAGCTGTATTAGAGTTAATGACGTATTGGAGTAGGTTGAGGATTTTAGGAGTATAAATAGAGAGGGCTTACGGCTGTGTTCTGTCGTGGCTTTTGGAAAGGTAAAAGAAAAAGCATGAGCGTTTACTGGTGGCTGTGAGTTCTTGCGTAAAGAAAAAAAGATCAGGGAGGCGGTGTAGTTGGAAGAAAAGAAGCAGAGCGCGAGCAGGCGTTGGCAGAAGAAAAAGAGGCAGGCGCAGATGCTTTTGTGCGGGCGCAGTGACTCCCGGAAAAAAAGAATCAGGCTGGCGACGCTGTGATTATCTCGGCAAGAAAAGTCCTGGCCGTGACATCGCTTGAGCAACAAAAAGAAAAGAAATTGCAGCGGTGGGACGCATATGAACTTTTGACGAGAGATAATCTCTGTATGCTAGTCTCTCTGTACTGAAGGTATTGCTTTTCCTTGTCCTGTCTTGCATGTAATGATTTAATTGCAATTTCCAATGGAGATAGAGAGCTTGCATGGTACGTGTTAGTGAGTTTTACTTCTACACGTTGCTTTTCACTTCTATCTTGTTTCTTTGCCTGTTTATTGACTTGGTAGTGCTATAAATTTGATGCATAGCTAGGAAGCAAAGATGCGGAGCTAATTAATAGGAAGTGCCTAGGAGCCTAGGAAGATAACTCTCTGTCTGTGACTTTTTGTGTTGGGAGGCTGAATAAAAAAAAGGCAAGGCTGGTTTTTTGGGATGGTATGGCTTGCATGAATAATTTTTCATTGCTACAGTAACTGAATATATATATATATTAATCTACTATAGTAGTTATATATATATATATATATATATATATTGTTTTGCTGCGTTTGTTCTTTTTGTTCTTGCGGACTTAAATAGGTTGGAAGAGCAGAAAATAATAGATTAAAAGTTTCCTTTACGCGCTGCAATCATTCACCCCCCTCTGATTGCCATCGACGATCCTACACAACAGAGAATTGATAAAGAACAATTAGAGAAAATGCTAAAAGAATGATGTCTTTATTATCATTAGATGTCTTCTCTATGTACATAAGCTTGTCTATTTATAGTCAAAACCCCTCAGGGGTAGATTCGGTATTTGCCTAGAACTCAACCTTCTAGGTTTGTAACAGGACTTGCTACTCATCCCATATTTCTCCCTTTTTTTGCCCAAAAACACGTGTGAAAGTTCTCTTTTGCCCCTGGTCCCAAACACAACCCGTCCAGACCTAGTTAGGTGACACCAACCATGCAAAACTGAGCCAAACACATTCCATTCCTCTCTTGCCTTGTACACATGAAGGATTTGGACAGTAACTAGGCTAGGCGGGCGAATGCTGGAAGTATCGTATTGCATGCACCAGCCAATTCATCTAAAAGATTAAGTTGATAACAAAAGCTGGGTAATTCAACTTATACTTCAATACTTCTCTTTACGTTTAGGCTCCTTAGAACTAAGAGGTGGAATAGAAGTGGGCTATAATTATTTTTTTAATTGCACCAACCAGGTCTTGAACTCAAGACCTCTTGCTCTGATACCATATTGAGTTGCATACACCAGCTAGTTCACCCAAAAGGCTAAATTGATAAGGAAATATGAACAATTCAACTTATACTTCAGTAGAAAGGATTGAGGTGAGTTTGTTTTGACTTGGATTTGGTTTTCTTCGCTGATTTGGTTGGAACCCTAGGAGGGGTCTGATTACAGCGAGTACAATTAGGATAACATTGAAGGATGTTTGATCATTTAGTGCACATGCCTTTTGCAACATTATTTAGTGAAGCCCAGTTCATTACTGTTTCTGGAAGCTGGCAAAGATAGTTTTTCGATGGGTTCTTTTTGGGGTTGCAGCTTATAGTTTTTGAGCCTAGTGCGTGCGTTTGTATGAAAGAACCGAAAACCGACAAAGACACTTTTAAAAAGACTATCCCAATAACTTGCTTTGAAACAATGGCAAAAAAGCCATCCCATTTATTTGTTTGAGAGCAGACATAAGCCAAAAAGAAGGAGACCTTTGTAGTTGAGTAGGTCTAAAATAAATGAACCTATGGATATTATCCTTCTCATTATGTATTTTGCATCCCTCAACTGTGTGTTTCCATCAAGCATTTCACAATAGCACTACTACTTGACTACTAGCTACTTATATCACATGCCACATGCAACAAGCACAGGAAGGACTACTACTTTACTACCACACCAATAGAGGTGCATATGGATCGGACTTGGACCAATATTGTTGGTACTGTATTCTAATCTATATTTTTTTTCTTGAATTTGGAGCCAAATACGATCAGCCTAGATATGAATACAAATTCAGAATATTCAAAATTTTGGATATGATACTATCGAGGCAGATACATGACAAATTCAAATCAGAAATGGATAATATAGGTGGATAGTGCACGCATACAAAACGGAATATATGTTGAACCATACCACCGTTGCTTCAACTATTCAATATGAGTACTACATAATTATCACACTATCATGTAACAACCCGTACTTTTCAGCATTTCAATTGGCTTTTAGTTTTAGTTTCTTTCAATAATTACTATTTACTATACTAATAAAGTATAGCAAAAACTATAAACTATAACAAAAAATAGGCTTCACGTAGTATCAGCCACAAATTTATGGTAATTAACAATTAGTCCAATATTGCGTGAAAACAGGGATTGATACGGGGTCGCCTGATCTTCTCGACGTAGGATGGATACTCGCGGGAGTCTTGATGAATCGTAGCTATCCTCCAATGCCAATGCAAGGGACGAACACTCTTTAATCCGCCAAAACACACTCGCGTCGATTTCGCCGACCACCAAACGAAGATCTATCGTGCACCCAATTCCCAGCGGAAAGACTAAACGATCTTGATTGAAGAACACTCCTAATTCCCTCACGGAATTTCGGCAGCAATGATAAACTCGAATAAACTTTAGTAGATTGATTATTCTCAAAGGTGATATGAGCCCTTAGGCTGCCAATACATGGCTTATATAGGACCTTGGGACGTCCATAGAGTCCACAAACTTAACTCAACCCTATATGGTTTTAGATACGAACTCTCACAAAAAGGAAACTATATTTTACAGCCGTTATATTGTTTCGGCCATAACTTTTGATCCATGACGAATTTGATGTTGGGACTAGATCCATTGCGTAGCCCTTGAAATTATCTTTCCAACGAGTACAAGAACACCCAAATCGGATTCCGTTTGTGAAAGTTATGACCTTTTTAGTAACTGCCTGTCAGGCTGTCCCGAATCAAATCCGAATTGAATTCTGAGTTGAATCCGAGTTTGAATCCAATTGGCCTTGTGGAAGGTACGAATTGGACTTGAAAATCTTATCCAAAACTTGTAGTTTAAGTCCTTGAGCTTCTCCCTTTTGCTCTCCCACTGCATAGGCTTTCTTCCTTCATGTCTTTGACACTTAATGTGGTTATCTTCTTCCTTTTGCCTCTCCATTGCTTTGCTATTGACAAACCTAAAAATACACCATTTGATAATATGAAGTAGTATTCCATTCTTATGAATAACAATATTATATTTAGTTTGGAATGAGTTCACCTAGTAATGTTTCATATGGCTCAATAATTTCTTTCAGTGGAATAATATATTTAACTGAAAAGTACAAGACACGTACGTATCCGCATCAGGGATCATCCGTAGCTCACATATAATTGGGTATAATCTCATGTGCTTAGAATAATTGAGTACCCATTTTTCAATCACTAGTCACGGACAGATGGCCCGGCCATAAACTGTCAGACCCACACATCAGTGAAGGACTAAAGTATTTGTTTCTCTCAATCACAACAAGCCTCCCGTATGCATGCAAACAATTTCCAATAGACCCACACATAAGTGGACTAAGCTTTGCCTTATCTGTTTGGCCCTTCCACACTCCACAAGCCGTTCCCCATCTGTCCCTCACCCAGCCTTCTCGATCTCTCTTTCTCCATTCGGCAGCATAAGGGGAAGGGAGCCGTGAGGTGGCGATGGCAGTCGGTGACCGGTGATTTGAGAAGGCGTGCAGCAGAAGTGATGGTGGCAGACAACAGCGACGATGGCAGCAAGGAGCAGCGGTGGCGGCAGGCCGCAGGCGGCGGGCGGAGGCGGCGCACAGGCTACAGTGCATGATAAGCAGCTCCCCTGTCCTACCTTTCATCAGCTAAAGCGCAATAAATTTGGTTCTACATTAGCGACTGTATTAGGTCACGTACAATAGTTTAGATGGTTGCTGTCTATATATATATATATATATCACATATAGACAACAAAAAAGATAACATATACAATAGGTTATCTATTTAGTTGTCTGTAACCTTATCAAAAAAGACAACTTATAAAAAAGATAACTCGTACAACGCTCGTAACATCGTCTCTTCACCTAGAAGCACGAGCGCAGGCTATCTCTTCACGAGAGGACGGTTTGTGTCTCTCTTTTCCTTAATTACAATTCATGTTAAATGATTTTATTGTATTAGTATGATAAAGATAGTATCTATCACTGCTGTACCTGACCTTATTGATTCCAACTGTATGAGTTTATTGCATATTTGCATTGACATATCTGAGTTTCATCGATCAAGGTGTGCATGCATGTATTGCAGTTCCCTGGCCCCTTCTCCAAAATCTTCATCAACTAAAACACCCATGGCTTCTCCCAAATCTTCAATCTTCTGTCAAAAAAAGATCTTCAATTTAATATGATGTATGCTAAAAAAAACTATCAAAAGCAATGGAGGCAGACTTCCCATAGCTGGCTTGGAGCCTGTCCTACTTGTTTTTTTATTCTTCTTTTTTTCGGCTAAGGTAGTTTCTAGGGAGAGGTATCTGGTACGGCAAGTTAATGGAAAAGCTATGTTTATCCTAAAAAAGAGATTTTTTTGACAAACTAGCCCAGTTTGGAACATAGGAAATTTTCCTGAGTATTGCGAGTTCTTACAAGATTCTTGCATTCCAAACTAGCTCTCGATGGTTCTAACAAGATGCAGGTTGCTAATATAAGTAAAACTACATTGGTAATTTGTTGAAGAAAGATGCTGATTTTTGTTGGAAATGTAGGTAAAATTTTAATTCTATTTTTACTAGGAGACAAATAAAATATACTAGTGATACAAATCTAAATACTAACAGTAGGCTACTCATCATACTTCAGAATATACGTAAAAAAAATATAATATTAAAGTCGTACGAATATACGAACGACTTACTGTTGGGCTTGACGAAGAACATGAAGTAGCGTAGGCTCGATGCAGTGCAGGCTTGATGCAGTGCAGGACGTAGATGAAACAGAGCAGAAGCAGTCGCGCAGATGTGCGCTGCCTAGAAACCTTATTGTCGTCCCTGTGCAGGTCTTCACGACAGCAATGGCTGGGAGATACCGCTTACCCTCCTTCCAGGTGCACGTCAGGAAGAAAAGTCGACGAAGTTCGGACGACACAGCACAACAGCACAAATTCGTAGGAGAGAATGGAGGTGGTGAGCTACTTGGGTGTGTAATCTGGACGTCTCCAGGCACACACATATATATAGGCAAACTGGTCATTTACCCACTGGTAATTGACATATTTAACCAGCCATTTACCCACTGGTAACTGTCTGTCATCAAAACCCAATAAAGCTCCAGATTCAAACGTTTGAATCTCATTCAAACTGAGAGAGAGTGATGCACGGTTTAGCAAAAATAAAGGTAGACTTGTCTACCAAGTGGCGCGTCACGCTATATCACGTCACAAGTCACGCGATTTTTACGCGAAAATACGCGCGCGTGCGTGCGCGTGTGTGTTTAGCCAAAGCCATCCACTTCCATAATTCAAGAAATGGTATGGACTTCACTTTATAAATTGATCTCTCTCACCTCGCCTTAGTAATATGGTACTAAATTTTATATGCTTTGAAATTAATAAAATTGACTTTATTTATGAGCCCATTCTAACAGTTTTATCTGTCGGTGAATCTGGAGATCCAACTAGCACTACATGCGCATTGTGCCCAGCTTTCAATTAATCTTTTTTTGACGAGATGTGTTTCTTGCGTGAATTTTGTTATACACTGATAAGTCATAACTGTACCAACTAAGAAGTGATCAGAAAGAGCGACAGGACTTCGGACCATGAACAGTACTACTATCACACCCAGAACACACAAAATTAGATAGCATCCGTGAGTTGTTTCAAAAACTTCACTTACAACGTGATACGCCATAGCAATATAATGGGGACAATCAAAATGGCACGAACTCGTTATCTGAATTAAACAATGTAGATCAGCTTGATCAAGAGTTCAATGTTGGCAGTCCCAACCTTTATTGCGTTAGTATTTTAGAGGAAAGCATCTGCCCTGCTCGGCAATCGCCGAAGGAAGTTCATAAAGAACGACGACGTCTTCCGGCGGAGCATGGGGGGCCTCATGATGTAAAACCCCGTTACTGCCACAAGAACCTTGAAAGGTACAAAATACACCACAACTGCTGCCATGAGAGTGAAGAGCACAAAGATTGCAGTTGCTCTTGGATCTCTCCAACTTAACAATGATAGGATCCTTTCCCCCAGAGTTGCAATATCACCCACGACCGTCTGCACCCTGCCGGCGATGCTCCGTAGTCTATCGTACCTCATTCTTAGCACGTCGCCACTCTGACTAGACGGGAAAGTATCGAACTCCTCGTCAATCTCATCTGCAGTTGTAGTACCTATTTGGGAAAGCCTCAGATCAAGATGCATTGGGCAGCATGGACGCCTCCGATAGTTCCGCACAACCATGAAGACAACAGAGAGGAGCAACGATGGGAGTATCAGCTCATGAAACAACAGAGCTAAGACAAAGATGGCATGAACCAGTAAAGTAGCTGCAGGATTCCTCCATGAGCGCACATCTTGGAACCACCTGGTGAACGATATCAACCCTGATATGACTTCCCGACACCGCAACAAGTTGGCCTTAGATTTCCGCACACCCCACATGTGTGAGTCCACGCTACACAAGCGCTCCAAGACCTCCCTCCTTAGGGGCGGCTCCATTCGACTGAGTCTGCTGAACACAATGCCGACCGCTTGAAAGCAGAGATAGTCCAATTGTAGTACTGGTATTGGGTGTGTGTAGTGCATCTTGGGTAGGATGGGACGTGCGTACATCCGTATCATGTTCAATGATGATACCGATGAGAACCTAACTGCAAGCTGCAGCTCACCCATTCTCTTGACCCCAGAAGGAGAAAGAATGAAAATAGGGTACGAGTGAGCATATATTCGCCCGGTCTCAAGCCCAGAAATACGGATTCGTAACTTGCCTAACTCGGTATCCCGGTTGACACCTGTAGTTTTCCCCTCGAGCAGGCAATTGTCGAAAATACCAACGGTCAGGACGGTTGCAGTGTCATAGACATCCCATTTGTACTGCTCGTTGAATACAGGATCGCATGTAGCAATGACGGTGCGAGTTCGTCCCCACATACCGCCATACTTTGCCACGCAATATGGGTCCAGTGTTGATTTCCCATATCGTGTGGGAGTGAGTCCACTGGCACGAAGAATTCCGAGCTCAAGCAAACCAATCGGTGGGTTCCAGAGTTGATTGTCAGCTGGTCTTGTATCATCCCTGTAGCATGTAGCATCATATAGGACATGGTATCCACCGTCCAAGGAGCTCCCTAGACGAATGCGCATGTGGTTGTTGTTGTCGTCGCCGTTGTTGATGACGGCACCTTCTAACTGTGGCGAGGCCGGCTTTTGAAGATCGAACCACCGGGGCGTGACAAAACTGGTGCCAGCTCGCTTCTCCAAGGATGCCAATGGTATAGCGATTTGGCCGACAACCTTGTCTCTGCCAGGGCGTTCACGTGTGCAGACAGAAATTTCAAGCATGCCACCCTCGAATGGCTCCGCCACAACAAACATAAGATCTTCATTCCAGACATAACTAGTTACCATCACCTTCTTCGTTGCCCTAGTATTCCGAAGCTGCTCCCCCACACATGCACTGACAAACACTTGTGTAATGCTGGCCTCGTCATCATCTACTGTAATGCCCTGAGCCTCAAATATGGTGAGCCGCATGCACCACAGGCTTGGATTCTCGTATAATTTGGGACTAATTCCAGATAGCTGAGAGATGCCCGCGCCTACAGTATCTGAGATCCATGCATGGCTATACGCCCAATCAGCCTGTGACCCTTTCCAGATCGCAAGCATCAGGCTGCCCTGGGCTGATCTCTTCCCGCCATGGTCGACAAGCTGGTACCACATTGGTTCCAATGGGATATCATGCGGGGTGCGTTTTACAATGTCCACTAGATCGAAGCATAGCATCCCTACAAACTCGTCTCTGACCAGATCCTTATCATTGACTACGACATGCACTCTGGGGCAGGCTGACAGCAAGGGGAAAGCAAAAATTGTGTTCCACTCCGGGTTTTTGTTCCTCTTCAAGTACTTGGTGACGCCTTTATAATCACCAAACTTCACCTCCACGTACGGATCAAGGCTGCCATTGGCGTCCACATCCGGCAATCCATAAGCCTTTACAATGCGCACAAAAAGAAACTGCATTTGCTCAACCACCATGCCACGTTCGAAACATGGATTGATTTCTTTCGGAACATCATCAGAAGGCTGCAATGATGCTTCATCAGCTTTGCTTGAAGATGGCCAAGGGGCACCAGCCATTGGAGGAAATTGCTCAGAAAGGTTGGTTAAAGGATTACAATCCTGACTTTCATGCTGGAGTTCAGTAGCATCAGCAAGGAACACCTTAAGGACCAGCGCTCCTTTGGTGCGTGATAGTGCCTGGCCAGTACTCTTCCATGGATAGCGCAGTACCCGGCCAGTACTCTTCCATGGATAGCGCATGGCAACTGCATCAGCTGAATTGTGGCAGAAAGAAGCCTCAGAAAGCTGGACCTTGCCAAGCAACGACCTTGAATTCCTGATCTGATCGACGCTATAGACATAAGCTTCAAGAGTGAGGTCACCGGAAGGGTCAACTTGCTCTGTAGTATCATATTGGAATCGGAAGGTCTCATTCCATACAGGAGAGCGAACATTTTCCTTGATGGACGTAGTGAAACTTTGACTGTTGAAACTAAGCTCCACGGAATAATTGTTCAGTGAGGTATTGCAGCTTGAGGGGACTTCGGCGCTTATAACATCCGCAACCAGATAACTCGCCATAGCCTGCGGGGTAACAAGATTGCATGCAACATCAAAACAAGGACCATTTATTATCTATACAATAGCACTGGGAAACAAAACATTATGTATTGCATTAACCGCATATACAGCAAACATGCACAATCCCCGAAAGGATTGGTTCTAATCCCCACATATCCGAACAAGCCTTGAAGGATTTAGGACTAAGATCAAATTCCGGCAGTAACCATCTAACTGTTGCCGCCATGTGGGATAGTGTAGATCACAAACAACATTGCGAGCACGGCAGGGGTATGCTCTGATACCGGCATACCGGTAGATGCGATGAACAGAGGGGAATGGAACGCTAGCTCTTCTCAGGCGTATTATCGAACAATTTCTGTGCATATACCAACAAGCAAAGTAGCAAAGCACCTACACACGAGTAGCCACTGATTGATCTATGATGACCACGACATGAACAATGGCACTTTGATAATATGTGAGGACTTCGTTCATTTATGGAAGCACTATTCTTCTGCAACTACTGTAAGTCTGTAACTCCATGCTAGCATTAATCCAGAGAGAGAGAGAGAGAGAGAGCTTCATCGAACATTAGCTACCCTTACGATCTTGGACATCACAAACTGTGGGTACTCGAATGAGCACATGAACTATGTTTTTTTTTTCAACAAAAACTCTCCCATGAACTAATTTTGCTGGAAGATTCTTGAGATCAATTCCTGTTTGTTTAGACTCCAAGCCTTCAAGAAATGAAATGAAATGGAGCAGGATAAAGAAAACTGTATCTGTTTGTTACCTTGCAAGCTAGCTCTCCCAGCCTCAGATGATCAGATCGCTAGGTCCGAGGACCGGAAGATCGAAGTGTTCTGGAACTAACCGTCCGGGAGAAATCTATGATGCCTCCGATGTGATTCGCTCTTCCTAATGCTTAGCTATTAATTTCTTCCAGCTCTCTGAACGAGCTAGTACTATATGGACCTATGGTACTACGTCGTAGTCGTGGATAACCCAAGGTCAGCAAATGAACAGTATTTCTACTTGTTAATGTTGTGGGGTACTGGCAAATGGGCCCCAGCCCCCACCGTTTACACCATTTGTTTCTTTAAAAAAGAGTTGCTCTTTCCGTTTTGTAGTATAAGGCTTATAGCATTTTTCACATAAATTAAGAAATATTCTCAGTCTCTCTCTGTTTTTTCACACAAGATGACCGTGTGCCCGGATTAAATTTTTGTCTCTTGCTACCTTATCCTAGTATGTGTACTCACTAACTACAATTAGTGCTATATCACTACTACAAAAAAAATTATATTAGACGCTTCATCATAGACGGTTCATAAAAACCGCCTATATTAAATACAATCATAAACGGTTCATAAAAACCACATATATTTAAGAACCGTTTGTGATATTCCGCAATATCACAGACGGTTCTTGAATATTGTGGAATATTACAGACTGTTCTTAATTAAGAATCGTCTGCGATGTTGGTAATTAAGAACCATCTGTGATATGTTTCCTGTCTTCTAATCCTTCAAAATTTTATAATCTCTTGCCTGATGTCGAGTAGGATTTCATTCCGACACACCTTCAGTAAAATAGGCATAACTTTTGCATACGGTGTCCATTTTCGACGTTCTTGTACTCGTTGGAAAGCTAACGATGAGCCTAATAAAAAAACAACTCGCTACTGCTGGTCGCCCTCGAAGACCCCCAAAATCGGCCATCTTTAGCCTCAAATTTGAATCGTAAGTTTTTTATTTCTGTTTTTGCCAAAATTTTCGATCTTCCCTTCGAAATTTGGGGTTCATCTCAACTGTAGAGTTGTAGATCTCGTTGAAACCTTTCAAATGAGTATATATAAGTCATACAGAACTTTGTTATTTTATATTTTGATACTAGTTATTTATATTGTATCGGTATATATATATATAGCCAATATCACAGACGGTTCTTACCAAGAACCGTCTGTGATAATTTGTTCTCTGACCACTGAGCCCGTCAATCCTCATCAACTCAATTCCAACCAATAGAAAGCGACCAACCCAAACCCCACGAATTGTAGCGCTCCCTCCTCTATAAATACTCACCCGGACCTATCCGCCCCCTCTCTTCAAATGCGTCTCACTACTACAAAATAGGCTATACTGGATATTGTGTGTTGTGATATTGTGTGTATCACAGACGGTTAGGAACAAGAACCGTCTGTGATATTATGTGTATCACAGACGGTTGTTATTTTTAACCATCTGTGAAAGTAGACTATCACAGACGGTTAACCGTCTGTAATGTAAGTTATTTTTAACCGTCTGTGATATTTTTAACCGTCTGTAATGTAAGTTATCACAGACGGCTCCCAAGCTGTTTGTGATAACCACCTATTATCATTGACACATAAAAACAGACGGTTCAAAAATCATCTGTGATGATGGTTCCGAACCATCTGTAATAGGCCTGTCTATAGCAGTGTCGTAAGCTTCCTCCCTTCATTGTTTCTTCTAATATTTGATCTGTGGGGTTTAGGTTTCCATCGTAACCTTCATTGCTGCCCGGGAGATTATAGTGAGGCAGCCACTAAGAAGGTCTACCCGAGCTACATCAGGGATGAGCTTCTCTGTTGTTCTTTGTTGCTCCATTGTTTGTAGTATTTGATTCTGATTTTTCTATTTTCTTTCTTCTTTGTTGCTCGAATTGTAATGGAAATGGAATGTTTTCTGCTATGTTCTCTGCTATTGTAATGGTGTATTGTAATTCTGTGATGTTGTGATGGTGGATTGTAATATAAATAGAATGTTCTCTCCTTTGTTTGTTGTCGTATTTGCTTATTTTCAAACGGCATAGTTAATATTTCGTGAGACTAATTCAAAAATAGAAAAAAAAATTTAGGTATAGCATGAACTATCACAGACGGTACATGTTGATCTGAATGTTTCAGATGGCATGGCTATCATTTTCTAAAGTTAGCCAATAAACAGAAATAGATTTAGAGGTAAAAAAGAATATTACAGATGATTTTTAACTAAAAATCGTCTGTGATAGCTAATAATCACAAACATTTTTTAACTAAAAACTGTCTGTAATTATCAGCTATCACAGACAGTTTTTACTAAAAAATCGTCTGTGATATTTACACTACAAACAATTTAAAAACCGTCTATAATAACCTTCGATTATCACTGATCTATAAATTCAGACGGTTAAGAAAACTGTTTGTGATGACGTTTTTGAACCGTCTGTGATAATGATTTTTGTAATAGGGATATTTGTTCTAACAACGGGCCACATCATCATAAATAATTCTAGTTAAATCTATGTATCTCCTAATTTATCCAATCTTTAATTGTGGTGACCAATAAACAAACAGAATGAGTCTTGTAAAATGTATCATTCACTAAATGTAGTACGTGCACTTCTAAAATGATATACTTAACTCCTCGAAATCCTATAACATAAAATGAAAAAGGAAAATACTTTTGCACTCCTAAGTCCTAACACATCAAATAAGACAAAGAACGGAGAGTAGCAAAATCAAGTAATTAGAGGGAAATGTGGACATGTCAACCCATATTAATGAGTAGGTCGTAATAGGGTCTAGTGTATAAGGTGGAAAATATCATTAAATTTATGACGGGACATTATATTTTCAAAAACCCTTCGTTGCGAAACAGATGAGATAGTGTATAAAATGTGTATGTACTTTATGCAATTTTTATACATTTTTATCAAAACTAGCCAGTTGGTCTGTACAATTGTCCACTGTAGTGTAGTATAGTATAACACATAAGTTATCTTTTGAACTCCAAATATTGAACTTCCTGTTTTGCAAACAAAAATTAAATTTGGGATGTATATTTGATTTCACATTCAATTATCACAATTGAGGTCCCCTACGTGGAAGATTGAATTGAGAAGTAGGCCCATCTAATAATTTTACGCACTCTCGTCCTTTGAATTAATATATCTCTAACCGAACTATTGAATCTAAATCTTTATAAGTAGGTCTACCAAATTAAGGACCGAATTTGTTGACAATTATTTTTTTCAAATTAGTGTTTGAAAACCCCATTCTTTAAGCAGTTATGTTATTTTTGTGTTTTAAAATCTTTTGTAAATAAAATTGCATTTACATAAAATAATAGAATCATTATAATTCCATCCTTTGACAATTCTTGCAAATAGTAAATTAAGATTTACCCTTGTGACTTGCTGGGTACGGTTGTACTCATTACTTGCTAAAACAATATCAAAAAATCTTTGGGACTGCGAAGAGCAAGCATTTGAGGAGGAGCCAGAAGAGCTGATTTAGGGCCTGTTTGGTACAGCTTCTGCTCCCAGCTTCTCAGTAGATTCTTGTGGAGCTGTGCCAAACACCCAACTTCCTAAAATGACCAGATTCTGCTTCTCGTGAGGAGCAGAGTCCAAAATGAACTAGCCAGGAGAAGTAGCCTTTTAGTGGATTCTCGTGGGGAGCTGTCCACCCTACATTAATTTTAATGTGATATATCAGTATCACAGACGATTTGTAGTTACAAACCGTCTGTGATATATCAATATCACAGACGGTTGTTTCTTACAAACCGTCTGTGATGCTACTATCACAGACGGTTTGTAGTTACAAACCGTCTGTGATATTCTTTCCTACCCCTAGATCTATTTCTATTTATTGGCTAGCCTCAGGAAATGCTAGCCATGCCCTCTGAAACAAGCAGATCAACATGTACACATACAGACAATTCGCATCTCAATTCATTTCAGAAACATATAACATCCAATTCATATCTCAATTCATTTCAGAAACATATAACATCCAATTCATATCTCAATTCATTTCACATACATATAACATCCAATTCATATCTCAATTCATTTCACATACATAAAACATCCATTTCGCAAATCAATTAATTGAAATGAAGTAAAATATCCATTAACAATACACAATTGCAAAGATCTACATTGCATTTGCACTTAGATGGTAACATTGCATTTTTTATTGCTCTGTCACTCGGAATCGAGGTCTCGCGAAGAACAGATCCATAATCAGCGAACTTGTCAGTCGCATAAGCATTACTTGGATGGTGCATGATTGCTATCCAAGTATTGCTTGTGCAACGACAAGTCGTTGATTATGGATCTATTTCTTTGCGAGACCTCGATTCCGAGTGATAAGAGCAATAAAAATCATTGTGGGTTGTGGAACTCTCCAGCTTGGTTGTAGGACTTTAGCCACCAAAAATACGCACACTTGCCCTAGAATTCCTTCAAAGTCGAGCTGTTGCAATGCGCTGGATGGACGTAGCACGCCGATAGGAATATCAATGTGCGTATATAATATAACTTGATAAGTATGAAGTAATTATAGGAATATTGACAAACCTTAGTATTGGGATTGGTGATCCTC
This sequence comes from Melocanna baccifera, assembly GCA_036346265.1. NCBI lineage: Eukaryota > Viridiplantae > Streptophyta > Magnoliopsida > Poales > Poaceae > Melocanna > Melocanna baccifera. Next base: position 16,546,641 of record CM070709.1, read on the forward strand.
GAGGAATCGAGGAGTAGTCTCATATGGTGGCAAACGTAGAATCCATACGTGTTGCCCATTCTTCTTGGTGGCACTTGCAAAAATAGAATGTGTTAATTCAAGAGGCATTAATACTACCAACTGTTGCATAGGATTAATTAATATGCAGTAGCGAATACCTTAAAGTTTCGATGATGTGTCAGGGGTTTGGCCCGTTGCGTGGGGAGCTGTGCCATTTTAACGTACGTTACGAACGCCCTACGTGACTCGAAAAAGTTGACCTTAGTCATTCCGAAGGAAAGAAAGAGTACAAATATAAGTATGTATGGATAAAATGTAGTTACCTATCGATGAGTTGGCCGACAACTGTGTAGTCGGTTTTATTCTTACTTAAGGAATCAAGGTATATTATCTTGTTCCATTTTGGTACAATTACTATGAAAATCCAATGAAACTCCTGATTGTAGGGCATCAGTACATATTCCTTCTCGCGGTAAGCCAACAGTGATGCTGTAATGTACCTCTCGACGACCTCAGCATTCTCGTTGATGGTGTAACCGGCGACCAAGTGTGGGTCCAAGAAACCAACCGATGATTTGGATTTTCTAACTTCAGTCACCATGTGTCTATATATACACACACGAAAGCAACAAATTATAGATGACATTTATCGGTATGACATGAACAGAGACTGTGATTGTACACACTTACAGCATCCAGCATCGAACGAGTAAGGCGTCGAGAGCGTTAAGCGTGAAAAGATCAAATAAATCATCGAAGGTCACCACGAAGACACCATCTTGAAATTCGTGCCAGAAATGATGATTCCTGAATTTGACAGTGAGACCTGTGCACCGTTCTTTCTCTGGCTTATTGGATTGTTTCATATACCAATCGTGTAATGTCCTGCAACTACAGATAGGAATGGGAGGCGCTTCACCAGGTCGACCATCGGCTCGCCAAGCACGAATTTGCGGGCCAATGGCAGGTACGGGATATCATCATCGGTCTTCTTTGCTTTGCCCTTGCTGCTTCGGCTGTACTTGCTACCTCGGCTGTAGGTTGACTGTAAAGGTAGCACCGGTGGAAGTTGTTGCACTGGGAATAGCTCCCGTGGACTCATCACCGGTACAAGTAGCGGTGGTGGAGGTAGACCTTGTGGAGATAGCACTAGTGCAAGTCGCTCTGGTTCGTCTTGCCCTTGGGAACCTGCCACCGGTGAAGAAGCCTCCAGGCAGATGTCACTTTTGGACCACTGGATGAAGGTTCCAATGGCTTGCCCTAGTGTCACGATCTCGTCGTTGGGGGGCTTCGGTCGCGGGACGACATCAAAATTGTCATGCACACCATCCACAGACACTTTTCCGAAGCCTGGAGCTAAAGGTGCGCGGTGCACCAAGGCCCCTTCACCGGACGGATATGCTAGGCCCCAAGCAGCGCACAAGGCAACGGAGGCATATCTCACTTGGAGCTTGCACTTCGTAGCTTGCAAGATGTCGTCCACAGGAAATCTGCTATCGCATTCCGTCGTAGGATTGGACGCGCAGCTACTCCGACGGTTGGGGGGCTCGCTAGCACAGGAGCGGCGACGGCCTGCTGATTTTCTTCTGTTTGTTTTCGCACCTCATCTCTGACGTAATCAGCAAGCTCCTCTCTAAGAGATGCCTTGATCTCCTCTCGTAGACGTGCGTCACGCTCGGCTTTGTTTCTCTTCCTACTCCGATACAATTCGGGGTTATCTGAGAAACCTTGATTCCAAGGAACATAAAACCCAAGGCCTCTCGTGACGACCCGGTGCTCCTTGTTTCCAGTCTTTGCGAGAGTATATCTTTCTCACTAATTGACCGAATGATCCTGGGCGATTCGACACTCGGTGCATCCCGCAAGAGACCGACATGTTATTTAGTTTTCAAGGAAGTAGTGGAGTAATTACAAGCTACGTAGTTCGATATCTTACCAGGCGTTGGGACACTTCCTGGTCTGCAGGGTTCCAGAAGGAGATGTCCCCCGTCGACATGGTAGATGACCTCGCTCTAATCTAATTTCGAGCGCGCTCATCTGGGATCGTGGCAAATGGCGGGGCGGTGTTCCGCAGGATTGCCTGCTCGCCCTCCCGCCTCCATCATGCGATTTTACCCGCATACCCAGCTGTGCCGAGTCTGTGGGGATGTGTGTTTTTTGCCTGGAGGGCCTTGTGCGCCGCACTTGCACTTCTGAAAGCTTCGGTCGTCTTCATCGCCTTAAACTCGTCCCATTGTGGTTCCAGGAATGGATACCTGTGAAAGGACGTTAGATCCTTCTGCACATAGTCCTTGACAAGCACGCTCTTGAAGTTCTTCCATGCTTTGCACGCCGCTGCCAACGCATGTCGTTGTACGGAGTCGTGGTGTTCTTCTGGGATCTCGAACGATGCTAAAATCTCTGTCAGCAGCTCATGTTTCTGAGTCTCACTCACGCTCTTCCACGAATCGATTGTGATCTCAATTCGTTCTCGTGCAACTGTTCCGATCGTGCTTCGAAATGCCCTTGCTGCTTTGTTAGGAAGGAGAGGGGTCCCAGATCTATCGACCTCTGTGATGGTAAATCGGCCCTCGGGCTTTTTCGATAGTCCTCTTGCTTTGCGTGTTGATTTTGGAGCGGACGCTTCCAGCGATGATGTTGAATAATGCGCGGATGACATGTTGGCCTTCTCATATATACGTAAATAGTGCGGTATAAGCATATACTTAAATTTAATTCCAATATATGTAAGATTTAACAAGCAACATATATATACATATACATATGCATATGCATAACAGTAAGATTTAACAACAATAAGTTCATTAGCAACATATATATACATATACATATGCATAACAGTAAGATTTAACAACAATAAGATCTTAAGCATATACATATACAAGTAAGATTTAACAAGCAACACATATATATATACATATGCATAATAGTAAGATTTAACAACAATAAGATCTTAAGCATATGCATATACAAATAAGATTTAACAAGTAACATATATATATATATATATATATATATATATATATATATATATATATGCATATGCATAATAGTAATATTTAACAACAATAAGATCTTAAGCATATGCATATACAAGTAAGATTTAACAAGCAACACATATATATATACATATGCATAACAGTAAGATTTAACAACAATAAGATCTTAAGCATATGCATATACAAGTAAGATTTAACAAGCAACATATATATATACATATGCATATGCATAACAGTAAGATTTAACAACAATAAGTTCATTAGCAACATATATATACATATACATATGCATAACAGTAAGATTTAACAACAATAAGATATTAAGCATATGCATATACAAGTAAGATTTAACAAGCAACACATATATATATATACATATGCATAACAGTAAGATTTAACAACAATAAGATCTTAAGCATATGCATATACAAGTAAGATTTAACAAGCAACATATATATATATATATATATATATATATATATATATATATATATATATATATATATATACATATGCATATAGAAGTAAGATTTAACAAGCAACATATATATACATATACATATGCAAATGCACAATAAAAGAAACTAAAAGAAAAGAAACTAATGAAGGAGGAGGAGGGCGACCGCCCGGGGGGCGACGGCAGGCTCGGGGACAGAGGCGGCCGCGACGGGCCCGGCGAGGAGGAGGGCGACTGCCCGGGGGCGGTGATGGGCTCGGGGACCGGAGGCGACGGCGACGGCCCGGCGGAGGAGGAGGGCGATCGGCTCGGGGACGGTGGCGGGCTCGGGACCGAGGCGGCCGGCGACGGCTCGGGACGCGGCGGCGACGGCTCGGGGATCGGAGATCTGCGACTAAGTCTGTGATAATAACTGGCAGTGTACGCGCAAAACCCAAGCGGGGGGGTTTTATATGTAGGCTTATTACAGACGGTTCTAATATTAGAACCGTCTGTGATAATAAATATCATAGACGGTTCTGAGATAAGAACCGTCTGTGATATCTATGTTATCACAGACGGTTCTTATCTTAAAACCGTCTGTGATATAATAGATATCATAGACGGTTCTGAGTTTAGAATCGTCTGTGTTATTTAGTATCACAGACGGTTCTGAGTTTAGAACCATCTGTGATAGTAATCACAGACGGTCTTAAACTTACAACCGTATGTAATAAGCCTTTGCTCGGCTGTAGTTAATAACTGCACCAACCAGCATTCAGTAAGCCTTTGCCCAGCTGTAGTTATTTCTTTACAACAACCCAGTATATTTCTTTACAACAGCCCAATGAACATAGAGATACATTTATATTTGTATGACTCATTCTCAAAATTCACATATACATAAATGCATATATCACACATTTTCACTTATACATAAATGCAAATTCACTAATATATCACACACATGCATGCATTGTTATATACATAATTGCCAATTCACATATACATCCCATACGTGTATTATTAAATTGCCAATTCACATATACATCCCATACGTGCATTGTTATATACATTAATGCAAATGCCCACATATATGTCGTCATTCTCAGTCCACTTGCTTATTGCCTTTAAAAATTAACCCTTCATGATGATCAATTCGTATGTAACTAGTTTTGTCACGTTGTTCGTTGTCGACCCTTATGCCATTTCCAAAAGGAGGTAACTCGTCAAATTCTTCCTCGTCCACTACATTCTCTACTCCGATAATTCTCCTTTTTCCATGAAGAACTACATGGCGCTTCTTATTTGCCGGGCCGGTTACATAGAAAGCTTGAACAACTTGGTTGGCGAGTACGAATGGTTCGTCTTTGTACCCGACACGTTGGAGGTCCATGGTAGTAACACCGTACTTGTCAACCTTCACCTGTGGGAGATGCACCCAACGACAGCGAAATAAGGGGATCTTGAAAACCACGTAGTCGAGCTCCCAAATCTCTTCTATGAACCTATAGTACGAGTTTCTCACACCATCTGTACTGAATGCATCTATGCGGACACCGCTGTTCTGGTTAGTGCTCTGTACATCCTGAGCCTGTGTGTAGAATGTGTACCCATTTATGTCATATCCTTGCCATGTCACAACTGTAAATGTTGGCCCTTTTGCCAACCATGTCAGCATCTCACTTGACGAGCTCCTAGCGATTTGCTCCTTCAACCATTGGTTGAACCGACTGTTGTGTTGTCTCATGATCCAAACATCTGACCGCTCCGAATTCTGTTGCCGAAGCACATCCTTGTGCTGGTCGACATAAGGGGCCACTTCAGTCATGTGTTGCAAGACCGTGAAATGGGCTTGCGCATACGCGTCCATATCTGGAGTGATTGCTTTTCTTCCTATAGTTCCGATACTCTTGAGCCTCCCCTCACGTTGTCTCATGATCCAAACATCTGGCCCCTCTTGAACTTTGACACTATGCAAGCACAGGCACAGTTCTGTTTTCTCGGCCTTGGACAGAGTGTAACACGCAGGGGGAAGGTACATTCGTCCATTATCTGTTGTTCTCGGTGCTAACTCACGCCTGATGTCCATATCAGCCAAGTCAAGCCGTGCGTTGACGCTGTCCTTTGTTTTATCACGAATGTTCAGTAAGAGACCAATCAAGCTGTCACACACATTCTTTTCTACGTGCATGACGTCGATGTAGTGTCGAACATCTAGGTACTCCCAATAAGGTAAGTCCCAAAATATAGATCTCTTCTTCCAGATATTCTTCTCACGACCCCTCAATTTACGTCCCTTTCCGAGGACAACATCTAAATCCTTAACCATATTATAAGCCTCTTTTCCGCTTAAATGCCTTGGAGCTGAATCGTCCTCCTTCTCTCCGTCAAATTATTTCTTCATCTTGCGGTATGGGTGAGCCCTCCGAAGGAATCGGCGGTGACGCATGTACACGGTTTTGCGTGAGTGTTTCAGCCACACACTCTCGGTACCATCTAAGCAGTGAGTACAAGCTTTGGCACCTTTTGTACTCTGTCCCGACAGGTTAGCAAGGGCAGGAAAATCATTTATGGTACATAACAATAAGGAGCGCAAAATGAAGTTCTCTCGTTTGTATGCATCCCATACCTGTACCCCTTCGTCCCACAGTACTTTTAGATCTTCAACCAACGGCGCTAGGTATACATCAATATCATTCCCAGATTGCTTTGGCCCTTGGATAAGTATCGACAGCAAAATATAATTTCGCTTCATACACAACCAAGGAGGAAGGTTATAGATGCAAAGAGTCACAGCCAAGTGCTATGTCTCACGCTCATGCTATCAAAGGATTCATTCCATCGTACTCAATCCAAACCTTATATTCCTCGGTTCTGCACCGAATTCTGCAAAGCACCTATCGATGTTTCTCTACTGGGTGGAATCAGCAAGGTGTCTCAGCATTCCATCCTTCTTGCGCTCCTCCGAGTGCCATCGCAGCAGTTTTGCCTCATTTGGATTCGCAAATAACCGCTTCAAACGGGGAATTATAGGAAGATACCATGTCACCTTTCCAGGAGGTCCTCTCTTCACCTCTGTTCCCTTGCAATCATCATCTGATTGATTGTTACGTTTGTATCGGGATGCGTTGCACACCGGACAGACATGCATGTTTGCATACACTTTACGGTAGAGGATACAGTCGTTCGGACATGCATGTATTCTTTCTACTTCCATTCCCAATGGACAAAGAACCTTCTTGGCTTTATACGTGGTTTTAGGCAACTCATTTCCCTCCGGAAGCATGTCCGCTAAAAGACCTAGCAGCGCCGTGAAACTCTTGTCGGATCAACCGTTGCTTGCCTTCAATTTCAACAGTTCAAGCACAGCTGACAACTTCGTGTACTTTGACCTGCAGCACGTGAACAAAGGTTTCTCTGAGTCCTCCATCAAGCCTCGGAATTTAATATACTCTCTCTCATCATAGTTCTCTTCTACATCACGAAGCATCTGATCTAGATTGTCATCGTGCAGCCTATCCGAATCCGAATTACCACAATCATCATCCGGCAGCATATTATTGACTTCACCGGCGATGTCATCCGACGGCATATCATTGACTTCGCCATGACTGGTGCAACACGTATACCCCCTTTTGAAACCCCTCCGAATCAAGTGCGCTTCAATCTGCTCTCGATTCTTAAACATCTTTAAATTCTCGCAGTCAGTGCATGGACAATACATATATTCCACCCTCTTATTCAACATATCCTCCTCAGCAGCTCTTGTAAAAGCAGACACGCCATTAATGTACTCTTCACTTATACGGTTTGCGGTATACATCCAGCTTCGGTCCTATATTATGCACATATATATAAAATAACTTAGTATTAAAATTAATTTAATTAATTATTACTACATATATACCACATGCATTGAGGCTAGCTACATCTAAATTAGCTAGATCTTCAAAGTATATATAACAGTTCACCGAAAATTAATTAGCTAGCTAGATCAAACTTATTTTGATATGCAACCAAAAACAAATTTCATTACTAACCATATCTAGGGCATCCACACGAACTCAATGAATCTCCTGCCAAATAAGTATCCTTCCACCAAAAAATGGCCTGAAAGCTTTACCGCCTCCAGCTGCAGCACCGGCTAGATTTAGATCGAAATGAAGACAGATGCGGTCTGAGCGGCGCAATAAATACATAGCAGCATTATCACAGACGGTTTTTAAACAAAACCCGTCTGTGATAGTCAATTATCACGAGCGGTTTTGTAGTAAAACCATCCGTGATATCACGCAGTTTTTACTACAAAACCATCCGTGATATCACGACGGTTTTACTACAAAACCGTCAGGATAATTGACTATCACGACGGATTTTGTTTAAAAACCGCTCGTGATATTCTCGATATTACGCATTTCTTAACAATGAACCGCTCAGAATAAAAATATCACAGACGGTTCATTGGTAAGAACGGTCTGTGATATTCGTTTTCTCCGACGCCATCAACACAGACGGTGTCCAAATAAAAACCGTCTGTGTTAATATCGGTCACAGACGGTTTTGTCAAACCATCTGTGATTTGACGTCTAGTATTAGGCTTTCTGTAGTAGTGTAAGTTTTTTTATTTTAGATTTCCTTTCAGATGGCCAGTTGTAATGAGAATGTGGTTTGTGAATTGAAGCATCAAATTGTGTAATATGAGAATGATGGTGTTGATGCATTTGTTCTGATAAGTGAACTGTGAGAATGTGGTTTGTGAATTGAAGCAACAAAATGTGTAATGTGAAATGTGAGAATGATGGTGTTCATGCATTTGTTCTGATAAGTTAACTGTGAAACATTGGTTTGTGAATTGTAGCAGCAAATTGTGTAATGTGACATGTGAATTGAAGCAAAGCATAGCATGAGGGTTGGTTGGATTCAGATGCCTTTTTGTGCAATTTGCATTAGGAAGCCTAGGGCTAAATGCTCTATGCAATTTCCATGATGGATGGGGAATGAGTTTGTACACTGAAATGAGTTTGTACATTGAAATGAGTTTTCTGCAGTAATGAGTGTGCAAAAATATTGCAACTCCAAGAAACCTGATACTGTTTTGCTTTTGGTTCATTCTGTATGCAAAATTTTCTGTTGTACATAGGAATTGGTTGCAAGAAACCAGATTGTGTCAATTTCATTGGAAAACAGATTGTATGAATTGTTGAGTTATACAATGGGTTGTAATATTGCACCATGTATTAATTTCTGAATGCGAGTATTACTTGGAGAGAAATGGACCAGAGATGGTAGACAATAACTAGGGGTAACATGGTCTATTTCCCTCAAATCTCTTCTTTTATGAATCTGGAGCCAACCCACTAGCCAAACGTTTTTCAGAGGTAGCTCCAGATTCTCAGAGAAGTGGATTCTTACAGAATCTAGAGCAGAAGCTGAAAAATGAGAATCTAGAGCTCTACCAAACAGGCCCTTACTTCGAGGATCAGTGATTCTAGATCTTAGCTGCGCTCAGGCTCGTCTGTGGAGTTTTGTGATGTAAATTATGTTTGGACTTGTCGCCCGCTGTGCTTAATAACAAGGCCGATGAGCCTTACTTTTGTAATAAAATATGGATCTTGTGTATAAGCTTGTGTTGTGATGATAATTATTCTCGTACGATACACCGCAACTGTACAATTCTAGGGTAGTTGCAGGTTACTAACACCCTCAGAAATGGAGGCGTTACAGAGTGGTATCAGAGCACACTTTCTTGACTGTAGGCTAAGACCTAAGATAGATTAGGAGTGCTATTTTGTAGCGAAACCTAGTTGCAAAATTTAAAAAGAATTTACATAAAATATAAGTACTATTGTTGTCCTTCTTCTCTCCTATACTACCTTACCTATCTTAGTTTATTCTCAGCTTAAGTTATGCTTTTGCAAAATGATTATACCTAATTTCATCTAAACAACAAATTTCGTTGTTAAGCAGATGGTGCATGCAGCAGTATCTTGGAGCCACAGGGAGGCATAAAATATGAAAGGATGGCCAACTAAACTGTGGGAGATGCAGCAGTATCTTGGAGCCACAGGGAGGCATAAGCCAGTGTTTCATGCAGTCGAACAATTCATTGAAGAAGAGCGCTATGAATGGAAGGCTTGGGTGACACTGGTGCCGTTACCCATACGTCTGGATAGAAGTCAAAAGTTTTATGGATACAGGATCAAAGAATAAGATGCAGTACAAGATGCCGCCAGAAGGGCTGTACTCTATTTACGCAACTACTATGATGATGAGTTCGACCAGTTGCCTTATGATCTAATCCCTCAGTTGATAGATCATGGGACGGCTTACTCCACTCCCAAACCAGCAGCGGATGACAACTCATGTCTTGGCATGGCATCGCAGCACATTGTCTACCATGAAGCATTGTACTCGAGGACCTTGGAAGAATACCAGGATCTACATCAACAGCTGTACACGTCCTAGCAGGAGGTATGACACCTGAGGCAGGATCTCCAACGATACCTCATGGTGGAAGCAAGGGAAATATCCGATTGCGGGGAGTCTCCCGACGTCCCTGCATCTTCCCAGCTTTAGCAACATCGGAGACCTATAGCCAGGGAGTATCGATGCAGGTTCTATCCAGCACCTTCCTAGGCACCCCCACCCGTTGAAGACGACAAAGGCAAGGGACCAGCCCAGGATGATGATGATGAAGAAGACCCTAAAGAGCAGGTGCTACACAACTAGCAATCCGTCGACCGACGGCTGGTGAAGGAAGAGATCAAGTTCTGCGGAAGAATAAGGGTTGTTACGCAGTCTAGTTAGCGTAGAGTACGGTATTGTAGTGGGGTACCTTGTGTAATAGTATCTTCTGTGTGTAATCCAGGTTGTGTCATAAACCCTAAGTTGGTTTATGTTCAACTTGTAAAATAAATAAAGCTTATGTTTAATTATCTTATAATTTGTTTGTTAATACTATCCATATCTCACCACTTTCAAAGCTTTCTCTCCTTCTCATTTGCCCTAGTTCTTATCTTGTTCGCTCTACACTTACTCTCAATTCAGAATTCTTACTTGCCTATATACTATTTATTAAAAACCCGCTATAGAACTAACTTCAAGATTTTGATTAGCAGAAATCAGATGGCAGAAGCAAGACCAAGCCCAGGATGATGATAATGATGATGACCCTGAAGAGTGGGTTCATTACATAACTAGTAATCCGCTGACCGATGGCTGGTGAAAGAAGAGATTTTAGAGTACACCCACTTTTAATATAAGCCATTGATTTTGTATGGTCAGACGGTTGATATCGGTATTACCTTTAATAAATATCTAGTTTTACTTTATATTTTCTACATATATATATATATATATATATATATATATTGAATATAGTGTTTAGAGATAATAATTATAAGTAGTCTAGTTATTTTCAATATCTCCTTGGTCTATGTGTTAAGAGAAAATATGCCTTATAACTTAGACAGAAGAAGTATGATTTACCCTCAATTTTAAATTACTATTGTTTGCTCTGTTCAATTTCAAAAGTTTGGTGTTTACCTTTTGACATAAATACAGCTACACTCGGGAGTTACGGAAGGGACAACACCGTATTTCTCTCTTTCCCCTTGCAAGTAACTTGCATATTACTAACATTTGCATGGGCCAAAAGTTACATTGATCAACCAATGGTTGAGATTTAATTCACCTCCAACCCTTGGAGAGGTTAGAGGTGTACCATAACAGAACTCTAAAAGTATAAGCAACCTTAGAATTGGATATATTCTTTAGATGGAGAAGGAGGCGTCTACTACACAAGGAAAACATTGTCTTCTGTTGCAGTGCGCTTTTCGACGACCCCGGCGTGCGTCAACAGTGCCCAGAGGTGCGTGATGAGCTCGCCACCGTTTGCCAGCTTCTGGACATGACTGGCCACGTTATCCGACGGCGCAACAGACAGAAGCAGCTCCACCCACAGCTCGGCAAGCAACTTCCACTTTGCCGCCTCTGCCGCCTTGTGCACTATTTCACCGAGCCTTTTGCCCTCGGCCAAGATGTCCTTGTAGATGTCTCTGTACTGGGGATCCGGCTCTGGCAGCTTACCATGCATGTCATCCCTGGACCGGCAACCTTTAAGAAATTCCCGCGCCTTAAGCTGCACACCTTCCAAGAGAAGCTGTGTGTCGTAGCTGTGCTCCGGCAGCAACTCCGGCGCCGACGACACCAGGTAGGCGCAGTACGCCGAGAGCGTGGTGGCCACGAGGTGGTTCTCCTTGGTGTCGCTGTCGAGCTGCTGCTGCGTCCACTTGTGGTCGCATATTTCGGTGGCGATGTGCCAGATGAGGATGCGCTGCACGGTGCTGTCCTGCTTGATGGCCCGGTAGAAACCGTTCGGCACGCCGTTCTTCTCCAACGCGTACTCGCCGTTCTGGATTCGAGTCAGCCCATGTCGCAGGAACCGGTAGATTGCGCGCTTCACCTCGTCGGGCAGCTTCCGGTGATCCGTCATCCTACTCCGGATAAGGAAACCCATGATCCAGTTGGGGAGCGGCAAGCGCCAAATGCCGGTACGTTGAGAGCGCAGGCACGCGAGCAGAAGCGAGTACTGCCCCACCGAGTTGTTCCAGTACCGTATCAGCCTAACACGGCACATGAACTCGAGCATTCGCTCCAAACAGGGGTGCTTTTGCCAAGGGCCATCTTCCCCATCTCGCACGTACCGGCACAGCATCTTCACCTTGTGCCAGTCGGAGAACACCAGCGTCAGGTACTGAAACGATTCCAGAATCAGAAACAAGATTATCATTGTTCTGCTCAGCCAGATGTCGAATCCGGTAGCAACAGCCCTGCTAGAAGCACGGTGGTCGAGCACCGCCGGCGAGAACAGCGTGCACAGGCTCGCCACGACGACGGCCGCGAACAGAAGAGTGTCCGGGATGAGACTTTCTTTGGGCGACCGGTACCTTGCGTAGTAGAAATCAAACAGGAAGCCCAGCTCGACCTCAATGACGCGGTACATCCTCTCGTGGTCGTCGCCGTTGGCGAGGAGGCCCACCTTGACGAAGTCGCGAGTCTTGTTGAGGCACGCCTCGTGGAGCGGGTACCCGCCGAGGCGCCGCCGGAGAAGCTTGAACATGGCAAAGGAGAGGCACAGGTCCTTGCGCCTGCCCACCGCGCCGCCGGATCTCAGCAGCCTCCCCTGGCACTGCCACACCTTTTCAACAGTGACAAGGTCAGGCTGGTCAGGATCGATCCGGCGGTACTCCCCGTGGCCATCCTTTTGGTCGTCCTCGCCGGCGACCACGTACTTGTAGCCTGTCATGTTGGCCGCGTCATATCTCGGACCGCTGAACACGTGCTCACGAGACATGTAGTCGGCGATGAGCTTGTTGTCGACAGTGAGGACGCTGTCCCGGCCGGCCAAGAGAGAGCTCCTGACGCGCATCCCGAGCTTGACGGCGCTCAACGACCAGAGCAAGAAGAGGAAAACTTTCAGCTGGAGCGGCAGAGCGCCAATGTAGGAGAGGAGGAGGATGAAGACGTACACGAGCTGGAGTCCCTGGTTGAGGACGGTGCGGGCCTGCTGGTCGGAGTCGTTGAGGCTGTAGGCGGCGATGCCGTCGGCGCAGCCGAGCAGGAGGAGGAGGAAGCATCCCCAAGAGACGATTAGCTCGTTGCGGAAGGAGGCGGACTGCATGAGCCCGATGGTGTAGGAGACGGCCTGGTAGCTAAGCATGAGCGCCGACCAGACGGCCACGCGGAACGCGGCGCTGCGGCTGGCGCGGCGGCCGGATCCGAGGAGGACCAACACGGTGAGGAGGCAGCAGCTCAGGGTCACCAGGACTTCGATGCGGACGAGGCGGCCCACCGGGCTGGCCGCCCACGCCGTGGCGGCGCGAGTGGCGTTCCGGACGGAGAGGTGCTCTTCCCGCTGCTGCTGCATCTCAATTATTGGGGCCTTGCTTGCGTTCGCCTGACGTTTCTTGAGGTTGGGAGACGGCTGGGACTTGGGAGTGTTGGCTGGTGACTAGTCACTAATTAGTGGGTGAACTGACGACCCGTAAGTCGTGACCAGTGGGAAAGTCTTGTGAATGAAATGGGTCAAACAGGCACAGCACGAATAGCCTAGTCAGCACTCAGTAGTGATGCTACATAAACTTGATGAATGTTTGTGAAGCTAAAACGTAAAAAAAAAATATCTTGCATTTTGTCCTCAAAACACATTTCGAGATAAAATAGTGGCGTTAGTGTGGTTGTCATGTACAGTGCATCACAAAAAGTACTTCACGACGAAATGTTTATACATCATCACAAAACTGAGGTGCCAGCCGTGTAGCTCCCCATCGCTGTCCGGGTGGTATCTTCCTAAACACCATCAGCCGTAGGGGTGGAATTATGGCTCGTGGCTTACGGCTCGACTTGGTTTGATACAGGCTCAGCTTGACTCGGCTCGGCTCATGGTATTTACGAGCTGAGCCGAGCCGGAGGTTGAGCTCGTGACTCTTAACGAGCTGAGCCCAAGCTGGCTCGCGAGCCGCTCGCCTGGCTCGTTTGGCTCGGTCGGAAGGGTCCAGCCCATCTGTCAATCTGCGCGACGCCGCGACCCATCGCTCGCTCGGCCCATTCGCCCGACTCGCCTCGCTGAAGACGCCCCGACCCCCGAGGCCACCGACAATGACGATCGATCCTCCTACTCACGCACCTAAAACCCGACCGATCCCAACGCCGACGCCAGCCCCTCCCCTCCTCCTCGCCGTCCGCCGGCGCCAGCCCCTCCCCTCCTCCTCGCCGTCCGCCGACGCCAGCCCCTCCACTCCTCCTCGCCTCAGCCGTCACCGCCCTTCCCATCTTCCCGAAGTGTAAACCCTAGATCCAGCGCCGTCACCACGTTGCCGCACTGCACCCTCCCCGTCCACCGGCGCTGGCGCCGGCCCCTCCCCTCCTGCTCGGCTGAGCTTCCACCCCTTTCCCGTTGGCCATCGCCTACGTCAAGTGTCAACCCAAGATCCGGTCGTCGCCACGGTGCCGCACCTCCCCTCGTCGTGGGCCTCTCGTCGGCGTCTGGCACATGGAGTGGCATGCGCAGGCCAGCATGGAGTCGAAGAACCGCGGCGAGAGGAGGTCCTCGGGGTCCGGCTCCGGCTCCGCCTCGGCATTGACCCCAGTGGTGAACCGCGTCCCCCACCCTGTCCACGGCCACCTTGCAGTGGCAAAGCAGCTTCGACCCCGGCAGCCTCAGTATAGTAGCTCCTCAACCTACGTATAGTACATGACTGTGTATAGTAGTATAGCACATGACTGTGTATAGTAGTGTAGCACATGACTGTGAAAATATTCACTGCGTATATTCCAACATTTTGGCAATTCTGCACTTCTGTATGTTGCTACTGCTGCTATGCGCCTGTGCTGCTATTCCTACTGCTGCTGTTGTCACTACTGCTACATATTGCTACTGCGCCGCTACTATCTTTGCAGATGTTGGCTCGACGCCGTGGCTGTGTACGCTGTGGAGTGGTGGTGGACTGCTGTTTGTTGCTACTGCTGCTGATGTCACTACTGCTGCTGTATGTTAGATGTAAGGGGTAATTGCAGTGGCATTGAAGTGTGTCTTTGTAAGCTTATCTTTGATCTGATGCATTAGTGCTATGGTTGTCTAACTGTGTTTGCACATGTAGCTGATTATCCTATTATTAGTATGTTCGGGTCAAGAAATGCAGGTTGGTCTTTTGATATCATCAGCTTATTATATCTGCTGTCAGTTTTTGCCATTCTGATATATTACATTCAGTTTGGTTGCTGCTGCCATTTTGATTTTTGATCAGAAATTCAGAACCAATGCATATCATTGTTTACTGAAGATACTTCTTGTCCCTATTTTTTCCATGAGTCTAGATTTCTGCTAAATTATGTGATTAGCTGGATGCTGCACTTTTGATAGCCCTATTTTTCTTTATAACGAGCCAAGCCTAACGAGCTGAGCATAACGAGCCTAACAAGCTGAGCCTACCGAGCCTAGCGAGCCGAGCCCGAGCTTTCTACCAAGCCGAGCCGAGCCTGTTTTTTAGCTCGTTAGTATAACGCGCCGAGCCGAGCCGAGCCGCTTTTTTACCGAGCCTTATCGAGTCGAGCCGAGCCGAGCCGGCTCGATATCCACCCCTAATCAGCCGCCACCCTCGCCCACCACCAACGGTGCCGCGTGTTGGAATTTTTCCCTCCGCCGTCCTTCTCTCTGTCTGGCCGCTGAACTCGGTGTCTCCTGATCCCGCGGCTACCGGTGCTGGTCGATTTGACGCTGCTTCAACAGGTGATGCACCTACTTTTCCTGCGGTGGGACCACTGATCCTCAGCCCCATGGGATTCCGCCTTGCGGTTAGGCTGCTCAGATTGGCTTCCAAAAGCTGCGATCGGCGATATAATTACTGTAGCAACGACGAAAGCACTGTAACACTTCTGTCTTTATTTATTTATTTTTGTTTTTTTGGTATTTTTCTGTTTTGTTTTTTTCCCGTATTCTTTTGTATCGTTCGCTCTATATTAGTGTGCTATTTTTATTTTTACATTTTTTAGATTTAATTATGCCTAATAAGCCAACTTAGCTACAGTAAAAAAAAATCAGCCAGCTACAGTAAAATTTTAGCAAAAGCCAAAAGCCATCGCTATTCCGAACGCCCCCTTATACGTTAGATAAAGTCAATCGCTTGTGTTTTTAATTCCGAGTAGTGTTATTCATGGTAAACCTATTTATAACAATGTTGTCATTATTGATATGATTTTATACTCCAGACTTTCATATCAAGAGCACTCAATATTTGTCGTGTATTCTCAGAATCTGAGAAGGTCAAGCTAACAGCATGGAGGTCCGGAAGAATTTTATTGAACCTTCCTCGTATCTCATCCAAATACTTACTAGCTTTTTGCTCGATCTTGAAGTATTCTTTCTTGAGGTGATTCACTTCTTTGATCGCGATAGAGCCCTTATGTTAGTCAGAGAGGGCCTTCTAAATCTCGTAAATAGATCTCAAGTGAACGACTCACTCAAACTCTGATCGACTAATCCCCTAAATCAGAAAGTTGCATTCCTTACTGTTTGCCTCCACATTGGGGGAAATTACATTATCATCGACTGGCACGACATAGGAGTTTTTGACCTTATGCTGAATTACGTGTCCTGAGGTCTCAATGTAAGCATGCATGTGGGATTTCCAATACGAGAAATCCACTCCATTGAACACAGGTGGCTTAATTGAATACTTGTCTACTGCCATACCTCATAAGACCAGTTAAGATCTACATGAAGAGCTAATCAAGCTCTAATACCACTTGTAGAACTAGTATGATAACAGAGGGGGTGAATGGTGCCTTCAAATTTTTCCCAAGTATTCCTCTAATATTTACTCTAATAACTATGAGAAGCTACGAAGATTAAAAAGCCAAAAATCTAAAAATTCTCGGATCTATTGAAATTTTTAGCCCACTAATAGTGATTTTAGCACTATTTTAAATCGAAAAATCATGTAACTTTTGATCCGTCAATACAAAAGACTTGAAACTTGAACCAAAACTAGTTCATGATCTTAAAAACCTATCCCAATCAAACAACTTGATTGAACTTGAGATAATTGAGATATTTTGGTTCGTTAAACTCTGCTGCACCCAAACTGGGCCAAAACCTAAAACTGATGTAACTCTCAAACTAAAACTCCAAATTACTTGAAATTTGGTATGAACCTTATGTAGGATATCAGAAACCTATTATAATCAACTATCAAGAAAATCGTTGCCAAAGTTCTGACTCTTTATGGTTCGAAGGCAGATTGCACTAAAAATAGGTCAACAACCTAAAATGGTGAATAGGACTTGCACATAGATGGATGATGACCAAGATAACTCTAAATGTATTTTCACATGTTATAACAAGTTAGAACGCCAAATCACTTGATGAAGAAATCACTTGACGGATAAAAAACGTGCAAAAACCGAGATTCTTAATGAACTTGCTACAAAAGTGTTTAGATCGATGGAGATTGATTTTCTAAGATTATCACTATCTCTTATACGTCCTTGGCATAGTAAGATCAAGAAGAAAGAAGAGAAAAGATTAAACATAACCAAAACAAGAGTAAATCAATCAAAACAAGAAATAGCCATAAAGATGATCAAAGATTGATTCTATTGCTGCCTGAGGAAGAAAATTCTATAGCCACTTCACCTTGGAGGACAGAGAGCACACTACATGCACTCAATTTCTCTCAAACCCTGACACAAGAGAGCATAAGAGAGGTTGGTTAGATGGTTTACAACAAGTCTCCATCCCAAAACCTCAAATAGATGAGCTAACCAGTTACATCTAACTCTTAGTAGATACTATTCAATTAGCACAATAGGGAAAACCCGATAACTCCCCACACACGAGTTTTACTCACACATGTTCACTTATACATACTTTTCAAAGCGCATAATCCTGAATCCGCTAAATCATTAGCTTTAATCCATCTCAATCAAACCAGTTTCTTCATGACCTAAACTGCCTTCCTAAGCATTGCTCCTTCATCACGGTTTTCTTCAAAATCCGTTTCCGATATTTTGGCCAAACTACTAAAATATACTTTATTGACTCAGCCTTCATCTTCCATTATAAGCAATTGCCATACTTGCCATTGTAGGTGCATCACTGGCTTATCACACGTTGACAAGTTTCTCTCGCTCCGGTTTCATTGGACCACGCCTCACTTGGACCGACCAAGTCACATGGTGTAAACCCACCATTTGAACTTCTCTTCAATATTCTTCGCTTTTATCGTGCCATGTTTGAGCTCACCGTCTCACTTGGTATACTTGATCATTGTGGACCTCAGTTTCTCCATGAGCATAGCCCCGATCCTCGCTGTTGACCACGGATGACTCCAAGTGACCCTGCACATCCAAAGACAAAGAAATCATTTTCGGACATAAGTTTTTCACAACTTGACACACATTAAAAATAACATAGCTCATGTAACATATAACCACTGACTTAGGTCACCAAATCATCCTATAACTTAAAATTCTCAAAATCATCCATTTCTACAACCTGTCTAGAAAAATTTATAAATTTACAAATTTTACATTTTCACTCTTCTAAAATGACAATGGTTTATCACAACAAAACTATGCACCTTCTCACATGGTCCTTTAATCTCTCCCTTGATGAACCCATTAGCAATTTCATAAAAACACAATTTAGAGATGGTTTTAGACAATAGTCACTAAAAGCATGCAAAGGCTAAAAATAACCATATGAGGTAGAAATGGACAGGAGATACTGAAATCAGCAAGTTTTTCACAAAAAGCTTGAAATCCACCAACTGAGTTAGAAAATCTTATTCTAGATCCATATGAAAAAACTAATGTTTGATTTGACTTTTGTCATAGTGAGAAGAATTCAAAAAATTAAGAGAATCACAGCAAATCATAAAAGCTCTAATTTAGTGAAATTTTGCACAAAACTCCAAATCATACTCTAGATATTCATTTTTACTGATCTTACTCCTCCTTTGACAATGAAGTCTTTAAGATAGAGTATAAATAAAATAAAGTGGTTGTATTTTATTTATTTTTAGCATTAGGAGCCATCAAAATTATCCAAAGTGACTCTACAAGAATTACACCAAACCATATTACGTGAAAGAGCTATCTAGATCATAGCAAACCATATATAGCACAACTAAAGCCATATATGCAGTATCTGAAATTAAATAGATTTTTAGCATATCAAATTGCTTAAGATCACAATTTAGCTAAATGTATCCAAAAATGAGCCAAGCAATGTTAATATACTAGATGGAACCAACAAACTACAATTGAGTCAATTTAGAATGCTACAAGTTAAATGTTGAAATATTTTGTTCAAACACTTAGAATTAAGCAAATTAAGCACTTGCTAAAAGTTAATTTTGATTTTAACTTAGCAAAACAAGTCCTAGACTGGAATCCATCTATAACTGCCTCCTAAGCTTCAACTATTTTTCATAATTTTGTCTTCTTAGCCGTGTGCTAGATCTCAAGTCGTGTTACGACCATTCCAAGCAGTCTCATGTCTTGTACAATGGCAAGTAGTCTCATGAGAAAGAATTGGTGAGATTAGTTTTTCGCATAAAAGAGATCATTTTCATTTCCTTAGCTTAGTTCATAAACAAAGAGCTAACACTAACTCATGCTTCAATAAAGAACTAGCATAACTCAAATTAAAGTTCAATTTAGATTCAAAACTCAACTTAGCCTATTAGATATGTCATGAATCATAAGAGAATCATTAAAGCAAAACTAGTCACAAGATTCAACAAGACATGGTTTAATTCAAGTTTTTTATATTTAATAAAGCTAGCATGGCAAAAACTAAGCTACACATAGAAGAACATGACAAATCTAGCAAATTAGCACAAGATATGATAAGATAAAAGTAAGATATCATATCACATAAGGATAATAGTCAAGGCTCCATGTATTTATATTACAATGCATATTATTGAATTTAAAATACAATATGATACAATAGATACAAAAGAGTCAAACTCTTCCTCAAAACAGGCCAAAAGGACTAATAACCCCTAACTCTCCTCGCAAAGAAGCAAAATGAGAGGAATCAAGAGCCTTAGTGAAAATATCTGCATTGTGTTGCTTGGACTCCACAAAGTGAAGCACAACATCACCATCTGTCGCTCTGCAGTCGGGCGACATGGGCTAGTTTCCCAATAGTTGGGTGACACATGGCTAAGACACCTAATCATTGGGCGATTAGTTCCTATCGCCCAACCGTGGAGCGACTAGTCCCTAGTCGCTCAACCTGGTTGAGCGACTTAGCCCTAGTCGCTCAACGGTTAGGTGATTTAAAGTAATAATATTATTTTATTTATCTATGGAAATAACTGTGGGGGAGTAAATGTCAATTTTTGTAGGTAATACATTTAGCAAATCTTGTCTATAGGTTGTTATTTTTTGAAATAAAAGGGTAGACATTGTTGGTTGGTTCGTTTATGATTTTTGTAGATTTTCAAGGGTACAAAATCTGTTATACTCGTAATAACATTTCATGATCGTTGTATATTGTTCTAGTGCGATAAATTTCTGAATAATTTTGTGAGGATGATTGAGATAGCAATGGTTTATAAGTAGAAAGGTTAGTGATATTACGATGCAACAGGGAATTCATACACAGAGGAGAACTTCAGACAAATAGCGTAATGATAACAACATGACAGTTGATCTGACAAGGGGGTTACATGGTACGTAGGCTAACGAACGAAGGACGGTATATGTATGCATTTAGAGAATTAGAAATACATGGAACATATGGACAAAGAGGGTCGACCTACTATGTGGAACGTGGCCATTTGCCCTTGTAGCCCAGCTCAGCATTGTACTCCTCGCCTTGCGCCTTAGCTTTCACCGTGATGGCCCTCTTGCGCGCCCTCTTGGCCTCCTATCGCCTGGCACGCTTGCGCTCCTGCTCCTCATGCAGCGTCTCTCACCTCTTGTTCTCCTCCAACTCAGCCTGCTACTCTTCGAGGTGCCTTTCATGGCCCTCGTAGTCCTCCCTGGCCCAACTTTTCTATGATAGCAGCATCCATATGTCATAGAGGTGGATCTTGTCGTCGACTGTGGTGGGAAGAGAGATGTGGTTACGGTGTAATGGGAACCAAAAAAGTAATGTGCACTGAAATGTGATTTCATTATCGGTTGCATGTGGCTCGGCATGTCAAAATTGCGGTCGGGTAGTTCGCGGAGGTGTTTGGACAGCACCAATAGCACTGACCAATAGTCCACTCGTTGGTTGATTTGACGCACTTGCAAGCGTCCCGACACCAGCAAAGAGGTGGCGTGTAACATCCTGATTTTCTAAAGTTTTTCAAACTCTGTTTTTAGAAATTAATTTTTGGAATTTTTCTGAAATTAAATCCAACTTAATTTGAATTTTTAAAAATTTAAAAGATTTAATGTGATTAAAATAAACTTCAACATAAGCTGAAAATATTTTATTTGAGTTCTTTGTGTCTCAAAGAATTTTCTGGTATTTTTGGTGAATTTTTGGGATTTATCTGCTATTTTCTAGAGCTCATAGTAATTTATTTGAATTTCTAAAATTTAGAAAAATTCGGAAAATCCTTTTTAAATCCCCGCCGTTTCCCCGCCGTCCGATACGGCTTCCCTCCACGTGTCGGCCTCCGGCCTCCCGCGTCGCGCCGCCCGCCCGCCCGCCTCCGCGCGCCCTCGCATCCCCGCCGCCCAACCAGCCACGCGGCAAAGATCCTCGCCGCCGATCCGCGCGCGCCGCTTCGCCCGTTCCCTAGCGCGTGCCTCGCTCGCTCGGCGCCTGATCGCCATGCATCATCCATCCCGGCCGCCCGCCTTTGCTCCCGATCTGGCCGCGCCCCACCTCTTCCACAGCCGTCAGATCCGCGCTCTCGCCACGTGGCGCCATCCCTACCGTCCGTGCACCCGCACCCGCGCTCGCGTTGCCCTAACCCTAGCGCCTGCCCGTGCCGTCCGATCCTCCGTGATCGCATCTCGGCCGTCAGTGCGTCCCGACCGCGTCCGCGCCGCCCTGTCCCCGGATCGAACTCCCTCGGTTCGCGTGCCTTTTTTAACCCCACCGCCCTCGGTTCACGTGCCTCGCCCATCGCCACCACCCTCGCCTCCGTCCTCGCCTCGCCGCACCGTCACTGGAGCCGTTCCGTCGGCGCCCCGTGCATCCCCGTCCTCGCCCGAAGCCGCCGGAGCCGTCGTCGTCGCCTCCCAGCCGGTGAGCCCCCGCACCGTCCCTTCTCGCCACGCCGCCTCCTTGCCGCCTGCGTCGCCTCCCCGTCGCCGGACGCACCTGCCTCGCCCGTTGTGTCGCCACGCGTCGGCGATCCACGCCATCCACCGAACCCGGCCAACCGATCCTCGCCGCAGATCCAGATCTGAGCCAATGGCCTAGATCCAGCCACATGTCGGCCATCGGCCGTCGTCCTACCGCCACCGCCCCCGATCCGAGCCACTCGTCCAAATCTAGACCAACGCGCCAGATCGTGCCACACGTCGCCTTTCAAGCTATCGGATCAAGCCGCCGCCACTGTGCCCCGAACCATCCACGTCAGCCCTAGCCACGTGTCCTGCCACGTCAGCCGAGAACTAACCCCGAACGCCACGTCAGCGCCATGTCAGCCGATGACATTTGGCAGCACCAACGCGTGCCACGTCAGCCTAGCTTGCCGCGCCGCTGCCCGCATGCACTGTTCCGTGTGCCGGGTTCACCGTGGGTTTGGTCTACCGTGCGCCCGGTCCACAGCACAGTCCCCTTTTTCAATTTTCCCGATTTTCTTTAGGGTTAATTTTTCCAGAGCCCGTTCTCCTCTGTCCTAGCTCCAATTGACCCCGTTCTTTTTGTAAATTCATCTAAAATCGAGCTCTAGCTTTTGGTTCTGGTTTCATGATTTTTGGAGTTTATTTGCTTATCATTTTATGTGTTTTTCTTGTTTCGATCGTTTCTCTCTCGTTAGATTCGGATTCCGGAGGAGCAGGATCTACGCCCGAAGACCAAGAGTACCTCGCTGAGCATAACCAAGGTAAGTCGTGTCCTTTGATCATGTTGAATCCAGTTCGCAATCTATTATTTAATTATTTTATTTTAAATTATATTGCATCGCTATTTTTATTCAAACCCTTGTATTGGTAGTTATCGTCCCAATTGAATTCATCCCTCCTTGATAATTTGGAATGCCATGATACCATTGTCGCCATAGGTTGGAAAATATACTAGTGATGCTAGGTTATTTGTCAAATGGGTTGGTACGATAGAATGCTTAGCTTTGCTTATAGTTACGATTGGGTTTATCATCACATGTGAACTATCAATTTGACTTAATGAGATATAGAACTGTGGTTGGTGCCACGTTTATTAAAATTTGTGCCATGACATTGGTGTGTCACTGGCGTGGTTATACAAACCTGGTTTTGCACTCGGGCGAGTGATCGTGTAGTAAAGGGGGGTGTGATACGAAACCCTAGCGGGCGGTTTGAGTTGTAACTGAACTTTGTAAAGGCCTTATTGTGATTACCTTAAGCTGAGGCTAATCACATCGTGTGGGTACAGTTGTGCAACCTCTGCAGAGTGTAAAACTATTTGAATAGCCGCACCCTCGGTAATGGACAATGCTCGGTGATTTCACACGAGGTATAGTTATTTCTGAAAATTTGTGGATTGTGGTCAGACAGTGAATGGTTAATTCACTGTTGGTTTAGCTTATGGATGGGAGGACAATACGCGGTTGGTTTAGCTTATGAATGGGATGTCCGCAAGTAGTTATGTCAATTCCTTTGATTATTTATTTATTATTATTTTATTTAAAGTTCGCCTTCAATCTATTTATTGTATTTACCTTCAAATATTGTTTTATGCAAATTAACCTTTCAGCCATCCTTTGGTAAGCCTTGCATACTATATTGCATTCATTTGTTAAAAACGACTTAATGAGTACCAATGTACTCACGGCTTTATGCCTAATGTTGCTCAGTTGAGGAAGAGGAGTATCACCAGCAGGAGGTTCCAGAAGGAGAGTACTTCGACGACTTCGCGGATTAGGCTTCGTTCTACACTCGATAGCCTGTGGGCTTGTCTATTGGTCGCTACGCTTTATTTTGGATTCACACTGCTAGTTTTGTTAAGCCCTTCGGGCTAGTCTATTGTAAGCTTGACCATAAGGTCGTACTTTTCGAGTTTTATTGATATTTGAGATTCTCCTTTATTATAACGTGTATATGGTTGTGATAACATCTATGTTTGACTATGTGCACTAGCGTGATCCTGGGACTAGTGCAGTATACACAGAGAGTCCGAATTTGCATATTTGGGTCTCGACATGGCGCCACCCCCATCAGGGGCCCTTTTGGAGGGCATTCAGTGGGCATAGGAGGGGAGGCACGACTTGACTTGGAATCATTGGGCGTACTGTGAGGTAGCCTCCTTAGATCGACAAGCACCAACGGTGGTAGTTGAGGAGGTGAGTGGGTGAGTAAAGCTACCGAGTAAACACCCTTTAGCGAGTGGCGGTCTACTGGGGAGCCTCCTAGTCCTTCAAAAGCTCACGGATGTGCTTCCATTCATTCTCCTTAGCCATGTTATCTAGGTTGTGTTGTTGATGAGGAGTTCCTGGCCGAATAGTATTGTATTTATAGCAGGAGTGGACGCACCTGTAACAGCTCCATTGCGATAAGGCATAGATGTGTTTAACGTCCGTGTGCTCCGCCCTTTGAGGAGGTCACATCCTGCTTTGTAGAGATAGGTAATGACAATGGATTGGCACTGAAAATGGAGTTAAAATTTGCAATTACAATGCAATTAGTTCTACACTATGTACAACAAGCAAAGTACTGACCGAAGTACAAGTTACAATACGATAGCATTTCTAATCTTAGAACCACTACACACACACAAGAAGTGATGCTACACTTTACGCTAGTGTTCCTATGCAGGTGCCTTGCAACTTCTCACAGTGTGGCCTTCCTGGTCACAACGGCCATAGCGTTTACCTACCACTCCAACTTCCCCTTCGTCCATGTCGTTCCTAATATGACAACTTTGCCGACGGTCCTGTCCACCCTTCGATAGGTCAAGATCGAGAACAACTTTGCCGACGGTCCTGTCCACCCTTTAATTGGTCAAGATCGGGAACCCAAGTCCTTTATGCAATATCCAACGTGGAGATATTGTTTACAACCCTGAAGCCTCTTAACCCGCCGAACCATGCCAACATCACCCTCTCCTTCATGAAGTACTACGACATGAAGCTTGATGTATCATATTAATAGTCCCGCATGCAGCGAGGACATGAGAGCATAGCTTGTGAAGAAGCTTTGGCTTGTTACATGTGCAGCTAGGTTTATTCACGTGATCTCCAAGGCACATCTTGTGGGTAACAAAAGAACGAGCTATCTCAAATCTGACTCTGTCTCGAAGGAGAACATTGAAATGATGCTCCATATTACCCATCACAAAGATCGTGTGCGATTGACCCTTCTCGGTCTTGGCTTGCATGTATGCTATAATCTTTGAGCAATATGGTATATGTGAGTTGGCTGCATGAAGTGCCATATTTGCATGCCTTTTCTGAAAATACCTGATTGCACCATGCAGAACACCTTCCACGATGGTGATGAGAGGCTGAGCATGATACGTGGCCTAGGGCTGACGTGGCTTGCCACGTGGGTAGGGCTGACGTGGACAGCTCGGAGGCGACGACGGCGACGCAGATCGGATGGATGCGGGGCGGCCACGCGGTGGGATCAGAGGCGTCGGCTCGGATCTGGATGAGCGGCTGAGATGCGAGGCTCGGGGAACGGATCTGGATGAGCGCGCTCGGACGGGGCGCGGCGGCCGAGGCGGGGCGGGCGCAGAAGGGAAGAATAATTTTTGTTGCTAACTTACCTTAGTTTCAAAACTAAATCTACAAGGAAGACATGACACAATTACACATCTAATGATTTTAGTTGCTATCCTACCATATTTCAAAAGTAAATCTACAAAGAAAAATAAAGGACTCAACATCGTCAATGCGCAGACCTCTCCTCATCTCTTCCCTTCCCTCTCCTCTCCTTTCCTCTCTTCTCCTCCTCTTCTTCTGTCCTCTCCTTTCCTTCTCTCTTCTTTTCTCTCCCTCCTCCATCTCTTCTCTCAGGCTTCCTCCTCCTTCTCTTCTTTTGGCCAAAATGAGCACTGGCGCTCAGGGTGTGCGTGCAAGCCATATAGTCCCCTAGTCGCTCCATGATTGGGTGACTACGGGCTAGTCACTCGACCATTGGATGACACGTGACCAAGTCATCCAACCTCAGGGGCGCACGTGTGGGCCATATAGTCCCCTAGTTGCTCCACAGTTAGACAACTAGGGGCTAATCACTTGACCGTTGGGCAACACGTAGCCAAGTCACCCAACGGTTGGGCGACTAAGGTCGAGTGACTTGGCCATATGTCGTCTAACGGTGGAGCGACAGATAGATATTACTACAAAAAAAGTTGGTATTTTGCTGTAATTCTGAATAAAAATAGATTATATGAAAATTTTGAGTAGGAACACTTGTAAATCCGATTCCTACCAACCATACAGGCATGCTGATGGTTTTTTGCTACGCTTTTTGAGACGGTGACAGACAACTTGTGTTGGATTTGTCTCAGGAGAAAACTCATATATTGCAAATAAACAGAGAGAATAAAAGAGAATTTTCTAATTTCTCTATTATCTTACTTTCTTCTTTTTCCCTTTGTCATTCTTCGAAAATTGTCTACAAGCCTCCTCAATATATATGTTAATACTCTCCTACTAATATATGTATTCGGACTTTAAATTGATCACGACTTCAACTTGAGTTACACATAGAGATAGACTTTACTACGCTTGGAACTTGATTAAAACTCTAAATCAAGATTATTTCAAACAATCTCCCCCTAATCTTGACTCGATATACTCATAATTAGTCTCAATGCATCATAAACTACCAGTTATACCTCCACATGAAGTGTTCTACATGCAAGCTATATGTAGGAACTTAACTTAACTGATATAGGTCCATCTAGATGTAAAGACTTTAACTCCTTGAGACAGTTGATCTCATCTATGATTTACCCAACTTATATTCAATACAGAATGGCGACACATACCCTCAATGTTCTAGACTCAATTCTACGTACTTGAGTTAGAATGGCGAACATATCTTCTCAACATCCCGAACTCGACTCAGCATCACCATCAGCTTTATGCACATTCCCACGATGTAGTGCTAGATAACATCATCTTTGACATCTTCCACGCATCTTTGGCCCTCTCCTTTTGAGTCAGTAGGAAAAGCGTCTCCTCTGAGATGCCCTATTAGATGGCCACCAATTCTATCTATTCCTTGCACTCATCGACGTTGTTGTTCACAATCGTGTCCCAAACTCCTTTAACCCTCATGTATATCTTCATCTTGATTGTCCAGGTTATATAATTGCTCATCTTATGTATCGGATAATGCAACAAGACAGCAGAACTCTCTGTCACCATCACACTTGATGATGCCTCGTCACTAATGACACCACTTCCCGGAGAGTGCGACATGATCTTGGGCATGGATCAAGAACTCAGGCTTGCTCTCTATCATGGACCGAATAATAAAATCTTATTTTTGGTTTTGGGGTAGACAATTGCTGAGCACTGTGTTTTGCTTTTCTACTTGAACTAAGGGACTAAAGCAAAATGCTGCATTTTGCTATCGTCCACTAAATGGTTTGGTTTTTACCTTTAATTGAAGAGGCTCAGGTTGAAGAAAACAGGTGTTGCTATTTCTCACATAGACCAAAAAATGAAGAAACACTTTTTCTTTCTTGCCACGTTCATGCTGCTTCAATGGATGAGGATGCACGACTCTCTCTTTTTATTTTCTATGCTTGGACATCAGGGAGTGTTCATTTGGGCTTAAATTTCTGGCATTTGGCTTTTTTAACTATTTGAGGCTTTTTCACTGTAGTTGTTGGTAACTTTTTAGAAGAATTAAATTTTAAAATTTAAAAATAGAAAAAATAGGTTATCCCATTATAGACAATGCAAATGAATACGAGAAAAAAAGAAAAGGCAAAAAACCCAAAAATTATGTTGATATTCTAATATTGATCTTACGTATGATTTACGACTAGGTACAAGTAGGCCAAGATAGCAGGATTTACGATTGGATAGTCATAGTAGAAACTACGACTAGGTGGTTGTGAAAGAGCATACGACTAGGTAGCTGTAAAAGGACTTATGACTAGATAGTCGTAGCAGAACTTATGACTAGGTAGTCATAGAAGAGCTTATGGAGTAGTCGTAATGTGACTTACGACTACCCTATAAAATTTCTCTCTTATCGCTAAGGGGTATATTTGAAGAATATGATGACGTAATAAATACAAGGATTATTATATCCTCGTCATCTAGCCCCCGAACTTTAAGTGAAAATAACTTTGTTATGTAAGCGGTAGTCGTAGATGATCGAAAGCATTGCCTTTTCGATCCTTGACTAAGAGTGCGCTTGGGTAGAAAGGTAATTTTGCTTGAGTTGAGAAAATGGACTTCAAATGAATTCTTAAATACCCCTCATAACTCTAGCCCCGTTCGTTTCCTGAGAAAGTCGCTCAACTTCTGAGGCGGATAGCCGGAACTTTTGATAAAGAGGGAACTTTTGGTCGTCCTTTTGGCTCTACCTTCTTCCATCATTTTTGTTTGTGCTTTCTGATGAACAAGTCATCTTCCACCTTCAACTCTCCTCCCTAATTCAAACCACATAGCTAGGAACAAATGGTAAGACAAACTTCCAACTGGGTGGTGTCGGAGATGGACAACTCCAAGCTGAGAGAGCTAGAGATTACCAAGATAATCCCATCATGAAAGTTTATGAGATGGATCGAGGCCGCCAGACAACATTGGCCATCGGGGGAGATTGGACAAATCCTAGTGTTCCAAGCATTTTGCGAGTGTGGCCTTCGCCTCCTTGCTCATCCCTTCCTCACAGCAGTGCTCGAATACTTCAGGATTGAGTTGGTGAACTTGGTTCCCAACTCGATCATGATGTTGGGTATCTTCATCTACCTCTGCGAGGCGTACCTTGGAATTCCCGTGGACTTGGAGCTTTTCCACTACTACCATGAGTTGAGTTGGACAAAAGTGGTTTTACTAGGAGACCACAAGCGAAGATAGCCTTTTTTCGTGGGGAAGGGAACCAAGAAGAACACCTCCTGGAACTCCGTCCCGAAGGATATCTCCAGGATAGCTCCTTACATCTCAACTATCAAGGAACTAAGGGACAAGAGGCTCATGGGTTGGCATATAGTAAAAGACTACATCATCTGCCGCATTAGCCCTTTGAAGAGACAAGAACATCCCATGTGGATATACTCTGGTGCTTCCGATGCTACCAAAGACTATGAAAATGGTAAGTGTAGTCATACTTATAAAATTAAATTCTTCCATTTCTGACATTAACTCTGAATTTGGTATACTAATTATGGTTTGAATGAAACAGACCTTGACCTGGGTGAGATCAACGTCTGGGTCAAGAACATTTGCGAGAAGGCCCAGTCTATGGACGTGGAGGCTCCTCGTATTTTGGTGGACATGTCCACTGAAGAGAGAGAAGAACGCCTAAAGGAAATCAAAACACTGATGCTACCTTTTAGCAATAAATAGTCGCAGAAGAACTTACAACTAGGTAGTCGTAGAAAGTCTTACAACTAAATGTTATTCTCTCTCTTATTCTTTTTTCAGAGTGTGGGCGTGAATGATCTTTAGGACAACTAAGGGGTCGAACTGATGGTTCTAGGAAAAATGGCAAAGGAGAAATAGGCTCCTGCTGCAAAAAGGTGTCTGCTGACTAAGGCTGCCGATAAGGAAAAGACTAGTTCGAGTACCACTGCTTCCACTACTCCCATTGATAAGGTTGACCCAATGAAGTAGTTTGTCGTGGACCTTAGTACCGCGTTTGAAATTGCAGGAGTAGTACTCGAGCAACAGAACCCTAAACTCAAGGTACCCTTCTATTATAGTACTGAAACCTATTCGGCGTGTGCTTCTCAATGTTTTATGAAGAAACTCAACAAAGAATGTTGGAGAGATTTCATATCTTCTGTGAAGGAAATTGCTACAACAACAACTCCTATAATCGAAGAGGGGTCTGCTCCTGTGGTAGTTGAGATTGCTCTCGACTACCAGAGCAATCTCAACTACCAGAGGAGTCAAGATGAGCAAGTCGTTGAAAACCTTGCTCAAGGCTATTGGCCAGACGTGGTCGAGAGTGTCTCCACGTGACCATAAGTGGTCAAGGAGCAGAAGCCAAAGAAACTAATCTCCGAAAAAGTTTCTTTGACATTCAAGATTAAATGGACAAAAACAACATACGTATAATCATGCACGTAGCTCTTTCCTTTCATTTTGTATTGAAAAATTCTCTTACCTTCGTGGTCGTGCAGCTCGGCGTCTCCATCGAAGAGGGATGACACTGCGGGAGAGTCTCTCACAACTTTATCCATAGTTAGCAAAGAGGTAATAACGATGGTCGAAGAACCAACAAGCCAACCGATGGATACCTAATGCCAAGCCGAGGTGCCTATGACTACGAAGGTAACAGTAGAAACTACAGCGCCCACGACTGCAGAAGAGATCGTGGCAACTACCACACCCACAACTGTAGAAGAGGTCGTGGGAACCGAGGTGGGAGGAGAACTTCCCGAATAGTGTACCGAGGAGGTCACCGAAGAAGTTCCTCCTTAGATTCGGGAAGGTAATATATGGGAAGAATGCGAGTTTTCCAACTTCTTCTCGTCCATATTTAATCCTCCTTTTGTAGTGAGGAACTTGTTTGATCGTCCTTAGGTCCCACACCCAAAAGACCTGCCCCACAAAGGGCAGATTTTTTATGACAACTGTCTTGAGGAGGTATGGTGGAAGAGGGTCGACAAGCTCAACCTGACTCCTCGCACGTTCTCAGAACTTTTGCTCACAGGGAGATGAATGTAAGTATCGAGTACTTAGACATTCATCCAAGAACCTTTACTGGTGTCTTATTGGCTTCTCAAATGCAGAGATCTTTGGAGAACATGGCTATTGTGGCTGAGTACGACAGGCAGCTTACTCTCTTGCGAGAAGAGAACACTAAGCTCGCCAAAGATTGCTTTGATTGTTCAACCATTCTTCTTATATATGTTGCCGACCTTTCTTGGCCCAGGAGTGACGTGAAATTCCTGGTGGCTGCGCTCGAGAATGATAAACTTGAGATGCAAAAGCTTAAGAAGAAAGTCGCCAACCTTAGGATTGGCTTAACATAGGCCAATTCTAATGGCAAATCTTTGGAAGAGAAAATAAACAGTAAGTTATGAACTTACGACTGCTTACTCTTTTAACTTTCTCCTTACTTTCCCTGATTTTCTTCCTTTGACAGAAAAAGAAACCAAAATAAAATGTCACCGCACCGAAGTTGAAGAAAAGGCTAAGGTGATCGGAGTTATAACTGGAATAAGTAAAGATAAGGAGGTGGAGATGAAGAGTTACTTCAGGTAAGACCTTGAAAGTCTTAACGTATGACTTTTAGGTAAGAGTTACTTCATCTAGACTAGATGGTCGTAGTATACCCTATGAGTAAGTAGTCGTAGTAGGACCTACGAGCAGATTATCGAAACAAAACTTACGACTAGATAGTCATTGAGGAACTTATGATTATGTAGTGTCATGATATACCATTCAAACTGACCATTGATTTTCTGTTTGTAGGATCAATAGCCGAAATAAAATGACTTCATGAAGTCTCGACTTGTAGTGAAGGGGAGACGAAGTCGGCGAAGATAACTCTTCATGACAATGTCGTTCTCTTCAACAGTTTGCTCGGCAAGTTTGGTTCTGAGAAGGTAATCCTTTTTGAAGATACCATAACTACTTGCTCAAGAACACTTGGTCTGCAAGTCAAGGTTTTGGAAAAACATCTGGCTAATCTAAAGGGCGAGCAGATTGATTCGATTCGGGAGGTAGTCAAAAATGCAATAAGCTATGCCTTGACAAAACTCTAGGCGAGCAACCCAAGTCAATCACTCCAAGCAATCGAGCACAATTTTGACTGCTCTGACACCCAAGCGGCTCAATGGATGGAAGAAATCGAACCTTATGGACGCAAGGTGTCAGAAGAAATGTAGCTCGACTAGCCCTAGTCGTGTAATTGCAATAAACAGTGTAAAAACTTACCTTTGATGAATAAAGGTCTTTTTCTTCGATAAACGAGAAGCTTTTCCCTGCAGTACATCTGTAGGATCGTCGATGGTAATCAGAGGGGGGTGAATGATTGCAGCGCCTAGTGAAAACTTTTCTTAAAATTTACGGTGCTCTGTTTTGCTTCAACTTGCTAATCATAAAAAGCACACAAAGAAAAAGGAGAAAGACAACAATATAGTGTATATATATATACATACCAAGAACTAATTAATCTTTGCTAACAATATGAAGTAACTAGTCACGTGAAACACCTAGTAGTGAAAGACAAAGATCAAAAAGTACTTAACTCACAGCTGTCCTTGTACTGTCGATGCATGCACTAGTAAAACATTGCTACACTAGCAATGCACGAATTGACTAGCAGGTTGGCATCGGCTTGAGCTTGCCTTAGCGCAAGGCTAGCACAGCCGCGTGGAGTCTCACCTGCGCATCATTGAGCTACCAGCTGAGCGAGCAATAATCACGAGTGAAGCAACGTGGGGCGATGAGATCTATTTCAGCGACTTCCAGCGATAAAAAAGTCTGCGCACAAAGCTCTTTCACGCAAGATGATGGAGACCAACAAATCCTTAGCTTTCCTGCACTCAAAAAGCCTCACGACTAAAAGATTTTTTGTATCCCGCCGCCACACCCTTTTTCATCAGAAAAGTCACGACTGTCGTCCCCCATCCAAGAACCCAGCCGTCACAAGCTATTTATAATAAGTTCTCGCTAGAAATCCTAATACAATTTATCCTAAGCTTTTTGGTCTCAACCAGACTTTTTAACCTATTACTTTTCAAGACACCTAAAACCCTTTATAACATGGATTTTTAAATTATTTATACGCTTTCAATTTTTTCAACTTATCACGTGTCGAAGTCTCTAGGACTGTACCTCCTATATCTTCTCCACAAGTCATCTACATTTGATCTTCACATACCTAAACATGAGCTCGACCATCTCGTAACTCTCTCGATCGCCTTACCTCGGATCTTCCCATCCTAGTACTGATCCTCCTCGTCATCGACCACGATCGCCTCCATACTTCAACCTGCACATACAAAGACCAAAGAATATTTTTCCGGCACAAATTCGTCGAACTTGACCAACGTCAATCCATACACGCGCAATACACCACAAATAATATCATAACCAACGTTGTTAATTATTCATCATCTAAAATAGCCTAGATCTGGCCATATGGTCTAACAACATCTTTCTTTTGTACTCATAAAACAAAAGTTGCAAGAAAATGTTAGAGCTAAGACATGAACTTATATGAGTAACTTTATTCTAGACCGCGACTATTAACTTAGTTTATACGAATAAACTAAGTGAATAGTAATGAGTAAAACAAATCATCTAACCACCATTATCAAAATCGATTGTCATGCTCTGGCAGCAAAAGTTTGGAACGAGTCAACGCTAGGGAGTTCCTTCTAGTGGGCACGACCACGTGTAGAGAGGAAAGTCTCCAACTAGGTAGTCATTACCATACTTCGACTAGGCTAATCGAATTGAAGACAAAAATGGTAACAAGATGATTGTTCAAGTTACTTTGTTCATGTCCGACCAATGTGTTCGTAGATGACTCAATTGTTTTATTCTAGCAGTAAGAGATGAGGTGCAGCGTATCACTAGGAAGCTCCTTCTAGTGGGCAGGACCACATGCCGAGAGGACAGACTTTGATTAGTGTTGTGCCCTTCTTCGACAAGGTAAAACTAATTGAAGTTACTAGAAACAATCGAGCGAACACAAAAGAACTCTTACTAGACAAGCATAAAAAGATCAGAAATACTAAAACTTATTGCCAAAGAAACAAGAATCTTAGACACAAAATTTACGTAATTAGTCAATATTCCAAGAATTTGAAAAAACCTGACTATCTTCCATAGCAAGTCATACAGAGTCTGGACGCGTGACTTTGACTACCATGTAAGAACCTTCCCACTTGAAGGAAAGCTTGTTCCAATTAGATTGGGACTTGATTTTTCTTAATACCAAGTCACCTATAGTAAGGCCGCGAGGTTGGACCTTACGATTATAGTACTTGCACATAGCTTGCTGATAGACTACCGATCGGATCAAGGCTTGGTTCCTTTTTTCTTCAAGCAGATTGATGTCATCCGCTCGAAGTTGCCCTTGGTTTGAGTCGTTAAAATTTTCAACCCTCGCTGACCTTATTTTCAGTTCTGGAGGAAGCATGGCTTCTGCCCCAAAGACTAAAACGAAAGGAGTTTCTCTGGTTACTCGATTAGGAGTTGTGCGAATAGCCCATAATACTAAAGGGAGCTCTCGTATCCAAGCCCCGATCGTTTTATCAACTGATCAAAGATTCGAGTTTTTATCCCTTGCATTATTTGCCCATTTGCACGCTCGACCACACCACTGCTTTGAGGGTGAGCCACTGAGGTGCAGCAATGCTTGGTACCGAGCTGATCGAAAAACTATTCGACTTGGGACTCCAAATCGAGTAATTACGCTTCTCATCATGAATTTCTTTACGCCTTCCGTTGTTATTCGAGTCACTAGTTCGGCCACTATCCATTTTGTGAACGTATCAATAGCCACAAAAAGGAACTCAAAGCCCCCCAGAGCTCACAAAAATGGTCTAAGGATGTCTAATACCTAGGTCACAAATGGCCATGAAAGAGGAATCATTTGGAGTGCTTGAGCTGGTTGGTGTATTTACCAACTATGAAACTGGCATTACACATATTTCTTAACTAACTCTTTGGCATCATTGAGGGCTGTCGGTCAGTAGAAACTTTGTCGAAAGGCCTTATGGACCAGCATTCTGTAGGATGCATGTGCTCCACAGATGCCCCCGTGTATTTGAGGAGTTACAACCCCTCTCTCTGTGATATACAACGGATGAGGATGCCCTAAGTACTCCGTTTGTTTAGTACCACTTCAACCAAGATATACATCTTGGCTTTTCGGGACAAACCATCTACTTCTAGATCGTCTTCGGGTACAGAACCATTTTAAAAATACTCGTAGATGGCAGACATCTAGGTATCTGCGTTCTCAATAGATGCCACCTCATCAGGAGCTATCTCTAGTCCTTCGACTAAATATGGCTTCCAGAGCTGCTCTAAGAAGACTCCTGATAGAACTGGCAATCAAGAAAAAGCTAGTCGAGCTAACTGGTTTGTGAGAAAGTTATCCTTACGAGGGATATACTATAACTCGAAACCAAAAAAGTGCTTCTCTAGTATGCAAACTTCCGTCGGATATTGAGACGTGGTCGAACTCGAGCATTGATACTTTTTTTCGACCTAATTCACGACTAGTTAAGAGTCTACTCTCACGAGTAGTCGATGAATCCTGAGCGCTTTAGTGGCTTGTATGCCAGCCAACAAAGCTTCAAACTCAACCATGTTATTCATAACTAGAAAGAGTAATTGAATGATATATTTTAAGGTATCTCTGATAGGAGATTCCAGGACCACCCCAGCCCCCAACCCACTTAATGTAAATGACACATCGAAGTACACCGTCCACATGTTGTGGTAATCACACTGTTGGGGATCCTGAATGGGTTCAGGATTTCACCATTCAGCGATAAAATCTACCATGATCTGGGATTTAATGGCCGTTCAGGAGACGAAATGGAGGTCGAACTCCCCAAGTTCCACCGACCATTTTGCCATGCGTTCCGCTGTTTTCCTACCTTGGAGGACCACTCATAAGGGAAACTCAGATGGCACAAAAATTTTGTGCACCTACAAATAATACCATAGTTTTCTCGAAGACATGAGGATGGCATATAATATACTGGTCGCTGAATGTTGTCACGTTCTGCAATGAATACAGCACTTACTACTTGTGAAATGGCGAAAAGATATACAAGTAGCATTTCACCTGGTTTTATAGAAACCAGTACGGGAGTACTCGTGAGATATCTCTTGATATCCTCAAAAATATCATTAGTCTCCTTCAACCACTCGGAACCTCATGTTTCCTAAGAAGCTTGAAGAAAGGGAGTCCCTTCTCACCTAGGCGTGCGATGAAATGACTTAGAGCCATCATACAGCCAGTGAGTTTTTGGACTTGTTTCTTCATTGTCGGAGGGTGCATCTGCTCGATGACTTTAATCTTCTATGGATTTGGCTCGATACCACTTGCCGAAATGAGGAATTCGAGCAATTTTCCAAAAGAGACTCCGAACACACATTTCTTAGGATTAAGTTTCAAGCGATGCTTATTGAGGTTATCGAAAGTCTCCTGCATGTCTGTAATGTGATTAAGTCGTTTGAAAACTATATGATCAACGTAGGCCTCTAGATTGCGGCCCATTTGATTTATAGAAGTCAACTGCATCAAACGCTCAAAAGTCAGACCAGTATTTTTCAGACTGAATGGCTTTTTGACATAACAAAAAATATCCCAAATGGTGTGATAAATGCGGTCTTCTCTTCATCTTCTGGAAACATACTAATCTGGTGATAACTAGAATATGCATCCAGAAAACTTAACATTTCAGAGGCGGTAGTAGAATCAACTAATTAATTGATTCGAGGAAGAGGAAAATTATCTTTTGGATAAGCTTTATTCAAATCAGTATAGTCTATACACATACGCCACTTACCATTAGAATTTTTAACCATTACAGGATTAGCTAACCACTCGGAGTGATCAACTTCTCTTATAAAGCCTGCTTTTAACAACTTGTCCAATTCAGATTTGATAGCTTCTCGTCGATCTAATGCAAATCTCATAATTTTTGTCTTACAGGCTTTTTATCAGAATGTAGAGCTAACCTGTGCTCAAACATCTCCCTGGAACTCCGGGCATGCCACACGAACATATCTGCGTTTGCTCGAAGGAAGGTGACGAGGGCGTCTTCCTGTGTAGGGTCAGAAGAGATCCCGATACAAAGTGTCTTTGAAGGCTTGGCTGGATCTAGGGGAACCTCCTTAACTCTCTCATTCGGCTTCGGTGCAACTTTCGACTTCGAGTAATTGCTCGAAGGCTGTGTCATATTGGCTTCTCGAGTTGGTGGTTGGCCGACCATCTCGAGGGACTTGCAGTCGCATGATAGCACCATGTTCTTGTCACCGCGCACTGTGATTACTCCTTTAAGTCCTGGCAACTTGAGACATTGATAGGCACAATGAACTACCATAAAAAAAACATGCCAGTGTTGGCCAACCAAGAATAGCGTTATAAGCTGTATCGAAATCAACTACGCCAAAAGAGATTTTCTCCGTCCTGAAGTTGTTCAGAGTACCGAACGTTACAGGCAAAGAGACTTGGCCAATGGGTTTGGCCGAAGATCCCGGCATGATTCCATGAAAGGAATATTGTACCGACTTGATCCTACTTCGAGAAACCTGCATCTCGTGTAGTGCGCTAACAAATAATATATTTAAGAAACTACCACCATCAATCAATACGTGATTAACTCGATAATTGTTGATGGTAGGTTCGACCACAATTAAAAACTGACCAGGTCAAATTAAGGGGATCGGACAGTCCCCCTTCTCGAAAGACACTGTAACTTCTGACCATCTAGAAGAATTATTAGCATGGGAGGAATTGATAGAATTTACCTCATGTTCGACATCCATATACTACCGCTTTGACTCATATGCAGATGAACCCTCGTAAATGTGTTTGATCGTGTGCTTCAGGCTTTGGAAAGGCATATCTTCATCTGCGTCCAAGTGCTTCCAACCACTTGACTATCCCACTTCCTCGATTGTGAGAAGTGGTCCCTTGCTTGAATAATAATCCTTGAGTTTTCTCTAGAAGAATCGACAATTGCGGAGGTCATGGCCTTCCTTCTGATGAAGGGGACACCACTTTGGCTTGCTGTGTCTCCGAGCAAATGCTTTGCCTTTGCCTTTGCTGAGATAATGAGGCTTCTCATCACCTATGACCAAGACTTTATTTGAAGAATCGACCTGGGACTTGTGACTCTTTGCCTTGCTCTTGGATTTCTTATTCCTCTTTCCACCTTCGCCTTCCTCCTTTTTGCCTCGATCGGTTTGATCAAGAGCTGTCATCCATTCGACTGCCTTGGAGGTAGCCATGTATCTATCAGCCATCTTAAAGAATTCAGCAATGGTGAACGAAGGACGCAAGGCAGTGTCCTCAGTGATTCTCGTATTGTGGACTCTCTGCTTGAATGCCAGAATGACAGAAGCATCAGATACTTCTGGAATCGAGTTACGAACCTGGTTGAAACACCTGACAAACTGACACAGGGTCTCACCACTATTCTGTCACATTCGATGTAAGTCGTCCTCTTTCTCAGGGCGGTTGTATGTCCCTTGGAAGTTGACTATCAGCAAGTCGCAAAGGTGCCGCCAAGAATAGATCAACTCGAATGGTTAGTTGAGCAACCAAGACCGAGCGGACCCTTCGAGTACTGTCGAAAGGTAATTAGCCATGACGTGCTCATTGCCTCCTGCTGCTCGTAACACAGTCGTATAGATCTGAAGGAACTCAATGGGATTATGAGACCTATCGAACATCTCGATATTGACTGGACGGAAATGTGTCGGCCAGCGTACTGCTCGGAGTTTGGGTGTGAAAGCCCAACATCCGGTAACTACCTCTTGACATCTCCATTGAGGGAAAGGATAATTCGGGTCATCGGGAGACCGTAGTTGATAGTGCCCAATAGTGGATTGAATCTACTGATAGTAGGCCTGATCTATATGAGGGCAATACTCCCCGTATTTCATCTGCTGATGCAGATTCCTTGGCTGAAGAGGTGACCGATCACCCATTCATCAGTCCGCTGATCCGAAGTCGCTCGAGCAACCCTTCTTTAGCTGGATTTATGCCCAGACGATCGTTGTAGATCGCCTCCATGTCAAACCCTGCGCGGAGAGTGCCGTGAACGACTTGAAGCTGTCGTGTTCGTTCGGCTCCCAGGATTGTGCTGACTAGGCTGCTCGAGTCTATCCATTATCTTGTAGTCTTCATGCAATTCCTTCGGTGAAGTGGCCATAACCAGGTGCCCGAGCAAGATCTAGAGTCAGATTTTTTAGAAGATCATTGATGTCTTGAAGTTCTTGTGCCTCCTCAGACTGATACTCGATGCACCCAGGCAAAGTCTTCTGAGTGGCCAGTCGCCTCCTCCGAGTAATGTCGAGATCTTCAATTTCCGAGGCAGGTTGCGCCCGCCTCAAAGGAGAAAGATTATTTATAAGATTTCTCTCACACTCATCGAATCCGAGGCAGACTCAAATTTGTCTCTGAGCCAGTCTTTCGTAGCGTAGATAAAAGTTTTCGTCCACAACAGTTCGCAAGCAATCACATCGCGTCCTCGGTCCATGTGCTCTATAGTTCGGCGGGAAAGTGAAGACACGACGTCTCGTCATCGGGCGACAGTAGCAGCATTGCATGTCTTGCTTCCTCAGTCCGCGTGACAGGAAAACTAGCTGAAGTCAGCGCCCTGCTTTCGACGGGAAAGTAAAACAAAAATCAACAACCGAAGCTTTGTGAGGAGAGAGAAGACATCAACCAACAACAGAGAAGAAAACTCCAGCACCAAATTGCAAAGCACAGCCTGCAAGTAAAAGAGAATCAAAAGTACATGAAACTTGAGGACTAAACAAGAAATTAAAAGGTGTCAGCAGTTTGCATTGTTTAAATTGTTTTATTACTTTTCGATGAGAGTTGTTTAGTGCACACAAGAAGCATACCAGGAATTTTTTTCAATGGCAAGATTTTTGCTATAATTCGTACTAGCAAAATTTTGGATTTTCTTCCGCATAGCGACTCCAAAGTATGATCTTCCGTTGTTGAATCGTGACACGAGGTTTTCTTTATGGCAAGTCAAAATACAAGCTGTTTTATCACAACTTGATTTGGATGATGCACTTTTGGGAATCGATAAAGTGCCAGCGGCATTGTACGCTGATGAGAAGCAATGTAAACATCGTAAGGCATTATCTCAAACTCATCTTCATCTATCAAATAATATTTTATAGGAGATTATGAAGGAAACATCCGCCACCGTATTATGGCTGAAGCAGGAGCAGATTTGCATGACCAAAGATAGTGAAAGAAAACATCCGCCACCATATTATACCAGCAAAATGCATTTAAAGCAGAAGCTTTATTCACACAAGATAGTGAAAGGAGCCTCATTGTTGAACCACCTGATAGCTTTCAAAAATTCATTGCTGTTCTCGACTCTATGGAGGTAAAGTATGATGATGAAGATTTGGATCTTATTTTGCTATGCTCTCTGCCCAGTTCGTACTTTACTTTTAGATATATTATTCTATATAGCTGAAATACTCTTACTCTCAATGAAATTTATGAAGCTCTGTATGCTAAAGAAAAGATGAAACATATGGTTCTCCGTGAAAGTTCAAGTAGTAGAAGGTTTGTCTATCCGTAGTAGGCAATATGAGAAGAGTTCAAATAAAAATTCAAGATGCAGAAAAAATATAGATATAGAGACAGATCTAAATGCAGGAACAGAAAGTCATACAGGTATTGCAAGAAGGATGGTCATGACATATTCGAGTGCTGGAAATTGCAGAACAAGGAGAAGGAGAATAACAATTTAAAGAAGTATCAATAAGAGGATGAATCTAGAGTCACCGTTGTCACCAAAAAAGGTTCTGGTGGAGATATTTTTGTTACTTGCAAAACCAACGACGAATAGATTCTTAATTCAGCATGCATTTTTCACATGAGCCTGAATCGTGAGTGGTTTGTTACTAATAAAGCTACGCCATGTGGATCCATATTGATGGGTGATAATACTCCATGCAAGATTGAAGGCATTGGTTCTATCAAGATCAAGATGTTTGATAACGCTATCAGAACTTTATCAAATATTCGTCATATTTTAAATTTGAATTGAAATCTTATCTCGTTTAGTACTCTTGGTGCTAAATGGTATAAGTATTTAGGTGAAAATGGAATTCTGAAGGTTACTAAAGATTCTCTTGTTGTGATAAATGGTGATATGAAGGTTGCCAACTTATATTATCTACAAGGAACTATAATTTCAGGTAATGCCATTGTTGCCTCAACTAAATCATTCAATTCTGATGCTACTAATCTTTGGCATATGCGTCTGATGCATATGAATGAAGCTGAAATGATGAAATTATATAAAAGATAATTTCTTGATGGTCCAAGCATCGACAAGTTGAAGTTTTGTGAACATTGTATCCTCGGCAAGTAAAAGAGTGTAAAATTCAGTACTGCGACTCACTCTATAAAAGTCATATTGAATTATGTTCACTCTGACTTATAGGGGGAATTCCGCGTTACATCACGTGAGGTGCAAGCTACATATTGACCATAATTGATGATTACTCAAGAAAAATTTAGGCATATTTCGTCAAGCATAAATCGGATGTATTTAAGACATTCAAGGAGTAGAAGATTATGACTGAAAGACAAACTGGCAAGTATATCAAGAAGTTGTATACCGATAATGGCTTAGAGTTTTGTTCAGGAGAATTTGAAGCTTTGTGCATATCGAAAGGTATTATGAGACATTATACCATTCCAGAAACTCTTCAACAAAATGGTCTGCCGAGCATATCAACAGAACCATCATATAGAAGGTACGTTGCTTGTTATCAAACTCTAGATTATCTAAGAGTTATTGGGCTGAAGCCGATTTCACTGCTTGTTATTTGATTAATCGGTCACCAAATTTGGCTATTGATAAAAAACTCCATTTGTGGTATAGTCTTGCTCTCCAGCAGAATATTCAAACTTGAGGATATTTTGTTATCCTGCTTATGCTCATATTAACAACAGTAAATTAGAGTCTAGAATAGTTATGTGTATTTCTCTCGGTTATAAAACTAATGTGAAAGGATATAAATTGTAAAATTCTGAAACTAGAAAGGTGGTTATTAGTAGAGATGTTACTTTTGATGAGTCTATTATGTTGCATGATAAATCATCTATTAATGTTCCCGTTGAGAAGTAAACAAGCATGCAGGTAGAGCATATTATTGATTCTAGATCTACACCAAAAATCAACAAGTAAAATATTTCAGAAGTTCCTATTGTTACGCCACCAACAAAACGTTCTATTGCTTGTTTACAATTTGGGAAGTCTAGAGATGGACTCATTGGTTATGTAGATTCTGATTTTACTAAAGATTTGGATAAAAAAGATTTCTCATCGGTTATGTGTTCACTGTTGGATGGTATGCCGTTAGTTAGAAAACAAGTTTGCAAGCTACTGTTGCCTTGTCTACTACAGAAGCTGAGTATGTGGCTATTTCTGAAGCTTGCAAGAAACTATTTAGCTAAGAGGTTTATTTACTGAGTTTTGTAAATGTACATCTTACACTATAACATTTTACGAGAGTCAAAGTGCTATTTGCCTAACAAAAGATCAAATATTTCATGAGAGAACAAAGTACATTGATATCAAGTATCACTACATTCAAGGTGTCATTACTCAAGGTAATATTAAAGTTTGCAAGATAAATATTCATAATAATCCAGCTGATATATTGATGAAGCCAGTTCCTGCATCTAAGTATGAGCTTTGCTCAAACTTAGTTAGTATTACTTACTAGTTCTTTAGATTTTCGATGCTCAAGGTGTACATACTGATTTTACAAGAAGAGTTTATCACATTCTTCGAGTACTGGAGGGAATTCAGTTCAAGGTAGAAATTGTTAAAAAGATGATCCGAATTCGTATTGTGTCCATGTAGGATACTTCATTGCCTCATGCCAGACGTGGCATGATTGGTGTATGCATATATTG
This sequence comes from Melocanna baccifera, assembly GCA_036346265.1. Lineage (NCBI taxonomy): Eukaryota > Viridiplantae > Streptophyta > Magnoliopsida > Poales > Poaceae > Melocanna > Melocanna baccifera. Next base: position 16,589,544 of record CM070709.1, read on the forward strand.
TATCAGACATGGTGTTAATTTGTAGCAACTACTTTGATTTAGGGCCTGTTTGGTACAGCTTCTGCTCCCAGCTTCTCAGTAGATTCTCATGGAGCTGTACCAAACACCTAGCTTCTCAAAATGGCCAGATTCTGCTTCTCGCGAGGAGCACAGTCCAAAATGAACTAGCCAGGAGAAGCAGCCTTTTGGTGGATTCTCGTGGGGAGCTGTCCACCCGCATCAAATCTGTCCACTGAAGTTAAAACAAATTACCCACTTTTTGCCATCCAACTACCCCCGAACGCCCCCTCTCTCTCCCCACCCGAGCGCCCCCTCCCTCTCCCGGTCTCCCCTTCCCTTCGCCCCACCCGAGCGCCCCCCTCATCTCCCCACCCGAGCGCCCCCCTCCCTCTCCCCGCTCGCGCCGCCGCCTCCCTCCTTCCCCTCTCGTACCGCCGCCGCCGCCCTCCTTCCCCTCTCGCGCCGCCGCCGCCTTCCCCTCATCTCCCCACCCGAGCGCCCCCCTCCCTCTCCTCACCCGAGCGCCGCCTTCCCCTCTTCCCTTCCCCTCTCACACCACCGCCTCCCTCCTTCCCCTCTCGCACCGCCGCCGCCGCCCTCCTTCCCCTCTCGCGCCGCCGCCTTCCCCTCATCTCCCCACCCGAGCACCCCCTCCCTCTCCCCACCCGAGCGCCGCCTTCCCCTCTTCCCTTCCCCTCTCGCGCCACCGCCGCCTTCCCCTCTCGCGCCGCCGTCTTCCCCTCTCTCCTTCCCCGCCGCTGGATTCACCGTCCTCCCCTTCGCCTCCTGAGATCTTCGCTGGACTCGCCGTCCTCCGCTCCATATCCTTAGCTCCGCGCTGGACTCGCCGTCCTCCCCGCCGCTCCTCGACATCGACTTCGCCGTCTTGGACATCTCCCCTCCACATCTCTGGATTCGGCCCAACTCCTTGCCGCCGACACCTCCTCACCGCCGCTGAGGTCAGTACAAAAGTTCTCCTTTGGTTGCTAGATTTCGTAGATGCCACGGATGCATGTATGGTGTAGATTTCTTGCTAGATTAGTCGATTGTGACCTCAAGATCTGACAATTAGTGATAGATTTCTTCAAATGATCAAGATGCCTGGATTGGTACAGCATGTGTTCCGCTAATGGATAAAGCACAAGAGGCATATGCTCAGTTCAGCTAATGGAACAAAATTATACTCACAGCAGCGCTGACACGGGCACTGTCCATTTGGGTATAACCTGTGGTAGTAACTGGTCTAGACTGTCGTATGATTCACAATGATTTACATCTATATAGCCTGCTTGTGCATTTGATGAGGGATTAGTTGATATTTGATCAACTAATTTGTAGAACTAGCAGGCTTTGTGAACAAATGGATGGAGTACCATATATGGTAGTCATTGGTTGTAGGCCTGTAGTTTACACTGTCAGTCAAAAGTCATAAGTGATGAAAGTGACACTAGGCTTAGATATGTTTACACGAAGATGTAACAACATAATGAGCTAAGAATATAGTCTATGGCTATCAGGCTTGGTGTATGTATATGTATGAAATGAAGCATTGCAATCCAATTGCGTGATTTAACATGGTATCACAGTAGGTGAAATATAATGATAATTGATGGCGGATGAGACAGTGTAGTGCTGTTCTGATTGATCTAAACTGATGTGGTTTTATTCATTCTCATTTTGTGTTGGAAAATTGTGGTTGCATGTTATGTGCATTGCCAATCTAGAGCTGTGGTGTTACTCATGGATCTCTTTCTTGCTTACAGATTGTTGAGAGAGCTTGGCACAAATGTAACAGAAGATTTGGTTGTGCTGATGCCAAATTTGCTGTCATTTTTGAAACACGACGATCCTGCGATTGTTAAGCAATCTATAGTTAGTGGAACAAATTTATTTGCTGTTGTATTGGAAGAGATGGCACTTCAGGTCCTTTTTGTAAAACAGATATTTATCGATGAATAAATCCACTGTTGTTGTACTACTATTCGTTGAAATGTTGTTGTCGTTTGATGGGGTTATTTTACTTGTTTCTACTAATTGTTTTGGAAGTATATCTAAAAAATTAACAGAGTGAAAAAACTACGCCAAAAGAAATACCTAAAAAAAATCATTTCAGTTATCACTTGGCTTGATGCATCAAGTGATCAAACCTCCACATCCTTGTGATTCAACTAATACCATGTCAAGTTTGCTTCCATCATTCAACTAATCTAGCCAAACGCACTAGCCAACTAGGGGTAACATGGTCTATTTCCCTTAAATCTCCTCTTTTATGAATCTGGAGTCAACCCACTAGCCAAACGTTTTTCAGAGGTAACTCCAGATTCTCAGAGAAGTGGATTCTTACAGAATCTGGAGTAGAAGCAGAAAAATGAGAATCTGGAGCTCTACCAAACAGGCCCTTAGTTTTCTCTTGATGTGAGACTTGGTTTCCTCACCATTTGTATATATAGACACACACGCACACACCCCCCCTAGTAGGCCATAGAAAAAGGAAGCGTTCTATTATAATATCTCCTCATTATAGTGATTTGCCTTCGAGCGTCCGTGATTTTTTTCCCGTAAGGGTTTTCCATATAAAAATTCATGCCTCTTGTCTCTATTTTTTTTACGTTATTTTCAACAAAACCAACTCAACTAGTGTCGGCACCTTGTCTACCTGACGATGGCGATGACAATATGACAAGATTTCGAACTGTGGATGGCGGCAGGGAGTAGGAGCACATGTAAATCCGTTTCCTACCAATCATAAAGGACACATTCTTTTAGGCTGATTATTTTTTGCTATGTTTTTTAGACAGTGGCGGATGACGGAGAAGTTGATGTGGATACTGCACACGATGACATGCTCAGTAAGCTTTTTTTGTAGAAACGGCTTTGAGAAACTGCTTGCAGAAGCGGCTCCATTTATTTTGGCTTTCAAAAAACTAACATAAAAAAAACAAAAAAGAATATGACCAAAATGCAGGCGAGTAGCTCTCCTGCCTGCCTTTCATCAGAGCCCCTGTAAAAAGGTTGGCTTGGCTCTACATTAACTAGTAGCTTTGTTGATTGGAACTATATGCATCTGCTACAAACTTAAAACATTTTGACAATCCATATTGCAACCAAACGAGTTAAAAAGTTTTTACTATTGGCCGGGAGCTTATGCCCACAATTAGTGGTGGCCAAATGGGTGGTCCGGGGCAGACGATGCATGACTCCGTTTGGCCCGTTAGCTGGAATGGGTCATGCCATGCCAGCCAGTGGGCCGAGCCTCTAGCTGAGGCATGGCCTAGAAGGGTGCCATGCCGGGCCCACTTGAGGCACGAGTAGCCCATGTCGGCCCAGTACAACACATCGGTTTGGCCCGTGTTGCCTGTTTAGCTCGAAAAAATATGAAAAAAATGATTTGTTAAGAAAATATGTAGAATTCAAGAAAAAGCACAATAAATTGCACAAAGTATGAAAAATGCATATTAAATTGTAGAAATTGTAGAATGCACACAATAAATTGTAGAAAATATAGAAAAGACATGTTGAATTATAGAAATTATAGAAAAAGATTCAATAAATTATAGAAATGTAATAATGAGCTTTTATTTATGTTATAATGGCTACCTCCTTAAAAACTTTGTCAAGTAAAAACTCAACTCGAGAAAACCTTAGTAAGGATAAAAGAGTACAACCTTTACCACCATCTAGATACATATTGTTGAACGCGTGTTCCAACTTTGTATCCACTACACATTGTTGGTCACGCGTACCAGTTTGTTCCCAGTCTTTCACTATGAGAAGTACTTCCACCATCTCACTTGTGAGTCTTGTTCTTATCTCCTCTAATATTCTTTCGGAAAGACTGAAAGCAAACTCAGAAGAAACCATCGAGACATGAATGGTTAACACATTTTGTGCTAATATAGATAGCACCAGATATGTTAATTTGTGCTCGTGCCACCAATCCAAAATGTTGAAGTTCTCTGTGTGATGAGGCATGGGATCGCTGTCCAAGAAGACAGATAGTTCGCCACGGGCCCTGGCATGGATTGCCCCACCTCCACCACTTGAAGATGTAGAGGATCTTCCGGAGAATCTCTCGGAGGAAAAGATGGTGTCACACATATTTGTCTTCTTACTTGTAGTGGGTGCCAGTGGAGGACGTTGCAAGCAAGCTTCCTAAAACTTATGCTCGTATTTTTGATAAACTTCAGACAATTGTGAATGAATAACTGTAAAATAATTAGAATAATTTATCCTGATAGAATCACCTATTATGTTGAGAACAATAGTAAAACCTTCAATTTTAGCTCTTGGATCTAAATAGTTCTTTAATTTTCTCATGACCATTATTATGCTATTTAACTAAATCTCTATTGACTGTCTAAAAATTGAGTAAATTTAGGATTATTGGCAATTCTAATATACTTTTTGAATGCATCTGACGCACCAAAGTTTAAAGGAAGATTTTGCGAAGTTTCTGGTAGAGCCTGACGATGGTACAGCCGCGGCTTGCTCGATGATGTCCTTGGCCATTTGAGGTGGAGGCAAATCCGTTCAGAAGGATGCAAGATCTTTCGAATCAATTTCGCACTCACTCACAACAAATTCGTCAAAATGTTCCATGAAGAAATTTCAAAGTGCAGAAAATTGCAAAGTACAAATACAAAATTAAATTATTTCTTATTTTGTCTTACAATAAAAGAGGAATAAAAATAATATAAGAACATGAAAATTAGTATTCTCACCTCTTTACTTGACCACCACTAGGATTTCGAATTTTTGAAATTTTGACAAAATTATTCTGAATTTTACCAAATTACTACAAAGAGCTTTGAAATTTTCACAAAGAGTGAGGAGAGGAGATGTTAATTTGAGTGTGAGTTGATGAGGGGGGTATGGTGCCTATTTATTGGAAACTTTGCATAATCTTTTGAAATTTTTTTCATATTTTTTAAGGCTTAAACGACTACAAAACGATTACTTTTTTTAAAAAAAATTACTGTTAGCCATGCTAACCGGGCTGGATGGGCTGTGTTCATCGGGTCGTGCCCGTGCCCATCGTGCCTAACGGTCGCCTATCATGTCGGATGAGCCGTGCCCCTGCGGGCTTTGCGTACATATCGGGTCAGTCGTGCCTATCGTGCCGACGGACCTGATGGGTTGTGTCGTGCCACGATTGTGTCGTGCCATATCAGGCTAAGCCTAACACTGCTCGTGCCATGCTATACCGGTATGGTGGGCCGAGGCACCGGCCGAGACATGGCCTATACGCTCATGTCATACCAGACCAGCCCACCGGCCTTCGTGCCAGCCCCGTTACCATGACGCTCAAGAGACAAACAACGATAGAATTTTATTGTGCTTATAATATCGAATCCATTATAAGCAGCTCCGCTAAAGCAAAAACAATTTGGCTCTACATTAATTAGCAGCTGTGTTATTGATTCCAACTGTCTGCATCTGTCGCATATTTGCATTGACATGCCTGAGTTTCATCAATCAAGGTGTTGCTTCGTTGGCTGCTGCTTCAGAATCTTCTTCATCAATTAAGACACCCATGGCTTCTTCTCCAAGATCTTCAATTCAGTTTGATGATACAAGCAAAAACTTTGTTGAAGATCGACGATGTTGGTTTTATCTGTCGGTAAATCTGGAGATCAAACTAGCTGTCAAAGACTGAAGACTACTTAGTATATTTTGGACGGCCTGGATGTCTTTTTATTTTTGTACAAGCTTCGAGGGTCAGGATTGATCCTAGTAATGTGTCTTAACTCAGTTGTACTCATATAAATACCTGGGAGATGAAGGAAACATCCATCTTTGCGCCGACACTTTAGTCTGTAGCCCTAGTTTCTACTGTGTTCTCAATAGCTTTCCCCTTTTCTGTACCTTCAAGTGTTCCAATCCCAAATCTTGCTTGTTTTCTTTGCTTCGGATTGTTCTTGTGATCTGGGGATTTGACAAATTGGTATCAGAGCCACTCGAATCCTCGGCGCAGTCAGTTGGGGTGATTGGGTTGGGAACTTTGGGTTCTCCGTAAAATCCCCGATCATATTCCAGTTTTGGAGACGGAAGAGATTGGTGCGGGTAAAGGTTCCGGGTCCATTCCGTAGTAAAATCCCTAAACCTAGCACCGATCTGGGAAGGAGATGACTAAAACCATGGCAAGAAACGAAGAGGAGGCGTCTGAACTCACTGCAGTTAGGCAAGAGGTTTTGGAGGCCAATTACAAGGCCGACATGGTGCAACGACAGATGGGAGACTTGCAAAAACAAGTGACGGGGATGCAAGATCAGATGAACAGGATGGGAATCGTTGCTGCATGGGTTAGTAACTTCACAAGCGCCAGCTACTGATCTGACCACGGGAAGATGTGCTTCCAACTTGCGGCCGACAGAAGAACCAAGAAATTTGCCAGATCTGGCTCAATCGGGGGAATTGGAGATGGAGATGACCAGAAGAATTGAAGATTTGAGGCAGATTAATCTCAATAGCACTCAAGGAATCCAATTGATGGGCACACGTGAAGGTAACTTCAACTCGCCTTCTACTGGTTATTCAGTTGTGCACAATGTTTGGGGTCAGAGTCAGATGCCATAACCATTTCTCGCCTCTCCTACCTTCAACAACCTGAATCAAAGCCAGGGCCCAGATTTGGCAAGACAATGGTCTCAGAATCCTAGAGATTACTTGAGTCCATCTCAGTCTCAGTATCATGCTAAACAGTGGAATCCCGATCCCAGTAACGAAAGAGTTCATAGCTTCTATAAATCAATTGCCAAAGGTCCTAAACTAGACTTCCCTAGATTTGATGGAGGAGAGCCCCTAGAATGGATTAGGCAAAGTGAGACATATTTTGCAATGGCCAACGTTCCTGATGAAGCTAAGTTTGACTTAGCCCAAATGTATATGGTGGGCAGGGCAGATAGGTGGTTAAGGAGCACAGGATTGCTTTGGAATCCCCCACCTTGGCCGGACTTTTGTGCAATGGTTTGTGACCGTTTTGCTCAACATAGTGGTTATGAAGTGTTGGAGAATTTTCACTCGGTGAAGCAATACAACATTAGTGTCTCAGATTATATTGACAAATTTGAAGAACTTATGGCTGTTTACAAGAGTGAAAACCCCCTGCAGAACCCTCAATTCTTTGTTAAGTGCTTTGTAAATGGGTTGAGGAATGATATTAAACATTATCTCAAACCTTTGAAACCACAAAGTCTTTGTGAAGCTTATTGGATGGCAAAGGACATGGAGAAAGGAGCGGGAGCAGTGGCAAAGAAAACTGTTTACAATGCTAATTTTGGGCCGAACAGGAACTCTTCCAACCCTATTAGAAACAAACCATTTACAGAGGCTGCTGTTCAGAAGAAAGAAACCACTTTGAAGCCATTTATCCCTGGGTATGTAAATACTGTGGTGGCAAATGGTTCCTTGGGCACAAATGCAGACAGTACCAACAAGTGAACCTAATGGCTGGTGAGGGGGAAGAGGCAGTCTCATCAGAGCCTGAACAGGAAGAAATTAATATGGATAATGTGGAAAAGGTTTCTCCCAAGTCAGACTCAGAAGAACAACTGATGCAGATTTCCCTCCAAGCTGTGAGAGGATTGATGGGAATTACCACTTATACTTTAGAAGTAAGCATTGGGGGTAAAAGAGGAGTGGCACTGGTGGACAGCGGCAGTACTCATACTTTCATTGATCTCACCTTCGCTACCCAAACAACTTGCAAGATCCAAATTGTTCCTTTGCAAAAAGTCACAGTTGCTGGTGGAGGAACTCTTTTGACAGGTTCTTACATAGCAGATGCTAATTATTGCATCGATGGAGAGAAATTTAATAATTCCTTCAAAGTATTGCCACTAAAGGGGTATGATATGGTGTTGGGATGTGACTGGTTGTATCAACATAGCCCAGTGAGTTTGGATTTGAAGACTAGGAAGCTAACCATTAAGAAAGAGGGCGTCGCGGAGGTTATCCTTATTGACCAACAACAGACTCCTCAGATACAGGTCCTAAGTCCAAAAGGGTGGGACAAGATTAAGAAGACGGAGATCTGTGGGTACTTGATTGACTTTCAACCTCTTCGGTCCCCAGAGGAACTTACATTCACTAATCCATTGTTCCAGTCGCTTATAGATTCATACCCGGATGTCTTTAAAGATCCTCATGAGTTACCACCAGAGAGGGAGTGTGACCACTCCATCCCTCTCAAGGTAGGGACTGATCCACCCAATATTAGACCATATCGAGTTCCACACCAATTAAAGGCTGAAATGGAAGAACAAATTCACAAGTTGCTGGAATCTTCGATCATTAGACCCAGTTCCAGTCCCTTTGCTTCTCCAGCTATACTAGTCAAGAAGAAAGATGGCTCCTGGAGATTGTGTGTCGATTACAGGAAGTTAAATGCAATGACAGTTAAAAACAAGTATCCTATTCCGGTGATCGAAGACTTATTAGATGAGTTACATGGAGCCACCATCTTTAGCAAATTAGATCTGAAGTCGGGATATCACCAAATAAGGATGAGACCTGAGGACATCTATAAAACAGCCTTCAGGGCTTATTTGGGGCATTTTGAGTACTTGGTCATGCCTTTCGGGTTGACAAATGCGCCAGCAACTTTCCAGTCCTTAATGAACACTATTTTTGCCAAGTATTTGAGGAGGTTCATCCTGGTTTTCTTTGACGATATACTTGTGTATAGCAAAAATGAGCAAGAACATTTGCAGCACCTTTCTATTGTCCTGGAGACATTAAAGCAGCAGAGACTGTTTGCCAACATCAACAAGTGTGTGATTGCTGCAGCTTATGTGGAATATTTGGGTCATATCATATCTGAGCAAGGAGTAGCCACAGATCCGAAGAAGATTGCTGCTATTAAGGACTGGCCTAAGCCCAAAGATGTGTCCCAGTTAAGGAGTTTCCTAGGGATGACGGGATACTATAGGAGATTCATCAAAAACTATGGGCTGATTTGCAGGCCTTTACACGATATGTTAAGGAAGGAGGGGTTCTGTTGGGGAAGACCTCAAGATGAGGCTTTTGAAGAGCTGAAACTCAGTCTAACTACTGCTCCTGTTCTAGCTCTCCCCGATTTCTCAGATTCATTCACATTGGAAACAGATGCTTGTGCAAATGGAATAGGTGCAGTTCTAATGCAAAGAGGAAGGCCTATTGCTTACTTTAGCAAAACTCTGGGGGTTAGGACTGCAGCATTTTCCATTTATGACAAAGAGGCTTTGGCAATATTAGAATCCTTGAAGAGGTGGAGGCACTACTTTTTGGGAACTCGGTTGGTTATTAAAACTGATCACCAGAGCCTCAAATTTATGGCTGAGCAAAAGATTGGGGAGGGAATTCAGCACAAACTTATGCTGAGATTGCTAGAATTTGACTACACCATTGAGTATAAAAGAGGGAAGGAAAATAGAGTTGCAGACGCACTTTCCAGAAGGGGTTCTGAATTGATGGCTATTACCATGGCAGTTCCAGTGTGGATGGAAACCATTGAACACAGTTATCATTCAGATGTTCATTGCCGAGAATTGATGGAACAACTTTTATTAGATCCAGGACTGCAGTCTGATTATACACTTCATTCGGGCGTATTGCGATATAAAGGGAGGATTTATGTGGGGAATGATGTTGAATTGAGACAAAACCTTATCCATTCGTTGCATTCTTCGGCTGTGGGGGGACATTCGGGTATGGTAGCTACTTATCAGAGGATTAAGAACTTATTTTATTGGCCGGGATTAAAGAAGGAAGTTCAAACTTATGTTCAGAATTGTGCTGTTTGCCAAAGATCTAAATCTGAACATTGTCATTACCTGGGTCTTCTGGAACCTCTACCTATCCCTGATATGGCTTGGACTCATATTTCCATGGATTTTATAGAAGGAATGCCAAAATCAAAAGGGTATGAGGTAATCTTGGTTGTTGTGGATAGATTCACTAAATATGCGCATTTCATTCCCCTAATGCACCCATATTCGGTTCAATCTGTCACACAAGCTTTCATTGACAATATCTTCAAATTGCATGGCTTTCCTTTAGCTATTGTGACAGATAGAGATAGAATTTTCACTAGCAAGCTTTGGCAAGAATTGTTTAAGGCCTTGAAGGTGGAATTGAGGTTTAGCACTGCATACCACCCGCAAACGGATGGGCAAACGGAAAGAGTTAATCAATGCTTGGAGACTTATCTCAGATGTATGGCATTTCCAGAATTTTACTCACAAACTATCAGATCATGGTTTCCTGATGAGCATACTTGAGGACAAGTATATTGCCGAGGGGGAGGAACTGTCAAAGACTGAAGACTACTTAGTATATTTTGGACGGCCTGGATGTCTTTTTATTTTTGTACAAGCTTCGAGGGTCAGGATTGATCCTAGTAATGTGTCTTAACTGAGTTGTACTCATATAAATACCTGGGAGATGAAGGAAACATCCATCTTTACGCCGACACTTTAGTCTGTAGCCCTAGTTTCTACTGTGTTCTCAATAGCTTTCCCCTTTTCTGTACCTTCAAGTGTTTCAATCCCAAATCTTGCTTGTTTTCTTTGCTTCGGATTGTTCTTGTGATCTGGGGATTTGACACTAGCACTGCTTGTGCAGCGTGCCCACCATTTGATTAATCTTTTTTGACGAGATGTTCACTTACGCGAATTTTCTTGCATACTGATAAGCCGTAACTGTACCAACAAAGAGGAGATAAGAAAGAGAGACAGGACCCGGGTCACCAGATGCTTAAACAGATAAATTTCGTACGCAAGTACCGTGCTGTCCATGTTAGGTCGCTGTCACACACCATGAAACGTGCAACGTGTACCTCATGTGGTCGCAACGGACGAGACAGGGACGTGCCTTCCCAACAATTAAACTAATAACACGAGTGGTGCTTCCGCACACGAAGTTACACAAATCTCGAGGTAACAAATAATTATTTAATTACCGTTTATTTTTTATTCATGCTTTAATATTTATGATAGTGATATCTCGTACTGTCTCTGTTGTCTGTTAGTACTTTAAAGACTTGTCGTCTAGAACGTGAGAGTTTCATGTGAAATTCGTAGAAGAATAGTAATTTCTGCAGAATATCGATGAAATTCTGCAAATGGAGCCTGAGTAGTGTGTATAGTTAATCAGATCGTTAAGTTGACGTGTAGTTTACCCTAGCGATTAGTTTATTGTTCTGTGCAGTAATATAATTGTTGGAGAGCCTGCAACTTGTACTGGGCGAATAATTGAGGAGCGGTAAATAAGTCTTTCAAATGAGATAATCAAAATTATTATTATTGTAGGGGTGGCCCTCACCTAAACCGAGCTAGCCTGTTGAGAAGGTTGTGAGTCATGTAAATGATGTAGCATGCCCTTGGTGAAAGACTCTGTGTAAGGCTACAATGGTAAAGTCGCTCCTTACGAGAGGGAGTGTTTATGTATCATGACTAGCTCTTGAGAAAGACAGAAGAGGTCATTTGCTCACCTAACTCTTCACTACCATACCTCTCTCTCTCTGTTTGGTCTGTATCCACAACAGTTGGCGCCGTCCGTGGGGACGACGGAAGCAAACCTCAAGACCGCAAGAAGAAGGATGGCACCGAAAAAAAGCTTTATCATCGGCGTCGAAGAAGAAGGAGGGGGTCGCGGCGAGGCCCCGCGTCAACACCAGAGCTTCAGCATCGGTGGTCGGGGGCGGAAATGACGATACTCATCGCGCGACCATCGACCCCACCACCACCGACGCCATCGACCCCGCCACCACCGACGCCATCGACCCCGACACCACCAACGTCATCGACCCCGCTGCCATTGACGTGACGATCGGCCCTAACATGCGCGTCGCACCCCAACCCGCCATCGGTGCGACGATCAACCTTGACGGCACCGGCCGGGCGCTAGGGAGTGGTAGCCTTGACGATCGCCGAGGCGCGACCACCGTCTCTGCACCCGGTGCGGAAGTGCCAAGCGGCCACGCCGGCGACACGGGCCTCGCACAAGCAGTGGTTGCGACAACCTCGACCGCGCAACCAGGTGCGCCCATGGCCCCATCTACGCCTGCTGTGGAGAATGCCCTGCTGGCAGCCCTTAGCACGCTCCAGCAGGAGTTGGCGGATCTCAGGAGGGCCGTGCGGAGAATGCAAAAGGCTCGAAGTCAACCGACCCCACTGGTGGTCGCGCCGGAGCCTGTGCCCAAGAGGGCGGACAGCCGCAACGCCCCAACTTCCAGCCGCGCCTCGCTACAACGCGTGGACCCAGAATCCCCGCTATCACCGGGCCTGCAGCAAGTAGCGTGGCCGGAGGATTTCAAATTTTTCAGCTCCGTTACATCGTACAAGGGCGACACGGATCCCCGAGAGTTCGTGTGCATGTACGAGACCGCCATCGAGGCGGCAGGCGGGGACGACACCACCAAGGCGAAGGGGCTCCCGCTCGCGTTACAGGGAGTGGCGCTCTCATGGTTCTTTACCATAGAGCCGAACTCCATATACGCATGGGAGCAGATACGCGACCGCCTCTACAACAACTTCTAGGGGAACTACATCGAGCATGTCGATGCGGATCAGCTCTTCGCAATCAAGCAACAACCATAAGAAAGGCTCGACGAATACTTCAAACGCTTCGCGAAGGTCCGCTGCCAGGTCAAGGACGTCAACGAGACAACAATCATCAACGCGGCGATACAGGGTCTTCGCCCGGGGCCCCTGGCCGAGTATAATGCGCGGAAACCAATCAAGACAGTGGCGAAGCTCTTCGACAAGATAGAGGAGTACGCTCGGGCGGAAGAAAACGCAAGGCGGCGCCAGGACAACGAAGCCCATGTCAACCCAACGGGAAGTGCCGCGAAGAGCGTTGACCCATCGCCAACAAGTTCCTCGAGGGGCAAGCGTCGGCAGGAGACGTCGAAGGACGCCCCCTAGCACAAGGACGTGCCGGCTGATAAGCCCCAGCGTGGTCGTCAGACGTCCCGGCGAGCCCGATACGTCTTTGACGTCGAGGGCGGCTCCGAGGATAACGCCTCTGCTACCCGCGGGACTAGGGCCCGATGAGGTCGGGGGCGAGGCCGAGGCCGGGGTCGCGACGGTTGGGCCCGTGCGGAGTACGACGACCAACAGCACCCACAGTGGTGCGAGGTGCATGGCCAAGGCAGTCATGATACCCGCTCCTGCACCACCATCGCAGCACTTCGGCAAAGCATTGCCAGAGACAGAGATCTCGAGGCGTGCCCACCCGTCGTGGCGCACGTTCGGCAGCCACCGGATGGCCCCCTGAGGATTTGCGATCAGGAGCCGCAGCCTCAGGAGGGTTTCCGGCGGATACAAGCCTAGGTGCCGCAACCCCAGAAAAGCCCCCTGTGGATCCACACCCTTGAGGGCGCCCCGCGCAGGGTCATCAACGTTATCTCCGACGGTTCCTCCTTGGAGTTTGCCTCGGAGCGACAACGCAAGGCCTACGTGCGGAGGCTACACAATGTGGCGGCGTACCCGGCTCACGCACCGCCAGATTGGGCGCAGCATGCGATCACCTTCACGCCCGCCGACGCCGAGGGCGTGGAGTTCCCCCATCAAGACCCCCTGGTCATCCAGGTCACGATTGCCGGGTGCGACGTCCGGCGTGTCCTGATCGATGGGGGCAGCTCCGCGAACGTCTTGTTCGCACAGGCCTTCGATCAGATGGCGATCCCTCGAAGTTGCCTAGGCCTCTCACGAATTCCGTTGCAGGGCTTCGGAGGTCAGCCGCTATTGGCGCTGAGCCAAATATGTTTACAGGTCTCCTTCGGCTAGGATAACAACATGGTGACCAGGGACGCCACCTTTGATGTCGTCGATATCCAGTACCCCTACAACGCCATTTTGGGGAGACCGACCCTTAATTTCTTTGGGGCAGTACCGCACCATGGCTTCCTGTGTGTGAAGCTTCCGGGCCCGCAAGGTGTCATCACCATCTTCGGCGATCAGCACGTGACTTGGCACCTGGAGCATGGAATCCGAAGCCCAAGCCTGGGAGCTCAGCGCGGTCCTTAGGTCAGACGCGCCCGTACACGCCCTGCGGCAGCCCAAGCACAAGAGGCTTCGCATCTCACCACCACGACAACGGGTCCTGTGGTTAGTTCATAACCTTTTGTACTCGCTCACCCGCGCAAACGAGAATTTAATAAAGTTCGCCGTTTGCGAGGCTATTCATGACCCACCCCCCCACCAAAAATGTGCAGAGGCTCGCCACCGCATGCACTCTATGGAGTATAAATAAGACGCGAATATTTTCCCTGCGCACTCTACTGAGTATAAACAAGACGCGGGATTCCACGCATACGCTGGTGTTGTCACCACGCGTACTCCCTAGAGTATAAAGACGTGGTTGATGTTCCCACGCACCGCACGAAGACTCACCTCCACACGCGCACCACATGGAGACTCACCTCCGCACACGCACTCCACGGAGGTCCGCCTCCGCACACACTCTACGGAGTATAAATAAGACGTAGCGTCGAGGTCCGCCTCCGCACGCACTCTACAGAGTATAAATAAGACATATCGTCGAGGCCCGCCTCCGCACGCACTCTATGGAGTATAAATAAGACGTAGCGTCGAGGTCCGCCTCCGCACGCATTCTACGGAGTATAAATAAGACATAGCGTCGAGGTCCGCCTCCGCACGCACTCTACGGAGTATAAATAAGACGCAGCGGGGGGACGCCTCCGCGCGCACTCTACGGAGTAGAAATAAGACGCGAATGTTTTCCCTGCGCACTCTACTGAGTATAAACAAGACGCGGATGTCCCGCGCGCACGAGGGCGTACCCTTCGGAGTTTAAGTCGTGGTTGATAGTCCCACGCATTCTCCGGAGTACAAATAAAGACGCGGATATTTTTCCTACGCACTCTACTGAGTCTAAACAAGACGCAGATGTTCCGCGCACGCGAGGGCGTACCCTCCGGAATTTAAGTAAGTCGTGGTTGATAGTCCCACGCATTCTCCAGAGTACAAACAAAGGCGCGGATGTTTTCCCTGCGCACTCTACTAAGTCTAAACAAGACGCGGATGTCCCGCGCACGCGTTGGTGTTCCCACCACGCGTACTCTCCGGAGTATAAATAAGACGTGGATGATATTCCCACGCACTCGCTAGAGTCCACATACAATGACGCACGGACTCCAGAGGCTTCACGCGCCCCTAGCAAACCGCGTGCACCGCATGGACGGGCGGCTGCAGGTGCAGGAGCGAGGCGCAGGAGCTCAGTGGCCAGCGCCTCTGTAGAAGAGCCGAGAGACCAAACACTCCCGGCGAAGGCGCCCACGCGGACGTCCATTGACGTTCGAGCTTGGGCCGCAGCATCGCCTCAATAAGACGGCACAAGACGGAGAGTGCCCAAGGCTCCCAAAAACGTGCCGCCCCGAGCTGGAGGAGTCGGAGCCCCCCTCCTCCCCTCATCCCAAGTGCCCAAGAGCTAGGGGAGTAGACGGGGGGAGAGAACAGGCGCCTGTACGGGACAGCGTGGCGGGACGCGGCCTCGCCGGTACGCCATAGCAGTCTACTCCTGAAGTCACGAGCGGCCTTAATGAAGTACAAGTGAATTTCCCACTACCCCGCACCAACCGCGGCTCTTCAGTGCACGGGCATGGGGGAAACACATCGTGGCGTCGCATCCCTCCACGTGGGCGGGATGCCCGACTCCGCGATCGCCCAGGCGGCATCAGCCGCGTTCTGGAGCCCTCCACGCTATTCGTCGAAGTTGGAACAAACTGAGTATGGGGTGCGATGTCTGGGAAGGCGAGTGCCGCTCCACTCGGTCACTCACCCCCTTTTAAAGAGCCCCAGAAGCAAGACCGCAGATATTACACCTCAAGAGTCCCATCGCCCGCCCCAGGGGCACGTGGTGCGACAGTGTTGCCCCACTCCACTTACAAGGCTCTGTCAGCTACATGCCACACGTCGCCCCTATCTTGCGGGGCCCGAAGCAATGGGCGACGGCCAAGAGACATCTCCTCGCGATCAGACAAAGACCATGTGGACCTCCGTTAATCCCGCCTCACCGTCCCATCGGCGTCAAAACTCAAATAAACAAAGGCCGCCCGTGAGGTCCTCCATCGACCACCAGGGACAGGACCTACGAGGCTAGGTCCCTGTCCCTCCCCAAGCTTATCCTACCCTACCCACACTCCGGAGGGTAGGGGACGGAGCGCTCGCGCGTCTACTTCGACTAGGCGCTAGCTCCGCTGCCACCACTTCGGAGGGTAGGGGATGGAGCGCTCGCGCGTCTACTTCGACTAGGCGCTAGCTCCGCTGCCACCACTTCGGAGGGTAGGGGACGGAGCCCTCGCGCGTCTACTCCGACTAGACGTCAGCTCCGCTGCCACCACTTCGGAGGCTAGGGGACGGAGCGCTCGCGCGTCTACTCCGACTATGCGCTAGCTCCGCTGCCACCACTTCGGAGGGTAGGGGACGGAGCGCTCGCGCGTCTACTCCGACTAGGCACCAGCTCCGCTGCCACCACTTCAGAGGGTAGAGGACGGAGCGCTCGCGCGTCTACTCCGACTAGGCGCCAGCTCCGCTACCACCACTTCGGAGGGTACAGGATGGAGCGCTCGCGCGTCTACTTCGACTAGGCGCTTCAACTACACCCCAGCTCCACGCCTACCCCAAGCGTCTACCCCAACCAACAAACAAACCCCACAAAAAAAAAGAAGAAAAGAAGGCACGAAGCAGATGCATCCAAAAACAACGGCGATGATGAATGTCCCGGCTTGCCTACCACGCTGCCACAATGTTCTTACAAAACCCGCCGGGTCAGCACTACTTGTCTGGCTTCGCTGGGATGACTTTTCGCGCCGAAGTCTCACCCGCCTAGAGTCGATTCGCCCAGAAGTCAAGTGAGTCTTCGGCCCGCCACCAGCGACGTAAGCGGCGCCGGGTCACGACGTTAGAAACCAGCAGCAGGTCCCCATCGGGCAGCTGCTCGAAGCAAAGTGGCAAGATCGATCAAAGAAGCGAAGCAATTTTCACTTCATTCGCGGCATGGAGTACACAAGATTACAACACACACCAACTTACAAGAACCCGGGGTCACACCTGCTTTGAGCCGTCGGCCCCGTCATCGTCGCGCCGGGCAACCTCATCAAGCCACTCGCCAAGGTTCCCCTCGCCGTACATGTTTCGCCGCAGCTCCACCTTCGCCACGGCCTCCCCGATGTACTACCAGATCCGCTCGGGAAAAAACCGAACGGCGGGCCGAACGGCGTGCACGGCACCAAACATCACTCCGGCTTCGGCGGGCATCTCCAGCCGCGGGTCGCCCAATTCATCGACATGGCGGCAGCCCCGGTGTTGGAGAAGAGTGCACGCTAGACAAGCAGTCATGTAGGAGCAGTGATTGCCAAAGGACGTCGCGGCCGCCTGAGCAAGATCGGCTGTCGCGGTACCTCGGCAACGAGATTTTCAAGGGTACCTTCTAGGGCCAGCATAGCCTCCCACGCCGTTGCCGAGGCGGCACCCAGCGCCTCATCCCGCTCCCTCAGCGACGCAGCGAGGCGGCCGTTCTCTTCTTCCAGTACTGCCACCTGCTGGAGCAGCCCGTCACGCTCCACCACCGCCGCCTGCTGAGTCGATGCCACATGCTCCGTGGCATATGAGACGGCCGCTGCGCGTTCCACTTCCAGGACCCGCATGCGGTCATCCTTAGTGGAATGCGCCTCCTCCGACGCGCGAAGGGCCTCTTCGATGGTGCGCAGCCGGTCCTCCAAGGCCTCCCGTTCCCGGACATGGGTCGCCTGCAGCGCCCGGCTGAGCGCGAAAGTCTACACAATGAAGCAATCAGTACACCTCCCAGTGGCTACGTGCCGCTCGGAGTCAGGCACTTACCCTCAGTTGAGAGACCTCCAGCACCCCCTCAAGCAGTCCGGGCCCACAGATCTGCAATGCGTCACGATCTAAGCTCGCGACCGCAATATCCGCGGCCCCCTGCCACGCCGCCAACACCTCTGCTCGAGGGACGAAGTCCGCTAGACGACGGGCGGTATCCGCGGCAATAGTCTCGGCGGCGCCAGATGCCCCTCCCAAGCAGCCGTCTTCGGGCTCCGAGGGCCGCCCGCGTTCGGGGAACCATGTTGCTGTAAGGGCATACGATGGTCAGCCCTACGAATACCCAGCAGGTCACAATCAAGAAAGGTCTACCTTCAGCCCCGCCCGAATCCACAAGGACCTCCGCATCCCCACCCACCTCGCCAACCGGGGGAACTTCGGTATCGGAGCTCAGCTCCACCAAGCCCTCGCCACCGGCAGCCGCAGACTCGATCGGGGCCGCAAGGGCACCGGCACTCGGTGTCTGAGTCGGAGTCCCATAGGGCCCCGACTGCTCGCACAACAAACCCCTGACGAGCGAAGGGCAACCGTAGGCTTTGGTCGCCGCTTTGGGAATAAGAAGGCGGCCCTGCCTCAGAAACCGCCGCAGAAGGAGGTCCCATGGCCGCGGGCAACGACTCCACCCCAGCATCCTCCGCGAGCGATGGCCCCGTCCCAGCATCCTTCAGGAGTAATGGCTCCATCCCAACACAAGCGGGTAGCGATGCAGCACTCGCCCTTGCCTCCAAGTCTGCACGCTCCGCCGAGCCAGAACCCGCGTCCGCTAGTACCCCCTCCCCCGTGGAGTCGCGGCGAGGTGGGCTGGGGACCGGAATAACGCGTTCTGGCACCCTAATACCCAAGGCTTCGCACACGCGGTTCAACCTCCCCAGACCTGCCTCCGTGGTTGCAGACACGCGCAGCGTGTGCTCCCTAGCTGTGTATGGTCCAAGGAAGCACTCACCGCACGCTTCGCGTCCCCCAGGGAAGTACCTACGAAGGGCACAGGGGCACGTTGTAAAAACAACAGCCTCGACGAATACCACGCGAAAGCAAATTCCAGAACAACTTACGCGGACCGGAGAGCCTTGGCAGCGAAGACACGGAAGGACGGACATTGTCGCGCCGAAGCCTCCCAGGAGCAACACGCCACTCCACGACGAGCGACGCCACGCCATACATGACGAACTCCTCAGCAAGGCCGCGCATGTTGAAGCGGGCGGTGATCCCCACAAGCCTCCGTGATATCCACTCGTCATCATCATCTAGGGGCGCGCCGGGCATGGCGTTAACCGCCACCGGCCGCCCCGAGCACTCAAGGCCGCTACCGCTTGCCACGCGGTGGTAAAACCACCGCCTCGTCTAGTCCGGCCCCCACTCTACCTGACTCGACTCCACGGGGAATATCTTCTGGCATTGCGGGTGCAGCACGAGATCGACGCCGCCGAAGGCGGGCAGCGCCCCGTCCCCCTGCTCCTCCGCCGCGCACCGGACATCATGGAGGAACGCGAACAGTGACGCGGTCGGCCAGCACGCCTCTGTGCGCACCGCCCAACTATACACGGTAAGGCGGGCTATCACATTCGGCGTTACCTGCGCCAACTCAAGCCCAAAGGCCCGCAAAACGTCCCCGACAAGTCTGACGGCTGGAATGCGTAACCCAGCCTCGACGTAGGCGACGAACACGATCACCTCTGATGTTTCGGGGTGCGGTTCGGTCTCGTTGCCTGCGGGCAGTCGCACATCCCGGCGGTCCGACAACTTCCCCTCACGAAGAAGGCCACGGATTGTCTCTTCCGTCACCAGCATCGAGCCCAGGATGCGGGAGCACGGCTCCCCTACTCTCTTCGCCGCCGTCCACCACTTGTCCACAGGCGCGGAGCCGCGCCCCTCGAGGGTGTACCTCACCTCGAGCGGCGATGCCCGTCGGAAGACGGCGCTGTCGTCAGCCACCCGCACGCGCGTCCCATCGCACGCCATTGTTCTTCTGGAGCTCCGGGATGTAGAAGGAAGCAAGGAGGCCAGGAGATTGAGGCGCGTGATCAGGAGCTACAAGACAAGGTGATAAAAAGGCAAGTGGCCTAACGCAAGGGGTACTTAATACCCCTGTGCCTCCCACGCCATCAATGAACATAACTGCTAGGAGGCGAACCGCTCACCTTCCCACGACCGCCACCGTACTAGCACAACTACCCGTGCATGCCACGCCCGGTCAAGCGGCGGTCGCACCAAGCGCCCCGACAGACCACGGCGCGCCAATAGCGCCTCGCCGCGTGTCTACTCGGGAATTTATGCAAGATAACCTGGCTTCGCCTTCGGCGGCATCTTCACCTTCGCGAGGCAATCTCCGGTCTGCCCCGACGTCAACACGCACCTGCGCGGGGAGCGCTCACGGAGCAGTCCGTTTAGCGAAGTCTGCGCCGATCAACGCGGGGGCCAGCCAGCGCTACGTGCCCAAGACGTGCCGCGCAAAGCACAACTGCTCGCAACGCAGCGGCCTCCTTCCCCTGCGCACGCGCGGCGGCCGGCGATCACCGCACTGGTTGCGCTCGAAAATAGGCCTCCTTCTGTTCATCAACACGGCAACATTTTCACTGCATGTTCATGAACAGAAGAAGGCATATTTTCGAGATCAAAGATCATCTCAGCTAACCCGGAAGACGCTACGGCCCCCTGGTATGTATTTATACAGACCTCCTGTGCGTCAAGAAGCGCAATCACCGGAAGTCGAAGCACCGCCCACGCGTCGAGAAGCGTAATCGGCGGAAGTCGAAGCGTCGCCCACGCGTCAAGAAGCGCAATCGACGGAAGTCCAAGCGCCGCCCACACGCGGAGAGGCGCACCTGGAGGAAGCCGAAGCGACACGGCCGCTCATACGCGTGCGGCATCCCCGCTGGATTGCACTTGCGCACATGGCTGCGCCGACGGGGTCTCCACCCTCGCAGGCCACATGCGACACCGCCAAGGGCCCACAGACCCGCCTTTCGCGAAGCCTTCATCTCAGCGGAACGACTCCGACTTCGCCCTCGACGCGACCTTCGCCCCCGTGGCGCAGCCCTGAGTCCGCCATCAGCTCCGACACTTCAACACGCAGCCGCGCGTCGCCCTTTCTACTCCAGTGGCTCGGGACAACCCCGGCACTTGCTGCACATTATACCTCTTCACTCTCACTACAACCGTTTTAGTACTCTAATGTGTTCCATGCCTTTCCATGGACGTTAGGTTGCAAAGAACACCGGCGCAGCGGGTCAGTCGATGGGAGTCCGCACCGACCGCCGCAAAGCCAGCCGCCGGCAAGGCATGTGCGCTCGCGACCGACTGACCGCACACAGCGTCTCAACTACCGTCGCCCCGGAGCGTGATGTACCGACACGACCGAGGACCGGAGAATGTCCCAGACACAACGCCCAATACTTCTTCGTCAGCACGGGGCGCGAACCTTCCTGCCAACTCAAGAACGTACCTTCTTCCTTCCACAAGCAAGCGCACGAGCACCTTGGCCGACGCCAACCCTGTCGCATACTCGTAAGAGGAAGAGGTATCTTCTTGAGACAGGCCGTCCCAGCAGTCCTTCGTCACATCACTACGACCGCACATATAGCCGTGCTCGGAAGCGCAATCGGCGGAGGCTCAACCGTCGCGGCTGACCACACGTGTCCTACCAGCGGGAGTCGGACCGACGCGGTTCCTCGCGCGCATGACACGCCCCAACCTCCAGCGCCTGGACGCTCCTCCCGCATCGACGAGGTCTTCGCCTCCGCAGTACAATTGTTGCGGCTTTCGCCTTCACAGCACAGGTGCGACTCCGCCTACAACCGCCCAGCGCGATACTTCAACAAAGACTCCGCTGCGGATCCCCGGCTTCGACTACGCTTCGCCCACAATCACACAACGTCACAGGCCACAGGGACGGAGGGGGCCAAAGGGCTCGGCAGCATGGTTTCAGCCTGTGAAGCCATTCACCATGAGAGGCTCCTGTTGTAGGGGTGGCCCCCACCTAAACCCAGTTAGCCTGTTGAGAAGGTTGTGAGTCATGTAAATGACGTAGCCTGCCCTCGGTGAGAGACTCTGTGTAAGGCTACGATGGTAAAGTCGCTCCTTACGAGAGGGAGTGCTTATGTATCATGACTAGCTCTTGGGAAAGACAGAAGAGGTCATTTGCTCACCTAACTCTCTACTACCATACCCATCTCTCTGTTTGGTCTGTAGCCTCAACAATTATGATCTTTAAAGATTGAGAATAAACTGAATCAAGACTTCAACATACATAGAGAATAGAGGCTTAGAAGAATATTTTGAGAATTTGTATTTAGATAGCAATTAATAGGATTTCTAGTATTTTTTTCTTTAGATGTAGTGACTAGTGAGCTTTATAGGCTGTACACTTTTTTTGCCAAGATTTTCTCAAGTTGAGATTTTATTTAGTAAAGTTTTTAACGAAACAGCAATGCTATATAATAATCTATATTGATATTTTACCAGTTAATAAAGTAGGTCATTGATAATATTTATCTTGATGATTAACAATGCCTGCAATTTTCTATAATTTTTTAATTTTCTTCAATTTTCTACAATTTTTCTGTAATTTTCTAGTCATATACCAATCTATAATCCATAATTTTATATTTATATTTTACAAGTTAATAAAATTCATTATGTGACATTACCAATATTTATATTGATGATTGACAATGTCTATAATTTTTTACAATTTTTCTAAAAGTTTTTATACTTTTCTGAATTTTCTCTCTCTTTCTTGATTTAACGGGCTAATCATGCGACACAGCTGATAAAAACAGATTTAAATCATGCTCATGCCGACACACACGAACACGGTAAAATCTATTTATTTACCGTACATAAACGGACACTGGACAGCACTAAGCACACTAACTTGGTTTTGGAGCTTTGACCAAGGAACGTTGAGCTCTGTTTTTTTTAATCCTCGGGCCACGTTCCTTTTTTATTGCTCTGTTTCTGCGTGGTGTAAACTACACGTCAATATAAACTACATGCCGGACCGAGCGACGTGCGCCTCGGGAGCGTAGCGCCAGACGAGCGCGAAACGGAATCGTGGAGAGATGATTTTTTCAGTGACTCGGATCTCGCTGCACTATAATAATTGTTTAGACTGTGATACTAATCGTTAGTTTTGTTCTAATAGAAAACTTACACATTATAAATAAACAAAGAAAACATAAAAAATTTTAAATTTATCTGTTCTCTTGTTTTCTTCTTTTCTCTTGGTTCTTTTAAAATTGGTTACAAGGCTCTTAATATATGTGCTAATATTTTTCTACAAACATACCTATTCAGAATTTAAGTTGGTCATGACTCCAACTTAAATTACATAGGGAGACGTTGATATTGACACGCATACGTCAACGGACTTGGTAAACCATTTATACAAACGGAGAAGTATGGAGAGACGATCCCATTTATTTTAGATTTTAAAAAACTGAAATCGAAAACCAAAAAGAATAAAAAAAGCAGGCGAGCAGCTCTCCTGTCTGCCTTTCGTCAGAGCACCTGCAAAACGTTGGCTTGGCTCTACATTAACCAGTAGCTTTGTTGATTGGAACTGTATGCACCTGCTGTGGACTTAAAACATTTTGACAATCCATATTGCAATCAAACTAGTTAAAAAGTTTGTACTATCGGCCGGGAGCTTACGACCACAATCATGCAAAAGTTTGTACGTTGGGCCGCGTAGAAACGGCCCAGATCGTCGATGCTACCAACAGCACAAGGCCTGTCTCTGTCTGTACAGTGTATAGTGAGCATTCAGAATTCCCGTTACCATGACGCTCTAGGGACAAACAACGATAGAATGTTATTGTGCTTATAATGTCGAATTCATTATAAGCAGCTCCGCCAAAGCAAAAACAATTTGGCTCTACACTAATTAGCTGCTGTATTATTGATTCCAACAGTCTGCGTCTGCTGCATATTTGCATTGACATACCTGAGTTTCATCAATCAAGGTGTTGCTTCGTTGGCTGCTGCTTCAGAATTTTCTTCATCAACTAAAACACCCATGGCTTCTTCTCCAAAATCTTCAATTCACTATTTGATGATCCTGTTGTTGAAGATCGACGATGCTGCATTGTGCCCACCATCGATTAATCCTTTTTGACGAGATGTTCGCTTACGCGAATTTTCTTGCATACTGATAAGCCGTAACTGTACCAACAAAGAGGAGATAAGAAAGAGAGACAGGACCCGGGACCGGGACACCAACTGCTTAAACACATAAATTTCGGACCCCCAGAACACACGAAATAAGAAACTGCATCCCCCAGAGACTACACTTATTTTCGAAACATTGAGAAACTTCAGTTACAAACTGATACGCCACTACAGTACAAACACGGGACTACACAATAGCAGTAGATAGCGAGTTCCATCATGCTACTTCAGAACAGATCTGAAGTAGATTGTCACCTTTCAATTAAGGGGTTTACCTCAGAACACCCCTTTTATAAAACTTTAGGAATCGTAAAGCAAAGTTGGTAATATTAGGTGATGACAAATTTATACCAACCTATATAAAAAGAAAATCAAATCTAAAATTAGATATAGAGATAAACTTGAATACCATATAGGGGAAAATTTGCATATTTGCCCCAACCTAATATTAACTACTTTGTTTTAAAATTTATAAACCTTGTAAAAATAGGTGTACGGAAGCACACCCCAATTAATCTTTCTTCAGAAGATCGATTTAGTTACAGGAGCATTCCGATGGTTGCTGTAGCCTCCACCTTTACCCGATCACATGATAATATGAGATGCATTCCTCAGACGAGACCGTACTCAACTGGTGTTGGTTATGTCGATTCTAGTGTTCACCGAAACTATAAGACCATATGGAAGCAGTTTCATGAGAGTGATAAAAAATTTGATATTGTTCGCGCTTTTCTTGTGTAGATTGAGTTTGATTCTTTAGAATTTGAATTTTCCTGTGCATTTTTGAGTCTCCGGTTAGACCGTCCTAGGCAAGTGGTCTAACCACTGGGAGGGTGTAGTCAGATGGGTCTAGGGCCACGGTCTAACAGGTGGAGTCTGTCCAGCCGTGTTGGGCAGTCCAACCAGAGGTCTTTGGTGGTCTGATCGGCTTGCTGACCGCGGGCTGACCAGTGGAGTCCGGCCGGCCGTGTTGGGCGGTCCAACCGGAGGTCTTAGGCGGTCTGACCGGCTTGCTAGCCGCAGTCAGATCGGGCCTAGCGAGTTGTTGCTGAGTTGATGGTTGTTCTATGGTTTTGGTTGTGAGTCATGGTGGGTGCTGTGCAGTGTGAGTCCAGGAGTTTCTATGTATGTGTTAGTCATAGCGTGTGTCCATGCATATGGTTTAATGAGAGTCAAGTACATACCATTTATGCTCAGATCGATTGCTTTGTTCTTTAGTATGAAGATGCTCTGATGATTGCTATAGCCAGTGGTAAGACTGAGGCTACGGAATGACTCTTGAGGTCATGATGTGTCGCATAAGTCTAGGTGAAGCAACATTTCAAGCCAAAAGTCATGGGAGAAAGATAAAAGTCATGAAGAGACAATACATTCATGTGATATGCCAATTGGACTTATGCATTTTAAATAGTGATATTCCTTGGAGCAGGTGTATGATTTTGGCGGCAAGGCGTTGGGCATCATGGACTGTGGAGTAATGTTGGTGTGTCATGAGACTTGGGTGTTTCAAGTGGTGACGGCATCGGCGTAGGTGTACGATCTTTGCGACAAGTCATGGGCATTGCATTGTCATGTAGATCGGTGGGTGGCAATTTGAAAATTGTCCAAAATCAGATAGAGTGGCGGTTTGCAAAACTGCGACTCTAGTCTAAGTGGTTTAAGTCACATCTTTATGGATGTAATGTCTTATCGGGCTTGTGAAGCATTTGGAAATTGTGCTTTGAAAAGTGTGTAAGTGTGTGTGAGAGAGGAAAACCTGATTGTATGTGGGTTACTGAGTTTTCCTGTATATAAGTAGTGTGATCCACTAAGAGTAACTGGTTGTTAGGGTTAAGTAAGAGGTAAAGAACTTCCACTATATAGGCTTTGTATTTAGTTGAGTTTTCGGAGAGACTTGAGATATTAGAGTTAGAGTTTTCTTGTGTTAGAGCCTTTTGTGTGTGTGCTCTAGACTTAGAATTAGAGTTAGAGATCAGGTGTAAAATATTCCTCTCTAAGTGAAATAAACATCCAAAATTTACCGAAGTGAGTTGTGCTATGACTACCCTCTTGTGCTTTTAATTCTCTTCTCTTGAGCTTTTCTGGTGCCAAAGACGTGTAAGAGGTGAAGATGTCTCTCAGAGACAAGATCTCATCCATCTAAGCATGATCTAGAGAAAGTTGAATTCACTCTATTTTTCTCAAGAGAGAGGTGATTTTTGGGTTTTGCTTTTGTAGTTGTTTTAGGTTGAATTTGAGCTGTGTTTTAACTTACTATGATATGTGAGAAACCATCCTTGATCACCTAGATCATCTAGGACACATCAGTAAGAGCAAATCGAGACTTTCTTCTTTTTACTTGTTTTGGTGCACCCTTCGCTTAAATGGGAAAAGGTTACAACTTTGGTAATGATTCTCTTGATCATTAATTGGAATAGCTTCATGATATCCTAGAGAAGGTGCATGCCAATTTTCACTTCATTTGAATAATCAAATCAAAAGTTACATAGATTTTAGGATTCAAAACAGCGCTAAAATTATTGTTCATATGCCTAAAATTACTATTTATAGTAGTCTGACCGCTATGACCGGCCCAATTTTTTGGTCTAATCGTTCTCGATTTCTGATATGATCGATTGCAAATTTTGGTCTAACCGATGAGGGCTTGGATTTTTGGAGTTTGCATTCCTTGGTTTAGAGCTTTGATGAGATTATGAATTTGATTTTCCGCTGCATGTAGTTTCTTGATATTTGGGGGAATATTTTGAAAGTCATTCATCTCCACTAACTCACCATAAGAGTGAGGTTGCTTTTTGTTAGATCTTAACTGATCTTGAGCATGGCAAGTAGGATGAGGGCTTGTGAGCGATTTTTTGATTATTGTCGGGATTTCTTTGTTGATAATGTCCACTATGATGAGGGGCTTGAGCTCAAGTAAAAAGTGAAGGCAATGGATAAAAAAAATCTTTTGCAAAACTTGTAGTTGATTCTTTTTCTTTCAATTGTCATAATTTCAAGGATAAGAAGCTTTTGGATCCTAATGAGGAGAATAAGAGCTTTGACATTGTGGAGTCGTGATCAAGGATGATCATGAGGAGCTACTTGAGGATCTTTTCATGGATGATCTCCTACACAAGTTACACAAGGAGAAACTCATTGAGTGCTACTTGATTGTATCAAGTAGAATGCATAAGCTTAAGGACAAAGTAGAAAAACTAAAAATAAAGAAAATAGAGATTTATCTCATAAAATTGCTAGCTCAAAATCTCCTATACCTTATGAATGTTGTGAGTCTTTACTCAAGAACTTGTGTAATATGAACAAATCTCTTACATGTTTAAAATCTAAAAATAAATCTTTAAACTTGAAGGTTGTTATGCCATGTGATTGTTGTATTGCTTTACTTCATGTGCTTGA
Source organism: Melocanna baccifera (assembly GCA_036346265.1). Lineage (NCBI taxonomy): Eukaryota > Viridiplantae > Streptophyta > Magnoliopsida > Poales > Poaceae > Melocanna > Melocanna baccifera. The sequence goes on from CM070709.1 coordinate 16,616,951, forward strand.
TAGTGCTAAAATAGAAATTGGGAATTTTAGGTCATTGGCTAGTAATGAATGTGCTTCTTGCAAAAACATGCATGCTAAAAATGAAAATATGAAATTGGCTTATTCTCTTTGTGTAGAACAATTAGAAAATTCTAAAACAAAGAATAAAAGTTTGCTTGTGAATGATTTACTTTTTACAAGAATTATGCTAGTTTACAATTGAAATTGATGCTTTAAATTGCAAGCTTGCTAAAAATGCATCATTGTCATCTTGTACTTCTTGCATTTCTTTGAAAGAAGATGTTGAGTCTTTAAGGAAAGTGCGCAATGATATGAACGTTAAGTCTTGTGATTCTTTTGGTTCTTTTAGTGTTATCCAAAGGATTTCAAATGATAAGGATACTTCTTCCTCATATGGTACTACACCTTCTAAGAAGAAGTACCATCACACCTTTTATAAGAAAAGATGGACACATTTTTGTTTTGCTTCTGTGGTGTTAAACACAAGCGTCGAGTGCACGTCAAGCTTCTAGAAATACACATCGCTCATCTCATAGCATGTGTGTACCTAGTGCTGACACAAGCACTAGAAGTGATGGTGGCTCTTCTTGTTTGTCCCAAGAGACTTCTCCTTTAAGCAAGAGTGATACGTTGTCCTCCAGGACCGTATCTACTCTAGACTATTGTACTATTGCTTGTTTTGTGAGAAGGATGGGTATCTTGTGGAGTTTTGCTTCAGGCATGCCAAACGCATGTGTCGGTCCCATGCTTCTAAGTCTCCAAGTGTTCATAATCTTTCTCATGACATGAATATTAAAGAGCATAGCCCAAGGACTCACTTTATTGATGGCTTCTTTATCCACCTTCTAGTGGCTTTGGACGGCATCATGGACTTATTTTTCACAGATTTGTTTTTGATCCACACGCTGTCCTAAGGAAGGATTTTCGTCATTTTGATCCACAACATGGAGATTTCAATAATAGTATTCATTACTTTCCTAGAGATAGCACTCGCTTTCTTCATCGAGTTGTTTCCTCACGGTGTGCCTCTAAGTTTGTTGTTTGATCTTCTTGCTTGATGTTCATGTGCATCATGCTAACCCTTATATTGGTTTTTTTGCATTTAGTGGTCGTGTGTCTTAGTACTTGATACCTAAATCTTGTTTCACTAATCCCAATACCGATGCACAAGCTTCTTATGTCTCTTTGATATAGGCTTTATAGGTGAGGAGAGATCATATGGGTCATGTTAGTTTGTTTGGGTCTCCTATCTCACTCTTGGGCATCCAGTGATGGCTATCACTTCTCAGGATGTGGCTTGCTCAACTTTGACTACACCAACTACATCACACTGCCAAGTAGTGTGATGTAGGTTCTTACTTGAGCTTTGTCAATTCCCTACTTCCATTTTCAGCATTGCATAGCATTTGGGAGTATCGAGGTTTTTTAGTCTTCAGGGTATTGTGAGTCACACTTTCTATCTTGTGTCTTCTTATGTACTTCTCTTCTGTATTAGGTTCTTTAGAATCTCTTACCCTGTCTAGGTTGAGTATACTTCTTCTTTTACTAGCTTCTAGTAGTGGGGTGGCTAGTGTAGTAGATTAGCTCCTTAAGAGTGTGTGTTACTTGGGCTAGAAACCATGTGGTAGAGAGGTTTTCCCTTCTTACAAAAGTTTTTTCTTTTCTCTTTCTTTCTTTTAGTTCTTATTTTTTATGTGCAAGTAGTTCTTGTAGATTGAAGGAGTTTTAATTCTTGCTTCCTTTTTGCATCATGTATACATGATATTGTATTTTAAGATTTGTATTTTAGATATAAGTTTTGACTATTACTCAGTTATGATGTAATCTTAACTTGATATTGCTCATCACCACATTATGCCTACTTAACTAGCTTTGTGTCGAACCCGGATTTGAAATCCAGAATTCTCTGTGATTTTACCGCACTATTCTCTGGATCAGTAAATAGTACTCACAATACATTGCCGTATCAATTCATACATCGCGAGACATTCATTAAGCCATAATATTACGCATCAGAGTTTGAAATACACCACGTCAGGTGACAGTTTACATAAGGGCCGACATGGCCAAATATTTACATTCCAAAAGATAGCAGCGGAAAAGCGAACAAATGGTAGGACCAATAGCCACAAGCAAGCGGCTAAGGGGTAAATGTATGCAAACTATATTGCCTAGCCCTAAGTAATATAGGTGCACACCCTTCCAGCAAGTCTACTTACCTAGGACTTGAAATCTTCAAACTCGCCCTAATTATCGTCGTCTGCTCCATTCGTCAGGACTGGTGCATCGTCGTAGGCGTAGTGGTCGTAGCATCCCGCTTTTGGGTATGAAGATGCGAGGGTGAGCACATATCCACTGTGCTCCGTGAGCCAATACACATAATGCAAATAATTAACATGCATGGCTTGCCAAGGAAAGGCTCATGTTTTATTTGCTAGAAAAAATCTTTTTTAAATATAATACGATACATAGAAATTCCCTGAGACCTAGCAGTTTAGACCAAATCATGGTGTTTGTAAAAGAAGAATGTAATAATAATATTGGCACAAATTTCGTCCACCTTTACATATCACCTGCACCAAATGCTAACTCTTCAGCGTTATAGAACTATATCTGAGTTAGAACTATATCTGAGTTAGATTCCTATGTCCGCCCTTGACCGTGGGTATGGCTATCCGAATAGTTTCGACTCTGCAGAGTGTGTACACTTTCACCATAAAAGATAATCTGCTCGCTGCTCCACATAATTCCGTAGTCATGTGGTTGAGTAGATCATCACAGTAACCTTTCAAACTATCTGGTCTCTTGTTCTCATCTCACCCTATGGGCTGCTCCCACTAGCGGTGGGTCCCATACGTTGTGCGAGATGTTAACCACTAGTACTAGCGTATTCGGGCTCCACTCCCCACAACGCTAGTACAACAGGAAAACTTCACCCTCCACTTGGTGTCCCTTTAGCCACACCAGGCCCTTGCACTACATCGCTTCCCTCCCTCTGCCTGTGAAATGAGTCCAAGGTTCGATAGATTTACTTAGCCACGTTGCACTTTGCAGACTTATGGTTGCACAGTTTTATAATGAGATGTCCTGACCAGATTCGATCCTAAGGGTTATCTGGGCGGTTCTACCATATTCCACACTCTCGTGCTTTTACCGCACCATACCCCCGAACCATCCGCCCAGATGTATAAGCAAGTTGAAGTGTTTGGAAACATAAAATAATGATTCTTATAAAAATACACGACCATTTCCATCTACAAATTTCCAAATTAGCTCTTTGTAATTTGGATATGATGCTTGGGGTATTTTAGCACCCCCCCCGGTTATCTAAGCAGTGCTAAACCATGTGTATAATCATAATTTTATTTTTGAAAGATTACTATTATAATTTTCCTAAGGAGGAATACAAAGTTCACTGTTTAATGTGCTAGGAAGTATAATATTAGCACTTAAATATAGGCAATTAACTAGAGTATTAAAATAGACATAAGATTGCACATAAAATAATAGCATGCAATTTAGTTACTTAAATGTAAATAATTTACTAAAATGGGAATTCAAAATGATCAAAGAATTAACTCGTCTGGGTCACAGTTGCCCTGATCCTACTGGTCTTGGCTTGTTTCTACCTCAGACTCCTCTTGTGCTTCGTACGCTATTTTTCGTTAACCTACAAATTTAAATGAAGAATCAATACAACCAAATAAACTCTCACAAAAACTCAAACAAGTTCAAAAATTCATGACTTTGTTTCCATTGGATAGATGATGATTTTATATTAATTGAGAAATTTGTTTCACTTTATTTGGAGTTAGGATGAATTAGTTATGATTATTTGAAGTTTTCAGCCTAAATAAAATAAAAAATTAATAATTAAATCCGAGGAGAGAGAGTATGCGTGTGACTGACAGGTGGGGCCCATATGTTATATTATTTTTCTTTTCCTCTCTCTGACAAGTGGGACCCACTGGATTTATTAATTTCTTTCTTTCTCAGCCGCTGACACATGGGGCTCACAGTGGGATTTTTATTTCTTCTCGGTTTCACTGACAGATGGGACCCACAGGAATTAATACTTTGCAAGACGCTGACACCTAGGACCTACTAATGTTTAATTAGGAAGGGGGCCCACATGTCAGTGACTATTTATTACTAATGATCATCATTAATGCTAATTAATCTCAGGACTAATTAAATGGCACAGATGAACAGTAGCTTCTTTCTCCACCGATGATGGCAAAGCTCGCCGTCGGCGATGGGGGCGGCGGCTGGACGTTAACATTAGCAAAATGGGTTTCCCGTGCCTGCGCCCACCTCTAGGCGAGGTCTCGCCAGCCAATTTGGCTGGAGTAATGGTCAGCAGCGAGCTCGGGCGGCAGCGGAATAGGGAGGAAGGGGCTACAGTGATCCATGGCACGAGAGCTCAATTACTTGCTACTGGAACATCTGAGAAGTGTCACGAGGCTACCTTGGGGGTCGACGAAGCTCGAGGATGGCTGTGGTGGCCGGTCGGCGTGAGACAGTGGTGGTCCGAGGGGAGCTCACGGTGAGGGGTCAGCTCGGGCAGCGGGAGCTTCGGCCGAGGGTCGGGATGGCTTCGCCATGCTCTGAGGATGCTTCAGCTCAACAGAATTGGATTGAGGTGGCTCCAATCGACAGCTAGCCCGTCGGTCGGAGTTGGGGAAGAAAGTGCCGTCGGTGAGCTACGGCACATGGGAGGCCGATTGCATGCAGTGGGAGGAAGAGGGAGATGCAGGGGAGTGATCAGCAGCTTCGACGGGCTTTTATAGGCGGCGGAACGAGCTGTCCGCATGGAGCGATTGGGGGCAGCCATGGCGGTGACGTAGGAGAAGGCATGGCCACAGGGCGACGGAGTTAGACTTGGCACTGGCGATGGAACAACAGCTAGTGGTCATGCGAGTGCTGACGGAGGCACGAGCGTCATTGGTGTGGAGTGGAGCTGTGGCTGATGCTGTGGGATGGTGCGGCGGTCCAACGAGCGACACAGACGGAATGGGGGAGCACGGGCTGTGCTACGGCAAGCAGGAAGCGGTACGGGCGCGAGGAGCTTGTCGGTGACCGGCGGTCCGAAGGGGGAGGCAACGGTGGGGACCACGGCGACTGGGTTGAGGAGGAGATTCGAGCAGAAGGAGAAGGGAGGAAGAAGGAGAAGGGGGCGAAGCCGCTCGACTGTTGGGTTTTATTTCTTTTTTATTTCTTTTTTATTTTCATTTTAATTTTAATTCCCATGGTTAATTTTTGGGGCATATGAGTGTATACATATATATATATATATATATATATATATATATATATATATTCATAAAATTTCAGAGATACCCCTTGCTTATTATTACTTTTCGTCTCAAATTTTTCATATTTTTCATGTCTCCATTTTAAATTTTATTGCTAATTCACTTTTGGGAATTTGGGCAAATTTTGGATTATCTTTTCATATTCGCATTTTAATTTAAAATTTTCTCCTATTTAAATATATCTTCTCTTTTTGCCATAAGATTAAAATAACTAGAATGCAAAAATTTAGAACATGTCCAAATTATATATATTTTCCAAAATCCAAATTTTCAGGACATCACACTTTGTCATGCTCTTGTATGTATGATTAAATCTTTGCTGTGCTAACTTAACCAGCCAACCTGAACTTAATTTCACAAAGTGGTATCAATTTCTACAAATTGGTATCTTTTAAGTTTGCTGGAATAGATTGTTTAACTAATTTACTCTCTAGTTATCCTTTTATGATATATGTCATATCAAAAATGCTCTATTTAATCTTATGTCGAGCTTTATTTAGTGCTTTACTAGTTCTTTGGCAAGTACGTCTTGCTCATTGAACTAGTAGTGTCTAACTTGATAAAAATGTCCTTTTTTGTATGAAAAAATTGATATCACCAATTTTTTTTCTCATGAGACGGCTTGCCATTGCACTAGGTATGAACTCATTAGCAATTTTGGATGACCAAGAGCACTCTTTTAAGTTTCTTGTTTGGGGTGGTCGTAGTAAGGCTTGAGATCTAGCACTTGGCTAAGAAAACAAAAATGCAAAAAAATGGGTGAAGCTTACGAGGCAGTTGTGGATGGCTCTTACTCCAAGACTTACTTTGCTATGATAAGACCTAAATAAGTTTTATCTAGTACTTGAGCATAATTGGCTAAAATTAAACTTCTACCATTTTAATTGATTCAATTTGACTTTCTTGGTTCTATTTAGCCTTCTTAACATGACTTAGTTTATACTTGGATATTTTTAATTTAACTTGTTAATTTTGAAGCCTTACTTTGCTTGAAACTAAATTAAATGCTCTAAATTATGCTATCTTACCAAGATTGGTTATATGCTTTATCATGATCTAGATAGCTTTATATATATTTTATGGCTTCAAGTGGTATATTTTATCTTTAACATCACTTTGAATAATTTTCAAAGCTCTCTTTTAAATTATACATTTTCATTCATTCATAAATGCTCTTTGTTGCTCCCTTGTTGTTTACAAGTGTTTTCTTGTATCTTTTGAGGGCGAGTGGTAGTGACCTTGCATAGTCCGCCCTTGATGATTATTTTGCTAAAAGGGGGAGAATGTTTAAGGAAAATTTTGGTATTAGTCTAAATGGGGTTAATTTGATGATAGTGATCTTAGAAAGAGAGGAATGGCTAAAAAGGTTAAGAGAGAGAGAGAGAGAGAGAATGAGCTTTGTGAGATTGCATTAGAGCAAATTGAGATCTTTTGTTGTCAAGTAGTATTATATTTATTCTTATTTTTCTCTTTAGTGCTTTATCTTGCTATGACATTGGTCACAATGAACAATTATTCTTTTATTTTAGATCATAAGCATGATTGTCTCATTTGAGGAGTTTAAGGTGTGGATGGAGCTTTTATTAAAAACTTGTTCTTTCTGTGTCTTAGTATCATTCCACATCTTGCCACTGTGGTCATGTTCTTGATTTCTCTTAAATCTTGACCACTAATGGCTCTTGCAACTTGTTGTAAGACCCCGGAGCAGCAACTCCAGAATCTTCTGTGTATTACTGCACTAGTCCTAGATCAAAGCTAGTGCACACAGTTAAACAGTGATGATACATAACCAACAACGCTTTATTACAATAATAGAGAGTACAGACTTTGAAGTCTTTTATTACATATGAGGTTTTAAGACCTCACACTAAACAAAAATTACAGCGGAAGTAAAAGAAACTTAAGCAAGACCCATCAATACGCCACAGGCAATTGACTGGGGAAACGTAGCCTAGAAATCCAGAAAGCCTCCGTCGAATCCATCCACGAAGTAGTCGTAATCCGCCTCTTGAGCTTCGACCTCCTCTGAGAGTTGTTTTAAAGTGTAGTATGTGAGTACATAAAGTACTCCGCAAGTCTTGGGAAAGATGCAGTAGATGCAGGGCTTAACAAAGGAAGGTTCTTATGGTTCTTTTGCATAAAGCAGCATTTTATTTCAAATACCATTATTTAATTTCAAAAGCAACAGTTTAACAAAAATAATTGCAATACTGAAACTAGATACAATTTTCTAGTGAATGTTCCAACCACCAACACTAGTACAAAGGCTCTATCCGCCAAGGTTTAAAATTACGGGTTCCATCCACCCTCACTGGCTCCATCCGCCAGGACACACTCTCCCGAGAGTTCCAACCATTCCCGGGTTCCCAAAACTTTTGTTTTAAAATCAAAACCAAAGGTCTACCATGAGAATGCATTCCTTGCCCGCCCTTAACCGTGGGCACGGCTATTCGAATAGTTTTATTACTCTGCAGAGTTTGTACAGCTTTACCCACAAGAGATAAATTATCTTAATAGTCAACATGTTTCCTTTGGCATGAGACCCAGATAAAATATCACAAAGCCTTTACCTCACTATAGTCTAACTAGATACCACCCGCTGAGATTTCACCGCTGAAGGGTTAAATCCACCACAGTCAGAAGCCCCCTCTTGCATCATGTGAGTACAGTAAATCCCTGTCCCTCACTGTGAGTAAACCAGTAAATCCCTCGCACCCACTAACCACTGGTGGTACCAAAAATAAACTATCGTAAGTTAATCAGCTAGGTCATACCCATATAGACTTGTGGTTGTACGATAATGCTCAGTCTAGACAATCACAAGCGTCGGTCCTTAATTGACTAGGGCGGAACATACACTTTACAAGATCTCATGCTAAATCCGCACCAATCCAATCTTACCATCCGCCCCGGTCTACAACAATTTTCACATATTAATTTATTTAAAAAGAACAGTGGCAACACCAATCGCCACTAAATTTCTGAATACAACAGATTAGTTTAAAGAATTATAATTTCCCATTCCAAGGTTACAAGGTTGAATAGCATGACTAAGCATTTTACTACCATTCTAAAATTAACAAATAGCATAATAATCTCAATACTGAGACAAGAAAAACCTAGGGTGACAAAGGTACATGGTAATCAACGTCAAAGGAGGGTATAACAAGGTTGGATTAACTAATACCTTAAGACAAAAGTTATCATTTTATGTAACATAGCTATGCATCTAAATTTAAAATAATAAAATGATTTTAGCAAACATAGGCACAAGATGATCAAAGGAGACTTGCCTTCTTGCACGTGGTCTGGAACTTCTTGCTGCAGATCGAAAAATTCTTCGGCAACGTCGTGTTCTACGCGCGAAATGACAAATACAAGAAAAATAATAAATACAAATAAAATCATAAAAATATAAAATATATATCTGGAGAAAGGTTATGATTTTAGATGAATTTAGAAATTTATTTCACTGGATTCGGAGTTCGAATGAGGGAGAACGTGCATCTGGAAGTTTGTCACAAAAAAATAGACAAGTGCAAACTAGAAGTTTAACCGGTTGGTTGTGTGCTACAGTGCATAGAATAGTGCCTGGGCGTGCTCGGTCGCGAGACTCACCGGCGAGGAGAAAAACAAGGAAACTGGCCATGGCAAGATGGGTTGGCAGCTCACCAGGGAGTAGCTGACCAGCGGTGGTGTGGTGGCCAGCGACTTCAGCGGCGACCGACGGTGCAAAACAGCACAAAAAGATGAAAACGCTCCGAAATGATAACTTGTGGTGCCGACGGGCGTTCTAAATGTTTGGAGAAGTGGTGAAAGGTTGGGAGTTCACAAAAGTCATATTTATAGGCTTGGAGGGAGAGGAAACGGATTGAAACGGCTCAATTAAGACAACGTCGATTTTGAAGTTTAAGAGTTTAGAAACTGAAGAACAGATGATTAAATGGCTAAGAAATGGGTATTTGATTGCTTGATGAAGTTGCGGACTTTACCTCCTGCATGCCATTCAGTTCTTAGTTGGAAAGTTTCGGTTCTTAGTAGGCTTTGAATACTCTGCGAAAGAAACTAGGAGAGAGAGAAGCAGCAGCGCCAAGAGGAAGAAGATGAACAGGAGGCGTAATGGAGAGGGAATAAAATGAAGAGAGGAGAAAGAGTAACAGGCAAGAAAGAATGGAGTGCTGGCTGCTCTCGGCTGAGAATTGGCAAGTTAATTGTGCTGTGCGTGGAGCAGTGAGGATGGGTGACCATCCGGGAACTTTGTTTTTTTTCTTTTAGAAAGAAAAAAAATAGAGAAGTGCAAAGAAGGAGGAAAAAAATAGATTGGACCTAAGCAAATAAAATGGATATTTTTCTGGAGATTCGGATTTTTGGAGATTTGAATTTGAATTTTCAAAATTTGAATTCAAATTTTGGAATTCGGGGTGGGAATTGGAATTTGAATTTTGGAATCGGGATTGGAATTCGGATTGGAATCTGGGACTTCATATTTTTCTCCAGTATTACACAAATAATCCAAATATTTTTAAATAATTATTTTGGAATTAATTTTAAAGAAGGCAAATTTTTAGGATGTTACATTTGTGTACTTTAAAAGTCCAAAATTCAAACTCAAATTTGTGCCTTTAGTATGTTTATCAAATTACTTATCAAAGGGGAGATGCGGTTTCAGCTCTATGAGAATGATGAGTATTTGGTATTGCTTGTGCTTTGTTTGTATTGATTGAGTTTGATTTTTGAGAATTTGAATTTTCCTATGCATTTCTAGAGTCTTCGGTCAAACCAGCCTAGGCAGGCAGGCTGATTGCTGGGAGGGTGCAGTCAGACTGACCTAGGGTGGCGGTCTGACCAATTTGCTAGCTACAGTCAGACCAGGCTTAGTGAGTTGTTGCTGAGTTGATGTTTTTCTGTGATTTTGGTTATGAGTCATGGAGGGTGCTGTGCAGTGTTAGTCATGAGGTTTTCATGCATATGTTAGTCACGGGGTTTTCATGCATGTGTTAGTCGTAGTGTGTGTCTATACATATGATTTACTAATTGAGAGTTAATTGTATGTCACTTGTGTTCGAATCGATTGTTTTGTTCTTTGGTGTACAGGTGCTCTGATGATTGTTGCGGCCAATGGTAAGATTGAGACTACAAAAGGGGTCTTGAGGTCATGGCGTGTCGTGTAAGTTTGGGTGGAGCAACATCCCAAGCTGAGAAGTACGAGAGAAAGACAAGGGTCATGAAGAGGCAATGTATGCATGTGATATGCCAATTGGACTTGTGCATTTCAAGTAGTAAGTAGGTGTACGATCTTGGCAATAAGTCATTGTGTATCATGAACTATGGAGTAATGTTGGTGTGTCATAGGACTTGGACGTTTCAAGTGGTGGCGGCATCGACGTAAACGAATGATCTTGGCAATAAGCCATGGGCATCACATCATCGTGAAAACCAGCGGGTGGCAATTTGGGAATTATTCGAAACCGGATGAGTGGCAGTTTGCAAAACCGTGACACTAACCTAAGTGGTTTAGGTCACGTCTTTGTAGATGGAATGTCTTATCGGGCTTGTGAAGCCTTTGAAAATCACGCTTTGAAAAGTATGCAAGTGTACATGAGAGTACAATCCGTTTGTGTGTGGGTTACCAAATTTCTTCATATGTAAGTGGTGTGATCAACTAAGAGTGGCTGGTTGTTAGGGTTAAGTGCGAGGTGAGAAGTCTCTACTATATAAGTCTTGTGTTGAGTTGAATCTTTGAAGAAACTTGAGAGATAAGGGTTAGTGTTTTCTTATGTTGGAGCCTTTTGTGTATGTGGTCTAAACTTAGAGCTCAGTTATCTTGAGGGATTGGTAATAAAATATTTCTCTCCAAATGAAATAAACATCTAAACTTTACCTAAGTGAGTTGTACCATGAATCCTCTCTTGTGCTTTTGATTCTCTTGCTTCTCTTGGTTGGATTTATTTTCTCTTGAGTTTTTCTAGTGCTAAGGATGTGTAAGAGACGGAGATATCTCTTAGAGACAAGATCCCATCTATCAAGGCATGATTTAGAAGAAGTTCTTGAGTTTACTCGATTTTTCTCAAGAAGTGACTTTTGGGTTTGCTCTTATAGGTGTTTTGGGTTGAATTCATGCTATGTTCTAACTTTATATGACATGTAAGAAATCATGCTAGGTCATCTAGATCATTTAGGACTCATGAGTAAGAAAAGATTGAGATTTGTCTCTTTTGACCGGTTTTTAAATCTAATCTTTTTTATGGCAAAAAAAACGGTGACTACTATTGCGTAGGCAAAGCCTGATGATATTAGTACTGGAGCAATACATAATCTGCAGTAATTGTTCTTATCATAATCTGCAGTAATGAATACAACTCTATTCGATGGTAATTAAAAGATATGAATATTAAACCTCTCGATCTCCTGTTGCGACGCTAACAAAGTATGCCTGTACAAGCCCAACAAACCAGGAGCAGGGCTCCTGTTCGGAAAAGGAAAGGAAAAAAACTCAACAAACCTAGGAGCAGAGCTGCAGTGCTCTCACGGCTGCTAATCACGTGCATCTGCGATGCGTGCGAGCGCCTCGCGAGGGTCAACTCACTGCTGTTCCCGATGGCTGATAAGATGTATCACTAGACCTACATATTGTTGGATTAATTCGATGGTAGTATAAAAATATTTAGAATTTGTGGGAGTCATATAATGGTCTGTTTGGTAGAGTTTTAAATTCTTGTATTTTAAATTCTGCTTCAGATTCTGCAAGAATCCACTTCTTTGAGAATCTGGAGCTACCTCTGAAAAGTGTTTAGCTAGTGGGTTGACTCTAGATTCATAAAAGAGGAGATTTGAGGGAAATAGACCATGTTACCCCTAGTTGTAACCCTTTTATTTATCTATTGTTGAATTAGTAAAAGAGGCAGTCATTATAAACTACCACAAAGTAACATTTGCTATGACGAGGTAGTCGTTATAAACTACCACAAAGTAACATTTGCTTTGAAACGTTTGTAAGTTGTGAACTTATAATGCAGTCCAATCACGATTCCTTTTCTCCCTGTTAAATAAAAGAACATGACTCAACAATAAGAATTCAGGCAACGCAAATTCGTGCAAGCTCGTCTTGTCAGCATAATCACATATAGCAAACAAATGCTGAAAATCCGATCATTGCATCGATTCAGCATTTCAATAAACTGAACAAGTCAAAACTCAAAGCACACATTTGAAGATGAACTATCCATGATACATTGATACATGTTTTTCACTCAGAACGCAAATATCACACATACAGGTCACCAAGAGTTAGAATCAGAGGTACAGTGAACAAGTCTTTGAACATCCTACCTACTTGCATCAGAAAAGAATATTGCCCCTTTGCAATGCACAGAGAATGTTCTTTTTGCATCCACCCATGATTTATTCTTTCTGACGGCGATTCCGATCTTTGATGAATGTGCCTTTGAGACGATCTTGTCTTATTTATCCTTTGGCTGGCCAACTTTGTAATGTACAATGGACATTCTTCAATGCTGGGATTCAGCATCCATTTTCCAGCTTCAACCCTTTGCGATGATGGCTCCAAGCTAGCAAGGCTGCACCAATTGCTGGTTCCACCTGCAAATACATGATTAAACCTTTTTAACTTTGTCACATGCAGTTTATATCCATGCTTTTCAAATTGATTGATAACTGCTTTCTTGGTGAGACAAATGTATGCACATTTATATCCAGCTATCTGTGCTTACCTATAGACACCATTCTGTCGAGACCCGAATATGCAAATTCGGTCTCTCTGTGTATTCTGCACTAGTCCCAGGATCATGCTAGTGCACACAGTTAAATATAGATGTCATCACAACCATAAACACGATAAAATAAAGGAAAACTCAAATATCAATAAATCTTAAAAAGGTACGACCTTATGGTCAAGCTTACAATAAACTGGCCCGAAAGCTTAACAAAAGTAGCAGCGGAAATCCAAAATAAAGCGTAGTGGCCAATCGACAAGCCCACAGGCTATCGAGTGGAGAACGAAGCCTAATCCGCGAAATCGTCGAAGTACTCTCCTTCTGGAACCTTCTGCTGGTGATACTCCTCTTCCTCAACTGAGCAACATTGGGCATAAAGTCGTGAGTACATTGGTACTCAGCAAGTCGTTTGGAACAAATGAATGCAATATAGTATGCAAGGCTTACCAAATGAAGGCTGAAAGGTTAATTTGCATAAATGATAGTTGAAATACAGTAAATAGATTGAAGGCGAACTTTACGTAAAACAGTAATAAATAAATAATCAAAGGAATTGAATTAACCACTTGCGGACCTCCCATCCACAAGCTAAACTAACCACTTATGGACCTCCCATCCATAAGCTAAACCAACCGCTTATGGACCTCCCATTCATAAGCTAAACCAACAGTGAACATCTGTCCACTGTACCAACTACAATCCACAAGTTTTCAGAAATAACTACCCCTCGTGTGAAATCACTGAGCATTGTCCATGACCGAGGACGCGGCTATTCGAATAGTTTTACACTCTGCAGAGGTTGCACAACTGTACCCACACGATGTGATAATCCTCACGTTAAAGAAAATCACAACAAGGCCTTTACAAAGTTCAGTTACAACTTAATCCGCCCGCTAGGGTTTCGCATCACACCCCCCTTGCGCCACATGGAAATCAGCAACCATGTTCATCTCAATGACAAGATTAAAGTTGAAACCTCCCAAATTAGTCAGCTAGGTCCGTCCCATACCAGACATGTGGTTTGCACAGTAAAGCTCAGATCAATGGCGCACAAAGTTAAGTCCTTAACATTACCCGAGCGAGACTACCATATCCTCCAAAGTACATCTGTACTTCCCACTTTATTGCACGATCACTCGCCCGAGTGCAAAAACTACATTTGTATGACGTGGCACAAATTTTATTAAACGTGGCACCAACCACAATTCCATATATCATTAAATCAAATTAAAGGTTAACAGGTGATGATAAGACCATTCGCAATTATAAGCAACACTAAGCATCTACTCGTACAACCCATGTGACAATAATCATACATCAATAGTAAGTTTTTCATCCTATGGTGACAATGGTATCATGGCATTCCAAAGTATCAAGGAGGTATAATCTCAATTGGGACGATAACTACCAGTGCAAAGGATTGAATAAAAATAGCGATGCGATGTAATTTAAAACAAAATAATTAAATAATAGATTGCAAACTGGGTTCAACATGATCAAAGGACACGACTTGCCTTGGTTATGCTCAGTGAGGTACTCCTGGTCTTCAGGCGCGAAACCTGCTCCTCCGGAATCCGAATCTAGCGAGAGAGAAAACGATCAAAACCAAAGAAACACATAAAATGACAAGCAAATGAACTCCAAAATTCATGAAACTAGAACTAAAAGCTAGAGCTCGATTTTATATGAATTTAGAAAAAAGAACGAGGTCAATCGGAGCTAGGACGGAGGATAACGGGCTCTCGGAAAATAAACCATAAACTTAAATCGAGAAAATCAGAAATTGCACTGTGCTGTGAACCCGGTCCACGGAAAGGCGAGTCCACGGTGAACCTGGCGCACGAAACAGTGTACGCGGGGAGGGGCTGCTGACGCGGTGGGCTAGGGCTGACGTGGCAGTCGCACGTGCCGTCACGTGGCATGTGCTGACGTGGCGTGCTGACATGGCTGCCACGTGGCTCGGGGCGGTGGGTTTTGCTGACGTGGCATGCCACGTGTCGTGCCATGTGGACTAGGGCTGACGTGGCACGCTACCGTGTGCGCCACGTGGCTAGCCGAGGCGGCGCTCGCCGCGGCAGCGACGGTGGGATCCGACGGCGGGGGCGTCGACGCGTGGCTGTATCTGGGCCGCTCGCTCAGATTTGGATGAGCGGCTCGGATGAGGCGGCACGGGAGGCGGGAGTCGGCCGATGGGCGACGCGCGTCGGCTTCGCCGCGGGCGTCGCGGCGCGCGAGTGCGCGCGCGCGGGTGGGCGGCGGAGATTGCACGGCGCGGGCGGATCGGCGACGCGTGTCGGCGCGCTACGGCGGCGCGCGCGTCGCGGGGTGCGCGCAAGGGCGCGGCGGCGAGGCATGCGCGAGCGCGTTCGGCGCGGGAGCGGCGGCGAAGGTGACGCGAGAGGCGGTCGGCACGAGTCTCACCGGCGGCAGCGAGGCACGGCGGCGACGGACGGCTCCGGCGGCAGCGCGGCGGCAGCGGGACTCCGGCGGCAGCGGCGGGAGCTCAGCGGCGCGCAAAGCGCGAGCGCGGCGGCGGTGGCACGCGAACCGAGGGGCGGCGGTGTTTAAATCACGCGACCGAGGCCACCGATCCGGCGCGCGCGCGACGCGACGGACGCGGTCGGCGCGCACGGACGGCCGAGATCACGCGGAAAGATCGGCGATCGCGGATGCGCGGATGCGCAGCGTAGGGTTAGGTTACGCGCGCGCGCGCGCGATGGCGCCGCGTGGCTTATGGGTGGATCGAGCGATCGCGGAAGGCGGGCGCGGTCTTTCTTTGGTGCCGCCGCGTGTGCTGCGCGATGCGCGGCGCGCGCATCGTCGCGTGTGCGGGAGCGGCGGGCGAGTGCGGCGCGGGCGCTAGGGTTAGCGAGGGAGAGGGGCGGGAGACCGACGCGTGGACGGCCGGGATGGCTGACACGCGGAGGGAAGAGGATCGGGCGGCTGAGATTTTTCCCCTTTTTCTTTTTTTAAACTAGAAATTCAAATAAACTTCTACCAGTTCTAGAAAATAGCAAATAAATCCCAAAAATTCACCAAAAATACTAGAAAATTCCTTGAGACCTGAAGAATCCAAATAAAATATTTTTAACTTATGTTGATGTTTATTTTACTCAGATAAAATTATTTTAAAATTTTAAAATTCATTTGAGGCTAAATTTAATTTCAAAAAATTCCAGAAAATTTCTTGTGACTTAAGGAACTTAATTAAAATGTTTTCAGATAATGTTGTAGTATAATTTAATCATATTAAATTATTTAAAACTTTTGAAAATTCAATTTAAACTTTATTTAAATTCAGAAAAATTCCAGAAATTTATTTTTAAATTCAAGGTTTTAAAAATCCCCAAAAATCAGAATGTTACACATTCATCATCTAAAATTACCAAAATAAAAAGGGGGAAGGTGGCGCGAGAGAAGGGGGGAGGCGGCGGCGCGAGAGAAGGGAGGGAGTCGGCATCGCGAGATGGGAAGGGGAGAGGCGGCGGCGCGAGAGGGGAAGCGGAGAGGGGAAGGAGGCGACGGCGTGAGAGGGGAAAGGGGGAGGCGGCGGCGCGAGAGGGGAACGAGAGAGGGGAAGGAGGGAGGCGGGGTGGCAGAAGGGGGTAATTGAGTGGTATTTTACGGGTAATTTTTATGGACTTTAATGGGTAGATTTGATGTAGGGTGGACAGCTCTCCACGAGAATCTACCAAAAGGCTGCTTCTCCTTTCTAGTTTATTTTTGTAACATCCTATTTTTCTGAGATTTTTAAAGCCTGGAATTTAAAAATGAATTTTCTGGAATTTTCTGAATTTAATTCAAGCTTCAAATGAATTTTTAGAATTTTCAAAAATTTAATATGATTAAAATAAACATTAACATAAGTTAAAAATATTTTATCTGAGTTCTTCAGGTCTCAAGGAATTTTCTGGTATTTTTGGTGAATTTTTGGGATTTATTTGCTATTTTCTAGAGCTCCTAGCATTTTATTTTGAATTTCTGGGAATAAAAGAAAAAGGGAAAAAACCTCAGCCGTCCGATCCTCCCCCGCGCCACGCAGCGTCGATCGCGCGTCGGCTCAGCCCGCGCGCTCGGCGTCCCGCTTACCTCGCCTCGCGCCGTCGGATCACCGCGCCCGCCACGCGTGCCGCCGCGCGGCGCGATTGTCCTCGTTCCGCCCGCTTCCCGCCGCCCGATCCGCCCCGTGACACGCGTCGCGTATCAGAGCCAACACCGTCGCGCCCGCGCCGCAAACCCTAACCCTAACCCCGCGCGTCGGCCGTGCCGTTGGATGCGCCACGTGGTGGCACCAGCAGCGTCCCCTCCCGGCCCGCTCGATGCCGTCGGATCACGCTACGTGGCTGCATCGGAACCGTCCAAGCTTAATCCGTTTCGCACCCCAGATCGTAACCGATTGGAGCTCCTCGATTTGCGTGTCAAAATCCGCTGACGCTCCTCGGTTCGCGTGCCTTGCCCTCGCCCTCGCCTCCGCCGCCGCCGCTCCTCGCTCGTTCCCGCGCCGCGCCGCCGCCGCCCGTGCCGCGTCTCCGCCGTCGCCCGAGGTCGCCGGAGCACCAGCCGTCGCTGCATCACCGCCGGTGAGCCCCTCCGCGCTGTTCTCGCCGCGTCGCCTCGGCCGCCCTTCTCGCCTCCGTCGCGGACCCCTCCGTTCGCCCTCGCTGCTCGCGTCTGCGCGCGCGCCGCCACGCGTCGCCGATCCGCTCCTCGCGCTGCCACGCGCCGCCATCGCCGCGCGATCCGCCCTCGCCGCGCGCGCGCAGGCGCGCGCCGCGCGCGCGCGGCAAGCCGTCACGCGTCGCCGATCCGCCCGTCGCACGCGCCTGCACCGCTCAATCCTCGCTGTCGCTCCAGATCTGGACCAAAGGTCCAAATCACGCCGCGTGCCCGCACCCCCGCCGTCAGATCCCCGCCGTCGCGCCACGCCGTGCCGCGTCAGCCGAGCCACGTCAGCCCTAGCTGATGTGGCATCCCACGTGGCATGCCACGTCAGCCGAGACCGCCCCCCCAGGTGCCACGTGGCAGCCACGTCAGCTGCCACGTCAGCCGCCACATCACCCGTGCCACGTGGCAGCATATGCTTCCGCCACGCCGTCGGCCCGTCCCGCCGCGTCGGCCCCCCCCGCACTGTTTGGTGAGCCGGGTCCACCGTAGACCGGACATTTCGTGGACCGGGTTCGCGGCACAGTGTAATTTCCGATTTTCTCGATTTAATTTTAGGATCTATTTTTCGAGAGCCCGTTCTCCTCCGTCCTAGCTCCGATTGACCCCGTTCTTTTTTCTAAATTCATCTAAAATCGAGCTCTAGCTGTTGGTTCTGGTTTTGTGAATTTTGGAGTTCATTTGCTTATCATTTTATGTGTTTCTTTGTTTTCGATCGGTTTCTCTCTCGTTAGATTCGGATTCCGGAGGAGCAGGTTTCGCGCCCGAAGACCAGGAGTACCCCGCTGAGCATAACGAAGGCAAGTCGTGTCCTTTGATCATGTTGAACCTAGTTTTGCAATCTATTATTTAATTATTTTGTTTTAAATTACGCCGCATTGCTATTTTTATTCAAACCTTTGCACTGGTAGTTATCGTCCCAATTGAGATTACTCCTCCTTGATAATTTCGAATACCATGATGCCATTGTCACCATAGGTTGGGTAATTATTTAGTGATGCTAGATTATTTGTCACATGGGTGGTTACGATTAGACTGCTTAGCTGGCTTATATTTACGATTGATCTCATCAGCACATGTTAAATTATTAATTTGACTTAATGACATATGGAACTGTGGTTGGTGCCACGTGTATTAAAATTTGTGTCACGTCATTGGTGTGACGTTGGCTTGGTTATACAAATTGGTTTTCACTCGGGCGAGTGATCGTGCAGTAAAGGGGGAGGTGCAGTTGCACTTCGGGGATGTGGTAGCCTCGCCCGGGTAATGTTAAGGACTTAACTTTGTACGCCATTGATCTGAGCTTAATCGTGCAAACCATATGTCTATTATGGGATGGACCTGGCTGAATAATTTGTAATATTTCAACTCAATTCTGCCATTGTGATGGACATGGTTGCTGATTTCCATGTGGCGCAAGGGGGGTGTGATGCGAAACCCTAGCGGGCAGGATTGTGTTGAGGTAGAGCATTGTAAAGGCCTTGTTGTGATTTCCTGAGATCGAGGCTAATCACATCGTGTGAGTACAGTTGTGCAACCTCTGCAGAGTGTAAAACTATTCGAATAGCCGCGTCCTTGGTCATGGACATTGCTCGGGGATTTCACACGAGGGTTAGTGTTTCACTTATAACTTGGTGGTTTATGTTGGGAGTGGACAGGTAGTTCACTGTTGGTTTAACTTGTGAATTGGTCTTCACAAGTGGTTCATATTTACTCCTTTGATTATTCATTATTACTGTTTTTATTTAACTTTCGCCTTCAAGTTATTTAATATATTTCATCGATAAATGTCTTTATGCAAATTAACCTTTCAGCCTTCCATTGGTAAGCCTTGTATATTATGTTGCATTCATTGTTACAAACGACTTGCTGAGTACCAATGTATTCACGGCTTTACGCCTATGTTGCTAAGTTGAGGGAGAGGAGTGCTATCAGCAGGAGGTTCCAGAAGGAGAGTACTACGACGACTTCACGGATTAGGCTTCGTTCTCCACTCGATAGCCTGTGGGCTTGTCGATTGGCCGCTACGTTTTATTTTGGATTTTCGCTGCTATTTTGTTAAGCCCTTCCGGCTAGAGATATTGTAAGCTTGGCCATAAGGTCGTACCTTTGATATTTTATCGATATTCGCGTTTTCCTTTATTATTGTCGTGTGTATGACTGTGATGACATCTATGTTTGACTGTGTGCACTAGCGTGATCCTAGACTAGTACAGTTTACACAGAGAGACCGAATTTGCATACTCGGGTCTCGACAAAGATGGTATCAGAGCCATATCGACTGTAGGACGAAGCCCTAGTTAGATTGGTCGTAACCCAAAAACTTATTTTCTAAATCAAACCAACTAAATTTGATATGTAGTGATATCTCTATCCTCTTACCTCATTCTTAAGGATTCTTGTCTCTCGCCCCAACTCTCGCAAAATTTGTTTTTCTAAAGTTATAAACTGATCTTTCCTTTATAAATGCATTAGATGTCCCAAGCTTCTTACAGCCCGACAGGAGGATGGAGATCACTGCTACGCGTTCTGTTGCGGAGCCTTGGAATGAAGAGATTGCCCGTCTACCTCACCAAGGATGAGAAGCATAACGGTCAACGCATCGGGAGCATCTCCAGGCTATACTTCACCACCCGAGTCGGCAAGTAGGTGCTACACCACAGTTTCAAGAATGCCGGTGCCAGTGGAGAGATGTCAGCACAAGGAGTTGTGCACAAAGCCATCCGTCAACTTTGCAAGCTATACAAGATCAACATGGCCAGACTCGTCCGGAAGTTCAAGGAGCGACGGAGTCACCCGAGACTACGAGCGATGCAGGAGGAGCCCGACCGCGATCGCGAACCTCTCTACCGTCGCCTACACCGCCGAGCCCGGAGCAGAGACGTCGTATCACCGGAGATCGTCGAGCTTACCTCAGCCGGTTCACCCCAGCCCGATCCAGAGCGATCCACCGCGATCCACAACTCGTGGGTTGTCTCTGCGATCGAGGGCGATAGCGATGTACCCTATTTGTCGGGACCCGAGTGGGAGCCTTGAGTAGATAGTGCGAGTAGACACGTTGGATTTTATTTGCGCTTGTGTGTGATGTGAGCTGCAAATATTACCTTAAAAGCATTATATTGCAATCATGTCAATCTTTTAATGGAGTTTATTTTTGTTCGATTTCTTTGTTAGCCTTTTTGGCTAAGTGTTTGTTTAGTTTAGGTTTCCATTAAGCAAAACCCCTTAGACGCATTTACCTCTTATCTATGCTTTTCCTCTCATCTTTTACCTTTGGTCACATCGTGATTGTTTTCTTTTGAAACAAGATGGTTGATACCAGAACTCCTCCACCGCAATCAGGCGAACCAGACCCAGAGAGCGATCTTTGCGCGGCGATGCCACCTACCTTGGACCCGCCCTCGATCGGTTTTGGTGGCCCAGACTCGGATGATGCGAGACCATGATGCAGAGTATGCAGACTATGATGCAAATGCGGCACCAGAGCGATACCACCACGGCACCTCGTCGGCAATCCGGCTATGCAGAGTTCATGAGGCGAGACCGCTGTTTCTCCAATTCGTGAGCCTTTGGAGGCCGACGATTGGGTCCGTTCGATTGAGAAGAAATCGAACTTGGCTCGGTGCACCGACAGAGAGAAGGAATTATATGCGGCACATCAGCTTGAGGGACCAGCAGCAGAGTGGTGGGAGAACTCTTGTGCGCCCATGAGAACCGAACAACATCACTTGGAAGGAGTTCGCCAAGGCCTTCCATCTTGCCCATGTCATGGATGGAGTGGTCGAGATGAAGAAGGATGAGTTCGGGAGTTCCAGCGAGAGAACACATCGGTGAGTGAATATCTCAATAAATTCACTCGGTTGGCTTCGCTTCTGCGCCGGAGGATGTAGCGTCGGATGCAGCTTCGCGAAAGAGGTTCAAGAAAGGCTTGAACCCGGCTTTGAAGGTGCAAGTCGTGAGGCAACGCGACTATGCGATTTTCAGCGATTGGTGGACAAGGCCATTCTCATTGAGGAGAGTCGCCGCGAGCTCGAGGAGTCTCGCAAGAGGAGGTTGATCCAGCGAGGTCACAGTCACACGATCTCGAGGCCTCGTTTTGGTTCCTACCGGCTGCACGAGTGCCACAAAGCAGCGATCCTCGGCTTTCGGGACCCGGCTCGAGACACGCGCGGGTTCGGTCGGGACGGCGTCCGGTGGTTCCGATGGTCGGCAGCAGCAGAAGAGCGATAACTCGGCGGCATCATCACTTGCTTCAAGTGTCATGAGGTGGGACACTATGCGAGCAAGTGCCCTCGAGAGACGAGCCCGACGCCGATTCGCCGACTTGAGAGCCACACCGGTCGTACTCCTACCCGGGAGCGGGGCGAGAGCACCCCCGTCGGGGCGAGTCGGCGCCGGTGGTGAGAGTCGAGTGAACCACGTCACGCGCAGAGGATGCCGAGCAGCACGGGCGTTGTGATCGATGCGTTCCTAGTACATTCGGTTCTGCCACGCTTTTATTTGATTACGGAGCTTCGCATTCGTTTGTTTCTGGAGTTTTGCTTTAAAGCAACAATTGAAAACTGTTGCTCTTGGATCTGTTCTTTTAATCCAATCCCGGATCCGAGTTGAGATCCAACCTAGGTTGTCCGGAGTTAGGATAACCATTCGAGGAGTTGAGTTGAGGCCGACGATTTTGTTGGATATGCGATCCCTAGATGTAATCTTGGGAATGGATTGGCTTCAGCAGCGCGGCGATGTTAGGCGTGGGAGCGAGCGAGTGACCTTAATTAATTCAGATGGAGTTAAGGTGCGATTCGCGGCCGATGAGTGTCGGCGAGCGATCATGGTTTGCGAGCAAGGTGATCGATTGGAGGATGTACGGTTGTCGTGAGTACCCGACGTGTTTCCAAATGACCTTCGGGTATGCCACGAGAGAGGAGGTTGAGTTTACGATTGAGCTTGTGCGGTACGCTCCGATTTCCAAGAGACCCTATCGGATGCGGCCAATGATTTAGCGAGTTGAAGAAGCAAATTCGGAGCTTTTGGATAAGGGTTACATCGGGCCGAGTTCATCCCGTGGGGAGTGCCGTGTTGTTCGTCAAGAAGAAGGATGGTAGTCGGCGCATGTGTGTGGACTCTGAGCACTTAATGAGGTCACCGTCAAGAATAAGTACCCTCTGCCGGGATTGATGACTGTTTGATCAGCTTAAGGAGCGGAGTGTTCTCCAAGATTGATTTGAGGTCGAGGATATCATCGGATGAGGATTCGAAAGGAGGATATACCCAAGACAGCCTTCTCGACTCGTTATGGTCTATACGAGTTCACAGTGATGTCATTTGGTTTGACAAATGCTCCAGCATACTTCATGTATTTGATGAATAAGGTGTTTATGGAATATTTGGACAAGTTTGTCGTTGTGTTCATTGACGATATTTTGATATATTCCAAGAATGAGGAGGAACATCAGGAGCACTTGAGATTAGCATTGCAGAAATTGAGGGATAATCAGTTGTATGCAAAGTTCAGCAAATGTGAGTTTTGGATGAAGAAAGTCACCTTTCTAGGGCATGTGTTGACAGCAGAAGGAGTCGCAATTGACCCAGGGAAGGTGAGTGACGTTTTGGATTGGCAGTCACCCACTTCAGTTACCCAGGTCAGGAGTTTTTTGGGTATGGCAGGATACTACCGTCGCTTTATTGAGAGATTTTCCAGTGTGGCCAAACCCCTCACGCAGTTGCTCAAGAAGGAAAAGAAATTCACTTGGACGCCAGAGTGCGAGAAAAGTTTTCAGAAACTTAAGGAGAGTTTGACCACAGCCCCAGTGCTTGTGTTGCCTGATATTAATAAGGATTTTGAGATATTTTACGATGCCTCTCGCAAAGGTTTGGGTTGTGTCTTGATGCAAGACAAGAGAGTGGTAGCCTATGCCTCACGCCAGTTGAGACCGCACGAGGAGAACTACCCCACTCATGATTTGAAGTTAGCAGCCGTAGTGCATGCTTTAAAGATTTGGCGTCATTATCTGATGGGTAACAGATGTGAGGTTTACACGGATCATAAGAGTCTGAAATACATCTTTACCCACCCGAGCTTAACCTCGAGCGAGAGGAGGTGGTTAGAGCTGATAAAAGATTATAATGTAGGCATACATTATCATCACAGGAAAGCTAATGTTGTTGCGGATGCCTTGAGCGAAAAGATATCTGCAATTCGGTGATGGTTCGAGATAGTCGACCCGACTTTGCATGAGGAATTTCATAAGCTTAGCCTTGAGTTGGTTGAGCGGGATTTTTGGCGACTATAGAGATCTGACCTACTTTGGATGGTCGATTCAATCGGGCTCGGTCGGATGATGAGGCATTTCAATGGATCGAAAGAACTTAAGTGAAGGTAAAGGGTCAAGATTTTCAGTGGATGACCAGGAACCTTGTGGTTCAAACAGCGTTTGTGTGTGCCCGATGGCAAGAACTAAAGGATGTGTTGTTAAAAGAGGCTCATGAGTCATCAGATTCGATTCATCGAGCGGTACCAAGATATACCAGGACATTAAGGATAAATATTGGTGGCCAAGCATGAAGCGTGAGATCGTGAGTATGTAGCCCTTTGTGATGTTTGTCGAGAGTAAAGGCGAGCATCGAGACCTGCGGGTTTGCTACAGTAGTGAAAGTTCTGAGTGGAAGTGGGAAGAAATTGGTATAGACTTCATAGTCAGTCTGCCTAAGACCAAAGAGGGCTATGATTCGATTTGGGTCATTGTGGTCCGATTGACCAAGGTTGCTCATTTCATTCCAGTTAAGACAACCTACAGTGGTGACAGATTGGCAGAGCTATATATGTCCAGAATTGTCAGCTTGCATGGTGTGCCCAAGAAGATTGTGTCAGATCGTGGATCGCAGTTCACCTCTCAGTTTTGGGGTAGTTTCCATAAGGCTATGGGAACTCACATGAACTTCAGTACAGCATATCACCCCTAGACAGATGGTCAGACAGAGTGAGTTAATCAGATTTTGGAGGACATGTTGAGAGCCTGTGTGCTTGATCATGGGTCCAAGTGGGACAGTTGTTTACCTTTTGCAGAGTTCTCGTACAACAACGATTATCGTGCCGTTTGCGAGATGTCACCGTTTGAAGCATTGTATGGCAGAAATGCGGACCCCTCTCAATTGGAAAGAGACGGGGAAGGTCGGGTTTTAGTTGCATGTTTGAAAGAAGGCGATGATAAAGTCCGCTGATCTGAGAAAGGTTGAAAACGCCCATGCAGACAGAAAAGCTATGCGAGATACGGATGTCGAGCCGAGTTTTGAGTCGATGATTTTGTGTATCTCGTGATCACACCATTCAAGAGGCGTGAAGAGGTTTCACTAAAAGGAAAGCTTGCACCGAGGTATGTTGGTCCGTTCGAGATTAAACGCAGGGAGAGGTTGCTTATCGCTTGGAGCTACATGCGTCCTTGATGGGGTACATGGCGTCTTCCATGTGTCCTAGGCGAAGAAGTGCTTGCGTGTACCAGAGGAGGTCGTGCCAGTTGAGGCCGTTGACCTGCAGGAGGATCTGTCGTACAAAGAGCATCCAGTCAAAATCTTGGAAATGTCAGAGCGAGTCACCCGGAATAAAGTGGTCCGTTTTGCAAAGTCGGTGGAGCAACCATTCCGAGGAGGAAGCCACAGGGCGCGGAGGATCTCGAGCGAGTTCGAACCTATTCTCTTAGTTGGCCTAGATCTCGGGGTCGAGATCTCGTTTAAGGGGATAAGGTTTGTAACATCCTGTTTTTCTAAGATTTTTAAAGCCTGGAATTTAAAAATGAATTTTCTGGAATTTTCTGAATTTAATTCAAGCTTCAAATGAATTTTCAGAATTTTCAAAGATTTAATATGATTAAAATAAATATTAACATAAGTTGAAAATATTTTATCTGAGTTCTTCAGGTCTCAAGGAATTTTCTGGTATTTTTGGTGAATTTTTGAGATTTATTTGCTATTTTCTAGAGCTCCTAGCATTTTATTTTGAATTTCTGGGAATAAAAGAAAAAGGGAAAAAACCTCATCCGTCCGATCCTCCCCCGCGCCACGCGTCAGCATCGCGTCGGCTCAGCCCCCGCCGCTCGGCGTCCCCGCCTACCTCGCCTCCGCGCCGTCGGATCACCGTGCCCGCCACGCGTCGCCCCTCTCGCGGCCGCCGTACTCGTTCCCGCCCACGCTTCCCCGCCGCCCGATCCGCCCCGCGACACGCGTCGCGTATCCGAGCCAACCCCGCCGCGCCCGCGCCGCAAACCCTAACCCTAACCCGCGCGATCGCGCGCGTTGGATGCGCCACGTGGTGGCACCAGCAGCGTCCTCGGCCCTCGATGCGTCGGATCACGCTCGTGGCTGCATCGAACCGTCCAAGCTTAATCCGTTTCGCACCGGACCGTAACCGATTGGAGCAACTTCGGTTCGCGTGTTAAAATCCACCGCTCCTCGGTTCGCGTGCCTTGCCCTCGCCCTCGCCGTCGCCTCCGCGCGCGCGCTCCTCGCTCGTTCCGCGCGCGCGCGCCGCGTGCGCGCTGCGTCTCGCCATCGCCCGAGGTCGCGGAGCACCGGCCGTCGCCGCATCACCGCCGGTGAGCCTCCGTGCCGTTCGCCGCGTCACCTCCGTGCCGCTTCTCGCCTCCGTCGCGAACCCCTCCGTTCGCCCTCGCGCTCGTGTGCGCGCGCGCGCGCGCCGCGTCGCCTCGCGCCGCGCGCCGCGCCGCGTCGCCGATCCGCTCCGCGCGCGCGCCACGCGTCGCCATCGCCCGCGATCCGCGCCGTCGCCCGCGCGCGCGCCCGCCGTCAGATCCCCACCGTCGCGCCACGCCGTGCCGCGTCAGCCGAGCCACGTCAGCCCTAGCTGATGTGGCATCCCACGTGGCATGCCATGTCAGCGCCACGTCAGCCGAGACCGCCCCCAGGTGCCACGTGGCAGCCACGTCGGTACCACGTCGGCGCCACGTCACCGTGCCGCGTGGCGGCATATCTTCTTTGCCACGTCGGTAGCGTCCCCGCCGCGTCAGCGTCCCCCTCCCCCGCACTGTTTGGTGAGCCGGGTCCACCGTAGACCGGACATTTCGTGGACCGGGTTCGCAGCACAGTGTAATTTCCGATTTTCTCGATTTAATTTTAGGATCTATTTTTCGAGAGCCCGTTCTCCTCCGTCCTAGCTCCGATTGACCCCGTTCTTTTTTCTAAATTCATCTAAAATCGAGCTCTAGCTGTTGGTTCTGGTTTTGTGAATTTTGGAGTTCATTTGCTTATCATTTTATGTGTTTCTTTGTTTTCGGTCGGTTTCTCTCGTTAGATTCGGATTCCGGAGGAGCAGGTTTCGCGCCCGAAGACCAGGAGTACCCCGCTGAGCATAACGAAGGTAAGTCGTGTCCTTTGATCATGTTGAACCCAGTTTTGCAATCTATTATTTAATTATTTTGTTTTAAATTACGCCGCATTGCTATTTTTATTCAAACCTTTGCACTGGTAGTTATCGTCCCAATTGAGATTACTCCTCCTTGATAATTTGGAATACCATGATGCCATTGTCACCATAGGTTGGGTAATTATTTAGTGATGCTAGATTATTTGTCACATGGGTGGTTACGATTAGACTGCTTAGCTGGCTTATATTTACGATTGATCTCATCAGCACATGTTAAATTATTAATTCGACTTAATGACATATGGAACTGTGGTTGGTGCCACGTGTATTAAAATTTGTGTCACGTCATTGGTGTGACGTTGGCTTGGTTATACAAATTGGTTTTCACTCGGGCGAGTGATCGTGCAGTAAAGGGGAAGGTGCAGTTGCACTTCGGGGATGTGGTAGCCTCGCCCGGGTAATGTTAAGGACTTACTTTGTGCGCCATTGATCTGAGCTTAATCGTGCAAACCACATGTCTATTATGGGATGGACCTGGCTGAATAATTTGTAATATTTCAACTCAATTACGCCATTGTGATGGACACGATTCTTTGATTTCCATGTGGCGCAAGGGGGTGTGATCACGAAACCTAGCGGGCGGGATTGTGTTGAGGTAGAGCATTGTAAAGGCCTTGTTGTGATTTCCTGAGATCGAGGCTAATCACATCGTGTGGGTACAGTTGTGCAACCTCTGCAGAGTGTAAAACTATTCGAATAGCCGCGTCCTCGGTCATGGACATTGCTCGGGGATTTCACACGAGGGTTAGTGTTTCACTTATAACTTGGTGGTTTATGTTGGGAGTGGACAGGTAGTTCACTGTTGGTTTAACTTGTGAATTGGTGTTCACAAGTGGTTCATGTTTACTCCTTTGATTATTCATTATTACTGTTTTTATTTAACTTTCGCCTTCAAGTTATTTAATATATTTCATCGATAAATGCCTTTATGCAAATTAACCTTTCAGCCTTCCATTGGTAAGCCTTGTATATTATGTTGCATTCATTGTTACAAACGACTTGCTGAGTACCAATGTACTCACGGCTTTACGCCTATGTTGCTAAGTTGAGGGAGAGGAGTGCTATCAGCAGGAGGTTCCAGAAGGAGAGTACTACGACGACTTCACGGATTAGGCTTCGTTCTCCACTCGATAGCCTGTGGGCTTGTCGATTGGCCGCTACGTTTTATTTTGGATTTTCGCTGCTATTTTGTTAAGCCCTTCCGACTAGAGATATTGTAAGCTTGGCCATAAGGTCGTACCTTTGATATTTTATCGATATTCGCGTTTTCCTTTATTATTGTCGTGTGTATGACTGTGATGACATCTATGTTTGACTATGTGCACTAGCGTGATCCTAGACTAGTACAGTTTACACAGAGAGACCGAATTTGCATACTCGGGTCTCGACAGAGATGGTATCAGAGCCATATCGACTGTAGGACGAAGCCCTAGTTAGATTGGTCGTAACCCAAAAACTTATTTTCTAAATCAAACCAACTAAATTTGATATGTAGTGATATCTCTATCCTCTTACCTCATTCTTAAGGATTCTTGTCTCTCGCCCCAACTCTACATAAAATTTGTTTTCCTAAAGTTATAAGCGATCTTTCCTTTATAAATGCATTAGATGTCCCAAGCTTCTTACAGCCCAGACGGAGGATGGAGATCATCACTACGCGTTACATTGCGGAGCCTTGGAATGAAGAGATTGCCGTCTACCTCACCAAGAATGAGAAGCATAAGGGTCAGCGCATCGGGAGCATCTCGGGCTATACTTCACCACCCGAGTCGGCAGCGGTGCTACACCACGCTTTCAAGAATGCGGTGCGGTGGAGAGATGTCGGCTGAGGAGTTGTGCACAAAGCCATCCGTCAACTTTGCAAGTTATACAAGATCAACATGGCGGACTCGTCCGAAGTTTAAGGAAGCGATGCGGAGTCACCCGAGACTACGAGCGATGCAGGAGGAGCCACGACGCGATCGCCGCGGTACCTCTACCGTCGCCTACACCGCCGAGCCCGGAGCAGAGACGTCGTATCACCGGAGATCGTCGAGCTTACCTCAGTCGGTTCACCCCAGCCCCAGTCAGAGAGCAGTCACCGCCGATCCACAACTCGTGGGTTGTCTACAGCGATTCTGAGGACGATAGCAGTGTACCCTATTTGTCAGGACCCGAGTGGGAGCCTTCAGAGTAGATAGTGCGAGTAGACACGTTGGATTTTATTTGCAGTTGTGTGTGATGTGAGCTGCAAATATTACCTTAAAAGCATTATATTGCGATCATGTCAATCTTTTAATGGAGTTTATTTTTGTTCAGTTTCTTTGTTAGCCTTTTTGGCTAAGTGTTTGTTTAGTTTAGGTTTCCATTAAGCAAAACCCTCTTAGACGCATTTACCTCTTATCTATACTTTTCCCTCTCGTCTTTTACCTTTGGTCAGTCAGTAGTTGTTTTCTTTTCAGAACAAGATGGTTGATACCAGGAACTCCTCCAGCCGCAATCAGGCGAATCAGGACCAGAGAGCGATCTTTGCGCGCGGTGCCACCTACCTTGGACCCGCCCTCGATCGATTTTGGTGGCGGACTCGGATGATGCGACCATGATGCGAGTATGCGACTATGATGCGGCGGCAAGACGGAGCAGTACCACCACGGCACCTGCGTCGGCAATCCGGCTATCAGAGTTCATGAGGACGAGACCGCTGTTTTCTCGGTTCGTCGAGCCTTTGGAGGCGACGATTGGGTCCGTTCGATTGAGAAGAAATCGAACTTGGCTCGGTCTGCACCGACAGAGAGAAGGAATTATATGCGGCACATCGGCTTGAGGACCAGCGGCAGAGTGGTGGGAGAACTCTGTGCCGCCCATGAGAACGAAACAACATCACTTGGAAGGAGTTCGCCAAGGCCTTCCATCTTGCCCATGTCATGGATGGAGTGGTCGAGATGAAGAAGGATGAGTTCCGGAGTTCCAGCGAGAGGAACTCACGGTGAGTGAATATCTCAATAAATTCACTCGGTTGGCTCGCTTCTGGCGCGGAGGATGTAGCGTCGGTGCACTTCGCGAGAAGAGGTTCAAGAAAGGCTTGAACCCGGCTTTGAAGGTGCAAGTCGTGGCAACGCGACTATGCGATTTCAGCGATTGGTGGACAAGGCCATTCTCATTGAGGAGAGTCGCGCGAGCTCGAGGAGTCTCGCAAGAGGAGGTTGATCGGCGAAGTCACGATCACACGATCTCGAGGCCTCGTTTTGGTTCCTACCGGCTGCCACGAGTGCCACAGCGGCGATCCTCGGCTTTGGGACCCGGCTCGAACACCGCGCGATTCGGTCGGGGCGGCGTCGGTGGTTCGATGGTCGGCGGCGGCGAAGAGCGATAACTCAGCGGCATCGTCACTTGCTTCAAGTGTCATGAGGTGGGACACTATGCGAGCAAGTGCCCTCGAGAGCGAGCCCGGCGCCGATTCGCCCGACTTGAGAGCCACACCGGTCGTACTCCTACCCGGGAGCGGGGCGAGCACCCGGCGTCGGGGCAGTCGAGCGCCGGTGGTGAGGTCAGTGAACCACGTCACGCGAGAGGATGCCCGAGCAGCACGGGCGTTGTGATCGATGCGTTCCTAGTACATTCGAGTTCTGCCACGATTTTATTTGATTACGGAGCTTCGCATTCGTTTGTTTCTCGGAGTTTTGCTTTAAAGCAACAATTGAAAATCGTTGCTCTTGGATCATTCTTTTAATCCAATCCCGGATCGAGTTGAGATCCAACCTAGGTTGTCCCGAGTTAGGATAACCATTCGGGAGTTGAGTTGGTGGCGACTGATTTTGTTGGATATCACGATCCTAGATGTAATCTTGGGAATGGATTGGCCGAAGCGGCGGCGGTGTTAGGCGTAGGAGCGAGCGATGACCTTAATTAATTCGGATGGAGTTAAGGTGCGATTCGCGGCCGATGAGTGTCGGCGAGCGATCATGGTTTGCGAGCAAGGTGATCGATTGGAGGATGTACGGTTGTCGAAGTACCCGGCGTGTTTCCAAATGACCTTCGGGTATGCCACGAGAGAGGAGGTTGAGTTTACGATTGAGCTTGTGCGGTACGCTCCGATTTCCAAGAGACCCTATCGGATGCGGCCAATGATTTAGCGAGTTGAAGAAGCAAATTCGGGAGCTTTTGGATAAGGGTTACATCGGGCCAGAGTTCATCCCGTGGGAGTGCGGTGTTGTTCGTCAAGAAGAAGGATGGTAGTCAGCGCATGTGTGTGGACTACAGAGCACTTAATGAGGTCACCGTCAAGAATAAGTACCCTCTGCCCAGGATTGATGACCTGTTTGATCAGCTTAAGGGAGCAGGAGTGTTCTCCAAGATTGATTTGAGGTCAGGATATCATCAGATGAGGATTCGAAAGGAGGATATACCCAAGACAGCCTTCTCGACTCGTTATGGTCTATACGAGTTCACAGTGATGTCATTTGGTTTGACAAATGCTCCAGCATACTTCATGTATTTGATGAATAAGGTGTTTATGGAATATTTGGACAAGTTTGTCGTTGTGTTCATTGACGATATTTTGATATATTCCAAGAATGAGGAGGAACATCAGGAGCACTTGAGATTAGCATTGCAGAAATTGAGGGATAATCAGTTGTATGCAAAGTTCAGCAAATGTGAGTTTTGGATGAAGAAAGTCACCTTTCTAGGGCATGTGTTGTCAAAGAAGGAGTCGCGATTGACCGGGGAAGGTGAGTGGCGTTTTGGATTGTGATCACCCACTTGATTACCAGTCGGGAGTTTTTGGGTATGGCAGGATACTACCGTCGCTTTATTGAGAGATTTTCCAGTGTGGCCAAACCCCTCACGCAGTTGCTCAAGAAGGAAAAGAAATCCACTTGGACGCCAGAGTGCGAGAAAAGTTTTCAGAAACTTAAGGAGAGTTTGACCACAGCCCCAGTGCTTGTGTTGCCTGATATTAATAAGGATTTTGAGATATTTTACGATGCCTCTCGCAAAGGTTTGGGTTGTGTCTTGATGCAAGACAAGAGAGTGGTAGCCTATGCCTCACGCCAGTTGAGACCGCACGAGGAGAACTACCCCACTCATGATTTGAAGTTAGCAGCCGTAGTGCATGCTTTAAAGATTTGGCGTCATTATCTGATGGGTAACGGATGTGAGGTTTACGGATCATAAAGTCGAAATACATCTTTACCCAGCCCGAGCTTAACCTCAGGCAGAGGAGGTGGTTAGAGCTGATAAAAGATTATAATGTAGGCATACATTATCATCCTGGGAAAGCTAATGTTGTTGCAGATGCCTTGAGCAGAAAGATATACTGCAATTCAGTGATGGTTCGAGATAGTCAGCCAGCTTTGCATGAGGAATTTCATAAGCTTAGCCTTGAGTTGGTTGAGCCAGGATTTTTGGCAGCTATGGAGATGCAGCCTACTTTGGAGAGGTTGCTTATCAGTTGGAGTTACCTGCGTCCTTCAGTGGGGTACATGACGTCTTCCATGTGTCCTAGCTGAAGAAGTGCTTGCGTGTACCAGAGGAGGTCGTGCCAGTTGAGGCCGTTGACCTGCAGGAGGATCTGTCGTACAAAGAGCATCCAGTCAAAATCTTGGAAGTGTCAGAGCGAATCACCCGGAATAAAGTGGTCCGTTTTTGCAAAGTCCAGTGGAGCAACCATTCCGAGGAGCAAGCCACCTGGGAGCGCGAGGAGGATCTCAGAGCAGAGTTCCCGAACCTATTCTCTTAGTTGGCCCAGTGAGAGACCATGTGGTGGTAGCCCCAGTTGTGTGATGAGTAATTGACTCGTGTCCTAAAGTCTGAGTTTGTTCCGGGCATTATTTTAATTACTGACGCGGATATTTATTTAAATCATTTGGTGCGGTGCTATGAAATATATTTCCTTATGCGTGTGATGCGGGGCGTCGAGTGGAGTCGTGGCGAGACACGGTGACCGGACTAGGTACGAGGCGGTCTTGAGGTCGAGCGGTCGGGATGTGTCGAAGGCGGCAAGGACTCGAAGTGGGCTGCGAGCGTGCGCGGCAAGAGGCGAGGAAGCTTCGGGAAGGTGCGGGAGGCGTTTTGGAAAATACGCAAAGCTGCAAAATTGGAAGCGGATATTATATGGAATGATCCATTAGTGGAGAGGTGTTGTAATCTAATGGGTATAATTGAGTGTAAACCCATTAGTGGAGAGGAGTTGTAACCTAATGGGTATAATTGAGTATAAACCTATTAGTGGAGAGTGGTGTGACCTAATGGGTAAAGTAGTCTACTAGACCCATTAGTGGAGGCTATAAATAGAGGTGCTCTCTAGGTGGAGAAGTGCACTTGAGAGAGAGAGATAGAAATGGGTATGAGTATTAGGGTTTCCTAATGCTTGTGCTCTTGGGAGAGAAAATTTGTATGCAAGTTTTAATGTTTCATTCTCTCCTTGTGGGTGTTCTTGGATGAGACATGGAAGAGTTGATATAAACATTCATCGCTCTTCGTCTCAATATGAACATGCTTGTTTTATATCTCGTGCCATTTACTTGTTTTTCTTTTAATTAATATTCTTGCTCTAGTGCTACTATATATATATATATATATATATATATATATATATATATATATATATATATATATATATATATATATTCTTGCTTTGAACTATGATTTATCTCAAGTTCAATTAATCGTATCATTCAAGAAGCGATTGTTTGTGTTCTTATTTTCTTGCACTTTTTGATTATCGCTCAGTGCAAGGATTGGGATGAAAGTGTTAGAGAAACTGTGATCTAATCTCTATGTGAGTGTTCATCTAGCATCCTTCCAACTTAGTTTATCTTCTCAAAGGGTTAGTACTGCCATCTCTTGTGTGCAGTTTTCTTTTTGGAGGAACAGGTAGTAGTCAGTTCTTTTGTGTTGAACAGCAGTGTGTTCTCGTGGTGAACTGTGTTCGGCCGGCTTGTGTTCCCTGTCTTCTTTGAGGTGCAGCATTTACTAGCACAGTTTTTGTTGGTTCGGGTGCTAGTCGTACTGCTCTCCTAGTTCTTGCTCTCTGTCACTTTTTCGACCAAGGCTGTCTTTCTTGTTTCGGCTGCAGCTCCAAGTACTAATGAACTGTTCGGTTGTAGCAAGCAAATCAGTTTCGGTGTTAGGCTACTGCTCAATAGATGTTCGGCCAGAGCACTATAGCAGCGAGTGTAGCATCTGATTCTTTGAAGTTTTCGCCCAGTGTCGTCTCCTTGTCCTGTTCGCTCTGACAAAGCAACAAAGATACTTTCTCAAGTAGGTAGACTTTCTTTTCAGTTTTGTTTTACGCTGCGCTTTGTATTCTCATATATCTGATGCGCCATCAATTGTGATCTTTGTTCGGATGCAGTACGTAGGTACTACTATGCTGTAGCAAGCACTGTTATTTTGTTGTTTTTCTTGTAGAAGTGCTGCAGTTTCAGTGTATCTTCCTGTTGCCTCTCGGGTGCATCTATTACTTCCTGTTGGATGCTATTAGCGTGAGTTTTTTTGTCCTGTTATTGCACCTAAACACTGCGAGTTGGCGTGAGCAGATTCGGTTCCAATAGTGTTTGGGCAGCAAGTAGTATACTCGGTTTTCTTTGTTAGATAGCGATTGCTCTCTTTTTTTTTACGCTATCTTTGCGGTTCGGGTACTATTAAGTCTTACGGAGAGCTGCTATTCTTTCTTGTGTTTCTCAAGGTTGATCTTTGTCCATCTTACGTGGTATACTTTTGTTGGCAGCCTAGTACCTTTCGGTTTGAGTATCTTTTGCCATCTCTTTTTGGACAAGCAAGTTGTGCTTTCTCGAGTGTTAGTATCGGCTACTTTATTTGTTGTTGGCAGCACTTTAGGTTCCACAGTGCTGTGTGTTTTAATTCTCTAGCTTGATACCTTGAGTTAAGTTTCTTTCCTATGGGCGGACCTTTGATTCTGCAAGGTTTCGGTTTTAAGTTCTCGATACTCAACCCGCTTTGGTTCTCTTGCGGTTCTTAGCTAGTGCTCAGTTATAAGAAACCTGTAGTACATCTGTGGTTGGCTTTTGGCCATGTTGTTCTGCAGTGTCTTGTTTAATGGAGAAGTTTTTAAGTCAAATCTTTCGAATATTCTTGATATTCTTGCACACTTGTTTTCTTGCTTCATAGTATTTATTGCTATTGGAGAAGAAAATTTTCAGATACTCGGGGCAATTTTTAAAGGCACCATTCACCCCCCCTCTGTTGCCATTTCGGTCCTACAATTGGTATCAGAGCCGGTTAGCTCTAATTAATAGATCTTAACCGGTCTCAAGAGCCATGGCGACAGACAAGTACTCGACCAAGCCGCTTTGTTTTGATGGCATCGATTACCCCTACGGAAGAGCGAATGGAGACATATATCCGGCCGGGGGTATGCCATCGGCGCAAGGTCAAGACCGTTTTGTTGTTCTGCGATGAGGACATCAATGCTAATAACATGGCTGATGTTGAGGCAAATGCTAAGGCAAGGAACATTATAATCCGAGTGCGGCGGGAGCGAATTGATCGCATCTCCCATCTCACGTCGGCCTTCGACATCCGGGTGGCCTCGGCGCATATCATGAGGCACCACCAGTTAAGGCGGTTCGGCGAGGACGATTCAGCGAGATTACAACAAGTTTGAAATGCTCATGGCGAATCCTTGGATGAGTGTTTTTGAGATTTCACAAGATTTTGAGCAACCTCAGAGCCGTCGGTCTCACATACTCCGACTCGGACAATGCTCGTCGGATGCTCTCGCTCTTGATTTGCGTGTTTGGGAAATGAAAGTGACCACGATTAAAGACACGACCGACCTCTCGACTCTCACTCTTGACGCGTTGTACTCACGCCTCAAGACTCACGAGATTGACATAGTCTCTCGAAAGTCGAAGTCGCAGTCGATGGCCCTAGTCACCGATCCCGGTTCGGCTTCTAGTCT
Organism: Melocanna baccifera; assembly: GCA_036346265.1. Taxonomy (NCBI): domain Eukaryota; kingdom Viridiplantae; phylum Streptophyta; class Magnoliopsida; order Poales; family Poaceae; genus Melocanna; species Melocanna baccifera. Next base: position 16,652,996 of record CM070709.1, read on the forward strand.
TTCTTCTGATTTGCCGTGTGGATTCTCCCTTGCTGCTCTCTGTGACATAACTGATGATCAGTTAGAGCAGCTCGAGGATGAGCAACTGGCCCTCCTAGCTCGGAAGTTTTCCCATGCTTACAAGAGGAGGAGGGACAGAAAGAGGAGTGGGTCGATAATTTGTTTCGAGTGTGGTGGCCCCAACCACATTCGGGCAAATTGCCCCAAGCTGGTGAAGGGCAAGAACGACTACGGCGGTGTGAGCAAGAACGACTACATCGACAAGAACCGCAACAAGAAGCCCCAGTTCACGCTCAAGGCAAGAAGAAGTTCGCAACTTTGGCAAAGCCAAGAAGCTCTTCCACGGCGTCCTCACGCTTTCGGCGACATCGACTTCAGCGACGTGGAGGGTGGAGCGGCGCCGACGACAAGGATGATCAAGATCCCAAGGGCGGCGACTTCATCGGCATGTGCTTCATGGCCAGCGACAACGGCGTCGGCGGCAATGAGCTCTATAGCGACTCGATGAGGTAGGTCCTCCTCGACCAACTCTATGATGCATTTTTGAAGCTAGGAAAGTTTTATGCTAGATCTAGAGCTAGGGTCGTAGATCTTGAGAAGGAAGTAGAGAGCTTGTCACGGGAGCATACTTCACTTATATCTGCTCCCTCCCGTGACGAATGTGATGTTTGTTCTTCTTTGCTTGGTGATATGGAGAAGCTAAGGACCTCGCATGATAGTTTGTCTTCCAAGCTTGATATTATTAAGGAGGAGAATGTTAGTCTGCTTGCCGAGTTAGAACTGAGTAGGATGGTCATTACCACTTACTACTGATCAGACTACTTCTCCCACCTCATGTGAGGTTAAGGACATTGCTGCTAAAGGACCTTATGCCATGCTTCTTGATCTGCCCGAATCTTGTGAAAATTGCAATAACTTGAAAATGAACTTAAAATGGGCGGATCATAAAATTGCTGAATTACATGCTTCTTTGCTTGAGCCAATTGCTTCATGTTTGAACTGTCCCAAATTAACTGCTGAACTTGAATCTGTTTCAAAACAGTTTCAAGAAATGGTTGATTATAACAAGAAAATGGCTAAATATGCTTCTAAGGACCCTGTTAGCTCACCATGCAAAAACTGTGATAAACTAAAATCTGACTTGATTGCTTTGGAAGAAAAATGTGTGAAGCTAACTAAGGATTTACTAGAGAAGCCACAATCTTGTTGTGATGTGTGTGCTTGGTGTGGGGAGAAGCCCAAGGGTAAGGTAGAGACGCCTAGCAACGTGAGCCAACCTGCTAGTAGTAGGACTGTCCCATCAGAGTCGGCTGTGCATGCACATGCCATTCTTTCCTCTACTGTTGGTTCTTCTTCTGCTTCCTTACCCTCTGCTGTTCCCTCTTCTCCCTGCTCTTCTTGCACCTCTCTCTTTCGGGAGTGTCAGTATCTTATGAACACTCTCGAGAGATTTGTAGGAGGCAAGAAGAAGCTAAATCTTATTCTAGACCAATCTAAGATCTGCAGATTTAATCAGGGTCTAGGATATGATTTCTATGAGGATATGAGGAAGCATCCACCTGCCGTGCTCAGACCCATAGCACCAGGTGTGATTGAGACTGAGCCCAGGACCGAGAAAGTCCAATTCAAATCTGCGGGCTTTGTCCAAGGGATCTCGACGAGAAGGTGGTAACACCGATTACTTCGACCTCCCAGAAGGCGAAGTTTCATTGTACCTTCTGTCAGAAGGATGGACACATGATCGAGAGATGTTTCAGGCGCGCCAGGATTGCGCAGAGAGACCGTGTTGCAGCTCTTAGGCGTATTCAGGGTCAGCCCCAGATCTTGAGTGCACCTAGGACCAGCACGAGGTCTAAGGTTGCTACTGTTGATGCTTTTGGGCAGCATCGAGGACTTGGTTTTTCTGGTTCTTCTGATTTTCGTCCTCGATTTGCCCGAGGACATGATATCCGCCGTCCTGAGGGTAGATCTCGGTTCCATCGAGATAGCTACCCACGGCGAGATCAGCGTGTTGTTGGTACTCCGACTCGCTCTCCTGTAGAGATCGGACTCAAAGAACGACCTTCTGCGCTCTTAGACCTTACGCTTTGAGTAACGAGGAGCGTAGGGTAGATAGAGTCGATCGTGCTTGACTACTTCATCCGCTCGGCGTGTTATTCAAGATTGGTGCGAAATCATTGTTGATTTACCCCAATCATCGAGACTTTACTCTGTTTGACTCGGGTTCGCCGGCGAGGAAGGGAGAGGTTTGGCTTGTAGACTCGGGTGTTCACGACACATGACCGGAGATTCTCGTTGGTTTTCTTCCCTTGCGTGCTCCGGTGATGAGGCGATCACCTTCGAGATGCTTCTTACGGGCGTGTCATCGCCAAAGGTGCGATCTTGCATTAATGAGTCTTTTGTTTTAAAAGATGTTGCCTTGGTTAGTAAGCTGCAATATAATTTGCTTTCCGTTTCTCAGCTTACCGATGACGACTTTGAGGTGAGCTTTAAGAAAAACAATTGCAAAATTCTTGATTCTTCGGGTAGTCTGGTTTGCGGGATTTCTCGTTTTGGGAGGATCTTTCGTGCTGATTTTTACGAGTCTTACGGTGATCCTCTCGGTGTTTAGTTGCTTCGATTTCCGCGACCTCTCTTTCGGCATAGGAGACTTGGTCATATTGGATTTGATCATTTGACCGAGTTAGTGGCCACGATCTCATTCGTGGTCCGCGAAACTCAAGATGGTCAAAGATCTTGTTTGCGCTCCTTGCCGCGCGGCAAGATGGTTGCCGCTTCCCATCCTCCCATCACGATCCACGATGACCGATGCACGGACACCGCTCCACATGGATCTGATTGGACCAGCTAGAGTGCGATCGGCGGGAGGGAAGTGGTATGTTCTTGTCGTGTCGATGACTTCTCGAGGTACTCTTGGGTGTTTTCTTAGCCTCGAAGGATGAGGCGTTTACACATTTTCGAGTGCATTGATGAGGCTTTCTGTTGAGCTTAGGGTGCCTTACGAGCGATCCGTAGTGACAATGGCACGGAGTTCAAGAATTCCTACTTTGAGAGGTTTTGCGATGAGTCGGTGTAGAGCACCGCCTCTTCTCCATCGTCCCCCAACAAAATGGCGTTGTGGAGAGGAAGAACCGTACCTTGGTCGAGATGGCCGGGACGATGCTTAATGAGTATTCTACACCTAGAAAGTTTTGGGTGAGGCAATAGCCACCGCGTGCCATGTTTCAAACAGAGTTTTTACGAGGCACACTTGCATCGCACTTCTTTTGAGTTGAGATACTGCAAAGCCAGCGTATCTCATTTTCGTGTTTTTGGTTGCAAGTGTTTTATTAAAAGTCAGGGAACCTAGATAAGTTCGAGTCACGTTCTGTGATGGAATTTTTAGGTTACTCGACTTCTTCGCGAACTTATAGGTGCAGGCTGCGAGTCTAGTAAAATAGTAGAGACTGCGAGGTGACCTTCGATGAGGCGGTCAGGGACTAGGCACGACATCTCGAGTTGATGAGAGCGATCCAAGCCCATCTTTGTGGATGATGAGGAGGATGAAGATGAGGTTGTCTACCCGATCCAGTTTCTCCTCCCTTGAGGTGCCTACTTCCACCACCGCCTCAAGGAGATCGGCCCATTCCTTCCGCATCCTCGGGAGCTAGTGGCTCTGTTCCTACCTCATCGACTCATGAGGTAGAGGCCACTACTTCTCATCCAGACCTCCCCATCATATCCGAGCTCATCCTTGAGAGCGATAATTGGAGATCTCTTTGAGCGCGTTACACGCTCAAAGTGCAGCATGTCTCATACTGTCTCCACTCTGCTTTTGTTACCTCTTTTGAGCCCAAGGATGTTTGTCATGCTCTTTCGATGAGTCTTGGGTCAATGCCATGCATGAGGAGTTGGAAAATTTTGAGAGAAACAAGGTGCAGTCGCTTGTCGAGCCCCGCCTGATCACAATATTATTGGGACTAAGTGGGTGTTCAAGAACAAGCAGAGTGAGGATGGAGTGGTTATTCGAACAAGGCTAGGCGGTAGCTCGGGGTACTCCCGGGTTGAGGTCTAGATTTGAGGAGACCTTTGCCCTGTGCGGACTTGAAGCCATTAGAATCCTGCTTGCCTTTGCGGCTTCTAAGGGTTTCAAGCTTTACAGATGGACGTCAAGAGTGCCTTTCTCAATGGCTTTATTGAGGAAGAGGTCTACGTCAAACTGACCTCTGGTTTGAAAACCCCAAATACCCAAACCATGTCTTCAAGCTTTCCAAAGCTTTGTATGGACTTAAGCGAGCCCCTAGAGCTTGGTATGAGAGGCTTAAGTCCTACTGTTGAGTCATGGTTTTGAGATGGGTAAAGTAGACAAGACCTTGTTCATTCGCGGCATGGCACCGATCTTCTGCTCGTCGGTTTATGTGGATGACATCATCTTTAGCGGCTCCACATGCTCTTGTTTCTCGGTTTTCCGATGTCATGAGCTCGGAGTTTGAGATGAGCATGATGGGTGAGTTGAGCTTCTTTCTTGGCTTCGGATCAAGCGGACTCGGGAGGTACCTTCTTGCATCGGGCAAGTACACTCGAGACCTCTGAGCGCTTTGACATGAGTGATGGCAAGCGGTATCTACTCGATGGCGACAACGACTTCTCTTGATCCGGATGAAGATGGCGAGCCCGTTGATCGAAGGAGTTGAAGCATGATCGGTTCCCTCTTGTACCTCACGCGCCTCGAGACCGGACATACACTTCTCGTGTGTGCGTGTGCTCGATTTCGAGCTTCTCTCGCGTATCTCACCGTCAAGCGGTGAAGCGCATCTTCGGTACCTTGAGCTACCATTGACTATGGTATCGGTACTCTTCATCTTCTGTCTTTCCTCGAGCCTACTCCGTCGCACTTTGCCGGGTCAGTAGGATAGACAGAAAAAGCACTTCGCACACTGCCAATTCATTGGCACTTCTCTTGTCTCTTGGTCATCTAGGAAGCGATCGGTGTTGCATGATCCACCGCAGAGGCGAGTGCGTTCTTGCCGCCCGATTCTGCGGCGATTCTCTGGATGACCCGACCTGCGGGACTTTGGGTTAGTTATCGGCGGTGTTTCACTTTTACGTGATAACACTTCGCGATTAACATTGCCAAGAACCCATGCAAGCACTCCGGACCAAGCACATCGATATCCGTTATCATTTTCTTAGAGACCATGTGGAGAAGGGTGATATAGTGCTCCGGTTTGTGAAGAGTGACCACCGTTAGCTGATATCTTTACCAAGCCATTGGATAGCTCTAGGTTTTCACTCTGCGAGGAGAGCTTGGGGTGGTTTGTCCTTATGGACTGTTGTGAGGGAGCTTTATGCTTTCTTGTTTTATTATATTGATTATGCTCTTACTCCTTTACATTTGCATAGCATTCGGGTGCATTGGGGTTAGTCCTTCTAGCATATGTCAGAGTGGTATTCTTGTCTAGTAGCTTAGACTTCTGCTCTTATCTTGTGACTCTAGGATGCTGCTTATTAGTTGTTTCTTATCTCACTAGGTTGAGCTCACTCACGGCTTGTAGGTTCTAGCGAGGTTGGGCCATCCTCGGGTAGGCAGTGCGTGTTTGCTCTCTAGTGTGTGTGCTAGGCAGTCGGTGATAGTCCCGAGTCATATGGGGTAGACGAGTGCATCTAAGCTATAGTATCCTCTATATCTTTTCTATGCTTTAAGGACTACCCGTTTGGATTTTCTTTGCCAGCTTCTCGTTTTTATTGCTTTGGTTCGGGGGGAGTTCACTTGGGAGCTTCTAGATTTTAATTTTGACATAACTCAATTTAAACTAAAAGTGCATTTCATATTGAGGGGGAGCTGGACTTTCTTGCATTTCAGTTTGCATTGTAATATAACTACATGGAGCCTTGATTATTATCCTTTATATGATCTGTTTACACTGCATTACATCTTGCCATGATCTGTGCTAAATTGCTAAACTTATCATGACTTTATATGTGTAGTCTAGTCGTTGCCATGATAAGCTAAAAAAAAAAGGGCTTTACTTGAATTAATTCATGTCATGGTAGTTCTTGAGACTAGTCTATTTTTAGTTATCCTTTTATGATTCTGGCCATGTCAAATAGGTTGAGTTGAATCTTGAATCTTTGTTGAGCGTTAGATTGAGCTATGTTAGTTTTTTTTAAAAAAAAAACATGAATTATCATTAACTCCTTGGTCTAAGGACTAATTGCAACAAAAGCAAAATGATCTCTTTTTGTGCGAAAAAACTGATCTCACCAATTCACTCTCATGAGACGGCTTGCCATTGCACTAGGCATGAACTCAGGGAGAGTTTTGGTTGACCAAGATCATTTCCTTAAGCTTCTCGCTTGGAGTGATCGCATAAGGCTTGAGATCTAGCACATGGCTAAGAATTGTGAAAATGGTTGAAGCTTAGGAGGCAGTTGTGGATGGCTCCTAGTCCAGAACTCGCTTTGCTAAGATAAAGCCAAACATAATTTTCAGAAATAGTCAAGTGTGCTAAATTTGCTTATTCACAAAAAGACCAAGTATTAAAAAAAAATTTGAACTTATAGCACTCTAAAATGGTTCAATATTAGTTTCTTGATTTCACTTAGATTATTTGACATGGCTTGCATCATCCTTGGATACCTTTAGCTAGACTGTAATCATGATTGATTTGACATGCTAAGAGATTGGATAAATTTTCAGATTATGACTTATTTGGTTTAGCTTTTCTATACATAAATCGTCATGATCTTGATAGCATTCTTCTGAATTATGGCTTGGTGTAATACTCGCAAAATCATTATGGATAATCTTCATGGCTCCAAATACTTAAAATAAAGAACACACAAGTCATTCTATTCTCTCGTGCATTTTGATGATTTTATTGCCAAAAGGGGAGAAGTTTTGGAGAAAAAGCCTTACGGAGCTTTGCGAGAAAAATTTGCTCTTTCAGTTTTGCTCCGTTTTCTCTTTTGTCGATATGGTCTTAGTTACCTTGATTTTCTTTTAGACCATATTTGACTCTCAAACTCAACTTTATATATGCTTTTGAGTTTGTCAATATACTCATCAAGGGGAGATTGAGAGACCATGTGGTGGTAGCCCCGATTGTGTGATGAGTAATTGACTCGTGTCCTAAAGTCTGAGTTTGTTCGGGCATTATTTTAATTCTTGCGCGATATTTATTTAAATCATTTGGTGCGGTGCTATGAAATATATTTCCTTGTCTGTGTGATCGCGGGGCGTCGAGTGGAGTCGTGGCGAGACACGGGTGACCGGACTAGGCACGAAGCGGTCTTGAGGTCGAGCGGTCGGGATGTGTCGAAGGCGGCAAGGACTCGAAGTGGCTACGAGGCGTGCGCGGCAAGAGACGAGGAAGCTTCCAGGAAGGTGCAGGAGGGGCGTTTTGGAAAATACGCAAAGCTGCAAAATTGGAAGCGGATATTATATGGAATGATCCATTAGTGGAGAGGTGTTGTAATCTAATGGGTATAATTGAGTGTAAACCCATTAGTGGAGAGGAGTTGTAACCTAATGGGTATAATTGAGTATAAACCCATTAGTGGAGAGTGGTGTGACATAATGGGTAAAGTAGTCTACTAGACCTATTAGTGGAGGCTATAAATAGAGGTGCTCTCTAGGTGGAGAAGTGCACTTGAGAGAGAGAGAGATAGAAATGGGTATGAGTATTAGGGTTTCCTAATGCTTGTGCTCTTGGGAGAGAAAATTTGTATGCAAGTTTTAATGTTTCATTCTCTCCTTGTGGGTGTTCTTGGATGAGACATGGAAGAGTTGATATAAACATTCATCGCTCTTCGTCTCAATATGAACATGCTTGTTTTATATCTCGTGCCATTTACTTGTTTTTCTTTTAATTAATATTCTTGCTCTAGTGCTACTATATATATATATATATAGGAAGCCTCTTTTCTACACCCGGGTGTAATTACACCCATAGTATCTACCGTCCATCTATCTTAAGATACCACCAGATGATTTGGGTTATTGGATCGTCTTTAAGAGTGCTAATGGCCATGGTTAACCCATTTAAATGCAGCTGATTCTCGTAATAGGCTTGTTCAGTTTTAAACGCAGCAACTTATGCCGTGATTCTCGTAATGTGGCAACAACTATCTCGGGCGGATGACTCATATGCTTGTATGTGAAGACAACTAATACTCCTTGTATGCTTTTGAAAACTGTTTCACAATAGGAGTAGTATGTAGTATATACTCTCGAAACGTGCAGAGTAGTATGTATTATACGACAGTCTGTACTACGCGATGATTACTATGTATTCTACATATGTATTTCATGTACAGTCGCTTTGTGTAGTAGTAGATTTTTCTGGATAGTATGCAGTAGTATGTCGTTTTATGTAACAAACTGCTTCACGCGAGATAGTATGCAGTAGTATTTTTCGGATATGAATAAGAAGATGATTTATGTGGCCTTCTCCCCTGCTCGCCTGAATCGGTAGCATCAAGACAACATATCTTGTATTTAAGGAAGCTAACTCTGCGAAAGATATAGATCCAAGTTACGTCCGTTGGCTAAAGATACGAAGACAATATCCTTCCCGATAACATATCTCGCATATGAAGATGATCCAATCTCCGTCAATTAACGTAAGTTGGCTAACAGAATAATGAAAATTGAGCTTCCGTAACTCTGTATGCAGTAGTATGTATACTAAAATACCTATTCGGTTTAGAAGAGCTGTATGCAGTAGTATATTTTCCACGACGCATGACGGAGTATGAATAATATTGCACAACGCGAGATAGTATGCAATAGCAATTTTTTTGGTACAGAAACAGATTCCGTGGACTTGTGTTGAACTCGTTATACTCATCTAACTAAAAGTACTCTTCTACGTGAGAATTAGTATGTATTATAAATAACTATTGCATGTACATTTGATGTATGCAGTAGTATATTTTCCACAACCGGAGAGATTTATGTGACATACTCCCCTGCACGTAGTATTCGGACAAATAGGAAGAAGCAGATGATTTATTTGGCCTTGTTGTTTGCAAATCTGAAACGGCAGCAGAAAGAATTAATCTATGTACAAGGATATACAAACCGGCAGCAGCAAGATAGTATTCTCGGTTGATTTACACTAATTGCAATGCCAATACAAAGTGGACTCAATACCACATAAATCGTATAGAAGGAAACTAACTTGCCATAAGGATATACTTCAAATTTACGTCAGTAGCAGGTGGTATGGACAAGCAGTAGTAGGAATAATAAATAGTTAAGAAAGCCTTTTCATCATGTATATCTCCCATTTTATTTGGGGGCATGTAGTATCAATTAACAAATGTAGCACACTACTTTTTGAATTAACAAGTAGTATAAATTAACAGGTGGTATGGACAGGCAGAAGCAGGAATTAGAAAATAGTGAAATAGAGTACACTAGTTTTTTTTATCTTTTCATCATGCACTTGATGACAGTATCCCAACTAGTAGTGTATAAAGGGAACATCTTATTAGTAGTCCATCTCATTCTATTTCAAAAAGTCTAGCAAATCAGGTTAATTTGATGAAAAGCATGAGATGGACCTGTGAATATATACTTGGTATGACGCATGCATACTCAATTGTATATACTCCCTAGGACCACATACTTCCGAATCATGTGATATACTCCCTGTGTTTTTCATATGCTAGATACTTGGTATGACCCATATATACTACATACTCTATATCTATTGTCACACACCCTTTAAAAAAGGATATATATACTCATTTGTAAAAACATGAGAACTCTATGGACATACTCCTTTATTTAAAAAACATAATACTTCAAACTAATATCATACCTCCCTTTTTTAAAAAAGCAACAAAGATCTACACACTTTCTAGCATTAAGCAACTACAAGGACTAAATATTCAGTGTTTGGTCACTGGGACAGTTTCTTGATTTGGTCAGTTATATATACTCGGAAAGTTTCTTGATTTGGTATGACGCATGCATATTCAATTGTATATACTCCCTAGGACCACATACTTCCGAATCATGTGATATACTCCCTGTGTTTTCATATGCTAGATACTTGGTACGACCCATATATACTACATACTCTATATCTATTGTCACACACCCTTTACTAAAGGGTATATATACTCATTTGTAAAAACATGCAAACTCTATGGACATACACCTTTATTTAAAAAACATCATACTTCAAACTTATACCATACCTCCCTTTTTAAAAAAAGCAACAAAGATCTACACACTTTCTAGCATTAAGCAACTACAAGGACTAAAATATCTAACAACATCTTACAAAGCCATGCAACAAATAAAGTATCTGTATCTAACCTTCAGTACTTTTACAGGTGAAGTCAGGTCTGCTTGATCCAACCCAACTGCAAAGGCAAGGGAAAATTCAACGCTATGCAACATGATAGAATGTGAAATAGCTATAAGAACACCATAAAGCATTGTTAGACATCCATGACACATTTATGTAACAATAGACAAACACTTCCGAGTGTCTTCAATCTAATTTTCCTTTTCATTATCTGAGATGCCCCCACACAAATAGTGTTCTAAAAGGAACAAGCATACCACATCATTGTCATTATTTTCAGAATACAGACCATTGTCAAGCATACAATGCTTGAAGCCAGATGAAACAGATGCCAAAGGGACAATCATACAAGCATGCCAATTAGATCTAGATGTGTGAGCTAAGTTACAATGCCTGAAGCCAGATGAAACATATGCCACATGGCACATCATTGTCATTAATTTCAGACTTTAGACCAAAGTCAAGTTCTCATAGCCAAGCCAATTACAAGTTCTATGGTAGTACGGTTGGATCTGGATCTGCACAGCACATGAGAAATTGCGACCTGCGATTTGCGAATTGAGAGGGGGTTGCTTACAGGGCAGAGCCGCGGAGGTGAAAATTGCAAAATGGCGGAGGCGGTCCAGGGCTCTAGGCGGTGCGCCGGTGCCACGAAGGCGCGGCCGCGCGGAGCCGGAGCAGGAGCTCAGTCCTGGAGCAGTGGAGCTGCTTGTGAGGTGCTGCCTGGACTCCTCTCCGGCCGGTGCCACCTGAGCAGTGAGAATGGACTGGGAGTAGAGCCGTAGATGGCAGAGCACTACACGACTGGAGACTAGAGTGGAGACTGGAGCATGCGCAGTGACTGCTCTGGTTAGCTCAGTCAGATGGGATTTGGGGATTAGGGAGGGAGATGGCCGGAGCAAATAGGGATGGGTTGGCCGGAGCAAATAGGGAAGGAGATGGCCGGATCTCAGGAGGGAGATGCGGCGGCCCAAGATGCAGAGCAAACTGGAACTCAAAGGGCGACAAATCCGGGATTGCGGAGTCCATCGAAAAGGACGGACCGCGGCCTCCTAGAACTGCCGGGTGCGGTTGACATGCAAGATTTGCCGTCCGCGACCCGATATATCATGCACTAATCTAAATACAATCGGATGACAATAAGAATAGGTGTAATTACACCCAGGTGTAGAAAGCATTTTTCCTATATATATATATATATATATATATATATATATATATATATATATATATTCTTGCTTTGAACTATGATTTATCTCAAGTTCAATTAATCGTATCATTCCAAGAGCAGTTGTTTGTGTTCTTATTTTCTTGCACTTTTTTGATTATCGCTCCGATGCAAGGATTGGGATGAAAGTGTTAGAGAAACTGTGATCTAATCTCTATGTGAGTGTTCATCTAGCATCCTTCCAACTTAGTTTATCTTCTCAAAGGGTTAGTACTGCCATCTCTTGTGTGCAGTTTTCTTTTGGAGGAGCAGTAGTAGTCGGTTCTTTTGTGTTGAGCAGTGTGTTCTCGTGGTGAACTGTGTTCGGCCGGCTTGTGTTCCCTGTCTTCTTTGAGGTGCAGCATTTACTAGCACAGTTTTTGTTGGTTCGGGTGCTAGTCGTACTGCTCTCCTAGTTCTTGCTCTCTGTCACTTTTTCGACCAAGGCTGTCTTTCTTGTTTCGGCTGCAGCTCCAAGTACTAATGAACTGTTCGGTTGTAGCAAGCAAATCAGTTTCGGTGTTAGGCTACTGCTCAATAGATGTTCGGCCAGAGCACTATAGCAGCGAGTGTAGCATCTGATTCTTTGAAGTTTTCGGCCAGCAGGCTGTCTCCTTGTCCCCTGTTCGGCTACAGCAAAACAGCAACAGTACTTTCTCAAGTAGGTAGACTTTCTTTTCAGTTTTGTTTCTGCTAGCAGTTTGTATTCTCATATATACAGTCTGCCATCAATTGTGATGCTGTTCGGATGCAGTACGTAGGTACTACTATGCTGTAGCAAGCACTGTTATTTTGTTGTTTTTCTTGTAGAAGTGCTGCAGTTTCAGTGTATCTTCCTGTTGCCTCTCGGGTGCATCTATTACTTCCTGTTGGATGCTATTCGGCAGCAGTTTTTTTTTGTCCCTGTTCGCTGCACCTAAACACTGCAGGTTCGGCAGCAGCAGTTCGGTTCCAATAGTGTTTGGGCAGCAAGTAGTATACTCGGTTTTCTTTGTTAGATAGCGATTGCTCTGCTTTTTTTACGCTATCTTTGCGATTCGGGTACTATTAAGTCTTACGGAGAGCTGCTATTCTTTCTTGTGTTTCTCAAGGTTGATCTTTGTCCATCTTACGTGGTATACTTTTGTTGTGACCTAGTACCTTTCGGTTTGAGTATCTTTTGCCATCTCTTTTTGGACAAAGAAGTGTGCTTTCTCGAGTGTTAGTATCGGCTACTTTATTTGTTGTTGGCAGCAGCTTTAGGTTCCCTGGTGCTGTGTGTTTTAATTCTCCTAGCTTGATACCTTGAGTTAAGTTTCTTTCCTATGGACAGACCTTTGATTACTGCAAGGTTTCGGTTTTAAGTTCTCAGTACTCAACCTGCTTTCAGTTCTCTTGCGGTTCTTAGCTAGTGCCCAGTTATAAGAAACCTGTAGTACATCTGTGGTTGGCTTTTGGCCATGTTGTTCTGCAGTGTCTTGTTTAATGGAGAAGTTTTTAAGTCAAATCTTTCTGAATATTCTTCAGTATTCTTGCACACTTGTTTTTCTTGCTTCATAGTATTTATTGCTATTGGAGAAGAAAATTTTCAGATTACTCGGGGCAATTTTTAAAGGCACCATTCACCCCCCCCCTCTGTTGCCATTTCGGTCCTACACCCAGATCTCGGGGTCGAGATCTCGTTTAAGGGGATAAGGTTTGTAACATCCTGTTTTTCTGAGATTTTTAAAGCCTGGAATTTAAAAATGAATTTTCTGGAATTTTCTGAATTTAATTCAAGCTTCAAATGAATTTTTAGAATTTTCAAAGATTTAATATGATTAAAATAAACATTAACATAAGTTGAAAATATTTTATCTGAGTTCTTCAGGTCTCAAGGAATTTTCTGGTATTTTTGGTGAATTTTTGAGATTTATTTGCTATTTTCTAGAGCTCCTAGCATTTTATTTTGAATTTCTGGGAATAAAAGAAAAAGGGAAAAAACCTCGTGTCCGATCCTCCCCGCGCAGCGTCGAGATCGCGTCGGCTCAGCCGCGCTCGGCGTCCGCCTACCTCGCCTCGCGCGTCGGATCACCGTGCGCCACGCGCCGCCTCTCGCGGCCGCCGTACTCGTTCCCGCCCACGCTTCCCCGCCGCCCGATCCGCCCCGCGACACGCGTCGCGTATCCGAGCCAACCCCGCCGCGCCCGCGCCGCAAACCCTAACCCTAACCCCGCGCGTCGACCGCGCCGTTGGATGCGCCACGTGGTGGCACCAGCAGCGTCCCCTCCCGGCCCGCTCGATGCCGTCGGATCACGCTACGTGGCTGCATCGGAACCGTCCAAGCTTAATCCGTTTCGCACCCCGGACCGTATCCGATTGGAGCTCCTCGGTTCGCGTGTTAAAATCCACCGACGCTCCTCGGTTCGCGTGCCTTGCCCTCGCCCTCGCCGTCGCCTCCGCCGCCGCCGCTGCTCGCTCGTTCCCGCGCCGCGCCGCCGCCGCCCGTGCCGCGTCTCCTCCATCGCCCGAGGTCGTCGGAGCACCAGCCATCGCCGCATCACCGCCGGTGAGCCCCTCCGTGCCGTTCTCGCCCGCGTCACCTCCGGTCGCCGCTATCGCCTCCCCGTCGCCAGACCCCTCCGTTCGCCCTCGCCGCTCGCGTCTGCGGCCGCGCGCCCGCGCCCGCGTCGCCTCGCGCGCGCGCGCGCCACGCGTCGCCGTCCGCTCGCTCGCGCGCCACGCGTCGCCATCGCCCGCGATCCCGCCCTCGCCCTCGCGCCCGCGCGCGTGCCCGCCGTCAGATCCCCGCCGTCGCGCCACGCCATGCCGCGTCAGCCGAGCCACGTCAGCCCTAGCTGATGTGGCATCCCACGTGGCATGCCATGTCAGCGCCACGTCAGCCGAGACCGCCCCCAGGTGCCACGTGGCAGCCACGTCAGCTGCCACGTCAGCCGCCACGTCTCCCGTGCCACGTGGCAGCATATGCTGCTGCCACGTCAGCGCGTCCCCGCCGCGTCAGCGTCCCCCTCCCCCGCACTGTTTGGTGAGCCGGGTCCACCGTAGACCGGACATTTCGTGGACCGGGTTCGCAGCACAATGTAATTTTCGATTTTCTCGATTTAATTTTAGGATCTATTTTTCGGAGAGCCCGTTCTCCTCCGTCCTAACTCCGATTGACCCCGTTCTTTTTTCTAAATTCATCTAAAATCGAGCTCTATCTGTTGGTTCTGGTTTTGTGAATTTTGGAGTTCATTTGCTTATCATTTTATGTGTTTCTTTGTTTTCGGTCGGATTCTCTCTCGTTAGATTCGGATTCCGGAGGAGCAGGTTTCGCGCCCGAAGACCAGGAGTACCCCGCTGAGCATAACGAAGGCAAGTCGTGTCCTTTGATCATGTTGAACCCAGTTTTGCAATCTATTATTTAATTATTTTGTTTTAAATTACGCCGCATTGCTATTTTTATTCAAACCTTTGCACTGGTAGTTATCGTCCCAATTGAGATTACTCCTCCTTGATAATTTGGAATACCATGATGCCATTGTGACCATAGGTTGGGTAATTATTTAGTGATGCTAGATTATTTGTCACATGGGTGGTTACAATTAGACTGCTTAGCTGGCTTATATTTACGATTGATCTCATTAGCACATGTTAAATTATTAATTTGACTTAATGACATATGGAACTGTGGTTGGTGCCACGTGTATTAAAATTTGTGTCACGTCATTGGTGTGACGTTTGCTTGGTTATACAAATTGGTTTTCACTCGGGCGAGTGATCGTGCAGTAAAGGGGGAGGTGCAGTTGCACTTCGGGGATGTGGTAGCCTCGCCCGGGTAATGTTAAGGACTTAACTTTGTGCGCCATTGATCTGAGCTTAATCGTGCAAACCACATGTCTATTATGGGATGGACCTGGCTGAATAATTTGTAATATTTCAACTCAATTCTGCCATTGTGATGGACATGGTTGCTGATTTCCATGTGGCGCAAGGGGTGTGATGCGAAACCTAGCGGGCGGGATTGTGTTGAGGTAGAGCATTGTAAAGGCCTTGTTGTGATTTCCTGAGATCGAGGCTAATCACATCGTGTGGGTACAGTTGTGCAACCTCTGCAGAGTGTAAAACTATTCGAATAGCCACGTCCTCGGTCATGGACATTGCTCGGGGATTTCACACGAGGGTTAGTGTTTCACTTATAACTTGGTGGTTTATGTTGGGAGTGGACAGGTAGTTCACTGTTGGTTTAACTTGTGAATTGGTGTTCACAAGTGGTTCATGTTTACTTCTTTGATTATTCATTATTACTGTTTTTATTTAACTTTCGCCTTCAAGTTATTTAATATATTTCATCGATAAATGCCTTTATGCAAATTAACCTTTCAGCCTTCCATTGGTAAGCCTTGCATATTATGTTGCATTCATTGTTACAAACGACTTGCTGAGTACCAATGTACTCACGGCTTTACGCCTATGTTGCTCAGTTGAGGGAGAGGAGTGCTATCAGCAGGAGGTTCTAGAAGGAGAGTACTACGACGACTTCACGGATTAGGCTTCGTTCTCCACTCGATAGCCTGTGGGCTTGTCGATTGGCCGCTACGTTTTATTTTGGATTTTCGCTGCTATTTTGTTAAGCTCTTCCGGCTAGAGATATTGTAAGCTTGGCCATAAGGTCGTACCTTTGATATTTTATCGATATTCGCGTTTTCCTTTATTATTGTCGTGTGTATGACTGTGATGACATCTATGTTTGACTGTGTGCACTAGCGTGATCCTGGACTAGTGCAGTTTACACAGAGAGACCGAATTTGCATATTCGGGTCTCGACCATTTTGGAGTCTACTTTTCCCGAGAAGCAGAATCTAATCATTTTGAAAATCTGGGTGTTTGGCACAGCTCCATAAGAATCTATTGAGAAGTTAGGAGTAGGAGCTGTATCAAACAGACCCTAAATTTCAACGGAGGGAGCACTATGCTAAGCAGGGGGAGTATTATGCTAAGCAGGTTTGAATTGATCAAAACATATAAAGTCAAAAGTCTATTGTATTTATAGATCAGATGTACAAAGACCAGTGCAGCACAAGTCCAATCCAAAGGAAGAAAGAGGGTTCGGTTCATCTATACAAATCTTAACATGCCAGGCCAGTGACCAAACAGGAGGATGAGCTTGAGCAAGGGTTAGAGGCCAAGCACTATCTGAACACAAGGTCCATCGGTCAAACATGTGGGCTCCGAATAATGACTTTGAGAGGTTTGGAGTAGAAGGTGAGCAACCAGAGTGGGTTTCACAATGCAATTTCAAAGAAAATTAGAGGGTCTGATCTTTTTGGCTGCGGCTTATGGTTTTTGGCTGAAATTTTTAAATTTTAGCTGTTTGCGACAAAGATTATGGAGAGAGATACTCGCTTACGATTTTGGATGGTACAGATGTTGGGCTTTTAACGTGTACTATAATTAACTTGTAGACTCCATCTTAAAAAATATTTCGTTTAAAAGTTAGGTACTGTAGCAAAAGTCAAAAGCCGTTTTGAGAAGCTAAAAAGAACAGGGCCAGAGCTGGTTGAGGTGATAAAAAAATGTTTCAAAAATAGTTATATTGCATATTGCAAACCACGTGCTACCTGCAGTTATCGATCTTGTTTTTTTTGGTTGACTAATAGTTTTTGGTTGTAGTTGATGACTTTTAGATGTGTTTTTCGAGATAGTGAAAGACGACAAATACATTGAAACGGATGATACACATGCCGACATGTAGAGGTATTAATGGGTTAGACTCAAATGGGTTAAATAGATTGGGTTTTTGATTAGGTTAGTTTCAGTTGGGTGAAAATGGGTTGAAAGAATAAATGGGTTGGGTCGGGTTGGCTTACCTCATAGAAAGGGTTGGATAGGGTCGGAATGGGTTTCAAAATTTAAGGTTGAAATTAAGTTGAGAACATATTCAACCCGTGGTGTTGTAATATGACTTACCCGTGGGTTGGCTCCACCTATAAGGCTCATCTGGGCATCTAGACCTAATAATTTGTATAAAATAGTGTTTCTATATTCAAAGTCAATTGTAGGAAAGTTTCAGAAAATTTCGTAAAACTTTTATGGTGTGAACACGAGTTAAAAATTTTAAATACCGAACATTTTCAAAAGTTTACTATAAAAGTTTGTTAGTTCCACTTATGTGTTTGAGTCTAACAATTTGCACGAAGTAGCGTTTCTATATCTTAAATCATTTATAGTAAATTTTAGACAATTTGTTAAAAGTTTTATGGTATGAACGTGAGTTAGAAATTCTAAATACTAAACTCTTTATAGTATATTAGTGCAAAGTGAGTTGGGAATGGGCTTAAAATAGATTGTAAATTTTTAGAACCCCGGTTTCAGGAAATTTCACGAAACCAGAGTGAGTCCCCCAGCCAGCCCATACTACACACATGGCTGCGCGCGTGGGCCTCCCGCACGCCTTCCTCGCCGCCTCCTCTCTCGCTCGAAACCCATCTCGTGCTCGCCTCCCATATCCTCCTCTCATCCACCTTCCCCTCCCCACCCACCGCCGGTTCGTCTCCCCGCCGCGCATCCGCCTGCGTCCTCGCCTCGCGTCGCCTCTCTTCGCCGCCGGCGCCATGTCGCAGCCCGCCGGCAACCCCTACGCCGCGGAGCTCGCCGCCGCCAAGAAGGCAGCCGCCCTCGCCGCCCGCCTCTGCCAGGTGCTCGTCCCCGGATCTCCTCTTTCCCTTGTCGTGTGGAGCCGCGTGGGTGCCGCTTGCCCGACACCGTGTTCTGCGCTGCGGTTCTTTTCCAACCTTCCGTTGAAGGTAGCCGACTGAAGAGTAATGTGAGGGGGTCGGGAAGTGTTGCTGATTGATAATTAACATGGACCAGCGAAGAGTATAATCCGTTTGTTTGCATCGCAAATCAAACTTAGAAAGCGAAATCATCTGTATCGATGTGGACTCTTGGATTTTGTGAGCAAGGAATGCGGAAAAGCCGAACAGTTGGGAGTGCATCCACTGTTATAATATAAGTATTCATGAACTTTTTTTCCCTTCAAGTTTGAATGCTGGTATGGGATAGTTTGGGTAGTCCTAGTTATGGTAATCACCTTGTCATTGGATCCGAAGCTAGAGACCTTTGAATAGGATGATTGCATGGTTTGCTTCGCTTTTTGGATGCTTGATGCTGCTGTTGGAATTCATTGCTTTTGTTCTGCGTCTTTCCTCTTCAGACCGTGCAACAAGACATCGTGCAATCGGACGTTCAGTCTAAGGCGGACAGAAGTCCTGTCACAGTAGCTGATTATGGTACATGCTGATCCTGCAATTGTTTACCTTCCAGTGACTGCATTTGCTGTTTGGTACTGAATTATTATTGATGCTCGTACTTAACCAGAATTTGAAGTCGGTCGAGTAGCATTTTTGTATTTATTGGTTTAGCTCACATCAGTGGCGAAGCCAGGAACAAAATGGAGGGTGGGCTAAGCTAGGTTATCACAAACATAGTATTTTACTTTTGTGCAATTCAAATACATACATGAATAGAAAAGAAATAAATACAACGAAAATACCTTGATAACAGAAGGCGCAACCCGAAAATATATAAGCATGCTTCCAGTGAGTAGAGATCAGTCATCTGCATATCAAAAATAACAAAATTAGTAGTACGATAACTAATTGTAAATTATCATGAACATTCAAGAAAAATATAACATACCACTAACACACAAGATTAAATCATGAGGCAGATTTATTCTATGAAATTTTATGCCTTGGAATAGTCTTATGACTTTATCATTATCAATGTTTTTAAATATCTCTTACTCAGTGTAGCACACCATTAAATCATGACATCATGTGAATCATAAAAATAAAGGATATAATTACTAGAATAGCCCCCTACACAAGAATTAGAGCAGAAGTGAGATTCTGTTTTAAGAAATCAAGGGCTCCAAGCCTTTTAAACAATCCAGACCTGCAGATCAGAATGCAACAAAAAATTAATCAGTCGGATGTTTCTGATTAAACCAGCACTTAGAGAACAAAAGGTGGACAACTACATAATGACTAGGTTCAAGATGCAACGTTTGATGAGAGAAAATAATCATAATGACTAGATTAATGTGAAGGGCATGATACTGTAAATAGAATAGAACTTCTTACTATTCACATACACTGATTCAACGTTGTTTTAGAAGCACTGTATGAATCCAGCCTCCCAAAACATTATCTCCTATCAAACCAACTCTAGCTCTCATATTCGCAATCAATGAAAAGCCTCTCCCAGTTTCAGAGCAACCTCTAATCTTTAGGAATGGCCACATATGCTGACAAAAATAGATTAATTTAGAGTGGGCATGTCGCAAAACCAGCAAAATGCTGACAATATCTATTTCTAAAAAACAATTTTGACAGCATCACAACAAGAAACAAAAAATTAAAGCGAAGCAGTGGGTTATACCTTGATGACTAAAATAGGGCCGACATCATTCACTTCATATGCCACTAGCAAAGATGACTTCTGAACTTTGTTCAATGTAGTCTCTGTAACATAAGACAAAAGTAACCTGATTTCAAGTAAGTCATAACCAATTAACCAAATCAATGCAAGGTCCAGCAAGTAACTGTTTAAAGTCCTAATGTTACTGAATGAAGTCCTAGTGTTACTGAAAATAGAACAGATTGGCATGCATGGTAACAGAACGACATGTGATCCTCAAACAGATCTGCTTCTGTACGAAATTGCTGGGTATTTGCCCTCTCCATATCTAGAATCATAGCAAACTAGCAAAACAAAAATCGTGCTTGTCAGCAATTCATCGAATAGCCTATGCCCATGTCTAGACAAGACTGGGAAGGGGGCGTACCTGCAGCAGCAAGCTAGACCGGTGGCTGATCTGAGGTGTCTAGGCCTGATGGCATGGCACGGGGAGTAAAGAACATTTAGGATATGATCTTCGTCAGTTATTGTTAATATCTGAAGCTTGTTTTTTTTTCTCTCAACTCCCCATTTACTTGCTACTTTTCTTTTCACACGTGTAGGATCTCAAATATTGGTAAGTTTCGTGTTGAATATGGAAGCACCACCTTCTGATTCCTTTTCTTTGGTGGCCGAGGAGGTAATTAACTTCTCTTTCTGTTTTCTTGTTTCTATGTAAAATACATAAGAATTTTGTAATTGATTGGTGACATGTACTTACGTAGGACTCAGAAGAACTGAGAAAAGATGGCGCTGAGGAAATTCTGGAACATATTACCGATCTTGTAAATGAAACTATCTTGAAGGATGGTTCCTACAGCATTTCATTTTCTAAAGAAGGTATCCTCTCTGCAATTGATAGCGGGAAGTCTGAGGGAGGTCCATCTGGGCGACATTGGGTGCTAGATCCAATCGATGGGACTAAAGGGTGAGTTTGATAACTTAAACCTGTGGATTCCATATTCTGCTACAGTGCTATGGTAATAAAATGTCGCATTCTTTCCACCATTTACTGCACCATCTATTGTAGCTTCTCTACAAATGTCACCTGGGCTCTGGCTCACCAAAACTAGTGTTGCTGCTTCTAATGAATACAGTGCAGTAGACACCGCTGCCTTTTTCCTTCAAAAGACTGGAGCTGCTGACCTATGGCTCTAATGTCTGCACACTAGAATAAATTACTTTCTTATTGATGTGTAAGTTAATAATTTATCTCTATTTTCTTAGATCTAGTCTAGGGCTCTATGCTGCACTAAAGTAGACTGGTACATGGCATGGACAAGAATGACAATATGCCATTTTTCTATAATTGGATATAGCAGCGTGCGTATACAAATGTTAAACGAAATTCTAACCTCTCATCGCATTTATACTAATGTTACTTCAATATGTATTTTTTGTTTTTACATATTAAATAGACAAGGTTAATAAAATGCAGTATTCTTTTAATGTATTGCATTTCTTTTCATGTTAATCATAGGCATGGTTACATCTAAAAATAGATAAATTTCATAATTTTTTTAAAAATACTCATGCAGACAATATCACATCACATCGGCACTTTGATTATGCAATATTGGAGGAATTTCCCCATATGTACTATGGCACAAACAATTTGGTAGAATTGACACTAACATGGCTCTGGCATGAGTTGGAAAGGCCATGTAACCTGCAAAAAGCTCAGTAGAAGTGCTAATGCTACTTAGGATATTTGTGAACTAGTTCTAAGCAAACTGTGTGGTTCTCTTTTCTGAGAAAGCATGTGAAGTGCTAGTATTGATAACTACCTGACCAAATTGAATACCCGCTTTCTTAGTCCATATTTTAACTAATTATTGTAAACTGATCAATCATAAAAAGATAATTACCATTGTCTGCAAACTGAAAAGAAAGGTATTTCCATGGTTGTCACGGTGTCGCCAAGTTGTCACCTTGGTGACGCCTAGGCGTCGTGGCGGTCCAGGGGCGACGACATGGAGCTTCGCCGTGACCGCCCCCCATCTTCCTCGGCTCCGACCGGCGGGAACAGTCGGATCCGGTCGGATTTGGCGGATACGGAGCGGGAGGCGGCGGGGAGGGGAGGCATCGGGCGGAGGGAGGCGTCGGCGGGGAGGGGAAGCGCCGGGGAGGGGATGCGCCGGGGGGAGGAGGCGACGGGGAGGGGAAGTGGCGGGGGAGGCGGCGCTGGGGGTAGGCCGCGGGAGAGAGTAGTCAGGAGAGAGGAGTCGGCAGAGGTATATGTATGCTTGCTGAGTTACGAGGGGACCAGCTGACACTTATATCCATGTATATGTATGCATCATGTACTGTATGACTAGCCAGGCGTTTCGCCATGGCGTCCAGGCGCCTCTTAGACGCCGTGGTCGCCAGTTACGCCATAACTCGGTATTTCAGTTATTTGATCACCTCTTGTATTGATAAAACTAACGGAATTTTCCGTTCAGTTGCGTTGTTAAATATTGAAACATATTGTATTAGTTATATCTCATGTCTTTAATACCTTTGAAAAAGTATGGCTGTATTTGTTATACAACTGTAACTGTTGCAATATCTATATATGTTAATCTGCACTGTTATAATCTGGCTCTACCGAAATAAGTGGTATAGATCTTCTCTTTTTCTCTCGATTAATGAGAGATTCTAGAAATTTTTCTTTTTCCTGATTTAAGGATTATTGTGGGATTTTATACACCTCTAAAACAGAAGAGGTAGATATTTAGATGATGGCATCTGATGCAACACCTTTTGTTACTACTCTTTTCCTATCTTGATAATAAATGCCTTTCTGAACCAATGTTTCATTTTATAACTTGACTCAGTTTCTTAAGAGGAGACCAATATGCAATTGCACTGGCATTGCTTGATGAGGGCAAAGTTGTTTTGGGTGTATTAGCATGTCCAAATCTCCCTTTGACATCAATAAGTAACCTCAATGGTAGCTCATCAGGAGATCAAGTTGGTGCCCTCTTTTCAGCTGTAATTGGTTGTGGCGCTGAAGTACAGTCCTTAGGTGGCTCTCCGCCACAAAAGGTTATTACCTTTTAGCTCTTTTATTTGATATTTCATATTATGAATTTAACCTATATCTACCTGTGCGAGATTAAAATCTAAATTTTTGACCCGCTTCTGGCTAACTTTAATTATAGATTAGTGTTTGCTCCGTCGACAGTCCAGTCGATGCCTCATTTTTTGAATCCTATGAAGGGGCACACTCCATGCATGATTTAACTAGCTCCATTGCAGAGGTTGGATCTGAACTATTCATTGCAGTCTAGATCCATAAGACTAGTGTTACATAACTAATCCCGTGTTTGAATGCTTGCAGAAACTTGGTGTCCAAGCTCCTCCAGTAAGAATCGATAGCCAAGCAAAATATGGTGCTCTGGCCCGTGGTGACGGTGCCATTTACTTGCGTTTTCCACACAAGGGTTACAGGGAGAAGATATGGGATCATGCAGCTGGCTCAATTGTCGTGACAGGTACGAGTCCTATTTTTCTCAAAACAACGATTCCAACTAAAAGATTTATATTTACTTATGTTCCTTCCACTGGCGTTTTCCAGAAGCTGGAGGTGTAGTAACGGATGCCTCGGGAAACGATTTGGATTTCTCCAAAGGGAGGTTTCTTGATCTTGACACCGGCATCATCGCAACAAATAAGCTGTTAATGCCGTCACTCCTGAAGGCCGTACAAGAGGCCATCAAGGAGAAAAACCAGGCTGCTTCCCCGTAGTAGAAATTTAGATTGATCCAAAATGATAATTGCAATGCTATTCGCCATTCATACTGTTGTACATGTGTTGGAACAAATACAATTCCTTGTGCCACATTTTTACATCTAAGGAGTGGGTGATCAGACAGCCGTGTTTTTTAATAATCTGAATAAAGAGAGATTTGTTCCATTGGTTCAAGTCTCTGCATTTCTGGATAACTTGGCTGTCTAAATTTGAACCATGTCCTTTCTCTTTTTCAATCACATGGATTATACGTGGTAAAACTAATAAATTCTGGTGTTATGCACCCGGTGACATACGCCAAATCTAACAAATGTCAATTCGCACGATTGTTTTGCAATCGTGTCGTACACTGATACACCTAAAATCTCAAAAAAGAAGAAGCGAAAATTAAAAGAAAAGAAAAACACTGATACTGATACACCTAATAAATTCTAAAACAAAACACATACACCCAATCTCTTGTTATTAGAAAGATTTGATCATTTGCGTCTGCATGTGGGTCCAGTGAGACATAATGGACCCTCTTCCATATCCCCGTTGACTCCATTCCATCTCCACTACGCCACCTCCCGCCCCTGCGCCTCCGCCACCGCCATGTCGGAGGCCGCCAGCAAACCGTACTGGGCGGAGCTCGGCGCAGCCAAGAAGGCCGTCACCCTCGCCGCCCGCCTGTGCCAGGTTACTCGCTTCGTACTGGATCTTTCCCTATGTTTCCGCCGTTTCTTTCTGGGATCCGTTTGCCAGGCACCATGTGTTGTTCCTCTTCTACCTTGTGCCTGGCATCGTGCCCCCGTCCAGTCTGGTGCTGTGAGGGTTGACTTTTGAGTGGTGTTGGTGATGAGTGTAGTCGTTCTGGTTTGCGAAGACAGATTACGCTAAGAAGATTAGAGGATGTATTTATTTTGCAGTACTTGTCTAAATTGTGAGGATATATTGCAAAAAAGACGGCAAGCCTTATAGGCTTTAGTTTTTCTTGACATGATTAGTGTGTTTCAGAGTTGTTAAGATTCACAAAGGCCCAAAGCTACATGAAGCTTTGTTGGGCATTGACTGAGACTAGTTCTTAGCTGTGGTGACCAACAGGGCATTCAGTTTTGAGGAGCAGGAAATCTCTGACTGAGATTTCTTTGGCTGCTTGGGTCGGATGCTTGCAGATTGTATTCACTTCTTTGTTCTTGTTGTGTTCCCTTGTTTCTTCAGAGAGTGCAGCAGGACATCTTGCAATCTGACGTTCAATCTAAGGCAGACAGAACACCTGTGACAGTCGCCGATTATGGTACATGTTGATACTCGAATTGATGAAAATTATGAAGGAACGTCAAGACTCAAGAGCATGATGACAATGTGTTCTTCATCATTTCTAGATTATTTTTAGATAATCGTAGATAGAAAGAACACTCGTAAGGAATATGGAAGGTCCTTCAAAACAAAAATTAGTATTCGTGCTTCCTCTCAACTTTTGATTTGATTGCTACTTTTCATTTCATGAACAGGGTCACAAGTATTGGTAAGTCTCGTCCTGAAGATGGAATTACCTTCTGATTCCTTTTCTATGGTGGCTGAAGAGGCAATTCACATATGCTTCTCTTTACATGTTCTGTTATTATACACAAAAGATTGTTTTAATTAATTACTGAGATATACTTGCATAGGATTCAAAAGACTTGAGAAACGATGACACTCAAGACATGTTGGGACATATTGCCAAGCTTGTAAATGAAACCATCGTAAATGACGGTTCATACAACATTTCACTATCCAAGGAAGATGTGCTCTCTGCAATTGATAGTGGAAAATCTGAGGGAGGTCCATCTGGGCGACATTGGATATTAGATCCAATAGATGGAACCAAAGGGTCAGTTTTTTTATAACTTATGCCTGTGCATTTCATGTTCTGCCACTATAATATAATTTCATGGTTTATTTCTCACCACGAATTAAATATTCTTGTAACTGGAATCATAGCCTATCCCATCCATGTGTTCTGGCTCAACAAAACTAGAGTCGCTGTCTCACTGAACTATATTGGCATGAAGTCCTTTATCATCTAAGCTGCACTAACACAGAATCATATGTCATAAAATCCACTCACACGTGTGGACATGGCGGTATGACATGGATGAACATGGTGATATGACATATTTTTCTCTATAAATGTAGATAAAGCAGCACAGCTGTACATAGGGAAAAAACTTGGTTTTTATGTAGCTTTCCTTGTAGTATTTGGCTTTTTATCTATTAAATGCATAAGCTTCATAAAGTTTTTTTTATTGTAATCCTGCATTGCCATTCATATAAATCATAGACTGGTTACATATGAAATATGTAAGGTTAAGAAAGATCAAATTAGTCTACACGACAACATTAATGGGGTGTTTGAATGAGAGGGATAAGGATTTGGATCCAAATCCCCCCTACTGAAACAAGCCCTAAATTGTCAACACCATGTTAGAGGAATTTCACCCTTTTGACATGGTGCCCACATGGCTCTAACAAATTAGTAGAAGTGACACTTAACTCATACATGTTAGAACCATGACGATGATGGTGTCATGATAGAAATGCAACATGCAACCTAGTAAATTGTTAATCGATCTAGGATCTATGTCTCAAACTTTTGCATGAATGGTTCAAAATCAATTGTGTATGGTTGTGTGAAGGAATGTGCAGAGTTGGCAGTATTTTTTTTTCTCATGCCAAACACAGTACTGGCTTTTTTATTTCACATTTTTAACCAATGATTGTGAACAGATCAAAGAGGTGTTTTCTGATTTTTCTAATGCAAAACCTTTCGTTACTCTTTCATATTTCCCTAAGAAATGTCATTTCTAATCAAAATTCATATTTTGAAAACTTGATGCAGTTTCATAAGGGGAGACCAATATGCAATTGCACTTGCATTACTGGATGAGGGCAAAGTAGTTTTGGGTGTATTGGCATGTCCAAATCTTCCTTCGAAATCAATAAACAATCACAATGCTGGCTCTTCTGGGGATCAAGTCGGTGCCCTCTTTTCTGCTACAATTGGTTGTGGAGCTGAAGTTGAGGCCTTAGAGGGATCTCAGCCACAAAAGGTCATCAACTCTTTGATTTGATCTCATAAATTGTACCGAAAGTATGTCAACACACAGCAGCACGCCAACGTCCACCCCGGACTCGGTGGCCACCTCCTCGGTCGCGCCACCTCAAGTGCCGGCCACTCACCCCAACCCCCAGGTGCCGACCTCCCCCTAGTCGTCGACCTCCCCCGCGGTCGCGCGCTCGAAGCTGGAGCACTGGAGGGAGGTTTCTCCTCCCACCTCCCTTGTTGTCTCCAAGCCGTCCTACTGTGACGTGGTGCTAGCTTCTCCCAGGTCGGCCGGCATGGTGTTGGCGGGTTCTCAGCGACAGCCTGTGGTCAGTCAGCATGCATGTCCAGACCGCGCTGAGCGTCTTCTTGGCCGGGTGTTGCCTCGAGGGCCGATGGAGGAAGGTTGGCAAGAGGTGGTCGGCCGCCGCCGTGATCAGAGAAGACCTTGTCACCCACCTTGCGACTCTCGACGTCCGGTTCCGGCGGACCTCCGCGGCAAGTGTTTCAACTGCCTCTCTGCTTCTCATCGCGTGACGGAGTGCCGTAGCCGGGTACGTTGCTTTCGTTGCAGGGGCCTTGGCCACCGTTCTTCTGCCTGCCCGGGATATGGGTACCTGATACCCGAATACCCGACGGGTTTTACCCGATAAAGAGACGGGTATGAAAAATTTTATGTACCCGTGGGTACGTTATTGGGTGAAATCCTCTACCCGTCGGGTAGGCGGGTACGGGTGCGGGTATATACTACCCATACCCGCCTACCCGCGGGTAATGAATACCCGCATTAGACAACTAGACATCCCACTCAAATGTTAATTTTATTATCTACTTGTTGTTGATTGTTTATTTGTTTGTCATATGTTGATATGGTCATGTCAAGTATGTTTATGTAACGTACTAATTTTGATCATTAGACGCTTTTGTGCTTGGCATGTATGATTAATGAATGTCTAAATTGATGATATTCTTATGTGTTGAATCGGGTATGCTTGCGGGTACGGGTTACCCGTCGGGTAGTAATACCCGCGCGGGTACGGGTATGGGTAAATTTTCCTACCCGCGTGCGGATACGGGTAACCCGACGGGTAAATTTACACCTAGCGGGTACGGGTATGGAATGGCAATACCCGATGGGTATTTACCCGTTGCCATCTTGAGCCCGGGAGCTCCCCCGTCGAGGGGGCGCATCTCGGTCTGGCAGCGTATCTCCCCGCTTGCGGAGGCCTCTTCATCTTCGTCTCCGGCGGCGGGGCTGTCTTCTCTGTCTGGGATGGCGGACGGTGATGTCGAACCGAGCAGGCGGCTTCGGCGAGGTCGCAAGCGCCAGAGTCACTCCCCTGGGCATCGGGGACACGCATCTGGGCTGACGGTCGCCGAAGCAGTGGAGTCCCTTCGTCGGGCGCTCTCTGTCACCTCCTTCGGCCAGGCGGCGGCCATCATCGGTGATGTTGCGACCGTCATCGCCCAGGCGGCGGGCAGACTTCAACAGCTGAGGCCCTCCGCCTCGGCCTCTTCCCCGCCTGCCGTGGCCTCTTCTCCGCCGCGTTCTCGGAGCGGACCGCCGGCGTGGAGGAGCTCCGGAGATCCCCAGACAGGGCGCATCCTAGTCAAGCTCCGCCTTGGACCCTCCGGGTCGCATGCCGGCCACGTGGCGGCCGTCGCTGCCCGCGTGGCGTCCTCCCAGCCGGATGGTGCCTCCCCGTGCTCAATTTGCCATGATGGAGAAGATCTCCAGCTGATACAGCAAGCAATGCCAGGGTCTCCAGCTCTCGAGGCTGCGTTGGGAGTTAGCGCCTCCCCTGAGCCTGTGTTGCGTGCTGCAGCCAGCATCTTAAGTCTGGGTCCTGACGTCCCGTGCCCCATCGCGGTCGAACCGGACCCACTGAGTGGTGGCGTTTCATTCCCGGCTACTCAGCGTGTGCGTGTTGGCGTTTCAAGCCCGGCTGCTCAGCGCGTGTGTTCGGACCAGATTGAGAGCACCGCGGGCGCCTTCGGGCGGGCCGTGGGAGCGGATCTCGCCCACTTCGTCCCGTTTCCGCACTGCGCTGAGGGGCACCGGATTATTTCGATTGTCTACTCTGCATAACGCGTCGGTGCCATCTCCAGCCAGCGCGATCCGATCCGTGTCTCTCGAGACAAAGAAAATCCTTCTTGGCCAAGGTGACCCAAGCCACTGATGGCCTGCTTCCTGCGCCGGCATGTCAGAAACGGCGGGCCTTTCAGCTTCCGTCAGACTTTGTCTTACACCAGAGCAGTAGGCTGAATAAGGGTGGGGCGACTTCGTCGATAGCCACTCAAACTCAAGCAGCTTTGATGCGTCATCTGGGTCTGGTGGCAGATCATGAAGTCATAGGTGAGCAAGAGTTAGAAAGATACAGCCAGATTTTCCACAAGCCTCTAACTCAAGCTCATCTCACGGCACTAGCGGCGCTTTTTGGTTGGCAGCCTCCTTCACCAGGTGAAGCGCCACGTGAGATTGCTATTTCTCCAAGTGTGGCTGCGGGGGATTGGTGATCAGGGGGATTGCTTTGAAAGGTCGTTGGTGTTTTGTCTGAATCAATGGTGTCCAATTTTCTCATTTGGAATGTAAGAGGTCTCAACTGCAGGGCAAAGCGGGACAGCGTCAGAAGCTTGGTTAACTCTACTCGGCCTGATATAGTATGTCTTCAGGAAACAAAGATGGAGACTATTTCTGGTTGTTTGGTCATGTCTTTGCTGGGAAGTGAGTTTGATCAGTTCGTGTTTTTGTCAGCATGCAGAACTAGGGGGGTGTTGCTGGCATGGAAAGGAAGTGTGTGCAGGGCTTTAACATCTCGAGTTGGCACTTATTCAGTTTCAGCGTAGTTTGTTTCTAATGAGGGGCTACCTTGGTGGTTCATAGGAGTCCATGGCCCTCAAGCTGATGATCAAAAGATGCAGTTTCTGCAGGAGCTACGTAACACTCGACAAGCTTGCCAAGGTCCATGGGCAATTGGAGGGGATTTCAATCTCATATATTTGACGGAGGACAAGAATAACACTAATGTGGATAGAGCAATGATGAGGCGTTTTCGCCGGTTCTTGGATGACTTGGACCTGAAAGAAATTTCTCTTCTTGGCTGTAAGTTTACTTGGTCGAATGAGAGGGAAGTCCCCACCTTGGTCCGGTTGGATCGGGTCTTCATGACTTCTGATTGGGATCAATTGTTTCCTTATTGCATCCTTCAGAGCTCGGCTTCTTTAATCTCAGACCACTGTCCTTTAATCCTTGGTTTGAAGGCGAATGTTCAGGGAAAGCGGCGTTTTCACTTTGAAAGCTATTGGCCCAAGCTTGAGGGGTTCTTGCAAGAGGTGCAAAGCTCTTGGGGCAAACCAGTTGTAGTTTCTTGCCCACTGCAAATCCTTTCCCTGAAACTGAGAAAACTTGCACGGGATCTGCAATCTTGGAGCCAGAAAAGAATAGGAAATGTTAAGCTGCAGCTCAGGCTTTCCACGGAAATCTTACACTGACTTGAAATTGCTCAAAATGCCCGGGTGCTGTCTAGCGAGGAGGTTTGGCTGCGGTGGCGGCTGAAACAGCATGTTCTCGGTCTAGCATCTCTGGAGCGCACAATTGCTCGCTTGAGCTCCAGGATCTTTGGAGCGCACAATTGCTCGCTTGCGCTCCAGGATGGTTTGGTTGAAGGAGGGTGATACAAATACCTCTTTTTTTCATCAGCAAGCTAGATACAGAAAGAGGAAGAACTTCTTGGCAAAAATCAAAGTGGGTGATAAATTGTTACCGGGCATGAAGACAAACAACAGGCTGCTTTTGAGTTCTACTCAACCTTACTCGGCACCGTGGCTCAAAGACAGTGCTCTTTGAACCTGCGGGCCTTCTACCAAGAGGCTCAGGATCTGTCAGCTCTTGAGCAGTCATTCTCGGAGGAAGAGGTGTGGGCAACAATTAAATCACTTCCTTTAGATAAGGCTCCGGGCCCGGATGGATACACTGGACGTTTCTTCAAAACTTGTTGGAGTGTAGTGAAGGATGATCTTATGGCTGCACTTAATAGACTGCTACAGGGTGATGTCAGTAGTTTATGCCTCCTTAATTCGACGTATATTATTTTGCTTCCAAAGACACCAGAAGCGTTGGAAATCAAGGATTACAGACCTATAAGCTTGGTTCACAGTTTTGCAAAGCTTGTCACCAAAATCCTAGCCAATAGGTTGGCTCCAAAACTCAAGGACATGGTATCACCAAATCAGAGCGCTTTTGTCCAAGGGAGATGTATCTGTGATAATTTTATTCTAGTTCAACAAACAGCTAGAGTGCTGTATAGACAAAGAGAACCAAGAGTTCTTCTCAAGCTGGATATTTCAAAAGCCTTCGATTCGGTGTCATGGTCTTTCTTGCTGCAAGTGTTGAGCCATTTGGGATTTGGTCCAATATGGTGTAACTTGCTATCCAACCTCTTGAGGTCCTCAACAACTCGGGTGTTGGTAAATGGGGTGCTGGGAGCACTAATTCAACATCAGCGGGGGATTCGGCAAGGCGACCCTTTATCCCCGATACTCTTCATCTTGGTCATGGATGTGCTTAACTTACTAATTACTAAGGCGAGTGTGATTGGTCTTCTGCAGCCCCTTCTTTCTAGAGGGTCTAGTCAGCGGGTATCTCTTTATGCTGATGATGTGGTTCTTTTCTTGAGGCCCTGCTTGGAAGAGCTCGAGTTGATCAAAGAAATTCTCCGGGTTTTTGGAGAAGCGTCAGCGCTGATCACTAACCTAAGCAAGTGCTCGGTGACCCCAATCCGTTGTCACCAACAAGACACGGAAATAGTACAAGGATCCATTCCTTGCAAAGTTCAAAATTTCCCTTACAAATATCTTGGGCTCCCGCTGTCAATCAAGAAACTCCCCAAATCTGGCTTTTACATGATAATTGACAAGATTGCGGACAAGCTACCTAGTTGGAAAGCTACCATGATGCACCCAGCTGGCTGAGCCACACTTATTTGAGCTGTGCTCTCGGCAATTTATATTTATCCACTCTTTGCACTGGATTTTCCTAAATAGGCAATTAAAGCAATTGACAAGATATGTAAAGCTTTTCTATGGAAGGGTCGCAAGAATGTAAATGGAGGACATTGCCTTGTCTCTTGGGACCGGGTCAAGAGACCAATTGAGCTTGGCAGATTGGGGATTCTTGATTTGGAAATCCTTGGATGGGCGCTACGCATGAAGTGGCTGTGGCTCAAAAAGACCCAACCAGATCGCCCATGGGCTGGTTTGGACATTCAGGTGCACCCCAATTCGGTAGCTATGTTCTCCATATCAATTACCTCTATTGTGGGAGATGGCAGTTCGACCCTCTTTTGGAGTGATAAATGGCTACATAGCAAATCCTTAATGGACCTTGCGCCCTCTCTATGTGTGCTTGTGCCAAAGAGAATTGGCAGTCGAAGGACGGTCCAAGAAGCTCTAACAGATAATATTTGGGTTCATGATATTCGGGGCAGTTTTCCTACTGGAGCCCTGGAGGAGTTCCTCGGCCTTTGGGACATTCTAGCCCAAGTGAGACTCACTCCTGGCCGTGGATGATCAGCATGTGTGGAAGCCATCCTCTTCGGGCAAGTTCTCAACTAAATCAGCATACCACCGTTTTTTTGTGGGGGCTATGGAATTTGAACCATGGAGGGAGATTTGGAGAACCTGGGCCCCTCCTCGTTGCAAATTCTTTTTGTGGTTAGCTTCACTTAATCGCTGCTGGACTGCTGATCGTTTGGCCCATCGTGGTCTTTCTCACCCTGAGTGCTGCCCACTGTGTGATCAGGTTGATGAAAATATTCAACACTTACTCACTTCTTGCGTGTTTACAAGAAGTGTTTGATTTTCAGTGCTTTCACTGGTGGGTTTACAGCGGCTAACTCCAGGTCCCGATGATTTGGTCTTTACTTTGTGGTGGCATCAAGCTTTGCACCAAGTCCCTAATCTGCAGCGCAAGGGCTTTAATTCTTTGGTCGTGCTGGTGGCTTGGTGGGTTTGGAAGCATAGGAATAGCTGCATTTTTGACGGCGTCTCACCCAATGTCAGCATTGTCTTGCAAGACATCAGAGATGACGCCAAATTGTGGTATTTAGCAGGGGCCAAAGGCCTTAGTACCTTATGGCCATAGGTGTGGGGTGTGTTTTGGTTGGTGTTGTTCTAGTTTTGTTTGTTGAGTCTCCTTGTAATTAACCTCGCGTACTTGGGGAGGTTTTTGTTTGAGTCTTCTTTGACTCCTTTCTTCTTCTTAATATAATGACACACAGTTTTCCTGCGTGTTCGAGAAAAAAAATAAATTGTACCAACTATTCCCTTTTCTGAGTCCGAAATTCTCCTTTTTCTAACTTCAATTTTAGATTAGTGTTTGCTCTATCAACAATCCAAACGATGCCTCATTCTTTGAATCCTATGAAAGATCACACTCCATGCGTGATTGCACTCACTCCATTGCAGAGGTTTGTCCCTAACAATTCTTTGCTTAGTTTACGAGTCTAAATAATTACATATCTGGTTATTTTATGTTAGCAGAAACTTGGTGTCCAAGCTCCTCCAGTGAGAATTGATGGCCAAGCAAAATATGGTGCTCTAGCCCGAGGTGATGGTGCCATTTATTTGCGCTTTCCACACAAAGGTTACATAGAGCCGGTATGGGATCATGCAGCTGGGTCAATTCTTGTCACGGGTATATAAACTCTATTTCGCAAAATAATGAATTCAACTAAAAGATCTATCTTATCTTAAATAAGGAATTAGTTCATTTTACCTGTTTCTGATGTTTGCAGAAGCTGGTGGTGTGGTGAAGGATGCCTCAGGAAACGATTTGGATTTCACCAAAGGTAGATATCTTGATCGCGACACGGGCATTATTGCGACAAATAAAAATTTAATGCCATTAGTTCTAAAGGCGGCCCGAGAGGCTATGGAGGAGGAATACCAGGGTAATTCACTCATGTATCACATGAAAAGTTGATCCCAAAATGGTAACTGCAATGTTATTTTCAGTTTGTTTTGCAATAACTATTTAAACAACCTTGTGTTGGAATGAGTACAAATTTCTCTTTGTACAATATTATTTATATTGTCAGGATGATCACATTTCCTTTATATATATTTATCTGATCAGGCTCAAGTCACTCTTTTTTTTCATCTTAGATTCTTAGTTAAACCTTAGTTTAGCTCATATACCTTGTCATAGTGCTGAAATATCTTAGCATGCTTTGTTCCGCATAAATGTCAGCAATAATATAGTGCAGCAATTGCCTTTCTGTGAGCAACCGCTGATGTATTATTTATTTTCGAGCCTGTTGAATCAGCAGTTTATTGTCTGAATTATCATCATCATCTATAAGGCTATTAACCTGAACCATCATTCATCAATACTTACACAACAACATTGCAGACCTAAGGTCAATAGAACTAAACAGGCACATCAGCTGGGTAGTCTGCAGGGTGCTTCTTGATGGCAGTCCGCAGCAATCGCTCTTGCTCGTGTAGGTTGGAAGGAATTTGATCATAAACTGTAACACCCCAACCCTCTACAGGGCCCAAAGTACTACCACCACACTCAATCCATCTCAAATTAGTGATGCTAAAAAGGCTTTTAGCAGCACATCCTTTGTTCTTAAGACTACCAACAAGAAACAGCCAATAAACGAACATAGGATAATTGCAATGAGCCAGCTATTTCAGATTGCAAAACCATAAGTAAACAGACTATGGGCTCCATAACCATGGAGACCCACCACCAGGGGCTCACAAATATGCTACACCAAATGGCGAGCCACAAAAGTCTTAACATCAGACTAAACATTTACGCTCAGTGTGTAAATAAGCGGATATTTCACATGTGGAGTGCAAAAAGGACTACTCCCATTCCATACATGCTGTCAATCCAGATCACTTTAAAAAAATAACAAATTAAGGGTTAGTCCGAAGACTTAGCACGCATACGATAAAACAGAGACACAAATCCATAGATGTAAACTGTAAGTCAATTCCACGACTATAAGCTGTAAATCAATCCATAATTGCAAACTGTAAATCAATCCCATGACTGTAAACTGTAAATCGAATCCATGACTGTAAACTGTAAACCAATTCTACGACTGTAATCTGTAATTTCAAATCCATGATCAGAATCGTAAGCTTATTCATAGTTGTGAATCAGAATCAAATCTATTGTGGATCAGAAACAAATTTATCAGAAATCAGAATCAATTCTGTGGCTGTGAATTGTAAATCACAACTACTATAGCTGTAAACTATAAATTAAATTTCTGTAACTGTATCACTGTCTGTATCACTTTTTATGCAATGCATCTATAATGTATCTGTAATTGTAGCTTATACCGATATAGCGGAGTATCCACCTATCGATGAATCACTTATTTGCCTTGTCCTCTTTCAAACGGGGGTTCAACCTCCACTCCCGTGGAGTTTCTACCGAAGTAGGCCATGTTCCTCTGTGTATGAGTGCAATACATAATGCACATGCTTTCAATGTTGGCACTTAATTATAAATTACACTCATCAGTGTATGATTAACTCGTAATCATGTATCTCAGGTCATAAACACTATAAATCATGATATGGAAATACAAGTAACAAACATTAACTACAATATACTATTTCACCATGCACTTGCCTGTTAACCTGACGGACGATGCGCGGACGGCACCGAACTCGAACCGCCACCTGAACAAGCATTAACCATTTCAATGCATCGCTAACGCGATACACACATATACAAGCAAATGATATTGCTCTTACGCATAACCTAATATAGCCAAATCATGTCCCACTGGGCAACCTCCCATTGCCCTAGTGCCTAACCGATCCGAGAATTTAGCGATTCTTGTCAAATATACTCGCGGATCGGATTCCACACGCTCAACCTCTCTTCGCTCACTATTGGAATGAAAATACAAATCATCTACTAATTAATTTTACCAAATGCTACTACTACAGTACTCACTAGTAGCATCACTCCTCTTTCCATCCATTCTCTTTTCCCCCTTTCCCTCTCCCGCCACAAAGGAACCTATTCAAAAATGGCAGCACTGGTTTCATCGTTCAAGTACCCATAATAAAAGACAATGTTCTAATGGCTACCCAAGTCAAAACTAATAATCGACATAATGATATATACAAGAATCGATAAATAAATGGGAGAGGGTTTTGAACTGTTACCCTAACCCTGACGACTGGATCAGGGCACAATTTGTGGTTCCTTGGCCAGATTTGACAGATCTGGCGCCGGGTCAGGCTTCCCTCCTTTTTCCTTTCTTTTCCTTTCTTTCTTTCTTCCTCCTTTTTTCTTCTTTCTTTCTTTCTTCTTCTTTTCTTTTTTTCCGTGGCCGACTTTCTCCCCTTCCTTCTCTTTTCTTTTCTCCTCCCTGTTCCTTTTCCTTCCCTCTTCCTCTTCTTTCCTCACGCCGTCGGCTCCTCCCCTCTCCTCTTCCTCCCCTTCCTCCCTCACGGCTGACTCTCATCCCTCAGCCGGCAGCTCCTCCCTGCCCTTCCCTTAGCTAGCTGATCTTCCTCCACTCCCATGGAGTGGTGGCAGTAGCAAAGGCAGGGGAGGCGAGGCGCGGCGAGGGAGCAGTGGCAGTAGGCGACGCGACGCACGTGAGCTGAGGCGGCGCTCGGCAGCGGGAGGGGAAGGCACGGGGACGGCGATGCCGACAGCTAGGCGGTAGCGGCAGCATTGCAGCAACTGGACAGCGGTGCTGCAGCAGCGGCAACGGCGGCAGCAGGGCAAGAGCGCGGCTGGGCGACAACGGCAGCACACGATGGCGGCCAGAGGGCGGCGGCAATGCTGGGCGATAGTAGTGGAGGGAGCACGAGAAGGCGGCGGCAGACGAGAGCGCACAAGGGAGAGGCAGCAACGAGTAAGCACACGGGAGGGGAGGCAAAAGCCAGGTTTGCCTCCTCCCTCTCCTAGCTCCCTCTCTTATAAGGCATGGGTGTGGGCCGCGCTAGGCTACATCTGGCCCAGGTATCACATAAACATCGGTGAATAGCTCAGCAAGTGGGGGTTTTGGCATTCTTTCTGCCACCTGTATGGCTTGCAGAAGCTGCAGAGAAGTAAACTGGTAGTTTCAGATGCCATGTATGACAATGCACTAGACAGATGCATCTTTCTGCAACACCAATACTACGTCTTGTCTCACTTTGTTCCTGAGTTCAGATTCTTCAGCATCACATCACCAGCCATTCCCCTGAACCCATTTTCTGTACCTGGAAATGGGATCACGTGCTGTTCACCAATGCTCGATCTCATCAACTGGCCTATACTTGGTTGAATCATCGGATGTCGAGTGATGGCCAACTCGATAAGTCAGTGCATGAAAGTTTACTAATCAGTACTCACATCAAGTATATTCTGAAGTTCTGTTGTTCCAGATAATGTAGCTTCGTTGAACTTTTGCGTACCTCAACTAAAATAGGTCTTCCTTCAGTTATAGCCATCTCACGGGCTGCATGAACTGCACTGTACACAGCAAGAATATCGTTGCCATCTACTCTGATACTGCGGATTCCGTAAGCCTGACCACGAATAACAGCACCATCAACTGTAATAACAGTTGAATGTAACACAGCGTTGCACTGTTCACTCTTAAAGGTCATGATTTTAGCATGGAGAAACATTTCATACTTCTGAATTGTTCAGTAGTTGGGGTGCTGATTGCCCAGCCATTGTTGCGGCAGAAGAAGATCACTGGCGCTTCCATAACAGCAGCAAAGTTTAGTGCCGCATGGAAATCCCCCTGAACATTTTTCAGGTGTCAGAAAAGCTGGGTAACAAGTTTGTAACTGATCAATGATTGTTCATCTGCTCACTTGTGCCGCCATCGCCAAATTACGTGATGGCACATGCATCCTTCTTGTCCAACTTCAGAGAATAGGCAGCTCCAACAGCATGAGGGAGCTGCGTACTGATGTATCATCAAGAATGATAAATCTGTCCTTCACTTGCAATTTTTTTTGTGACATGGAAGAGAAGTTTCAGACTTACCCAATAGGCGATGAGACCGTGAAATAATTCAGACGGTTCGATCCGTAATGTATTTGCATTTGCCTTCCTTTACCATAATCCAGCTTGTTCCCAAAGCACTGGTTTGCAAATTCTTGTAGTGTGAATCCACGCCATAGAAGAACACCTGGTTCCCTATACTACATTTGAATCCATAGTTTTGAAGCCAAGAAAGGGACAGCTGGTAAATCAATTTTCAGGAACATTGCTAGATTAAAGCATCACAGCTTAGGAGTAACTGACGTGCACCTGAGGTAGGACAATGTCGTCGACACTAGGTGCGGCAGCACAGGCTATGTTGATTGCTTCCTCACCATTGGAAGTGAGATAGAATGAGACTCTTCCCTGCCTCTGAGCTTCATAGAAGATCGTATCCATGATCTGGAGGGCGACCATGTCACTATACATTTTCAAAGCCACCTCCTTACTGACCTGACAAGAGTGAGGCCTTCCCAGACCTACCGCCATCCCCGGCTGCCACCTCTATTACCGCCGCCGCCCTCCCAGCTCTTCCCCATCGCTGGCGCCTTCTCCGCCTCCCCAACGCTGCTCCGCATGGCCCGCTCCACCCCTCCGTCTCACCCCCCCCCCACCCCCCCACCAAGAGCCACGGCCATCACCGGCTGCCGCCTCTCTTAGCATCGCCGCCTCCCTATCTGCCGCCGCCATCGAACAGGGAGTGACGGATAAGCATCACGAGCTGTTGTCAGTAGTTTCAGAATTATAGTATACTTCCTCTATTACCATCCCTTTTTTTTTAGTGTTCACTGGTTATTTATGTGTCCAAAACTCCTTTGGATTTTAGGTACCAGTTGCTCATGCCTTTCTCTGAAGAAATTTGCCCAGTCTCATACTCGAAGATTGGTGTCAAGATCATGCTGCCCATATGTATTCATATTAACTGATTTTTGTTGAATCCATGACAGATTTTGGCTGGGCAACCTTCATTTGTCTTATCAGTATTTGATTCCATTCTGTTCTTCGAACCAAAACGCTTTTCTATTTTGAGGACACTGATACATTGCCAAATAACCATACTATGCTTAGGTTTCTGGGAAAATGCTAAAAATGGTCATGCACTAATTCTTTCACAGAACAGTTTATTTTCTTACTGATGATTTTTTTCAAGCGATGTTTGCTGTTCATATGAGTATTAAAAAAATACAGCAGCATCAAGTTTGTGTCTATATTCTTCTACTTGCCATATTTATGATCGAGAAACCAATGGTGAATTCAGGATGAAAATAGAGGGAGAGCTCTACTATTGAGACTATAACATAACATAAGCATACCAAAGCAACATTTACTAGTCTTTTGTCATCAGAATATCAAATTCATACATAAATAGAAAAAAAATAAATTGAAAATATACAATACAATAAATTTAGTACCTTACTAATGAATAATGTGTCTCCAAATGTTCATAAATATGTGAGTACCAATCTGTAGATAAGAAATATCAAATTTAGTGATACAATATTAAATTATGAATGTTCATAAACATTAAAAATGGAATAAAAACATACCAAGTCAATTAATTTGATTATGACGCGATTTCAGTCTACGAGTTTTCATGTTTTGAGAGCATTGAATGATTCTTTTATTATCAAGGCTTCTAAATATCTCTCGCTCAGTGTAGCACACCATCAAATCATTGAACCATTCATCTGATCCCTTGTTGCGCAAATCTATTTTAATAATCTTCATGGCTGAGAAAATTCTTTCAACTGATGTTGTTGCCACTGGAAGAATAATTAAACAACAACCAGTCAATTACTAATTAAATAAATTAGCTAATAAGCTAATGGCTATTGTAGTACTAAACAAATCTAATTAAATTAGCTAATGACTATTGTGGTCACCATACATCACTAAGTCACCATACAATCAGCGGGCTGCGGGCATGCATTCGGCGGATTCGTCGAGGTGGCCGAGTCGTCTGCCGAAGCCTCCGGGCGAGCGCCTCCGGGCTACAGGCCTCCGGCCTCCCCCTCCGGCTCCACGCCGGGCCACCAAATGACGACCGCGGCCTCCGGCCTCCCCCTCCGCGGCTCCACGCCGGGCAGCCAAGTGCCGACCGCCTCCATGCTCCGGGCCTTCCCCTTCGTGGCTCCGTGCGGACCGCCTCCTCCCCCTCCCCCTCCGCCGCGCCGGGCCGCCGTCGGTGAATCTCTTCCTCTCTGTGAGACCGTGGGTCCGTGACCTTATCTACTGTTGTAGTGCTGTTCATCTTCCTCAATCAGTTGATCTTATCTGCTATTCTATTTTGGGCCAGGCTTCGCCACTGATTTGGGTCGACTGTGACGCTGGGCCATGGGCCTCATGCTTTCTTCAATTTTCTTCAATCTCCGAGCTTCGGCAGTCCGGCTCTTCTTCAACCTCGGGCAGTCCGGCTCAGTCCCTACTCCCTGGTCCGGCTCTTCTTCAACCTCCGGCTGGCCGGATCTTCTTCAAGTTACGATGGGAGGAAGGGGTGCTCGAGCACTCACAAGCACCCGCGTGGATTTGCCCCTGCTGGCTGCTGCCCACCCTAGTATACACCAATCGAGAAGCAGACATGCTACTGTCATACAACAAGATACACGTGCATATGTGGTATGTGCTGTGCATGTACCTGATCGCCACCGGCGAATCCATTCTCTGGCTCCTCGGCGGCTGTGGCCGCAGTGCTGCTATCTCCGGCGAAGCGCCTGACGGAGCAGAAGCACTGGCGGTCTGCCGCCGCCGGCGATCCAAGAACCGGCGGCACTGAACCCAAGAACCATGGGTTGGGACCGCAGTTATGGTAAGGCGAAAGGAGCCTCCTCGCGGCACGGCTCGCCAACTGGGACGACGCCTTTACCAGCCAAGCAGCTGCCATGTGCGCGCTATGTCACATACGCCGATGCTTCCCAGCTCCCAAGTGCTCAGCTAGAAGAATCCTCTCTAATGGTGGTGGCTCCGAGGATGGCTGAATTTATAGGTGGCGGTGTTGAAGTTGGATAGAGACGAGAAGAAGAAAAGACGCAAGGAATAGAAATGAGACAGACGAGAGAGTTGGAAAGGTAAGTGTGTGGGAGGGCGGGGGTGGCGACGGAGACGGAGAGAGAAACGTCACCACCTCACCAGCTAGGAGCCGCGCTAGGAGGAGGACGCGGCGACCAGGCATGCTAAATTGCTAAATTGCTAATGTGCTTCGTACTTAGTTCTATTTATATTTATATTGATTTTTATTTCTATCTTTTATTTAGAATAGTCGTAAGTTAATATAAATATTTGGTTTTTTGAAATGATTTTTTCAATTCTCTTGCTCTGGAGATAAAACAAGAAATCGTAGGTATATCATGCACTCCACTTCTTTCACTCCTATCTCATGCACATATCTCTTGTCACTTTCTTTCCCACTCGTCCCTTTCTTTTAAAAGATATTTTTAACCATTATTTATTTATTTTTAGCTAAAAGCTATTAATTATAGCTAAAAATCATTCGTTGGAGCCAGCATAGACCGACCATGAGATGCAGATGATGGATAGGGAAATCAGAGAAAAAGATGTTGGAAAAAGTTTTTATATGAAAATTTTTGTGTAGTGCAGCGAAAAAAAGGAGCTTTCTTTTTCTAACAAGAAAATTGTTGTGTGACAGGAAAAGTGGTTTTTTTTCTTTTAACATGATTAAGATAGCGTTTAGTTTGGCGTTGGTTTATGACTTTTTTTACTGTAGTTGACTTATTTTTTACTATAACTAAGTTGACTTATTTGACATAATTAAATTTTAAAAAAATGTAAAAATAGAAAAAAAATATATTAGCCCATCACGGACAATGCAAAGAAATACAAGAAAAAAGAAAAGGCAAAAGACCCAAAAAACCTAAAAAAACCAGAAAAAGACGAAATTATTGAATAGTGAAAAAAAGTAGAAACTGGTTTTAAACCGTTTTGAGCGATGCCTAACTGTGGGGGCAAGATTGAATGCATGCGTGCATCTTTGGAAACCATCATCGGTAGTGTCTATTAGAGCTTGCGATGGTTTAGGGTTTTTCATATTTTTTTTGCTTCTGGTTTCATATATATTTGGCTTTTTGAAGCGATTTTTTTACTTATCTTGCTCATGTCTCACTCTGGGGATAAGACAGGTTATCACGGGTACATTACGTACCTTACTCCCCTCGTTCTCGCCTTGCACATAAATCTCTCCTTGTAGGACCGATGCTGGCGATCAGAGGGGTGAATGATTTTCGAAACTTTTCCCCCTTTGGAATTCAAATCTTTACATAATGATTATGACAGTCATAAAGTTCAGATTATACAATCAAGACTTCTGAGTATTCTAGTCTTCGTCTTTTTGGGTGTGTATGTAATGTTCTTCTTGCAGCTCATGAGCTCACCAAGCTGCCTGCTTAGTTCGTGAAATGCGTTTTTCTGAGCTATAGTGTTGAGCATAAAGATTATCATTGTTGGGATCCCGTTGGTCGATAGATACGGATTTCTCGGGACATCACTTTTGATCAGTCTCGTCCTTTCTACTATCATCCTTCTCCTTCCACAACTCTAGCATCTCTCATCAAGGCACATTCTTTCCTCACTTTTCTTGCCACACCTATAGTCACCACTCCTCCACTACAGCCTTTGGTTTCTCTAGTGCCTCTTTCACCATCGGCATCTCGTTCACCCCTGATATCTCCTTCACCAACGACACTTTCTCTAGAGGTTCCTCTTAGCCTTATTCATTCTTATCCTCTCTACTACACTTATCGTCTGTGAGTTAAGGATTCTTCTAATGGGTCATCTTCTTTGTCCTCTCCTCCTCTATTCGGCCTCCTGAGTGTTTTGGTTTTGCTGCCGCTGCTCTTACTAAATCGAATTTTTATTGTGATGTTGCTGTTCATTAGGAGTGGTAGCATGCGATTGTAAAGGAAATCGCTGCCCTTGAGTGTACTGGCACGTGGGATCTTGTTCCTCTTCCTACGTGTGTTACTTCTATTACATGTAAGTGGGTCTATAAGATTAAGACCCCACTTTGATAGTTCTCTTGAGTGTTACAAGGCTTCTCTCATGGCACGTGTTTTTTAGCAGGGGCATGATCATGATTATGATGACATTTTTGCTCATGTGGCTCACATAACCACTATTAGCACTCTTCTTGCTATGAAATCTGTTTAGGCATGATCTATCTCTCAATTTGATATCAAGAATATCTTTCTCAATTATGAACTACGTGAAGAGATTTATACGCAACCACTACCAGGATATTCTATTTATGAGGGTATGGTTAATTTGTCGCTTTAGCTGATCTCTTTATGGTCTCAAGCAAGCTTCTCATGCCTGATTTGATCGTTTCTCTTCTGTTGTCACTACGGCTGGTTTCTCTACCATTGCTCATGATCCTGCTCTTTTTATTTATACTTCGCCTCATGGTTAGATACCTCTTCTTTATATATTGATGATATAATTATTACTAGAAATGATTCTCAGTACATCACTTTTGTCAATGAGTGTCTTAGTAAGCAGTTTCTTATGTCTGATCTGAGTCCTCTCGCTACTTAGAATTGAGGTTATTTCTTTTCCTGAGGACATCTACCCGTACCAAAAAGAGTATATCCAGGATTTTCTTGGTCGTACTTCTCTTACTGATCAACGCACAGT
The DNA here is from genome assembly GCA_036346265.1 of Melocanna baccifera. Taxonomy (NCBI): domain Eukaryota; kingdom Viridiplantae; phylum Streptophyta; class Magnoliopsida; order Poales; family Poaceae; genus Melocanna; species Melocanna baccifera. The sequence goes on from CM070709.1 coordinate 16,696,400, forward strand.
TGAAACTCCCATAGAACTTAATGTTCATCTTCTGATAATGAGCCTCTTACTGATTCTACTCGCTATCGTCACATTGTTGGAAGTCTTGTTTATTTTGGTGTCACTTGTCCTGACATTTCGAACTCTATGCATATTTTGAGTCAGTTTATCTCTACTTCCACTCAACTCTACTATAGTAATCTTCTTTGTGTTCTACAATATCTTTGTGGAATCATCACTCGCTGTTTCTTTTTTTTCTTGCTCTAACTCTTTATAGCTCAAAGCATATTCTGATGCCATTTGGGCTAGTAATCACTCTAATTGCTGGTTTCTATCTTCCTATTGTGTTTTTCTTGGTGGTTCTCTTATTGTTTAGAAGCTTAAGAAGCATACAACGGTTTTTCATTTGAGTGCCGAGACTGAGTTCTGAGCTATGGCTTTGTTGACTATGGTAGTTACTTGGCTACGGTGGTTTATTTGGGGATTTTGATGTTTCTGTTTATGTACTTATCATTTTTTTATTTGATAGTACATTTGATATTAGCATTGCTAAAGATCTAGTGAAGTATGAGTTTACAAAGCATATTGGTGTTGATGCTTTTTATATGCGGACATAGGTGCAAGACTAGATTGTAGCTTGTCAGTATATACCTATAGAGTTTCAGTTAGCAAATTTCTTCACAAAGACACAGATCAGAATTCCACACAACTTCTCTCTCTCTCAAAATTTTATGTTGTTTATCCACCATAAGTTTTTAGGAGTATTAGATGTGTATTATTACCTATGTATTTTCCTGTTATATAAAGAGTTACCTGCATATATACCATACCAGTATTTATATATATTGGCACATTGGTTTTACGATGAATACAAACATTATTTATAACATATACACCTTATATATGATGCATATGTGTGCACTTGGCATCCAAATTTAATCAATCAGATTGGTGGCGCCTTCCTGGAGGTGGCATTGGACTTGTGCAGCAAGAAGAGCTTCTTGAGCAGCTTCAGCATCATCAGCAGGCTCATCCTCCTTCGCCGGACCACGCTGCCGGAGGCGACCGCGTGCCTGCGCATCTCGACGGCGCCGGCGCCGTCGCCGGCGAGCCACGCTTCTCTCGCCCATTCCTTGATCAGGGGGCACGGCTGCGCCGTGCGGGCGAGCTCCTCGTTGAAGTCCTCCCACAGCATGTCCATCTTGTCCTCCTCGACGGCGAACCTCTCCGAGCCATGGGAGTGGCAGCCTTCCCCCAGGTAGTCGTTGCCGGCCTTGCCGGTCTGTTCGACCGCCGAGAAGCTCCTCCAGTGATCGTGCGCCGCCGCGTCGGCAGCCCCGCTGGGGACGAACCACGGCGGCGGGGAGGCGAAGTGAGGGAAGGAGAGCTTCTTGGCATTGCATTGGTCCAGTGGGATGCTGGGGAATGTGAACTCCTCCATGGCCTGCAAATTTGTGTTGGTCTATGAACTGTGAAACTTTCTGCTTCTGAGCTTCTCTCTATGGAAGCCTCTGTGAGATGTGTATGTGGAGTACTTCTCATGGAGGTTGCAACTTCTTATCTACCTCTTGAAATGCCTAGAGAGGGAAAGGAATAGGAAGAGAAATAGGATGGAAGAGAGGGGGGGGGGGTATGGTTTCTTTATCTTATGATGGTTGGCGAGTTGGAGTGTTATTATAAACTTATAGTATGGTGGCTGGTTTGATGCTTGGTTGATTAGATTAGTCCATCAAGAAATGCCAAGCAGGCAAGCACTAAGAGAAAGGACCTTTGTGGATGTCTGATTGCAAGGTCACTTTTATACAGCTAAAGTCCAAGAGCTAAAGCTTATATTAAATGGGCCCTAAAGAATGTTCAGTTCAGACATTAACTCAGCCTGAACGTATATTAGCTGCAGCTGCTGGTATAAATTGGGGCCGCTCCAACCGATTTAAAAGCTTCGGCTTTTGACTTTGCTTTTGGCAATAAATGGGCCTGTTTTTTTTTGCTACGGCTGATGGTTTTTGGCTGCGGTTGATGACTTTTTAGCTGTTTATAACAGAGATTGCGAAAAGAGATACTCGCTTGCGATTTTTTATAGTACAGATATTAGTTTTTTAACGTGTACTACAATTAACTTGTAGACCCCATCTTAAAAAAAACTTCGTTTAAAAGTTAGTTACTATAGCAAAAAGCTAAAAACGACTTTTAGAAGCCGCAAAAGAACATAGCCTATGCAATGTTGGCTTTTCGCAGTCAAAAAATGAGAAAAATAATGAAAAAATATTATATCATCATGGACAATGTAAAAGAATAAAAAAACAAAAACAAAAAAGCCAAAAAAAACTAAAGAAGTAAAAAAACCGAAATTAAGAAACCAAAGTGTTTCAAGAAGCCAAAGCCGTTTGTATTCTAGAAAGATAAGCCGCAACTGCTGGGCTAACCAATCAGGCATACATATTAACATATAAGTGTGGGCTGCATTTTGTTTGTAAAATAATTGTTGTTGTTAGTTAGAGTGACAGGTGATTACAGTAAAAAACAAGGTCAAGCTGGAGTCCATAATGTAGTGAGTTTTGGAGCAGTGATCTCTTTTGAATGGTTTTGGAGGGAGGGAGGAAGAGCATAGAAGCAGACATGCAGTGCTTTGCAGCTGCTGCCTTTCTGCTAAAGATCAATGTGAATGTTGCTTGGAATCTCTCTCTCTCTCTCTCTCTCTCTCTCTCTCTCTCGACGTGCACCTTTCTGATAAAAGAGTAAAGATGGCCCCATTGCCTTGTCAGCATCCGAGGTGGCATGAATTTGAATGTTAGGCGGTGCCACCTGTGAGACAACTGTTCTGGGTCTTCTGGCGTGTTCTGCCCTGTCCCTTCTCTGTTGTTGCCTTTTGAAGTGAACGTAAGCTTCGAGTAAGAACATGTTGTACTATTAGCGTGTGTTATGTCGGAATAACTCCTTTATCTCATATTTCCTTAGGAACTGCAGTCTCTCAGTAGAATACATGTTCATGGTCTCCCAATATTTCCTAATCAGAACAATTTTACTGGCTTTATCCCTAGTGGTATTACCAAGCATGTGAAGATGTTGGATTTGAGTTACAATAATTTGGGTGGGGGGATCCCCCCTGATATTCTCTGGCCTACAGGGTTGGAGGCTGTTGATCTCACCGGCAATCGACTTGAAGGGCCCATTCCCAGGAATTTGTCTTCAAGCCTCTATCGCCTGAGACTTGGTGGCAACTTGCTAAGTGGGATCATCCCAGACTCCATTGGTCATTTGTTGGGCTTGGCGTATCTTGAGTTGGATAACAATCAGTTGACGGGAAATATACCTTCAGAACTTGGCAAATGCTTGACCTTGTCCCTGTTGAATCTGGCATCAAATAAATCGCACGGTGCAGTGCCCGATGCAATCAACAATCTTGACAAGCTGGTAGTTCTGAAGCTTCAAATAAACAATCTCATTGGACATATTCCAAGTATATTTTCTGATTTTGCAAGCCTGAGCACATTGAATCTTAGTCACAATTTATTCACTGGAGAGATACCAATGGGAATTTTCAAGTTATCACATCTTTCTGTTTTGAATTTGCAAGGCAACAAGATCAGCGGTGCCATTCCAGTTTCAATAACTTCAGTGCAGTATCTAATCGAACTCAATCTTGGGGATAATTCCCTGACTGGTACCATCCCAACAATGCCAACCAGCTTGAGCACAGTTCTTAATCTTAGTCACAACAATCTCAGTGGATCTATTCCTTCAAATATTGACTCTTTACGTGATTTAGAGATTCTTGATCTTTCATACAACAATTTGTCTGGTGAGGTGCCATCCTCACTTATGATGCTGCAAAGCTTGACTCAGTTGGTGCTTTCTTATAATCACCTTGGTCCCCTTCTTAAATTTCGTCAACATGTGGCTGTTGATAGCGCTGGAAATCCTGATCTAACAAATGATACGGGAAACAATAATGACACTCCTACTAGTGGTAAGAGAAGGACACGCACTGTTGTCATCATCATCTTTGCTATTGCCGGTGTTCTTGTTGGATTGTGCTTGCTTGCTGCAATTGTTATGGTCTCATTATCCAAGAGAATTTATCGTGTTGAAGATGAAGGACCATCAGCTGAGGAGGGTGTTGCTCAAATCATCAACGGCCACCTCATAACCATGAACAGCATCCACACCTCTTCAATTGAGTTTGTGATAGCAATGGAAGCGGTCTCCAGTCACAACATCTATCTGAAGACAAGGTTCTGCACCAACTTCAAGGCCATGATGCCAAATGGGTCAACTTACTCTGTTAAGAAGCTGGATTGGAGTGACAAGATTTTCCAAATTGGTACCTGTCGTCAATATGAGTCCAGACAGTAAACTTATAAACACCTCTGATCGGATACGAAGATCATCGTGGGTACAAAGGGACTTAAGAGAAGTACACAACCCCGAAGTCCTTACGGAAGGCCTCCTTCCTCCCGCAAGTGTATTTCATATGAGTGTTCTGTTGGGATACGGGTAAGTTACATTAGCGCGAATTAAAAATTCTACCGTGTAAACCAGGAAGCCATGCGAGTAAAGAGATTATAGATCGTTACTACTAGATGGGCAATGCAGCGGAAGTAGAGTTGAAGCAGCCGATTCAACGAAGAGCGCGTCGGTGTAGGCGAAAGTAGTCGATTGTCCTCCGACCAACCGTCTCCTCCTTATGATCATCCCGATCAGCGCCGCAATCATAGCAGCGCCTCTACCGAGGTCCACACGTCCAGAGAGGGAACACCGTGCGTCAGTGTACTAGCACCAGCGCGCACAGTAGGGGTTATGAGAGGTGGTGGTTAGGGTTTTCTTTTGGATGTTGCCCTCAGCCCCTGCACCTCATTATATAGCTTTTAATTGGATTCTTATCCGATATGAGTGGAGATCGAATTCCACTCGAAAACTATCATTCAGGCCCTTATCGTTCCAACCCATTAAATGTGTGATCCTATAGGTTCATGTACATTTGGCCATAGGCCGAAAACTCCTTTTCGATTCATAGGTTGGTAGCGGTTCATAGCAGAACATAACGACATCCAAATATACATAAAGATCATATCGGACGAATCTATATAATGTTTATGTACCGATCCTTTTGCCTCACGATACTAGGTCGAACTCAAGGTAAGAAGCGTGCCATCTTATGATAGCTCGATCCTTCACTCGAACCTGTGATGGATTACTCAGTTGTGATTGACTTTTCAACCACATTCGGCATGGCTATGCACTTTCTTAATCCAACCACATCGAGGGGCCCAAAGATATCTCTCCTGTTATATAGGAGAGATAAATTCCATCTTTACCGCTCATATTCCTCCGCATGTTTTATAGTAAACCCGAAAGCTACCTTTATGACCACCTAGTCATGAAGTAGTGTTTGGTAACCCCTAAGCGAACTATTACGCATGTAGGAAACAATGACGATCTCAGGTCTAAGGATCATACATACACTATATATGAGACCAACTGATGACACTTAAGAATATAACAATTCCCGTAATGTCTCATGGTAGGTCAATCCAACATCATGTTCTCTAATATGTGTCCACATTATTGATTTGATATCTCATATCCATGATCCATGAAATATGATCATCAATTAATACATGTGCTGATCTGTAAATCATAATTGTCTCACATAATGATATAAGATCAGGGATAATTTAGAAAAACATAAATAAAGAGTTTCACAAACAAGTCACATATTTGTTGATCAATATTAAAGACATTTATTCAAGAGACAAAATAATATATTATTTAAAAGATCATAAACATAGAAGCGATACAATTATTTTCATAATTACCTTTAGGGCATATCACTAACATGTTCTAGGGGTTATAAAATAGCCTTCCCCTCCCATTACAAGGGGTTTTATTTATAGAGGGAGAGGTGGAGGTCTGCGTAATTACAATTTTGTCCTTAGGGTTTGGTCTACTCTTGGGAGCATTTTGGTCATTTGCTTCGTGCGGGCCGTACCAGGTCTGGGACTACGGGGTCCTCCTAGGCACGGTCTTGTACACCTCGCCCAGGGTTGGCCCCGGATGCCTCCGAGGTTGGTCTTGTGTACTTCACTTGGGGTGGGCCCTGTCCTCCAAGGGTCAATCCTGCGTACTTCGCCCGAGGTTGGCCCTGACCTCCTAGGGTCGATTTCGCGTACTCCGTCCGGGGTCGACTCCGTCCTCCTAGGGTCGATCCCGCGTACTCCGTCCGGGGTTGGCCCCAGCCTCCTAGGGTTGATCTTGTGTACTCCACCTGGGGTCGGCCCTATCCTCCTAGGGTCGATCCCACGTACTTCGCCCGAGGTCAGCATGGGGGCTCCTAGGGTCGATCCCGCATACTTCGCCTGGGGTTGGCCCCGTCCTCCTAGGGTCGATCCTGCGTACTTCGTTTGGGGTCGGCCTCAGCCTCCTAGGGCGATCCCGTGTACTCCGCCTGGGGTCGGCCCCGTCCTCCTAGGGTCGATCCCACATACTCTGCCCGAGGTCGGCCCCGTCCTCCTAGGGTTGATCCCACATACTCTACCCAGGGTTGGCCCCCGGCCTTCTAAGGTCAATCCCGCGTACTCCGCGCGGGGTTAGCCCCGGACTTGACTCGGGGTAGACCTTCCAACGAGCGACGCCGCTCCGAGGTGATTGTGAGCCTGAGGTGGTGTAGGGATCCTTCCCCAATAGTAACCCTTCGCCGATCTGGGTGGTCGGTGATCGCCAACCTGGGCCAACGCAACGACTTGCAAAGGGGGTCGACGCGCTGTCTCGGGCCTACGATCCCACAGATAGCTTGCAATGCATTTTGACAATATTTCAATATATCTTAGTCCTTGCGCGAACTTCAAATGATAGGCCGTGCTAGGGCCTCCAAGCGGGGTTCCCCTGGTGCTCACCCAAAGGTCGTTGCTGCACTTGGCCAATTTTGGGTTGTGTTGGGGGGTTCACTATCGTACAGGATACGGAGTCATAAATAGTTACACGGTCAAGCGTCGATCTCCTTGATGTCGAAGTTATGCGGAGGCGCAAGGTTAGGACTTAGCCCAGAGAAGTGCCTCATGAAGTCAGTTCTCAACCTATAGCATTTGAGAGGAGAAGGCATGCACGGGAGTGTCGAGCTCGATTGGGGATGTCGAGTTGGACAACATCTAGAGACGTGATCGATCGATGCATGCCAACACACCAAGATGTTCAAGACCAATGAGTGTACCCCTGATGGGGTTCGACCTTTGAGGTGAGAGGATACGCGTTAAGTTATTGCCTGCTTGACCCAGCGAGGTATGGCGCTAGAAGCTTGGAAGTGTGTTGCATGCTTGGTTTATGGAGAAGTAGCCCATGAACCAAGGGGTGCCTGTCGCGAATCCACGATGTTGAGAGATGGCCCTCAGGGCTAATCACATCGCGTTTAGGTGACGGGCTTGATGCTTGTCAATGTGAAGCAATCGATCCAACGGACGCGCATAGCTGAGAGAATACCAATAGATCAAGTCAAGCTTGATCAAGAAAATATTCTGTATATCGAGTCATATCATACAAAGGCAAAACCATTGTGGAGTGTTGTTCCTGGCTAGGACGGCTAGGAATGCGTTGGGGTGTGAGGTGCTAGGAACCGAGGAATTGCCTAAGACGATGAGAGGCATGCACGCATGTTGAACCACTCCCGAAGGGTCGCCTACGGCACGAGCGAGTGTGCACGGAAGAATCGGATACTCAAATTGCCTTAGAGATGACCTCGCGAGTAGTTTTCAACTCGTTATGGGCCGATTTTCGAGGTAGAGAGATATGTATTCAAACGCAAGGTGATTGATCTGTCAAAGCCTGTGCGGTGGACTTATCAAGGCATTGAGTGCGAGGCACGAAGTACTCTGCAAGTCGGGGCTGTGGCCCTCAATAAAACAAGGTGTTTTGATTATCTGTAGAGCTAAAGGAAGTCCACAGTCGGGGGAATGCGATCTAGGCGAAGCAAAGCTCAGTTGAGGGGAAGCCATCAAGACCGATCAGGCTACGCCAGGGCTAATCCATTGTTCTCAAGATATTCGAAAAGTTTCACCCATGTGCTAGAAGCGCCAACCTCATCGAGAAAATATAGCTTTCGAGAACTCACTTTTATGCACAATCGACGTTGGATTGCGCGCTAGCTGGTGCGATGGGAAGTCGAGCTAGCCAAAGTTTATCCTATGATCGCACGGCTTTATCTAGTGAGAATGCAAAAGAGACGTAATTATATTGGCTCCTAATGCTAGAATAGAGTTTGTTAGCTATTTTTTTTACTAGGGGTATCCCGCTACCCCTGTCAAAAAACACTTGGCGTTCGAGACGAAGCTCACGAGTGGCACTTCCTTTAGGGAGGTGAGAACGTCACCGTCTCTCATCGAAAAACTTGACGCTTGGGACGAGGCTCTTGAGTGGCATTTCAGTTCGGGGGGAGGAGGCGAAAACACTTGGCACTCGAGATGAAGGTCACGAGTAGCACTTCACTTAGAGAGGTGAGAACGTCGTCGTCCCCTATCAAAAAAACTTGGCGCTCGAGACGAGGCTCCTGAGTAGCACTTTGCTTGGGGCGTCCCACAACTGTTATCGGTACGAGTCCAGACAGTAAACTTATAGGCACCCCTGGTCAGATACGAAGATCACCGCGGGTACGAAGGGACTCAAGAGAAGTCGATCTCTTTTCATGACTTTTGCTTACTATGGAACACGTCATTGTTGTTCCACTTTGGCTGCTCTCATTGTTGGCAGGGGTGAAAAGTGGATATGAATTATCTGGTTACCGTATTCAATAGGATGCGAATATGGTATATATTGTCCCATCTGATTAACAATATCTATCTTAGTCGTATTTGAGTTCGCATAAAAAATATGGATGTGAATATGGTATGGATTTTTACCATTTGAAATGTTATTTTGTCTGGACTATTTGTATCCGTATTTGTATTCGACTAAACAATATATTTATTATTACAATATGATTAATTAGTTAGACGAGTTTTATTTAATTGAACGTGAATTCGTGTTTCTTTAGGTGATGAACATGAATCATAATGATTAAGCATGATTGTACGAGGATAAAATGCTATTAATGTCTTCATACTATATAAGTTATGAGAATATCTGCATCTGACCTAGTTGAGTAGTATTCGATTCGAATTCTTATCCGACATTTGTCTGGTCCATATTTGTATCCGATGTTTGTTTGATTCGTATTCAAATATGAGAAAATGGATGTGAATATGGTTTGAGCACTTTTCGATCCATATTCGATCCGTTTTCACCCCTAGTTGTCGATAACTTCCTCGACATCAAGCAACACTATGGCCCTTATGCCTTTGTCATCAATCATCATCAACACACTACTGATCTCTCATGCGAGGTATCGTAATTGCTTGTCAGATTGGGTCTACTAAGGGCTATAATCATGGCCATCATTACAGCTCGAGGACGAGTTGTCACTGAAGGGGGAAAAGTTGTCACATGCTGGAATTATTGTTTGCGCGTATTGTTCATGCGTATGAACAGTACCTAAGGTACTGTAGCAGTCGCGCATGGCAGGATTAAATTGGTTAGGATAGAGATAAGAAAAGTTAGTTTTCTTATTAGATGTGTTTACTAACTTGTAGATATATTTTATTTATTAGAGATATGTTTGTTTAGAGATAAAGATTATTTACTAGAGCTCAAGTCGAATTATCCTTATATAAGAAATATCATGTATCTGTTATCATCGTATAATGAATAATGAAGAAGTATTTCTAAGTCTTTGATTCCTAACTCTAGTCTCTTCCCTAGATCGGCTACTCTAGGTCCTTTCATCTCTTCCAATTGGTGTCCTCTTTCGTCTCGTGCTGTTCTAAGTCGTTGTTATCCGATCTTACTCTGATAGATGTTTATTCTATTATAAACTAAGACTCATGACATTTATGTATGTGTTTTTGAGTGGAAACAATTCGATTTCTATCTTGTAACATCACAGTGATGGTTATTAGCAAAAGCTCAAAAACCGTGTGTAATCTGCTTCCCATTTAGAAGTGAAGTCCACTGTTTTGCTGGCTAGTTAAGTAGAGCTTTGCATTGGTCATGGGTAGTTCAACTAAAAGCGCTGCAAATCATCCATTAAAATCCTGTAGTCAGATTTTGAGTTAATCATGCAACATGACACTACCAGTTAACATACTCTATGTTTCCATCATTTTCTTGCTAAAGTTTTTTTAGTTCTTGGGCTGCAAGCCTACACCTTGTTTTTTAGCCACATTTACATTCAGTCTCATTTTTTGGACCTCCTAGTAGTTACAGAAATTCTATATTTTTTGGTTCTGAATAACTCAACATGGGTCTCCTCAAATACTTAAGATATGAACAAAGCAAATACAAAAGGGTAATAAAAATAAAATAAAAAATAGTAAGCTTGATGGCCATTGGGCTTTGGTGTTAGTGAGTTTTGGACTTGGTCGTCATGGCAACCCCAAAGCATCAGTAGCCCAAACCTTGGAATCCCCCGCCTCCAGTCCAGCGTCGTCGTCCTCGGCTAATCCGCCCCGCCTCCGATACTCCCAAGGCAGCGGCAGCCAACAACAACAAGCGGAGCAAACCAACTCAAAGCCTTGCCAGTCTCTCCCCTCCTCCCTGTCCGCCCGCCGCCGCCTCCGCGACCCCGCAATGGCCGGCCTCCTCCACCTCCAGTCCACCTTCCTCCCGTCCTCGGCCTCCTCCCCGCTCCACGCCGCCGCCAGCGCCTCCCGCCAGCGCCGCCCCCGCCAGCGCCGCGCGTGCCGGGTGGAGGCCAAGATCCGGGAGATCTTCATGCCGGCGCTCAGCTCCACCATGACCGAGGGCAAGATCGTCTCCTGGGCCGCCGCCGAGGGCGACCGCCTCGCCAAGGGCGACCCCGTCGTCGTCGTCGAGTCCGACAAGGCCGACATGGACGTCGAGACCTTCCACGATGGGTTCCTCGCCGCCGTCCTCGTCCCCGCCGGCGAGTCCGCGCCCGTCGGCTCCGCCATCGCGCTCCTCGCCGAGTCCGAGGACGAGATCCCGCTCGCACAGTCCCAGGCAGCATCCTTCTCCTCCGCCCCCGCCTCGCAGCCGCCTTCCCAAGAAACCGCTGCCCAAGAAGCACCCCCTCCTCCTCCGCCTCCTCCGGCGCAGGTAGCACCAGTAGCAGTCTCTGCTCCGGCGTCGCCCTCGCCAGCAACACAAGGCGGGGCGCGGGTAGTTGCGTCGCCGTACGCCAAGAAGCTCGCCAAGGACCTCAACGTTGATCTTTTCTCAATTACTGGGTCTGGCCCAGGCGGGCGAATTGTGGCAAAGGATGTTGAGGCTGCAGCATCTGCGCCCAAGAAGCTGGCACCAGTGGCAGCAGCTGCACGGCCGGATGTGCCATTGGGGTCGACGATGCCATTCACCACAATGCAGGGCGCTGTGAGCAAGAACATGGTGGAGAGCCTTGCCGTGCCGACATTCAGAGTCGGGTACACCATCACGACTGATGCTCTTGATGGGCTCTACAAGAAAGTGAGCGTCTTGTGTTTTTGCAATGTTCTATGATTCTTATGTTAGTGCTATGCTGTGGGATGACTGGATAAAGGAGTGACCTTGCAGATTAAGGCGAAGGGGGTGACAATGACGGCCCTGTTGGCAAAGGCAACTGCAATGGCGCTGGTGCAACACCCAGTGGTGAACTCCAGCTGCAGGGATGGGAAGAGCTTCACCTACAACAGTAGCATCAACATTGCTGTGGCAGTGGCCATGGATGGTGGGTTGATTACTCCAGTGCTTCAGGATGCTGATAAGGTTGAGTGCTTTCTGTATTTGTTGTATACTTGTATATACTGAAGGGTGATACTTATGATGGTACTTTTGCTAAGTAAGTGGTTAATTGTTGGTTTATCCAGGTTGACATTTATTCATTGTCAAGGAAATGGAAGGAGTTGGTTGATAAGGCTCGAGCAAAGCAGCTGCAGCCCCATGAGTACAACTCTGGTATTTTTCTTTGTTTTGCACTCAAAATTGAATCTGTAGTGCATTAATATGCATCTTTTCTATATTCTGATTCTGATGGTTATAGGGAATTAACTGTTGTCTGTTAGTTTGTACTACCATGGGTGGAGCTTGGTCCGAAATGGAGCAGGGGCCAGGCATTAAAGAACAATGGATTGTGTGGAAAATGAGTGACTAATTTCAAACCCAACTAATGGATTTTTAGCAAGGCTGAGGAGGCCATGGCCCATGTTGGCCTGTGAGAAGCTCCGCCATTACGGACTACTTAGTAAATTCATGTTCAGTGAAGCCTGAATAACATACTCTGGTAGATATTGCTTCAATTGTGTCCTTAATTTTTCTTATGATATTGAACTCTCTTTCATTCCGAATGACTTAATTGGGCAAGGTTTTAAAAAGGTGTAAGCCTCTGTAGAAATTGGCAAAACTTGCTTTTAGACTGGTAGTTGTTGTTGTAGTTAAGGATGATGCTCTTCATTCTTTATATTTCTATACGGAATAAATACTATCATATCTACAATACATCATGGCCTTGTTTTAGGTTTTTATTACCATTGTTCAAGTTTTATGTACACTTCTAGTTGTGTGTTCTCATAATGGTCAAGTATGCATTGTATCAGTGCCCGTTCTCTTAATTGAGTCCTGATATACAGAGTAGTACCCTTTGGGTACTTCGGTGGTTTTATTAGCTGTGACTTGCTAAGTACTTTTCTTACCTGTGCCATTCTGATAGTATAATACTAATTACTAAGAGTCAAGTGGTGCCGAATAATAATCCATTAGCTGCAGTTCTAGCCTTCTAGGAGTATGGTAAAGTAATAGGCTAGTTTTTGGTGTGACGATTCTACAACACATGCTCCATACTATAATTTTTGTTTATCAGGGTTTAGGTTATTGGCGGGGCTGAAAACTGGCTGGTTTTCTGGAAATTGTCTAACTCTGTTTTTTAAAGGAAGTCTGGTTCACCCCTGTAAACCCCATTTTTCATCACAACTTCCATAGAAACATGTATGTTAATGCCTAACTCCCAACTTCTATTCATTAGATTTCAAAACCCCAGTATGTACTGAGATATCTCATTACATTTGCAGGGATAAGAAAACCAGGATAGTTTCCCGAGCTAATCATTTGTTTACGGCCTGGAATGGACCCAGTTACTATAAGAATAAGACCTTGTATTGCCAAAGGGCCCAACAGGCCAATATATATTCATGTACAATATGCAAAGAGACCCCTAGACTACACACATATCTAACACCCCCCTCGAACTCATAGTGAATCAACAACACTGAGTTTGGAGAGGTAGAACCGATACTGAGCTTTAGTCTGTGCCTTAGTGAAAAAATCTGCTAACTGAAACTCTAAGGGCACATATTGAAGATCAATAATTTTGTCTTGCACCTGCGATCATATGTATGAAGCATCCACTCCAATGTGTTTGATGAGTTCATGCTTTATGGGATCTCAAGCAATGTTGATCGTGCCAATACTATCTGATAAGAGAAGAGTCGATGCAATAGTGGAAACACCGAAATCTTCAAGTAGCCACCGAAGCCAGTGATCTCAACTGTCAACGACACCATGGCTCGTAACTTAGCCTTAGCGCTCGAACGGGAAACGACAATCTGTTTCTTGGTCTTTCAGGCAATTAAGGAGGAACCAAGGAAAACACAATAGGCAGAAAGAGACCGGCGATCAGAAGGATCACTAGCCCAGATCGTATCAGAGTACGCCTAAAGCTGCATAGAACTGGAGCGAGGAAAGAAAAGGTGACGACTGATGGTCCCACGAAGATATCGCAGAATACGAAGAAGGTGATTATAGTGGATTTGAGTAGGAGCAGAGAGGAATTAACTCAGGATGTGAACTGGGTGAGAGATATGTTGACAAGTGATGACAAGGTAGACAAGACTTCCAACAAGATGGCAGTAGCAAGTGGGATCCTCAAGAGGCACCAACTCTTGGGGAGGAACCGCCAGAGCCCTTTGGGGGACGTCCACCCCGGCGATCCTAGTCCCTCATCTGCTTATAGCAGTTGTGATACCTGTGACCATCACGCTGACAGTAGGTGCAGTGGAGACCCGTAGTAGAAGTAGCATCTACAGGGGCGCTGGGGAAGGGATCTCTGCCAGTGCTGAAGAAACAGGCGTCGAGGCAGACAAGACAGCTTGCATTTGAGCCACGCCACGGAGACGAGTCTCCTCAGCACGCATAGTCGTGATAGCCTCCACTAAGCTCGGGCGCGGGTGATGAGTCAGGAGCTTTGCCCGCATAGTCTCGAACTTAGGCCGAATACATGTCAGGAAGTCGTAGAGACGATGATTCTCCTGATGAGCACGGAGCCGCACATAACAAGGATAGGTCCGGCAAACATCCGGCCCTAGCGAGTCAAGCTGATGCTCACCTCAGACATCTGCTAGTAGAAGTCATCAATGGTGGCATCAAGCTGCTAAAGGGAATGCGCCCGGTGCACGAATGAGATACATAACACCACTCGTCGGCTGATAGTGAGCTCGGAGGCGTTCCCACATAAGTTGTGTCGTTGGCAGCTCCGTCACATCTATGGAGATAGCCACTATCATGCTACCTACTAGGATGACAGCAGCACAAGCCTCAGCCTACTGCCACCACTCGTAGGCGTGCAGGGCAGACTGATAGAGCTTTAGGGCCTCGTCCTGAGCCGCTTGATCCGCATCAGCAGGGATAGTAGGCTGGATAGGCGGTGTAGGACGAGGCGGCAGGGATGCTCGTCAGTGATATGACCCTACAGATGTAGGATGTTGAGGAGAATCCTCAGGTGAACCGCTTACTCCTGGAAGTTCGTCCTGTCAAAACGAACAGCGGGGAGCAGGATGACGAAGGAGCCGTTGATGGTCGCCATCCGGAGCAGATCGGACCGATTTTTTTTTCGCGGCGCGCGCGCGAGGTCAGCGGGTGGCGTGATCGGGCAGGCTGGTGGGCGTTGAGACGGCCTTGGGCGGGAGCCGACCGGGGCTGACCGGAGTAGGCGACGTTGGCCGGCGTGGGAGTCGCTGACGGCGAGGAGAAGGGCGGGTGTTCGTCGGCGTGGGCATGTGCCGACGTGGGAGGCGCCGGCTCAGAGGAGCGTGCACGGGCATGCGTGGGCACGGGTGGGCGCGAGTGCCAGCGCGGTCACACGCGGGTGGCGACGGCTGGATCCGAGGCGGTGGCGGTCGGATCCGCGGCCACCCAGAGAGGAGTCGGCAATAGTGGGCCTGGAGGCCGGCTTGGGGGTGCGTGTGTGCGGGAGAAGTGAGGAGAGGGAGAGGGCGGTCCAGCGGCGGCCAGCCAAACCTTAACCTAACCCTAACCTTAACCTTACTCTGATACCATATAAGAATAAGACCTTGTATTGTCAAAGGGCCCAACAGGCCAATATATGTTTATGTACAATATGCAAAGAGACCTTTAGACTATACACATATCTAACAGTTACAACTTACAAGCCTGTTTTTTTCCTGGTTTCTGCACTGTGATCTGACACTTGGCCATGATTTGTTCAAACTGTCTTCAATAGTAATATTTCTGGTTTAGAATAAACCTCCATGTTAAAAGACATCCAAGTTTTCTTGAATGAACATTTTTAGTTTACCTGTTAATCTGAGGACGTGAGGATGAGAGTAGATCAGAGAAGTTCTGACATAATTTAGATTAGCTTTGTCTGGTTGACTATAGATTGGAGTCCCGTTTAAGCTTATGACATATATTTACAATTTAACCCTTTTTTGGTTTGTTGTATTCCCAATTTACAACTATCAGACATGTATTCAGAGCTTCATCTGAAAAACCTTGTGCTAATACTGTAGTGTATTATCTGAGTGTCTCCGAAAAGCAAGAGCAGTCGAAAACAGTGGCATGATTTACTTTGAGAAAATTAGCAATATGCCATTGCAAAATTTAAAAGATTTATTTCTTATTAAGAAATAAAAATAAAGAAAAGGCCTAGTGATGCAGTACATTGTGTGTGTCCAATTGTATTAAAATGGTGTTTGTATTCTTTTACTGAGCTTCTCTGAGTGCTTCCTCTTTGGTATATTCTTTTTTTTAGAGCAAAAAAATGAATATGCACCATGCTAATGACATTTCTTGGTTTGCGTGCATGGGGTTCATGTGGTTGTTAAATGTCAGTTCTGTCAAATGGGACAACTGTGCCAGATCTTGTTGAATAATTTGATATTATCTAATATCCTGTTGATGCAGTTGAAAAAACTTAAGATTTAGTCCAACTGCTAATAGTAGACTGCATGCTTTTTTATATAATAAAGTTATTTGATTGAATTTTTAAGATTTAAATCACAATACAAAGTACTGTTTAATGTTCTAATGGTTTAAAATTCTGTTGATGCAGTGTATTAAAATTTAACATCATATGTTTCCTCTTGGTTATAGTGTATTAGCTCAAAATTGACTGATTTGCAATGAACTAACTGAAGCTCCTAAGTCGGCAATGATCACCTCTTTTCACTTTTGCTAGTGCTTTAGATATTAGGCACAAGAAGCATGTTGGATGCAATCCTATTGTGTGTATATTCTAATAGCTATTCATGTTCAATCTGCAGGCACCTTTACTCTTTCAAACCTCGGAATGTTTGGAGTTGACAGATTTGATGCAATCTTGCCACCTGGATCTGTAAGATGAACTTTCTGCCTTTTCATTCCTTTTGTGATGTAATGCTGCATGCCTCATGGAATATCTGGACTGCTGAAAACAGGGAGCAATCATGGCCGTCGGAGCATCACAACCGGCAGTTGTTGGTACAAAAGACGGTAGAATTGGTATCAAGAACCAGATGCAGGTAAAATTACTCAGTAGTTGTGGCACTTTTGCTTTTGCTCCAACCAATTTGATGTTAATTGAGTTTGTACTTAATTTTCCCACCTGATCAATGCATATAGGTCAATGTTACCGCTGATCATCGGGTTATTTATGGAGCTGATCTCGCTGCTTTTCTGCAAACGCTCTCCAAGATAATTGAGGATCCCAAGGACCTTACGTTTTAGATGCATCCAGTGATTTTCCCCCGGAGATAATCACAACAGGATGTTTGTCACTTCTCAGTAGATGTGTAGCATGTGTTCCAGACATGTAAGTTATTTAAGCAGCCATCAAAGTGGTATCAGGTATCTTCCCTGGCTGGTTACCTTATCATTGATTTGTTTTTCAATAAATTTTTTTACCTTTTTATTCAAACAGGTGTTGAGTACGGTACATTTTGTCTTTTCACCTGAGAATTTTCATTGATTGTTGATTTTTTGCTGAGCTCGATGTACCGTGGATTCATGTCCCGAATACAAAGAAATGAAATGAACCCTTTCGCCAGGCAACTAACTTTACATTGCCTTCCAAATTATTTATCTGTATATGTTGAAACTTGTACACAACTCTGTCAGCATAAGTAATGCTTCAGAAAAATTGACAAAAAAAAAAATCGCAAACGAGGTTGATGCGTTTGCAAGGTGCCAAGATGAAATGATCAGAAGATCAGTGAAAGTGGGGTGCATATCTGTATGTTTTAGGAGCCATGATTTCTCTCAACCACTCTCATCACGCGATTTACGGGCATATTTGACCCCTCCAGCAGAGAAATACCGAAAGTGACCTCTCTTTCCGCGGAATTCCGCTTTCCCCTACCCGCGCGAAGTCGTTGGCGCGGCCGCCCTCCGCGCAAAGTACGTTCTCATCCGCCCGTGTAGGAAGCTCATAGATCACACTTGCACTGTCGAGCACGTGCATGCATGCCACACACGACGCACGGACAGAGCGCTGCCCATAGACAGGGCGCTATTGGGTGGGTGTATATATACACGTACAAAGCATGGGGTACGTACGTACGTTTTACATGCGATGAAACAAACATATGCGAGGGAGAGAGAGGAGCTGGCCAGATTCCAAAAGCATGCAGGCGGGTGTGACGTTTGCTCGCGGCGGGGGGGCCGCGCTGGCTACCTTGCGCGGTAGGGGACCGCGCGAGGTGGGGTCGCGCGGTGAGTACCTGATATTTTTGACCTGTTGTACTTTCCTGGGGCAGCAGATGTTTCCATCCTTTCTTTTCTGCTCAGAAAGCATTCCTGCCTGAGCTCAGCTGTACTCTACCTCGTCTCTACTTGAAGGATTATATTAGGTGGCTAGTCTTGTGTCTTGCTTTCTGGCCTGGGCAATGTGCCATTTGTAGTGGAAGCAAAGCAAACCGGCTGCCTTGATCACCTTCATAAATCCCCTCCAAGAGCTTGTTCTCGCTTCCAATCCATAGCCTGGAGAAAAGCCACCCTTGCGAAGCTGCGGCATGGCCGCCGCCTCGTCAGACCGTGCAGAGATCGACACCTCTAGCGCCTTCCGGTCTGTCAAGGAGGCGGTCGCGGTGTTTGGCGAGCGCCTCCTCGTCAGGGAAACCCAGTACAGGCCAAATGTTGGCGTGCATGGCGACCGTCGCGTTGTCAGGGAGAGGAATTCCAGGCCAAATGCCGTCGCCATTGCTGCCTCAACTGCAAGGCTTGAGGGAAGTGATGGTGTTAGGGCTCCGGGTCTTCTTATCAGAGAAAATCACTCCAAACCAAACGCCATTGTCAATGCCACTTCCAATGCCAAGCGTGAGGGAAGTAGTAGTAAGCCTGCTTCAAATCTGATGCCAGTGTCAGATGCCGTGCCAATGTACCTGGTCCCATCATCCCCGCCGTTCTTCGCGTCGTCGCCGTCGCTAACCAACGACGACGACGACGAGCAGAACCGCAAGGAAGCCAATCTCATGGTCATGAGCTCCATCAAGAAGGTGGAGGAAGAGGCAGCCAAGACAAGGCAAGAGGTGGTGCAGCTCAAGAAGAGGCTGGCCGAGATGGAGCTGTCCATGGCGACCCTCAACGCGAAGCTCCACCGGGCCCTGTCGAAGCTGGCTCACATGGAGGCTGACAAGGCGGCGGCGGAGCGTGGCATCATCCAGCAAAGGGACAACATGGCGCTGACGGTCTGGGCCGAGCGGCGAGCCCCGAGGCAGCCATTGGGGCACCTGCTGAGGCTCAGTGAGGCCGACGGGGAGGTGATCAACGGTCAGAGAAGGGTGGTGGTGAGGAGGAAGATGCAGAAGCACAAGCCAATTGTGCCTCTTGTTGTTCCTCTCATCAATGACATGTTGTTCTCTAAGAAGAGGAGGATGAAAGACAAGGAGAGCTTGTACATGAAGGAGCTGTACAGCTTGCTAAGGCTGAGCTGATCAGTGACTTACCATGCTGATTAAATCTGTGGCTACCTGTGCATGATTAATCTGGACATGTGTTTAATTATATTGTATGAGTGGATTATGGAAGAGGGTGATGTTGCAATTTGTAAATTAATTTAAAGCTAGCATTGATGTATATGTAATTATGTATCTTGTGATCAAGAATGGAGCAATGCACATAGCATGTAGTAATTAATATTGGTACTTGTATGTAAGTTGATCTCGTATATTGCATGCAATGGCATCGTGCTATTATAGGGTGTCCTTTACTGCCTCTCCTACTTTTCAGTTACCTTGGTTGAACATTTCCATCTTAATTTCTCTCAGACACATGCCACAAAAGCAAGAGCACCAAGAAAGATCAAAACGTTTGCCTGTTTGCAATCAGAATCCAACAAAACGATGCCCTTATCGTAAAGATCATTTGATCTTGGGAGCGCAATGTTCATTGCTGTTTATTCATTCAGATTTCTTTGTTTCTTGCCGTTTGATTTTGGTTTGGTTCGGAGGGTCCATCGATGGGGCCGCAGAGGCAGCCGGATTAGGCGAGGCCGCCGGGGAGCGCGTGAGTGTGGGTGGTGGCGGCGCTGCTCCTTCTCACCTTGCTCGCCGGCGCGGCGGGTGCCTGGTGCTGTACCTCACGCTGCTGCCGGCCGACGCGCCGCCCTGGCTGCCCGCAGCCGGGCTCGCGCTGGTCGCGTTCCCGTGGACGTTATGGATCGCCACGTGCGCGTACCGGTGCTGCTGCTCGTCGGGAGCGGCGGCAGGGGCGTCGCCTGGGAACGTGGAGCGGCAGCCATCTAGGCCGCCCGCCGTGGCGCAGCCGTCGAGCAGCAAGAACGACCTCAAAAGCGCGCGCAGCGCGAAGCACGACCGGTCGGCCGCGGGGTCACCCGGCGGCGCCCTGCGGGTGCACTTCGGGGACGCCACCGTGCTCAGGGAGGAGGGCGGCGGCGGCGGGGGCCCCCCTGAAGAGGGACGAGTCGTACGACAGCTCGTCGGTGAATTCGCACGAGAGCGAGGTGCCCCCTGCCTACTCCATGCACTCCTCATCAAGGATATATGCATGTACAGGTAATTATTATCTCTTTAAAAGTACTCAAGCAGCTTGATATTAAGCATTATTAATTACTAAGGTCATGTACAATAATATGATATCAGTTGTCTATAAACCTTATCACTTCGAACATGAGATGATGTGGAGGAGAGAAAAGGAGTATAGAGAATTAGACCGTATCTCCTGTAGTAGTCGACTGTAACATATAAATAAGACATATTGTGTCATAGAGAAGCTGTCTATAAAGATATGTAAAAAGATAATTTATTGTATGAGCTGTTTTTGGTACGTCTATAGATGACATAGAGAATATTATAGACAACATTTATCTATAACATTGTACATTGCCCTAAGGAGGCAATCTGAAGTGCAAATAAGTTGCATTGGTGAAGAAGAGGTTACATTTAAACATTGGGTGTGTTTTTTAGGCCGTGATTTATGGCTTTTAGTTTAAACTTTTGAATTCTAACTGTTCACAAGAGAGTACAGAGAGAGATACTTGTACGATTTTAGCTGATATAGATGAAGCCGGAATAGTGTCTACTATAATTGACTTATACTTCATCATAAAAAACACCTTATTTGAAAATTAGTTATTATAGAAAGTCAATCTAAACATTGGGTGTGTTTTTTAGGCTGTAGTTTATGACTTTTAGTTTAAACTTTTGAATTCTAACTGTTCATAAGAGAGTACAGAGAGAGATACTCGTACGATTTTAGCTGATATAGATGAAGCCGAAATAGTGTCTACTATAATTGACTTATACTTCGCCATAAAAAAACACCTTATGTAAAAATTAGTTATTATAGAAAGTCAATCTATAACTCAAAAGAACCCGGCCATTATCATAGGATCAACTGATACACCATACGTGACTATACTCTTGTTTTCTTTTAAATGCTATGCAGATATCAATCATGTCTTCTTGGATCTAAAGCATGATGCATGGTATCAAAGCATTTCTTTTTATCCTGAAAGTGGCTCTGACAGTGTATAAGGTTTTGTTGTGCAGTGTTAGGATGATGATAGAATTACACAAGTGACCTGAGGAGCAAATTGTGATAAATCTACAAACGCAAACTGAAGGAGAATGATCATGCATGGCAGCCTGATGTATGCAAGTCGGTATCTGTGAATTAGTAGTGAGGCTGTCTTCAGCAGAGAATCAACAATCAACGGATTGAATTTCTTCAGGTCTGTGTCTAGTGTTAACATGATCTGCTCGATGATGCATTTGATCGTTAATTTGTTGGGGGCCATTGGGTGGGGGGTGCTGTTGATCTTCAATAACCTTAAGTGTCATTTTAGTCTAGGTAGTATTGTGTAGGCAATATTACTTGATGAAGGGCAGATTTTTTTCCGCCTCTTTTCTTTTCATTCATTTTGTTGGTAAATCTTGATGCACTAAATTTAACTGCATAGATGAAACAACGAAAGAATTGCACAAACTTTTCTTAGCGAGTAACCTTACCTATATATCTATTCTGATACATACTCTTGGTGCAATGCCCATGAACTGTTGCCTGTTAGGTCCATATGTATGCGACACAGAAGAGGTTGGCTATACCTTGGCAAGTTTGGTTCATAAGATAAGCTCGATGTTTATCACTACTTATTTATCTATGTCAATACTCAGGAAAAAAAACTCACACAGTGCCTTTCAAGTTTCAATCAAAATGGCCACGAGAAAATTTAAATGGACGTTATTATGGCGTCTTCCCTTCATTGGTTGGAATTCATAATGCAATGGATTTGAACTAATCCGCTTTTTGGCTTGGCCAGGTGCTCACAGGTGGGGATCCAATTGGACCCAATCTGCCATGAACGGCCCACTTAGGTGAGTTTTCTATTGGGTGATCATTTAGCTCAGCCCAAATGGCTGACTGGATATCGGCCCAACTCAATTGAGACTCCACATCGGCGGCACAGGGTTATGTGCTGAAGTCTCAATGATATATGGGTCCACGCTATCAAAATAGTTGTAGTTAATAGAAATGTGATTCTTTGAAACAATTGGTAAGAATAAGTATGATTTTGTGAAAATAGTTTTACACAATGTAGTTTTCTGATAGTTTTGTAATAATAAGTGTGGTTTTATTAAATTTACTCTTTTTTCTGAGACGTACGTGTTATTACTTATTAGAAACATATTGAGTAGTGTAAACGTTTCTGATCATATCGTTTGAGATCGATCCTTCTGCCTAGTTATGGTTTTCCTACTTGTATGTTGTATGTTTTAAGTTGAGTTTTCTGGCCATTAGATTAGCTTTGACTTTGGGACGAGCGTGGTGTCTGATCGTGTTTTTATTCAATGATTCAAAAGTGTGACTTGAGAAACAATCAGCCACCTTAAATACCTCCCAATTTTCCAAAATGAATTGCACCACAAGGATCTTTAAACATGCTTGCTTCCTTGTCATCATTCAGATCGAGTTTGCAATATTCTTTCTAACTTGTAGGCAAGTAAGTATTAATGTTCGTGCTAATTTGGATTAGTCTGCCCCGTCCGTTATGCACTTGTAATAGCCCAGTTTTGACTTCCAATTAAACCTACATGAATTTCCATGAATTTCAAAATTTTTGGAGCATTTTTAAATTTTTCCCCAAGTTTGGTTGAGGTTTGAGATTTTTTAAAATAAACACCTTGACAAAAAAAGTGAAATCAAAATTTCTAAAATTAAATTGGATGTTGAGGAATTTTTCCTCAAATTTTTGTGTGCAAATTCCTTTGGGAATTCAAATTAGAAATTCAAACTAAATTACAAACCAAAAATTAAGTTTAAATCCTATTAATTTTCTCTCCCGGCCACTGGGCCAAATCTCGGCCGCTGACCCGACACACTTCTCTATTCCTCCCCTGCGTCGCGCCTCAGCCAACTGGCCCGCTCCGTGCACCACACAACCCACGCACGCCAGCCCAGCTCGCCGCCCCCCTCTTGTGCCACCAACATGTGGGTCTGGTCCCACTTGTCAGCACATTATTTATCTTCTTCCCTCCTCTCTTCCTCATGCATGCCCGACCTCATCTCCTTACTTGTTTCCACGTGCCAAAGAGCAATGAAGGCTCTGCGCCTCAAGCCAAGAGTGCCGCAACATTGTCTCGTCGCTGCAAAGTAGTCCAATCAACCTCTGAACCCTCTCTTCCTCTCTCACGCCCTCTCTCAACTTGGTGCTCAAGGTCACTTATGGTGCCCAAGCCATTCTCCCTCCTCCCCTCTATAAAAGTCGAGGCCAACCATATCACCAAACATGCCTCACCTCACTCTTCCACTCTCTCTGCCTCCGGTTGAAGCTAATCAAGTCTCGTTCTTTAGTTCTGGCTGTCAGATTCCTTCGCTGAATTGCTTCTCTCTGGTGAGTCCCCACCGATGCTATCGTGCTTTCTGAGTTTGCCTCGTCTTCGCCTACACCATGCTCACCCTCTTGTGCTCGAGTGCCCCTAGGAGCGCCAAATTCGAAGACCTCACCGTGCGCTATCCTCGTCGTTGACACCATTGCCATCGATCACCCCCGCCTTACCATCCTACAATAAGCCCTCTCATTCCCATGTACATCCAAGTAAAACCAATGAGTTGAACTAGTTTAGAAGCTACCTAGCTCATCGTAGCGTTAGCGTCCCCGCGCCGCCGTCCTTGCCATGCTGTCCCCAGCCGCCCTTGAGAGCACAGCTCTACGCTGCCCCCATAGCGCCAAGAGCTACTCTAGCATTGCAACCTCACTCAAAAGCTAAATCTCACCTCTAATTAAAGTTTTACGCTTGCACTTGCCATTGCCATTCTCGTCGTAGCTACCGTCGCCGCCCTCACCATTGCACCACCGCCTCACACCAACTTTGACCTCATCGTTGCCGCCAGTAGCACCATAGAGGCCACCGTGTTCCATTCCCCCCACCCTAGCATGCCACTGCCCTCACCACCGATGCCAAGCTTGGCCAAGCTTAGCCATAACTAAGCAGAGGTATAAGATGACCAGAGACATTGACCAGTGGGCCCTAAGCCGTTAGTTAAACTGCTGGATTAGTTACAATTAATGACAAAAGTAGTA
Organism: Melocanna baccifera; assembly: GCA_036346265.1. Lineage (NCBI taxonomy): Eukaryota > Viridiplantae > Streptophyta > Magnoliopsida > Poales > Poaceae > Melocanna > Melocanna baccifera. The sequence goes on from CM070709.1 coordinate 16,720,704, forward strand.
ATTATATAACATGTGGGCCCTAGATATTAGAGACTCTAATTAACCAAGGATTTAAACCATGACCCACTGACATACGGACCCCACACCCCTCAACCGTTGCATAGACCCATCCTATAGACCACTGTCGTTGACCCATGGGTCCCACCTCTTGGTGAATGGTCGTGTGAACCTAGTCTACATGAGCTGTGACCCCACTTGTCAACCTCATCTTTATTCCCAAATTAAAATAAATAAATAATATAAATGAAATCACTGGACACTACGTGTTAGCCACCGAAGCATTTCTTTCATAAAACAATTTGAAAATAAAAAGAAAATCTAGATGGCCCTACCTGTCAATTTTATGAATTTTGGAATTTTCTTTCGTTTAAATTTTAAAAGACCATAACCTTTTCATTTCAAAATTCAAATCTGGTGATTTTTATTTCTAAATTCAAAAGCTTTTCAACGGTATCAAAAGCATATTTTTCTAGTTTATTTAAAAATTTTATTTTTATTATTGATTGAGTGTGGACGATTTTGCGTGTATAGACTTCGATGCTTTGGACGCCCCCGTCGTTGACGAACAAAATCCCACCTTAGCCATATTTAATCAACGTAAGTCCTTATAATTGGTCATATTGAACCTAATTTTCAAATGCAATAAATACAATATTTTGCTTTCAAATCTATATGTACATGCCTATTATGGTAATTGTTAAAATGCTATGTTAAATGTTGAATGCCTAGTTATACCATACACTTGATACAAGTATTCCCCTCCTTGATTATTGACGTTTCCTTGCCATGTCGCCCTAGGATATTTATAAATAATAATTCCACCATTGATTGAGCTTTAGTAGATTGTGGTTGTGCTTACAAATGTTGTAGTGGTAAAATAAAGTACGACACAAACATTACCAACTGAACTTGAAAACATGTCAATAATGGTAATATGGGTTACCACTGGAAATAAGAAAATATTTTCTAAAAATGGTGGAGACTCGGGAGAGTGGTTGGTTGGAGACTAGTGTAGGAATTGCACATATTGGATTGGCCATTTAGGGATTGCACGTGTCATTTTTGGATGGGCCATGCAGACATTGCACATGTCCTTTTTTGAATAGTTATGCAGGGATTTCACTAACTCCGAGTTTGTGGTTGGTTTCGTCTAAGTCGTTTAAGGACCGGATTCTTGTGCTTCTCTTTCCTATACTCAAATCGTGCAACCACAAGTCTAGTTGTGGGACAGATTGTGGTTATGTTGGGAGTGGCCCTAATGGTCATTGCCCATGTGGACAACATCGTGAAGGGTGAGCGACTTCCTAACAATAGTGGTCCTTTAGAGCTAAGGGGTTACACCTCTAGAGTGAGGGAAAATATCAAAACTAAGCATTGTACAAGCTTTGTTATAATTTTTCAGTCACACGCCTATGGAAGCGTGTAGTGATTGATATTATGAGTTAATCATATCTTGTAGGTAAGGTTATACAACTTTTACAAAGTGTTAAAAATCTATTCGAATAGTTGTGCCTCGGGATACGGGCAAGGTGTAGAAAGGTCACACTTGCATAGTTTTCACAAAACGGTTATTGGTGATAATGGATATGATATTTTGGTTTGGAAATGGAATTCATTTGGTGATCTTGGAAATCTGGTATCTTGTTGTGGACTTCTTGAAATCTTGGTATGGATAGGGATTGTGGAAAGCAAATGGATCTCTTCCTCATGATAACTTAAACTGAACATTTGGTTTTAGTTAAAAAATGGTTAGGTCATAGGTTTGAAAACTAGCTAAACTATGATATTTGACAAGCTGGGTTTATGCTAAAAGAAACATAAGGCTTTCTCTTAGTTAAGCTTTGTATATAGATATATACTTGCATTCATATATAGAGACTTGCTAAGTAATTTTGTACTCATTGTTGCTTAATATATAGTTTTAGATAACGGAAGTGGTGATCTAGTGTATAAGTTCACCCATGCCTCTGGCTATGACTAGATTTAGCCTCAGTTGATTGCCTATGGTAAGATATGGAGCTCTTTTGATTTATGTACTATTTCACTACTTTACTCTGAACAATGGTATTTGGCCGGTCAGCCAATTATGTAAAACTTGGTCATAAGGTCTACTTATATTTACCTATGTAATATAATGTAGGATCGTCGATGACAATCAGAGAGAGGTGAATGATTGCAGCACTTAACGAAAGCTTTTCTTAAAATTTAATTTTTATCCTACAAATCACAGAAGCACATATAAAAGTATGCAATAACAATGCATGCAAAACAATCTATATATGTCTTAGATTCAGTGGGTAAATTCCTTCACAAAATTGTCTCAAATTGGAAACGGCTTATGCATGCAACAACCAGCAAGCTACAAAACTTTAATAACCATCAGATCTCGATTTCCGTGCCAACTTTTAGCGATGACTTCTGACTTTTGGCTGAAATTTCACTGTAGCTGTCTTTTTTTACTATAGCTGATTTGACTTTTTGGGCATAATTAATTTTTAAAAAATGTAAAAATAGAAAAAATATGTTAACCCATTAAGGACAATACAAAGGAACACGGGAAAAAAGAAAATACAAAAAACCTAAAATATCAAAAAAAATTCAGAAAAAGATGAAATACTGAATAGTGAAAAAAAAGCAAAAACTAGAAACAGAAACCGAAAAAAAGCCGAAACGAGCGGGATCTTAATCTCCTGCTCTCAGACTCTCAAGGCTATTTCATGCGTGAATAAAAGAATAAAAAAAACCAACACAAAGGATCATACGTGCAGGAAGAAACAATAATTAACAAGCCAAGATTTTTAGTCCCATCACCTCTCACGGCCAGCCATCAAACATCGTCGCTAGTATATGTTCTTCAAAACGTCTTAGGCACGTACAATAGTTTAGATGGTTGTTGTCTATATATACATATATATCACATATAGATAACAAAAAAGACAGCTTATATAACAGGTTGTCTATTTAGTTGTCTGTAATCTCATCAAAAAAGACAACAAAAAATACAGCTTGTAAAAAGACGGCTCGTACAACGCTCGTAATGTCGTCTCTTCGTCTATAGGAGCACGAGCCCAGGCCGTCTCTTCACGAGAGGATGGTTTGTGTCTCTCTTTCTTAATTACAGTTCACGTTAAATAATTTTACTGTGTTAGCATAATAAAAATAACAGTTATCTGTAGATTGTACACACCCTTACGGCCGGCCATGCATGCAGTGTTGATGGCGTCGCTCGGATCGAACCCGCCGCACTTTCTTCTTTTCTTCCGAGACAAACAGCACAGCGCTGCCTTCTTTTCTTCTACAAAAATCACGCCAAACACAAACCGCCATCGGCCTTTTTCTTTTCTCCCTCGGAACGAGCCGCCGCTTTTTTTTCCCTTCCCGAACACAAATCTCGGCCGCCGTCACAAAAAGCCGCATGCCTTCCAATTTGCTAGTCGCAACTTGATCTCTTAAAAGCCACAACAACCACCAACAGCCACCGTCCCCCCTTATTTATCTAGTAGCCCTCCTAAAAATTATCAACCTATTTTAATACGTTATTAACCTTAATATAACTTATTCTGGACCTTTTTGTTTCAATCAGGCTTTTTGGTTTACTACTTTTCAAAGGACCAAAAACTCTTTATAACATAGGTTTTTTAATTATTTTTACGCTTCCGATTTTTCCGGCTTATCACGTGTCGAAGCCTCCAGGACCGCACCTCCTGTATCTTCTCCACGCATCATCCACCTTTGATCTTCACGTGCCCAAGCATGAGCTCGACTATCTCATAACTCCCTCGACCACCTAACCTCGGATCTCCCCATCCTAGTCCCGGTCCTCCTCGTTATCGACCACGATCGTCTCCATGCTCAACCTGCACATGCAAAAACCAAAGAATATTTTTCTGGCACAAGTTCATTCGAATTTGACCAACGTTAATCCGCACACACGCAACACACCATAAGTAATATCATAACCAACGTTGTCAATTATTCATCATCTAAAATAATTTAGACCTAACCACATAGTCTAATATATAAAATACTATTTTTTATTTATCCATATGTATAGATGTGATATCTACCGATATTATTATATAAACTAGCTACTGATTCAGAAGCTAGCTCAGAATACAGGATATTCAGGTTATCAAATCCGAGTCCCCACAGCACTCAAGCAAACGCGCGTGGACCAGCTAACACTTGCATGATACAACGCTGCTCCTACCAAGGTTGTTGCCTTCAAATTATTCCCTAAAGTCGTGACCACGAGCTAGCTCGATTGCATCTTCCAACCCTACCACTAAACCTTGGCACCTTTTTCCCTCTCAAATACTGTATGTTAATGATGGAACCGACGAAATTTTTTAGAAGAGGAATTGGTAGATATGGAAGGATCAGTCCCTCGTTCACACATCAACTACTAGAGGAAACGTAACTACGTAGTAGTTATGTAGTTCTTTTTTATTTGATATTATTGACTTCTTACGGCCACAAGAAGACGGGGATTTGACTATTACTTTTTGTAACCTTATATTTATTACTAGGAGTTACTAAAATATGTAATGTTATAAAGTAGTTTTTAGCCACAAATACCGTGGTATACCTTTCATATATATATATATTTTCAATCTTGGTAGTTAACTTTTAGAAAGTTGATCGGCAGATGGTAAAACATCAAATAAAAAATAGTGAAGGAAATACTGATGTTATTTCAGTGATGTCGAATGTCAAAATCGATAACATAATTAATCCCATTCTATGTTTCTTGGCAAAAGAAAACTCGTACAATCTTGGCCTTGCCCTTGTCTTCCATAACTTTGACTAAGGTGCCGGTGAATTTCTTCGTCGCTTCATCTAATGATTGACCTATCTCTTCGGCGATAGCTTCATGCCAAGTTGCTGCGATGCCAACATCACTTTTCCATGACAAAGCTACTATATTTGCACTATGCAAAGTTCTAACAAACCATTTCTTTCCCCATAACTTGTGTCTCTGCATCACGTAATCGGTTAATATTTCTTGCAGTTTTCTTGGACCTTGAACGATCGTATCGATCTGCCTAAGAAAATCTTGTACGTAGTAGTTGTGATCTTTTTGTTATCTTTTATTGATTTGGATATGCATGAACCGATCGATCGACCAAAGATCGATGTGTAGTAGATAGTGTCGATCAAAAGATACATGTTTATCGATCAAAAGATACATGTTTATTAAATTCTATGGGGAGGTTTTGTTGAAATTAAGGTTTGTATATGATCATATGTAGACAGTGTGCCGCGTGCGTATAGTTATCTCTATTTATTTATTGGTCAATTAATTGACATCTCGTAAGAAATATTGATGGATGTCGACTACTCTTTGACTTGCAGTATAGTTATCTCTATTTATCTATCTCGCCAACTCTTGAATCTGTTGACAAGCCGAACATTTTGCTTTCAGTTCATGAAGCAGTTGTGCGGCTAGGAAGCTTTTTGTAAGGTGATGGAACTTTAGGATCGACAGCGATGACTTTGGGGGTGATCGGAATAGCGATGGCTTTTGACTTTTGCTGAAAAATATCAGAATGGCTGAAAAACATCAGAAATGAGTTGGTTTATTGAGTATAATTAAATGTAGAAAAATGTAAAAAAAACCGAAAATAAAAAACGAAAAAAAGTATAAGTAATTTTTTAAAAAAAAACGAAAAAAAACGGAAAAAAATAAATTTTATCAGAGCAGTCATCGTAGCTACGATGCACCGCTCTGATGAAATAATCGCTAACGCCAGCGACGGGAGAAGCCAACTTGATCGGCCCCTTTGTAGGTACAGGTCCATCTGAGCACAGTCTAATTAGACATGTGCCCATTTGGTCTATTACTTAGAATAGTCGTGCCATTTTGGTCCATGGGCTGAGCCACTGACCTAAGCATGACCTGATAGCCTCATGAACTGTGTCGGACTGGTTAGACATGGTTAGCCTATTGGGTTGGTCCAGACATGGTTAGCCTATTTGGCATATTTTTTTTGAAAGAATAAAAAATCCTAGAAAATATATAAAAATTAAATTATATGTATTTATAAAATAAAATATATAAAAATTCAAAAACTATAAAATAAAATCATATAGATATTTAAAAAATAAATGGACCTAAAGGGCTAGATCGTGCTTAGCCTGTGCTGTGCCAGGCGTGGTACTATTTATGCCGTGCCGAGCTGAGGTGGTAACCCAAGTATGGCCTAGTGCATCGGCTGAGTCAGCCTGGCCTATTTATATTGAGAGTCGTGCTATGTCTGGACTAAACTAACAGCACCGTACTTTGAACCGGATCAGCTGATACGGCACATTTAGCCACCTCTAACTGCATACAGTCTATGTCGTTGCTGATCAATTAATTATCGGTTACTTTTGTATGGACTCAATGCTTCGGTCACTTGATGTCTACTTCACTCGAAATCCGCGAGAGTTTGGGTTTAAGAGATTTTTTAAAGGCCAGGAGAAACGTTTACACGATGCAAATCCAGCAAACACGGTTCACTGATTGTGTCTGGCTTCATGCCCTCCTGGCACACATTTTAATTGCGGTTTAATTACGTCGTGAAACAGTGAGCATAGTTTTATTTCCGAGTGAAATTGTACACCCGAAACTCCACAGCCCCATCGAAAAATGGTTCCCAACGAACATCGTTAACCACTGCTTAGTCCAATTGGTATCGCACCTAATCTCTTAGGTAAAGGCTAGAGTTCGATTGATTTCGACTTTATGTTGGATGGGTTATTTTTGTGTGTCTGCTGCTAACTAACTCACCTCTTTTTGACAGAAAGAAAGAAAAGGATCAAAATGAAATGGGTACCTATTGTGCTAACGTAGTGAAAGTTGGCGTTGCAGTGCATGGGGATTTAAAGCTACAGCCTTATTTGATCTAATTTTTAAATATAAATTGATGAAAATTCTCTGCGAACTACTTTTTTGAATTTTTTAAACCTCCCTGGACGAACTAGGATCCATGATGCGTATGCTGCACAGCGATGATAAATTAACTTGCCCAGAATCACCGAGAAAGTAATCCTTTGAAAAACTTTCCGCCTCAGTCCACCTCGGTCACGTCATCGATGAATCGTGTCCGTCCGATCCTCTGCGTGCCTGCAATCTGGCCATCTCTTGTCGTGTGCCTTTCATCTCCCTCGCCACCTCCTCCCAAACCCCATTACTTTGAAGCAAAAAAAAAAAAAAATCCTCTCCTTCCCAGTCTTCCCCTGCACCGCCGCTACGCTGGCCACCACATTGCCCAGCCGCCAGTTGTCCTTTATCTTCTCCTCACCCCCTTTCCGTCCATGACTTAGCGTGTTGTAAAGGCGGTATATTCGCCATCTTACCAACCATAGCCACCACACATCCATGGTCCAAGGTGGCAATGAAGATCCACGACAGCGCGGATCCATGGCAACAGCACAAGGAGATGTCGGCAACGTAGATCCATGACCATGTAGCCTGGCCGCATTGACCCCCTCCCTCACTGCTGGCCTCCAAGATCCAGGTAGCCTCTTCTCCTAACCCTAAGGCCACCTTTCTCCCTCACTGTATGCCATGCCCGACTTGACCCGGTTCCTTCTCGATCGCAGGTGGTGGGTATGTGTAACATCCCAAAAATTGGATGGTTGAAAATATAAAAAATTTAAAACTTTTTGATGTATTTTGGCATTATTTGAATTTTCTGGAGTTTCACTCAAGAATTTATTGGATCTTATGTCAACCAAATCAATTAAGAAAAAAATAAAAACCAAAATATGGGATTAAAAGATGCACAACTAGGAAAGTAAAATTTAACTAAAACTCGAATATGAAAAGATGATCCCTAAATTAAACATGGGAAAATTTACTGAAAAAATAGTTTGTAATAGAATTTGAAATTCAAAGAGAATTTGAAATAAAGTTAAATCTAGAAAGTAAAAGGCCAGAAAGGCAACATTTAAATTTAAATTTTGAATCAGAATTAAATAATGAAAATTCGAAGATCCAAATTGGGCTCAGCCCATTTCTGCTTTTCTCCTCCCTCGGCCCACCAGCCTATCCCTTTCCTTCCATCTTTTCCTTCTTCCTCCATTATGGCCCAGCAGTTGTTGCCTTTCTTCTTCTTTTTTTCCTTTCCTCTGCTTCTCCCTCCTCCTAGCCCAGCAGCACTCGACCGCCACCTGGCCCCGTTGTTTGTGCCTACCGTCTGCACCCATGTCGTGCCCATGTCGTGCGCACATGAGCATGCCGCTGCCCAACTGGCAACCGCCGCATCTGCCGTGCCACGCTGAGCCATGTCACATGCGGGCCATTGTGCCACATCGTCTATGTTGCGTGCACCCATGCTGCACCAAGCGCACCATGCCTGCACCATCCGCTCATGTCCCATGCCTATCGCTGCACCATGCACCCTTGTGTTGGTCACCACGCTTACCACAACACCATATGCTACATGGTGCAACCCCGTTATCCTTGCGTTGTGTGGTAGCACTGCAAGAGCAGCCCTCACTAACTATAAAAACCACTCGAGCTCCTATCACTGCTTCCTTGCCCCCTATTGCTTTATTGAGCCCCTTTGGCTTCCAGTTAGTTGAGCTGAGCTCGCCGCTAGACCCTGCTCACTGGCCACAACAGCCTCGCCGAGTGACCCTGATTCCCCAGCGAGCCCTTGCCCGGTGGTCACACTCTTGTGGGTCCCTAAACTCACCTAAGTGTTTTCCCTCACCCAATTTTGGGTTTTGTCCTTAGGAGCTTGCTGACGCGGTCATCCTCCTCCCCTCTGGCCAAAATTACTGTCGTCGACGCCATCCTCTCCCCATCGAGCTCTAGCCCAATTCCTCGCTCTTGAAACATCCCGCGAACTCCTCAACCTAGCCCAGTGTCGCTTCCTCTATTCCAATCCTCCAGCGAGCCAGCGTTGACGACCCCTTCGCGCCGCCTTGGTCCATCACCACCCCACCTCTCCGACCAACCTCTGGCCACACCATTGCTACCAGTGAGTTTTCCATGCCTCACTCGTTCTTATGCACACACCACTTAGCTATGTTCCCTCCCCTTTACCACTACCCTACTTCCTCCTTGCGCCTGGTAACCATGCGTCACTAACGGCCCACCTCAACGCAACCCCGAGCCATGGGCCGCCTCCCATTCTTCCTTCATCCCCAGCGTTCCATTTTTGTGGTTGTTGTTGCCCTACCGTGGTCACCTCGCCACCGGCAAGCCCACCTTGGTTGTACGCCACCCCAACCCTATTCTGCTCGGCTTCCCCTCCCTATCTCTGTTCCTCTCTATCTCTCTGTGTGTCCATATGGAATGTGGGCCCAACATTGTTCATGGCCCACCTATCATTGTTTAATTCTATTTTTAATTAGAAAATATTGTAGGGAAATCAAAATAATTAAGAGAAATTCAAATAAAAAAATATAATTTAGTTATAAATGAAAATACATATAAAATTAATTATGGAATTAGAATAAGGCTTTATGTAAATTGAAAATAATTAAATCTTGCTTAGTTTCATGTCAATAAGGTTTAGCAAATTAACTAATGGCTAAAAATAATTAGTGTAGGATTAATCCATGTAAAGAACAATTAAACACATATCTCAAAAGTCATAAGGGCCCTTTTGCAAATAATGATTAAATAATTAATGTAATTGATTTAAATAGTTTGTCACTAATACTTGACTAGAAGTACATGGTTAAATAAGGTTTGCCTTAAAATATAATTAGGTGCTAACTCAAGCTAGTTAGTATCACTAATATTATTTTAAAGTTGAGATATTAGCTGAGGACAACACTAAAATATAATTTCATACACATAGACGATAATTCTAGGGAGAGACTTAAATAAAGGTGAATAGATTAATTAATATACTGCTAGCATTTAATTTGAAGTATTCACTTTAAGTAATGATCTTCCTAAAAAAATACTTAGATAGAAATAGAGTTTAATTATAGAGCCATCAAAATTTGTTTTAGAAACTCAAATATCAATGGAAGACCCTATTAAAATATAATCTTGTATAAATGATAATTATCATGTCTTTGTCTCTAAATTTAAAATTTAATTAAAAATGATGTCAAATACAAATGAGCCCTAGGCCATAAATAGTCCCATAATAATATATAGGTATTTTAGCTAATCCATATAAGTAAATCAAAGTCAATTAGTGTTAACTTGTAATTAAAAATAATTGGTGTACCAATATTATTTAATTCAAAGTGCAGTTTTAATGGAGAACCTTGTTAAAATATAATTCATTGTTCAAATAACACATGAACCATTGGTCATTAGCAACAATTTTGCTAAGTGAGCATAACTTGGCTAAATAATTTACCAAACCTTAGAGTCGTCTTGAATAGTGGAGGGTGGAGATGGGTGCATGTGGAGTCTATGCGATCTGACTTGAGTAGGACATCTGGTGTAAGGTGTTATTCCCCCTACGCTGCTGGGGAACTTCTCTCACAACTCCACGACTAGTACAAACGGAGTCTATGTGATTCAGCTTGATTGGGACACCTGGTGTAAGGTGTTGTTCCCCTATGCTGCTAGGGAACTTCCCTCGCAACTATGAGCCCTTCATTGAAAGGTACAAACCCATCAGTCGAAATGATGATAGGGCGAGGTACTGTAAAGGCCTCATGGTGATCCTCTTAGTCACATGTCAACGGTAGCATTGCAATGGTGCAAGTCGTTCATATCTTATGGATAAAGTGTACAACCTCTACAAAGTGAAAGCTGTTCGAACAGCCATGCCCATAGTCATGGGTGAGTATAAGAATTTACTCGAGTTAGTGTCTATTTTACAAAATAAACTTTATGGGTGGGATTAAAAACACGATGGGTGGATGTTGTTGGGATACAACACTAGGATCACACACGTGGTTTACCTGTGGACACACACTTTCACGGGGAAAACAATGAACAACAAATAATACAAGAATTTGCTGACACGTAACACAGCTTACGCCTTTTTTCTTTTTCTTTTTGTTATTCACTCTTCTTACCATAATAGACTAATTACAACGAATATAAATAGATACTCTGTGATCCGGTTCTACCGGCCATGACTCCACGACTTACGCACACCTCGCACCACGACTCGCGCACATTGCACACTACCCGAAAAGCCTGGTTGTTGGAATACACACGACTACGAGTACCTAGTACTCGTTTATGATTTTGGCACAAACGACTATGAGTACCTACTACTCGTTGATGACCATGGCACACTTGACTACTCTCACTGCTATAATGATTTTACGACTACTACAATGATTCTATGACTGTTACAGTACCACTGCTACAGTATTTCTACGATTGCTACAGTATCATGCTACAGTGATTCTATGAGTGCTACAGTAGTTTCAGACTGCTACAGTGATTTCACGGCTGCTATAGTGGTTCTACGAGTTCGAGTAGTCGGCTATGACTTCGAGCACTCGACTTCGAGCCTGAGTCAAGATTTGTCCAACAGATGTAACCCTAAGTTGATTTTTCCTAGGTGAATGTAAACCAGTGATGATATTGGGTGGATGTAACCCTAGTAACAAAGCTAGCATATGATGGATGGAACCATACTCTGTAATAGGTGGATAAAACCCGCACTACTACTATTATTGCATACTCTTACATTATTTAAAAACATAGTTTAGTTAGAATGCTAAGTCTCAGGATTTCTAATTACTGTATTTCAACTTTGGTGATTTCGCAAATAAAAGAAGCCTTACTTGTTTAGCCTGGCATCTGTTATAATTGCATTGTGTGGTGACTTATTGAGTACCTTCATACTCACTAGTACTTAATTACTATTATTTAATAGGTAAGAAGGAGAAAGAAAAGCCCTGTGATCATCTAAAGGCATTGTAATATGAAGAAACCAAGAACTCGATCATAAGCTCTAGTTGATTACTTGGAAGCATATCCTGAGGGTTCCACCTGAGTGTTGTTTCCGTTTGTTGCTTCTCTTTAAAGGTTTCAGCCAGATCGGCCCATATACAAGAGTACCATTGTATTAGTTATACTTTCGCAAGATATGCATTTGATATTCAATATTATATCTATAAGTATTATTTACTAATCTAGAGAATAGTATGATAAAATCAAAGAAAATTTTGAACGATAAATCCAGAATCGACAGTATGGCTGCGCATCAATTTGGGTGAACCGTTCTGTGCTAGCATACGGCCAGCGGCGAGGGATTATCTGCCGGTCACAGGTGGTAGGTGCTAGCGTACCTGCCAATTTTCTACACCAATTTGGGCAACCCACGTTGCAGCAAGGGTATGGCGGGTCGACCGATTAGCAGACCGCATGTTTCTTGCTCATAATCGCCAAGGACGATGGATGCAGGGAAAGTTTATTAAAGATGTCTCCAGATGTCATGCTCAAGGTTCGCCGTCACTGCCGCTTGCATGTTGGTGTATTAGCTTTCACTACAGTGTTGGATTATTTGTATGCCATGTGATCCAAGAAATGTGTGCAAGATAACAATACTGATGTAGGCTGCCATTGTTGCTGCAGGTGAGTTGCATTTCCTGCGAGCTGCAATTACTTTTGAACTCTTGCGCATTGTGATATTAGGTAAGGGTTCAAGCTGTTATGCTTACTAGCAACATTAGCGTGGCACCACGCCGCGTCAGCTACCATGTGAACCGGAGTAAAAGAGGTAAAAATTCGTAGGGGGGATTATTAAAAAAAAAGTAAGGACCCGGACGTATTTTTAGAAAAAGCGAAGGGTTTTTTTGCATAAAACTAAGGATCCATGTGTAATTCCGCGAAAACCATGAGGCGCTATCGAGAAAGAGAAGGACCTCCATGAAAATGCGGAGGACCTGTAAAAAATTTCTTAGCAGTTGAGGGTTTTTTTGACAGAAAAAATATGCTAGGGACCTGTACGCAAAAATCCAAGGATCCGTACGTGATTTCGAAAATTTGGAGGGCCTTTTCGCGAACTATGTGACGTGGCAGTGCTCTCCGTCTGCGCACTCCCCCGGTCATAATATATAGAGATTTCGAAAATCTGGAGGGCCTTTTCGCGAATTATGTGACGTGGCAGTGCTCTCCGTCCGCGCACTCCCCCGGTCGTAATATATAGAGATGTCGTCCATCGGATTGTTCTAGCTGTGCTACTTGTGGTGAATCAGGTGGCCCAACGCACTCCTGCTATTTGCTACATGGAAGACCAAACACTAGAATGGAGGTAAGAGCTGTCCAATTTTAAACTTCTTCCATGGTCTGATTATGTGTGATCATCCTCAATGCAATGCAGATAAAATTTCATTCAGTATTATGTAACTGAATTACTGATGTTGCCATTTGATTTTATTCTTTGGACTGCAGCTGGCGACATCGACTGATTAACAAATTGATGTTAAAGGATTCTGATGAGCATCATCGTGCATCTATATCTTCACCAGAAGAATTGCGCGAATCTGATTACAGGTAGGCAACTTTATCCATAACGCGACTCCATGAGAAAGCACATAAAAATCGTCACTCCTAATTGCGACCGGCCATCACCCACTTATCCATAATGCGCCGGCCGGCACATGCAACGGTGCTACTCATACTTCGGTCTAGGGCCCTATGTATAATGTACATGGTAGTTATAAGTGCACTTTTTCAATGACGGATTGAAACATTGACCTAGGCTGTGGGGAAGCGGAGGGGAAGATGTGATGATCTAGCTGTTGCCATCATTGGAGAATTCGAGTTTGGGGATTAGCTTTAATCATAACATGCCCAAGTAATTAAACTCTTTCTATTGCGGGGCCTATGGAGTTTGGGGTTATACACACACACATCATATATATACATACATATATGTATATGTGTGTATATATATATGTATGTGTTTGTATGAAGCTTTTTTCGTACTCCTAGGAGTATATACTTTCACTTCCAATATACCACTTAAACGAATATATTATACTTTTTTAATCACTTTTGGTATATTTAAATATTAATTATAAGATACTCCAATACGATTTGGTTGAAAACATTTCATCGGAGTCTTTTATTTTGCTATATACCATTTTTCATATATAAAAGAGTTTATACACAAAATGTGCTATAAAAGTAGATTTTGATGAATTTTTTATAGAACTCACTTTTGAGTATCTTATTATTATTATTAGAGTATACTCAAAAGGATAAAGAGATATAATAACATCATTTAAGTAGTATATAACAAGTGAAAGTACGTACTCCTAGAAATATATAATCATTTTTCCTACACACATACGTACGTACGTACATACATACATAACTAGGTCACCACGATGCCCTGGACATCGTGATTTAAAAAAGTTTTTTTCTTATGTATCACGTGCAAAATTTTCTAAAATTTTTTGGATATCAAGTGTAACTAGTTTACTAACTATGTCAAACAAGTTTGAACCAAAATTCAAACTAGAGTTGTCTTTTTTTATGATAGTTTGATTATAGGTGTGTGCTGATTATATATATAAATCAGCAAAGTATATTGTTGTGGTTACAGACCAAACAATAAATAACAGGGGCAACGGTGAGGTCATAGAGGGGCTGCCCGAAGCCCGAGAAAAAGGTGAAAATTAGACGTAGAAGATGTATGCATAAATGTGAGGTCTATTACGAGGCCCTTTCTAACAAATGAACCCTGTGCCCCCCATGGCACTGTAAGGCATATATTTATAGCCATGAGTAGATTGCTTACATAAATGCCCCTATCAGGGCCTATAATCATAGGGGCAAACATATCTTTTCCCCTAAACAACCCTTTTGGGCTTGCCACATGGTTGCATGCTTAATGTGATTAATAGGGCTTTTGGTGTAGTAGGCTAATTGGGCCAAGGTGGGGTCGCATGCTCAAAGATTTTCTAGAGGTTCGCATCGTGGGGTGCCGCACGCCTACTTTTGATGACCATATCATCAACATAAGCTTCGACATTCTAGCCCAACGATGATGTGAGGATGAGGCGATGAGCCTAGTGAAGGTTGCCCTAGTATTCTTTAGCCCGAAAGGCATCTTGATGAAGCAGTATGTCCCGTATGGACTATGAAGCTTGTCTTATCTTCATATTCCTTGGCCATACATATCTAGTGATATTCAGAGTATGCGTTGACAAAGTTCATCAACTCGCACCCCACTATGGCATCCACCAATTGATCAATACGCAGCAAAGGGCAGTAGTCCTTGGGGCACGCCTTGTTGAGGTTTGTAAAGTCGATAAACATGAGTCGGGTGCCATTCAACTTCCTCACTAGTACTAGGTTGGTGAGCCACTCAGGGTGGACCACTTCCCTTATGATGCCTGAGATGATTAGTTTGGCCACTTCCACCTTGGTAGCCTCTTGTCTGTCAAGGGACATTCGCCTTATTCACTGCTTGACTAGCTTTGCATTAGGGCGTACTGCCAGATTGTGTCCAATGGTGCATCACTCCACTCCGGTGATATCATTGGGTAACAATGCAAAGATGTCTGCGTTGATGGGTTCTCTGGGTTGAGCGACACCCTCTTTACATGACTGTCGGGTCTCAACTGCGGCGTTCACCCTTGGATGGAGGGAGGAGGTGTCGTTGAGAGAGGGCTTGTTCTGGAGGGAAGGGGTGTCATCAAGGGAGGTGTGGGTCCTTCACCTATAGCATGCACCTTTCGGTGTGAGCTCCACTTGCCGACTTCAATCTGCCGTGCAAGATTTTGGTTACCAAACACTATGAGGATCCCCTTGGGGCTAGAAGTTTCATACATATGTAGTTATGATGTAGAATTGCTTCATACATATGTAGTTATGATGTAGAATTGCACCCAAGGCATTGAGGATAGCTCTTCCCAAGATGGCGTTGTAAGGATATTGGAGGTCTACCATATCGAAGTTGATGACTTCCCACCTACTTTGCTCTTCTTGCCCAATGGCTACCTCAAGCGCTATTTGCCCCAACGCGCTGACATTGACCACTGAAGCCTTGTAGGGGTATACCCAATGGCTTTAGCCTTCTTCGGGGATGCCCATCTGGTCGAAGGCGTCGACGAATAGGAGGTCCGTAGAGCAGCCTCTGTCCACCAAGACATTCCTCACATCGCACCCCGCGATGCTAGTTGAGATCACTAGGGGATCTTGTTGGGGGAAGTCTACTCCTGAAGCGTCCTCTGCCTTGAAGGTGATGTCCGTCTTGGCCTACTCAGGGACCACATGTGTGGGGTATGTGGTGACGTGATGAATTTGACGTGTGTAGGCCCTCCGGTGTCTCTAGAAGGGGAATTCGAGGGATGGCCACCCGTGACGACGTTGATCACCTCACGAGGGCCAGCCTCGGGGCCATGGATTCACAGCAGCTTGGTGAGTGCTGGATGAGCAGTATCGCCAGAGGTTGTCGTACGTGTGCCATCACCGGCACCCTCATGTCTTGGGTGTGCTCCTTGGCTACGCTCTCGCAGAGCACCACGATAGTGGGGTAGTCGCAAGTAAGGTGGTGTCTTTGTCCATGTACTGTGCACCATGGTTCTTGTTGGTGCTAGTCCTCTCAACCCCGCCCTCTTCCGTGCTTGCGACCCCTCCATCCATGGCCATGACCTCCAAGGGTGGGATTCTCCTTAGCGCCTCCTTCGATGTCGAGAACATATATGGCACGGGGCCCCTTCGCTACTTGCAGCTGGGGCCCTTCTTCAAGACTGTGGGGACGGGCTTGGCTTTAGGGGTGGACGATGAAGCTTCTACCTCATGTCACGTCACATCCTCCTTTGCCCTCGTGTATTTCTCCATCTTATTGAAGAGCTTGGCCACCGTTCTTCTGAGCTTCCACACGTTGTATTATGCAAGTGGGCCCTTCTGGAGGCCGTAGATGGCAGCGTTGATGATGGTTGTGTCATTGACATCCTTTACTTGATAGCACACCTTTGCGAATCGTCTGGAGTATGCACACACATGTGCTTATATTTATATCAGCACATATCTACAAACAAACTATCATACCTTCATATCACAATCCATGCAGTGCTTCTTTCGGAAGAACATGAATACCACCTCTCCAGGGGTATGAGATCCACACTCAGGGGCAGAATTGGGCCCCTAGCAAGGTAAGCTAGAGCTCGGGGCGTGAAAAATAAAATGCATACTATATAGATCAAATATTCTCAGTCCAGCCCAGGGTAGTATTGCTAGGATTCAGCCCAGTAACCCATGAAGGGGTATCGGTCGATAGTCGTTCGATCTAGATCTAACGGCCAAGGGTTACTCAACTGATCGTCTAGTCTGAAGAGTCATGCTCTGCTGATCGTTTGATGTACAACCAATAAATGAAAGGTTATTGGTGATGTTTGGTCCGTCCGAAGAGATACGCTTTAGCGATGGTCCGATCTAGATCTAACAGCCAAAAGGGTAGTAATGTTCAGACAGTCCAAAGAATCACGCTCTGCTGATCGTCTGATGTACATCAAACGACCGAAAGGTTATTGGTGATGTTCGGACCGTCCGAAGAGATACATTAAGTGATGGTCCGATCCAGATCTAACGGCTGAAAAGGTAGCGATGTTTGGATAGTCCAAAGAGTCCTCTCTTACTGTTCAGATGATGCTGATCAAACGGTAGTGATGTTTGAACAGCCCGATCAGACCAGCGTTTGTAAGACTCTTTTGGCGAGACCCTAGTCTAGTTCTGTCACTGGTGTCCCAAGATGAGTAGCCGTCCCTCAACTCCCTCCCGGCCTGCACCGCCCGCCTCCCGACCCAACGCCCCCTCCCAACCTGTGTCGCCTGCCTCCCGGCCAATGCCACCCCGGTGCCCCCCTCCCAGCCTACGCCAGCCGTCTCCCAGTCAGCGCTACCCCCACTCGGCCTGTGCCACCCCCTTCACGGCCTACAACACCCGACCGTTGGCCTCCCAGGCTTCAGGTAAAGTTTTTGAAACCTTACAAATATGAGTGTTTTAATAGGGAATGGGTTTAGGCATGGATTTGATGTAGTCATTATCATCTTATTTTCAATGTAGGAGTTATTAGTGAATACTAACAATATAAAGTGGACGAAGCCATTATCATCTTATATTCCAGCATATGCTCAATCCCACAATTGTCACCAATCTCTTGCAACTGCAGAAACACCAGAAACAGGAGCTAGTAACATGCATCAACAAACTAGAGTCTGGAGAAATTTTTTAGGGAACGGGAAAAACCAATAAACTAACCTTGTAAGGTCTGGTGATATTTGTTGGGGCTCACATCATAAAACCTTGTGTCGTTTTCTTCTCTTGTAGGATTCGGTCCTAGAGGTATTAGAGAAATTAAGTGATGATGTCACTAGTGCAACATAGAAAACAACAGCTTCCGGTTTATTGGAAAAAAATAGAGAGTTTTGAATTTGTACTTATATAACATCTTATGATCAGAATTTTAGGCAAGACTAATGATCTATCACAATACTTGCTAAAGAAAGATCAAAACATTGTTCGTGCAATAGGGCTGATTAGGACCATATTGAAGACAATTGAGGTAATAAAAAATGATGGTTAGGATAAGCTTTTCGTAGAGGCAAATGCCTTTTATCTCTAACATAAGATCATTGTGCCAAATATGAATGATACAATACCAATTAGGGGTCGTGGTGGCCAGATAGTAATTTACTATAACCATTTTATCATAATATATTTATTGTAGTGCATGACCAAATTATTGCTGAGATGAATAACTGCTTTACTAAAAGATCGACTCAGTTATTGATGTGCATGCTTGTCTTGATCCAAAGAATTCTTTTGCCAACTATGACGAAGATGAATTAATTGAACTTGCTAGGATGTATGGTGATGACTTCTCCGAATATGATTGTGTAGTCCTAAGGACCAGCTTGGTACATTTATTGCTAATGTGAGAGGTGATCTAGATTTTGTAAATTGTACTGACCTTGAAAATCTTGCTGTGAAGATGGTTGAGACTGATAGATACATAGTTTTTTCATTGGTATATCATCTGATTAAATTAACATTGATTTTGCCGATGGCAACAATAACCATAGAAAAAGCCTTTTCGGGTATAAAGATTATTAAGACTGATTTATGAAATAAGATGAATGATGAGTGGATGAATCATATCATGGTATGCTATATTGAATGAGACATATTTGCAAACATTAATAGTAATAATATTTTGGAGTGTTTTCAAGGGATGGGGTCACATATGAAACAACTATCTCGTGCTAGTGGTAAGTTAGCTTCTTATAAATGTAAACTTTGTGTTGTTTATATTATTCATACACCTGTTTGATTTACTGTCATATATTGTCTTTACAGGTTCTGATTCATGTCCAATTGTCAATGAAGAAATGACGGGATAGGATAGATAACACATCATGCTATGTTTTCCTTATTATGCTTTATGTTTTAGCATTGAACTGAAGTTTCATATCAATAATGTGTTATGGTATGAGTATAAATTGACGTTAGTTTTAGGTTGTTAGAGTTCAGTCAAGGACATAACCAAATCCTAGTTCCGCCACTGTCCACAATCGTTTCATTCTAATGGGCACTTCCTTGCTCTAATGCCACTCCTCCCCCTCTCACTAGTGGTGGCTCTGTATGACTACTCGCCATTATTCTCTGCCAACGTTGTTAACAAATGTTACAGCGGACGATGTTATCTCAACTGTGCTAACTACATCCTCCAAATAGGGGAATGATGGAAAAAAAATGCCTACGTCACGTGGAAAACAGGATCACACAATCTTAATCAACGCCGGCTAATACGACAAAGGTTACGTAACATCACATACTCCTGATTTCGTTCATACCCTATGCGTTAGTGCCTCTGAATAAATGGTACAAACCAACGCGTAGATACTATTGATTCTATTATTGATTCACCTCCATATTTTTATGGAGCCAAAAAAATGAAGTTTCAGTCAAATTGATCTCACGGGGTAGACAATCTAATCAAATGGATTTATTTGCCATCTTGTGTGTGCGTGCTTGAGAGTCGAAGTCGGCTTCTTAATTCGTACTATATCACATCCGAAACTGAATATCAGATGGTAGAAAACAGAAATGGTGTGGAATCTTTCGTTCTGCACAGCAACTAAGTTTTCTTCTCTATTTTCCAATTCCGTTCACATGGTTTTTTAATCAACATCCATGCCAACATGTAGTAGTATCCGGATTAAAACTTTGTACTCCTGTTGTTTGTCGCATTTTCATATCACCATTTTGTTTCAGGCCAATTAGATTCACGAGTGGGAGTATGTACAATCTAATGAACACAACTTCCTGTCCACTTCCATTGCTATCCATGATGATTATATTATACATATCCAAAATCACATCCATATTTCGATGGGAAAACCAAAGCAGGTTGCAGCCCTTTCAATTTTAACGACTGGAAGTATGTGCAATGCGAACTAAACTCCAGATTTCAAAGGAAAACACAAATCAAGTTAAAGTCAATTCAATTTCAATGATTGGAAGTATGTCCAGATTTCAAATGAAACACCACATCATGTTTGATTCTATTGTTTTTACGATTGGAAGTATGTGTACTGCGGCTGAGTATTGTACATGTCATACAACACTAACGGCCTTTCTACACGGCGCTGATACCCTGACAATCATGCCAACAAACTAATCATGGCATCAATTACTTCTCAATCCGTCTACGTACACGGGTCCCGATAACCCAAAGTATCAAGTGGTTTCCTATGTAGATGGATGGTTGATACCATAGGTACCACTACACCTAGGTGTTCCTACACACACATGCATATATATACATATATATATGGGGGCATATCTAGTGCTAAAGGGCATTTCAGTGCTAAAGTGCTAAAACCTCTTCTCAGCTATCTGATCTGCACTGTAGGGTTTAGATCGTGGAAGGTGGGATCCTTCTACCTCACTTAAACATTTTTCACAAAACCCCCTACATTGATATCTATTTCATAAAACCCCCCGAGCCTTGTTCTGTGCCGAGCACCGAATCAGGTCTTCGCCCGAGCGCCGACGCCCCTTCGCTCGAGCGCCGACGCCGCCCCTTCCTCCCGAGCGCCGGCGCAGCCCCGACCTCCCCCGGCGCCACCCCTTCCACCCCGGGCTCCCCCGGCGTCGCCCCTTCCTCCCCCGTGCGGCTCTAGGGTTAGACAACCCTAGACCCCATTGAAGCAACTCCCGACCACCGGCGCCGCCCCCTGGCTCCCTCCCCGTCCCTTGGCGACGCCCCCCCCCTCCCCCTAGCCTCCCGAGCGCCCACTGCCCTTCGGCCCCAGGCGCCGCTCCCCGGCCTCCCCCAGCCTCGCCCCTTCCTTCCTCGAGCACCGGCGCCGCCCCTGGCTCCCCAGCCTCCCCCAGCATCGCCCCTTCCTCCCTCGAGCACCGCGCGCCCAGCTCCCGGCCTCCCAAGATCGCCCCTTCCGCCCGAGCGACACACCGTGTATTGTGAAATTGTATTGTAAAATCGTGTCTTCCAGTTTTACACCGTTGTATTGTAAGATTGTATTGATTTGTTTCAATCAGTGATACATGTTGTCAGGGCATATTATTTTCAGGCCCGATACTGCTCAATTGAGACCATGGTAGTATTTCTGAAATGACCACATATCAGCATGGTAGTGTATCTGAAATGCAAGCAGTGATAGGCATGTTATTTTCAAGCCCGATAATGCTCAATTTACTCCTTCACAAACTGAAACCATGGTAGCATTTCTGTAAGCGAAAAACAATTTGAATCCAGCTAGCACAAGACAAACATTTCATTAATCCATGCAAGCATCAAAAATGATCACATATCAGCAGTTTCCTTCAGTACACATAGCATGACCACCAATACAAACTGAATCCAGCTAGCACAAGACAAACATTTCATTAATCCATGCAAGCATCAGAACCACCAGTACACATACCAGCAGAAATGACCACATACCAGCAGAAATGACCACCAGTACACATGATTCACACATACCACTGCTTTCCAGTACACATAGCATGACCACCAATACACACACCAGTACACATACAAGCCAATACAAAAATTAATCCAGCACCAACAACTCCAGTTGCATATCCGATCTGACAAGAACAACCTGCAACAAAGATAGAATGGTTAGGTATGGGCACTGCCTAAAAACATAAAAGAAAAGCCTTACCAATCATAGAAAATATACCTTACTCAATGTCCTGTCGTCCTCAAAGGGCAATTGCGGCTATCGTGGTACACGATCTCCTTGCATGACCTACACATGCGTGGCGCTTTTGTTTTGTTCTCCACATTCTCAACTTTATTCTCATCTGTCTTTACCTTCTGTCCTGGCTTTATTCTCTTACACCTACCCTTAGAGTTAACACTGTTTGGTGGCTTTATACTAACTTCCGTAGAGATGGGGCAACCTATAAATGTTTCAACCTCTTCAGCTCTACTTACCACATTCTCAGGAATTAGAGGAGTTACTTCTTCCCCAAATATGAGAAACCGATCCCTAAGAAATCTTAAGCCTTCATTTGTTCCTCCAGCACGGTGAATTAATTCCTCCATCTTGCTGCGTATTTCCGATGCCAACTTATCTTTAGATGTTTCTATTGCACTTCTCGGTTTTGCTTGTAACAAATTGCCCTCTCCATCGAAGACGTCGTCCTTAGTTACCGTTTTGGTCCACCTCGTTAGCACAAATGGGCTTGGTAGCTCCTTAAGCGATGGACTCTGCAACACACGGACGATATGGCGGCAAGGAATTCCAAATGACTCGAAGAACATGCAGGAGCATTTGGCATCTTTTGTTGTCATTCCAAATGACTCTGCTTGCATTTCAGATACGCTACCATGCTGATATGTGGTCATTTTAGAAATACTACCATGGTCTCAATTGAGCAGTATCGGGCCTGAAAATAATATGCCCTGACAACATGTATCACTGATTGAAACAAATCAATACAATCTTACAATACAACGGTGTAAAACTGGAAGACACGATTTTACAATACAATTTCACAATACAACGGTGTCAGCGCTCGGGCGGAAGGGGCGATGCTGGGGGAGGCCGGGGAGCCAGGGGCGGCGCCGGTGCTCGAGGGAGGAAGGGGCGATGCTGGGGGAGGCCGGGGAGCTAGGGGCGGCGCCGGTGCTCGAGGAAGGAAGGGGCGAGGCTGGGGGAGGCCGGGGAGCGGCGCCTGGGGCTGAAGGGCAGTGGGCGCTCGGGAGGCTGGGGGGAGGGGGGCGTCGCCAAGGGACGGGGAGGGAGCCAGGGGGCGGCGCCGGTGGTCGGGAGTTGCTTCAATGGGGTCTAGGGTTCGTCTAACCCTAGAGCCACACGGGGGAGGAAGGGGCGACGCCGGGGGAGGCCGGGGCGGAAGGGGCGACGCCAGGGGAGCCCGGGGTGGAAGGGGCGGCGCCGGGGGAGGTCGGGGCTGCGCCGGCACTCGGGAGGAAGGGGCGGCGCCGGCGCTCGGGCGAAGGGGCGTGGTCGCTCGGGCGAAGGGGCGTGGGCGCTCGGGCGAAGACCTGATTCGGCGCTCGGCACAGAACAAGGCTCGGGGGGTTTTATGAAATAGATATCAATGTAGGGGGTTTTGTGAAAAATGTTTAAGTGAGATAGAAGGATCCCACCTTCCACGATCTAAACCCTACAGTGCAGATCAGATGGCTGAGAAGAGGTTTTAGCACTTTAGCACTGAAATGCCCTTTAGCACTAGATATGCCCCCTATATATATATACATATATATATATATATGTGTGTGTGTGTGTGTGTGCGCGCGCGCGCGCGTGTTCATATATGAAGCTTTTTCTGTACTCCTAGGAGTACATACTCCCACTTTCAATATATCACTTATACTATTTACCACTTTTGGATATGCTTAAATACTAATTCTAAGATACTCCAATGCAATTTAGTTAAAAAGTTCATCAAAGCCCTTTATCTTTGCTATATAATATTTTCCATATATAAAAAGAGTCTACACATAAATTGTGTTATAAAAAGTGGATTGTGATGAAATATTTCATGGAACTCACTTTGGAGTATCTTATAATCATTATTAGAGTATACTCGAAAGGGTAAAGAGGTATAGAAACATCATTTAAGTGGTATATAAGAAATAGGAGTACATACTCCTAGGAGTATGGAATCATTTTCCTATATGTGTGTGTGTGGGACCTCAGATTTGTAAATCCAGAATCCTCTGTGAAACCACTACAGTATTCTCTAGATTAGTAGATAGTGCTCATAGATACATTGTTAATTCATTTCATACACGTTGCAAACTATACCAAGTAT
The DNA here is from genome assembly GCA_036346265.1 of Melocanna baccifera. Classification (NCBI taxonomy): domain Eukaryota; kingdom Viridiplantae; phylum Streptophyta; class Magnoliopsida; order Poales; family Poaceae; genus Melocanna; species Melocanna baccifera. The sequence continues at coordinate 16,744,903 of CM070709.1, forward strand.
TAATATTACAATATATCATAGTTCAAATAGTCCACATTGTAAGATCAAGGATGACCGACTAGAGGGGGATGAATAAGAGGTTTTAAAATTCTTGCCTAAACTAAACAAGTACTAGTAATGTATCACAAGACAAGTATGATAGATAGAACACAACTACACAGTTCTAATAATTCTAGGCAATTGATACAACAATTCTAGCACAAGCGCAAGAAGATATAGCACAATAACACGAGCGATGTTTTCCCATGGTATCAAAGACTTACCGGTCTTCACTAGTCCACGTTGAGGAAAGTCCAAGCGTCCTTGGACCGGCTCCACGAATTAAGTCTCGCTCCTCGATCACTAATGGTAGCTCTTCCTCGGTATTACCGCGGTATAAAGTACGGAACTACCGCACTTTACTGTAGAACACAGTAACGGCTATGTCAGACGTGCAGAACTAGCCATTTTAAATTTAGAGCGGTGTTACCACCGTTGTAAGTGCGGTACTACCGCACTGCGGTTGTTCTGCCGTGCAATTTACGGCACTTCCGATTTCTGACTAGTTAAGTTTTTCTCGGGGTGCTCTCTGGAAAAAACATACTAGAAATCGGTAGTTCCGCAGTACCGTGTGATACTGCCGCAGCGCGGTAGTTCCGCCATTGAAAATCCGGTACTACCGATTTCTGTTGAGTTTAAGTCCCCGGAGGGGTGCTCTCTGAAAAAACATACCGGAAATCAGTACTTTCGCAGTACCGTGTGGTACTACTGCAATGCGGTAGTTCCGCCATTGAAAATCTGGTGCTACCAATTTCTGTTGAGTTTAAGTCCCCAGAGGGGTGCTCTCTGGAAAAAACGTACCGCACAAAAATCGGTACTACCGCACTGCGGTAATTCCACTGTTTGTATGCCGAAACTACCGCATTGCGGTAGTTTTGCAGTTGGGTACGGTATTATCGATATTACTGAGAGAACACAATGAGCTTTCAAACTTGTTTTCAATTGTATGTATGATCCTAAGTTGATCCAATGTGCACCAAAACATGCTATCAAGCTACTTTCAATAATCCCTCTTAATAGTTCGGTATCTAACCTATAATCCGGTCTTTCACCTTTTCTCCTAAGACCGGTAAAAATAAAAACGATCCTATATTTCATGTATCTTTGTCTCTTGATCTTTCTCGACGTCAATTTTCATACAGCTTGTTCTTGTCCATTGCACACATAAGATTTTTATCTATACATCTTAGCACACACATTAGTCCCATATTCATAAATCGTCATTAATTACCAAAACTCTGAATTTAGGGGCCTATATGCTTTCACACATCATGCTAAGTTTACAAAAGGGTCCATCAGGCCAAATGAGTTCATTACATAAATGAGAAAATGATAGTGGAAACAAAATGAGGAGATGCCTCTCACCACAGGCACACGATTGGGAAGACTCAGGTGCGACCAATATTAATCAGGAGCCTGATAAATATTGGAACTACTCAAATGTTAGTTTGGTCGGCTAGCCAGGTGTGTGAGCTAGACTGCTCGGTCCTACTCTAATCTACACTGTCTTCACCACCTTCATCTCCTTGGTCTTCGCAGTAGACATAATGATTCTGATTTACGGACTCTGAAGGGGGGTTGGGAGCGAGAGTGAGGTCTTCCATTCATGCCGGACATGTGTCTGCACATGCACTACTCCACTTCCCCACCAGTGAAATAACTCCAAGGTCTAGTAACCCTACTTGGCCCAGTTGCACTTTGCATGCTTGTAGTTGTACTATTTTATAATAGAAGGTCATCACATAATTACGTCATTAATTTATCTGGGTGGCATATACCACAAACCATAATTTCTCATGCGACATCGATACCAAACTCTCTTACCATCCACCCACACAAATATAGCAAATTTTTAGGGTTTTGAGGAGTATAAATTAAGTTGTCTCAAAATACTAGTCACATACATCCCATGATTATCCCAAAACAATTTTTCATGTTTAAAGAATGATAATTGGGGTAAATTAATGCTCCGGTACTTCAGCAAGACTAACATGGCACTTAAGTACGACGTATAACAAGTAGAGTTACCATTAATATCTAGGGTGGTAATGTTCAGGTATTTCAAATATCAAGGATGGCATAATTGTAGTACTATATCATCAAGTGGGTGTGTAGCTACCATAATAGTGACATACATTTACATATGAAATAAAGTATGCAATTTTGCTAACTTAAATGAACATAATTCACATAAAATATAGGATCAAAATGTTATCTTGCCTGAATCAAAAGTTGGTGGGTCTTGACACTCTTGCGTTGCTTCAATCTGGAGCTCGTTTGCATCCTTGAACTCTACTCGGATGAGTGCATTGGAAAGCGGATAACAGACAAGTAAAGACAAATAAATACCAACGAAAATTCAAATAAACTCGAAATTGAATAAAACTAGCACCAAAAGATAGATATTGATTTTAGAAAAATTTAGAAATAAATTTCGTTAAATTTAGAGCTAAAACGAGGGAGAACGAGCTCTCCAAATTTTATTTTCATAGGAAATCAAAAAAATAGAGAGAAAATTCTCTCTCTAATAGGTGGGGCCCATAATTTTAAATTGTTTTTTGAATTATTTTTATTTAGAAAAATCTCAGAGAATGACATGTGGGACCCACAGTTATTTTAAATTAAAGGAAATAATTTCTTAAATTGAAGTGGACCTAGAGACTAACATGTGGGGCCCGGTAATGTGCAAACAATGCTTAGGCCTACATGTTAGTGATCTATTTTTGAAAACCGAGTTTAAAAAGAAATTTAAAATGGGCAAGCCCACTTGTTGGGCTGTCGTGGCTCGGATTACAGGGGGATGGCCCACACGTCAGTAGCTCATTGCCCCCAACTAATTAACATCATTAGGGCACTAATTAATCAAGGTTAATGGCTAATGGCGTGGGAACAATACTTCTTCCCTTGCCAACGGCGGCAGAAGTGGCGGTGGCCCGAGGAAATGGCCAAAATGGGCTCACTAGATTCATGCGCACCTTCGAGTGAAGTGGCACAGTCTAATTTGGCCATGGTGGCCACCGATGGCGAGCCAAGAGGTGGCGGTGGCCAGCGAATGGCACGGCGACGCCATAGGCCATTAGGGTCCAATTCCTTGTGGTGGGAGCGACTAGAGGGGAGGGGAAGCTCACCAAAAATGAAGAATGAGCTTGGGGACGACAGGGCTCGGCTGTTGGTGGGAGACTTGAATGGTGGAGGAGGTTGAACGGTGCCAGCGGAGCTGAGGCAAGGGCGGTCCAAATTGGCGCCTAGGACAGCTTCATGGTAAGGCAAGGATGCTTTGGCCGATGCAATCGAATGCTAAGGTAGCATAGTTCCGAGGCGGTAAAGGCACTAGAGTTGGGGAAGAACGAGGTCGTCGATGGCCTACAGAGGGAGGGAGGCCAATTAGGTTCAGATGGAGCTTTAGTGGAACAAAGAGAGGTTAGGCTTGGATTGGAGCTCACCGAAGGAGACTAGCACCAAGGACGACCGAAGGGGAGCACGCGGCAGTGGCGACGAGCTTGGGAAGACATGGGGAGAACGAAGGGGAGTGGTAGAGAGAAAGGGGGCTCGACTATCCCTTTTATAGGTGATAGAGAAGGGAGTTGACCGTTGGCCATTAAGGCGTGTGCGGCAAGAGTGGCGTCACCATTGCACAACAGGGGCGACACAGAGGGGGGAGACTCAGCGTAGCTACGAGGGAAAGGGGGAGAGAGAGGGAGGGGAAGCTAGAGCTAGGGCTGGGGGAAAGGTGGGTCAATGCCAGGATGCACGCACACAAGGGAAAGGAGCATCACTCGACTAGAAGACCCGATCTCTAAGTTCGGCGCCGTGCAGTGAGAGGGCAGAGAGGACGACCTAGCTCGATGGCGGCAGCACTAGGTGAGATAGAGGGGGACTAGCTCGGGGAGAAGAGGAGGAAACCAGGTTCAGCTGGTACGGTTGACCGGGAATGGTAGGACGGGTCAGCCATAGGGCGCCGAGGGGAGGAGAGATAGCCACAGAAGGAGGGAAGTGGGCTAGCTCGGCGCGTGGGTATGGCCACAGGGAAGAGCTAGTGCAGAGGGGGAGGCGTTAGCCTGGTATAGTCAGTGCACGCACTGGGCGCAGCTTGGAGGCGAACAGGGGAGAGGGAAGAGAGGAGGGGAGGCTGGTTGGGCCAGATGGGCCATAGGCCGGGAGGAGAAGAAATGGGCCGGGGCCCAAGAAGGGTCTTAAATTTTGCAAAATTTTGAAATTCCGGGAAAATTGAGAAGCCAAATTTGAAATTTGAACTAAATTTTGAATTTTTGCACAAGCTCAAAAACATGCCCAAAAATAGGATGTTACAGTGTGCGCGCATGCACGTACGTTTCATGACAAATCGAGTGATATTGCACATCATGAATGGGTTCGGATCACTTTTCCTTTTAGCTTATGTACAGTAACTAGCTTTTAAACGATATGTCTTTTTAAGGCAAGGTTTACAAGACGATTGCAGTAGACACGGTACCAATTTCAGCTATATCAGTCAAAATCACAAATAACTATTTCTCTCTTTATATTTTCTCCTATAAACAACCAAAAATCAAAATACATAAGTTATAAATCACTACCTAAAAGAACCACTCATACATTGAAAGACGGAAGCACCTAGTACCGATGAACATGCACTGTCGACATTTCAATTATAGAATGAAAAAATCAATGACATATTCCCATGCTATGTTTGTTGGCCACATATCTCGTACAATCTTGGCCTTACTCTCGTTTTTTAGAGAGAAAAATATCTTGGGCTTACGTGTCTTCCATAACTCTTGACTAAGGTGCTGGTGATTATCTGTTCCCTTCATCGAATGATTAACCTGTCTCTTGGACGATAGCTGCATGCCAAGTCGCGATGAGCTTTTGGTCGATTCAATCCAGGTCACTTTTTCATGGCAAGCGACTACACACGAACGCACTACGATTCAACAGCGAAGTTCTAAAACATTTCCTTCCATAACTTGGTTTGATCTGCATCACCTAATCGATTTTATATGTTGATTCCTCGCAGTTTTCTTGGACCTTGAACGATCTACCCATGAAATGCTTATCGTAGCAGTTGTGATCTTTATAATTAGTTATATGTCAACTTTATTTGTTTCGATATGAACAGATGGACCAAAGATGCGTACTGGATTGGATAGATTAAGGTTGTGTTAGGCTTACAGTTTATGGCTTCTAAATAAATAAATGGAGTAGTTTCGCTATCCACGTTTCAAAACACAACTTATTAAAATAGTTTTTTTTAAACAACTTTTTAACATTCAATTTATTATAGAATCAAAAATCATAAATTGGAGAAAAAAACCGCACTTCTTCAAAACTGTCGTTAAGAACGCACATGCATGCACACGAACATTTTTATATGCCGCAGCCATGTAGCACGCTTCCCAACTTTGATCAAATAGGTAAAAGGTGGCAGTAGATAGTCAACTAAAGTATTGAAATATACTACACATGCAACTTTTTTTTTGGTCAATTAAATAATGTTGATCGATCGACGATACCAACTACTTTAAAAATAAAAGCGCATATAATTTAAGGCCACGCTGATGACAGCGACGGGCGACGGTTTTCAGCGTCGCGTCGGCTTTTATTTACTGTAACGATTTTGTTATTTTCTGTTTTGTTTTGTTTTTCGATATTTTTATGTTTTATTTTTTTTCCTGTATTACTTTACATTGTTTGTAATAAGTTAATATGTCGCTTCTATTTTTATTTTTTTAAAATTTAATTATATCTAATAAACTAACTCAGCTATAATAAAAATATCAGCTAAAAACTATAAACCATCGCTATTCTGAACACTACCTAAAACATACATCCACTAATTTTTTAGTAAAGCCCGAGCTAGCGCGCGCATGCTTTCTGCACTGCCGACGTAAAAGGTGATCTTTCCGGGCGTCATTTTCCCGTGGCAATGAGTGAAATATTGCTTCCCGTAATTAAGCTCGAAATTTTCCTAACGTTATTACCACTTGGTTAGTGGTGGAGCCACACATGAACTTTGGGATTTTTTTTATTACAAAACAGTCGTATAGTTATTATTATTTTCAGAGAAGTCCATAAATTTTTAGAGAAGTAACCCTGCAGAAATTTGATACTCTATATTTGACCTGACAGTTATTATTATCATGAGCCGTGTATGATGGGCGAAGCAATTACAAGAACGCATCTATACTTGCATTGAGAGCCTATTCTTTTTGCATTGAGAGCTTATTTTTTTGAGCTACAGCTTTATAACACCCTAGCCCAATAAAACCTAGAATACTACTAAACCAACAGCACAAAAACTATATTATAAGATCTTCTCTAAATATCAGCAGCATTTCCTTCGAACATTAACTATTGATGGGGGTTCAAAAACAATCTAACAATATAAGATTAGGATAACCATACGAAGAACTTTAAAATATAACCATTATAGCACACATGAAGGTACTGACCAACTCTACTACGAGAAAAACAACTTCACATCGAAGGATGAACACAACCATAAAACAAATCCACTAGTAAAATTCTTCTGATTTAACGCTTGAACTGTTAAATTATTAGGCACAGTTAATGACAAAGTGTAGTGCACAAAACTCTATCCCATCCCTATGCATACCGTCTTCATAGGAAGTATCTAAAAAAATATAAGCAGCAAGTGTGAGTCCACGACTCAGCAAAGCACAAGTAATATGATAAACAAAACTTCATAAACAGATTTTAAACATAAATATAGCTCATATTCAACCATCCACATTGGTTCCATATGTTTTAACTTGTTCTTTCATGCAATGCAAATGCCATGAATGCACATATCTTTTTTCCTTGCAATTATTGGTAATACGGAGTATGCACCTGTCGATGCATACTCAAGCCTATGCCTTCTGACACAGGGACCTCAAGCCATCTAAAACATGATGAGGACCTCAACATAATTATTACTTGGCTACCACGTAGACCATATCTCAAGAATCAATAAAATGATGCAAATGATTGTTGTTAACCATTAATCTTTATCTTCTTACTTTATCAACATGTACAAATATCATAACTAACAGCAATAACATGAATAAACATTTATATACATAAGACATTAACAAGGCATAAATATTTTTCACATTTGTTACTAACTACTTGCACTTGCCTCACCCGTGTGATGAAGGATGACGAGTAGAGGGTCCAGCCCCCTGATTCACACCACCACCAGAGCATTCATAAAACAAACTAAAAAACAACCCAAGAGCATTACAATGTACAAAAGAAATTAAAAAAATAACTACCACTCCTAAATGCCACCCAAAAGAATTCTCCACCAAACAGCAACCTTTACCTGCAGCACTGCTATTCAAACAGGCATAACACTGCTATTTTCCAGAATCTACACAAAAATTTCAATCTTTTCTTTAACATCCTCTTTTCGAGATTCTGGCATCTACAACCCTATTTTCCTCCTTGTCACTGCTCTATCCAAAATAGAACAGCTACCTTCCCAAATTCATAATTCGTGATCTACAACTCCAAATCTGGCAATCCTTACCACTATGAACATGCCCAAAAAAATTATCTACAACTTTGTGGTTATGAGTATTAACAAATCTCACAATAAGGAACCCTAAATTCCAAATTTCAACGATTGCTGCCAGAATCAACCTAAATTTGCACAGCAGAGATCTAACAGCCATAACTTTTCAATCGTTTATCCAAATAATGTGTTCGAGTACTCTATGAAATGATCAAATGGAGATCTACAACTTTCATTTCTATCATACCTCAGGAATCTGCACGAAAAAATTCTAATCTAATTCACAAGCTTTAGCCCTAAATTCTCTTAAACTTGAGAAAGCCCTAACTTTTGAATTTAGATCAATCTTTACCACACTGAGTCACCTTGATCAATTCTCTGCAATCTCTAGCCACCACACCAAGTAGAGGGGGTGGCTATCCGAGGGAGGGGAGGTGGCTGTGAGGGGAAGGAGAAGAGGCGGATTGGAGAGGGGAGGGGGAGGGTGCGATTGAATAAAGGGGAGGGGGAGGGGCGGCTTGGAGAGGGGAGGGGAGGGGTAGGCAGGGAGAGAAAAGGGTGAGGGAAGAAATAAAGTAATTTAGGGTGTGACAGGTTTATGGCTGCGGCACACGACTTTTGGGTTGTTTGTGAAAGAGAATACGGAGTAAGAAAAACTCGCGTGCGGTCTTGTCCGATATAAATAAGATTACTATAGTGTGAACTATAATTAACTTATAAATCCTGTTTTGAAAAGATACTTCGTTTAAAAACTAGCTACTGTAGAAAAATCTAAAAATAGCTTTTAAAAATTGAAAAAGAAGAAACCCTAATTTGCCCTGGTCATCTCTTTCAACGATTCCTCCGCGTCTGCTCTAGAAGCCAAACTACAATTTTCTCACGACGAAGACGACGAGCACAACACTAACAAACAGTGCAGTATACTGTTTCTGTTAGTGACGAGTAAAAGTCGATTGGGACCATACACGAGAGTAGTATATACCAATCCAATCCTGATTTCTCCTCGATCTTTAGATGGCATGACACCAGAAAATACGACGCGGCGTGCAGAAACGCGGATGCAGTCGGCATGCAGAGCAGGCAGGAGACGGGAGAAAAGACGGATTATTCGTTGGCAAATCTGACAAATGATCCACGCACGCGGCCGTGAGATGCCTGCCATGCGATCACATCATCACTCGAGGAGGCGTCGTGGCGACCCGCCACTGCGAGAGAGAATCGCACGGATCCAAGCGACGTTGAAATCCGCTTCGGTTTTCCGATTCTACTTGAACAAGTGGAAAGCTGATCTAAATATCTTGATTTCTAAAGCTAATTTATCCAACTTGCTTTTGAAAACAGTTTCTTCGAGCTGTTTGCAAAAACCATCGATCTTCGCAGTTTATACCATATCCATATCTTTTAAAACCGTCCACTAAATCTTATTCGAAAAAATTACTTGTTTCAATTGTTACTATTTTATTTTTATCAAAAAAAATAAAAGAAACCTACATCCTCTAACCGATTAAAATACCTAGATCTGGAGGTGGACGCGGAGTGCAGAGCGCGGCCACCGGTTTGACTCGCCGGTCGCCACTCGAGCGTGGCCGGCCTGCGCGTGGGGCCACTCGACAGCGCCTACCCGCTCGTGCCAACGCCCCTTGTACCTCTTGCTGGTGGGACGTCCTCCACCTCTTCGGTTGGCAAGGCGCCAAAACCGAAAGCAGAACACGCCTCTAGTGAGAGGTAGACACCTGCTCCTTACTCGCATAAGTGATACCATCGAGAAAGCACGTTAGCATTCGAGGAAGCACTTTTCTAATAGGGACCTCATGCTATGCTAGTTTCTCCCTATATGCCCGTTGATCAAATAGGTCATATATATATATATATATATATATATATATATATATATATATATATATATATATATATATATATATATCAGTTCAGCGACTGATAAATAGACTCTCTCTATGTACCGTTGATCAAATAGGTCTTATATCAGTTCAGCGACGGATAGACAGGCGTCACGTGATGCCTTCCTCGTTAGATTTTCTTCAGGCTTTCTGCTTTGAGCGATAGTTTTGAGCGAAGCAAGGCAGAAGAAAAAACCTGCGACTTGCTGGCTAGTGCGTTGACAAGAGGAGGCCGGGCGCGAAGGGATCGAGTTGACCTGCGTCGATGGAACCATGACAGGCAGTGTGTAGTCCTGCTACTAGTGCGCCGGCACATGCACGCGAGCAACGGCACTACTAGCTCGATCATACTCCATAGTGCACTCCTAGCTATCTGATAAGAACTGCCACATCTACCTGTACGTACTGCGAGCCTCAGGGGTGCTTTGTTCGAAGCCTACCACTGTCGATTTTTTTGCTGTCTGTTTTTTCTCGAACGGACGGTAAGAGCCCTGCCTGTTCATTGAAGAAAGGAAGAGATTCTCAATCTACCAGGAGCTGCTCATTTTCTTGTAGATTTTTAACCAAATGAAGAAACGCCCGTTGAAAGCCCAAATTTTGACACACATTGGCGAGGCCAGGTTTGGCGTGTACCAAACAGCCCCTGGATCTCGATGTCCATGACCTAAAGAACTAATCAAGATAGCCAAAATGCAGCAAAGTTAACAGATTGCCAAAGATCTGAGAGGCCAATGAAACGATTCCAAGTTTCGCTGAGGCAAAGAAAGCAACATAAATGGTCCAGGATAGCTCCCTTTCGTAACTAGTACCTGCATTCTCGTCCCACTTGTCTGTCCACCTATTTTTTTTTCTTTGGGAGAAAGAAAGGGCTTATCATGATTTATCTACCTAAGATTCTCCACTTTCAGATCGAGATATTCCCCTAGAAATGGAGTTTCCAGAATGATTTCTTCCAAAGGTTTGGGCACACTATCTCGCTGATGTGCCACCAAGGGCAAGTTGGATGATCAAGCAAAATTTCTGAAGGATGTTAATTAAGATAGTTTGTTTTTGTGAGAGAGGAAACAATTTGGATGATCAAGCAAAATTTCTGAAGGATATTAATTAAGATAATTTGATTTTTGTGAGAGAGGAAACAATTTGAAGTAGTAAGTTGAATCACGAGGCTTCTTGGGGAGGGCTGGTTCGTCTGTCAAGCTGAAATTTCTACTAAATTCCCACGTTCCAAAGTTGTTGAGTTCTTTTGGGCTTAAGCTTGTTGTGTATGATTGTGGTTTTTTGAATTTTGACATGTTCGTGAGAGGCAGTACACAAAGAAAAATAGTCACATGTAATTTTAGTTAGTACAGCTGAATTTAGTATAGTTTGTACTACAATATACATATAGATCCTATCTTAAAAAATATATCATTTAACAGCAAGTTACTGTAGAAATGAAAATCAAAAGTTAAGCATAAACTGAAAAGAACTCGGCGTTTATTTGAAGGCTGAGGATTGGTAAATAAGCAACAAGCCCTACACTTCGCGCTTTGGAAATGGAAGTAGCGGCGATTGCGTTTTTTTAATTTTCCGCACTTTTGGAATCTTTGAAGCACTTCCCAAATCTATAACTAAGAGTGGCAAGCTCGAGAAGTTGAGACGGAAGGATATTTTTGCTCCTCTTCGTATATTACTTGGAATTTCTCCGGTACAACAGGTTGTACAACGAAAATTACAGTAACATGACCCTTGACAAAAACTAGTATTTTGCACCAGACACCCTATACTGTCCTCGTCATTACAAACAACTACCTCCCGCCATTCCATTCACGCAGGAGCGCCTAATTCGTTTACCGTAATAACAAGACTGTTTAAGGGTCTCTGTGCAAACATCCCACAGTAAGGCTTTTCTCTTTCGTGCACTGAGCACCCGGCCGGCCGGTACGCTCAAACGCATCGAATGCTCCACGCACGTACGGCAAATCATCCGCTGAATGGTCGGTACACCTTGAGCGCCTCGATGACGTCGGCGATGGAGCCTGCCGCGGCGGCGATGGACACAAGGAGGCACGTGACGCTTAGCGTCTGGAGGCAGATCCATCGCGTGCTGCCGCGGGGCACGCGGCGCTGCGCGATATACATCTCGACGGGGAAGTAGACGGTGAGCGGCCAGAAGGAGACGGCGCCGAGGAGGCCCACGACGTTGCCGAAGAAGGGGAGCAGCATGGCGACGACGGTGGAGAGGCAGACGAACGCCGAGCGCCAGGTGAGCCGGAACACGCTGAGCGCGAAGGGCCCCACGCGGAGCTCCCGGGAGATGAAGGCGCTGTCGGGCCAGGTGGCGGAGGCCCAGCGCTCAACGAAGGCGAAGATGGGTTGGCAGAACACCTGGTACGCTCCGACGAGGTGCACGACGATGGCGATGTTGGCGATGTCCAGCAGCCAGAAGGGCTCATAGAAGCCGAACCCGGTGAGGAGGTTGTCGGGGGCCTTGTCACCGAACGCCGCGTAGCCCATGCACCCACACAGCATGTAGAACGTCGTCGTCGTCGCAACGCTCAGCCGCGTCGCCCTCTTCATCACCTTCGCCTCCGACGGCGGTGGCGCCTTGATCGTATCCTAAAGAAACAGAGCAAGCCACACATAAGCAACCTTACAAAAATAGAACAAACTGGATGTTTACACCAAACAGGAGCACCACCGGTCAATCATGAGATTCATGACTTACTTGGATCTCAATGAGGATGTTGGAGAAGGAGTAGGCGAAGGCGATGTCGCCGAACGCCTGCAGGCTGCGCCAAACTTTCTGCGTCGAGGTGACGCCGGCGCCGATGCTGATGCCGGTGAGGCTGCCCCGGAATCCACCATTGGCTGCAATTCAGAGCGCCTGTAAGCATCTTGAACAGCAAACAGAGACAAAGAAAAAGTGTAATTCTTTTCTTGTGAGTACTGAACATGTGGATACGTACATATGGTCTGGGCGATGCCGAGGGAGAGGCCGATGCCGGAGTAGGTGAAGGACATGACAGCGGCGACGATGGAGAGCCACCATATTTGGTCAAAGTCAGGGATCTGCGAGAAGACGATCTGCACGGCGCCGAAGAGGATCATGTATGGGTTGCTTGAGCTGTGGCACGGGTCCTGGTGCCCGTTGGCGTGGAAGCAGTCGGACCTCCTGATCGCCCGCATGCTGATGGACGACGCGATGGTGTATCCGATGGCGACGCCGACAAGGTTGGCGTACTGGATGATGCCGCAGAAGGTGACCTTGGCGCCGCCAAGGTTGGAGCGCACGGCGTCCATGTAGGTGTAGTTCCGCTTGCCCGTCGCCGGGTCCCCGGAGCGGTAGCACTCGGCGAGGAGCGTGGAGGTGTAGTAGATGACGAAGGCGAAGAGGAGCATGACGGCGGGGCCGGCGACCCAGCCGAGCTGCGCGATGGCCCAAGCGAGGGAGAGGACTCCGGAGCCAATGACAGCGGTGATGATGTGCGCACTGGCCGTCCAGAATGTACCCGTACGGTGCGGGCGCCCGTCGTCGTCCAGCCACGTCGCCGCGTCAGCGTTGCCCGCCTCCACCGACACCTCCATCGGTGCGACCACGTGCTTCAGCCCGCCACCGTTGTGCGACGCCACCATTGCTCCCTTCTCAATCTTGGAGAGAATCAGTCGAGTGCTGTGATAGGTGGCTAGCTGAGGCAAAGCTGAGCTAGGAGTGCTGTGTGTTCTTGGATGCTCGAGAGATCGAGGTGTGTGTGTGTGTTTGAGGCGGGGACATGGGAGGAGGCTATATATAGGGCAGAGGAGGCAGACGCGTTCGCCGCGTGCGTGTGCGGGTCAGCGGAGGTGTCTCTTTTCTGGCTGCGAACTTTGCAGTGCTAGTGCTCGTCAGTCTATCTTCCCACCTGTTTTTTCTTCTTTTTTCTTCTTTTTTCTTTGCCTTTTTTCTTGGGCGACTGGTCTTGGATTTCTTTTGTGCACATGCCTCAAAACAAAAGACGGAAAAAAGATAGACAACACTTGCGGCCGCGTACGTTATAAGCGTGTCGACATGATCCAAGCAACCAAACAAGCTGAACTGAGAACTGAGAGCAGCTCAGTCTCTTCGAGCGCGTGAACGCTTGGAGCCCGCCCGCGTGCGGGTCCACATAAATGAGAAAACAGATAGACACGCGTATTTACGTTAAGTAGGACAACATATACCCACACTTCTAAGACCGTTTGAGTCTCTAATTAATTTTTAAGGGTGTTTATATAACAATAGTATGTTTTTCGAATTTAAATCAGTCAAATTTTAAAGTGTTGAATCGGAGATCTAGTGCTCTAGATTCAGACCACTTATTTTTTTAGAGGGGGTTATAGGATCCGTTGGATGGAGATCCAACACCCACCACTCATTTCTTTTGAAGGGAGGTATGAGGGGATCCGTCGGATAGAGATTCAACGTAGCTGTATATTCATAAGTATATATGTGTTTAATTATATACACACCAAATATGATTTGTAATATTATTTCAAATACATAGCTGTATTATCAAATATAACATATAGTTCAATAGACGGTATTATTAATTCCATCGGTACCGCCCGATATTTACCGGTATCAAACCCGGTATGGTCGGTATTAACCGGTATCGAGCCGGTATTACTAGCATTTGGGCCAGTACGGTATGTAGGCCTAGTTTCTACCGGTTTAGGTGACGATACAGTACGTATCGGTCAGTATTGAATGGTATTAACAACTTTACTACTAAGTCATATTTTTTTTCAGTTTATGACTTATTATTTCCTCGAACAAACAAATGGACGTCTTTTCATTTACCGTTTCGAAGCAGTTTATCAGAATAATTATTTAGAAATACCTTATCAGTTTGCGGTTTATTTACACAAACGCTCGTATTAGAACCAAACATTATAAACCACAACACAAAAGAACGTCTCTCAGACTTATCCTTTTTTCTACAGTGAAAAATTGGAACTAAAGCGTCCTTCTTTAGGCTAAAAACATATGCGCATACAAGATGAGGTTGTGATTTCGATTCTGACTATCTCCGACCTCAGTTTTCTTTTGCACGCCAAGTGTAGGACTCGTGCTGTTGTATGGAGCGTTGTTGCTAATAGAACAAATACTACTGCTTTTAGCGGTTTGTATGGAAGGGCTAATAACATATGCACTCGGAGAGACCGTTTGGATAACAGATTATGAGAGATGGGAATAAAATTAGGATGTAAAGTATGATAAATCTTGCTTTTAATATCCAAACAAACAAACAGCAATAAAGTCTTTTTTCCAAACAAGTTAAAGTAGACTAGAAATAAAACCTCCTTAAAATTAAAAAGATGAGAGCCTTGAAGACCAACAATCTAAAAATCTAAGCTGAACAACCTACCAACTAAGTCGAGAGACTAAAACACTGTCTCTAAACTATCTTATGATTCTAGTACATAGATCGCTAATTTCCATACTCTCCTATCCAAAACTAAATCTTTAGATGCATTTCAATCTCTCAAATCTTTTTTAACTGCTTTCACCTACGTCAATCTTGGTCGACCTCTACCTCTTATTACATTTTCAGTATATCTTAAAATTTCACTACGTACCGGTGCCTCAGGAGGCCTCCGTTGGAGATGTCCAAACCATCTCAAGCGATGTTGAACAAGCTTCTCTTCAATTGGTGCTATCCATACCCTATCACGTATATCATCATTGCGGATACGATCTCGCCTTGTGTGACCATAGATCCACCGCAGTATTCTCATCTCTGCTACATCTATTTTATGTATATGTTGTCTTTTAGTTTTCCAACATTCTGCTCCATATAGCATCACAGATCTGATCGTTGTTCTATAGAACATTTTTTTTAATATCCAACGGCTAAATTTGGTTATGCTCTAACCAGCTATGACTTTCGGCCGTTGATTTTTGATTAAAATTATACTTTAGTATCTGATAGTTTTACAAATAAAGAAAAAAAAGTAAAAAAAGCAAAATAAAAAAACCGACGCGTAAGTAGCTTCCGACTTCTGAAAACGGGAAACTAGAAACAGAAACCACTTAATGCTATGTTCGTATTAACTTCTAAAAATTGCTTTTCTATAGTAAATATCTTTTGTATGATACTTAGCTTTCAAACGGAGTATCTTTTAAAGACGTGATCTACTAATTGATTGTAGTATACATTATAGTAATTTCATTTATATCTGCTAAAATCATATGTTAATATTTCTTTATAAATTATTACTATTTATAAACTAAAATCAAAAGATAAAAAACAAAACTAAAAGACAAAAAACAAAACTAAAAACCAATATAATCCTGCCCTAAAACAGCCCCTTTTGTCCCACTTGCTATCCTAATCCTATTCGCGCCCCTTATTTCCCGTGATCCAACAGGACCCTGACATACGGTGGGCCAGGCATATCACGGGAGATAAGATACGGATCCGATTGGATCCAGCAGCACCAAGGTGAGCTAGTAATTAGTGGTACGGACGCTGACGTGGTGGGCCCCAGCTGGCGGGCTCGCTTGGAGTCGAGTCAAACCGAGGCGCCCTCTTCGTTCTCGGGGGTCAAACGGGTCCACGTCAGCCCCCAACTTTTGGACGCGGCGCCGCGTTGTACCGCGCAGCGCCCGGTGGCCGCGACACGCGGCGTCTCCCTAGCGACGTCACCTGTGTCATGTCTCCCAGAATTGCTTGCTCCCTCTTCGTTTTCTTTGCACGATTACAAGTTGGGAAAAAAAACCGAGGACACTCCACTCCAGTGAATGGACATTGCGTGGCATTTTACGGCAAATCTCGCATGATTACGGTTTTTGGTTTTAGTTTCTCCCTCGAAAAGTTAGAAGCCTAAATAAACGGATGGCTTCTCCACCAGCTTTTGTCGCTTATCAGGATAGTTTTTGACCCCCGATTCCCCACCGCGCAATTGCTATGACGCCTCATGCACTCCCACACCCGCACTCGCTAGGGTTCCTCCTGTTTGGCGTTGTGTCCGCTCGATCTGAACTAAGGTCCAGCGGATCTGCCGTCGGCCCTTGCTCTGAGCCGTACGCGCCGACGCCACCCTTGCCCTTGGCCGCCTTCGCCTGTACCTCTGGCTAGGTCTACGCTGCCTCCACGTGGGCTTTCACGTTGGCATCCCCGTCCTTCTCCGCCTTGGCGTCCAACTCACCCTTCACGTCGGCTTCTGCCTTGCTCCCCCATCGGAGTCCGCATCATCATCAGACACCACATCCCCCGCCATCGTGCGTGCCGCTGCGGTACGTCACCTCATTCCCCTCTATGCTTCATTTGTGTGTGCATTCCCATTTTGTCGCGAGACGTTCAACTATCACCATTTGTTGCTACACAATGTTATTAAACATGTGTTGAACGTTTGGAAGTGGTGCATACTGCAGAATATTTCAAGCTACAAATAGGACACACACAGTAAGATTATCACAACAGTGACCTTGCACAACTTTATAATAGATAGCATGTCGCAAGACCTGAATATTGACAATCCGGCGTTGGGCGGGGGGATTATGTAAGTGAGGAAGTAGATCTTAGTTCTAACGGAGCACACGTTTTGTTAGAGCGATGTTTATATGAATCACGCATGTGATGCCATCACGGATATTCTAGCCGTGTGATTGCGTTTCTACTTAGTATGGAGCATGTGCATGTAATGAACGTACATATGTATATGAGTTTATACGCAACACACACTCTAGAGGACTCGGTTATGCATTTCAATTTAATATGTATATGCTCATGTTCAATTTAGCGCAATGCAATTCAACGTGATCATTAAATCATCATAATAAGCAAAAAGCCAAAAGACAAAAGCTTTAGTCCAAAAGAACATTACGGCTTCTATTTCGGCCGGTGCTATCCATCAGCTGCAACAAA
The DNA here is from genome assembly GCA_036346265.1 of Melocanna baccifera. NCBI lineage: Eukaryota > Viridiplantae > Streptophyta > Magnoliopsida > Poales > Poaceae > Melocanna > Melocanna baccifera. Next base: position 16,762,224 of record CM070709.1, read on the forward strand.
AAGAAGAACAATACTTTATTTTCTGGATCTGCCCCGGCCAATCATCTCGTATGTACACGGACGAATGTCGCAAGTCTTTTCATCTGAAGTGCAACAAATAACCAGGGGACAAAAATCAGAGAAATGGAAGTGGTCAAATTAGTTGAGCAGTAGTACACTCGTCTTGGACGAGGAGGCTAACTAACATTAGTGCACATACACAAAACTCTGTAGGATCTGAAGGACTCGGTCGGAAATTTTACTATCTATCCATACACTTGGTCAAATAGGCTGTTCGGCATGGTCCGGCATGGGCCTATGTAGACACAGCTTATTTAGACATGACCTGATTAGTCTATTTAACTAAACGGGCTATGCTGTGTCGGCCTACGGGCTAAGCCTTGGACCAGGCATAGCCTAATGAGGTTATGCGCTATGTTGTGTCGACCTAGGCATGTTAAGTCTAACGGGCCAGCGTCAACGCACTTAGCCTATCACGCGTATTTCAATCATATTTCCAAATTCTAACTGTTAGATCGATATCCGATGATCCTCGTTCATTCTCATGAATCCCATTCCATACATAAATTCTAAACAGTATGCCCTAATCCCCAATCCCAGTTGGCCAGCTGCCACTCACCCACCTCGGTGCTCCTCACCGGTCTCCATGCACTAACACTAGTGCGCCGCCCCACCACCACCTCCTCTGGTGCCGACGCGCCGCCCACCTCCTCCGATGCTACCCATCTGCCACCTCTTCCATCGTCGGATCCGCTGACCATCTCCTCCATCGCTTGATCCACAGACCACCTCCTCCACTGCCACACCATCCACCACCTCCTCTGTCGTCTCTTGCCTACCTCCTCCTCCGCCACCCCTCTGCTACCAATCACCTTGCCTCTGGCCTCGTCTTTGCTCTCTAGCGCCGCCTCCCGCCTCGACTTTGACGCCGACTGCTGCCCCTCCACGCGATGCTGCTCCTTCGCGTCGCCTCTGTTTTGCCTTTGGCCAAGCCTCGCCTCGCCCTCCAGTGCCGTCTCTTACCTCGCCTCCGCCCTTCGACCATATAATACTTTGTTTAGGCGTGGTTCATTGGCAATTTAGTACTAGCTGAGATTTCATGTGAAATATGATCACGAAAAGTTGTGAATTCAAGGCATAGTTCATTCATCAGCTGTGAAGATGAATCTTGTCATTTTATATGCAAGTTCAACCCGTACGGGACTTACACTAAAAGATTAGTATATTAACAGTATTTTAGCACAATATCTTTGACAACTTTTTGTTTCTTGCTTTAGAATTGGTGGGAGATTATTAAAAATAGGTCTATGAGTGAGGCCTATTTTTTAAATTCCAAAGTATGTATGGTTTAGTATTATATTATTAAGGCAAGATAGGGGAGACTAATTTATAAGGTAGAGTCCATACTACTCTTTATTATGGATGAGTATGGCATGAGGAGGGACTTGGCTAGTCACACAATCGTGCAAGCGTGCACGGGTGTATTTGTGTATTTTCTCATGAAAATTGCGTAACTTATGAGCGCCACTTAGCAGACTAAGGCTACCTTTATTTTTGCTGAACCGTGCATCACTCACTCTCTCTGTTTGAATGAGATTCAAATATTTGGATTTAGGGATTTATTGGGTTTGATGACAGGCAGTTATCAGTAGGTAAATGGTTGGTTAAATATATCAGTTACTAATGGGTGAATGACTGTTTAATCATGTCAGTTATTAGTCTGTCTATATATATATGCCTGGAGACGTCCAGAGTATATTGTCAAGAATCTCACTGCCTCCATTCTCTTCCTCCTATGAACCTGTGCTATTGTGCTGTGTCGTCTGAATCTCATCGACTCTTCTTCCTAGCGTGTATCGTGAAGAATGGGAGCGGTATCTCCGAGTCGTTGTTGCCGTAAAGACCTACATGGGGTGGTAATAAGATTTCTAGGCAGCAGACATCTGCGTACCGCTTATTGCATTGCGTTATCTACATTTTGCACTAATCGCGCCTGCGCTGCTTCATGTTCTTCATCAAACCTAACAATAAGTCGTTCGCGCGTTCGATCGACTTTCATACTATATTTCTCTTCTGTATTTTCTAAAGTATAATAAATAGCCTGCTGTTAGTTGTGAGTTTTACATCGTTAGTTTTATATTTGCATTTGTCTTATAATAAATTTTAAAATTAAAATATTGCTCATATTTTCAACATGGTTAGCGTGGTCCATTTGGCCAGCTTTGTCTGCCCTTGCTAGCAAACAACATAGGGCTAGACTTGAAAGTGGGTAATATGACGGAGACTCGACACCGTTCTTCCAGCAGTGGGAATTCAAATATTCGATCCAAGCCAATTGACAAAAGCGACGCAAAATATGGTTGAAAAGTTGTAGGAATTGAGAGGGATTTCTCAGAGCCGCAGGTCGCTTCTGAGGGGAAAAAAGAGATATTGAACGGTCAAAAGTTTCTCTGCCAATTAGGCATACTGATGTGTACCTGACATGCATGATGGCTGACGGAAAACATCATTTACTATTTTTTATAATTTTATATTAAGATATACTAATAAAATTATAATATTATAAAAATATTTATAACGGTAAATCTAATGATATAATTTTTATATATCCAATTTAGATAGTTTTAAAAGTATTTGATGATGAAATTTTAAAAAATTTGACAGCACAGATTTCATAAAATCAAATAAAAAGAACGGATGGAAAGGGAATACTTTTTAAATGATGTACCCAGCACCCGGTTGGTATATCGGCGTATTGACGGAGGGTGGCGCCGCTGTTAATTCTCTTTTTTGAACAATAGAGAGCTCCAGTTTGTACAAATAACATTGTACATCGCATCGCTTTTAATTACCTATCATATGAACATGTCCATTCGACAATATTTGACGCTAAGCTGAATAATTTGACATTTGATGCATGAGACCCTTTCTTTTTTCCAAAGGCGTAAGACTAAGGAGGCTTATTAGGTAAGAACTTTCCCTCAAAAGAGATGAATGCGAATTTTCGATCCTTGACAATAGGATGCATGGAATATTCTTGAGAGGTTGATAGTGTACTGGTATTAATAATTTGACCCATATGTATTTATGTGCCTCCTCCGTGTGTGTTCATATGTACTATTTCTTCCTCATGGCATATACGGGGTTTTGGATTGATCCGGTGCTGATAGTAGAGAGCATGCATGATGTCATTAAGAATGGAGCACATAATTTCTGGTAAAAGGAAAAAAAAACCTAAAAATTCTTTTGTAAATAGATTTGAAAAGTGCTTCCATTATATCATTAACTAAAGGAAAACTGCTTTTATCTTAAGGCACATGCCTTAATCATTAATAATTCGAAAAGGGATCACAAACATGTCCTTTGTCCATCTATGCAGAGTTTCTTTTGAAGCAGCACTGGAATATTAAATTAGCATATCATTTCTGATAGGAACCCAATCCCTTAAAGCAATAACCCTAGCACAGGATCCATTTATCCCACGCCGTGACACGCAAACCAGTGTGATTTTGGCACGTTTAATTATTCTCACTCGCTGAGGGGTAAAAGATAACTTAAAGTAGCGTCGCTTTTACAGTTTACTCCCTAGTTCTCGGATACTTGTTGCTTCGATCACTTTATTTTGTTCACAACACAGGCCACTCCATGCTTCCGCATTTCCCATTTTGCCGTGTTAATTTCTTGCGCTCCCACCAGTAGTGGGCATATGATCAATTAGATTAGTTATAAAGGCAATTTTAGTATTGCGGAGGTGCTCGTGTCTCAGTCATGATTAATAGTATTCGTAAATTGAGTACTTGAGAGTGTATAGTATATTGTTTTGTTTGATGTTCTATACATGTTTGATTTGGACTTCTAGTCTATACCATATGTGCTTCGCCTCTCGCACCTCTAGCCCATAATATTTCGCAACCCCATACAAACGATGTTTTCTTCTCTTGTAGGGCTATGTCTGAAAAAGCGACGCACTCACAAAGTTTGGGACACAAAATTCATCTACAGTGCATGCAATCTGAAAATGAAAAATTGCATATGTGAATAGTATGTAGACTCTGGATGCATGCAGTGTAAAAAAGAGAGCATTAACCCCAAGCCTAAATGCGAGAGTTACTCGGTTACACTCACTAACCTTAGGTTATATTCATATTGACTTCTGCTTAGAAAAGCTAAAAGCCAATATGAACACATGGCTTCTCTACTCCTCTTGCTATCGTCTCGTCTCGCTCTAGGGATAAGACTGGAGGAGGGGGGGTCACGGGTGCATTATGTACCCCACTCTTCTCGCTCCCATCACACACACACATATCTCTCCCTCATTTTTCCCTACCTTTCGTGCCCTGAAAGACTATGTGAGAAGGCCTATGGCTTTGTTATGATGTACTATTGTCATTTTATATGAGTGAAAATTTAAAATATGCATATTTGCAGATTTTTCTGGATAGCTTGCAGAAATGGATGAGTTTGAAAAACTTGAGTCATGAGATGATTTGGTGACCAGGTCAGTAGTTATAGATTACATGAGACATGTTATTGCTAATATGGGTCAAGTTATAAAGAATTTATACTCAAAAATAATTTCTTTGTCTTTAAATATGCATGATCGCTTGGATTCAAACATACATGGTCAACGGTAAGAATCAGGGTTACGCTCATGAATAAGCTAAGGTAAGATCGTATGTAGTTATAGAGTATAAACGCATGTTTTAACTGCCTTATCAGGCTAACCCACTGTGAGAGTAAGTTAATCGTATATAGGAGAACGACCAAGCCGTCGTAATAGAACTTGAGGCTAGCTAGTCATAGTATAACTTACGACTAGATGGTCATAGCGGAACTTACAAGTAGGTTGTGGTAGTAGAATTTACGATTATTCTTTGAAATTTCTCCCTTATTGTTAAAGGGTATATTCAGAGAATATGATGACGTAATAAAGAATTATTATATCCTTGTCAAAGCTAAATAACAATGATTTATGACACTAGCTAGGTCCTTGAAGAATATAATATTAGGTGGATTCTTTTGATCCGTGGCTTTTGGTTTAAAATTTTAAATTCTAACTATTCACAAGAGAGAGAGTACAAAGAGAGATACTCACATACGATTTCAATTGATATAGATAAAATCAAAATAATATCTATTATAATTAATTTGTAGATTTTGTTTTAAAAAATATTTAATTTGACAGCTATATAGTACAGAAAGTCAGATCATAATTAAGTCTAAAAGAAGCACCCGTTAAGAAGGTGCAGCCGAAGAGGTACTAAAAAAAACAGACAGACCAACAAACAAATCAATGAAGTTAACCTTTCATCTGACCAGTCGGAGTCAAGAAGAGTGTCGACTCCTCCAGGGCAACTCTCTGGTTATGCTCCTTAACTAGTGCACGCGCATGTGTGACACGAGTAGTTAGTTTATAGATGGAGGTTAGTTCTTTTCTATTTATGATTTATAATTTTTTTAAATAAATAGATATAACAATTTCTTTGTTGTTCTTTTGAACCAGTTTATTGGATTAATTTTTTCAAATAATTTATCAATTTATTGGTATTCGATTTATTCGTATAAACACTCACGTTAAGATAAAAATCATTAGCTATAGTCATAAGTCATACGCTGCAGTCAAAAAGAATACCTTCGGAGACCTAACTTGTTCATGAACAGTGGCAAAATCAAAGAGATTAAAAGCGATCCCGTTGATGTGGTCGCTAGTGGAATAACAAACGTTAGGGAAAAAAGGATGTGAGTACTGGAAAGACAACATGAAGTGGAGTGCTATAAGAAACGTGCGCGTGGACTCCCAGTTAGGCTTGGGCTTATCGCTTCCTTTTTCACTTGCATGCAGGTGCAGGATCACGTATTAATCATGGGAAAGCTGAAATTTTTACTCAAAAGAATTCTGGATTTGCCGAGCGCAATCATGCCGGCGCAATTAAACGGTAACTGATTCGAGCTTGGAATGAAAAGAATGGCTAGATTGTAAGCGTGCTGCCTGTCCTTGTTGCTATTGATAAGTAAGCTTTTAGGCTTTCAGGCACCAGGCACCAAGCTAGCAAAAGCGCCTACATATAACTGAAGCCACGTGTTTAACGACTTCATATTGTACTAATTGGCAGCACAATGTTCCCATGCATAGAGCATCACGGAAACGATACTCTGTATGCTATAAGTGCGAACTGTTCGCTAATTTGACAATTTAGTGGGGTTCAGAATGGTGTTGGATTATGGTTTATTTTACTGTAGTTAGCTTATTTTTTATTGTAGCTGACTTAACTTATTTAGTATAATTAAATTAAAAAAATTAAAAATAGAAAAAATACATTAATCTATCACGAACAATGTAAAGAAATACGAGAAAAAAAATAGAAAAATAAATAGAAAAACAAAAAATGAACAGGAAAAAAAACTAGCGTTTGATGCTGGCCGCTATCGCTGAGCGGAGCCTTAGTCATTTATTTAAACTTAACCTGGACACTCGTTTTTGCAAAACATAGTCTTGTCCATAACCTCAAAAGACACGACAGATAACACATGTTACCTACTGTGCCCCTTAGCTTAGCAAGGCATTCAGCGCGTGTCTAGCGAGGCAACAACGGCAAGTGCCCATGTAGGCGTGGCAACAACACGGGCCCATGGCCTGCTGAGCTGTCGTGGCTCAATAGTTGCCTGTCGAGCCTGCCTAGCTCGGTAGCGTGCTGCCTAGCGCTGGCAGCTTGACAGATGGCCTCGTGAGGGGCTCAATTGGCTTGCTGGCACGGGAAGAGGGAGAATCTCATGCGGTTGACTGTGATGACACGACGTATGATTTTCATTTTATTCACCCGGGGATTTTGTGGCCCTCTGTGCCTGCATGCACCCACGCAGGAATATCGTCGCTAACACCTTCCCACATGCATAAAATAGGAGGCATCGCAATTTGCCCTCTCACTCGAAGCCGCACTCGATTTGTTTCCTATCGAGCGAGAGAGCAGAAAGGGAGAAGAAAGAAAGACTGAAAGATGAGTTTATAATAGTTTTTTGAGATGATTTAGTTGTGATTTAGGAGCTTTCGCAATTCAAAGAATTGTAGAGTAGGTGAAGACATTCAAGAAAAGGTATGCTTCATCCGCATGTGACCAATACACTTAATATGTTGTTAGTATTTCATCAACGTAACAGTGGTTTGGTATTGTGGAATGCACTTGGTGATCATGTTTAGTTGATGGATGTGTGTTTGTAATTAGCGATGTTTAGGACGTATTAGTAGCCATAATGATTATTTTTTGTAAATCTGCATGTATATATTTGTTGCTCTTGTGTGATTACATAAAGTTGCAGAAAATGATGGTTTGATGCATAATGTTAGTTATAGTACCTGTGTGTACATATGTATGCATATACATTTGTATTTGTATGCATGCATTTAGGCATGATGACTTTTTTTTGTAAATAACCGAAGGAAAACGCATCGTTATTATTAATGTTCTTGTTGTGTTCGCAATTCAGAAAATATGTATGTAAGTCTGTGCATATATACATAGTGCTCTTGTGTGACTAAAAAAATTGTAGAAAATAATGCTAGGATTTTAGAAGTGTGCACTGTTAGTTGTAGTATATGTATGTACATATGTATGTATATATGTGTGTACCTGTATGTATGCATATAAGACCATGGCAGTATTCATGTTTACATATAAGCACAGGGTAGTATTCATGTTTATTCTAGGCTATGGTAAATGGTATTTAGTATCGTTGGATACCGACACATTATTTTTTGTATTGCAAGGAATGACTGTTGGTGATGGTCACGAGTATGGTATATTGCTGGACCCATCTTAGGATAGGCAACATCGTTGTCGGGCATAGTCGAGCTGTGATGGACTGACCCCTCTGTTCTCCGGCTCAGGAGGATTGTCCTCTTGGTGACGGGCTGGGTTGCTGCCCATAGTGACGATGATGCACATTGGACACTCATTCGTGTCGGACTCGCTGCTCTTGTCAGCACTCATCAATCAGTGGAGACTGGAGACCAACACATTTCACTTTCTGTGAGGGAGATGATTATCACCTTGCAGGATGTTGCATGGTTCCACCCCCAGATCAGCCAACTGGAAGGCATATTTGCTGCACCAGTTTGGTCATCCTATTCCAAACAGGATCTATAGAGCGCCACATTCGTGGCTGTGGTGGTACCAGAAATGCCCAGTAGACACGCCTGTAGAGGTTGTGAGGTCCCACCTACTTGCTTACTTGTTTTTCATGTTTGGATAGATCCTATTTCCTATGACTCAGGGAGATTGGGTGTACCCCAGCTACATCCACATCGCTAAGTCCCTGGTCGACATCGAGCCTGATGAGGTCTTGTTGTATAGTTGGAGTTCAACTATACTGTGCATGACCTATAGAGGATTGTGTGATAGCTTGCAACATGCAACTAGTGAGCCAAACCTTGTCGTCTGCCACATCTTGTTGCAGTTGTGGTCATGGGAGTATTTTTCTGTTGATTAGCCGTACTTTCAGGTACAGGTTGTAACATCCTATTTTTTCAGAGTTATTTGAAGCCTTAAAAATAAAATTCACTATTTGGATTTTTCTAGAATTAATTCAAGCTTAAAATAAATTTTATTTAATTAAAATGATTTAATATTACTAAAATAAATATTAACATTTGCTAAAAGTATTTTATTTGGGTTACTTGTGCTTCATGGAATTTTCTAGATTTTATTTGGATTTGTTTGCCATTTTCTAGAACTCAAAGGAATTTATTAGAATTTCTAAAAATAGAAAACACCCTAAAAAACCCTTAAACCCTCTTTTGGGCTGACACCCTAATCCCCAGCCCAACACAGCCCAGCCCCATCCACTCTCGTCATGTGTAGAGAATCAGGTCACCGTCCTCTCCGTTGGATGGTCGACATGTGTTGGCCATTGGACGCATCTTCTCACCATGCCCTACATCCCTGCCGTCCACCTGTCGTCGCGTGCGTCGTTGTCCCTACAGACTCTCACTGCCACCATCTCTGCCTTGGACACATCTCAACGTCCGTGCTCACCTGAGACTTCGCCTTATGTTTGAACAGGCCTCCTCGTCAACCGTGCCAAATAGTGCCGCCCCTTGCGTTTTGTGTCCTTGAGCCGCTGTCAATTTTGCTGAGAGTCGTCGTGCGCTACCACCATCGTCTTCTTCATTACCAGCATGATCTACACCGCTGCTTCACCATGCTCGCCCATCTCTGGTCGCCATTGCTGACGTTGGTGGGTAGCTGCCTGGCTTCGCCTTCTGCTTCAGCCGTCTTAACCTCTCGTTGGTGAGTCGCTTCGCTGTTCGTCCTCTCTTATCAGCTTCGCTACCCAACCTCATCGGGAAAACCCCAACCGTGCGCCCACCCACGCCAGCCGCACCCCGTCGGCCGTCGCTTCAACTTCTCTGTAGACCTGGCGCACGTGAGCCAAGAGACTGATAGCTGGACCCCACCGATCAGTAGCTACTGTTGCATCGACCGTAGACCAGCTGTAAGCCGTGCCAGCTTAGCATCCATGTCAGACCTAAGTCCACGTGGGCACCACGTGTCCTGCCACGTCAGCCCTAGTGTCCCAGTCAACTGCAATGTCATTTGCTGACATCATAAATCTCTTTTTTCTTTAGAAAAATATTTTGGCCAAAAATTAAATTACATGCTGACATCATAAATCGGATTTTTCTTTAGATTTAAATATCCCAAAAGCCCATTCTTTTTCGTCCTAGCTCTGATTGACTCCGTTCTTTTTTCTAAATTCATCTAAAATTGAGCTCTATTTTTTAGTTGTAGTTTTGATATTTTTAAAGTTTATTTAAGTTTTATTTAATTTTATTTTGTACTTCATTGTGTTTTCTCTCTTGTTAGATCATGTCTTCGACGGAGCTGAACCAAGATTTAAAGATCCAGAGCAATTAACTGAGCAAGACCAAGATAAGTCATGTTCTTTGATCATATTGAATCTAGTTTTTAAATCTATTATTTATTATTTTATTTTAAATTATCATGCATTACTATGTCATTATAAGTCTTTGTGCTTGGTAGTTATTATCACCATGTTAACTGAGCAAGGCCAAGGCAAGTCACTTAATAAATTGAATGCCATGTTACCATTGTCACCATAGGATGGAAAATATTCTAGTGATGCAATACTAGTTGTCACATGGGTTGCACGATTCATATGCTTAGCAATGCTTACAGTCTCGTTAGGTTCATCATTACATGTGATCAATTAATTAATTTGACTTAATGAGATATTGAAATGATGGTTGTAACCATAATTATAAAATTTGTGTGCCATGATATTGGTGTATCATTGGTGTTGGTTATACAAAAATTGGTTTCTACTTGGGCGAGTGATCGTGCAGTAAAGAGGAAAGTATGGATTCACCTCGAGAGATGTGGATTTCTTACCTGAGTAATATTGAAGGACTTAACTTTATGCGTCATTGATTTAAGCCTTACCATGCAATCATATGTCCAGTATGGGATAGTCTTGGCTGATTAATTTGTGATATTTTAATTTCAATTTCGTTAATGTGATGAACATCGATGCTAATTTCTTTGAGGCACAAGAGGGGGCTCTTCGACTAGGTAGTAGCTTACTCGGCCGTAAAATCTTAGCGGGCGGAATTGAGTTGAGGTTGAGCATTATAAATGCCTTGTTGTGATTTTCTTTAACGTGAGGATGATCATATCGTGTGGGTAAAGTTGTGCTACATCTATAGAGTATAAAATTATCTGAATAGCCATGTCCCCGGTTATGGACAATGCTTGGTGATTTCACACGAAGGGTAGATATTTCATGAAACTTGGTTTGGATAACTTTGAGAAGTGAATGGTTTATTCACTTGTGGTTTATTTAATTTCTTTGGTTATTTATTTATTATCATTTTCTTTAAAGTTCGATTTCAATCTGTTTATTGTATTAACTTTAAACTATTGCTTTCTAAAAAATAATCTTTCAGCTATCATTTGGTAAGTTTTGCATATTATATTGTATTTTGTTATAAACGACTTGCTGAGTACTCTATGTACTCACGGCTATATCCACATTTGCTTAGTTAAAGAAGAGGAGCCATATCAGTTAGAGATACCTGCAGGAGAATACTTCGATGACTTCACGGATTAAGATTTCGCTCTCTAGTCGATTGCCCGTGGGCATGTCAAATGGTACTATACTTATTTTGTTTTTCATCGCTAGTTTTTTAAGCTCTTCAAGCTAATAATTGTAAGTTTGACCATAAGGTTGTATTTTGATAATTATTAATATTTGACTCTTTTTCTTTATTAATTATGTTTGTGGTCGATATTTCATCTATGTTTACATTGTGTGCACTAGGGTGATTCTGGACTAGTGCGGTATACACAGATTTGAATATTCGAGTCTCGACATAGGTGCACCTATACTAGTTGGAGGAGCAGTTCTACGGTGATGTCGATGGTGACGAATCAGTAGACGGACCCACCATGTGTATTTGTTGAACCACTAGTGAGGTAGGATGGTCCAATGAGAGACTATGCTAAGTGTACCCGGATTTTCACAATGCGTTCGACACCTTACACAAGGGTAATGTCGTGTGGACAGTGTGGACTATAGAGTTTGTCTCCGAGACAATGCCTTTCGGATTGTCATAGCAATATGAGCAGGACATGGACTACTAGCTTACGACCTGCCACCTCGTCAATATGGTGGAGTGCTACGCCCCAACAGTCATAAGACAGTTCGGGCTTCACTAGCAGGTGCCATCAGCACTGGGTTGACCACTACCCAGCTATGTTCACCTATAAGTAAATTTATTTGTTACCTCAATTCAACTTCTAAGTCACGTACAATTCGTGTCTTCTCTATTTTTCCACTGAAATAATAGTTACGTACTACTGCTTTTTCCGTATGCAAACAAAGAAGGGATAGAAGAGTGACGACTGAAAGGTGACACAGGTGCCATGGACCATAGCCTGGGAGCAGTCGACAAGGATGGAAGTCGAGCATGAGCGACGGTCGTACAACCCAGACAACCGCATCATGTCTGAGGGTGGAGCCGCACTGCGCAACAGATGCTTGAGCATAATAAAATGCCTACTGGGGTCCATCCATCAAAATATTTTATTAATCTTGACCGAGACACATGTGTACATAGACATTCATTTGTTTTTGTCAAATGTGACTAAAATGCTTTTTATATGTCGGGACCCAGAACAACAACTCCAAGTCCCTCTGTGTAAATCGCACTATCCCAGGAAAAGCTAGTACACACAGTATCAACAGTAATGTATATCATGCAAAAATCACCACCGAATATTATTAACGACAAAAATACGGCCTTAAGGCCAAGTCTTACAATATAGGGGCACAAGGCCAACGAAAGAAATAAAACAGCGGAAAGCAATTAAAGGTAGCAGAACAGCCCATCCAGCCTCCCACAGGCGAATGACTGTAAGACGCGTCCTACTTGCTGAAGTAGTCCTCACCGTCGTAGTCGCCCTCGAAGTCTGGCAACAGATTAAGCAAGGTGAGTACGAGAGTACTCCCAAGGTAAGCAAGTAAATGCTTACGCAAGTTACACCAGGAATTATAACAGAGTTGATGCATGCATAATGGATTTCAAAGGAAGGCTTAATAGGGCAATGTGCGGAAAGCAATACTTGAATTTAAATACAATAACGTAAATACGAAAAGCTGAACTTTAATACAGTATATGAAACATTGTTTTTAACAAGTATTATCGTTAGTGTAGGCTCCAACCCACACTAACCTATCCACGGGAATCCACCCGGACCAGAACCAAGACCGCCATTTCTTTGCTCAAAAACCAAGTTTATAAAATCCAAGTCTAATCTGTGACAACTTTACTCAGCATGTCTATAACCGCGGACACGGCTATCTAGATAGATTTTTAACTCTGTAGAGGTGTACAACTTTACCCACAAGACATTCCCTCTCACTTGAGCCACGCGATAAACACACTGCCTTAGGTGTGCGGCGGAGAGTTCATGACAAGGCCGTTCCGATGATCCATATCCAAAATAATCACGCCGCCACTAAGGTTTCACCACAACTCGAATCTACGAGTTGGAGCCCCCTCCGGTGCTATGTGAGACTTCCCACAGCCTACGCCGCGCTCACATTCAGCCTATAGCGAGACTATAATTGGAACTTCACAAATTACTTAGCCAGATCCGTCCCATACCGGACTTGTGGTAGTACGAAGTGACTTTGTAAAATGAATTACAGAAACGGTCCTTATGTTGGTTTAGGCCCATCCACATCCCCCCGTACACGACAATCAACCAGGTGTCACCAAACACGAGGCATACCGGTACCCACCTCCTAACCATTAGCCTAAGTCCAAAACATAAGTTTCCATTTTCATTTTTAAACAATTTTCATAAACCATCCTTGACTCACCGAAGTCAAGATATCAATTTTCAAAGTCTGTCATTTCATGTGAAAGATTGATCCCACCTAAAATTATACTAAGCCAGGCTAAGCATTTCTATAAAATTTTCTAGTCAATACTATGGTACTAACTAGTTTTCAGCTAGGGTGACAAGGTATAGGAATTCGAGATCCAAAATTGGGCTATAATCAAAGGATTATGGGTATAATTAACTTTAAAACAAATTTGAATTATATTTGAATAAAGATACGCATGCATATACAGTAAAACAATATAAATACATTTGAAATATTAGGTTCAACATGATCAAAGGTGTAACTTGCCTTGATCGAAGCCCTGCGGGGAATCGTCGAACTCAGCGTCTCCGGAATCGTCGAAATCTAACGTAAAGAGCCAATTCAAAGAAAATTCAAAACAAAGTTCAAATGAAATCCAAACAACTTCCAAAAGTTATAAAATAAACTGGGAGACAGAATTTTGAATTTTGGATGTGGACTAACAATTCTTGAGAAGGGATTGAGGCTTTTAAAAGCAATTGGAAATTTTAATTTAAAATTTAAATCTTGGGATTACAAAATATATTCAAATCAAATTTAAATAAATTTCAAAATTTCAAAATTATTCCAGAAATGGATAGATTATGATTTTATAAAAATTTAGAAATTTGAATGGGTCAATTTGGAGTTAAAATGCTAAAGTTATAGCCTTCCAAAGTTTTAATTCAAATTAAAAGAAAAAGGGGTATTCTCTGGATTATTTTTAAACCGAAAAAGGATTTATGACGTCAGCACGAATTATTTTTCTAAAGGAAAATACATATTATGACGTCAGCCCTAGGGTTAATATATTCGGACAGAGGCTAACAGGTGGGGCCCGAGTGTCGTGGACTGAGTCCATGGACCCGAGAAAGAGGTGAGGTGGCAGGCGGGCGCTCGGGGGCGAGGTGGCTCTGGCGTGGCTTCCACGTGGCTGCCACTTAGCACCACGTGGTCGCTACGTGGCTGCCACGTCACGGCTTTATGCTGACGTGGCTGCGTGCGCGTGAGGTGGCGAGGGGGCGTGCGGGTGGCGCTGGCGTGGCGCCGTCCGCCGCCACCGGCCGCCACGCACCGCCAGTTGGCCCGACGGGCTGACGTGGCCCGACCGGCGGCGGCGGCGCTCGGGGCCCGATGGTCGCCGGAGCTCCGGTGAGCGGCGGCGCCAGCCGATGGTAACAAAATGAAGAGGGGAACGCGGGGAGTGCATCTGTACCTTGCGCGGAGGCCGAGGGTGACCGGAGAGGAGAATCGACGGAGAGGGGCGGCGGCCGGAGAAGGGGTTCACGGCGGCGGGGAGCCCCGGTGGCGCACTTGCTCGGGAAGGAGGTCGCCGAGGGTCGCCTGGGCACCAGCTACGTCGGAGGGGTGTCGGCGAGGGGCGAGGTGGCTCGAGCCGACGGCGATTGCTCGCCGGAGCTGCTGGAGCTGGCGGAGGGAAATCGGGCGCAGGGGGAGCTCCGAGGCTCGGGGGCTTCGATTGAGAGGTGAGGGAGGGGCGGTGTGGTTAGTGGGTGCTCGGGGAGGGCTTATATAGGCCGGAGGAGGGTGGTAACGGGCGCGTGAAGCTCGCCGGAGTGCAACGGGCGGAAAGAGTTAACGCGACGGCGAGGAGGGGCGTAATGCGCGACTTCATGCCAGAAACGGACGCGGTGCATGCGGGGGAGTAATTTGGCACCGGCGCGGGCGGGAGAGAGGGATGGAAACCGAAGCTTTCAAAGCTTCGGTTTCGGGCGCTAATGGCGGCGGGGATGGCGCGAGGAAGAAGGAGGTGGCGGGGACGACGGCTCTGACAGGTGGGGCCCGCACGTCAGCGAGAGAGAAAAACGGGAAAGAAATCGGGCGGTGGGTGGATTGGTGACGCGTGGCAGGAAGAGGAGATCGGGGCCGTCGGGTGCCGCGCGAAGGGGTAAGTGAGGAGGTGCGGCTGAGATCCCATCCGGCAAGGGAGACTTGATCTGAGCCGTTGGGCTTTCGGGCGGAGGGTTAAGTTGCTACGGACGGGCGGGATGAGATCCGAAAATGGCGAATGGTCTCGATCGCTCCACGTGGCGGCAGGAGCGGAGGGGGAGACGGCTGAAGCGGTAAGTGACAACGGGTGGTGGGGATCAAGTCGGGCGGGGGAATGAACGGCCCGATGCGCGACACGCGTCACAAGCGGAGAGAGGGAAGGCGGGGAGAGGGTTTAAGTCAGATCGGACGGCTGAGGGGGAATCCGACGGCGCGGGGCGGCCCGATGGGCGACACTTGGCAGCCTGAGTGAGGGTTTGGGTTTTAATTTCCTTTTTGATTTCCAGAAATGCTATTTAGCTTTAGAAAACTCAGAAAAATACCAAATAAATTTTGAAAAATCCAGAAAAATTCAGAGAACATTTTGGGACTAATTGAGACTTAATAAAAATATTTTCCACCCAATTTGATAAGTATATTTTGAAAAAGCACAGTTTGACTTAAAAGGGAAGTTTTTAATTCTTTATAAAATTCTGAAAATTAATATAATTACAGATTTGATTTTAGGAAAGTGAAATACATTTGTTTGACTTACAAGAAATGCAATGAACTTAATTTGATCTTTTAATAACAGAAGTTTTTAAATTTTCTTTAAATCAAGACTTTGAAATAAACTCCAGGAAAATCCAATAAATTCCAGAATGATTTTCATAAAGGAATAAAATTTTTGGGATGTTACATTATAGCTAGAGAAAATCTAGGGAATGGTATACTATTTCAACGATACAGCTCCTTACCAACACATCTATTGTGGCTGCAGGAGGAGCTAAGGCAGCGTGGTCATGGCTAGATGTGAGGACAAGATGGCCGACTAGATGGGGTAACTAGGCAGTTTTAAAAAATCTTTTAACTAAAATTGATTTTATATTTGGAAGCATAAATCAAATCAATGTTTCATAATTAAGAACTAAAGAGTCTAGTTTTACGATGTGCACCAATAACATTAGTTTATATCATTTTTGCAATCATTAGGTGATAAACAAGTAATACAATTCTAGGAATGTAAATTGTAAAAATGTAAATGAGCACAATGAAGCAAAACAACATATAATGTTTTACCGTGGTGTGTAGAAACTTTCCTATTTCCCCAAATCAATGTTGAGATAATGCCGTAAGAATTAGACTGGCTCCATAAATTAATCCAACACCTCAAATCAACTAGGGTTGCTCTTCCTCTACTCCGGAGATGACTAATCACTAAGCCACTCGCAAACAAACTAGGCCTTCTCAGAAGCTTGTTGACAAGATCATCATCACAACTCGTCTGAGCTGTTTAGATGTCGGTAAACACCAAGAGTAATAAGTTAGAGATGCTCACTTGAATGAATCAAATGTTGAAGCTCGATGGATACTCAATCCACCATCAAGTACAAAACATGCACAAGGATTTGCCTCTCTAAGCTCATTAAGTACAACAAATGCACATAACAGTTGAAAGAGCTTGCTCTTAGCTCAAGAAGATGAATGAATGCATTGGCAACCTTGCCTAACTGGGCACATGGGGGTGTTTATACACAATACCAAGAAATTAGCCGTTCAAACAAGATTTTAGCAAAAAAAAAAACTGAAATCGGTTTGACCACCAACTAATGGCTAGCCAGACCGGCCTCCTCTGCAATGGCTATAAAAGTAGTTGTTATAGTGGCCACTGGTCAGACTACCCACAGAGGCGCCTGCTAGACTACCCAAGAAGAGTCGATCAGACTGCTTAACAAAAACCAAGAGGGAGCATAAAACAGCTCTCTAGAAAAAGCAACCGGCTACTAAAGCCTAGTTAGACCACACCTAATGGTCAAACTGGCCAACACATGATGGTTTGACTACTTGCAGCGAGGCCAAAGAAAAAAGAACAAAACCTCTAGAAAATTGTAACCGGTGTACAGCACTCGATCTGACCGTTGAATGGTCTGACCAACTGACCAACTATGGCTAGACCGCTCAGGTGGTCAGACCACACCAATGGTCAGATCGACCGACACATGGTGGTCAGATCGGCTTGGATTTTCCAAAGGTAGACAAGTATACATGTATTTCAGTAATTCACAAAACGCACTAGCAAATTATGGTAACATGAAACAAAAATATTAAAACATGATGCAAGACAAGTTGTAATATACATTCACAAAATTTAGAATCATGCTACAAGGATTAGGGATATAGGCTCGAAATGCTTACAAAACTCGCAAATTTAAGCCACAAGCTACAAGAATTATGCATGAGTCTCAACTATTTGCAAAATACATTCGCAAATACTTGCATCATGCCAAGGAAAGCTAGAGCAAACGTAATGAGATATCAATACATGACACATTCAAGCTACTAGCCAAAACCTCTCTTAATAGTACGATAACCTACACTAGCAATTTGGTCTCTCAAGCAAACACCGAGACCGGCTAAAAGACTAGGAACATATCCTTAGCCTATACTAATTATAATTTTGATTTGTGCATCCTCTTAATGCTTGACGACAAATATCTTCACACCAAGTCTAAGTCCTTGACTTGATCATCAATACGTGACACCTATTACTCGACTTGATGACAATCAATGCATGGAGCTATCCTAAGTCATCATCATCATAGGACATAACCTATTTCACCAACTCATGAAAAATATTAGTCTGATAAACCGATTATCATTAATTACCAAACACACCATTAACTCATAATACCAGGTCTAGAGTCTTCGGCGGAGGAGCTAAGACACTACCATGGACAACAGGTTCACCGCCCCCTTCGGATGTGGAGGAAGGCCAGGGAGGTGGTGGGTGGTGGTGGAGGGAGGCACAGCGAGGTAGCGGTGCACTAAATATTAGATTAGGTGGGGTGGGGGTGGCAGGAGAGTGGGAGACGATGGTGCGGCCAAGCAGCAAGGTTGTCGCCTATCGCTGATGGTGCAATAGGGGCAGGGGAGGCAGAGGAGGGGTGCGGAGTTGCTGCCGGTGCTGGAGAAGAGAGATGAAGTTAGTTTGTGTGGAGAAGAGAGGAAGAGGAGGAGAGGGAGTGCGGTGGGGAGGGAAGGGAGGGAGAAAGCTATATTGTCAAGAGCTCCCCCAATGATATAGGCCCCCTAGCTACTCCCGTATAGCTAACCCAATTGACCCTAGGTCCATGATAGGTGGGGGGGGGGATTAATAAGAGCAAAATGAAAAGTATGCATTGAGAAGTGTAAAGTGATGAGTAGTATTTGTGAACAAATAAAGCAATAAAATGACAAATATTTACGAACAAATAAAGTGATCATAGTGACAAGTGTTCGTGAATGGAGGAAGTAAATTGTAAAGGCGTAAAAGTGACATTACTTTAAGGTTTTTTACTCCCTCTGCAAGTGAGAATAATTAAACGTGCCAAAATCACTGGTATAAGTGTCACGAGATGGGATAAGTGGATAATGAACGACACTTCCTATGCTGGAGTTAGGATTTAATTAATGGATTGGGTTCCTATCCGAAATGAACCTGCTAATTTAATATTCCAGTGCTTTTTTTCAAAAGAAACACTTCATATATATACAAACCACACGTTTGTTCCCTTCTGAGTTATTATTGTTTTAATATAATTCGCCCTCGAATCCGTGCTGGCTAAACATTGACATATATAAAAATATCTCGACGGGGCATGTGAAATTAGTATTACTGGATTCATCATGAAATACATTCACAATATATATTTTTATGATTGGTAATAGCATATTATGATAGAAAAAATTATTAGCTCTAATCCTGCAGTTGCTTGCAATTGTCTTCACTACACCATAGAATTCTGATTCTGTCACCTGAATTATTAGTCTGTACTGCTCACCCACCTCTTGTCCATGCTCATCAACAAGATTACTGTCTTCTTTGTACAGCGAAACCCAATTTGGAACTACAGCAGCTGGGTAAAATAGCAACACCCTGATCAACATGTATACCACCTCTGTAAACTTCCAAAGTTCCTTATAAGATGGTGATAATGGCCACACCAATGTATTCCCTTAAACAGTTCGGCCATTTTCAGAGTGCACTGTTCTGCATTGTTCGGCAGCAAGCAAACACCCACAGGCAAATCAATCAGATTGCATGAATTCTCCACAGACCAAAGGCCCTCAGAAAATGCCAATCTTCAGCCACTTAACATGCATGGCTGCACTGCTGTTTGGCGTCATGATTCCTATAGTAACATGCATAAAAAGCCTCTCTATCTTGGTCAAGAACCAGAACTTGAAGACACCAGGATTCCATGGCACATGGATTCCTTTCTCAACAAGTTCATGAATGAGATGGGTCATTTCAGCACCAATTCCTCCGTAGTTACTTGAGTGCTTTTCATGTTCCTGGTCTGGTGACACTATGCCGTATTCTCTCGAGCTTAACTCATGGCATTCTCCCCTTCTCAAAAGGAAGCTTGACCCCGAGCTACTGAAACTGAACTGATAACCATCAACATTTGCACAAGTTTGTATTGCCACATCACCACAGTAGAGAAAGCCTGCTCCTCCTTGAATCTGGAAATGGTGTTGCAAGCTGCACCTGCTATGGTAACTCCTGTGCTGAACCCAGATGTAAGGACATGCACCGCAGAACTGTTAGTTAATCTAGTTGCTATTTTCAGTCTGCATGTCAATTACTCTGCATGTTTCGTAACTGCTAAGCGTGCAGCTAGTAATGGCTAAGCATGTCAGTTACTCTAGTAATGGCTAAGCATGTCAGTTACCCTTGCATGGCTGAATGGCCGGATGTCAGTTTTCTTGTATTTGCTATAAAAGAGAGGAAGTAAATCAGAAAATGCAGCAACGTTCAGCAGCGCCAAAACCTCATTTGTGTTCCTGTGTTCTGTGATCGCGTTCTGTGTTTTTCTTTGCTTGCACGTACAACGGGAAGACTCCAGGGGTGTGTGCGTACTGTTACTTGCAGAAAACAGAAAGATCACCGGCGGCGCTAGCGGACGTTCAGCCAACAAGAACGTCCATCTTCAGGAGGTTTGCACTCAGCGAGAATTGCCGTATTGATAAATCCTCTAGGATCTATCAGCCTCCTTGACTTCTTAATATGTCCAGTGTTCAGTACTTGCCACACTGCAATTAGGAAATCCTCTAGGATCTATCAGGCTCAACATTCATTAGAAGATGCAGCAAGATAACTATCATTTGTAAAGGAGAAGCGATCAGAATTTGCTCTTCCTAGAATTCAGAAGTTGGTTGCCATTTGCACAAAGGTTGAGAAGCCCTCGGTGCACCATAGCCCTTTGGCCCCTTGCCGCTGCTCGATTTCATTGCCCGTGACACTCTTGCTTGAGAGGAGGCCCTGACTGCTTCAGCTGCTCGCCATCTCGACCACGTTTCAGCTGCATCACTCTCCAACTTGCTAACCACACTACTACTACTGTCCATGGACAGAGGCATTTTCCAGTCAACCATATCCTCATTGCCATCTACTGGCTGCACATATTGCGAACATGTCTCGAGTCCACCACACTACAACAAAATAGTCTCATTGAGACATTTTTCTTTAGACACTTTTTAAGTGTCTTTATGTTAAGAACTATGTAGCATATGAAGACGCTTCTTGAGACGTTTTAGAAGTTATCACATAATTAGAATTTTAACTAAATTATGAAGACATCTGGAAAAATAAAAATAATATGTTTAATATGTTAAAATCCTCCGCATCTTCCACCTCCATCTTCTCCCCTGCCAGCGACGGAGACAGAATCTATTGGAGCCTCGGGCCCAAAACTAAGGAGGACTCACCGGGAGAGCCAGCACCGGCGGACAGCGGTGAGGCGGTGAGCAGTGGGGTCGGCGTCGCGGTGGACTGGCGGAGCCGCGGAGAGGAGGCGCCGGCGGAGTCGCGGAGAGCAGGCACTGAGGCGGGGGTGGGGGGTGCCGCGCCGCCGCTGGCCGAGGCGGAGAGGAGGTGCCGAGGTGGAGATCCGCTGAGGTTTGAGGAGGCGACGGCCGACGGGAGAGTCAGGGCGACGTTGCGGCAGCCGGCGGGCTCGACGGAGAGGCGGGGGGCCGGGGGCGGTGTCGCGGCGGAGATCGGCAGAGAGGAGGCGCCGAGGCGGGGAGCTGTGCCGCGCCGCCGCGGGCCGAGGCGGAGAGGGGGCGCCGAGCCAGAGCCGCAGAGAGGAGGCGCTGAGGCGGAGACGAGGTGCCGAGGCGGCGGCGACGCGCGCCACGAGCTCACGGCGCGATGGGGCTGGGGCGCGCGTCGCGCGCGGAGATGCGGCTGAGACTGGCGAGACGGGAGCGCCTCTCGAGTCGGCGTCGCGGTTAGGGTAGGCCTTGGTCGGGGCGTCGGGCGACTCGGGTCGTTGCCCAACTGGGCCATTTTCCAACTGAAAATTTTTGCACAATTACATTGTTATTTTTTCTAGGCCTCGAGCCGTTGCCCAACCGGCCCGAGGCCCATCTCCACCCCTGTCCCCTGCGCCTCCCCAACCACTACGGTCCAAATCCCCCAACCCCAGGTGATCTACAGCCTACCCTCTGGTGGTTGAGCACCCCACCGTGCGGTGTCATAGCCACACACACACACCCCCCCCACCTCCAAACCCTCGTCCATCCTCCTGTCGCCGCCGCCCATCTCCACTGTCTTCCCGTCGCCTCCCACCTCCTTCTCAAATCCCTCATTGCCTCCCCTTCTCCTCTGACCACCACCCCACGTGGATCCCACGCCGCCTTCTCTTCCGACCACCACCCCACGAGGATCTCATGATGTCTTCTCCTTCGGCCACCACCCGACATGGATTCAACAACACCTCCCCATCCAGCCGCCTCCCTGTGCAGTGCTGCCTTCTCCTCCGGCTGCCACCCCGTGTGGATCTGACGCTACTTCCCTATTTGGCGGCCTCCCTATGCGGATCCGGTGCTACCTTCTCCTCTGACCACCACCCTGAGCGGATCCGACGCTGCCTCCCTGTTTGGCCACCTCCCTACGAGGATCTAGCATAGCCTTCTCCTCCGGTCGCCACCCCATGTGGATCCGACACCGCCGCCCAGTTCGGTTGTCTCCCCGTGTGGATCCGGCGCCACCTTCTCCTCTGACCACCATCCCACGCGCCTCCTTAATTGTCGAGACTCGAATATGCAAATTCGGACTCTCCGTGTATACTACACTAGTCTAAAATCATGTTAGTGCACACAGTGTAACATAGATGAAATATCGATCATATATGCGATAAATTAAAAGAAAAAATTAAATATTAATAATTATCAAAATACGAAAATAGCAGCAGAAAATAGAAATAAGTGTAGAAGCCATTTGACATGCCCACTGGCAATCGACTGGGAAGTGAAGGCATAATCCGTGAAGTCGTTGAAGTATCCTCCCTCTGGTATCTCCTACCGATATAGCTCCTCCTCTTTAACTGAGTAACGGTGGGCATAAAGTCGTAAGTACATTGATACTTAGCAAGTCGTTTGCAACAAATGAATGCGATATAATATGCAAGACTTACCAATGAATGGCTGAAAGGTTATTTTGCAGAAAACAATATTTTAAAGTAAATACGATAAATAGATTGAAAGCGAACTTTAAATAAAGATGACAATAACTAATTAATAAACAGAATTAAATAAGCCACTTGTGAACCTCCTATTCACACGCTAAACCAACAGTAACTAATCATTCACTTTCTTATATTGAGTTAATTGTTGACTAGGTCAATTGAATTACTTGCATAATTGATCCTGAGACAAAGCATAAACTAGCTAGTTTAGCTGATTTCTTGCAGAGCTGGGAAAATCAGTAAGTCATAGGGCTTTCTCACATCAAGAAAGATTTTTTCTATGAGTGTCTCAGAAGATTTTCAAGGAAAATCGGTAGAACTAATGCAAGATGTTTTCATAATTGCATCTTGTGATAAGGCTTTATGTCTAAAGAAATAAACATTTACCACATATAAACATTAACTGCTGATACCCATTTTGTTGACTGCTTTGTTTCACTTCTATCTTTTTATGCTTGAGATATATTGAGACAACAATTTCTGACATCTCTCTTTTGCAGTGTTTCAGTTGGAGAAAACATTTAAAACAACATTTTTGCTGCTTGATCTTCATATGTGGCTCATTCCACGTTGCTTGAAGGAAGAAGGAAAGGATGGTGTTAAATTTGGACAGTGCATTTATGAAATTTACAATCATGATGTAGAGCTCAGTCTCTAAAGCCAGGGTAAGTTGTTCAGCCGATCTAAAAGAGGAATAGATGTCTAATGTTAAATTATATATGCATTTCCTGTCATCTTGATTTTTAAATCTGATCTTGTTAATCATCCTTAGTAATTGCCCTCAAGAACTATTTGTTGATTAGTAAATTATACACATCTCAGGTCAGGCATCTTTGTAAGTTCTTTGTAAGAAATGCGATACTTCTATGAATATAAAAGTTGTCAGTTCAACTTCAAGAA
Organism: Melocanna baccifera; assembly: GCA_036346265.1. NCBI lineage: Eukaryota > Viridiplantae > Streptophyta > Magnoliopsida > Poales > Poaceae > Melocanna > Melocanna baccifera. The sequence goes on from CM070709.1 coordinate 16,786,055, forward strand.
ACTACAGTGTAGATTGTGCTTTCTTGGTTCATCAGTGTCAAAAAAATGTATGGAAGAGTGCTTGACCTATCTAACTGATACCTCTTTATTTGGCTATGTAAATACATGTTTAGTCAATTGTGTACTCCGCATTCGTGCACCTTGTGTCTGTCTGGGGTTTGTCCTTTTGGCAGGAAATTCCATCACCTGAATGTAAATATTTTAACTAGTGGTGGCATATTAGTATTTGTATATTGTAGTTATCATTAGAATTGATTAGCAAAAGCTTGGATATTGTATGGTGGAAGTGGTGCTTCTGTTCTTTTTTATTTCTAGTTTTGATTTGTACTACTCTACTCTCATTTTTGCATAAGCCTAGAAGCACATCAGGATGAACTCGTAAATATTATCTGGAGGTAATTTGCGTGATTCACAATAGAAACATGCAAACATGGTATATTCCAATAGAATAGGAATAAGAACAATATCACAATAGAAGTTAAGCAGTTGATTTAGGAGGTTTAATTATCTAGGTTTGATGTTTATTCAATCTGTTAAGGGTACTTCTCTTCCTGAAGATAAAACATGCATTAGCTTTTAGCTCACAGTCACACGCTAGTCATTGTTCTTATCAGACCTATGTTACCATTTTATTATCATGTTTTCAAGTTCAATTGGTAGTGTTTGTGTTATACATCATTTCATTACTAGGGCATTTCTAAGCACAACTATAAATGGTAATATTAAACCAATGGTGGAGTTATTATCATTAATAGTATCCTAGGGTGACATGGTATGGGAATATCAATATTCAAGCAAGGGGGAATATTAAGTATCAAGTGCATGGTGTAACTAGATAATCAACCTTTAACATAGCATTTTGGTAAATAACCATACTAAGCATACATTTGTATTTAAAAGCAAAATACTTGCATTTGAAATCTAGGTTTAACATTATTAATTATAAGGACTTTCCTTAATCAAATGTGGCTAGTGTGGGATCTTGTTTGCAAAAATAGGTTTGCAAAGTCTATATATGCAATTAACCACATTCAACACAACTTTCAAATAAAATCCAAATGAATCCAAAAAATTATGATTTTGGTGCCGTTGGAAAGGCTTCAAATTTATATGAATTTATAAATAAAAATCACTAGATTTGGAGTTAAAATGAAGAAGTCATGGCTTTTCAAAATTTGAATCGAAATGAAATTCGAAAATTTCTGACAGGTGGGATCTGCTAGGATTTTCTTTTCTCTTCAAATTATTTTTCTTTAGAAAAAAAGTGAGGGGCTGATAGGTGGGGTTCTATGGGTTTTAATTTATTTTCTAATTGTTTTCATTTGGAAAACTCAGAGAGGCTGATATGATAGGTGGGATCACAATTCACATAGACTTGGTCCACACGGCTGTCTACAGAGAGTGTAATGGATGCAAGGTCCACATGTTAGTGAGTTATGGGCTTTATGCTAGAGTTAATTAGGTTTCTTAACTATGTAGGGCCCACATGTCATACTAAGGTTAACTATATACTAAACAGTTAACTTAATTACGGAGTTAACTTAGTAGCTGACAAGTGGGGCGCACTGGACTCTAGAAAGGTGCCTAGGCACTCGGATGTTTGGGGAATCAAGTTCTCCCTAGGATCTCCTGAAGCTATGGGCGGCATGTCCTCTTCCATATGATCAGCATCATCAACCTAGGGGCAGATGAGTCTAGCCCAAAGGATTCGAACAATGAGTCACTGTGGTCGAGTGCAACCAAGCATGCATCCATGTTGAGTTTCACGTAGTCTGCGAGGTCGAACTAGTTCTCCTCATCCCAAAACTCTACCATGAGCGCATAGCACTTTCAGAGCTTCAAGGACTTATTGTGATCTTCCCCACGGACGGCGCCAACTGTCGACAATTTGGAAGTCTATCTTACGAGCATGAAGGAGAGAAAGATCACTCAATAGACTACGCGAAAGGAGATGATATTTTCTTTATTGCTAATGGAATGTTTATAGGGGTGCTCAAGGAGCCTTGATTACAAAGAGAATGAAATTGGATATGGGATTGAACTTTGCTTCAATTTTTGATTGGATTTGTCGCCTCTGGCCTCGTCTTAAATAGCTTCTGAAGGGGTGGCAATTGTCGCTCGCCAAGAGATGTCCTCTCGCTTCCAAGACTCAGTCGAGAGATGTTCGGCCGATTCATGGAATCCGCACATGTTGTCGATTACTGTTAGTGAGATATCCTCCATATAAGAACCGTTGAGTGGTTGTTGTCAGAGAAACATTCTTTCCGTAGGAACTGTTGTGCAATTCTTGTCAATGATGTGGGAGAAAATGCGGGGTTATCGTGGAGGCATAACCACGCACGTCGTACCCCCCAACTGCACAGGGTGAGGTACTAAAGGCTTATCTACCATTAGGGGATTGGGCCCACATGTCAGATTAGTGAATGCTTCCGAGTGGTCTTTGGTCGGGAAGTGATACTAATCGGGTACACTTATCCTCTGACCAAGGGTATCCGAAGGACTTTAGTTGGAATAATTATAACAGCTATAATAAGTTATTAATTATGGATTATTTAATCTTGTCAATAATCCTGAATCCTGGACTTGGGATTCCATTCAGAAAGTTAAACACCACATTTTCAACTCGGTCCATTATCAACTTTATCAGGGTGAGGTTTCTATTTGGCCTGACCCTTGGTGTCCCTTATGACACAATATTCATGATTACTTGCTGCCTCAAGATAATAATTATCAAATGGCATCGGTCGTTAATGTTGGCTTTGTGACTCACGCGCTTGTTCATTGAAAACAGAACACGGATACATATAGCACGGTACCTTCCTTATCAGTCTCAACCGATTCATAGAAACATTAGGTCGGGAGGAGATCACGGAGACCGGCTAGGATTACAGGAGAAATAATAGGAGATATGGTTAACACGCCCCCGCAGGCGCAGCGTCGGCTTGCCGGACGGTGTGGCTGGACCGAAATTCAGCAAACACAGAACCTGCCAAGCCTTTGGTGAAAATGTCCGCAAATTGCGAGGTCGTCGGCACATGCAATACGCGAACAGCACCCATGGCAACCTGATCCCGAACAAAATGAAGATTGATTTCAACATGTTTGGTGCGTTGGTGTTGAACGGGGTTGGTGGAGAGGTAGACAGCGCTGATGTTGTCGCAATACACCACTGTAGCACGGTCAGGAGGAGAATGGAGCTCATGAAGAAGCTGCCTGAGCCAACAAGACTCAGCCACAGCATTTGCCACGGCGCGATACTCCGCTTCAGCACTGGAACGGGAGACGGTGTTCTGCCGCTTGGACGACCAAGAAATCAAGTTGTCCCCCAAAAAGACAGCATAGCCAGACGTGGACTTCCACGTGTCAGGACAACCTGCCCAATCGGCATCAGAATAAGCGATCAAATGAGAGCCAGATGTGCGCCGAAGAAGAAGACCGTGATTAAGAGTACCACGGAGGTAGCGAAGGATCCGTTTCAGTGCAGCCAAATGTGGTTCCCGAGGATCATGTATGTGTAGACAGATTTGCTGTACCGCGTAAGCAATATCGGGCCGAGTGAAAGTAAGATACTGGAGGGCACCAGCCAAGCTGCGATAGTTCGTCGCATCGGAAACAGGAGAGCCAACTGTAGAGGAAAGTTTGGTACAGTATCGGCAGCGTCTTTGCGACGGCTTCGATCGGACATCCGCCGCTCTCGAATTTCTATGCAATCGTCGGGACAAGAGAAGACCGATGGATCGCGAGTGACACTGATGCCGAGAAAGTGATGTAAAATGCCCAGATCCTTCATGGAGAACTCCGACTGAAGAGCAGAGATAGTCCAAGTAAGTAAAGTAGGGGACGAAGCGGTAAGGACGATGTCATCCACATAGAGGAGCAAATAGACCAGGTCGACGTCGTGACGATAAATAAACAGAGAAGTGTCAGACTTCGCCTCAGTAAACCCGATGGAGAGTAAAAAGGCCGCAAAGCGGCTGTACCATGCACGAGGAGCCTGTTTGAGTCCGTATAGTGACTTGTTGAGGCGACACACCATGTCTGGCCAGGATGGGTCAATAAAACCAGCAGGCTGCACACAATACACAGTTTCCTGGAGAGTGCCATGAAGAAAGGCATTCTTGACATCAAGTTGGTGAACCGGCCAATCTCTGGAGACAGCAATACTAAGTACTGTGCGGACCGTAGCCGGCTTGACAATCGGACTGAATGTCTCATCAAAATCCACCCCGGGGCGTTGAGTGAAGCCCCGAAGAACCCACCGGGCTTTGTATCGATCAAGAGTGCCATCAGCAAGAAACTTGTGGCGAAATATCCATTTACCAGTGACAATATTTGCTCCAGGAGGTTTGGGTACCAAATCCCAAGTGTGATTAGACTGCAAAGCTGTGAATTCTTCCTCCATAGCCGCTCGCCAAAGTGGATCGGCCAAGGCAGCGCGGTAAGTCCGCGGTACAGGAGAGAGGGCTGTTGCATGAAGATTGACCCTGTGTTGTGGAAGTCGAATACCAGCCTTGCTACGTGTGATCATAGGGTGATCATTGACCACGGGCGACACGTCAAGATTTGCTGGTGGAGCGCCACGGCCGATGCGAGCTCGGGTGGGCACAGCGACCGGAGGTAGCAGCCGAGCCACACCGAGGCAGGGAGCAGCGGGATCAAGAGCGCCCGTCACATGGCCATGTAGCGGCGGAGAGTCGGCCGAGACAGCAGTCACCGCTGCATGCCCCGCGCCCGGGCCACGCGTACCGTCGGCCGAGGCAGGAGTGGCGCCCGATGTGCCACCGCATGGGGGCCCGTCGACCGAGACAGGAGGAGCGCCCAGGTCTGGCACGGCAGCAGGTGCATGGGCGCCCAAGTCTGGTACGGCAGCAGGTGCATGGGCATGAACAGGAGCATGCATGCCCATGGGAGCAGATACGCCGACAGGAGCATGCGCGGGTGGACGCCTGGCAGGAGCAATCGCCGTTGGAGAAGCTGCTGCATAAGTCTCCAAAAAATCAAGATTAGTAGCACTTGCGGTAGTGGAGGACGACTCAGCAAATGGAAACGAGTGCTCATCAAATACCACATGACGAGAGATAATGACCCTGTTAGAAACGGGATCAAAACATCGGTACCCTTTATGCTCGGATGGGTAGCCAAGAAAGACACACATGGTAGACCGAGGGGAGAGTTTGTGTGGAGCGGTGGAGGACATATTTGGATAGCACTTGCAACCAAAAACACGAAGATGATCATAGGAGGGATGCGAACCGTAGAGAGCAAGGTAGGGGGTGTGGAAGTTAAGTGTTTTGGTGGGGTGGTGATTGATGAGGTGAGTAGCTGTGTGCAAGGCTTCGACCTAGAAGGAAGGAGGAAGGCTGGCTTGGAAAAGGAGTGTTCGCATGATGTTGTTGACCGAACGAATCATGCGCTCGGCCTTGTCGTTTTGTGGGGAGGTGTATGGACAAGACATACGAAGGGTGACGCCATGGGTTAGGAAAAAGGTGCGGGAGGTGGAGTTGTCGAATTCTCGACCATTATCACACTGGACGCTACGTATAGTGGTGGAGAATTGGGTTTTGATAAAGGCGAAAAAATATGACAAAGTACTAAAGGTGTCGAATTTGAAACGAAGAGGAAATGTCCAAAGGTAATGGGAACAGTCATCCAAGATAATAAGATAGTACTTATAGCCAGAAACACTAGCAATGGGAGAGGTCCACAAATCGCAGTGAATTAAATCAAAATTGGCAGTAGCCCTAGTAAAAGAAGTGGTAAAAGGAAGACGACAATGACGCCCAAGCTGACAAGCGTGGCAAACGGAGACATCATTGCAAGGTGGTATAACGGAGGAGCGAGCTAGGCGGGTGAGGGCTTCATGTCCAAGGTGGCCGAGACGACGATGCCAAAGTGTGGAGGAGTCGCGCATGGTGAGGGCGTAGTGAAGATCGGCTGGGCGAAAAGGGTAGAGATCACCGGAGCTATTGCACCTGGCGATCACGTTCTTGGACTGAAGATCCTTCACGGAAAGACCAAAAGGGTCAAACTCGATAGAACAATTATTATCAGCAGTAAAGCGACGAACAGAGATAAGGTTTTTAATGATGCTAGGAGAAACTAGGACATCCCGAAGAGAAAAAGGATGTGTATGATGGGGGAGAGACGTGGAGCCTATAGCAGTGATAGGTAAAAGAGAGCCGTTGCCGACAATAATATGAGATGGGCTGGAAGTGGATGGTGAATGAGTAAGAGAGAGGGTACCGGTATCGGACGTCATGTGGGAAGTGGCACCAGTATCCATATACCAGTCATGGGACGGCGGCTGAGCAAGTGTCACAGTGTTGAAGGCGTTGATGAGGCCTTGCTGATCCCACTGTGGCATGGCATTGGAGCTCCATGTAGACGATGCGCCAAGAGCTGGAAGTAGACCAGGTGCTTGCAGATGTGTCGGTGAAGCATGTGGCAGTTGGTTGGATGGAGCATACTGGCCAGGCATGCCTGGGCCTGGTGCAGCAGGGACCAACCCATTGTGGACTACTGCTGGGCCATGGACACCAGCCAACGCAGCCCCTGCAAAAGGCTGGGCAATGGGAGGCCTTGGACCGAGCAAGCCAGGAATAGGTTTCCCGAGTGGGCCGGGCCACATATGGATTGTACCGGCCCATGGATTTTGAGGAGATGGCCAGTTGGAGGAACCGCCACCGCCTCTGGGTTGAGGAGGATTGCCGCCGGTGTACGGCGCACCAGGAGGTCCGCCGTTGCCGCGTCGACGGCGGTTGCGGCCGCCACCGTTGTTGTTGTGTCCGCTGTTGTTGCCGTAGCCGGTGACGTGGGCAGGATTGGATGGCACACCCCCGGAGTTCTGTCCGCCGCCACTGCCGGAGGCGAGCAGAACAGTGGACGGTCCGGAGTTACAACCACGCTTGGTGATCTCCTCAAGCAACAGTTGAGAACGCGCCTCCACGAAGGTCGGGAACGGTTTCTGCATAGGAAGTAAGGTCTGTAGATGATCGAACTTGCTGTTCAAACCTTGCAGCATGGCGAGGACGAGGGTGCGATCGGCGACGGGTTCGCCGAGGTCGGCGAGGCTGTCGGCCATGCCTTTGAGGCGGCGACAGTAGTCGGTGACGGAGAGGTCGCCTTGGACGAACGCGTGGAACTCGGCGGAGAGGTTGAGGGCGCGACGTTCGCGGTTGCCCAAGAACTGATGTTCAAGGCCGCGCCACACCACGCGAGCCGTCGCGTCGAACGACATGACGATCTCCAACAGCTCGGCCGAGATGGAACCGTAGATCCAAGCGAGGACCACACAGTCCATACGGACCCAATTGGCGCGATCCTGGTGGACATCGTCGGAGAGAACATGATCGGAGAGGGCATACTTTCCGAGAGTGACGAGAAATAATCCGCGCCACTTCGTGTAGTTGGAGGCAACCAAGTCCAGGGTGACGGGCACCAATGCCTTGATGCTGAGAACGCCAACGGCTTGAGAGTGCAGGGAGGTGATGGCGTCGGCACCTAGATCGATGGGCGGCAGACCGCCCGCAGATGGAGCCGGCAATGTCGCAGGAAGCGTAGGAGAGTTCGACGAGGAGGGCGACGTCGCGAGGGCCGCGCGGACAGCGGCAGCGACGGTCGAGGCCAGGGACTCGGCGAGTGAGTTGGCGGCAGTTACGTCGGCGTCAGATGCCGATGCAGCAGGTTGAAGTGCAGATCGAACGGCACCGACGACAGCGTCGGCCACAGCGTCCATGGTGCTGGCGCCTACAGGAGAAGAGGCTGCGGCAGCAGAGGTAGACATGGCCGGCCGACGAAGATAATCGGCGGCGAAGAAGAGACACGCCGGGAGAGGCGGCGTGTTAAGCGGAAGCGAAAAAATTTTGGTGCTCTGATACCATGTTGGCTTTGTGACTCACGCGCTTGTTCATTGAAAACAGAACACGGATACATATAGCACGGTACCTTATCAGTCTCAACCGATTCATAGAAACATTAGGTCGGGAGGAGATCACGGAGACCGGCTAGGATTATAGGAGAAATAATAGGAGATATGGTTAACAGTTAAAGATCTTTGGCACCCTAATACAAAAAATTGGAACCAATCTTTTTTTGTTACAACTCTTTGGGCCTCTTCCCTCAGGCGCCACTCAAGTAATCATGCAGGTTCCTGTGGGCCAAGCTGATAGTCAAGACATTCTCTGTCTGAAGCACACCAACTCAGGAATCTGGACTGCCCAAACTGCTTAATTATAGACTCATTCATCAACACAATATTGACAGCAGACTGAACTACTCAAGACTTACCGATCGATACTCAGGGATATAGCTCAGCTGGGATGGAAGACCAAGAATGTTCTTCCACGGATTCAAACCCTCATTTGGAGGTCAGTAACTAATTCTGTGGGTGTAGCTACTAGAGACCGTGGTCGCATTGACAGACAATGTTTCTCAAAATTGTGCTAGATGCAGTGAACTAGAAACAGATGAACACCTATCTTTCCTTTGTCCTTTTTGCTGAAGCTATTTGGTTCAACACTTACCTAGCTAAGCTATCAGGACTGATGATCCTCATTTTCCAAGATAAGAACTGTTCGGACGTCTTGCATTTCATTCTTTCTCAGCTCCATCGGTCTCAACATGCAGACTATGTGGATCTGATGTGATGCAGCCATCGGTCTCCTTATCCTTTCGCAGATTTTTCACCTCTGAGACGATGGCGAGCGATCATGTGGGTAAGTATGTACTACGTCACATACTTAAATAGGGGCAAGGAGGAAGAGGGGGCTCAGGCGCCGAGAGAGAGAGAGCGTGGAAGAGCGAGATAGAGGGCAATTAGTTATGGGACAAGCTCATGGTGACGAGACAAGGTCACGAGACAAGGTCACAGCGAACATGACTCGAGATGTAGAGGTCTTCAATGCATACTTGCACGCGAACATAGGAGAAGAGATGAGCTCAGGCGCGAAGAGGAACAGTAGCTGGCTGGCGGGTGGGACCATGAGGTCTAGCTATCTGCGAAGTGCGAGAGAGTGAAGGGGTGAACTGGGATGGCGAGTAGGACGGCTCAGCTGGGCTGTGGTGGGGGAGAGAAAGAGAGAGTGGGTGGGGCCAGCAGGTGGATTTTTACCCGATGGTTTGCAGGGAACTTAAATAAGATTTAAACTTTAATTTCAGTTTGAATTTGATTTTGACTTTCTAATTTGAAATCCATAAGGAATTTGCACATAAAAATTTTAGAAAAAATTCCTTAGCATCTAATTGACTTATAGAAATTTTGAATTTACATTTTTGGCCTAAGGACTTTGTTTTAGAAATCTTAAACTCCATCTAGGCTATAGAGAAAATTAAAAATGCACCAAAAATTTTAAAATTTATGAAAAATCATGCGTGTTTATTTGGAAGATAAAATTGGGTTGTGTCGGACCCTAGAGCAATGACTCTAGGATCCTCTGTGTAAATCGTACTAATCCAGAATCAAGGTAGTACACACAATGGATACAAAGATTCATATCATGCACAATAACATTTATTCATTAACTAAATATGGGCCTGATGGCCAAGGTTTACATCAATAGTTCATAAACCAAAGTTAAATATAAACACCGGAAGAAGAACAATAAAGCAACAGCCTATCCTGCCTGCCCATAAGCAAATGATTGTAAGATGTGGCCTACTCGTCATTATCCTCACCGAAGCTGGTGAAGTCCTTCTCTGAAAATAGTGAATTGAAACAATATAAGTACATAAAGTACTCCACAAGTTACACTAAGAGGTTTAGCAGAGTTTATGTATACATAAGAATTGACAATGGAAGGCATATTAAGGTTAATTGAGCGTAAAGTGAAATTGAAGTAAATACTATAAGTAGATTCAAAGCTGAATTTGATACAATAGATAGAAATAGTAATTTAACAAAATAATATCGTTAGTACAAGCTTCGACCAAATATTAACTATCCCAAGTATCCCACCTGATCCATCTTTCTCCAAAAAGATCTCATACGGATTTTATCTATCTATATGCTTTTAAATCTCCTATGGATTCCATCCATCCATATACCTTTTCAGAAACTATTTTGAAAACCAAAATCTAATCTGTGAAAAACTTTACTCAGCTTACCCATGACCATAGGTACGGCTATCCAGTATAGTTTTACACTTTGTAGAGGTTGTACAACTTTACCTACAAGATATGATTATCTCATATTGTCGGCCATTACACGCTTCTATAGACATGCAATTGAGAAAATCATAACAAGACTTTTACAATGCAAAACTTTCAACTTGACCATACCAATACTAAGGTTTCACCCTAGTAAGGAATTCACCAGACTGAGACCTCCTCTTGAGCCGAGTGAGACTTCTCATGGCCTATGCCACGCTCACTTTCAACCTACAGGGAGACTCAGGTTAGGACCCGCAAATTAGTTAGCTGGGACTATCTCATACCAACCTTATGGTAGTACGATAATATTGACTGCCGAAGTGCTTATAGACTCATTCATCAACACAATATTGACAGAAGACTGAACTACTCAAGACTTACCGATCGATACTCAGGGATATAGCTCAGCTGGGATGGAAGACCAAGAATGTTCTTCCACGGATTCAAACCTTCATTTGGAGAATAGTAACTAATTCTGTGGGTGTAGCTACTAGAGACCGTGGTCGCATTGACAATGTTTCTCAAAATTGTGCTAGATGCAGTGAACTAGAAACAAGATGAACACCTATCTTTCCTTTGTCCTTTTTGCTGAAGCTATTTGGTTCAACACTTCCTTTTTGCTGAAGCTATCAGGACTGATGATCCTCATTTTTCAAGATAAGAACTGTTCGGACGTCTTGCATTTCATTCTTTCTCAGCTCCATCGGTCTCAACATGCAGATTATGTGGATCTGATGTGATGCAGCCATCGGTCTCCTTATCCTTTCGCAGATTTTTCACCTCTGAGACGATGGCGAGCGATCATGTGGGTAAGTATGTACTACTACGTCACCCAGTGCAAATCCCACACCTCATCCACTCACCACGCGTACGTTCGTGCATCCTGCTCCTCTCGGCACTCGATCATCAAATCTAATCTATCTGAATGATCTCATTGGTTTTAGGATGGCAATGATCTCTTTCCTTTCGAAAATGACCATCACAGCTTCACAGGCCACCACATGCTACCCTTGGGTTCGCATTCCTTTCTGCATATGGTTTATGGTATTTGATTTTCATTTAAATAGTTATGTTAGGGCTAAAAATTATCTGTCGCAGCGGAAAAAAACCCTACGCTTAGCCTTCTCCGAGTTGACAATTTGGGAAGCACATCCTCTGATCTGCCATTATCCCAATCCTATCCCTTGGGTTAAAGCAGTGATGGGTAGGATTGCACGCTACAGTAAAAATGCTACGCTGCAAGGGGGCCAGAAGCATCGTGTGGACGCTCTCAAGAGAGAAGCCAACCAGAATAGACCACCATTTTTGCATCAAACCGGGTGGTTCCAGATTTAACCGAGAAACCATTAAATCGGTCAGTCAAAATCGACAAATGACCGGCTTAAATTGAAATAAACCGGTGTTAATTGACGTTATAGTTGGATCATAATACCTATCCCCGGTCCAGACGGGTTTAGCTGAAAACCGGTGGGGCCGGTCTCATGCTTGTTTTCGGAAGACGTGGTTAAATAATACTCCCTCCGATTACCAAAGCTCCGATTACAATTACAAAGGAAGTTGTTTCGGATATCCATACGGTCCTTAGATACAAATTTGACCACTTAATTTTATTGTAATATATTAATGAAATCTAATAAAATTATAATATTATAAAAGTAGTTTTTAGAACAAATCTATATGTATTATTTCCGTGTCCAATCCAAATACGCACAAAGTTATTAGTAGCTAAAGGTCAAAAGGTTTAATTGCATATGTCCTAAAATATCTAACTTTTTGTGACAACTGTGCTCCAATGAGCTTCAAGCTTAAACTTTTAGTTTATAGTTTCTAACTTCTTAATTTCATTTTTTTCTGATTTTTTTGATCTTTTGATCTGTTTTGTCTTTTCTTTTTTCATCTTATTCCTTTGTATTATCCCAGATGACGTAACATTTTTTAAGTTTAATTGTGCTAAAAAGTTAATAGCAGCTACAGCTATAGTGAAAAATAAATCTAAAAAAGTGCTAAATAGTAAAATAAATTTTAAATTTAAGCCCAATAGAACACCACTGGATGCATACATCCACGAAAGCAGCATGCATGACACAGCCCTTTGTAATGATCAAAAGTTAGCTAGCTTATCCTCTTTAAATGCTTTATTGTATTTCTTTTGTGCTCATTGCGCTATGCATGGGACTGAGCGATTGGGCATTCGATCCACCTGAAAATAAAAAGGAATCTAGGATGACAAGGACTTGGCAACTTGCCCATGGGCTCGAGCTTATCCTATCACGAAGATAGAGGGAGTTAGGGGTAAAGAAACACCAAAAGCAAATAAATTGTTGGGCTTTAAGCTGTCACCTGTCAATAATGTATTGACAAGAGCCAAACTAATCAAAGGATATCCAATGAGATACCCATACCAGCGCCAAAAAATACCACATCATTTAAGTGCTAAATTTGCTATTTTCTCTCGTGTTTTTTAGCAGCCCTCCTCTCACTCTATCCCCCATGCCCTATCTCTAATGATTTTTAGAAAATAAATGTATTTTTATCTAATGATTTGGCCCACTAAATTTTGGAGTCTACCAAGATACTTAGGGGCGTTCAGAGTGGCGATGGCTTATTTTGTAGTTAGCTTATTTTTCACTGTAACTGATGTGACTTATTTAACGTAATTAAATTTTTAAAAAATTAAAAATAAAAAACAGGTTATTCCATCACGAACAATGCAAAGGAATAAAAAAAGGCAAAAAAACCCTAAAACAAAAAATAAAATTAAAGAATAGTAAAATAAAAACAGAGACTAAAAGTCATTATCAAAACAAGCACGACCCATCACCAAGCTATTTTATTGCCCACATCATCTGACAATCCACACATGCTCAAGAGTCAAGCCGGGTAAAACCATGACTTGATCCATAAAGGGGCATTAAGAAAAGAACAGGCAAATCCATGCCTCCATTCTCAAGTCTCAACGAATGGACGTCAAAGGCATGCACGGTGTTTGGTAAAAGATTTGCACCTATAGATGGTTGTTCAGAGACACGGCAGATGCTATCTCACGGCACGGCACAGCATTCTGGACTTGAAAACACAGAGGTGGTGTTGTGCCAATCTTGCAAGGAATCAGCCATCAACAGACCACGTAATGCACGTCATTTTCCCCACAAAAGCGTTGTGCTAATTAAATTGTTTTATATAATCGGCTGTTTCATCGTCGAATGGCATCTAAGGCACCGCTAATTTTAGTTTAAGATCAGTTTCTATTTTTACTCTAACTTCTACTTTTTTCACTATTCAGTAATTTCATCTTTTTTCAGGTTTTTTTTTTAAAATTTTGGACTTTTTTATCTTTTTTTTCTGTATTCCTTTGTATTATCTATGATAAGCAAATATTTTTTTATTATTAAATTTTTTTACATTTAATTATACCAAATAAATCATTAAGTTATAACAGCCGTGCCTATTCCGAACCCTTAACATCAATCAATCAATCCCACGTCGAAGTGTATAAAAGATCTCGTTTCCAGAGGGAAGCGACCAGAGCAAAACGTCAGCTCGTGACCGACTGGACCCGGAAGAGCATCGCCAACCCTACGCTACAGCGAGTAACCACTAACCACGCGGACATACAGTTTTCGGCTCCCGGTCATGATTTATAACTACGACTTATAATTTTTTTTATTTTAATATAAATTAAATACTGATAAGCTACTTCTAAAATAGTATTTTAATAAATCATTTCAAAATAATAATAATAAACTGACCTATGTATTTATTTAAGTAATTCATAAGCTATAAACAAAAAAACTCAGATCAAAAGCTACGTACATAAAACAATCTCGAAAATAAGCTGTACCTTGCTGGTACCTTGAAAAAAATTTGCCCGTCTTAGCCATCCAAAAACTCGTGCAAGGGTCAATTCTTCACTCGGAAACATGAATAGTTGCTTAGAAAAAGGTTGGAGGAAATGCACCCGTTCTTTAACAATTCCATGTCAAATCGTAGGTACCGTGCACCAGTCATGGTTGCAGACCTACCTCATTTGTGCGAATCTCCTATTCATTCAGGGTTAAGGCCCCACTAATTTTGGCTACAGGTTAAGACCCCACTTGTTTCAACTTTTTTTCAGCTTCAGTTTCCAGCTTCAACTTTTTTTTCACTATTAAGTAATTCATCTTTTTCTGATTTTTTTTGATTTTTTAGGCTTTTTTGTATTTTTCTTTTTTTTCCCGTGTTCCTTTGCATTGTCTGTGATGGGCTAACAATTTTTTTTCTATTTTTACATTTTTTAAATTTAATTATGCCCAAAAAGTCAAATCAGCTACAGTAAAAAAAAGCCAGCTACAGTGAAATTTTAGCCAAAAATCAGAAGCCATCGCTAAAATGATTACCCCCTAAACTGACCAAACATGTGACAACACTAAGGGCCCTGTTTGGCCGGGCCCTATTTCTCTTTTTTTCCTTCAAGGTTGCAAAAGAAGCTACGAAATTTGAATTTTAAATTCATCGTTTATTTTTTGTTTCGTTTTAAATTCTTAGTTTATTTTTAAACTTCGAAATCCGCATGTTTAGCCAGGAAAATGACGTCGAAGCGCAAAACACTGAAGTTGAGTCCGGCCAATTGGGGCCTAAATTTTTCAAAACTCACAAAGGTCTATTTGTTGTTCTTTAAGTGTTTTTGTTTCAATTTTTCTTGTGTTTTATTGGTCTAATTTCTTCTCTCTTTCTCCCCTAGTATTCTTTGAAGATTCCCAAATAATCGAAGCAACTAAAGCCTTCTTTTTTGTCTTTCGAGCACTCAGCTCCGACCATGTCTTCCGACTAGAGACTTCGACCAGCAACAGTCGCCTCACCCCAAGTACGAGCCACCACTCTTTGCTCGGAGCCCGATCGTGTCCCGGTCACTCATCCCTATCATGTGCCACCTTGTCTATCCTAGTTAGCCTCGTTTTCCATCGTCCCCCTACTATCTTTGTGCATGGATGCCACTTCGCCAAGTGTAGGACAAGCTGAGTTCAAGAACCCATCCGCCCTCGCCTCCCTTCACTTCCCCTCTTGTTTTCGTCGAAGCCTAAGCTCTTCATCGTCACCTTCTTTGCTTGCTAGTGAACTGCCCATACTCTTGTCATCAGAGTTGTCGGAATCACCATCGTCACCTGCCTTACACTTGGTTCCACACCAAAGGTGCATTTTGATCCTCACGCACACTTGAGCTTCTTGGTTCTCCTTCAACCCTAGACCCATTCTCTCAGACCCTTCCTGATCGTGTTCCTTTCTGTTTTCTTGTCGAGTTTTGTTGGCAAGTCTTGTAGTTGTTGCAATAGGTTTATTTGACGTTTTGTGTATTTCGCTAGATTACGACTAGACACCGGAGCTTTAAGAGCTAGAGAATAAGTTCTCGAGAACTACTCTGTAGTGAGCAGTAAAGGTTACGAGTTGCAAAGCAAGTCACGAATCCTTGATCATGTTGAGTTCCAATAGTTGGGTATATTCTATATGGGATTACTTTCATATTGTAGGATCGAGTATGGCGACTAGAGGGGGTAAATAGGAGCCCAAATTCAATCCGAAACTTTTCAAAATCTTTTCCTTTGATCGCAAACAAGACTTTTCACTCCAGTAGCTATGGAAACTATAAAGATCATAAACAAATAATCATAAGGGAAGATTTGATCAAAATAGAGTAAAATATGCTTTGAAAACCCCCAGCGGTTTGTCCTCTACATATATAGTAGTCTAACCTCTATGGAAGGGGCGGTTAGACCGTTATAAATAGTAAAAATAGGCTAAAATACAGTAACCCCAGTTAGATCGACGTTACAGTGCTAGTCAGATCGTTGCTACAGTAATTTCAGGAATGAATAGCGTTTTCCAACCTACTTTCAAATCTAAAAATCGATGGAACTTTTGATCCGTGGATCCAAATGATATAAAATTTTGTAGTAATCTTCTTTAGGTTATCAAGAACCTATTTCAATAAACAATCATAAAAATTATGGCCAAAATTGAAACTTTTTTTTAGTTTAAAGGAAAGGTGCACCGAAACCGAGCTAAAATCAAAATCAGTGAATACAACTTACTTGTAGGTGGATGATGACCAAGATGGGTCTAGATATATTTCTACATGTCCCAGCAAGTAAGAACAACAAAGAAATCACTCCAAAAATCCTCAGATCAAGAAACCACTTGGAAGGTCAAGAATGTGCAAAAACCGAGTTTCTTAATGAACTTACTACCAACATGTCTAGATGGGTGTAGGATGATTCTTAGAGGATCTCTCCATCTCTTATACATTTTTGGTATAGTAAGATCAAGAAAAGGATGAGAGAAGAAAAACAACTAAAACAAGAGCAAATTAATCAAATAGAGATATAGTCATAAAGAATATCAAAGATTGATCTATTGTTGCTTGAGGAGGAAAATTTTACATCCAATCTCTTAGGATAGCAAAGCTCTAAATCCTAGAGCACACACCCTCTTTAACCTATCTTCCATGGGAGGGATGAGGAGCTAGCCACCAAAAGGCTTAGCCAACCTTCTCAAACCCTAACTCTTGCCTCTCCTCCCCTTATATAGGCTTCCAATTTGAACTGAAACCTAATGGATCCACTCATTATGCCAAATTAGGGATAACCCATTAACCTCACATAACACCGGATTTTACTCTCCAATGCACGCTTCTCAAAGTGGCTTACAACCATTAACCCAATAATGAATCAACACCCAATCCACTTCATATTTTTAGCACATACAAAATCTAAACCACTTAGACCAACACCGCGGTTTCACACACCACCACTTTTTTGGTATTGGACAATTTATCAAAATGCTCCTTTACCTTCTTCCACGAAACTTCTCGCTTCCTTTGCCACGAAGCATCACCCATGCTTCGTCATCTTCCACATGGCCCTAATGACTTGTCGCCAAGCCTCTCATGCATTCAGATTCCACCAAACCGCCCTCACTTGCAAACGATCCAAGTCACTTGGTGCATGACATGCTTCTTCTCGCATATGACCTCACTCGGCTTCCTCGACTGTGTAGAGCTCAACTCCTCCCTAAGCCTAGTCCCGGTCCACCTTGTTGTTACCCGTCATGTTCACCACCGATAGCTCCCGCTCTGGTTCCTCGTCGTCTCGGCTTGTAACCATCCCCCAAACCTCGGTCATCTTCGACGGCCCCTTGATCGTCCGGACCTCATCTCCTCCTAAGTATAGTCCTGATCCCTTGACAGCTTTAGACCTAAACTATCCTAGCTTAGTCCCGGTCCCGTCCACCTCACCATAACGTAGCTTCAGAGTCATACAACCAACAACAATGAGCAAACTGTCACATAGCACTGTGCAATACGCAAAGTCATCAATTGACACAATCATCCACACAAGGCACCTTGCAAAAAGCATGCAACTAAAATACTAATCCTAAACTTAGAACCAAACAATAAACCCATGTACACATAAGCAACAACACTCAGGTCAAACAATAACCAAATCCCTATTTTTCTAGGAAGATCGGTAGTATCGCACTTACCATACCAGTACTACCACACTACGGTACTACCGTTCCCCAAGCCGATACTGCCACACCTTGAAATCCTTACCTGGACCTATCTGGCAAAAATGTATCACCATAAAGTCAAAACTACCGCCTTGTAGTACTACCGCGCAAACACCTGCGATACTACCGCCCTATGGTACAACCACATTCACAAACTGCAGTACTTCTGAAATTTCTTGTACTTCCAGAAAACAGCTCAAATCAAATGCAATCTTTACAAAAACTTTAATCCAAAAGTCAATTATTCATCACAATCATGGGGTAACCTCCACATGGTCTCACATATATCCTTACTTGCAAATGTTATTTGTTATCAATTATTTTTTATTAATCCTGCTTAGTTAATATCCTTAATATAATATGTGTTTATATTGTCATCCTTCATAATTGCTCTATCTTAACATCTTTTATAGCCATTAAGATTAGAATATCAATCTTTCATCTGGTTTAGTATTGAATGGAATCAAAAACTATAATAATTATTGTTGTCGTGCCCACCCTCACAAGTTGATGGGTCAAGGTCTATTCTGATTGCTACAATGTTGGTGGAGCATGGAAAATTAGGTTGGATCACTCGCCTAGAGTGGTATTCTTGGTTGTTGTTGGCCCTAGTGTGGTATGGTTGCTGCAATGACTATGGTCTGTGGTGATTCATGCCATGGAAGTTGGCAGTTTCTATTTGACCAGTGGTGGAGGTGAAATATAGTGTTGAGGAAAAGACATAATTATTACCTAACCACAGGACCATTCTATCGAACCTAACTCGATTGCTATAGTAGTTTCATTGGATGCCCCACGGGTAGGTTTGGTGTTGGCAATTTTCACGAACCAATCTATGCCACAGTATGACCCCTGGAAATGAGCAAATAAGTTACCCGGACCTAGGTCTAGTCGGGACCATGTCGAGAGGGGACCTTTCTCTGTACTAGGCAACATCGGCGTTGTGAATTAGAATTCTATTATCCCAACTCTAGCTAAGTCACGGTATCCTGTAGGTAAAACTGGCTACTCTCTGTAGAGATTTGGAACCATTTGAATGTGTCATACTCTCAGTAAATAAAGTTGTCAAGGGGTGATAATAGAGTTTGTGTCAAGGGGTGATTCTCGAACTGATGCATGAAGCTGATGGGCCAGTGTTTGTTTTGCGTAATTAAGTGAGCTAGTCAGAGGTGTGGTTTTGCTCTAGTATGAGCTTCGTTGGAAAGAAGTTGATAATCCCCAAATGAACTTTGATTAAATCTACTTGATTAACTAAAATGCTTTACAAAGAAACTTAATGGGATACTATAATTGTTGGAGTAGGTTTTTGTTAGGCTAACATTGGTAAATTATTCTTGAATCCTTGCGTTACATTATGAAAGTTATTGTCGTGGCATGTTGAGTACTTCTATACTCATTCTTGCATATTTTGGTTCAAACCACGAGTATTGTGAAGAAGAGGAATGTCAGACCCCTAATTTACAATCTAGAACACTTTGTGATTCCATCACAGTATTCTCTAGATCAGTAGATAGTGCTCATAGATACATTACTAAACATGAAATACAAATCTTGTGAAAACATTATTAATACAATAGTAGACTTACACATTAACCGATTAGGCCAAACCCATTAAAGAGCAGTAGTGAAAATAGAAACATCACACAGGTGGGACCGTTAAGATATGCCCGGGCAATCAAATAGGGCTCGTGACCTAGTTCTTCGCATCCTCATCTTCTGGTCTTGCTAACTCCTTTAGATGACCGCAAGGCTTGACTTTCTCCTTCTTACTTACTCGAAATAAATCTGAATGAACTCAATTAAAATTTATTTTTATTAGGTTGGTGACATGAGACAAGGTATAGTGAGTGTGGGATATAGATTGGGTCAAGCGAAGTATGAACGAAGGGGAAATGATGGTGAAGAAATCAGCTAGGAAGAATATCAAGTAAGGATCAAGGAGAATGAAGGGATATTCATGAAAATATTCCACGCCATATTTGAATGTGGTTAGGCATAGCTGACCGGAGAACACTATTGCTCGATCCTAACTTAACAATTTCTTTTATTATTTTATATTTATTAAGAAAGTTTCATGAGTTAGGTGAGACCTATGGACAGATGCGAGGGTCTACATGGTATACTAACATTATTTACCAAATATTATTGTTTGAGGTTTAATTACCAATTAATCGAATGATTAATTAAACAATTAACTAAAAATATTGGATTAGTTATTTAATCGATTTCTTTAATATCCTTATACTAGAGATGCACCTATGTGACTAACAAGTTATACCATTAATTGCTAATTATTAGATGACTTTAGTTAGGACATAAATTACTCATAAACTGTGATTGATAATTAATCAATCCTAGAGTTTACGTGCACATGGATGAAATGCATCTCTTATATTAGCGAGGATAGTACTATAACTCAAGACTATGGCTTACTGACATGTTGGTGGAATAGTTTGTAAGTCCACTTAATTGGTGCTGCTACAATGCAGTTCATCAATTGCAGCTTATCAAAATTTTGAATTCAATTTTTTGTTTAATTTGATTTTCAATTACTTACCTCTTAATCGTAGATTTTATTTTTATATTTCTTTATCAAAATCCAATCAATTTTGTGAACAAAAATCAAATAATTCAAATAATGTCAAAACACTTTAATAATTTTAAAATTTTCTATATTTTTAAACATTCCAAATTTTGGAGATGTTACAGAGAAGCACTGCAGGTGAAGACTACTTTACCAGAGATGATTTCATATTCAAGGTAATGCTTACACCCGAGTGTAGCCTGTAAAGTACTAGTCGGAGCTCTCAAGTGGACTGTGCTCGGAGCCTCCGAGCGGTTTTGTGTCTTTGAGTTATTTGTGTTTCGACTTGTAATCTAAGTAAATTTTGTCCTAGGACCCTTGTAAAACCGCTTCCGACTACCAAATCGTACTTTTGAATCAAACTCTAGGTTACTAATATATTTGTGAGTTATGTTGCGTATTAACTCTGTGTACATGCGATCGAATCCTGGACAGTCGTGCAGGTGCAGGTTAGCTCCCCACAACACTTTTGGGTTTTGGAACAAGGATGAAAAATTGATAGAAATTATCCGTATTACCTGTCTACCATATCCTATAGAATACAAATGAGGTTTATATATTTTTTCCATCTAATTAGCAATTTCTCTGGTATTCATATTGTATCTGAACTCGTATAAAAATATAGATGTAAATATGGTATGCATTTTTGCCATCCGAAATGTCATTTAGTCCGATGAATTTGCATTCGAATTCAAAGAAGCAATGTACATCTATTATTGCAACATGCCTACTTAGTTGGATGAGTTCTTTTTAATTTAATATGAATTCATATTTCTTAAGGTGGACTAAATAAATTAGAATGATTAAGTGTGATGGTACAAGGACAAAGTCTCATTAATATCTTCATGATACATAACTTTTGAGGGCATTCGAATCCGACTGAGTATATATTTGATTCGAATTTATATTTAAGTATATTTAAATTTATATCCATATTCGTTTAAAAATACACATACACATATAGTATCACTACTATGCAATTCGTATTCGATCATTTCCATCCGTAGTTTGGAACGGTCGACTTAAACTGGTGGCTGGCGTCATCTGCGGCTAGTAAACGGGGATAAGTTTTTTTTAGGCTAAACGGAGAGAGTTGAAAATACTAGTAGCTGCAGCTGTGTAAAAAAAAAAAAAAAAATAGGTGAAAGTGCCCGGCCACTGGCTAGACGCAGCCAGCGAGTCGCGCGCGCACAGCGGCATCGCGTCCGCGGATCGGCGGATGTGACCGCACGCCACGGCCGTCCACGACGCCACCGTGAACTCTCGCGGCCAACTCTGCCAAGTTAAAAAAAAAATAAAAATCTGGCGCCTGCGCAGCCAGCTTGGATGCCACGGCATGACGCCAACGGCAACAAGCGCATATAACGCAACCGCCACTTGCTTTCTTCTCCCTGTCTCCGAGCCAAGAATCAGAGCAGAGCAACAGCGCAGGGAAGGAAGCAGGGAGGGAGGCAGCTGATTGATTCTTGGTCCGGCAGTATGAAGCTCAGGTCACCGATCTCGCGGCGTGCGCCGCCCCTGTCCCTGCCGTCGCCGGGGGAAGGGCCGGCGCGCCGCTGGGGCGGGAGGACGGTGGTGGTGGGGTTCCGGAGGGACGCCGTCAGCAGGGAGCTGCTCACCTGGGCGCTCGTCAAGGTCGCCGCCGCTGGCGACCGCGTCGTTGCGCTCCACGTCGCCACAACCGCCGCCGTTGATGGTGCGTGCTTGTCTTCCTCTTCCATGGCCTCTTCATCAAGTTGCTCTTGATTCCTACTAGTTATCTTGACATTTTTTTTTGCTGCATTTTGGTTCTCGGTTCATAGGAGGAGGGATGGAATCGGAAATGGAGGAGAAGAACAGAGCTACCGATTCACTCGCCTCGGTGCTCCACGCGTACGACGGCTTCTGCAATCTCAAGCAGGTTCCATTGCATTCGCTGCAGAACCCTCTCTTTCTCAATCACCAGTCTTGCTCTCTGATCCGAGAACCTCTCGCCTGCTTACTCACTGCACTCTCTCTCGTTCATCAGATCAGCCTGGAGCTCAGGGTCTGCCAAGGATCATCCGTCAAGAGGACCTTGGTGAACGAGGCCAGCTCCTACGGCGCCGCGCACCTGATCCTCGGAGTCGCAAAGAACTCCAGGAATTTTCGGTACCTAAAATGACAAGTTCTTCGCATCCCATTTCAGATTTTGATCGATCGATTCTCTTGTCTCAAAGCGGTGACACTGTTTGGTTCCATCCAATGGTCAGGTCGTCCTCCACCGCCGTCGCCAAGTATTGCGCAAAGAGAGTCCCCCGGAGCTGCTCGGTCCTCGCGGTCAGCAACGGCAGGGTCGTGTACCATAGAGATGCAATGCAGCAGCAACTCAACGACCGCAGCACAAGTCTGATGTGCTGTTCATACAATTTCATCTGAATTTAGTCATTAACACCTCTTTTTTCCCAAATTCGCTAAAAATGTTCAAATTATTCTGCAGTGGTGGACACTCCGCGAAGGATCTACCGGAAGATACTCGACGCCGCGGTGATGATCGGGGAGAAAGCTCAGGACGACTCGGTTATTGGAGACGGCCGGCACTTTCGCCGGAACATCTCCATATCGATGAGCGGCCCCGTCTCGCCGAAAGTAACGTTAGCACCAGTTCCGGCGGTGGCCGCCGGGTGGCCACTCCTAAGCAAGGACATCATGCCGGACCTGAAGCCTGCCTCGCCGGAGTGTTCAGAGATGTCAGTAGTTCAGTGGGCAATGCAGCTCCCGAGCCGGTGTTCGGCGGTATCATCGTTCAATTCAGACCAAACTATCGATCACCGGGCTGTCGCTCCATCGAGAAGTGATTCGCCACACCCGTCTCCGGTGATCGAGGAACCGGAGAAGCGACTCACGGAGGAGTTGGTTTCACTAAGAGAGAAGTACTCATCCATGTACACCTTGTTCGGTTACAATGAGCTTGCAAAGATCACCTCTGACTTCTCTCCAGGTATGAATGCATCTCATTTTCGGTGTTGAATGTTCCTCGCAGCCCATCTTTTTCAGACGCAACGAGCTGGATGATGATGATCAATTGGATCCATTGTGTTGCGCAGAGCGTATTGTCGGGAAAGGCGGTGCGAGCCGGGTTTACGTGGGCTGTTCTGAAGACGGCAAGGAGCTGGCAGTCAAGGTCCTGAAATCTTCAGAGGAGGTGATGGAGGAGTTCGTCTCGGAGATCGAGATCATCAGCTCGGTTGACCACAAGAACGCCATGTCCCTCGTCGGATTCTGCCTGGAGGACGGCAAGCTCATGCTGGTGTACGACTACATGCGCAGAGGCAGCCTTGAGGAGCTACTGCACGGTGTGCTTCGGAAAAACATGCAGGCTTCTCAATGTTCCATTGCCATGGAAGCATAAGCTCATCGATCCTGCTGCTTGTGCAGGTGACAAGGAAGCGAAAGATCGGTTTGGTTGGTCGGAGAGATTTAAGGTGGCCGTCGGAGTCGCGAGTGCTCTCGATTACCTCCACGGCGGCGACGGCATCGATCGTCCGGTGATCCACAGGGACGTCAAGTCATCAAACATCCTCATCTCTGAAGATTTCGAGCCAAAGGTGACCTTTATCTCATTTCAGTAGCAAAGATACTTCAGTGTTCAGGTCTGAGTTGTAAAACATGGCATAGACTGAACTCCTCTCCTCCATGCTTATGTGATGCAGCTTTGTGACTTCGGCCTCGCGCTGTGGGCGGCGGATGCGACGTCTCAGATCATTGGCGATGACGTCGCAGGCACATTCGGGTGCGGTTCTCCTCTTCTTGCAAGTTAATTACACCGAGTAAATTGATGGGAATTTTGGCATGTATGTGACAAACGTAGAGATTTCACTCTTGTTCATGTCAGATACTTGGCTCCTGAGTACTTCATGCACGGCAAGGTCAGCGATAAGATCGACGTCTACGCCTTCGGCGTCGTCCTCCTCGAGCTCATTTCCGGTAGGAAGCCGGTGAGCACCGGCGGCCCCAAGGGCCAGGAGAGCCTAGTGATGTGGGTCAGTATCAGACACCATCTTATCAAGAACTGAACTATGCATTTTGCTTTTGCACATATCAATCATGAGTGGTGCTTTGATTTGTACTGTATGAGCTCAGGCGAATTCAGTCGTACAAGGAGGAAAGCTCATGGAGCTCGTCGACGCTAGCCTGCCGATAGAAGACGGCGACGTCGGCGAGGTCAAGAGGATGACCCTCGCCGCCTGCCTCTGCATCAGGCGAGCGCCGCAACGCCGGCCGAGCATTGCACATGTAAGCTCTCATCTCTGAGTACGTACATACATTGCTCATCAGTTATTGTTAGACCATGTGGTCAGATCCAAGTTATTTTAGATGATGAATAATTGACAACGTTGGTTATGTTTCCGCTATGTACTGCAATCATTTATCCCTTTTGATTGTCATCGACGATCCTACAGTTATACTCGGTTGCTCACATGCTAATGTCTGAACTTCAGATTCGGAAGCTGCTCGACGGCGATGGTGATGCTGTCAAGTGGGCGTGGTCGCAGGTCGGCGTGTCCGGCGGCGACGACGACGACGGCGATTACAGTGCGGCCACTCCGCCGGAGAAGAACGACATCCAGTCATACATCAACCTCGCGCTGCTCGACGTCGACGATGACTCCGCGTCGGTGGGCAGCGCCGACTTCATCGCCGCGAATATGTCCTTGGAGGAGTACATGAGGGGAAGATGGAGCCGGTCGTCGAGCTTCGACTGAAGGACCCATCCATCCATGGCGGGAATTAATCCCGGATTTTTGTGTATATATCGATCATTCTTTGTATTCATTCTTTTTTGTGTATAGTAAATTTCCTCTCTGTAGTTAGGTGGGGCATTGTACATGCAAATCTGCAAATCCCTTCTCCAGTTTTGATATTTCTCTACGGAGTCCTCAACTCCTCATGGATATCTCACACCATTTGTACTGTTCTCATCCAAAGGATTAAAGGAAAGAAGAGTGTAACCATAAAGCACTATTTCCTCACTAATGTTGATGCCTTCTTACTGTAATCTCCCTATAAGATAAAGCTTCATAATTTGGAAATTACATGGGACATAACATGCCTTATATATCATAATCCTTTTTGTGATTTTTGAAGTTCTTCTAATGTTCCAACTGAAATAGTGGGAGCAATTACCACTAAAAATGGAAAATCTAGGTCTTATAGTGCCTTTTCCAATATATCTTGCTCAAATTAAAATCAATATAGATTTTTTTCGAAACTTCAATTTATTTATATGTTTCATCTAATTACCCCTGGTTGTACGACAACAAGAATATCCCAGTAAAAATTTAGGTCATTATATACCAAATAGGACGCAGCGCCCTTTGACCACTAACAATTCAGAATCTTCACCTCTAGCTAATCAGTGTCGGCGTGCAGCACAACGACGAAGAATCTGAACAGGTCAGTTCTGGAAAATGCATGATAAGTCAACGAGACGTGAAATCTATATGATTAGGCCTACGAGGCAAGTCAACGAGGAGACGTGAAATCTATATGATTAGGTCTACGAGGAACATGTTCCATCACATGCAACTTCATGTGCATACAAGCACGACCTTCAAACATGGCATTTGTAGCTGATCATCATATGCTGAATGAACATGTTCCATCATACGCCTTTGCTACGAGAAGCATGTGCAATTATGCATTCATCAATGGACCGTGATCATTGCACCCAAGTCAACAACAATGAGAATGACACCCTTGCTGAATGATTACCTCACAAGTCAACATTCTCACAGCAACAAGTAAATGAATAAACAGATCCATGTGAAAAGCAGTAATACAAGAAATCTTGGGTGAACTTTGCTTGCATGTGAAGTGACACAAATCCATGTGAAAATCAGTCTTGCATAAAACAATTATCAATCTAGATTCTTGAGACAGCGACATCATCTCAGAAACAGAAAATCAACAGCATGCACACGGAGTTATGTGAAAGCTTAATGCATTTCTATTTAGTACTTGAATAGTAAGATGAATATATCCACAACCAAAGAAATCCAACAGAAAACACGGATATAGTAAGTTCGAAGCTTAAAGTTGAAAGCGAACAATGCGAACATATGTTATGGCATGGAAGTTGTTGTCAATTTGCTGGCTGATTCTCACGGATAATGTTGTTGGTTGGGTGCACAGACAAAGAAAAGAGGAAACCCTCTTTTTTTCTAAAGCACCGCATAATGCATACAACAAATTAGCAATCCATTCACAGCCAAAAACTACTGCAGAAAACGTACCCCTCAGTTATAAAAGGCTTGAGATCCAGTTCATGCACAGAGGAACTCTAGTTAATAGTTATATCACTTCCAATATCCAACAGCGCCACAACGGGCCAACGGTTACATAATAGAAATGCAACATGCATCGTGACACTAAAATTCCTTGGACATTCATGAACGATCCAACTTCACATCATTGTCACCCTCCTTATACAGAAGAAACAACATGCTACCCACATCCAAAGGTACTAAGAAAGAGGAGGTGTAGAGCATGCAGGGTTCATTTAACTTGTCTCGGTCTTCTCCAGAGCTGAAAATGAAGAAGTGTGCCACTTACAAAAGGAATAGCAACGCAAGCAAATCATAACTTACATAGCAGCGTCAACTTACTGTTGTAATTGAGCAACTTTTCGATGAGGTCGACATGAGTCATGAGCATTCGCCGGCAGCAGTAGCGGACCAAGCCCAAAGCATCCAAAGCATCCCTGACAACAGAAAGCATCAGACAAAGCATGTAAAAAAATCAATAATGGATCCATGGAATAATATTTCCAAAGATACATATGCATGGGCATAAAAAAGCATATAGGCAAACTAACAACACCACTCGATGAAATCCACTTCAGTGTTCATTGTTGTACGTCACAAGATGACTAGCATGTCACTCTAACATCCCTACAGTTTACAGGCTAAATTTTACAATAATTCTATTCAATCAATCAATGTATGGGTCGCAATTACCATGGTCTGCTATGCCTGTCCACATGTACAATTAATATTGTGTCTAATTTACTGAGTGTTAGGACTAAGCTAATTTGTTTACGAGGAGGATACGAAAGTGCAGGAAAAATATTCTTTCGGCTTGCACAGAAGCAGTGGATCGTTCCAGCTCACCAAAAGTGTATCAACACTACTTTCCTTATAACCAAAAGCACTACAAAATAAGCAACCAACCCAACATTGCAAATTCGTGCTCCCTCAAACACAACGATCCAATGCAGAACGACTGCAAGATACACTACCAAACTGAGACATAGCAACCAGATGCAAAAGATACACAAATTTACCCTTCCGTGTAGTCGGCCTGTAGGAGATCGAGGTAGAGGTCCCACTTGTTCCCAATCACCTGCGAAAGAAAAGAAAAATTGTTTAGTTTGTTTACCTCACCTTCGAGAATGGCTGTGCGACACTACCACCAAACCCTAATCCCAACTAAACAACCAATCGGCGACAAGAGGCAAGAACAAATTAACAATCACGCAATCCTACGAGCAAGCTATGCTCCAGAGGGGGCGGATACCCTAACAAGCGGTGTGCCCTAAACCGCAACGTGCGTTGCTAGAAGGGAACCGAACGGAGCAGGAGCCGGAGCGGCAGAGACAGCGAGCGCGGCGAATCAATCGAAACCCCGCAAGAAACAAAGCCGAATCGAAACCCCGCACGAACTGGAGGCGAAGCCCTAGAAGAAACGCCGGGAAGGAGGGGTGGCGAGGGGCAGATGAGGTGGGGGAGGTCGGGTCGGGGAGGTTTACCTTGCCGCAGGTGAAGCACCGCACCGGGATGATCATCTTCGCAGTCGCCGCCGCCGCCGAAGGGTTTCGGGATGAAGGGAGTGGGAGAAGGCGGCTTTGCACAAACCACGCTTCCCTTCTGACTTCTGAGGCTGGCCCGGGTTGACACGTCATCTTTTAATGGGAGTTTACAAAAACACCGCCAACAAATTAGGTCTCGCCCTAAACAATTTTAATTTTTAATTTATTTTATCTTTTAACTTATTTAAATCATAAATCACTTAGAACATATTGATTTTTGATTTTTTTTCTTTTCTTTTTTCACTTATTTGTTTGCATTGCTTGTGACGATATAACGGTTTTTTCTCTTATTTTTTTCTTTCTTTATAAAAAAACTAACAATTGTTACAGTTTAATTTTAATAATAAACTAAAAGTCACAATCGAAAACTTAAGCCGTAAGAAAGGGCATAATTTTCCTTAACATGTGGTATAATTTTGTGGCATTTACTCGCGCATAATTTCCCTTCATCGTGTAATACACACGTAAATTAGATCGCCCTAGAGGTAGAGTGTACAGAAAACCCAAGGAAGGGCTTGTTTGGAACACAACAAAGATTCAAATATTTCAAACGGGGCCTAAGAATTCTTAATTGCAGGTATCATTCAAAGTTCAAGTGAACTATTCAGAAAGGGGGAGAGGAAAATTTCAAGAAATCTGTGAGATTTGCCCCAAAATTCTGATTTAATTTCTCTTAAAAAGAAATTTCATTCCAAACACTCCTTAAAAAAGTTTGCATCTTTTTTAACACTAACAAGTGAGCTCTTAAACTGATTGCATAGCATGCCTGACAAACCAGAGGATTGGATTTTTATTCGTATCCAGACTATCACAATCCAACACAAAGAATCCCATTTATTCTTTCTACTTCACTATAGTGTAAGCATACAATCCAATATTCTTTTTTTCTTGAAAGACAACGTAAAATCCAAATTCAGCTTGACAGATACTGATAGTGCAAGACTTTGTGGATATCATGCTACGATGCACAGTTGTGTCCTGCATGATGACACAGATAGGTTCCCTTAAGAATCACGGTTTAAGAATCATAAGCCCACGATAATTATTTGCAAGGAGAGATCATCCGCATCAATGATGGCCAAGAAATAGGACAAGTAAAACAAAAAGAATTAAACGAATAACATGTATTAAGACAACAAAGTACATAATGTCACACTAGTACTTGTAAAAGAGGCCATCCGACCAGCCTGAATACCATAATTTACTACAAAAATGCGTGATTCTTTCTGATTTGTTTCTTAACATGGGTAGGATGCGGTCTGAACTATGAAATTTAATAAGTGATCAACAGATACATGTGAGATTCCCTTGTTGCTATCCTGCCTCACCGTAAATGAGAAGAAAATATCAGGGGAAAATAATCATCCTCTATTCGAAAATCTTTTCACCGGTTGAGAAAATCAAGAAAATGACGGAACTAAAAATACAAAGGTATCCTGGAACAAAGAAGACTGTTTTCCAGGTTTCTGAGCTTGTCAGATCCATATTAGAAGCCTTTGCCCCCTCCAGAATGGTTCCTGTGAGGCCGACACCAACTATACCAGCCAATGTCCCAGCTGTATTTGAAACCCCCATCACTATCCCAGCAAATTTTGGAGCAACATCCATGTGATTCACAGCAAACCCTGCTCTTCCTAGAGCCAGAAAACCAAGAGCTATTGATGAACAGATCACAGTCCCTGAGGGCGTCCTGAATGAAGGAAGGGCCATAAGTGCAACAGCTGAGACAACAAACCCCATCGTATTCAGGAGTTTCCTTGTCTTGGTAACAGATAAGATCCTTCTTGTAATCAAATGATCAGCAACCACTCCGCCGATATTGGAAAATATGAACATGTTGAAATAGGGAAGCATCTTTGAGGATCCCATATCCTGGAGGCTAAGCTGAAGGCCTAATTCGAAATAGGTAGGCAGCCAGTTCATAAGAACATACAAGGCATAGTGGAAGGTGAAGTTGTTTACAACAATTGCCCAAACAGGTAAGCTGAAGATAATCCTTCGCCATGGTATCTTTACAGTGCGAGGTGCAACAACCCCTCCTGCTTGTGCCTTGATCTTCTCTCGAGATGCCACTTTTGGCATTGACACTTTTGGAAGGTCAGTGCGAGGTGGATCACTGGCAAACTTCAACCATATTACAGACCACGCTGCTCCCAGTACTGCTTCAACAAAGAAAACTGATTGGGGTCCCATGTGCTTCACCATACTTGGAAACAACAGCATGCCGCAGGCTGCACCGAGGTACATCCCCGAGGTTGTTAGAGACACTGAGCGAGAGCGCTCCTGCGGTGGCACCCATTGTGCCAGAACGGTGTGAATGGCCGGAAATATGAATCCTTGTGCTACACCGACAAAAAGACGAGAAAGGACAAGAATGACTACTCGGTTGGGGTCCAGTGGAATTAAACCACATATCAAAGACCACAACACAAATGACAGTAGCAGAACACGTCTACCTCCGATTCTCTGTGCTGCCCATCCACCAGGAATCTGTGACAAAACATAACCATAATAGAACATGGAGAGTATCATGCCCTTGTTTGCTTGATTCACGCCGATGGCATCAGCTGCTACGGTGTAAGCAATCGAGAATCCCACACGCTCAATGTAACAAACATTTGTGCAGATGAAAGTCAGCAATACTATGACATAACGTTTTGGGAACTTCATTCTCGTCATCACTAATTAGAGATGAAGCACGGTGTTTTTTGCAGCAGTCTTAATCAGGCCACCACTTGCTGACCTCCCACCAATATTCACCAGGGTTTACCATAAGCCTGCCTCTATTCCTTCCATCTCTACGGATACTAAGATCTGAAACAGACAAAATATTGATCATTCACCGATATGAAACAACGTGAGCTTCTTCAACTGTGCTTCATATATCCATAGCAGTTTACTGATCTCATAAGTAAAATAACACAGACAAAGCTCTATATGCTGCGCATTAACTCAAAAGAGACCTGTTCAATGAAAATCAAAGAAGAATCCATACATCAGTTATTTAGATGAATCAACACATGAATATTATGTTCATAATGTGTCTCCCCTACCGTATTGTGTTGCTACTATGCAATGCGAGAAAAGAGTTGAAATCCTACGCAAGACTCCAACATGCTTGGAATGCAAAATGCAAATTTGCAAGCGATATGGTTTAGACTGTCACCACCTCTACATTGTAAGAAAAAGGAAGAAAACATGACGAAATAATCTTGGGTTTTAGCTTCTAGAGGAAACCTGTTCCTGTAAACGATTGAACAAGCCCGTCAACAAACCTATACTGAGTACTGACTGAGATAGATCTTACTCATATCCAAGCACCAAAAAGACAATGTTCTTGCTAAGTGTTTTTCGTCAGATATTACGAAAACCAAGCCTGAACACACCACTGTAAGCTAGAACTAACTTAACTCCAGACTCCAATCGATTAATCCTGTGGCTCCCAATCGAACACATGATGTTCACACATTTGCACTAATTCCAGAGATTCAAGTCAGCAGAACCAAGTAGCAGCGAATCTTGGCCTGAAAAATATTCTGCTCAATAGAGATCTGCATATAAAAATCCAATTTTTTTACCCCAAGTTGCAAGATCTCTAACAAAAACCAACACCATTCACCTCCAACCTCCAGTGTCGACCAGATCACCTAAAAATCTGGTACTTCGACCCCAAATTCTAACCGAAATTCGCCAAGTCATACACTCCCACACATCACACCTCACCGCAAGAACCGACTGACTCGCCAGGCCATTCGCGGCCGCGCGCCCGGGACGAGGCATCAAAGGGGATTTGGCGGGGGGAGAAAAAGAGATGCCAAATCGAGAAACATCCGAAACGGCAAAGACATGGGAGCAGGGAGTATTCACCTCAAGATCCCGCGACTTTTGGTGCCGCCGCCTGTGCGAGAGCCCGGCCTAAACCCTAGGTAGCACCCGCCGTCACAAGCGGCGGACGGCGGCGAGGGACAACCAGGTATCGGAGAAGTCGGGTGGGTCGATCTGCTTGGCGCGGTGCCGCTACCTTCCGTCTCCACCGTTTCGTCTGTGGTGTTCTAACTTAACCGACGGGAGGAGTGAAGTAGGGGAGGGAGGAGAGACAATGGGAGGTCAACTGTTATCAAAACTTTCTGGGAGCTTGATAAACATTATACTCAGATGTTTTCTTCTAAATTATTATTTAGATTTCTGATCGTTAGATCAGAGATCCAATGAGTACGAATTTTCTCCTTAAAAAAGAAGTCATTGAATCTTTGATCTAATAATTAGAAATTTAGATGATTATTTAGAAGAAAGCATCTGAGTAATAGCTAGACACTCCCAAACTTTTTTTTTTCTGAGAGCACAATAACTAACATGATGTATTTTGTGTAGACTTGTTCTGCCAATTGTGATTGTAGACTAGTTCTGCTAATTGTGACCGGTTCATTTTTCAAAGACACACACACACACGAGTGCACCTCCAAATCACATGCTTAGAGAAATAGAGGTTAAGGATAAATATACGATTTTACAAAATTTTTACTGAAGACCAGCTCGTTGGATTGAACAGAATTCCAAATTGTTGTAATGTTCTTGAAAAAGAGTTTACGATGTTATCAATCCACAGAGAATATCTAATGCTTTTCACCCCTACAATGAGAATATAGTAAGAGTTACCTAATATGACATGTCATATGATCGAATCCAACGAAGCAGCGAATAACCCATTCGATTCATAGTTGGTGAAACCCAAAATATAACTCTGGATAAGAAACATTTTTCTTAAAAAGAATGTATCCAAGTTCAAGAGCCTACTTTTTGCATCACTACTCTCTCTTTTTTTTGCAAATTGAAATCTCCTTGGTCGTCGAGGAGAAAGAGAGGGGAGATACTGGACAATGATCCTCTGAATAGGGAAATTCACCTTTTTCACTAGCAAAATTAGAAAACGCAAACTAGGTAGAAAATCTGGAGTCTGCAGTCCGGACCGGCTGACCGGGGAGCTTGCGGGGGCGTCTGAGGCACAGCCGCACAGGGGCAGTGGGGCTCGGGGCGAATGGCAATTTGGCGAAGGGAAGGGATGAATCGAAATGTTGAATGGGGAATCAGGGAACGGGGATTTGGGGAATGACCGAATGAGTTGCCTGTCACCGGGCCGGGCCACCGGGGGAGACGTTGAATCCGAATGGGGGAATGACCGAATGGGCCACTGAGGGAGACGCTGAGGAGGGGATGGCCGGATGGGCATTTGGACTAAAATATACTAATTTCAGCCCATATATGTGTATATATATATGTATTATACCTTGTATATAGTGGTTTTTTATTCAAAAAAAATAGGTATTCAGTTGAATACCCTTGAATTACTGTAGACATTATGCTCCATTTTTTGTGTGGTGCAATGCACCAGGTCTAGCCAGATGGAGCTACCTCCGTGCAACGCGGAATCTTGGTACGACAAATGCACTTAGTAACATGTCAAGGGCAAACAAGACTCGCACATTCACATACGCACACCCACGCCACATGTGATCTCTGTGATTGGTTTGGTGCCAACTGGCAACTGCCAAGCCTAGGTTAGGATTTCAAAAAAAGATTATATCAGGACTGAAGTACATAGAAGCTCGAATACATATGGAGCCAGAGTTGCATACTTAGAATTTTTAAAAAAATAATTAATTTTAAATTTTAAATTACAGTATTATACATATATTTTTAAATTTGCATAAATGTCTATCTATCGCCACACGGTTGGGTAATATAGGAAATTCGCCCAACCATTGGACGACAAGACCCTAGTCGCCTAACCTAGTTAAGCGACTAGCCCAAATCGTCTAACGGTTGGGTTTTAAATATATATAATTATTTTATTAATCTGATAAAAATAATTGTGGGGGAGGTACACAATTGTTGTAGATAGGTAACAATTAGCAAATCTTATTTGTAAGTTTTTTTAAATAAAAGGTTAGAGAACGTCGGTTGATCCGTTTGTGATTTTCGTAGATTGTGAATAGCACGAAATCTGTTAGATTAGTAATAACATTTTACGATCATCGTATGTGTTGTAATGCGATAAATTTCTGAAAAATTTTGTGAGAACACTTAAGGTAGCAACAATTCGTAAGTATGAAGGTAAGTGATATTACGATGCAACTGAGAATTCATACACGGAGGAAAACTTCAGATTAATGACGTAAGGAGAACAACACCACCGTTTATCCGACAAGAGGGTTACATGGCACGCAGGCTAATAAACTAAGAATGGTACATGCATGCCTTTAGAGAATTAGAATTACAGATGAGATATGGACGAAGAGCGTCGAACTACTGCGTGAAACGTGGCTATTTGCCTTTGCGGCCCAGCTCGGCGTTGTACTCCTCGCCATCAGCCATGGCCTTGGCCGCCAGTTCACAATTTCTCTCGCGTTCCTCCTCGCGAGCCTCCCGCTCCCTGCACCTACACGCTTCTAGGTGAGTTTGTGTCTCCTGCCAGATACGCTTGTGTCGTAAAGCTGCCCCCTTTGATCTTATCACTGCATAAACCTACCCCTTTTAATCTTGTCACTGAGTAAGGCTGTCTGGTCTAGTCTTGTCACTACGCAAAGTTGACCCATTTGGTCTTGTCACTATGCAAGGCTGCCTCCTTTGGTCTTGTTATTGCTGAAAGTTTCCCCGTTTGGTCTTATCACTACACAAAGCCACTCTGTTTGGTCTAGTCACTACGTAACGCTGCCCTGTTTGGTCTTGTCATTGTGTAAAGCTGCCCCATTTGGTATTGCTATTGCGTATAGCTGCCTCGTTTGGTCTTATCACTGCGCAAGGCTGTCTCCTTTGGTCTTGTTACTACTCAAAGCTGTCTCGTTTGGTCTTCTAACTGTGCAAAGCTACCCTGTTTGGTCTAATCACTACATAAAGCTGTCCTATTTGGTCTACTCACTGTGTAAAGTTGCACAAAGCTAACACATGACCTATTTTGTTAGAAAGCACGCTGCCTCCCCCCACAGACTATATAATGCACAGCCCACCCCCTGAAAGTAGGATCACTCGACCCTATCAACCTTAGAAAGAACTATCTTCTCCATCCTACAATAACATACCATGGTAGGCACCGATGGGCAGTCCAACCAGGGTCACCAAAGCAAGACTTAGGTCAAACCACGATGTACTGCTCCCGACTGGATTTTAGAACCCGAAACGTCCGCTGCATGGAAAAGCCCATAACTTAATAGTATCCTGTAATAATCCCTTGTCAGCAAACATTACATGAAGCTGAACCTCTGTAGCATGGTACTCCCATGATGATTCATGCTCGTCATGCGTAAAAAGACCTTCAGCATCTACCATATTCCATGCCTGTAGCATGGGACCTTCCTTCTCATCGGAAAAGTCATCGCCATCCTCTTCTAAAGCTTTCTCCTTGGCTAGGGCCATCTAGTCATTAATCTCTATCTGACGCACTATGCTGTCGATATACTCCCTGCATCCGCCTATCCAGTGAGCTCAGCTTGCGCAGTGCGATCTTTTTGATCTGCCTCAGCAACATCTGCATTCACCTGTCGGGTGGGCTCAGTGTGCGGTGTGCGATATTCCAGTTCCCCAGCAACATCGCCCATTGCATTCTCTTGATGAACCACATGCTGTGCACCCGAGCTACTCCCACCAACTGGACCTCACATGACTCCCTTCGGACATGGTTGCACGAGTAGTATACACTTGTAACCACGTCGCTGGCAGCCTTCCACAAAGCTCTTTCATGCAAGTGTGCACATCAGTCTCAACTCCCATCGAATGTCTGTGCAGAATAACTCTAAAGCCCATGTAGGACGACACCTCACACCTTGGGGTCCAAGGAGAAGTTTCATGTGAGCCAGTCTAGGACATCTCTGATTCAAACATTCTCCACGTCCAGGAGTACTATACTGACTTACGAGAAACTGCTCAGATCAACACCGTATAGACCTTCACAAATAGTACTAACACCGTAATGCACTTTCAATATTGTGGATTCCAACATGACTAATTTCTCACTGCAAATATTACCATTTGTCAAGATGCATTCACTAAATACGTGATAAGCAAATACATAGCTACATGTTGCCTACATTCAGATAAGAACAAGAACGAATGGGGCTATTACCTTCACGTGAAGACATTTTCTTCTTATCAATGAGCTTCCTTTCTAACCTCACGAACTCCTTTCCTCTTCTTCTCTCTTTCTCTCGAGTTGCTCTCCTCTCTCTTACTCTCTCTCTCCCGAGCTCCTCTCCTGTCCTTCACTTTCTCTCCCAAGCTCCTCTACTTCTCTTCCTCTTCTGGGTTTCTTTGGGACCTTCTCCCCCTCTTCACTTCCCCTCCCCTTCTCTCCCTCTTTTTTCTTCTCTCTAGAGCTCCTCTCGTTTTCTTGTGAGAGAAATAGGGAGAGAGCCCCGTAAGGGTGTCGGTCAAAGAGAAAGAACAGGCTGATAGCAAGTAGTCGCCTCACCATTGGGCGACTACTCATGTCGCCCAATGGTTGGGCGACAAGAGCCACTAGTCGCCAGACGGTTGGACGAGATGGTCAAGTCACCCAACCGTTAGGCAACCTGGCCTCGTGTTGCCCAGCGGTTGGGCAACTTGTCCATGTCATCTAACCGTACGGCGATAGATGCCTATTTCTGTAAATTTTAAAAACGCGGGTATAATACTGTAATTTAAAAGTAAAAATGATTATTAAAACATGCATACTTGCATGGTTCGTAATCCTTGGGTTGAATCTCGAAAATGTTAGCGTATAAAGTTCTCTTTTTTATGAGGAATATCATGTTTTCTGCTAACGCCAATGTATATTTTTGAGCATGATGTAGTATTGCCTTGGTTTAATTTTCTTAAATTTCACAGAAGGCAATTAAATATGAGCATATTTCCATATTGATAATGTTTCAATGGCACTGGGAGGTGCTTCCTTACAAAGCAGCAGTTGTGGCCTTAGAAATGCATAGCCTAATTTGAAAGTTAGGTACTACAGCAAAAATCAAATATCGTTTTTAAAATCCAGATAGAACAGGACCTATAGTTGCTACTGATTTGCTAATATGCTAGCTTACTATTTGCTGTAGTATTGTCTGGTTTGTTTAGTCAAAAAAAATTCACATCCTACTTGTTCATTGAAACTAGGGGTGAAAACGGATCGGATAGTTTTCGACCGATCCGGATGAATACGGATACGGATTGTGTCGGATCGGATTTTTTTCGAATAATTCTTGGATCGGATACGGATACGGATTTTTTTATCGGATACGGATACAGTAAGCCTAGTATCCGTCGAATACGGATACGGATAATCCGGATAAAACGAAACCGAATATCTGGGATTTTAGCCCATAATGAAGCCCAGACGGCCCATTCCCACTCCACGCGCGATCCAGCCGTCCGTTCTCACTCCATGCGATCCAGCCGTCGGTGCGAATGTGCGATCCATGCGTGCGTTTAGGGACTATTTACAAAATGAACTATTTACGTATATTCATTAATTTTGGATGTATAGTTTAAGGGGTTTTCATGTTCCGATAAATATTCGTAACCGTATTCGTTTCAATTCGTATTCGATCCGTATCTGTATTCGATATTATTCGTATTTGTATTCGTATTCGAGTTATCCGTATCCGAAAAAATATGAAAACAAATATGGTAGAGGCATTATCCGTCCGTATCCGATCTATTTTCACCCCTAATTGAAACACATCTATAACATTTTGCAAAAATACTATTCCATTTCTAAATGGTTCCAAGCTACTTATTTTTTTCAGTTTAACTCTAGTCTGATTGCCACTGGGAGGTGTTTCCTTGTGAAGCAGCAGCCTAGGAATTACAAATCCATAACATTCCTCTTTATTGTTCAATTTTGCAAAACTTATTTCAACCTGTCTTGGTGCAAATGATGTCATACCATCACAATATGAGGCCTTACTTGTGAACTGATATTCTCAACAGACTTCTATGCTCCAAGGAAATTTCTTGGTTCATTTGGTGCAACGAATGGTAATCAATTGCTGAGGTTAACACTGCTTGTTGTTAACTAGTTCATGTCTTTGATTTGTGGCCAAGGATGAAAGAATGAGGCCTCTTCTCTGGACTACAATTACTCAACGATGAAAGTCAATGAATCCATGGTAACCTTGATACGAAGCTAGAGAAGAGAGGTGCTTTTAGATGTAAAGATGTTATAATTGTAGTTTAGCTTGTGATCATCATAATTTTGCTATGTAAATTGATGTTAGCTACTGTTTGAGTATTTGACTATCCATGTATCACTGGTGGTAAGACCTATTCATGGGCAGCACCGCCTGGTTGGCCCAGCCTGACCCGACATCGGGTTGGGCTCAGGACTTAATTTTTGGTCCACAGGCCAGCCCAAAGCCCGAAATAGTTAATAAAATAATTAAAAGCAATTTTTATTTCCAAAAATAAATTAAAAATGTTTTATTCCTAAATGAGAATCTCTGGCTTTGGGCCTCCCCTATGCTGGGCTGGGCTGGTCTCGGGCATTACCATCCTAGGTCGGGCTTTTCTGAAGCCTGGCCTAGCCCGGTGTTTGAACAGATCTATGTGATAGTGAACGAATCCAATTCAACCCTTGTTTCGTGACTCTGAAATGACACAATGTTTTATGTTTATGCCCCTTTTTTGCTGTACACAATCATGATTTGTTATATATTGTTGTCAATTCTAGTAATAACAATTAACAAAAAAACCCCATATGATTAGGCATAATTATGTGTTACATGCCTCACTCTCAATGTTCAGGACTTAACCAAATTCTAAAGACTCAAGCAAAGGTTGGAGGTATTCTTACCATCTTCCTAAGTGTACAACCCAATAACTTCATGGACCCCGTACCAGTGTCATGGACCCCGTACCAAATAACTTCATGGACCCCGTACCCGCCACGCCCGATTGCCATCCCTAGTCACCATGTACTTTAATATGAAATCTTCCAACACTAAAGTATTACAACATATTAAAGTATTGCAATTTTATTTATAACATATTATCTTTCTACATCAAAGTATTGTAACATGCTATCTTTCTACACCAAAGTATTGTAACATATTATTTTTCTACACCAAAGTATTGAATATTTATAACATATTCATAGATCGTGGACTCGCGGGTAAACGGGCGAGATGGGTACGGGTCGAGGTTACCCATACCTGTACCCGTTTACCCGGTGAGCGAAAATTTTTCCCCATTTTCATACCCATAGGTAAAGAATACATCTCATACCCGGCTCTATAAGGGTATTTACCCGCGAGTACGCGGGTAAATGGGTACAATTGCCATCCCTGATGGTGACTCTCAGTTCGCGGGTAAACGAGTATACCCGCGGGCGACGGGTACCCATGGGCGACGGATATGTGCGACATTTTTCGCCCGTTGTCCTTTACGGGTATACCCGTGGGCGTAAATCAAGATCGCGGGTATGGGTATGGGTATGGGCGAGCACTACCCGTACCCGCCACGCCCGATTGCCATCCCTACAAGACCACCATTCGAGATGCCCTAGATAGCGTGGGAGTGCACAAACCGACATATGGTGACCACGGTCAAGGGCTTAATGGTTGCCGCAAATCTGCATATCACTGGGGGAAAAGCAATCAAGGGCTTAATGTGTGCAACTCAATTTGCAAGTATAAGTGAAGTATATAGTAGAGTTATTCATCACACAAGAATTGTTGTTCAAAATAGCAAGCATCAATTCATTTATATGATCATTAGTTATGCATATTCGATATACCAAAAATTGATTGTCTACACCATAATCTCTAATTAATTTAAAACAGTTAGTGTAGGTGCTAGAAAGAGAATTTAGAGATGAAATTTCAAAAACTTTCTCCATAGCATATTTGTTTCCCTTTCAAATTTGCCTACGATGTCATCATAATCTACCAACTTTCTCAACCCTGTCATCGTTAGTAGAAAACAAGGAAACAAATCATAAGTATATATTCCTATCAACTACTAGGATCTGGAGATTCAAAGTCGCTCCCACTCAAGCTCTTACCAAGCTTTAGCAAGTTCTTACTAAAATAGGTGGTGCAACCAGTGGCTGATTCGTAATAAAATTGACTCAAGTGATGAGTAAAGCAATTGCAAGGGTCAACTCAATGTGATCTATTTTGTTAGTAGAAAGTATAGCTTGGAATGCTAGATATGTAGCAATAGAGAACAATCAATTAATTTTAGAAATTACACATAATTGAATTATACTTCATATCTAGCTCTTAGTTTATGTTGCTGATCAACCAAGAATAGAAGAAGGCTAAAACAAGTGTATACCAATGTATAGGAGTGGTAGACACAAGATAATTTAATAAAATACAATCTATAATCGAAAAGCACAAGGATTGACCAAAATATGAAAACTGAAGATTTCTGTCCACTGGACAGTACATCGGTATTTTTGCCATAACTTTTGTCAAATGCCTCTTTTTCGAACATTTTTTTGTGTTTTCTGATAGCTTTTCTACAATTTTTCTTTTGGGTCCATGTTCTGAAAATAAACCAAAAAATTCGCACAAAGATCACAATTACTGGTTGATGCAGATTTAAACAAAAAATTTGGGTCAACCTTCACCGCAGATATCTTTTAACTCCCTGACTGAAATGAAGCAAAATTTTATAGGAAGATGGATAATAAAGTTATGAATCTAATGTTAGTAGTTTCACTCAATCCTGATAGCAGAAACAAAAGTTATGGCATTTTTGTGGCGGCGGTATAAAAGAGAGTCTTCTAGCCGAAAATTGAAAAATAGGGTTTGGTATGTTCTAGATGGTTTGGATATGAATTTGTTTTGGAGTTTATGGAATCAAGGATATGACCAGCAACTAGACAAAGCTAAAATGGATGCAGATTCAATTTAGCAAACCAAAACTAACAGATTGAAAAGCACAATAGGGTTTAGACAGTGGTAATTAACACTTTTTGTAAGGTAATTTTGTTGGACTATGAAAAATAAAAACCAATCTACTAACTAGGGATATAAGAAATCCTACTAGTCAACTTTTGTTCTGATATCACCTGATGAGGCAAGGGGTCCCGATCTTCCGATAGGATGATAACTTCGATTTGGAGGAGAACGACTTTGACGATGCAGGCTTCTAACAGATAATAACTAGAACACCAAGAAATCGCTAAACCACACTCCAAGTTATTACTAACCGTGCCAAGAACGCGATTGACCTAACCACAAAAGTCTATTCCTGCATACAACTGAAGAACACGCAATAATAAGATAATAAGCAATCTGAAATTGCAAATAGGATTAAAATATTTGATAAAGTTGGGATTCTGTAGCGATATTATGGTTGGTCTAATTAACACAAGCCAACACATGAAGTTGCAATGAAGCTAACTTACTAATCAAATTCAAGGAAACTAGAGGGGTGCGGTTTCCTTAAATAGGGAAGAGGAAGTCGCACATAATTAAGAAATAAGGGAGTGATACTATTCATGTTACAGCACTATGAATGTTCATTGGCTCAAGAAGCACTTGTCATTCCAGTACCTAGGTAAAACAAATTTTCTTCAAGGCATTAAACCCTAGGCACCACAGTGTGTGTTCTTGCTTCTAGGACAGCCACTGCGGCCTTTTGCAGAATTAGAATCTTCTAAGAACTTGGAGACGATGTGTGTCTGTAGGCACAGAACTAGGAGAGGCTGTTCTGCAAACGGGCCTCTAGCATAATGGTTAGAACGCTCTAGTAGCACCCCTCAGGTCCTGGGTTCGACTCCCAGTGGGAGCGAATTTTCAGGCTGAGGGAAAAAAACCCCCTCGCCTGCTACCACACCAAAGCACAGGTCTAAGGCCTGGCCCAGGTCATTGGTCGTTTTCACGCGGACGACGGTGCCGCTGTGTAAGGGTGGAGCATGGATTCAGGGGTTTTCTCGATCTGCGTGAGAAGATCTCCTTCTTAAGAAAAATGCTCGGGGGGTCGTCTTACCCCCCGCAGGTCGAGTTTTTTTTTTAGGAGAGGCTATTCTAAGTACAGTTCAGTAGCTGGTGACAAAATTTTCTCATCTGTTTGAGGTGCCGAAAAGGTTACCACCAT
The DNA here is from genome assembly GCA_036346265.1 of Melocanna baccifera. Lineage (NCBI taxonomy): Eukaryota > Viridiplantae > Streptophyta > Magnoliopsida > Poales > Poaceae > Melocanna > Melocanna baccifera. The sequence continues at coordinate 16,828,222 of CM070709.1, forward strand.
GCAGAGCATTTGACCACAAGATCCCTCTCTTGCTGAGAGTGAAACCAGTAAACCTATGGCCCAATCGATATAGCCCAACACAAAAGGATGAAATCTAGAAGCAAGTTGCAGAGATGTTGGCTCAAGGAATCACTCAACCCAGTTTAAGCCTGTTCGCATTGCCAGTTTTGTTGGTTCAGAAAAAGGATGGAATATAGTGTTTCTGTGTGGATTACCACAACCTCAATGCATTAACCATCAAGAACTGCTATCCCTTGCCTACCATAGATGAGTTACTTGATGAGTTATCTGGAGCACGTTGGTTCACAAGCCTAGATCTTTGCGCGGGCTACAATCAGATTCGGATGAAGCCAAAAGATGAGTACAAGACAAAGGGATTGGAGTAGTATTGATGCAAGGAGGTCATCTAATCGCATACCTCAGCAAATCACTGGGTCCTCATACCCATGGTCTCTCAACATACGAGAAGCAGAGGTTGGCTATTCTTGTGGCGGTTGATCACTGGCGACCCTATTTATAACATGCCAAATTTGTGATATGAACAGATCAACACAATTTGATTCACTTGGGAGATCAGAAATTGTCTACTCCATGGCAACAAAAAGCTATGGCCAAACTGTTGGGACTGAAGTATCGTTTGCTATATAAAAAGGGTGTCGACAACTATGTTGCTGATGCACTTTCCTAGAAACCACTAAACTCAATAGGTGAATTGCCAGCCATCTCCACTGTAGTACCTGCTTGGCTCAGAGAGGTAGCTCAAGGATACAAATTTGATCCAAAAACTAGCAAGTTACTATAAGAGCTCACAGCCAATGCGACGGCGCATCCTAAATTTCAACTCCATGATGGGATAATCAGATGCAAGGGCGCATTTGGGTGAGTGCCAATGCACTGATGCAGCGCAAGATAATGGAAGGTATGCATGACAGCCCCATCGGGAGGCATTCTGGGTTCCAGGTGACTTACTGTCGTATTCAAAAATTGTTTGCCTGGCCGAGTTTGAAGAAGGATGTGCATGCCTTTGTGTTAGCCTGTGCAGTCTGTAAACAAGCGAAGGCTAAACACGTCAAGTACCTAGGGCTTCTTCAACCATTACCAGTACCAGAGCACGCATGGCAAATGGTTTCATTAGATTTTACAAAAGGCTTTCCATGATCAGTGAGTTACAACAACATCACGGTGGTGGTACATAAAAGTTCCTAGTACTCTCATTTTGTGGCCCATTGTAACATCCCATTTCTTGGCGTGTTACCTTGTGCTTGTAATTTGAGTTTATTTACAAAATTTGATGTTTAATGTTCTAACTCAAATTCAAAATTTTCTTCTTGGGCCCGGCCCTTTTCCCTCCCAGCCTAGCTGGCCTTTCCCCCTTGGCTTTCGGTCCACCTAGCCCCCTCCTCTCTTTCCTCCTTTCTCCCCCTTCTCCTATTTCCTCCCAAGGGTGCCACGCCGGCAGTGCCACGTCGCCGCCCCTAGTTTCTCCCCTCCTCCCTGGCACTGGCCCTCCCCGTGTAGCACCACCATTGAACCATACCCCTCCTCTGGCCTAGATCCTCACCTCTCCCCCTTAGCCTCGCCACGCGTCGCCTCCCTTCGCTTCTCACTGTAGTCACCATCGAAACTGCCCCCGGTTTTTGCCGTTGCATCTGAGCCAGCGCGCACTGACTGTGGCATTGATGCCACCTTACATTGGCTCCGTCTGTGTCGAGTTTGCGCCTTCACCTAGCCCCGCTTTCCCTCCCGCCTAGCTCTTCCTCATCGCATCATTGGCCACAATCGTACCCAGGCGACTGTGTCACCCAGCCGCATTGACGCCAGACCCCACCGTTGCATGCGCTCGGCACCTCCCCCCTCTTCTCTTAGCCTAGCGCCAACCTCCTTCCTTCCTCTCTCCACTTGAGTTCACACAGTGCTGCTACTACCATTGCGCGCCTTAAATCAAGCTCAACCGCCAACGCTCCCCACTCCCTTCCTTCCTCTATAAAAGGCACAATCATCTCCCAACTACTCCTCCATTTCCCAACCCACTCCACAGATTCTTGAGTTCACCTCCCTCACGACTGAGAGATCTTTCGGCTGCCAATGCCAGCTCGCTCCAGAGAACGATAAGCAGCATTGACCCCTTACTTAAGCTTCTCTTGCCCCTTAAATGCTTTCATCTAGCCTAATCGGCTTCCCCTCCTCTACAGCTCGCCAGAGATCGCTTCTTCTCCAACTCCGGCCACCCCTCCTCGCCGACAACTCCAACCTCCGATGTCCGATTCCTCCCGTTCGGAGCATCCTCAACACCCGGTGAAGATAACCCTATCACCAATTTGAAGCTTCACCAACCCGTCTTCACCAGTGTCAATCATCCGTCTTCATCGTGGGCTCTCCATTGCTAGCTTGCCTTTGGCCTCCATGAGATCTTCTTCCTTCTTTGGTGAGCTCCTCCCATTCCCTAATAGCTCCCTTCCCGATTAATTGATCTCTAATATTCAGAGCCACCATCGAACCCCTGCCATATTTCTGTCGCCACCGGTGGTAGCCATGGCCAAATGGGGTAGCACCACATCACTTCGGGGTGCGCAAGCTCAACAAACCCATTTTGGGCATGCTCTCATGCCGCCATGCCTTCCCTCACTGTTGGCAAGCCTCGCCATTGCTCGGCTAGGAGGTGCACTGTTCCCACATAATTAGATTCAAATTTTATCATTAGTATCTAATAACCGTGTTTAGTATTTGTTAATGAACCGCTGACTGGTGGGCCCCATACTAGTTTAAATCCCATGTTAAACTGACATGCAGGCCGCACCTCGGCTATTAATCTCTTAAAACCTGAGTTAAGAACCTGAGCCATTGACATGTGAGCCCAAAACACTGTTTGCACAGTGCCAAGGCCCCCCATGTCTGTCCCTGGCCATTTCCAGAAAATAAAAATGATTTTCTTTAATTAAATAACCCATGGGCCCCACATGTCATACACTGAACCTTTAAGATTTAAAAATATTTTGAAAAATCAATTAAAAATGGTGGGACCCACTTGTTAGAGAGAGAACTCTCTCATCTATTTATTTTTGGATTTTTCCTGAAAAAACTTTGAGAGCTCATTCTTCCTCGTTGTAGCTCCGAATTTAGTGAAACTTGTTTCTAAAATTTTCTGAATTCAATCTCTTTTTGTTGGTTCTTGTTTTGTTCAATTTGGAGTTCATTTAAATTCATTAGGGTATTTATTTGATCTCTTTGCTTGTCAATCACGTTTCAGCGTTTCCCTCCTAGTAGAGTTTGAAGACGCAACCGAGCCTCCAGTCGATGCCTCTCAAGTGTAGCAAGACCACCCGACATGTGACCAGGTGAGTCAATATTTTGATCATTTCGATCCTATATTTTATACCAATTATATTCATTTAAACTAGTCAAAATGCGTGCTTTATTTCATGTACAAATGTATATTACTTGTAAGGTAGCTATCACCCACTTGTTGATGTAGTATTACATAGTTATATCATCCTTGAAAATTGTTAGTCCATAACCTTGTCACCCTAGGCAATATTAATATCTGAAATAGCTATAAGTCTTAATTAAATGTTGTGCTAGTCTTGTTAAGTCCAGGGCACAAGTTTGCCCTGATTATCATCCTTAAACATAAAATCTAGATTTGGGATAGTAATGGCATGTAGATAACTAATACTTTGAGACAACTTACTTTATGTTTCTCAAAACCTTAAAAACTTGCTGAAACCATTTGGACGGATGATAAGAGAGGTTGGTGTGGATGTAACATGAGAATTGGTGACTTGTGGTATGAACCACCCAAACGAATTAAGGACTTAATTATGTGATAACCTCATCGTGTAAAATAGTATAACCATAAGTCTACAAAGTGGAACTGGGCCAAGTAGGGTTACTAGACCTTAGGGTCATTCCACAGGTGGAGTAGTGAAGTTGTGTATGTGCAGATCGAGGTCCAGCATGAATAGGACACCATGTAAGGATGATGTGTACTTGTTTCACTAGGGCTGTGGAAAATCGTGATCCAGTTGTTCCCAGTGTTAAGGTATGACTTCCTGCACTAACTTATGGGTGCTACCTCATTGGTTCTCCATAAGGGTGGTCTGGTAATGGGACGAGGCAACTACGAAAAGCTGTGTGATTGTCGCTCAATCTACATGACCAAGGAATCATGTAGGGGTATCAGGTTGGTTGTCTCTTGTGGGTAAAGTGTACATCTCTGCAAAATGTAAATTCAAACAACCGTACCCATAGTCAAAGGCGGACATAGGAACCTCCTCGAGTTAGTTCTATTTCCAAACTTTTGTGGGTGGGATAAAAACCTGTTGAAGGGATGTACTTCAACTTTGACTTTTCCTGAGGGATATACTCCAACAATGTTTAATAAGCTGGATGTAACCTATTGATCTAAAATCTAACATTGATGGATGGAACCATATAATAGGTGGATGGAACTTACACCAATATACTTATTGCATAATTTCAACCTCTCTTTAAAGCATGGATCGTTAAAATGGTAAGTCTTAGTGATTTTAACTAGTAGTACTTGCAAGTATTGCTTCACGCAACTAAAAGAACCCGAGCCACCCTTGTTTAAGCCTTCCATCTATATATACATGCATTCTGTGTGTGGCTCACTGAGCACGGTTATATGTGTTCACCCTCGCTCTCAACGCCCCTTCAGAATTTGAGAACCAAGATCAGTACGCGTTCTACGAGGATCAAGGCAAGGAGGAAGGAGAAGACGGTGGCAACTAGATTTAGAACCTAGTTGTCTAGCCTCTCCTCACAGACAAGCTGACCACGCTAACTTTTGAGTGGATCCAATATTAGCTAGACCTTGGCCAATATTGGTTTCACTTGGGTTTTCCAGTCACTGCCTATGGAGAGATGAGCTCTCTCCTTCCTGCTTCCACTATTTATCCTTAAGCTGTTGTAATGTAAACATTTGGCCTAATGGCCCTTTATGTAAAACTTATCCAAATGCAGATTAATTGAACTCTAGTATTGTAAGATTAATATATAGTATGGTCTGTTTCGTATATGAGACGATTCAGCCATGTATCTATGCGCACTATCTACTGATACAGGGAATAATGTAGTGGATTCACAGAGGATTACAAGTGGTTTCCATGTATCTATGTGCACTATCTACTGATCCAGGTCTGACACCCTTGCACATCCTTTACTGCTTTCCAAGTGGTTCAGGTATATCTGAATAATGTTTTCAAATTGCATGGCCTGCCACAATCGATTATGTTAGATCGCGATCACATCTTCACGAGCCTACTGTGGAGTGAGCTCTTCTAGCTGGTGAGCACTCACCTCAAAATGAGCTATGCTTATCACCCACAAACTGACGAGTAAACCGAACAGGTCAACCAATGTCTTAAAGCTTACTTGCGTTGCTTAGTGCACGCATGTCTGAACAAATGGCAGGAATGATTATCATGGGTAGAGTTCTGGTATAACAAATTGTCGATGTTTTAATACTGATCTTATGTATGATTTATTAGATTCAGGATAACTCTTCAAGACGATCATATAGAGAAATGACAAAGGTATTTTTTTATACAAGTTCAAACCTTCTCCTGGAAGAATAACAAGCCTACTCCTATGTGGTTATTGCTCAAAGAAATGATTATAATTGGGAAAGTAATGTGGAATGTCCTACACTCTATGGATCTCTCTCATGTTTGTCTTGTTCTGTCACCATCTGCCCACTTCTCCCTGATGTCCACCTTTATATCGCCTACGAAGCAACGACAGTTGTTCCAAGCCAAGGGACGCTTTAACACTTCGGGTGATAACCGTTCGATGAAAGTTATTGTTCGAGAGACATGGTATCGTCGTGCAGGGATTATTGTCATAAAGAAGTAATACATAGTTATTCCAAAAAATAATGTACGTTCTAACTACCTTGTCAGACAGACTCATGATGTGGTAGATCATCGTGGACAAGCTAGTCAGAGATAAACTAGTCGTAGAAAAATCTATGACCACAGGGTGATCGCAGGGTAACTTACGACTATATCAAGCTAGTAGGAAAACTTACAATCTTGAAATGGTTGTAGAAGGACTTACTGCTATGAGGTGGTCGTAGAAGGTCTTACGACTATGAGGTTGTTGTAGAAAAACTTACAACCAAGGGGTTTAGTCGTAGAAGAGCTTACGACTAAGTAGTGGTCATAGAAGAGCTTACGACTAAGAAGTGGTCATAGAAGAGCTTACAACTACCCTGTGAAATCTCTCCCTTATAGGTAAGGGTTATACTCAAGGAGTATTGTAACGTAATCAATATCATTTATAGATAAATAATAATTTGAGAATTGTTATATCTTCGTCATCCAGCCCCCAACTTCAAGTAAAAGTAACTTACTTGAGAAAGAGAAGTCATAGATGATAGATGGTCGAAAGCAAAGGTTTTTCGATTTAATTCGATTAGAAGTGAACTTGGTCAAAAAGTTAATTTTGCTTTAGTTGTGAAGACAAAGCGATTTCAAATAGAGAAATTGAAGAATTCTGACTGACTTCTGTGGATCTGTCCGTTGGAATGGTTCTCGAAGAGGTAATAACTATTCGGATTCCAAGATGGGTAATTGACTCACACTATTATAAATACTTACCGAGAGGTAACCTTTGAGTTTCTTACTTTTTCCTTCTGCTCTGATCCCCTTCGAGCTCTCCACCACCGATCAAGCCATCTTCTTCCTCTAATTTCTTTCAAATCCAAACCAATCAATCTAAAAAATGACTAAGTCATCATCCAATTGGCCAATATCAGATATGGATACTATGAAATTGAGCGCATTGGAGGAGGCTGGGAAGATTCCTCTCTAGAAATTCATCAAATGGATTGAAGCTGCTGGACAGCACTGGCCAACAGGAGAGATTGGACTAATCCCAGTGTTCCAGGCTTATTGTGAGTGTAGCCTTCGACTTTCTGCTAATCCCTTCCTCATAGTTATACTCGATCACTTTTGGGTTGAATTAGTGAATTAGGTTCCCAATTGGATCACATGCTTAGTGTGTTCATGTACCTGTGCGAGGCTTATCTAGGGATTCCTCTAGATCTTGAACTCTTTTGATAAGTCAAGACCTGCAGTCTGAAGATCCATGATGATAAAATGGAGTAATACATCCAGATGTTTACTCGGTCCTCATAGCCGAATTAGAAGAAAATGTGATTCTACTAGGAGACGATTAGGATGACCAAGAGGTCGAACTGATGGTTATAAAAAAGAGGTGTAGAAAGCCAAAGCTCCTCTGGCCAAGAGGCATCGACTAATGAAAACTATTGATAAGAAAAGGTGGTGTATAAGTGCCGCCCTTCCTCCTACTGCTCCGACTAGCCCCATCAAGCAGTTCATTGCAGATATGAATGTTGCAAAGGAAATATGGGTAGTCGTACTGGAGCAACAGACTTCAAAGATCAAGGTACCCTTCTATTATGATGACAAAATTTTCTCAGTTAGCGCTTCTCAAGGCTTTATTAAGCAACTCAAAAAGCAAAACTGGAAGAGTTTTGTATCTTTTATGAAGGAGACTACTGCAACAACAGAACTTATGATAAAAAAGGAGACTACCCTTCAGGTGATGGTCTTAACTACCAGGAGAGGGAAGAGGGACAAAGAGTAGTAAGCCTTGCTCGAGACCTACGACCAGACATGGTTATAGATTTTCTCATTCCTCGATGACTACACATGGTTGTGGAGAAGAAGTCAGAGAAATAGATCTTAGGAAAGGTTTCTTCTAAATTCAAGATCAAAGCTGTGAAAGCAAGGTATGAAGATGAAAGCATAAAGATATGATCTTACCCCTTTCATCTTTTTAAATGTCAACTTACTTTTATTTTTGTGATTTTAGCTCAGATCCTTCATTGTCTGAGGACGCTTCTATTGAGAAGCCCTCTGCGACTCTACCCATAGTCGAAGAGACGACAGAAAAGATGATTGAAGAAACGACCACTGCAGCGATGGAGACTGCTGCCGAAGTTGTAACGACTATGACCTCGGAGGTGGTCGTAGCAACAAAAATGAAAGCGGCTAAAGACAGGGTAGAAATACTTATTCAAGAGGTTGGAAGACCTTTCGACCGCCGCGCTGAGGAGGAAGACACCGAGGGGGCTCCTCCTTGTCTCCAAGGAGGTACAGCCAAAGAAGAAGAAGAGCAATCCAACTTCTTCTCTGAGTTTTTTAACCCTGTCTTTGTAGTGGGATCTTTTTCACGCTGATCTCACAACCAAGTCCCACACCCCAAGGATCTTCCTAATAAGGGAAATACCTTTGACGACGAGCGCCTTAAGAAGGTGTGGTGGAACAAGGTTAATAAGCTCAATTAACTTGAAGACTCCCGAAGGGTACTCACCAAGTTCGCTCATACGAGCATGAATGTAAATATCAAGTACTTAAACATTCTTACTTGGTCTTTCTAGCCTCTCACTGTGCTTCTTTTATTCAGAGACCGTTGGAAGACATGGCTACTATGGCTAAATACCACGGACAACTTACGCTCTTATGATAGCAAAATGTTGAACTCTCTAAAAAGGCAGAGAAATGGTAAGTTTCTGGCACATGTAGTCGCATTCTCCTTCGACCACTTGTCCAGCTTTTCATGCCCATCTTTAACCTTCATGTGTTTAAGAGCAACAAGAAGTCTTTAGCTGACACACTCGACAACGAGAAGGTCGAGACGCAAAAGCTAAAGAAGGGAAATGTCGACTTAACAATAAGTCTTCTAAATGCCACTCTGCAATTAACGCATTGTAAGAAAAAATAAACAGTAAGTTTTGAACTTAAGATTGTTTATTTAAATACCTTCCTTGTCTTCCTCTAACTCTTTTCTTTTGACAAATAAAGAGATCAAAATGAGTAAGCTCTGTACTGAAGACTTGTTGTTAAGAGAAAACCAAAGTGATCAGAGAACTTACTTGTATCAGTAGAGAAAAAGACTAGAAGAATAAGTCGTTGGGAGATTAGCACAGAGAGGAAGTCGAGAAACTTGAGACTCAACTAGTGGGTAAGGAAATCTTTACATTCGACCAGTTCTACTAACTAGTCTTTTGAGAAGTATTTTTCTGACCACCTCTACTCTTTTCGTGGAGGTTGTGGTCGAAATGAAGCGACTCATTGAGGCTTCGACTCATAGTCAAGAGGAAACAAAGTTGGTGAAGACTATTCTTCATGACAACGTTTCACTTCTAAGCAATATACTCGGTGGGCTTGGTGCTGAGAAGCTCTATCCATATGAGGATACCATGACTGCCCATACAAGTATGATTAGACAACAAGTCAGAAGCTTTAGAGAAGCTCATAAGCACTCCAAAGACCAACTAGGTCGACTCATTACGAGAGGTGGTTAAAGGTACAGTAAGATATGCCTTGGTATAACTCAAGGCATATGTCCAAACCCTCAATCTCTGACCAATTGAGCACAACTTCAACTACTTGAAAGCAGAGGCAGTCTGCATGATCGAAGAAATAGAACCAATCGGTTGAAAGGTCGTGACGGAGATGCAAATTGGCTCTCCTTCATTAAAGTATCTTGTAATAAGAAACTTTGTAAGAACAAAGCTTTTGTTAATGAAAATCATCTTCCTTTTCATACAATTCATCTTCTTGAGTAGTTAGTACTCGTAAGACAAAAAAAAAGAAAATAAAATTATGACTAAGAATCAAAGTTATATTGATAACTTTATCCTAGCCACTGACTATTTACTTAGTTTATGTGGATGAATAAAACAAATAGTACCGAGTAAAGTATATAGAGAGCAGAGTAGTTTATCTGACTATTGTTGTCAGCGTCAATTGTCATGTTCTGGCAAAAAAAGAGATGAACAAGTCGATGCTAGGAAGTCCCTTCTGGTGGGCAGGACCACATGCAAAGAGGAAAGACTTCGACTAAGTGATGTTACTTTTCTTCAACTAGGTTAATCAAATCAAAGATATAAACGATAAGAGGACAAACACTCAGAGGACTTTCTCTAATATCTGTTCAACTTTTTTGCAGGCAACTCAATTGTTTTGTGCTAATAACAAGAGTAAGAAACAGTTTAGCACTAGAAAGCTCCTTCTAGTAGACAAGATCACATGCAGAGAGAAGACTTCGACAAGGTATGTTTCCTTCTCTAGCCATTTAAACAGATTGATTGTACCAGAAGTGGTCAAACAAACATAAGAGAAGGTCTTCTCGACATACGACAATAAAGATTAGAACAAACTAAAAACTTTATTGAAAGAGTAGAAATGCTACATGTAAAATTTATGCAATTGGTTGATGTTCCAAGAGTTTGAGAGAATCTAGCTATAACATCCTGTTTTTCTGAGATTTTTAAAGCCTGAAATTTAAAAATGAATTTTCTGGAATTTTCTGAATTTAATTGAAGCTTTAAATGAATTTTTAAAGTTTTAAATGAATTAATATGAATAAAATAAATATTAACATAAGCTGGAAATATTTTATTTGGATTCTTCAGGTCTCAAGGAATTTTCTGGTATTTTTGGTGAATTTTTGGGATTTATTTGCTATTTTCTAGAGCTCTTTGAAGTTTATTTGAATTTCTGAAAAAGAAAAAGAAACCAAAAACTTTCCCCGCTGCCCGATCCCTCCTCCCTCCACGCGTCGGCCATCCGACCGCGTCCCCACCGCCGCCGCACCTTCCCGCCCTCGCCCGCTCCCCGCCGCCCGATCCCGCCGGCGCCACGCGTCGATCATCCATCGCACCGCACCACCTCCGTACCTCCTTTCCCGCCCACGACCCCCGCCGTTCGATCACCGCCCCTGCCACGCGTCGCGTGGCTAGTGCCCGATCCCGCGCCCGCTCACCCTCGCCCGCTCGCGTCGTCAGCCGTTGGATCGCGCCCGCGCCGCATCGGCCGTCCCGCCTCCGCCGCGTGGCGTAATCAGTAACCCTAACCCTCGGCGGCCCGTCCGATCGTCCCACGTGGCTTAATCCTAACCGTCTAACCTGCGACCGCGTTCGCTCCGAGCCGTCCCCGATCCGAGCTCCTCGGTTCACGTGATAAAACCTGCCGCCTCGCCTCGGTTCGCGTGCACGCTCCGCCGAACCCTCGCGCCCGCGCCGTCGCTGGAGCCCGCCGACGTCGTCCGGAGTGTCTTCGCCGCCGCCGGAGACGTCGCCGCCCTTCCCACTGTCGTCCCCGCCGCCGGTGAGTCGCCTCGCCGCCCCTGCCGTCGAGTCGCCCCGCGTCGCCCTCGTCGCCAGATCGCTTTGCTCGCGGCGCGTGCGCGCGCGCACCGCGCCGCGCCGCCTCGCGCGCGCCGCCGCCAGCGTCGCCGATCCGCTCGCGCGCCCACGCGCGTCACCATCGCCACGATCCCGCCACGCCGCGCGCCGCCGCCGCGACGCGCCTCGCGCGCCGTCGCGCCACGCGTCGGCGATCCGCCTGCCGCCGCACCCGCGCCGCTCCATCCTCGCTGTCGCTCGGTCTGGGCCGAAGGTCCAGATCGCGCCGCGTCGCCGCACCGCCGTCGGATCCCGCCGTCGCGTCGTCGTGCCGCGTCAGCCGAGCCACGTCAGCCCTAGCCGACGTGGCATCCCACGTGGCATGCCACGTCGGCGCCACGTCGGCGAGACCCGCCCCAGTGCCACGTGGCGGCCACGTCACCGCTCGTCGGCCGCCACGTCACCGTGCCACGTGGCGGCATATGCCGCCGCCACGCCGGTAGCGTCCCGCCGCGTCGGCCGCCGCCCCGTGCATCTGTTTCGTGGACCGAGTCCACGGTGGACCCGGTTTCCCGTGCGCCCGGTCCACAGCACAGTAACATTTTTGATTTTCTCGATTTAATTTTAGGATTAATTTTCCGAGAGCCCGTTCTCCTCCGTCCTAGCTCCGATTCACCCCGTTCTTTTTTCTAAATTCATCTAAAATCAAGCTCTAGCTGTTGGTTCTAGTTTTGTGAATTTTGGAGTTCATTTTCTTATCATTTTATGTGTTTCTTTGTTTTCGGTCGTTTTCTCTCTCGTTAGATTTGGATTCCGGAGGAGCAGGTTTCGCGCTCAAGACCGTGAGTACCTCACGAGCATAACGAAGGCAAGTCGTGTCCTTTGATCATGTTGAACCCAGTTTTGTAATCTATTATTTAATTATTTTATTTTAAATTACATCGCATTGCTATTTTTATTCAAACCTTTGCACTGGTAGTTATCGTCCCAATTGAGATTATACCTCCTTGATACTTTGGAATGCCATGATGCCATTGTCACCATAAGTTGGGTAATTTATTAGTGATGCTAGATTATTTGTCACATGGGTTGGTACGATTAGATTGCTTAGCTGGCTTATATTTACGATTGATCTCACCAGCACATGTTAATTATGAATTTGACTTACTGTGGTTGGTGCCACGTGTATTAAAATTTGTGCCACACCAATGTACTCACGGCTTTACATCTATGTTGCTTAGTTGAGGGAGATGAGTACTATCAACAGGAGGTTCCAGAAGGAGAGTACTACGACGACTTCACAGATTAGGCTTCATTCTCCACTCGATAGCCTGTGGGCTTGTCGATTGGCTGCTACGCTTTATTTTGGATTTTCGCTGCTATTTTGTTAAGCCCTTCCGGCTAGAGATATTGTAAGCTTGGCCATAAGGTCGTACCTTTGATATTTTATTGATATTCGAGTTTTCCTTTAGTATTGTCGTGTGTATGACTGTGATGACATCTATGTTTGACTGTGTGCACTAGCGTGATCCTGGACTAATGCAGTTTACACAGAGAGACCGAATTTGCATATAGCAAGGCTGCGAGGTTGGACCTTACGATCATAGTACTTACGCATGGCTTGTTGATAGACTACCGAATGAATTAACGCTTGATTCCTCTTCTCTTCGAGTAAGTTAATATCATCTGCTTGAAGTTGCTCTTGGTTAGAGTCGTGAAAGTTCTCAACCAGTGCCGATCAAATCTTTAGTTCTGGAGGACGCATGACATCAACCCCAAAAACTAGGAAAAATAGAATTTCACCTATCCCCCGACTAGGAGTCATGCGAATTTCCCATAATACTAAAGGTAATTATTGTACCTAAGCCCCCAAGCGCTTTACAAGCTAGTCGAAGACTTGAGTTTTAATACCTTGCATTATCTGGCCATTCACACTCTCAACTGCCACATTGCTTTGGGAATGGATGATTGAGGCATAACAAAGTTTGGTACCCAACTCGGCACAAAATTCTTGGAATTTGGTACTAAAAAATTACTTACCATTGTCTGTAATTATTTGACTTGGGACTCCAAATCAAGTAAGTACGCTTCTCATCATGAACCTTTTAGTAACTTTCGTTGTTATCCCAATCACAGGTTTGGCCTCAATCCATTTTGTGAGTGTGTTAATAGCCATAAAAAGAAATTCGAAGTTGTCTGGTGCTCTTGAAAATGGTCCAAGGATATCGAGACTCCAGGCCGCAATAGGCCAAGATAGAGGAATCGTTTGAAGAGCCTGAGCCAATTGGTATATTTGCCTGGTATGAAATTGGCATTGTACATATTTCTTAATCTGCTCTTTGATGTCATTGAGGGCTATTGGCCAGTAAAAACCTTGTCGAAAGGCTTTTCTGACCAGCATTCTATAAAAAGTATGTGCTCCACAGATGCCCCCATGTATGTTGTGAAGGAGTTGTAATTCTTCTTTCTGCGATCATCACGTGAGAACCCCTTGAGTACTCCATTTATAGAGTACTCCATCAACCAAAGTATACATTTTGACCTTGTAGGGTAAATGTGTTAGTGATATGCCCTAGAGGCAACATGGAGATGTTGTATATATCACATACTATGTTTATGATACATTACTTTGTTCCTTGAAATAGACATTATCATTATTGATCAATGAGTATGTGACTTATTCATGAGACTCTTAATGCTAAAATGTTGCTATTTCTAAATGATCCCTGATCATATATCATATGAAGAACAAATATGATTCAAAGACAAAGATCATCATATGTATTGATTGATGATTATGTCTCATGGATCATGGTATGGTGATACCAAATCAATAATATGGACATGTGTTAGTGAACATATGTTGGATAGGCCTGCCATGAGACACTGCAGAGATTCCATGTGTCATCAGTTAGTCTCAAGTAGTGTTTATGTAGAATCCTTAGACTTAAAATCATCATGGTTCCCAACATGAGTAGTAGCTTATTTTGGGACTACTAAACACTACTCCGTAACTGGGTAGTCATAAAAGTAGTCTTTGAGTTTGCCATGAAACATGTAGTGGGATGTGAATGATCAAGATAGAATTTGCCCCTCCTTATGGGAGAGATATCTCTGGGCCCCTCGATGTAATGGATTATGAAAGTGCATGGCCATGCCAAGGTGATTGAGGAGTCAATCATAAGTTTATAATCCATCACGAAATCGAGAGAGTGATTGAGCTATTAAGAGGATGACACAGGTCTCGCCTTGAGCTCAATCTATATCGTGAGGCAAAGGGATTCGTACATGAGAGAACATTACAGGTTCAGTCGATATTATCTTTACGTATACTTTGGGGTTAATATGTCTTACTAGAGGCCGCTATTAACAGGGTGACCGGAAAGGCGTTTCCGGATCACGACCAAGTATACGTGAACCTACAGGGTCGCACGCTTAACGGGTTGGAACACTAATTCGAATATGATTCGGATACAGGCTCAATTCGGATAGAGATCCGAATAGACTCCTATTGGGCCTCGGTCCGCAAGGCCCAAGTGAGGTGGTCTATATATGGAGGCAAGGGGCTCAGGGTCACGCACCAGTTAAAGCCCTAGCGTAACCTTAGCCACCACCTCCCGAGCCAAACCCTAGCCGCTCACGAGTGCTAGTACACTCGCGATCGGTATTCCAACCCCGGACGTGTGGATACCGGTGGAGGCGCTGCTCATTGCGGTGTTGATCGGCGTCAACAACCTACAGATTGGATCCGCTCGTGGTGTGGTTGATTGCATGGAGGAGACGATCTGTTCGAGACGATCGGCTAATTCCACTACTACCTCGACGCGCGTGGTTGGATCGGTTTCTCCAACTCTTCTTCCGCTGCACTGCGCGTCTAGTGGTAACGATCCATGATTCTTCCTTAAGCATGATGTCCTTGTGTGCGCGGTAGAAAAATTTTGTTTTCTGCTTTCGTAGCCTACGCGCATTCCTTTAAAATGATCTGCTTCGAGATCGTCGTTGGATACTAAACCCTTCTGAAGATACTCGTAGATGGGTGCCATCCAGGTATCCTCGTACTCTATAGAGGCTATCTCATGAGGAGTTGTCTTTGGTGTTTTGACCACAGACAGTTTCTAGAGTTGCTTCAAGAAGACTCTTACTAGTATTTGTGATCGGAAAGAAGCTATTTGAGCCAACTGGTCAGTGAGAAAATTATTCTTTTGAGGGATATATTGTAACTCAAAACCGAAAAAATGCCTCTCAAGCTTTCTAACTTCTGCGAAGTATTGAAACATGGTCGAACTAGAGCATTGACACTCTTTTTTGACCTGATTCACGACTAGTTAAGAGTCTCTCCTCACAAGTAATCAATGAATCCCGAGCACTTTCATGGCTTGTATGCCAGCCAACAAACCTTCGTATTCGACCACATTATTGGTGGCTAAAAAGTTTAATTGAATAACATATTTTAATATCTATCCCGTGGAAGATTCCAGGAACACCCATCCCCCGAGCCGCTTAGCTAAGCAACCTGTCAGAGAACATTGTCCACTGGTCGTGGAAGTTGCACTGCGGATCCTGAACAAGTTTAGAATTTGTCTATTCAGCGATAAAGTCTGTCAAGATCTTGGATTTAATGGTCATTTGGGACACGAAATGGAGGTCAAACTCTCCGATTTCTATTGACCATTTTGCGATATGTCCCGTTGTTTCCTTGTTCTGGAGGACATCTCCTAAGGGAAACTCCAACGGCACAATAATTTTATGTGTCTAAAAATAATACCTCAATTTCCTCAAAGACATGATGAGGGTATATAAGAGTTTTTGAATCTGATGGTAGCACTCCTTAGGCATGTGTAAGACTTCGCTCACATAGTAGACTGGTCGTTGAATGCCTTCGCGTTCTGCGACTAGTACTGCACTTACTGCCTGTAATGTGGCAGCTAGATATATTAAGGGCGTCTCTTCTGATTTCAGAGAAACTAGAACAGGAGCACCCGTAAGATATCTCTTAACATCTTCGAAGGCGTCGTTAGCCTCCTTTGACTACTTGAACCCCTCACGCTTCCTTAGAAGTTTGAAGAAAGGAAGTCATTTTCCTCCCAGTCGTGCGATGAAACGACTTAAAGCTACCATGCATCTGGTGAGTTTTTGGACTTCTTTCTTAGTGGTCAGAGGGCGCATTTGCTTAATGACCTTTATCTTTTCAAGATTTGGCTCGATACCTCTTAACAAAACAACAAATCCAAGCAAAATTTTCAAAGAAACTCTGAACACACACTTCCCGGGATTGAGTTTCAAATGGTGCTTTTTGAGATTGTCGAATGTCTTGTGCAAGTCTAAAATGTGATTAAGTCATTTGATGCTCTTTACGACTAAGTCATCAACATAGGTTTCCAAAATTTGGCCTAGTTGATGTAAAAAAGTTAGTTGCAGTAAACACTAAAAAGTTGGACCAGCATTTTTTAAACCAAATGGAATTTTGACATAACAAAATACTCCAAATGGTATGATAGATACAATCTTCTCTTCATCTTATAGTGACATACTAATCTGATGATAACCAAAGTATTCATCTAGAAAACTTAGAACTTCATAACCAGCAGTAGAGTCTACTAATTGATTGATATGAGGAAGAGAAAAATCAACTTTTGGACAAGTTTTATTTAGATCAGTATAGTCTATACACACACGCCACTTACTGTTAGACTTCTTAAGCATTACAGGGTTAGCTAACCACTCTGAATGATTAACTTCTTTTATAAAGCCTGCTGACCATATCAAAGGAGACTTTCTCTGTCCTAAATTTTCTTAGAGAATCAAACGTAACAGGTAGAGAAAGTAGACCAATTGGCTTGGCAAAATATCCTGATATGATCCCATGGAATGAGTATTGTACATGCTTTATTCTGGTTTGAGGAACTTATATCTCATCCAGAGCACTTACAAATAAAATATTCACTCGACAGTTGTTGATGGTGGGATCAACCATGATCGAAAACTGACCTGGTCGAGTTGAAGGGATCGGATAGTCACTTTTCTCAAAGGAAATCGTGACTTTCGACCACTTAGGAAGATTATTGACAGGGGGAGGGTCAGTGGAGTTTACCTCTCGTTCGATAGTCTTGTACTGTCGTTGTGACTCGTATGCCGAAGATCCTCTATAGATGTGCTCGATGGTGTGCTTCAGATTCTAGAATGACATCTCCTCGTCATCTTTCGATTTCTTCCGACCACTTGTCTGTCCTAACTCTTTGAGAGTGGGAAATGGTCCTTTGTCGGAGTAGTAGTCCTCGACTTTTCATTGAAAAACTTAGCAATTGCGAAGGTCGTGTCCTTCCTTTTATGGAGAGGGCACCACCTAGAATTGTTGTCCTTTCGTACAAGTGCTTTGCCCTTGCCCTCATCGAAGTACTACTTGGGGTTCTGTGGCTCCTTATCACCCACGGCCAAGACTTCGTTAGAATTTTCGGCTTGAGGTCTCTGACCTTTGGCCTTGTTCTTGGATTTCTTGGCTTTTTTTCCTTCTTTTACTACCTTCGCCTTCTCTTTGGTGTTTCGATTGACTTGATCAATGGTCTTACTCCATTCAACTGCTTTGGCAGCCGTCGCGTAACAATCAGCCATCTCAAAGAGCTTGGCGACGGTAGTCGAAGGATTCAAAGCGATATCCTCTATGAACCTCCTATTGCGGACCCTTGCTTGAATGCCCTGATGACAGAATCATAAGAAACCTCTGGAATGGAATTACTAACCTGACTAAAGCGTTTGATGAATTGTCATAAGGTTTCATTGCTATTCTACCTCATCCGATGTAGGTCGTCTTCCTTTCCAAGGCGGTTGTACGTGCCCTAGAAGTTGGCCAACAGAAGATCGTAGAAGTGTTGCCATGAATGAATTGACTCTAGTGGTAGATTTAGCAACTACGATCAAGTAGATCCCTCGAGCACAGTCGAAAAGTAATTTACCATGACATGCTCTACTCCTCCTACTGCTTGAACCATGGTCATGTAAATCTAAAGGAATTCGATGGGATTTTGGGACCCATCAAACTTCTCCATGTTTATTAGTCGAAACCGCGGGGGACAGCGTGCTTCTTGGAGTTCAGGCATAAACGCCCAACATCCGATAATGAGATCATGATGCCTTATTTGCGGGAAAGGATGGTTGGCGTCCCCAAGTGATGAGGACATCCCTAGTAATGCCAAAGCTAGTAATGAGACTTCAAGCAGGCCCCGTATCCACGTGAGTATCCAGATCCTACGTCAAGAAAATCGGACGACCCCGTTTCACAAGGCAACCGTACTCGGTGGTGCCCAATAGTCGAGGGACTCGACCTATAATAGGCCTCGTCCATACGAGGACAATATTCCTCGTATTCCATCTGCTGCTACAAATTTCTTGCTACCTGTTCGACTCCCAAAGTTGTGTCGACGAGGCTACTTGAGTCTGGCCATCATGCTTCGGAGTCTTCGCATGATCCCTTCAGCAAAGTGGTCATAGCCTACTGCTCGAGCAAGCTCTTGAGTAGGATTTTTGAGCAAGTCATTGATGCATTGAAACTCTCGAGTCTCTTTGGATTGGTACTGGATGCGTCTAGGCAAAGACCTCTGGGCAACCATTCTTCTCCTTTGAACGGTCTCGGGATCCTTAATATCTGAGGCTGGTTGAGGCCGTCGCAAAGAAGAGTGATTATTTCGAGGATTTCTCCCACGCTCATTAGAGAACTCACCTAGCTCATCCAATGATAGAGCCTCACGACATGGAATAAGCCTCTCTAGAAAGGAAAAGTCTGGGTTATAACTGTCTCTAACCAAAGTTGAACCCTGCGAGGGTATGGACGGACTCACAGGGAACCCACCCACACTCTCCACGGGGACAATTGAAGGGTCACGACCACCAGATGTTGATGGATTCCCAAAATGATAGATTTTAGGACTCATCGATCTTGATCAAACGGCTACTGGGGGACTCAAACACTTAGGGGTAGCCCCATTATCATGTTGCGAGTCCTGTTCGTGGTCGGATTGACCTTTATTCTTAGGGGAAACTCATTCCTCCACTGGGCGTAATGTTATGGGGGATAAGGATCCCTCCTCAGCCTTTCCTGCAGTGTGATAAGTGAGATCTCGGGATGGATCTCCAGAGATAGCCTCACCGTCGGAAGAAAGCATCGTCTGCTCGTAGTCATAGCAGACATCCATGTCGAGATCTACGTAATCTGCCTGGTCGAACCAATTCTCCTCGTTCCACTCTCCTGACATGAGGACATCAGAAGGAAGAGAACTCACCGACAAGGAATTACTGGAGTTTTGGAAGAAGATCCCCATAGACGGTGACAACTGTCGATGTTTTAATAGCGATTTTACGTGTGATTTATTGGATTCGAGGGAACTTTTGAAGACCTAGCTATGATCACACAAAGAAATGATGCAAAAAATTTTATACAGGTTCAGATTTTCTCCTGATAGAATAATAACCCTACTCCTGTGTAACTACTGCTCAAAAAACTGATTACAATCGGCAAAGTAATACGGAATGTCCTGCACTCTATCGATCTCTCCCGCGTCTATCTAGTTCTGTCACCATCTTCCCTCTTCTCTGTAATGTCCACCTTTATATAGCCTACAAAGCAACGGTAGCTGTTCCCAGCTAAGAGACGCTTTAACGCTTCAGGTGATAACCGTTCGATGAAAGTTATTGTCAGAGAGACATGGTATCGTCGTGCGGCAGTTATTGTTAGAGAGAAGTAATGTGCAATTATTCTAGAGAATAAGTGCACGTTCTGACCACCTTGTTAGACAGACCTATGATATTGTAGATCATCATGGACAAGCTAGTTGGAGATAGGCTACTCGCAAGAAAATCTACGACCACATGGTGGTCGTAGGGTAACTTACGACTATATCATACTCGTAAGAGAACTTATGATCATAAGGTGGTCATAGAAGGACATACGACTATGAGATAATCGTAAAAGGTCTTACGACTATGAGGTGGTTGTAGAAAGACTTACAACCAAAGAGTTTAGTCGTAGAACAACTTATGACTAAATAGCCGTAGAAGATCTTACGACTAAGGGGTGATCGTAAAAGAGTTTACGACTACCCTGTGAAATCTCTCCCTTTTAGATAAGGGGTATACTCAAGAAGTATTGTGATGTAATCAATATCATTTACAGATAAATAATAATTTGAGAATGCTTATATCCTCGTCACACATCATTCCACTCAACATTAGAAAATCACCACTTGAGGTTCTCTTTGGTCACAGCCCGCGTCATTTCGGGATAGCCAAAACTGCTGCCTGTGCAGTCTCAGACCTGGACGTTTGGTTGCGCGAAAGGAAACTGATGAACACTCTGTTACACCAGCATTTGAACAGACCAAATCAGCGCATGAAGATGCAAACTGACTTGAAGCGCTCTAAGATGTCATATGCAGACATCGGTGGCCAACAGGTCTAATCATAAGCTAGCCTTGAGATATTTTGGACCTTTTCAGATACAGCGAAAGATTGAAAAGGTTGCTTACAAGCTGAAATCGCCCTCAGGCTATCTGATCCATCCAGTTACACATGTGTCTTAGCTGAAAAAAAGCTCTCAAACCTGGTGAGTTAGTGCCACCAGAATGGCCAAGGATTGAAGAAGCAACTCAGCCCTGTTCTTTGCGGCTTCTAGAAACGGCTTTTGATTTTTACTACAGTAACTAACTTTTAAACGGAGTATTTTTTTAAGATAGTATCTACAAGTTAATTGTAGTACACGTTAAAAAATTAATATCTGTATCATCAAAAATCACAAGTGAGTATCTCTCTTTCCGCAATCTCTATCACAAACAACCAAAAAACATCAACCGTAGCTAAAAACCATCAATCGCAGCCGCAAAGAACAGGTCCTCAGATTCGTTGCCTGCACCAACAAGGCTACGTGAAAACATCTCAAGTCCAGATACAGGGGTCAGGTGCGTCTCCAGGAAAACTACACCGATGTCAAAGATCGTTTCCCACAGGCGCCGGCTTAGGGACAAACTGGTACAGAAGAAGGGGGTGCCAGCGCTCTGACGAGGCCAAGGAGTCGCGGGAGCGGCGACCCAACCAGCGGTTTTTGTGATCCAATTGGGCCATGTGAAAAGGACCTTGGCCCGGCCCATGTAATAGCCTTAGTAGTGCAGCGGTTGGTCTCGTTTTCTGCCTCGCGGCCTCCCTCCGCGCCCGCGGCGACCGCGCCTCCACGTCACGTGTGCCGCCGCCCGCCGGAGAGGAGGATCCGATGGCGGCGGCTCTGGCTTCACACGCTTCAGCTTCTGTAAGCGCTCGCCCACTCTGTTTCGCCCTCTTCTTAAAAAAGAGAGAGAGAGAGAGAGAAACGTTCCTATTTCCCCTCGTTCTTGGTTAAATCTAATGCGTGTGGGTGCTGCTGGTTCGCGGATTGGTGTTTTATGGGACTCTACAGTGGACAGGATTTGTGCACGACTGTAAAGGCTGATGCCTACAGTGTAGAGTTTTAGTATTTAGGTCTCAACTGAGAATTGCTCGGTGTAATTGGGGAAATTTCTAGTTCAACTGAGGTGCGTTACAGAGTTTGATAGCTCAGCGTAAAACTTGCATTGTGACATTTGTTGTGGAAAGGGAATTTGGTCTTTTCTTAATGGTAGAATTAGTGCAGTGTAACAAATTGAAATTGGTACACCTATTCTAATGCAAATGCAAAAGAAAAAGGTGTAGTGAGGTTTTCGGTGTTCTTTTTATCCAGAAAAGTTTTGTTTGTCATATGTTGGGAAATCGAGCACTTACTGTAAAATTTGATGGGTGCATTGGTGTCGAGAGGTGAAGTTTGGTTTCTGCAGCTTACAGTGAACAACTGGAGCATGATTTCGCAAAGTTGGTGGTTTTAATATTTTGGCTACAGTGAAGTTGTCGGTGTGTTGTGGCAAGAAGAGATTTGATGATTTCTTCATTTCTTGGGATTGAAATGAACAAAGTATTGTATCATCGATGCAACGATGAGTGAATTTTTGTTTATTTAGGGCTCTAAATAAAAGGTCAAAATGAGAAATTGTCCCGCAATTCACCTTTTGTGACCCCCCCCCCCCGGGGTAACATATGGTATCATGCTGAAAAGTGAAATACCTGTAAGTACGTCTCAAAGGTCGAAAGGGAAAAAAACTTTCATTTTCTGTGTTAGTTGTTGCGGCACCGCCTGGTAACTTTGTTGCCTGTTAGCCATCCCATGGCTCTGGCGGTGCTAATTTCTAATTCTCTGGATGGGCTGGCACTATAAATTGAGTATATACAGTAAAGATTGCAAACCTTAATATATCCCAGAGGATTGTAAAAGTTTAACCGAAGTCATGTTGGAAATGTCTACAAGTCACCTCGCTCAATATTTTGAACTGTGACACTAACGTAATTAAGTTTCTTGTAATATTTTCATGTTAAGTTGGTTTTATTTAAATATACAAATTTTTATTAGCAATATCGAGGTTTATCATACAGCCAACTTACACGTGTAGCGGAATTCAGATCATTGCAGGTCTCACAGGTGCTCTGCGAACAGCATCCAAAGGCAAGTTGGTTGTGAGGAACTTCTTTTTCTTGGACAATTTGGCAATCCCTAGTTTTGCACTAAGCCACTAACTAGTTGACATCGGTTACCTATCAGGATTTCGTCCTCATTTCTGCTATTTCCATGCATCAGTCAATAATGGACTTCTCAGAAGGAAAACCCCTCTTCCTCTGATATGTTCTTTTCGCTCCATGCAAACAAGAAATAGTCATTCATCAGCTGTTGCGCCAAAGGACTATTGTGAAACTTACATCCAGTTTCTAAGGGACAAACGGATAGTTCCTGACTCAGCTCCTCCGAGCTCTAAGGATGTGGACCTCTTGTACCAGTTTATTGATCAGAGGTAACAGTGTATTTGAACTTCCTTGTCAAGATTCTAAGCTATAATTTGAAGTGAACTGAGCTTCATTATCTATTACTTGCTTCAGTAACAAGCTCATGGTGTTAACTGGAGCAGGAATGAGCACTGAGTCAGGAATTCCTGATTATCGGAGGTACATGCATTGCTAAATCTTTCATGGAACCATGTTGCCAGCCTTGCCATTCTCCTCTGTATTCTAACCAGCTGAATTTTTGTTTTATGGCAGCCCTAATGGTGCGTACAGTTCTGGTTTTAAACCACTTACCCATCAGGTGTGACCCTGCTATTGATTGTTAGACAACTCTTGTCATGCTTTCTAGGTTTTTTCCCTTCTTGATGTAGGTTAGATTTTTGTCTTTCATTATGGAGCTATTTTCCAAATGGACATGTCCTAATTCAGATTCTTTGAATTGTTTGGGCCTGGTCTTTTAATCTTGGTTCCTAAAAATAACAAGTTTGTGTATTCTGTGTTTATTGACATCCATTATCTATGTGAAAGGCTCATCAAGAAGGCTACTCTTGCATTGGTTATTTCTTCCTTTATCGTCAAGGACATTTATAAAACAAGTTACACTGTTCTCTTTTCTTTCGTTTTTTTGGGTGGTAGAACTTATCTGGAACCTTGACTAAAATGTTGATTTGAACAACAGTTCGCCTAGAGAAACCATTGAAAAAAAAGGCTTCTACCATTAAGGAATACTGCCTCTATTTGTCCAAATCAACCTACCAGTGATTATTCTTCATTGCCCACTTACCATTTGAACAAAATAGGAGTTTGTTCGCTCTATTCGAGCCCGAAGGAGGTACTGGGCTAGGAGCTATGCTGGATGGAGAAGGTTCACGAGAGCACAACCAAATACAGCTCATTATGCTCTTGCATCTCTAGAAAGAATTGGTCGTGCTCACTCAATGGTTACTCAAAATGTGGATAGGTAGTGAGCTGGTTCAGTTATTGTTAATTGTGAATGATAATGTAACTTATGGTTCATCTGTACTTTGTTCATGAGTAATTTAGGTTGCATCATCGTGCTGGAAGTAGGCCAATTGAGTTGCATGGAAGTGTATATGAGGTAGTTTGTTTAGAATGCGGTACATCCATTAGCCGCGAGTCATTTCAAGAGCAAGTGAAGGACCTCAACCCAAAGGTTTGTCCATTTGATACTTACTATATGTTTCCATCAAACTATGGTTCATTATATCAGTAGTATTTGCCTGAGATATGACAGAAAAATTAAAGAGAGAATGATTTGCACTCTGTCATGAAGCTGTTGACTTATTGTAATCATTTGATATTTGATGGCTTAAAATTGATTTTAATTATTTGAACAGGGTTCACTATGTAGTGATTATTTAGCTGTGCATCTCTCTTGCCTCTGATATATTGCTGAGTTAACCAATTTTGACCAGTAGAATAATGCTTGTGTGTAGAGAGCTGATGCCACTTGCTAATCAAAGTTTCAAGTGAATCAATGCTTCTTAGTCCCTTGATTTGGACTATGGTTTAGTAGTTTCTGAGGACTGAGCATTATATTGTTGTGTTTGCAGTGGGCTCTAGCTATTGACAGTTTGGAAGTGGGACAACCAGGCTCAGACAAAAGTTTTGGAATGCAACAGCGACCTGATGGTGATATTGAGATTGATGAGAAGTTCTGGGAGCAAGATTTTGACATCCCTGGTTGCAATCAGTGTGCTGGAGTGCTAAAACCTGATGTGAGAATCTTTACCCCTGTCTTATGAGACTACTTTTAGTTAATTTTAGAGAGAAAAAAGCTCACATGTAACTATTGATTTACTGCAGTTTAAGGTATAGAAAGATGAACTAAGCCATATCTACTATATAGGTTTAGTAGCAAAAAGTATTTCATATTATTAACATTGATTTGTTCAGAACCAGACTAACTCATTACTAACAAGTAATTATGCAGTGCACAGAACTAGAACGTGAAGTGCTATATCAATATGTTATTCCATTTTCAGACTTCCTTTCTCTTTTTTGAATGGCACGGACTTTCTTTCTCAACTATTGCGAGTGATTGTTCAAATGTGTTATTTCTGATGTTTGAAGGTTGTGATGTTTGGTGATAATGTTCCTCAAGAGAGAGCTGACAGGGCTAAGGAGGCTGCAAGAAACTGTGATGCTCTTCTGGTGGTTGGTTCAGCACTAATGACAATGTCTGCTTTTAGGCTGGCAAGGTATCACCTCACTGGAAAATATTATTCAACTGTTCCTGGTAGGGTAAATTCCTTATATGCCACTAGAAATTTCCAAGATCCCTGATTGTGTCACTAACATGTGGAGTACGGTCCCAAATGTAAATGACACAACTAGTGGCATATAAGGGATGATGCAAAGTTTCGATGGCGAATAAGGAATTGCCCCTTCCTTGTATACATCAAGAGCTAGTTCTCATGTTTGTTGAGAGCCCTTGCTTTTCGACCAAATGTTTCAAATCAGATTTAAGTTCTGTCTGATATTTTTTAATGGCAACATAAGATTTATGATAAATCCCAATCCCAGGCTCGCACAGGAAGCAAATGCTCCAATAGCTGCGATTAACATCGGGGAGACGAGGGCTGACAGTTTTCTATCTTTGAAAATCAATGCGAGATGTGGGGAGGTTAGTACCCCTTACTTTTGAGTTTTCTGTACTGCGGCATATGACTTACTTTGCTGTGCTGCAACCACCTTCTTCAGATATTGCCCAGAATACTTCAGATGGGAAGTCTAGCCGTACCAAATATAAGTTGAGCATGTGCTGTCCAGTCGTCTTACGATGGAAACTACAGTCTCCCGTAAGAACAATCTGAGACATATAATTAGCTGGAGATCATTCTGTTCAACAGATCAGGACTTCATCCTGTTTGCCTAATAGCATTAACCTGGTTGTTGTAATTAAGTTTAAACCTTTTGAGTGATGATTCATTGGAATGTATATCCAGGAAAAAGATATTCAAGTTGATCGTCGGAATAAGTACGGGTTTCTGGGAAAAAAGATATTCCTCCTAACAATGATAATTTCTTGTAATGTAAATAAAAGTTATAATATGCTAAAAGTTTAATGGATGGATGATATTTAATGTTTCTTTTGGGGCTACGTGAGCATGAATCAAGTGGTCTTGTTGTAATAAGATTGAGGCGGCCCACTATAGGGGGGAGGAGTGAATATGCGCTTTAAAAAAAAATTTTTTGGATAAAATTGGGTTTATAAGCGGAAGCGTAAATCACTCGGTTTTACATAATTAAAGCTTAAATTATCTAGTTCTAAATACACCAACACAATAAGTCTATCAAGATTTGCAATCTTAGGATGATAAACAAGCAATTCAATTTTAGAAATATAAATTGTATGAATATAAATTGAGCACAAGAAAGCAAACTACAATTATACTTTCATTATTTAAAACTAGTTTATTTTTAAAGAAAATTCTTTAAGATTGCTAAAATGAGCATGTGAGAGTATTTTGAGCATTCTTTTGCATGTATGAGTTTGAAATACTCTTATGAATCAATATATATCAATATTTTTAGCTCAAATGGTAAAACTCACTTAAGTGCTAGATTGTAACTATTTAGGTCAAGCGAGAATTTTGGATGAGTTTCGAAACAAAGTAACTTTTGTTTCGTTCGCTTTTTGAAAATATTTTGAATACCAAAATTGTTTAGAAAAGACAACTCTAGATTTTTGATGTTGAACACTTTTTCAAGTTATTTTTAGAATTGAGTTTGGGTAATTTTATGAGTTTAAAGCCAAAAGATGGATTAGAAACTCATTTTTACTCGAAATTAGTTTTCTAAAGCTAGTTTTAGATTAGAAACTTATTTTTACTTGAAAATAGTTTTTCTAAAGCCAAAACCCATTGAAATGCATTTGTATACATTTTGCAAGTAGTTTCTTATAAGATGTACCAATAATTTTGAAAATTTTGACTTTTGGCCAAAAGCCTTAAATTTAAAACTCATTACTAACACCTAATTAATTTAGATACACTTAAATATGTGATATACATTATTATAGTTTAGCACTCTCTCTTAATGTGCCACTTACACATCTAGTTCAAAATTGCAATAATGATTTTTTAACAAGAGAACATAATTTTTGAAATAATTTTCATAAATGCAATGAAACCTACACAAGGCTAGAGGCTGGATATTTCAATGTAAATACTTGTTACTGAGATAGTATTGGTTCTTGATATGAAATGATCATCCTTAAGCTTAGCTCTAATTTTACACATGATAGAGTCCACCTCTTCATAAGTGAACTAAACCTACAATGCATCTCTAAGTACCTATTTATTATTTAAGCATTTTGTGGTACCCAAAATTGGTTGAGTTCATGAATGTTAATTACAATAGATTTACGTACCCAAATGGCTTTAGCGATAAATTTATATGAACTAACACATCTAGCAAACACATTACCTTTTTCTATTCTTTTCTAAGCAAGTAATACTCATTATAAAGAGTAGACTTAGGAGTGTTACCATAGGATAATTCTTACCAAAATATCATTTCTATCAGTAATGGAAGCAAATTTGAGATTTGCTTCCATTTTTTGCCTTCTTGTCTTGTTTATTACTGGTTTGCCTCTTCTTTGATGATACTTGCTTGTCATTAATCTTGTTAGACCGAGGTGAAGTGTCCCTTATTGCATCTAAAGCACTTGATATTTTTCTTGTGTCTTGTATTGTGCTTTGTCTTGATGCTCTTCTTCTTTTTGGAGATAAATCTAGTTCCTCTCTTATCATTTAATTTCCTTTAATTACTCATGATTTTGTCAAGAGAGACATTCCCTTTATAGCATTTTTCTAAGTTATTGCTCAACTTGGTAACTTGTTCTTGAGCTCTTTGTTCTCCTCTACAAAATTATTTTCAACAAGCTTAGAGAAAGTACAAATATCCACACTAGAGCAACAAGGAATATCAATTAGATCATCAGGTGGATATGCTAATCTTAGATAAAATGCAAAGGCTAGCAACTACACTAGGCAAATCATCTAGTAAATCACATGTAGTACTTATATCCACCTTAGATTTAGTGAGATCCTTAAGAAGAAGAGACCCATGCTCATCCTTTAGCACATTCTAGTCATTTTGAAGAGAAAACAAACTCTTTCTTTAAAATCTTAAACTTGGCTTTCTCCTTCCCAAGATTTCATTTAAGTCCTTTAACATATTCATCAACTCATCATATGTACGCTCATCATTATCATTATTTACATTTTCATTACCTTTCATCATAAAACAATGAGTTGATGTAGATTGGCTTATGGACTCATCATTGTTAGAGCTAGAGATTAAGCATTCTTCTCCTAATATCTACTCTTCTATGCAATCTTTTTTGGTTGAGGCGGACTTTTATAATCATCTTGCAGTTGAGTTCACATCTTATGAGAGTTCTAGAGATCGCATACATCATTAAACACTTCTATGCTCAAAGCATTGAATAAAACGTTAATTGCTTGAGCGTCGAGATGTAAGTTTTTATTTTCCTTATTTGTTAGAGCAAGAGAATCCATTGAAAAAGAAAAACCCACATCTACAATCTGTCATATTTTAGGGTTCATGGTCTTAAAGTAATATGACATGCGGATCTTACAATGAACAAAATTTGTGTCATCAAAAGAGGTGTCTTACCATGATGCACTATATCACTAATAGCCATCCTTTACTCTCTAAGTGGTCAAGCCTAATAAAATGTGTGACCAAACTCTGATATCACTTGTAAGGTTGAGGAGATCGACTAGAGGGGAGGTGAATATGCACTTTTAAAAATCTTTATTTGCCACAATTAAGGGCCTAAATCATCTAATTCTACCTAAGTATATTAACACTCTAAGTCTATGTCGAGGTTTGCAATCCTAAGGTAACAAGCAAGCAATTTAATTCTAGAAAATGTAAATTACAAGAATGTAAATTGAGTATAAGAAAGCAAACCATATTTGACATGGTCTCTTTTTATCGTAGTATTCGAAGACTTGCCAGTCTCTTAGTACATGTTGAGGTTAGCCCAAATGAATTAGACCTGCTCCACGAATTAAGATAACCACCTCAATTTTCACTAGTGGTAGCGCTTTCCCCCTTCAGGTAGATGAGCTCCAACCTTCACAACACATCCAACTTTCTTACAACACATCCAACGCCGTCTAGGAGTTAGCTACCTCCAAGAGTAATAATTCAAGTCCCTTGACTCTCACCAAATGCAATGAATGCAACCGTGGATATTCAATCTACCTCTAGGTGCAATACATGTAACTTAAGACTTCTTTCCTTACTTACAAGGTGCAACACATGTATAATTCAGAGGAGAGGCTAAGACTAGCTCAAGCGAATGGAAATGAAAGTAGCAAGCTTACCTCCCAACCGGCCACAAGGGGATGTTTATACCCCCACATAAAAAAAACTAACTATTGGGACAAGATTTTAGCAAAAACATTGAAATCTGATACTACCGCAGGCATATGCCCTGTCGGACTGGCCTCCTCACAATGGCTAGAAAACTAGCCGTTACAGCCTCAGCCCGTCAGACCGCCCTTACAGGGCACGGTTAGACTGCACTGGCCAATCAGACCACCACACAGGCCGATCGGACTCCTCGACTAAAATTAGAGAAAATGGCTCTCTGGAAAAAGGCAATTGTCAACTAATGCTTGATCGAACCGCATGATCGGTTAGACCACTCGTCACGAGCTAGTCAGACTGCAACACAGGCCGGTCGTAGCGCCGACCGATCCGACCACTCACATAGAGCTGGTTGTACCACTTCGGTCATACAAAGCCGGTCGTACTGCTCCAATCATACCGCCACACAAAGGGCAATCATACTGCCCTCAATTTCCCAGTAGAGACTAGGATGCATGCACTTCAATAAATTTGCAAAACACATTCTCAAACTTTTAGTATCATGTAAACAAAAGTCAAAATATGATTCTCAATAAATTGTAAAATACATTTGCACACTTTTAGAATCATGCCATTAGGATTCAATAATTATTATTCTACCGTATGCCTCAGTTGCCTCAGACGTTTATCCACCACTCATTTATAATCCATCCATTCCTTTATTTCCTTCACTACATGTCACTTCGCTTTTCTTGCTCTATGACCGATGCCTTTGTCTATTAGTCCCTTTTCTCACTACAATATTTTTCCCATTTTATCAATCATATTTGCTTTCTTCGCTCACACCCTTGGCTAATCGTGTCTCCCGTGGTGCAGCCACGGTTCATGCTTGTACTCCACCCCGCTTGATAGCAGCAGAGGCAATGAGCACCGACTCCGACTCCTTTGAGTTCACAGGTGGCTGCCTCCTCAAGCTTCCAAATGGGCGTCATCTTTGCCTTGCCTTGTCCAGGCACCGGCGTGGGAGTGATGGGTGGCACTTTCCTGTATGTAGTCTGAGGTCAAGCATGCCAACACCACCATTCGAGGGTAAGGCCGTGTTAGTTGAGGTTGCTGTAGTAATTTGCTTTTTTTTGTTGCACTAGGTGATTTGAAATGCTGGGGCTATATCTTTTAAATGTTGCAGTTTGCCATCTAAAATATTGAGAATAATTTGTTTTTTTGTTGCACTAGATGATTTGAGATGTTAGGGTTATATCTTTTAAATGTTACAGCTATGAGTATTTTGAAATATTGCACTTTGCCATTCAAAATATTGCATGCTTTATATCTAAATGTTGATGTTATTATTTTGCAATGTTGCAATAGCTTTTTATTGAGAGAACTAGATTTTCCTTAAGTTTTCTCGATGTTGCAATTGTTGTCGCACAATGTTGCACATGCAAAATCGGAATGTTGCAACAATTTTTTGGGATAGGATGAGCCATTGCGTGGATTTTTGCAATAAATTTTGAAGCAAGAGAGGTCACGCTCTTGGGCGAGGTGGAGGTTCAACGAGATGAGGCCCTACAAGATGGGTTTGTTGCGTAGAGCTCTTATTTTGGTGCGCATTTCTCTCTGCTCTCTCTCACCGAAGAGCGAGCTCTGATGAGTGACCTCCGTGGTCGGCAAGTTTCAACTTTTGCCCTATTTCTCCTTCTACTTCACATCACAAGCTATGCCTTCGTCCACTGGTTCGAGCTCACCATTGAGCGTGCTCAAGGGGCCATCTGCTACGGCCAGAGCTCACGTGGAACTCTCCCCTTCTAAGGAGCAGCCCCATGGAGGCAACGCTGCCTAAGGTGATCCGTGCTTATCACATCACGAGGAGATTGAACGACTGATGTTGCACTTGAAAAAAAATCTAACGACGAAAGCAATATATGGAGTTAGCACTTAGATCGAACGTCCAAGCGCTAGTCGCTCCTATGAAAAATAAAGGAGATAAGGCACAGAGTCACGGACCCCTCCTTCCTTCTTGCACACTTCAAACCTCCCCCACCATTCCCTCCTCCCCCAAACCAAAAACCCCTCGAAAACCATTCACCAATGGCGACGCCGCCGGCGCTGCTCTCGCCTAAGGACGATGAGGAGGAGGCGTGGGGGCTCCTCTAGAGGCATACAACGAGCTGCAGGGCCTTGCGGTCGAGCTGGGCGGCGCGGCAGCGCCGACGCCGGCGGTGGTCGGCCACCAGACGGACAGGAAGAGCGCGCTGGTCGAGGCGCTGATGGGGTTTCAGTTCAACCACGTAGGCGCTAATGGGGTTCTAGACTTTTCTGTAGTTATTTTTAGAAATTTATCCACTCAAGTTGTTAGAGTAGTGTTGAACAATGAAGTGCAAATGAAGGGGACGGGATACGAGATATCCCATATCCCCATCACACCTATTGCCCTCTGTTTGATCTCTTGGCGTTAAATTCTGTGTGTTCCAGAGCATATATTGCCATAATTGATTTTAGAGGTTTTTCTCATGTCGATATGTGAAGTAGAATTTATGGTGTTGTTAAACTACATAATTTCTGATAAAAGTTCTTTGTTAATTATTGTTCATATTTCCTCCTCGATCCTCACTGCTGATTACATCCTGTATATATACTCCCACAGATGCAACCATACATATTGTTTTTATCTGATGACATTGTTTATTTGCATGTTCAAATGTATAATGCAGATGTATGGAAGATTTGGAGAGCACCACTCGTTATGTCGGTCCCTTCACAACAAGGTACAATTATTTACTTATTAGTTAGAATCTACTTAATTTTGTGTTGGCATGCCTAATGATTTGTGCCATTGAACATAGAACTGTGCTGGATTGCGACACTTCCTCGATTCGTTTGTTACACCGGAAAAATTATCCATGAACACACATGCAGCCCACTCAACTGGGCTGCATGATCAATCCTCTGGGTTGAATGGCATCAAACAAGATAGATCGAAGGGAGACCTGAAATCTATTCATTCTTCAGACACAAATTCACCCGGTCCTGTGTCAGAGACTAGGCTGGTTGATCTCTTGGATAGCACACTCTGGAACAGAAGATTGGCGCCCTCATCAGAAAGGCTTGTGTATGACACATTGGTACCATAAGATCAATCAGCTAATTTATTTTGTTTTCTTGGATTCAGATAAAGCGCCTGAAGGAGAAGTTTGGAGAGATAAATAAGAAGCTTAAGGCCCCGCTCAACTCAGCTTTTTTTCAGCTTCAGCTTCTAGTTTTAGATTTTTTTTCACTATTTAGTAATTCGTCTTTTTCTGATTTTTAAGATATTTTGGACTTTTTTGTATTTTCTTTTTTTTTCTTGTATTCCTTTGCATTGTCCGTGATGGGCTAACATATTTTTTATTTTTACATTTTTTAAATTTAATTATGCCCAAAAAATAATTCAACTACAGTTAAAAAAAATCAGCTATAATAAAATTTCAGCTAGAAGCCATCAGCTACAGTGAAATTCTCTTCAGGTTAGACTGTAAGTCACTCTAGAAGAGGTAGCTAGCTAGGAAAGAATTAGCCTAGGTAGAGTATTTCTATGTTGTAATAAACCATTAGTAGTCCACCTACTGCGACTTCTTCTTGGATCTTTTTCATGAGTAAATATGAATCCTTCCTGTGTTCTACTTCAAAATGTATATCGCTGGTACAACCATCCCATATGGCCAATAAAATGATCCATCCCTTGCCATATGCCTGAGTTTGAAGTGTTGTTTAGCAACTTTAGTTTGCTGTCAAAGAAAGAAATGGAAGTTAAAGCAATGCAATGATAAAATTGATAATGGAAATTAAAGCAACGCAATGATAAAACTCTCCAGTGCTACTGCATGCGACTACGAGAGTACACATGCACGTTGCGACTATTTCAAGTGAATTGGTAAACAACAACACTCGACTGTTTTTTAAAGTAAAATTAGTCAGATTTTTTAAACAATCAAATAGATCATCTATACAACCTGTAAAAAAATATATGAATATTTCGAATCTAGAGTATTGGATCTTAATCCAACGGATCTCTATATACTCCAAAAAAATACGAGTGCTTTGAATCTAAAATATTAATTTTTTATCCAACAATTCTAAAATCTAATTAATTTTATCTTAAAAAATAGTCAAATATTTTATAGACAATACCTCTTTCAAACCAAACCCATCTGACAAAAGCACATCCTCCTCTGCGCGCTCCCCTCCCTTCCTTGCAGCCTCTCAAATCATCACCCTAAACTTGGCAATCCCCGCCCCCTTCCCGCGCGAAGCACGCTGGTATGGTACGCACATTTGCCGCCACCAAGAACACGGCGTCGAGATGAGCGACGACGACAAGGGGCACGGTGGTGGCAGGGAGGCCTTCTTCCACTGTCTCGACCGCGTGCCGTCCGGCCTGCACATCGACGCCGACTTCCCCTCCGACGACGACGACGAAGATGACGTCCGCGTCTCCTTCGCGTCCGCCATGGGCGACCACAACTTCCAGAGCTTCCGCAGGTACCAGGCGGCCGTGCTGGAGGAGGACGAGGAGGAGGAGGTCGAGGTGGAAGACACGTCCAAGTACGACATGTGGATGGCCGACGAGCCCATGTCCATCCAGGAGCGCCGCCGCCGCCTGCACCAAGGGCTGGGGCTCGCCAGCAGCCGGGACCTCGCGCTGCGGCGGCACAACACGAAGAAGCGCCCAGCCGACGTCCCCCGGAGCGTGTCGAGGCTACAATCGTCGACATCGTTGGCCGCGCTCACCGAGGAGCCGAGCACTGCGACAACCGCGGCGCCGTCGGCAGTGGCTAACGCGCACGACTTGCTGAAGCAGCAGCCGGCGAAAGCCATCACGCGGCGCCGGTCAGACAGCTTCCTCGCCGTGCGAGACGGCGCGTCCGGCTCGAGAAAACCCCCGTCGCCGACTTTGCTTCGTGCTCGCTCCTTCCCGACTAGGCACGCCGCCTGCGACAGCTCGCCCATCGAGAAGGTTCAAGCTGTGGCTACACGTGGTATGCCCGCCATGCCCCTGCCGGCAGCGCCACGAGCGGATAAAGGCGGCAAAGGCGACGACGGCAAGGACGGTGATGACGAGAGCGGCTGCGGGACCCAGAAAAAGGATAACGGCAAGGAGGTAGTAGCCGTCGTCGCCAAGGACAGCCCGCCAAACACCCAGACCGGCGTGCAGCTGGGGCTAGAGGAGTTTGAGAAGTTCATCGGTAACACCCCCATCATGAAGCACCTTATACGCCGCGGCCAGAGCCAACACCATGGCCAGTCCCCCACGCCCGCCGCCATGCCGCCGAAGGGCGACAAGTCGGCCAGCAAGAAGAAGGGCGGCTGGCTCAAGAACATCAAATCCGTCGCCATCGGTTTCATCCACGACAAGGACAGCAACGGCAAGTCGGCCGCGCCCGCGGCGGCAACCGTGCCCAAGTCGGCCCCCGTCAATGCCACCGCGCCGTCGGCCTCGGCGTCCGAGCGGCTCAAGGTGCACCACTACGGCAAGTCGTGCAAGGAGCTCACAGGACTCTACATGTGCCAGGAGATCCATGCGCACGAGGGATCTATATGGAGCATCAAGTTCAGCGCGGACGGCCGGCTGCTGGCGAGCGCCGGCGAGGACGGCGTGGTGCGCGTCTGGCAAGTCGTGGAGGCCAGCGCCCCGCCGTGCTCCCTGGGGCAGGACGGGTCGGGAACCCTGCCCCCGGTGCTCCCCGGCACCACGGCGGCGGACGGGTCGTCGGCCCCGGAGCTGGCCCAGCTTTCCAAGAAGTCGGCGAAGGGCAAGAGCGGCAGGGACACGCTCCCGGAGCACCTCGTCGTCCCGAACAAGGTGTTCGCGCTCGCCGAGCAGCCGGCGTGCGTCCTCGAGGGCCACCAGGACGACGTGCTCGACCTCACCTGGTCCAAGTCCGATCAGGTCTTGCCCACTAACTAGCCACATGCTTCACTCCCTACGACAAGTAGTGCGCATATAAATTAGCGTCTAGGAGTGAGCTTTGAGCAGTTGAATTCTTGTTTTTGCCGCAGTTGCTGTCGTCGTCGATGGACAAGACGGTGCGGCTGTGGGACACGGAGAGCAAGGCCTGCCTGAAGAAGTTTGCGCACAACGATTACGGTGAGCGAGTGATTAATTGCTCTTGCGGACATATATAATGCCATCTCATCATCTCAACTATGATTGTGGTGTCAATGGAGTGAATATGGATCCAATAGTGGTTTTTCTATATTTGTATTTGTATTTTTTAAATAAATATGATCACGAATTTGAATATATTTAAATACGGATACGAATTAAATGTTGTAATGAATACAGTTGAATAGTCAGTTTTCTCAAATTGACACCTCTAACTGTGATGTTGATGCCATTTTGCTCTGCAGTGACCTGCATCCAGTTCAACCCGGTGGACGACCGGTACTTCATCAGCGGGTCGCTGGACGCCAAGGTGCGCCTATGGAGCATCTCCGACCGGCAGGTTGTCGACTGGACCGACCTCAACGAGATGGTCACCGCTATCTCCTACACCCCGGACGGCCAGGTACACCTGGTCATCGCTCATTGAGTCACTGTGGTCTCATTTTTTTTATTTATAGTTTATGATTTTTTCTTAATAAATGAACAAACAATTTTTCTGTCGTTTTTTCGAAATGATTTATCGGAATGATCTTTTCAAAACTGCTTATCGGTATTTAATTTATTTGCACAATGACTCGTTCTAAGGATAAAAACATCAGCCACAGTATAAGCCAACACTCGTAGCTAGAAAGAACAGGTCCGCATCTTCAACAGCTCGAAACACGGACACGGATTTTAAGCTCATAAGCCATCCACCGTTGATTGTGTCCCTCGACCACCTCTAGGTGTGCGCGTGTACACGAAGAAAACTAGAAATACAAAACTACACGTTTCTTCCTTGAACGAAAAAATGGTACGAAATACATACAAAAATATTACAAGCTCCAAAAAAGATGTTACTAAATATATACCGACAAACGTATAGATGTTACCCAAAAAGGAATCCAAAAAATATAACCTTTTTTTTCTCAAGTTACTACGGGGGTGATCGGAATAGCGATGGCTTTTAGCTTTTGGTGAAAAACACATGTAGTTGGTGAAAAAACATCAGAATCGAGTTAGTGGATAGTGTAGTGAATAGTGAAAAAAAAGCTAAAGCTAGAAGCTGAAACCAGAAAAAAGCCAAACCGATCACCCCCTACTTGGACTGAAAAAATGGTCGCTCACATGAAGAAATACGAGGGGTGTGTTGTGTACGCACGCATCTCGGAGCATTTTGGCCGGTGGATATCACGGGTGACTCCCCCCCCCCACCCCCCCACCCCCAAAAAAACATTTCATGTCCGTTTTAGCTTTCTTGGTTTCTGACTCGCGGTCTTCGATTGGTACGAACGACTCGAAAAAAGGGCGCGATCATCGGCTCGCACAAGGGGAGCTGCCGGCTCTACGAGACGACAGACTGCAAGCTTAGCGAGGAGGCGCAGATCGACATCCAGACCAAGAAGCGCAAGTCGCAAGCCAAAAAGATAACCGGATTCCAGGTACATACATACATACATACATACATACGGGAGTGTTGTGCAGTTCATTTTGATTGAATTTATCATCGACTCTTAACGCGAGCTGTTCGTCTTGCTCATGCTCGTGGACGTGCAGTTCGCTCCGGGGAACCCCTCCGAAGTGCTGGTCACCTCCGCCGACTCGCAGATCCGCGTCTTCGACGGCGCGACCATGGTCCAAAAGTTCAGAGGTACGGGCAAAAATCGATCAACTCTATCATCAAATCTCTGCCTCAGAAATTATTCGCAGCTAAAGACCATTGAACAACAACAAATATGTAGGATTCAAGAACACGAGCAGCCAGATCTCGGCGGCCTACACCTCCGACGGCCGGTACGCGGTGTGCGCGAGCGAGGACTCGCACGTCTACCTCTGGAGGACCACCCGGAGCGCGCCGCCCGCCGCGGCCATCGGCATGAAGGCCAAGACGTGGTGCACCACCCGCTCCTACGAGAACTTCTACTGCAAGGACGTCTCCGCCGCAGTCCCGTGGCCGCACTCGCCGACGTCGCCGTCCATGCCAGGCGCCGGGGACTGCAGTACGTCCAGCAGCAGCCCGCCGTCGCGGGGCAACAGGCAGGCTATGTCATGCAACGACGAGGTGTGCAGCATGGCGAGCCATGCCACCAAGCCGGAGGTGAGAAGCGGCGAGCTGAGCAGCTCCGGGACGACGTTGACGCACTCCGGCCAGCTAGGCACGCCTGCGGGGGACTCTTCGTCGCGACACGGCGGCGGTAAGGCCGGCGGCAATGCGTGGGGGTTGGTGGTGGTGACGGCGAGCTTAGACGGGGACATTAGGGTGTACCAAAACTTTGGAATGCCTTTCAGGATCAGAGGCCAGGGCAATCTCTTCTATTAATTAATTGAAGATGTCAGGGTCTTCTTGCAACTTAAGTAGCAATGCTATGCGCACGAACAAAAATTGGGATATCTTTTGCCAGTGTTCTTGACGATTTTGTATGATCATTTAAGAAAGTTTGCAATTGACAATAGGAAGTAGCACAGTCAATTTGTGTATGTAGTGTAACTGGGGTTTTCAAAACCGGTTTCAATTTTTGACCGGGGTCCGATAAAACCGATAATAAAAAATTTCGGCCGAAAGTTTCAAATCAGAATTTAAACCGATAATAAAAAATTTCGGCCGAAAGTTTCAAATCAGAATTTAAATTTTAAAAAATTGACCGAAAATCGCCAATCATCAGTTGAAATTATCGGCCAAAGTTCGATCAAATTCAAATTAGCTGTAAATTGGTATCAATTCAAATCTACCGAAAATTATTTGACCGATACCTATTTTTACCGATATCTACCGGTAAACTGATGTCGTCGATAATCATCGGCCGATTATCACAACCCAGAATGTAACTACTTAGTTGCTCAGTGGGCATGTATATACAATTCCAAAATGAGATTTGTTACATTTGTATTTGTACCGAATTCTATCTATTATCTTATTGAAACGATAAAAAACAAAGTCATTATGTTCGGTCATAAAACTAGAAATTTTCACGCAAATCAGTGGAAAAAAGAAAGATTTGTATCATCGATTATGGTAAATCTAGATTATAATGCTCTAGATTTTATGATAGTATTGCAAACCAAATATTTGCAATGTTCAATTGAGATTACAAATCAAAGCCGAACATGTTTTGAGATAAATATAAGGGGGCGTTCGGAATAGCGATGGCTTTTGATTTTTTGCTGAAAAAACACTTTAGTTGGTTTATTTTTTTACTGTAGCTGAGTTGGTTTATTGAGTATAATTGTCGCTCAACACCCAACTTGGCCATAGCAAAAGCCTCCCTGAGCGGGGCATGGGACAAAAACACAAAGTTCAACACCGGCAGGAACGTGGCATGCCCGTTGCATATCTGCATCGCTGTGCAAAAAACTATAGACATCCGGGACTGAAATATCCAACGAGACTGCCCAGCGCTAGCAGATGCAATACACATCTGTCCAAATTAAGTCTTACAATATTAGATGAATTTCTTTTTCTTTAGTCTTCTTTATTTCCATGGCTTCCATGTATTAGTATGTGTGTATATGAGACTATATTGATATTTAAAACATATATATTTTGATGAAAGTTGTATATTATCAAGTGGATGATAGATGATGCTTGAGTCCATACGAATATTTTACTGATATTGAAATTTTATTGTAGCTGGTTTTTTTTACTGTAGCTGAGTTGGCTTATTGGGCATAATTAAATCTAAAAAAATGTAAAAATAAAAACAGCACGCTAATCTAGAGCGGACAATGCAAAAGAATACGAGAAAAAAAACAAAACACAAAAATTCAAAAAAACAAAAAAAAGAAAACGCCAAAAACTGCTATAGTACGCGAAACGCTAGCTACAGTGGACAAATCGCCGAACGCGGCGTTTTGTCGCTCAAATGAGCGCACCCTAAAAAAGGATCAAAGTAGTGTATGCTTGCATGATTAAGCATGCGCAGGTAGGAGACCTATCTAAGAGAAAACAAGTTGGTGAAGATCATTACATATAGTTTAAAAAATATCATCATACACAGTTTCGTGAGCCGTTTAAATTTATGGGTCAGTAATGGCATGTGGTCATTATAGACAGTTTTTAAACCGTCAGTGAGTGGTAACAACACAGATAGTTTTTAAAAATAACCATCTATGATATGTATTTATCACAAACGGTTTTTCAAAATAATCGTATGTGATGTTTATGTATTATAGGCGGTTTTTAAATATAAACGTGTGTGATGTTTATGTATTACAGATGGTTTTTAAATATAACCGTCTGTGAACGACTAATAAAAAACCATATGTGATATTACTAATCACTATTTTTTTGTCTTTCATATCTCCCTCATTCATTGGAAGCAGTACATATATATTTAATGGTAGCACTAACATATGTAGTCTTACATACTCCATAATTTAAATGAGCTAGAGACAAAATCAGCACTCATGTCACACTTAGGCTTTAAAGGGCATGAAGCAAATCACACACTGGATCCAAGTGAGGGAGCCACTTCCCTAATATACACAATTATTATTACATGAGCATAAGGAAATATTAAGCGGCATTGGTTGGATAGTGAGGTACACAATATGTAGATTTATATAGTGTTACATAGACAGAAACTATTATACAGCCCATCGAAAAAACCTATGCAATAGATTTTTAAAACAAAAATGGTTCACTTAAAAACATTTTAGACTTGGCAACCAATTTGTAAATGTTTTGAGTATGTACCATGTACACACTAAAGACTTACAACTTAGAGCATTGATAATAGTTCGTCTTTTAAGGTTATCTTTAAGACTTTCATTTTTATTTAAAGATAGCACTAGAGATAACATCTTTAACAGTAAATCATTCTTCTAACTATTTTATACTATTTTCACCATAACTTTCTGTCTCACATCCTCACACTATTTATGTTGGTTTGCGGGATCAAATCGTTTCTTGTATAAAAGACATCATATTATTTCTTCTCACCTTTTCTTTTCACATAAAAATTTACTCATTTAATATAATTAAAATCTTATTTATTTAATATAATTAAGACATAATTGAGATAATACTACTGAAAATGCCCTTAAAGTAGTTAAACGGTTTTGACGGCCGCTCTTTTAAACAACGGATTTTTCTAGTGAACCGTTGACAACATTGCAGGGGCAATCTAACCATTTCCTGACCAAAAAAAAAAAAAACTATTCCCCATTTGGCGAACCAAGGAACCACCCTAAACCCCTCCTCTCCCCCGCCGCCGGCGCCGACATGGCCGTCCACCACCTCCTCCGCCGCGGACTCTCCAGCGGCTCTCCCCTTCACCCTCTCCGCGGCCTCCTCCTCGTCTCCCAGGTACCGACGGTTCCTCCCCTCGTCCATTACCCATGTCGATGCGCCGGTTCTTGATTTCGTGGTGTTTGTTCCTTTGGATTTCCCCGATAAAGGAGCTCGGGCGGCGTCCAGCGAGCACGGCGGCGGCGGGGGATGCGGCGGCCGAGATAAGGGGCGCGCGGGAGGACGTCAAGCAGCTGCTCAATTCCACCTCCTGCCATCCCATCCTGGTATCATACAGACAACCTTGCACTTTTGTTGAACGATTGCAACTTTATCGAGTTCGAGCAGAGAAACGTTTGTTGGGATTTAGCCTATCTGTCTAGCCGTCGAGAAATTTTGCATTTCAACATAAGAACTAGTACTACAAGATGGGTTGCTATATGTTAACTGACAGATTATTCTGTTTGTACAATAAGATTATGCTGTGAGAAAATGCTAGATCTGTAGGTTCACCAGTCTGTAACATGTTCTATGCACAAGTTTAATCAATCTTTTCGTCTCTGCTGTTTGTGCACAGTTGCTGGTTTTGCATCTTCTTGATCCAAAATTAACTGATGCAGCCTCCAGATGCCTCTGTATGACTTGTCTGCTGAGTTGGTTTCAGGTTCGGTTGGGCTGGCATGACGCTGGTACATATGACAAGAACATTAGTGAGTGGCCAAAGTGTGGTGGAGCTAATGGTAGCTTGCGATTTGAAATTGAGTTAAAGCATGCGGCTAATGCTGGTAGTGTTTCTCCTCCATTGTTTATCTTTTTGCTTCATGACGAGGGAAGGGATGATTCTTATACTAATTCTACTGCAGGTCTTGTGAATGCTTTGAAGCTGATCCAACCCATCAAGGACAAATATGCAGGTGTCACTTATGCAGATCTGTTTCAGCTTGCCAGTGCTACAGCCATTGAGGTCCTTCATGGCGCTTCAACCTACCGATGATCATTCAAAAAATGCTTCTTGATTTACAGTGATGTAACTGTTTTGATTTTCTTACATTTCAGGAAGCTGGTGGCCCCAAAATCCCTATGATCTATGGAAGGGTTGATGTTGCTGCCCCTGAACAATGCCCACCAGAGGGGAGACTCCCTGGTTAGTAACTAGATTCCATAACCCATCTTATTCCATAACCCATCTTACACCATATGCCAATTTAGCTTATGTCTGATTCAGCGTCTAGAGCATAGAACATCATGCTTCACCTTTAGTTCATCCGATATTAATATGTACATTTTATTGTAATAATTGCTCAGTGGTGGAAGCCATGAGTTAGTATCTTGCAACCTTGAATGTTTGTGCCTCCATTGGTACCAAAATTTTAGCTTACTCACTGATCAAAACACTGATAAACCATCTCTTGTCAAGTTCATATACTGAACTTTCATCATAAGTTTATAGCAATACGAGTATATGACCAAACTTCATAATTCATGTGAAGGAAAATATATTTGACCTAATCATGCATGTATCAAAAATCAACTCACTATTTAATTTCATTCATCCACTCTTTCAAAAATCAACTCACTATTTAATTTCATTCATCCACTCTTTTTAATCTAAACTTTATGAGCTACCACAGGCAACAGACCTACCTCATAGACATAATCCACTTCCAAGCCGAGATGCCTCCTTGAGCATCTCACCTGTATTTAAATGTTTATGTGATCCACAAATTCTTACAAAATTACTGTTGCAAGGTCTTTGGTCTGGTCGAATCACATAAATGAATGTGCAAAATGTGAAAGACAGATTGTTGCAACTACCACGAACAGGATAGTGAAAGCTGCTCCATCTGTGCAGAACTGAATTATGCCCATGCTCGTGTATTGGTCATAAAATTAAAAATTCATACTGTCTTCCAAAATATTGCAACCTTTTTAGGTGTTTGGTTTTTCTATTCAATGGGTGCTGACATTTTTCCTGTGATATAATTTATGTTGTTTTTTGGAAATCAAAATATTAAATATAGTGTATACCTGTTTCCTGTACGCTGATGCTATATTTCTATGGCCAATTTTGTTCCCAGCAGTTCTTATATTTCCAGTTTGCCACCCTTTCAGCCGCTGGCCCACCTTCACCTGCTGAACATTTGCGAGAAGTATTCTACAGAATGGGCCTGAATGACAAGGTACTTGCCCACTGCTGTGTTTCAACTTTCAAATATTCTACAACATAATGCTGGATTTGCTTGTCACATCTGTTTTGTGATCTGCAGGAAATTGTTGCATTGTCAGGAGCACATACACTTGGACGGGCAAGACCAGAGCGTAGCGGCTGGGGTAAACCAGAAACAAAATACACTGTATGTAAATTGCAGTTTTAATTCACTGTTCTCATTTTAAAGATGCCTTATCTATTGGATCAATTTCAGAGTGTTGCAAGATCTTTCATAATTTACTGCTTAGATTAGCCGCTGAAAGTTAACCAACATTGGCAAGTTGTAGTAGTTACTGTGACCTTTGGCTGTCTCCTGGAAATTTACTGGTTGATTTTGCATATACCCTTCCTGCAAAAGCACCATTTTGGATTCCTAGTTTGTGCTGGGTGCTGAAAAGGCATTCATTTTCATTCGGAAAGGAAATTATCAGGATTTTTCTATGATTCACAAGATCAAAACATAGGACATGCTTGATTCTTCTACACTGGAAGTGGCATATTACCATTTAGCCATATTATTGTTGTTGGGGAAGGGTCCCCACGCAACCTCGGGCCCACAACTACCTCGAAGCGGTGGCGCTCGTTGGATGGTCTACCCCGAGCTAAGTCCAGAGCCAACTCTGAGCGGAGTATGCGAGATCGACCCTTAGAGAGTCCGGGGCCAACCCTAGGCGGAGTACACGGGATCAGCCCTGGGAGCGTCCGGGACTGACCCCGGGCAAGGTGTGCAAGGTCGACCCGAGGAGGACCCTAGGCGAAGTACGCAAGATCGGGTGAGGTGCGCAAGGTCAACCCGAGGACCTCAGGCAAAGTACGCAAGGTCGGGCGAAATGCGCAAGGTCGACCCTGAGCC
The DNA here is from genome assembly GCA_036346265.1 of Melocanna baccifera. Lineage (NCBI taxonomy): Eukaryota > Viridiplantae > Streptophyta > Magnoliopsida > Poales > Poaceae > Melocanna > Melocanna baccifera. The sequence goes on from CM070709.1 coordinate 16,872,063, forward strand.
AACCCCAAGCGAAGTACACAAGGTCGGGTGAAGTGCACAATGTTGACCTGAGGAAGACTCCAGGCCGACCCCGGGTTCCCAGGCCCAGCGGGGCTCGCGTAGAGCAAATGATTGGAATGCCCCCAAGAGTAGGTTAAACCCTAAGGGCAAAATTGTAACTATGCAGGCCTCCCTCTCCTCCTATAAATAGGACCCCTTGTAATGGGAGAGAGGGAGACCACTGTTGTAACCCTTAGACACTTTTCTTGAATTCACTTGGTGGTGGTGGTGGGGATACATCAAGGTGATTGTGATACTGCGAGATGATTGAGCTACTTTGAGATCCACTCGCACCCGCGATGGTTTTTGTATCCGACTGAGGGTGCTTATAAGTTTACTGTCTGGACTCTCGTACCGACAACAGTTGGCGCCGTCTGTGGGAATGTTGAGCAAGAAGCCATGTTGCTTAGGAATATGAAGGCACGGAAGGACGACGGGTGAGTCTGGGTCGTCCCGGACTCCCCCTAGGGGCGGACGACCTCGCGCCTCGGACTCTGTCGGGGCTTTACTTGGCACGGCTCCGAGCTTCGCTCCACTCTCGATCGGTCCTGAAGGTCCTTATGCCACTTGCCATTAGCCTCGCTCCGTACTCGGCCCCAGCCCTACGCTCCGCTCCATGCTTGACCTTGCCATCCTCCGGGGCTCAACCTCGAGCTCCCGCAGGAGCTCACCCTAGAACCACCCTAGGGTCTTAGCCCCTCGTTGCCCCAGGGACCTCGTGCTTCGCTACCCTGGGCCGCCCCGAAGGGCCACGCCTCACCATCCCGGGGGCGACAACACTCACCGCCCTTGGTCACCCCGCGTGCCTTGATCTTTGATGCCCCGGGTCGTCCCGGGAGACCATTCTGGTGCCTTGATTTGTCCTGGATTGTGCCGGAGAGCACTGCTTCTTACCCCCTGAGCCACTCCGAGTGCCTTGCCGCCATGCCTCCCTGGACTGCCCGAGGGACATTAAACCTTGCTCCTTAGACGATCCCGGGGCTCCCGAGCGCAAGGAAAGCGAGGGGTTCACGCTGAGAGAGGAGTGTGGTGTGATGGTGGTTTGTGGTGCTTGTCGGCTTGCACACCATAATCCTGCCGTCGTCCACCGCGACGCTCTCCCTAGCCGGCATCAACTACGAAGTGGTGGCGCTGATGGCCATCAAGATGGAGCTGCAGGACCCCTACAATGTCCTCAACAACTACGGACCACCTCTGCCTGGGAGGTGCCCTGAGGCTACGCCGCCTCCTTTGCCCGGGGTACCCTGGAGCCGCGCCTCCCCTCACCCAGGGCGCCCTCGGTACCGAGCCTCTGCCCCGCCGCTTCTGCACTTGACCTCTGCCCGGGATCGGACTTCACCCAAGCGCCCCCGAAGCCGACCTTCACCCGGACACCCTCCGAGCCACGCCCCCTGCCCGGGCTCCCCCTGGCGTCGGCCTTTGCTCCCTGGGCGACCTTGGAAGGCCGAGCCATGTCCCTACCCGAGCTTTCCCCGACACCAAGGCGCACTCCGCTCGAGCTTCTCCCAACGTCCAGCTGCACTCCACCAGAGCACCCCTTCTCCACTAGGGCTTCCCCCGAGCTGGCGCCGACTTTCTTCACCCGGTTCCTCCCGGGCTGGCATCGGCGTCCCTCTCCTGGGCTCTCTCGGATCCGACGCCTCGACCTCCACTCCTTCTGGGCTCCCTCGGATCCGGCGTCGACCATGTTCCTCTCCTAGGCTCCCTCGGATTCGGCGCTAACTGCCCCCCTCACGAGCTCCCCTCGGCGTTCCTCTCCTGGGCTCTCCCAGATCCAGTGCCGACCGCCCCCCTCGCGAGCTCCCCCGGGCATCTTCCCAGGCTCCCCCGGGTCAAGCGTCGAAGACGAGGCCTTCGTTAGCACCAGCCGCTCCTCCGACTGCCCTACCATGTCGCTCATCCTTCGCCGCCTCCACCTCGCGGACTACTCCCCTGAGCCCCAGATCGCTGCCTCTGCCTCAGCACCGCCCGCCGTAGGGCTTCGGTGCATGCCTTCATCTCTCAAATACTATAAGTCGATGATTGACTTCACGAGGCACTTCTCTAGGCCAAGTCCCAACTCTGGGCCTCCTTGCGACTTCGGCATCAATGCGGTCGTCGCTTGACTATGGCCCTGTTCTTTGCGGCTTCTAAAAGCCGCTTTTAGCTTTTGCTACAGTAACTAACTTTTAAATGGAGTATTTTTTTAAGATGGGGTCTACAAGTTAATTGTAGTACACGTTAAAAAATTAATATCTGTACCATCAAAAATCGCAAGCGAGTATCTCTCTTTCCGCAATTTCTGTCGCAAACAGCCAAAAAGCCATCAGCCGCAGCCATCAGTAAACATACCCTATATGATTGTTCATGACCCCACGTACTATGTGATGGCGAACTCCTTAGTACGACCCAAAATTGGCCGAGTGTAGTAACAACCCTTGGTTGAGCACCAGGGGAACCCCACTTAGAGGCACTGGCATGGCCTGTCATTTGGAGTTCGCGCAAGGACTAAGGTATATTGACATGTTGTCAAAATGTATTGCAGGCTACTTGTGGGATTGTAGGCCCGAGATAGTGCACTGATCCCTTTTGCAAGTCGGTACGTCGGCCCAAGCGGGCAATCGCCGGCCGCCCGGATCGGCGAGGGGCTACTGTTGGGGGAGGATTCCCGTGCTACCTCAGGCCCACAACTACCTTGGAGCGGCGGCGCTCGTTGGATGGTCTACCTCGAGCCAAGTCCTGGGCTAACCCCGGACGAAGTACGCGGGATAGACCCTTGGAGAATCCGGGGCCAACCTCAGACGGAGTACACGGGATCAGCCCTGGGAGTGTCCGGGGCTGACCCCGGGTGAGGTGCGCAAGGTCGACCTGTGGAGGACCCCGGGCGAAGTACGCAAGGTCGGGCAAGGTGTACAAGGTTGACCCGATGAGGACCCTAGGCAAAGTACGCAAGGACGAGCGAAGTGCGCAAGGTCGACCCTAGGTTAACCCCGGACGAAGTACGCAAGATCGGGCGAAGTGCACAATGTTGACCCAAGGAAGACCCCGGGCCAACCCCGAAGTCCCGCACCCGGCGGGGCCTGCGCGGAGCAAATGACCAGAATGCCCTCAGGAGTAAGCTAAACTCTAAGAGCAAAGTTGTAACTACGTAAGCCTCTCCCTCTCTCCCTATAAATATGACCCCTTGTAATGGAAGAGAGGGAGGCCACTCTTGTAACCCTAAGACACTTTTCTTTAATTAACTTGGTGGTGGTGGTGGGATACATCGAGGTGGTTGTGACTGTGAATGAACTATATTCTTGTCATCAGCACAAACTTTTCTACCACAGAACTTATCTGTTTTTACAAATGTGTTCCTTGTGGGTAGTATTTTGTGCTAGCATGTACAGCATCATAAAGTTCTCACACTGAAGAATGTTGTGAATGGTGTATCACATTGTTGGGCTAATTCATTCTTGTACTTGCCAGAAAAATGGACCTGGTGCACCTGGGGGGCAGTCTTGGACATCTCAATGGCTCAAGTTTGACAACAGCTATTTCAAGGTAAGATACCTAATTCGCTATTGGCTTTAGCAATATCTGCAAGCATGTAGCAGTTACAAAACATGTGCATAAAAATTCAGGCTGTCAAAGAACGACGAGACGAGGACCTTCTAGTTCTGCCTACTGATGCTGCGCTCTTTGAGGATTCATCATTCAAGGTCAGTGTGGATTCACATTGCGAAAATTGCCCATCTCTAGCTGACCCTCTGAACTGAATTTCGTGATTATTTGTCAATTGTCATGCTTGAAGATCTATGCTGAAAAGTATGCCGAGGATCAGGATTCGTTTTTCAAAGACTATGCTGAAGCTCATGCTAAATTGAGCAATCTCGGGGCAAAGTTTGATCCTCCAAAGGTAGATGGCATTAAGGAAACTTCCATTCTTGGGGCGATATATGCATGTTGCAAGGCCATGCTGACGTTCTTGTCGTTGAAATGATGCAGGGTATATCACTTAACTAGCTGACATCAGCTGCTGATAAACTGCGTTTTGGTGAGTGAATAAGACAATGTCCTGTTTCTTTTTGCAACTATTTTTGAAGAGCTTGTTGTGGTTTTATGACCGCTCAAGAAAAAATGGTTTTACGACGGAAAATGTGCTCCAGATGCTCTATTATGAGTTGAGTGCTTCATTATTAGAAATAAAAGCAGCATTGGACTATTCCAGGACCAGACATTTGTTACATGTACGATACTTGGATGTTGTATGATACTGCATTGAGCTCGAACAAAAGGATGATCAAAATATAAAACAGATCTAGCTGCTGTCCTTTTGTGATATTTTTGGAGTAGAATTGTACCTAACGCGCTATCTGATTTTTAGCTTTTGTAGCCACATAGAGAAACGTCAGTATATTTTCATTGGATCATATGCACAAAGAATTAATGCAAATTTCCTTCTTCCAACATCACATAACCTAGTCATAATTAATGCCAAGTTACAGCTGCAAATCCTACAATACACGGGTTATTTTTTTTTTCTGGTTACAAGGTAGATGCATATGCACACGCATGCATATACACGCCTAGAAATCCGAAGGCCGGGATAAAATGGTGACCTCGTAGAGTAAGCATCTCATTGGTTAAAATAACAAATTAGAGGCAACTTAGCGTTGTATGTTGCTTACATGTTTGCTGGTGTCGTTCACTAGCATTCCTCCCGCAGAGAAGCTTCTGTCGAACTGGTCCTGGAGCTTGTCGAACTGCAAGTGGCTTGGTCATGGAGGTAATGATAGCAAAGCTCTCATGGATCTTGTCAACCTAATAAAAACACCATCACAAACACGGTAATTGAGATGCACATCATGTATCACCCAAATTATCAAGGAGGAAATTAATCACATTGGTTGTACCTAGAAAAATAGAACATATATTTTTCTGGAGATTTGGATCATTGAAATTTGAATTTCCAAATTTTGGAATTTTAGGGAATTTCGTAATTCCAGAAATTGGGATAAATTCATTTGAGCTCCAATAAATATAAATTCAATTGAGCTCCAATAAATAGCAAAAAATCCAAGAAAATATAGAAAATTTTCTTCAATACAAGGAATCCAAATAAAATAGATTTTCATTTAATTGATATTTATTTTTATTTATTTTAAATCTTTTTAATATTAGAAAATCATATTAAGTTTTAATTAATTCAAGAAAAATCCAACTATTTATTTTTATTTTTAGAAACTTCAAAAAGACACTAAAAATTCGGATGTTACATGCAGGAACCCAATAAAAATAAAAAATATTATTTTATGGTATAATATAGTTTTTTAATATGCAATGTGTATTATTTGTTATATATTTGGACAGATTTGTTATACATTATGGTTTACATTTTGAAGCTATATTTTTATAAAAATATATACATAAAATACTTATAAAGTAATTAATAAAGCCACTTTAGCATTTCTAAATATGTATAAACACTGTTTTCTAATCCCCATAGGTTATGGAGCCCCGCTAAGGGGGTGATCGGAATAGCGATGGTTTTTGATTTTTGCTGAAAAAAATAATGTAGCTGAGTTGGTTTATTGAGTGATGTAAAAAATATAAAAAAATAAAAAACGAAAAAAAAGTATAAGTAAATTTTAAAAAAAATAAAAAAAATTCACTATAGCGCCGTCGCCCACCGCTCAGCGTTGGTAAAAACCAACCTGAGCGGGGCCTAAGATGGGGATAGGGCCGCATCATCCCCTGTCAACAACTTTTTGTGGGGTGGGACGGGGGGAGCTTGGTGGTGATGGGCGAGGACGCGTGGCTGCCCCCCGCGATCCACCACCCCGTTGTCATCCCTATACTCTCCCCATCAGGCCATCACAAAGGATATTAGTGCTATAATCCCGTCTCCAAACGGATTCTTGCCTCACGTCATGTGTCTTTGATAAGCAAGTTTTTCCGTTTTTAGTTGTTCATAAACTATCCACTTCGGACTCTCTTGAGTTCCTCCTTAATCTGGCAGCTCTAAAATATGTTGGCTTTCAACTAGGATGAGCACATAGCCATGACGATAAGAACACAAACAACAATATTTGTGGTGCAGCACAACTAGCACCTTTTGCTGTTCTCTTACTCTTGCTCATACTCTTAACCTCGAGGTTGGTATTTATAGTACATATATAGATCTATCTATGAAATAACCAAAATAAGAAAAACCTAACAAAGAAAAAACTAACCAATTTTGATTTGATACCGATTGCATCAGAATCCTAACACCATATTACTTGCTAAGTCAAGATTATTTCCAATAAAACCCCCTCTCCATGTTGACAGCATTAACGCAACTCCGTCCTCACACGCTGCTGAAAGTACTGCCGCAGCCCATTGTTCTCCTACCGCAGCAGCTGCCGCTGCACCTCCTTTGTCCGCTGCGACAACTCCTGCGTATGTCGCAGCAGCCCCTGCATCTGCCCCGACAGCTTCAGCTCCTGCCACCGCTACTTCTGCTGCACCTGAGGTGCCTTCGTATCATGTGGCCACACATACCCGTATTGGTCACCTGCCAACTCCTCTTGAGGATCGACGCTTAAATCTTTCGGTGACTTCCTCTCTCATCTCACCTCTACCCACGACCTACCGGTCCGCTCTCATGGACCCAAATTGGCTCCAAGTGGTGGATAAGGAACATCATGCTCTTGTACACAATAGCACCTGGGATCTTGTACTGTCTTTTCCTGGTGCTAACATTGTGTCAGGTAAATAGATTTTTTTTGACATAAACTAAATCCTGACCGTTTTCTTTCTCGGAACAAAGCTCGGTGAGTTGTTCGCGGATTTTCTCAGCAGTCCAATGTGGATTATGATAAAACCTGTAGTCTGGTGGTTAAACCAACCACAATCAGGGTGGTTCTTAGCCTGGCAATTGGCAGCAACTAGCCTATTCATCAGCTTGATGACAAGAATCCTTTTCTCCGTGGACACCTTGATGAGACAGTGTACAGTCAGCAGCTTTCCTGGTTTCTTGATGTTATAGATCCCGATTATGTGTGCCACCTCTCCAAGTCTTCATATGGTTTGAAACAAGCACCTCGGCCATGGTTTCAATGGTTTGTAGACTTTGTTCACAACATTGGATTTCAGTGTTCCAACAAGGGACGGCTGTGGCATAGATTCTCTTGTACGCCGACGACATTATTTTGACTGCGTCTTCATGGGATGTCTTGCGCCACATTGTCACGGCTGTAAGTGCCAGAGTTTGCCATGAAGGATTTGGGACCTCTTCATCACTTTCTTGGGACCTCTTGCGACTTCACTTTGTATCTTTTGTCTCGCTCAGGTATGGAGTCTTATCACTTGATCTCTACTCCGATCGACACTAAATCCAAGCTTTCAGCTACGCAAGGTGCTCCGGTCTCTGGTCCGACACGTTACAGGAGTATTGTTGGCGGCCTGCAATACTTGACCATCACTCGTCCGGCTATTTCATATGTTGTTCAAAAAGTATATCTATTTATACATGATCCACGGGAACCCCACTTCCAATTTGTTAAATGGATCTTACGTCATATCAAAGGCACTTTAGATCTTGGATTGCAGCTGTACAGTGGAGCTCGTCGCTTATTCTGATGGTGATTGGGCTTGCTGCGCGCCTAGATTCACGGTGATATACTTCCAGCTATTATTTATTTTTAGGGGATAATCTCATCTCTTGATCTTCTAAACGGCAAATTACGATATCTCGTTTCAGTACAGAAACCGAATACAGGGCGGTTGCCAATGCCGTTGATGAATCTTGATAGGTAGGTCAACTGCTTCTCGAGTTGCACCGGCCGATTCATGCTGCCACGGTTGTCCACAGTGACAACGTCATTGCAGTATACTTATCTTCCGATCCTGTCCAACATCGTCGTATCAAACATTTATATGCTAATATATTTAGTGAAGGACTACCGTCATTGTTGTTCAGTGAGTTTCGTCACAGTTTCAACGTTGCGGCTCCTGCCGGGAATTCTCCACGTTCAGACTGCGGGGCAGCGTTAGAAGATATTTCCTCCCCGTCGTCTTCTCCCGATCAACACGGACTGCTCACCGTCCTGGGCATATGGAAGACTTCTAGCCCGACTCGGTTTCCACCGCTGACGCCTTGCCGTCCGGCTCCTGGTCATCATCCGACACTACAGCCTTCTGCTATTTCGGTGATTCCTTGGAGATCATAGTGTTAGTCTGATCCTTTGGTTACCAAACGCCTAGGCTCCTCGTACTTTGTACTCAACCTCTTGAGTTCATATTAATCATGAGTAGTTATGTTCACATTAGTTATGTTAGGCTATATATATCCGTAACCCTTTATAACTCAAATCAATGAATTAAGTTTGCGTGGTATTTTCTGCTTACATGATATCATAAGTTGTGTTTGCATCCTACGACCACTCACTTCCGCAAAACACTAAACCACCACCCGCTCGCCACCATGGTCGACAACGCCACCGCTCGCATGGCCGCTGCTCGTGAGTGCGCTACCACCACTGCCCGCGAGCGTGACGATGCTGCCGCTCGCGAGCGTGAGGAAGCCGCTGCCCACGCCACACAGCTCACCCACAAGCTGATCCAATATGAGGCCGCTGCCATCGCCAACCTTCATGCGTAGGCTATCGCCATCCAGAACATCCGGGCTCTCGTTCCTGTTGTTCTCAACCTCGTCTCCCCCAACTACAACAAGTGGCGTGGCCGGTTCCTCATCACCCTCGGCAAGTACTCGCTCACATCCTCAACGACGCCGTCTGCTGCAACTCTACTGATTGGTCTCGGATGGATTGTGTCATCCTCGAGTGGCTCTATGGAACCATATCCCCCGAGCTTGTCGAAATTGTGATGGCGCACGACACCACTGCACACCTTGTATGGCTCGGCCTCGAAAAGCAGTTCATCAGCAATCGGGAGACGTGTGCTTTGTACCTCAACGACAAGTTTCGCGCCTTTGTTCAAGGCGATCTCAACATCTCCGACTATTGCCGGAAGTTGAAGGGCATGGCTAACGCCCTTAGTGATCATGGCAAGCCTGTCCTTGATCGCACGCTTGTTCTTGCTGTTTTACGCAGCCTGAATGAAAAGTTTACTTACATGGCGGCCCTCCTCAAGCGGCAACGGCTGTTTCCCACCTTCCTTGAGGTCCGTACCGACCTTCTCCTTGAAGAGCTCACCATGGCCTCGTGTCCTACGCCGCCCTCCATTGTACTCGTCACTACCACTCCCTCCGACACGTTGGGCTTGGGTGGCCAACCTGGCGACAAACCGAGCGGCGCCTCGAGCAACTGCACCATGGCCCCAACAAGCGCCCACTCTAATGGGTCCGACAGCTACAACTGTCATCGTCGTCATGGCAACGGGGGCGGCAACAGCAACACCAGAGGCAACAACAGCACTAATGGCTCCATCAGCTGACCCTCTTTCCACAATCCGTGGACATGAACCATCGAGATGTGGCCAGGATTGCACCCGGGCCCCACCTTCCCTGGCGGCTAGCACGCACGGGCGCCCGGCGCACAGTAGCAGCAGCAACCGTGCCCTAACACGCCCCCACCATAGGCACTACTCGCCGCCCCATTCTTGACACCCTACCTGCCACTGCCCCAGCATGTCTACCCATCGCTACTGTCCCTGGTTCCTCAGGTGGCCCCTGGCACCCCTAGCTAGACTCCCATGTCTAATCTTGGGCTCCCGAGACCAATAGTCATTGGCGAATGCATTTAACACCATGACACTTGCTCCCCCTACCACCACGGACTGGTACATGGACTCTGGCGCATCTTCGCACATAACATCAGACACTAGTAACCTATCCTTGTCTCACCCTCCCCGGTCTTTTACTCCTTTATCAATCGTTGTCAGTAACGGGTCATTGCTGCCTGTCACCTCTACTAGCTCTACAACTCTTTTTGGTCATCTTTATCTTAATAATGTTCTTGTTGCTCCACACATTATTAAGAATCTTATTTTTGTTCGCTAGTTTACTACTGCCAACAATTGTTCTATTGAGTTTGACCTTACTGGCCTTTCTGTGAAGGATCTTCAGTTCCAGAATGGATGGCCTTTCTATGAAGGATCTTCACTTCCAGAACGTGATCGTCAGATGCAATAGCTCCAGGCCTCTTTACTCCATCAGGTGCTCTCATCGCCAGCGCCCCTCCCACCTTGTGGCACCGACGCCTTGACCATCTTGGACATTACTTTTTTCTACATTAGCTCATGCATCCGCCATATCATGTCATAAAAGTGCCATTGACGCTATTTGCCATGTTTGCTAACTTGATTGTCATGTATGTTTGCCATTTGCCACTTCCACTTCTGAGCTCTCAAGAATTTCGATTTAATGCATTGTAACCTTTGGACGAGTGCTTATGTGAGCGAACCGAATGTCGATAAACCAATAAACCACTTCAAAAAGGTTGTCCCTATAAGTTGCTTCTAAATGACGGCAGAGAAGCCAACCTATTTGTTTATTTAAAAAAAGCCACAATCCGAAAAGAACTCAACTAAATGAAACAATCAGATGCACAGGAGATGCTGAGTTTCAGACCAACACGGCATGAACTCATGCTGAACAAACTATAACAGGTCAAGGACATCACCTATTCTCCATTTCCAACACATCAGTAAGGAGATTGCAACTAGGAGGATAATCGTCCAACCAAACAGCTCTGTACAGAATGGACAACCTTTCAGACTATTGGGAAGCTGAACATATTAGCTCCACTCTTCCAGAGAGCAGTTAGCAATTACTCAAACAAAAAGTAGGAGCTCATCATAACACAGGCTACAGAAACGTCAACGTAACAAAAATCTACAGCAACATACTCAAGGATGCAACTCAACAGACAAGACTTGTTAATATCACCAAAAGACTGTTTACAGTACATCCAGAAATGAAAAAAAGACCAAACTGTTTTCACCAAAAGGGAAAGAGAGTAAGCTAAAGAAAGGACAAGGGCATAACAAGTGGCCGAATTCATTCACATGAAAGAAACTTCTGCACCACATCATCCATGCTCGGTCTCTGGCTTCTTTCTTTTTCCAGGCACAGAGCAGCAACCTCCAGCATCAGTAACACCTCCGAGCGCACAAAGTCGCCGTTCAATTTAGGATCCACGAAGTCAGCGATCCATGTTTGGTCGTTGCTTTCCATCTTTTCTCTAACTGAGCACACTAGCTGCCCCAATGCAGCCTCTGCATCACCACTGCCATTTGCAGCCAGCTCAGACACTCGAAGCCCCATTGCTAACTCCAGAAGCACTACTCCATAGCTATACACATCCACCTTTTCAGTTATGGGAACGCTAGACACCCATTCTGGTGCGATGTAACCTCTGGTCCCCCGAACCTTTGACATGTTGGGATCAGTCTGATCTCTCTTTAGCAGCTTTGCGAAACCGAAGTCGCTGATCTTGGGCTCGAACTCCTGGTCAAGAAGTACGTTCTCAGGCTTCAGGTCGCAATGAATGATCCAATCCATACAGCCATGGTGAAGGTAGGCCAGCCCTTTGGCCACGCCAACTGCAATCTTGTACCTATGGTGCCATTGCAGTAGTCCCTTGCCACCAAACAAAAACATGGCCAGTGAACCATTCTCCACATACTCATAGACCAGCAGCCGGTGATTGCCCTCTGAACATACACCCATTACTCTCACCAGGTTCATATGGTAGATCCTTCCGATCACGCTCACCTCCGTCTCAAACTCGTCTTCACCTTGCCTCACGTCTTTAAGCTTCTTGATGGCGACTGTGCAATTGTCATGTAAAATCCCCTTATACACAGAGCCATATCTTCCATGACCAAGCTCGTCCATGAAATTCCTAGTGGCCTTCCTTAATTCCTTGTAGGTAAACCTACGGAAATGATTCATCACCATCCTATAACCTTCCTCCGCTGCCCATATCGCCGATCGTATTGACTGTTTTCTTGCCATGAACCACCAGCCGGAAGCAATAAAGCAGAGCTCTACAACAAAAAACACAGCTAGGAACCAATAGTAGTAGTACCACATTGTACCCTTTCCATCATTGCTGTGTGCAGTACAATTGAAGATTTGTGTTTTCGATGCATCGCAAACATGATCATGTGCATATACCTGTGACTGAGATAGAAAGCTCTCAGGAACCTTGACATATGCTGTGCCGGGGTATCCTGGGACCGTCTTGCCGTTGAAGAGAGCAGACTTCAAGAAGCAGCCGTTTGGATAAACTTTGTACTCAAATGCTACACAGGAGCAACTCTCCAAGCACATCGTCCTGCAGGTTTGCAGGGACGTTGACATGGTGTAGTTCAGATCAGAGCCCCAAAAGTCGGTCTGAGGAATGCGCACGAAGCCCATTCGCTGGCCACCATTGCCGCAGGTGATGTTGAAGAGTGGCTTGCAGCCTTTGCTCCAGTCACTTCGATCACTGACCACATAACCACGGGGACAAGAGCAGCCTGGAGTTCGTGCGTAAACACAAATACCATTCCAACCACAAAGACCATGTATATCACAAGTCTGAGACAAAGCTACCCAAGAAACTGACCAGCTCCCGTCCGAATCATTCAAGCTGTAAAGCCTCATATTACCATCATAATCGAGTGTTAATCTCCTTTTGATCCCCAAACCCCAATCTGAAGCAACAAAGGTTGTGTTGTCACTTGCAACAAACTGCCCCAACTTGTCAAGAACACCTCTTCTACTTCTATTGTAGGAGATCCTATAGTTCATCCAGCTACTGTGGTCAGGGTTAGGCCAGTAGAGATTAGAAATATCTGGCCCGTCATAAGAAAGCGATAAGACATACCGGTCATCAAAACGCAATGTGTAGTAACTCGAAGGGCGTGAGAGATCAGTGGATACCAGCTTCGCGGTGGCCGTAACCGGCTGCGTCGGCAACAGAGTGTCGGTTGGATGGTCGAAGCTTTGCCACAGTATGTTGCCGCCATGATCCTTCAGCACAAGGTTCCCGGAGTCCATGAGCTCTGCGTGATCAACAGCTGCAGAGCTTGGGTTGATTTGCCACACGACCGTGCCGTAGTAATCTGTGAGAACCATGCTGCCATCCTTGTTCAGTATAACCTTCGACCGGCTCCCATGCACGGGGCGGTCTCGGTTTGCGCTCCAGGCAATGGTCTTGTTGGCCGACTTGGTGAACCAGATTGACAAAGTGAAGGCAGTGGATGAAAGGTTGAAGAAGCCAAATGAGAAGGTGCCATCCGGTGACTGTATAACATCAGATACATGCTTCACGGAGAGGGAAGATCCTTTATGCAGGTAATTAACACGACCAACCTCTGCTACAATAGGAGCTAGAAAGGAAGAGATCAAAAGGAATGTGAGGTTTAGGATCAAAAAATAATTTGCCATGATATGCACTAACAGGGTAAGACCATAAGGGAAACAAAGTTGCTGCTGCATCACACTGAGAGAGGAGAGGAATCATCTACGCTTATAGTTTTGTATAAGCGTGTTGCAGTTAAACAACACAGCAAACACACGGCAAGTGATTAGGGAGCCTAATTATGAATGATGACCTAATCAATTGGACTGACTTGCAGCATGTTAAGAATTATTTATGACAATTAAAAATACAATCTGGAAGCATGCTTGTTGTTTGGAACGACATTTGTTTTCTTGAAGAGTTTTTGGGACAGAAAAGACAAATTCATGAAGTGGATGGTATCAAATGTGTGGAGCTCGAACCATTTGTGCATGACCGAAGGATAATACAAGTATTCCTACCTCACAAGTAGACAATGGTGGTCTAGTATAGATTAGGTCATTAAAGTGGTAGAACCGATTTATCGACTACTAAGATTTGTGAACCAAATGAAACCCGCAACAGTGGCAGGAATGATTGCAAAAATATATGAACTACAATTTGAACTTAAAGACATCTTGAAAGATGATGAGGCCATATTTAAAACAGTGGCAGGAACGATATGCTTTCTCTTTGGGGATATCATTTTGCTGATTACTTGATAGTACAATCCCAATGCAAAGCCATTAGGTCATCACGACCACCAAAGAGATTCTCTGACAAACAACCGTTTTTAAAACAATTGAATGAATCAGATGACCGATCCAACTTTGGAGCTATTATTACAAGTTATTTTTTTTCTTTTTTACGCAGATTCCATTGAAGCTTTGGTGGGGCGACAAGTCCTGGAAAATGCTACAAGAATACAATTACACTTAGCATGAAATTAAGAAAAATAAATAGCACATATGGATGTTAGCAATTCAAACTTATGACCATTCTAAGCGAACAAAAAATGCATGCCGAACAATACTGTGATGTTGCCATGTAATAGACTTGTAATGGAATTATCTAGGAAAAGAATGCTGGATAAAGACACATGGAACCTAGACTTATCACCAGCGTCGCTAAATAAAAATATATAAATATGCCAATGAACATTATGATTCTGCGCATGCAGTTTTTTATTGACTCATGAATTCAATCATGTATATCCGTAGCATCAAAAGGAATATGCATGTACTACTGAAAGACATAACCATCTGATGGAGCAGAATGTATGTTGTATAGCATCCTAATACAAATATCCATTTCCAGAGCTAAAAACTAGCAGCAACATAGATATTCCTATTCAGGGCTATTAACTACCTGAACAAATGAAACCTCAATTAACTTTTGTTCCCTGTACACAAGTATAGAGGCCAATGCAATGCTCCACACATAACAAGTCTACAAGACTGAATTAGAGAGCCTTTTGGGCTTATGGTTTTACTTTCTACAGTAACTAGTTTTTAAATAAAATGTCTTTTTAAGCTGGGGTCTACAAGTTGATTGTAGTAGACACTGTCCCAACTTCATCTATATCGGCAAAAATCATACGTGAGTATCTCTCTCCGTACTCTCTCGCACAAACAGTCAGAATTCAAAAAGTTCAAGCCAAAAGTCATAAGCCGCAGCAAAAAAGAAAAACCACCCCTTCATCCAACTACTGTGGTCAGGGTTAAGCCAGTAGAGATTAGAAATATCTGGCCCGTCATAAGCAAGCGATAAGACATACCGGTCATCAAAACGCAATGTGTAGTAACTCGAAGGGCATGAAAGATCAGTGGATACCAGCTTCGCGGTGGCTGTAACCGGCTGCGTCGCCAGCAGAGTGTCGGTCGGATGGTCGACCCAGTATGTTGCCACCTTGATCCTTCACCACAAGGTTCCCGGAGTCCATGAGCATTGTGTGATCAATCGTTGTTCCATAGTAGTCTGTGAGAACCATGCTTCCACCCTTGTTCAGTATGACCTTTGACCGACTGCCGTACTGCACAAGGCGGTCTCGGTTTGCGCTCCAGACGATAATCTTGTTGGCCGAATTGGTGAACCAGATTGACAAAGTGAAGGCAGTGGATGAAAGGTTGTAGTAGCCAAATGAGAAGGTGCCATCTGTTGACTGTATGACATCAGAGGCATGCTTCAAGGAGAGGGGACGATCCTTTCTTCAGGTAACTCTCCTTATTTGAGCACGAGTTGGCCCGATCTTTCACAGTACCCGCAGCAATCCTTGGGTAGCTCTCCCACCCGTGTGCACCACAACACAAGGAACAGAGATGAGATCACAAGATCAGCACCAAAACTCTAGCACCATAACTAGAATCCCAGTCACCAAGACGAAACCCTGATGAGATCTCAAGAACTTGCGAAGCAATGTGGCCTCTGAAACTTGGCGATTTTCTGTTTTATTCAACTCAATGCAAAATACTTTAACTCCCCAAAGAACAGACGGCTTGGGGTTATATGGTCAGCCATCGCTAACCACCCACGCCACACGCTGTACACGACTCAAAGCCGACTCAAACTGAAAGAGCCTAGACTCCAATTCCTAGCTTCCTTTTACATCTCAGAAACACTAACAACTAACTCAAGAATAAGAAAACAAGAGATAAAAAAGAAAACAAACAAACTAAACAAAGGACACCAAATATGGACTTGGGAGTTGTAGATGCTTGTGACTCCTTCTGCCGCACACGGCCAGCCTGACACACTCTCTTATGATCTTGCCTCCCCGTGCTGCTCATTCGACCAAACAATTGGTCCTAAGGGTATGTACAACCCACAGATAACTACTGTCTTTATCATACCAACACAGCAAAATCATCTGACGTAGACTGTAATTAATGAAGGGAGAGACACAATGTCGGGACACGAATATGCAAATTCGGTCTCTCTGTGTAAACTGCACTAGTCCAGGATCACGCTAGTGCACACAGTCAAACATAGATGTCATCACAGTCATACACACGACAATAATAAAGGAAAACTCGAATATCGATAAAATATCAAGGTACGACCTTATGGCCAAGCTTACAATATCTCTAGCCGGAAGGGCTTAACAAAATAGCAGCGGAAATCCAAAATAAAGCGTAGCGACCAATCGACAAGCCACAGGCTATCGAGTGGAGAACGAAGCCTAATCCGTGAAGTCGTCGTAGAACTCTCCTTCTGGAACCTCCTGCTGATAGTACTCCTCTCCCTCAACTGAGCAACATAGGCGTAAAGCCGTGAGTACATTGGTACTCAGCGAGTCGTTTGTAACAATAAATGCAATATAATATGCAAGGCTTACCAAAGGAAGGCTGAAAGGTTAGTTTGCATAAAGGCATTTATTGATGAAATATATTAAATAACTTGAAAGCGGAAGTTAACTGAAAACAGTAACAATAGATAACCAAAGGAATAACATGAACCACTTGTGAACACCAATTCACAAGTTAAACCAACAGTGAACTACCTGTCCACTCCCTACCATAAACCACCAAGTTATAAATGAAACACTAACCCTCGTGTGAAATCCCCGAGCACTGTCCATGACCGAGGACGCGGCTATTCGAATAGTTTTACACTCTGCAGAGGTTGCACAACTGTACCCACACGATGTGATTAGCCTAGGCCTAAGGAAATCACAACAAGGCCTTTACAATGCTCTATCTCAATACAATCCTGCCAGCTAGGGTTTCGCATCACACCCCCCCTTGCGCCACATGGAAATCAGCAACCATGTCCATCACAATGGCAGAATTGAATTGAAATATTACAAATTAATCAGCCAGGTCCATCCCATAATAGACATGTGGTTTGCACGATTAAGCTCAGATCAATGGCGCACAAAGTTAAGTCCTTAACATTACCCGGCGAGACTACCACATCCCCAAAGTACAATCGTATTTCCCCTTTCTTGCACGATCACTCGCCCGAGTGCAAAACCAATTTGTATAACCAAGCCAACGTCACACCAATGACGTGGCACAAATTTTAATACACGTGGCACCAACCACAGTTCCATATGTCATTAAGTCAAATTAATAATTTAACATGTGTGATGAGATCAATCGTAAATATAAACCGGCTAAGCAATCTAATCGTACCAACCCATGTGATAACTAAACTAGCATCACTAATAAATTTCCCAACCTATGGTGACAATGGCATCATGGTATTCCAAAGTATCAAGGAGGTATAATTTCAATTGGGACGATAACTACCTGTGCAAAGGTTTGAATAGAAATAGCAATACAATGTAATTTAAAACAAAATAATTAAATAATAGTTTGCAAAATTGGGTTCAACATGATCAAGGGATACGACTTGCCTTCGTTATGCTCAGCGGGGTACTCCTGGTCTTCTGGCGCGAAACCTGCTCCTCCGGAATCCGAATCTAACGAGAGAGAAAACGACCGAAAACAAAGAAACACATAAAATGATAAGCAAATGAACTCCAAAATTCATAAAACCAGAACCAACAGCTAGAGCTCGATTTTAGAAAAAAGAACGGGGTCAATCGGAGCTAGGACGGAGGAGAACGGGCTCCCGGAAAATAAATTCTAAAATTAATTCAGAAAAATCGGAAAAGTTACTGTGTTGTGGACCCGGTCCATGAAATTCCGAGTCCACCGTGGACTCGGTCCACGTAACAGTGCACGGGGGAGAGAGGGTGCTGACGCGACGGATCTGCGGCGTGGCGCGCGCGATATGTTGCCACGTGTCACCGGTGGCGTGGCGGTGGCGTGGCCGCCACGTGGCTCGGGGGCGGCTCGGGGCGGCGTGGCGGCGACGTGGCATGCCACGTGTCATGCCACGTGAGACTAGGGCTGACGTGGCACGCTACCGTGCCGCCACGTGGCTAGGCCGAGCCGGCGGCTCGGCGCGGCGGCGGCGACGCGGATCCGACGGCGGGGATGCGACGCACGCGGCGATCTGAGCCTTCGGTCCAGATTCGAGCGGCGGCGACGCGTGGCGGTGCGCGCGCGCGAGGCGACGGTCGCGACCGCGCGGTCGCAGACGCCGAGGCGAGGCGCGGCGAGGGCGGGCGGCGGCGAGGCGAGGCGACCGGAGGCGACGCGCGAAATGGCGCGGAGGGCTCACCGGCGGCGGCGCGCGGCGGCGGTGCTCCGGCGACCTCGGCGGCAGCGGAGACGCGCACGCGGCGGCGCGCGCGGCGCGAAGCGGCGAGGAGCGGCGGCGGGAGCTCGGGTGTCGCACACGAACCGAGGACGAGCGGCGGGTTTTAACACGCGAACCGAGGAGTTCGATCCGATTCTGGCGGCGGTCGCGACGCGGACGGGTTAGACGGCTAGGATGCGCCACGCGGCAAGATCGGACGGCGGGGCGCGATTAGGGTTAGGGTTAGGGTTCGCGCGGCGTGGGAGCGGGCGGCTGCGATCGCGCGGCGCGCGCGACGGCGGCGAGGGCGCGCGGGCGCGGCGGCGACGGCGCGCTGGTGCCGCCAGCGCGTCGTGCGCAACGCGTGGCGCGGACGGATCGGCGGCGGGCGTCTTTGGTGCGCGGAAAGGTACTGCGCGCGCGCGGCGCGGATCGGCGACGCGTGGAGGAGAGAGGGAGATCGGGCGGCTGAGGGCGGCCCGGGGGATTTTATTTTCTTTTCTTTTTCCAGAAATTCAAATAAACTTCTAAAAGCTCTAGAAAATAGCAAATAAATCCCAAAAATTCTCCAAAAATACCAGAAAATTCCTTGAGACCTGAGGAACACAAATAAAATATTTCCCACTTATGTTAATGTTTATTTTAATCATATTAAATCATTTAAAACTTTAAAAATTCATTTGAAGCTTCAATTAAATTCAGAAAATTCCAGAAAATTCATTTTTAAAATCCAGGCTTTAAAAATCTCAGAAAAACAGGATGTTACACACAAGCCGTCCTCTCGCGAAGAGACAGCCCGGGCTCATGCTCCTAGGCGAAGAGACGGCGTTGCGAGCGTTGTAAAAGCCGTCTTTTTTACAAACTGTCTTTTTTGTTATCTTTTTTTATGAGATTACAGACAACTAAATAGACAATATATTGTACAAGCTGTTTTTTTTGTTGTCTATATGTGATGTGTATGTATATACAAACAACAGCCGTCTAAACTGTTGTAGACACCCTAAAAAGTTACAATCTGATCGGAAGAAGATATGTCCTGATCAAGGGTGACGGTCTGATCGGACTCGACCACTAGTCATAAATGAATAGGAGTCGAGCATTGATCATAACCTAGTGTTGGTCGTAGCCGAGCACTGGTTGGAAGCAACTAGGACCTGGCCAGAGTCGAGAATGAAGAACGCGTAGGGGAGAGGAATCACAAATGTATATGCTTTCCAAGGTCTAGAAGTTGCGTCGTTATGTTTATCGTGTTGCAGCTAAACAATACAAGCCCAACGCAAAAGATTAGGCAGCTTAATTAAGAATGATGATTGCCCTTGTTGGGAACACGGCGAGAGGAAATTAGAGTTTGTCTTCAACATGTTCTAGAACTTGACATTACTTATGTTTTATTCCGTACCATCAACTATTATATGATTTAGTTGACCCATCATCATCAACAGGAATTGTTTGACTGAACTGGTCTGCTAAGATGGTGATTTTTTTTAAGGAGAATTTGTAGGGATCAGAGTTCTGATCAACAACGTCGCAAAAAAAATATATATTAGCTCAACAGAACTGGAACAGTTAAAATATTTTATCTGATGATAATAGTAAGTATCAAGAAAGAGCGTAATAGTATGTAACAATATGATTTTAGAGTTATCTATCCTAGACAAAGATACCATTAAGGAAATTTATATACATCGCTTAATCCATTTTTTGCAAGGTACTATGCTTGCAATAGTCGCGCCTATAGTTTGTACAGGGTTTTATGGGATTGTGGATTTTTTTTTGCATGCAATGCTAGTCAACAGATTATGGAAGTTTAGAGGAAAATCATTCACCTGGAAGTTTTCTCTACGGGTTTGCCATTTTGATGATCTCTTGACAGTACCATTAATATCTCAAAGCAAAGCCACAAAGCCATTAGTCACCTCATCAGTCATAGCAGCGACGTGGATTCTTTAAAGAAATACACCCCAGAAAAGAGAAATTTCAATTGCTTTTCAGAAAGTTGAATGAAATAGATTATTTTACCCACTTTGAAGAAGACATTAACTACATCAAGTACATTCAGGGGTGATCAGTTTGGAGTTTTTTTCACTGTTTAGCGACGGAAACACTGTAGTAGCGACGAAAACACTGTAGCACTTTTGTCACGTAGTGAATTTTTTTTTGTTTTTTGGTTTTTTTGCGTTCCGTTTTTTTTTCTCATATTCCTTTGCGTTGTCCGCACTAGACTAGCGAGCCGTTTTTATTTTTACATTTTTTTTAAATTTAATTATGCCT
Source organism: Melocanna baccifera (assembly GCA_036346265.1). Taxonomy (NCBI): domain Eukaryota; kingdom Viridiplantae; phylum Streptophyta; class Magnoliopsida; order Poales; family Poaceae; genus Melocanna; species Melocanna baccifera. The sequence continues at coordinate 16,892,756 of CM070709.1, forward strand.
AACATACAACTCAGCTACAGTGTTTTTTCAGCCAACTATAGTATTTTTTCAGCAAAAACCAAAAGCTATCGCTGTTCCGATCACCCCTCAAACTTTGGCTGGACGGCAATGCCTGGGAAAAAGTTTCAAGGATATGAATAGAGAATATTTAACAATTATATCAGAATTAAGAGAGAGAGAAAAGGACAGATACAAATTTTAGGGGTTCAACCTTTTGACCAAGTTAGGTGAAGAAAACTGAATATGAAATGACAGTACGATGTTGACATGCAGACTTAGGATGTAATCAAGAAAAACCAAGGATACACCCAGAGACTCAGGGTTCAAACTTATGACCAGCATAAATGAATAAAAATCATAACATCCTGGTGCTCCACATGTAGTTTATGATGCTTCACGAATTCAACCAGCTATATACATAGTAAGACGGAAAGAACATGCACCGTTCACAGTAACAACACATGTAGATGATGGCAACGCAGTGCTCCTGTGCGCCTAATTAGTTTACAAGGGTGAAGTATTATTCAGAGGCACTGCAAACCGTCCCAGTTCGTCCATTCCAGAGATGGAATGGTCTAGGTGTCCTGGATCGACAAGCTCAAGACAAGACCCCGTAGGCAGCAAGAGCATACGATACGATCATACGAGGAAAATGATGAGGCGCCAACGCCCCAAAAAAAAAACCTGAATTCGGAGGCATTTTTCTTTAGAACCTTAGCGAAGAGCAAACGCAGGGAATCGATCGCATTACCGATCCTGATTAGTCGGCGCACGCATCACCGAGCTCACCACCCCGAATCTCTGGGACGCGCTTGTGGAAGTGGAGGTTGCGCGGGCGGGGACGAGAGCGAGCTGCGGCGGCGCATTGTAACGGTGAGCGGACAGAGACAGCGGCGGAGGGTGGGTGCGGGGCGGTGAGGAAGAAGTCGCGTCTGTTTGGGTTGGTGGGCGGGTGGGCTAGGCCGATCTGGGCTTTAACATTGGCCCATGAAGCAGCATGACGAGGTCGTTAGTGGCAGGACGCCCAAGGGTGAACACACAATGGCCCTTTATTTGGAGACGTAGCCTACCCCTTTTTTTTTTTGCTGTGGCTGAATAGTCTTTAGCTACTATTTATAATTTTTATCTATATATTTTAAAATAGCAATAAATGAATGGTACATATAATCTTAAATTTAAAAAATTATTTGAAAAATTCACTTTAAAAATTCGCTTCATTTGTTGACTTTCGAAGAAGTTAAAACCCCAAAATAACAGAGCCTAACACTAGTGCATGCGAATGAGACTAAGCATGTTTTCACCAAAAAAAAATGGAGCTGGTATCAAGTAGAGCAACGGGGATTCATCACAGACCCTTGTTGAACTTAGGAGAGGGGAGAGAGAGAGAGAGTACAAAATCACGCAGACACTGCAGGGAGAGCGTATCCGGTGCTTCACACTTACAGTTCTCCCGTGCTTCCCTCTTCAAAATACAGTGCAATTGGCCACAAAAAAAATTCTCAAAAAACTTTGGTTAGGTAGCTCATGATATGTGCAAGGCATCTTGCAAAAAAATCAACTGAAAAACAATGTATTACATTAGGAGAAACAAAATAAAAGATTTTTCTCTCTTTCCTTTTTTTTATTTTCTGATTTTCCTTTTCGGAATTTTTTATGTCCTCTTGCACCGTATTTTATTTTAAAGAGGGAAGAACAGGACGCCGTAAGAGGGGGAAGCATTGGACGTTCAAGCACTCTCCAGGTAGCTAAAGTTGTTTCATTTTTTAGAGGAGCCACTGTAAGTAGAGCATCCAGATTTAGAGTTCAATCTTGTTTTGATTAAAGGGTTGCTTTAAGTTGGGCCAGCCTTTTGAGTTTATGTAACTTTGCGTTTGCAATTTGCAAATGCCCTCTGCATGACTGTAAATCCCTAAGAATTATATTTCCAAATGAAAAGCATAGTTGGCTAGAATGTATACTTGTAAGGTTAGGCGAAGCATGACTCGAACCATTTTATCTCTAGTAAAGTTTTTAAGAAAAACTAAGTACGGTTATGGGACTAAGAAAATGTGCAGTGTGTCAGGATTAATTGTGCGACAAACCAGGCAGGTAGCCATTGAAGAAGCTGATGGATCACCAAAGCATTGTTCTTTTTGGGGACAATGGATCAGAGCCTTATAACCACTAATTAACCAAGAACATGTGGTGTGATTCAAACTCTGTTCGTCAGTAGAGCAACCCCGTTGCGTGTCGCCAACGATTGGCTCTGCAAGTATCGCTAATTACATACAAGAGTCCTAATTTCCCCTTTTTAAAACGGAAAATTTAAGGACTTTTGTGATGGAGTACGTTTGAAGTGTTAAGTGGTTGTTTGGATCTCAAGTTTTATCAAAATCAGATTTCTTTAAACACTGTTAAGAACCTACCAACCTAAAAAAACATGTTTTGGAGGAGAGATAAAACCAACATGACAAAAAATGGATTTCGCTAAAACTCAAAATACGAGTTTTAATTTCTGGAAAAAATAGTTTAGTGTATCCACGTTCCTAACAACTCCACGACATACCATTTTTTCCCACTCGTGTGCACAATGCTGCATCGTGTGTCAAATTTTTTTAGATTAAGGAATATAATATTCCGGCATCCATCATTCACAAGTGAATGAGTACAGTCAATTACAACACATCCATAGTACTTAGACTACAAACCACCACACGGTGTACAAAACACGGAACAAAGAAACGGAACTCAAGTCCCAGTCATATTCCTACCTCATTACATAGTTTGCTAAACAAAACCAAACTCTTTGTTGCCTCCATCAAGCGACTGTATTCCTCTAATGAAGACAGCAGCACTTGATGCATCACATCGATACTCAACAGGGAGGGCCTTCGGCAAGCACTTCATCTTCTTCATCCAAATAGCTCTCTCTTCGGCTAACACCTCTAACCTTTCTCGGACCTTCCAACACCGTATAGCGGGTCAGGAGATGAGGGAAGGCACGGTGCCGAGAGCTTCTGGCGAACTGCACATAAGCAAACAAAGCACGAGCAGCGACATAGCCAAACGGCAAGCCCCAAACAACTGAGCTGAAAATGCCTAACGACGCCTTCAAGAAGGTAACAACGCCCAATGCGCTGACGCCGCCAGTCCACCATGGGAAAGGTTTTCACTTGCAATCAACCACCGGGGAAGAGGTACAGAGAGGACGCCTCTAAGGAGGAAGTGGCATCCGCAAACGTCGCTGTCCAAGCTTTCGCCCTGACCTCAAAACACCCAATTGCTTAGGCTGCTTGTACGTCGGTGGCGAGACAAGGGCCGTCGCCACCGTGTACACCGCCGTCCTGGCCCAATGTTTGCCTCGCGTCGTCGAACATCCCGTTGGCCAAGAATGCCGAGACGAGAGAGTTCCACGAGACGACGTCCCGGGCGGGCATTTCGTCAAACACCCTGCGTGCGTCGCGGGCGCGACCGTAGGTAGCGTAAAAGGCGACGAGCATGTTGCCGGCGAAGACGTCGGCGAGGAGGCCGCTCCGGAGCGCGGCGGCGAGGAGCTCGAGGCCTTTGGAGGGGCGCGCCTCGGCGGCGCGAAGGGCGAAGGGAAGGTGCGGTCGTCCGGACGCACGGCGCAGCGGAGCACGAGGTTGTAGACGCGCAGGGTCTCGGAGGGGAGGGACGCGGAGGAGAGCGCGCGGGAGAGGGAGTTCCAGAGGAAGGCAGTGCGCAGGCGGCGGAGGAGGATGTGGCCTCCGCCGCCGCCGCCGCGTTGGTGGATTAGGGTTCGGTGTCTGAGATAAGCTTAGTCACATCGTGTGTCAAATATATTGTGTCATGTCCTAGGATGTAAAAACTGGCCTGATTTTGAAATTTTACCGGTCCGCTTCTGCTCTATTCCGGTTTGCAATTTCATTTTTTGATTCTACATTTTTATCCTGAAAACAATGTGTTTGCTTTGTCTTCTATAAACATTACCATCAAAACTTCGTTCCAATTAGCATGAAATCACTACTTTCCAGACAGGCATTTTGTTACCTTTCTCCTGTTTCTTTTATCCCCGGTCACGTCACCTTGGTGACCGACGAACTAGAGTTTCAAACACATATGCGAGATTTGTGATTTGATGATAAGCAAACAATAGGTCAAACACACGTATAAACGAGGTGATGAACGAGCTGCCGGCCGGTGAGCTAGTTCATATGCACATGGGCGAAACTAAATAGTGAGATCCGATGTCACAAGACATCGGGTCTAAAAAATTTTTCGATATGGATTAGCACTTTCAGTTCATGTGTGAACCCTCTCAAACTAAACTCAATGCACCTGGTTCTTTCCTTAAAACCCAATGAAAAGAGCACTAGCAGCTCAAATTCCCAATAGCTAAGAGCAGTCCACAAGAAGCATCCGCTTTCCTTGGTTCATAAGCCAATTACAGCAAACCAAGCTAACACTTGAGCCAGCATAAGAGGGAGGACCGCAACAGGTTACAACGTCTATTTGATTATCCCAAAGCATGTCACCTCGTAGCAGCACTCGACGCTTGTTCGTCTCGCATGTTTAGCTAAGAGATGTACACCACGTCCGCCACACAACTACACACAGCTAGACAGCAACTGAATTTAGCAACCGCACAACCGCACCACATCTGTCGGAGAATGGGAGAAATCAGCACCAGTGACCACCCTTGCCTACCATCTTGCCGTAGCATCGTCTGGTCCCGGCAATATTTGGAGTCGAATTCGGATAGTTGTTTTCGGCGTTGAATTCGGATATTTTAGTGGGTGTCGTCGAAAAGACTTGTGCTTAATTATGTTGGTCATCGTCCATATTTTTTTGTTTTATTTGAAATTTAGGAATTTTTGAACTTTGCAGCGATTATAAAAAGACTTCCGATGGTGCCGAATTAACCCTCACTTTGGAACTAGGAAGACATGAGATGTGTCATGTACGTGGACGGGGTGGTAGGAGGACGCAACATGCGAAGGAGCTGAGCGTCAATCTCTTAACTCACGGTCGCGATTCTTTCTCGGTCTCCGCCTCCGTTTCGAACTCCCTCCCCGTCTCGGATTCGGACTCGATTCAGCTCGCCGCAGCGACGAAGCCGCGCGCCTCTTCTATTTATGCCCCAAATCCCTCCCATCTCCAAAAGCATCTCACACCGAGCGCTCAGAGCAGAGCACCCAAATGCCTCGCCGCGCACCTAGCAGAGCAGCTTTAGCCGCCAAGAACCCAAGAACGCGCACCACGCAATGGCGCACATCCAGCCGATCGAGGTGTCCCTGGAGGCCGGGAACCTGGCCGACTACGCGTTGCTGGACGACGACGACGGCGAGCGCGCACATCGTCACCGCCGTCATCGGCTCCGGCGTCCTATCGCTGCCATGGGCGGTGGCGCAGCTCGGCTGGGTCGCCGGCCCCGCCACCATGGCGGCCTTCGGCGGCGTCACCTAAGGTCACCTTCTGCGGCGTCATCCAGTACGCCAACCTCGTCGGCACAGCCATCGGCTATTCGGCTAACCATCGCCGCCTCCATTAGCATGCAGGCCGTCAACAGGGCGGGCTGCTTCCATCGCCGGCTTCGTCGGCGAGCTCAAGGAGTTCCACCCATTCAGTGGCTAGCCGCGCTCATACGCATGTAGCTTAATTTGCACATAGTAACAGCCTGTGGTGGCATGTTTGTAAACTGTAGTGGAAAAGAGAGACTGGTTTATTTCATTCTTTTGTGGTTAACCTGAATTGTGTTACATTTATTTGTGGATTAATCATATGTATTTTTGTAGAAATTCTGATTTCTCAATCGGAACAGAAGCTTTACGGAATGAAACAAAGTTCCTTTTGCTGATGAGTGATTAGAAGTGCCTCCTTTTGCAACTCACAGTTTGCGCAATGATTTTCAGCAAAAAATTACACTGAAGTAAACTTCAGCATCGAAGAGTCATGGCAGCAAATAAACCATAGTAATAGTTATTTACTTCTAGTTCTATCAAATAAATAAATAAAGCACCCAACATAAGTAAATTTTTGCGGACTTCTAAAAAGACACTAGTGGTTCTATTCTTTTGGGCTATAACTTAGTAGTCTAATAAATAATATTTGCTGAAAAAGCCAAAAACCACTGAAAAACTAAAAATAACAGAGCCACTAACCCATTTCTTTAGCTGGAATACAACAAGTGTGAAATTTCAGTTCTGAAATATCATCCTTTAACTCGACATCCCAGAGTAATCGGCAAACAACCATACATGACACAAGCTGCTGCCTCCATTTACCACCACCTCCTAATAGTCCCTAAATCAATTTGGGGACTTAAGGCTAAGGCAATGCGTATTAGTCTTGCATCCTGAAAACTTAAGGCACCTGGATCATTACATCAATACAACATTAAACGATACACAAAGAACAACTCCACAGATTACACTGAATATGAGCCGAGTTTCATAAGAACGGGATAATTATATTCCATATGTACTTGGTGATGTTTACAGGTTACTAGATTTTCTCTTTTTTAAAGAATACATATTCCTAACTCTTTGTAGAGTCTCCCTTGGATGGGCATCCTTCTGTCCTTCCATCACCCTAATGGCCTCCCCTTGTTAATCACTCTTTATTTGAACGGTAATAAGCTGCGCACTCCTCATTCTGAGCCGGGGAATTGAGGCCAACAATAACCTTCCTCAAATCCACAAATGGTATTGTCGCTGTTTGAATAAATAGAAAAGAAATCAGGGTATATATGTTCATGTGTGTGAAATGATCACAGACGGGAAGATCCAAACTAGGGGATTCTATCACAGGGTGCACGGATCCATCCAATCTGCCCTCTCTCATTGTCATATATCACCATCTGATCCTGCATTGTAATGTCTGCAACAAGAGAAGATTAACATCAAGTGTTACAAAGGTTTGTGAGATCATGACTTCTGAAACTACGTCACTTGGTTGTTATGTCTGAACTTCCTACCACCAACAATGTTATCCTTGAGGCCGATCTCTGATCCATTGAGGATGCCCAAGCACGCATTCCCATATTGCTAGCACAAACACAGATAAATTTTAGCCTCCAATAACTTGCAGTTAACTACTAATAGTTTATTGAGTAATGGAATGTTTACAGTGACAATGAGGTAGTTTTCAGGAGGGATTTCCATAAGCGCTTTCTTGCCATTAGAAAAGCTCAAAACCAATGATTTGAACTCCTTTTTGACATCGAGCACGGATTTGAATGGTTTCTTCCCTTTCCAGCATAGAGGCAGAGAGGGGTCAGATATCTCTTTCAGCATATTGCTTAGATCATTCTTAATCTGCACAACACAAAACCTCATAAGCTCCATTTTTATCATCAATCCTGTAATATTAGAATAGAAAATGTTTGAAAATTTACGGCAGTGACAAGCGCTTGATATGGCTGTGCAGCAAAGTAGGTGAATGAGCTGCCGCTGTCAAAGACTACTTCCATTAGCCTCACACCTAGTGGTCGGCCACCAAAGTACAGGCTTGCTGAGCCAGGTGAATAGTAATTGCTGGAAATAGAGACTTATGTCATTCAAAACTATAACTGAGAGAATATGGTCACAACTTTTTATGACTACACACTAGTTTCGCTAGCTCCATATGGTTGCAAACTGCAAAGTATATAAAGGGTAGTGATTTCCAAGAAAATTCATCATGATCATGTTTCTAGTGTACTGTTTTTTAATTCATTTAAATCCTCTCCACATTACTAGTAATCAATTATTCAATTTGAACCTCAGCATTGAAACAATAAAATATGCACCTATATTTTTACTTAAGCACTATTACAAGCAGGCAGCGTGAATCAAACATTGTTCTTTCTGGCAATTTAATATGGAACAAAGACAAAATCCATCGAAAACAGGGCTCACCGGAAAGCACTCCGTGCCATGGGAGCCCATGTTGCAGAATCAGGCACAACATCATCCCCAAAGAAGAGGAACCCCCCTCCTCTTATGCTGAGGCAGTGGCCAACCACGTTCTTGGTGATCCCATGCTGTTTGAGCTGTGAAAGCAGGCTGATTGATCCACTCCCAAGCCCAAGCACGCCATCAGTGGGCGCCACCTCACCGTTGCTCCCAACGTGCTGGTCATATCCACAACTGCACACACAAAAACAACAATCAAGAACCAATTCAAGTGGCTCGTTCTGCAATATTGCACCTTAAAAGTTACAAGTAGCATACCCGAATGCAAGACTGGGATGGACAACGGAGGAGTTCACAAGGCGCAGTGTGAATCTGTCGGTGACGAGCACACCAAGGGACGAGCCCTGGTCAGCATACCTAATCTCATAGTCACACTGCTGCTCCGGAGAGTCGCACTCGTGCTTCCTGTTCAGGCCGCCGTGCAGAGCGACACACAGCTGATCCACACATGGCACCAGCTTGTTCTTTGTTGGTCGGTAGAGCGGGTGCGGCACCTGCACCAACCATTAACATGCAAAACATCAAAAAAAATCAAATTTCTGACCAAAAAAGCAAACCAAGTTTGGTTTTCAATATGAAATATTTTACTAGAAAGAAATAGCATACTGACCGTAATGCCCAATCAAGAAATGGGTATACACCAAATCTTGAACTGGAAACCAAGACAAAATTGGGCATCTACAATTAAATACCAGTTCTTGAACTAGAAATACCAATAATAGACTTGTAACACCAAAATAACATAATCTTCGGAACAAAGGTAGATAGAGCATTTACAGCATAAGCACTGAATCAATATATCAAATTTTACTATTTTCCCCCTGATTTCAATATATCCAATCCAATACCTAACCAAGAAAAGATCAAGCTCCAACTTTTTGGCTTTTCAGACCAAATAATACCAAGAACGTAATCCCTAACGCCAAAATGCAAAATCTTGGATTGGAAACAATCTACCATTGGACCAAGAACAACGCATGATGGCAACGCCTCAGTCCTTATAGTCTAGCATCAAGTTTAGAGTTCAATACATCGCTCTCAGAGAGCGGATGCAAAATTAAAATGTTAGTGGATAAATAAGCAAAGAATGGTGAACGGATGGTATGGTACCTTGTTGCAGCTCCGGCAGGGGGCGTCGCACTGCAGCCAGGTGAGGTCGCTGCCGGTGTCGACGTCCAGGAAGTAGGGCTTCGCCGGGTCGCCAATGCTCATGGCCACGTAGTACAACCTGCACAAGGAAGCATCAGAAGACAACAAAACGAAGATCAAAATTTCGCACAACAACTTAGATTCATCAAGGCTAATAATGCCGGAATGGACACAGAGCAGTCCGCATAGAAATCAACGAAACTCCCACGTAAGACCAAAATCCGCAATCATTTGATTAGTTCTCGGAGTCAGAGAAGAGGAAAGGATCTCCAATCCTATCCACCGGGGGGGACGGAACGTATTGATCCGGGAGAGGAGGGAGGGGAAAGGAAGCGGCGGCCATACCCTTGGGGGTACACGTCGCCGTAGAGAGGGAACACGGCGGAGGACGCCTCCGCCCTCGCCGGCGCCAAGAGCACCACCGCCAGCAGCAGCAGCAGGAAGAACCTGGCAGACTGGGCCCACCCGGCAGCCATGGGAGGAGGAGGAGGCAGCAGGGGAGAGCACTGTCTCTGCAGCAGCAAGAACAGGGGAGAGAAAGATGGCTTCTTGTTTCCTTCTCCCCCTTTCCCCGAGTCTTTTTAATAAAACTTTTCAGCTCAGAGGAGGACGGGGGTGGATGGCGAGGGGAGAGGGGTTTTTATAGGGGAGAGAAGAGATGGATTGAGCAAGTGCATTGCATTGGAAGCTTCTCTAGACCTGCAGCAAGGAACATAGAAAAGGAAGTTCAGACATTCACCAGTCTCAGTGTTACCCTTTTTCAGAACTCAGGTGCACTTTTCACCATGGAAAGGGGGTCAAGTAGCAGTACAATCCTGCTCGTTTCAGTTTCAGTTTCAGTTTCAGCTTTTAGTTTTAGTGTTTTTTCACTATTTAGTATTTTTATTTTTATTTCTGATTTTTTTTAGATATTTTGAGTTTTGTATATTTTTTCTGTATTCCTTTATATTATCCATGATGGGTTAACATGTTTTTTCTATTTTTATATATTTTTTTAAATTTAATTATGCCTAAAAAGCCAACTAGCTACAGTAAAAAAATCAGCCACAGTGAAATTTCAACCAGAAGATAAAAGTTATCGCTATTCCAAACGCCCCTATACGGCGAAAGGTATTTTGTCTGGCTCAACAAGTTTGCACCATTGTTGAAAGTGATCATGCTGTACTGGATAAAGGGTTCTAAGTCCCGTTAAAAAGTACCGTAGTTATTAGTTTTTTTTTGTTAAAATGATCATGCAGTGGCTATTATTTTTTGCCAAGTTATTTAATTTCAAAAAAAATAAAAATATTATTATATCTTTATAGATAATACAAAGAAAAATAAAAAAAGCTATATTAAAAAATCAACTTTAAATCCTACTGAAGGCACCCATAAGCTAGTTAGAGCACTACCCTATTGGATGTGTAATGAGTTCCTACTGTAGCGTTAAATCAAATTCAAAAAGAAATGTGAGATTGATACCAATTTGTGGCAAGTATCCTGTCCGGCGAGAATGGAAAGAGGCCTGCATCTACCACTTCAAAATGAGGTTGGATGGTTCCACGTGTTCGATCAAGAACTTGCAGTACACAGCAGCAACAGTAGAGAAACATGGAAGCACTTCTCACCACGGTATTACTGTGTTACAACTAGGGATGACAATTGGACGCGATGGACACTGATAGTGCTTGTCTATATTTATGTATGTGACCTTGATTTACGCCTACAGGTATGTCCATGAAGGACGACGGGCGAAGAACCCCGTCTATGCCCATCGCCCACGGGTACCCGTCGCCTGTGGGCATACTCGTTTACTCGCGAACTGATAGTCACCATCTGAGAGTTGAACTAATGACATATACATATAAGCAGCAACTATTGTTATGAAATATAATAGTTATCTTTTGTGGTTTTATTTAAATTCAATTTCAAACTAGTAGATTTTCTTATTATGGTTCTTTCCAAACTTATTATGAAAATTAATTATCCCCTAGGTCTGGAACTAAAGAGTCTAGGATTCTAAATAACAACAATAGATAAGGGAATTGTACAATTGAAGAAGATCCCTCTTAATTGAAGTATTAAAAATACACATACACAAGTAATCATGCACCAGGTAATTGCAAATAAGGAGTGCGTCTAATGAGTCAAGGGAAAAAACTAACAAACTAAATATTTGATCAGAAAGCAACAGCAATAACTAGCTAAATTTCATTTGTCCTTCTAAGCCACTATGTTTTTAATATTTTTTTTGTTTCATCTATAGTGTAGTACCCAAAGAGAACGACTTTTGAATAACATATGAAGTGTGTTCTAAAAAAAGAGGAATTATAGAATTACAATCAGTAATAATTGTCTCGATTATCTCAAAGACACGCATCTTCTCGTGGGTAAACGGGCGAGACGGGTACAAGTAGAGCTTACCCATGCCCATGCCCGTTTACCCGATGGGAAGAGTGTCCCTCCCATTTCCATACTCGTGGGTAAAGAAGACATCCTATATCTGACTCTATTAAGATATTTACTCGCGGACACACGAGTAAATAGTCACAATTTACAACACTATGGTATTACTGCGTTACAAAAACTGACTAAAACATGCACTGGCCTTAGGTAGTTCTCTTTTAGGTTTATGGTTTTTAGACTTTTTTGATATTTGTGATACTGTTTAAAGCTTTTTTCACTATAACTATTGTAAGCTTTTTGATGTAATTAATTTTTTTTAAAAAAATTAAAAATAGAAAAAAAAAGGTTCTCTTGTTACGGATAACGCAAAAGAACATAGAAAAAAGAAAAAACCAGAAATCCAAAAAAAATAAAATTAAGAGCTATGACTAAAATGAGCTACTGTCCCCTTAGCCGTCCCTGCAGGGAACCATCAATTAGCGAAAAGGGTACTAGATCGCTTATTTTGGGTAAAGTCAGATTCTGCTTTTGGTTTCTGCTTTTTTTTTTAATATTCAATAATTTCGTCTTTTTTGATTTTTTTAGATTTTTAAAGCTTTTTTTGCCTTTTTTTCTCGTATTCTTTTACATTGTTCGTGATGGGTTAACATGTTTTTTATTTTTTTAAATTTAATTATACTTAATAAACTAGCTCAATTACAGTAAAAAAATAAATTAATTATAATAAAAAAAATTATAAATTAATGTTATTCCGAACGCCCCACACGTGACGCTTGTCATTTTCACGAGGAGAAGGTGGGCATTCTATGTGACATGGAGACGTCGGTAGCGCCGTTTCGCGTTCTCGTCACACTAGTACGGAACCGCCTCTCAACAAATCAATTGGCTCTTGTCGGTTGACTCAGCCAAGCCTTTGGTAAAGTTGAGTCCAAAAGCAAGTCTTTTGATAAAAGCCGACACCAGCAGTTGCATGGAAAATTAGTCCTTGAGGCTCATTTCAAGAGCAAAAAAACTAGCAGACAACAAAAGTCATGCAAGGCTATTCTGTAGTTCCTTCAGTACAAACGGCCCTATATTTTCGTTTTGCTTATGTGACAGATATTTTAGGTCCCAAGTGCACACGTTTTTGGGGTGATCAGAATAACGATGGCTTTTAGTTTTTGCTGAAAAATACTGTAGCTGGCTGAAAAAATACTGTACCTGAGTTGATTTATTGAGCATAATTAAATATAAAAAAATATAAAAAAATCGAAAACAAAAAACAAAAAAAAGTATAAGTAATTTTAAAAAAACAGATAAAACCGAATTTTTTACTGTAGCAGACACTATAGCTACAGTACCTGCTACAGTAAAAAAATTACGACAAGGAAACCGACTTAAGCGCGGCCTTTACTAGTTTGTACTAGTACTAGCTAGATTGCGAACAAAGCTAAACGATTCTAGTCACCTGACCACCTCGAGGGGGAACAAGTTGTATTAAGGGATGAAACTTACTATCCATTGCTTACTTTAGATCTGCATAAACACTAAAATAACAATAAATGGCGGTTGTATTTTGGCGTGAAGGAAGCATAAACGCAGCTTTATTCCTGGCCTTTGCCCTGCATGCCTTGTGATTCTAAGCTTTGCCATTAGCCAAAAGCACATTACATGCATGCGTAAAACAGCAAGGAAGAGACTACGTACCCTGGCTGGCGACGCAAGCATTTCTTTCTCTGCACTTGTGAGCTGATTCATATTCCTGATGTGCAGAGCAAACAATGGCCGCTTTGCGGTCTATTTATGTTGACTTTCTTGAATAGCTTTTATTTAAAAAAATTAAAAGTTAATATAAATGCTCGGCCTTTTGAAGCGGCTTCTTTACTCTTTTTACTTCTATCTCGCTCCAAAAATAAAGCAGGAGGTCACAAGTATATCATATATCTTACTTCTTTTGCTTCCATCTCACATACATATCTCTCTCTCACTTTTCACATCACTATCCCTTTTTTCTAAAAACTATTTTTTAATTATTATATTTTAGATAAAAATCATGCTGTAGCTAGTATGGTCAGCCAATTGATCCTCTCGTCTGCTTGCAAAGTCGTCTTGTTCAGGTGGAGGAGGAGGCCACCTTGTAGCATTGTTGTGTACGTAGGGGGTTCGTGCTCCGTAACTTTGTACTTCTTTAGACGACCAGCGCAGCAACAAGATTCAGTGCAGCCGAAAGTATTTCTACGGTCTATGACTCACTCCGAGTGATGTAATCTTCGGAAGACGCGTGTGATATGAGGGCATCTCTAATTGTCCTAGTTAGTAACTAAAGGTAGTTCTAATACTATAGTTTCTTACATTAATTAGGTTTGCCATATAAATATTTTGATGACGTGGTATAGTAATTAAAGATAAGAGATAAGAAAACCGTTTCTTCATGAAGAAACTGTTTCGGCGTGTCATCTAAGACGAGGAAACTAGCAAGAGATGCGCTGCAGCGAACCTGATTTCTTATCATAGTGTCTTAGAAGAAACAGCCAATGCATATGCAGAAAAGGGAATAAAAGGATTGGTTACGATTCGATCTGATCCCACACGAAGAAACGATGAATTGGAGCCGTAGTTTGTATCATAGTATCTTAGAAGACTAGAAACTAGTCATGGTTTCAAGCATTGAGACTGCCCTAACTAGGAGACTTCTATATCATTTATATAGTACACACTAAAAGCTAGTATTCTAAAGAATTATCTATAAGGATAGTTATTTGATGTTTACATGTACAGAAAAAGACTATCATTTATAGAGATTGCCTCGTTTTATATTATAGACTGCTCTTAAGGAAGAGCTGACTCGTTTTTTTATATACTATCTTTCTTTCATATAAGATTTATACTATATCAGACTATTGGAGATGCTATGAGAACGATCTAGTGCGTAGTTCTCTGACGCGCGCTTCCAGTGGATGCTCGTATAACGTGCCATTGTACTCATGTAGCTGTACTGTCCCGGGGAAAACACAGGTCTGATAGATTCCGGGCATATTTTTTGGATTGTGGGCGATCGATTGTTGTTAGCTGTTGCTATCGATGTAAATAATATACATGATTTTAAATTTAAAAAATCATTTAAAAATCATCTTATTTATTTGACTTCTAAAAAAAGCAAAAAAAAAAACATAGCTTGCCTGCACCCTGTGATGCATACTCTCAGTGAACCAACACCGCGATGCATGCCAAAAGTTTCATTGATCAAGATTCAAGAGCACGCGTTGCCGGGAGGGGGAAGGTGCTGCCGCCAAATCGTGCCGCTTTGATCCCACGGTGCCGTCCTCAACGGTTATCAGACTCGGACTGATCCGACCGTTGGATCAGAAAATTTTGGACCTAAAAACTATGTCAGATCAATCACGCTCATAGAACCGTCAATGCAGTTGATCTAGAAAAGCCTAGTCGACCCGGCTGACCCGACCAGTTTTGTCCGTAAGGCTACCATCAAATTAAAGAACTTTTCAAAAGAAAAATCATAGAGACACTTGTCTTTTGAGGGCTACTAAGGTTTTAAGGGTTATTTGCCTATAAATTTGTTAGATAGAATAATGTCTACAGGATTTCAGGATATTGTGATTTCATCACGTTCTTGCTCGATTTTATCTTATCAATTTATACATGACTTTATTGCTTAATGGTCATAGACCTCATAGTTGTTTCTATGAGCATCATTGACTATTTGTTATTTGTCATTCACTATCTTTAATTCGTATTGCTATTATTGTATTATTGATTTTTTTTCTTTTTTGAGATATATATATTTATGAAAATTTAATTTAAAATATAAGCAGTTCGACCAGTGACATCAGGTCAGTGATTCGAGACCTCATCCGAATGATGGTCTAAAAACACTAGTCAACGGATCTGGAGCACCCTGCCTGCCACCACCATATTTGTAGGAGGCCAGGAGTCGCTGCATGCATGCAGCTCACAGTCAAAATCCAGTTTAAAATCGCACGGATACATATACGACTCGCAAATTATTAGGTGAGCTCCTCGGAGTTTGGCCGGAGTAGATTAGTTCTTCTCCATTGGCTTCATCTACATGCATGCATGGGCATGCATACTCGAATTACGTGTCCCGCGAGGCGTCGCCGCGTGCGTGGGACGTGGATTGTTCCCGCTTCCCGGTCAGCGCCGCCCGTCCTCCTCTATAAAAGACCAAGGTTAGCATCACACAGTACTCCTGCATGGCAAGAGTGGCTTCTTCTTCGTAGACTGATCAAGGCGAGAGATCGGTATCGGTGGCAAGGGAGGCGGCGGAGGTGGTGGTGGCAAAGGCGGAGGAGGCGACGGGACGGGCGGTGGAGGCGGAACCAAGGGAGGTGGTGCCGGTGGAGCAGGTTCGGGAAAGTCGGGCGGCGGATACGGTGGTGGGCATAGTGGTGTTGGGGGTGGCGCTGGGAAGTCAGGCATCGGCAGTGGCGGCGGCAACGACGGCATGATGAAGGCTCCTGGCGGCGATGGGTACATCTCCCGCTCCAGCTTCGAGTCTAACCCGCAAGGCTACTTCCAGGGCCTCCACCATGGAGACGGAGGCAAGTAGACTTGGAGTACCAGTGCATCCGTTAGGCTGCTAATCACCAACATCGGCCTATGTTTATGGCTTTCTTAATAATGTATTTACTGCATCGAAAGCAGCCTAGCTACTACTCCAAGTCGATCGTTAATTTGTTTGTAATGCATGCATTGAGCTATATATATATATATATATATATATATATATATATATATATATATATATATATCTTTGTGAAAGTGAACGCTTCTAGTAACCAATTATGTGGCGTGTTAATTAACCGTACGTGTGCTTGTTTTGTAGATGCAGTGTGTGTTAATCATCTTCTGTTCCCCTTTTTATTTGCAAATCTGTTCAGTTAATCATGCACTGCCATTTTAGGGCAATGTAAATGTGCAATCGTTTAATTCTGCCATTTCACTTCGAGATGGTTGACAGCCATAGCCCTACGTGCGCAAACATTTGGCACGCAGCCACTGCTACAGACAGTCCTATCACAGCCACTGCTACAGACAATCCTACCACTGCTACAGATTGTCTTTATGTGTCAGTGATAGTAGTGGTTATCACAGACGGCTTGGGAGTTATTTATGATAACTTACATTACAGACGGTTTTTAAGAAAAAAATCGTCGGTGATAGTCTATTTTCACAGACGATTTTTGATAAAAAAAATCGTGTGTGATACTCGACTATCATAGATGGTTAATAACAAAGACAGTCTGTGATATACACGATATCACAGACGGTCTTTGTTACTAATCGTCTGTGATAGGAATCATATCACAGACGATTCAGATTAACAACCGTATGTGATAATATGTATATCACAGACGGTTAATAACAAAAGCTGTCTGTGATATCGTTCATATCATAGACGGCTCAGTCTTTGAAACCGTCTGTGATAGCAATTGCAACAGGAGTTTCATTTGCCCTTTTTTGGCTAACCTCAAGATCTGCTAGCCATGCCCTCTGAAAGAAAGCAAGCAGATTACAACATATATGGAATCACATACATTGCTGATTACACAGATCTGACTAATGAATCATATACATTGCAACACAAAGTTACATAGATAAGTTAATTGCAACTCAAAGTGAATTACAAATGTAACAAACGGCCAGCAGATCACATACATATATACAATGAAAATCGTTACACTGTTCTGACAAATGAATTGTTTGATTAAGCACAACTGAGTGATTTGTACAATTGAATCCAATGTTTCAACATCTAATTAAGATGTTTTTTTGATTCCCCTGATAATTTTAGGTCCATCCAATGTAACTACGACAAGTCATTTTTGAACTCAGAACGTTCATTTTCTTCTTTGGTCGTGCGCATGCATTACACGCTGCAAGAAAGAAAAAAATTGGTTGAAATTGTTTTCAAGAAGGCTTCCTGGATTTACAACTCCCAAATGCCGTCAGATTCACGCAACCCAGCCCGGCGATCATCTAGAAGAAGCGTGAAACCTGAGCGCTCGTCCCTTTGCCGTGGTTCAGTCTCCTTGGTTGACGCACGCAAACCTCCATACCAGCATCCGTCTTTCACTCGCCAATCTTTGCAGAGATCACAATGCCAGCTCACCATCTCACTCACTCCCTTGGCAGAGCTTCCGCCATCTTCCTCTTCCACATGCGAGTGTCGCTCGAGCCACTCTATTGTTCTCACCGCCACATCTCGCTCTTCAAAACCCAATTGCATTTGCAAGAAGCCTCACTCCACTCTCAATTACTCACCAAAGCAACCCAATCAAACTCACTCACCCCTCTCCTCCGCCGCCATCCTCCCTTGAGCCCGGTGAGCCCTAAATGCCATCTCCTCCCTCCCTTAATAAAAATCTAATTGTATGTGACCATAGCATTATCAAAGCATCACAAACAATTAGCCGAAGTCAATTTTTCGGGAGCTATTCTCTTTTGATTTGACACCGTGAGCACCTGCCGGCCATGGTGCCTCTCCCGTGGATAGCTCGCTTGGGAGTTCCTTAACCCAAACCCCGCCACCATTGTGAACCCCATACTCCAGAGATGATCAAATCGTTCTCCAATTCACCAAAGAACCACCAGAAGAACCTTAAGCTATCTTGGAAGCCACCACCTCCTCTCCTACCACCGACCCCCACCGCTTATGCTCCCGCCTCCCAAAGCCCAAAATGGACTCTCCACGTTCTGAGAAACCCAACCATGCCACCCTTTCCCGTCGGAGTTTGCCACCGGCACCAAATCTTGGCGGGGATTATTCCCATGTTTTTCCCACCGCTGAGGCAAGCCGGAGGTTGAAG
Organism: Melocanna baccifera; assembly: GCA_036346265.1. Taxonomy (NCBI): domain Eukaryota; kingdom Viridiplantae; phylum Streptophyta; class Magnoliopsida; order Poales; family Poaceae; genus Melocanna; species Melocanna baccifera. The sequence goes on from CM070709.1 coordinate 16,911,033, forward strand.
ACAGCCTCCCGGTGCGTCGTGACTTGCGCACAGTCGTTCATGCACCGCGGATGGATGGCCAAGCGCGGGTGCATGTTTAGGCAGTCCAAATAGCCGTGCGTTCGGCTGGTCTGAACAGCCATGCTCATCCTTAGCCGTCCAAGCACCGTGGATTGACAGTCCAGATGGGCACACGTTTGGACGGTCGGAATGGCCAAGCGTGGGTGCGCGTTTGGACGGTCCGAACGGCCGCATCGAGTTTGGGCCGAACAGGTCAGCCCACCTAGACGATTCATTTAAAATTAATCTCATGCGTGCACTATTCATTTCAGGCCAGCCCACTATAGTTCACTATTGTTCATTCGAACTCCAAATTACAAAAAAAAAACTCTTTTTGATCATTTCAATGCCCTGAACTCATTTTTGGCCTCCATTCCTCCATATCAAACCTTAATAAAATCCAAACCAACTCCATTTAGTTTTTATTGCATTTTGTTCCTATTTATTTTATTTTATTTCCTAGCTTGATTAGACTCAAGCACGGGCTTATATTATTTTATGTATTTGCGTAGTTCTTGTGTACTCCAAGGCGACAATTCAAGGACCTGACCCCGGTGTTGAAGTTTTCGAGACAATCGAGTACGTCGAGCAGCAAAGCAAGTTACAAGTTTTTCTTATCGTATTGAATCCCATGAAAAATAAAATTATTTATTTACATTATTGATATTTGCTCAATGTTATTTAATTAAAATAAATATTTAAAATGACTTGTTAATTAGTTATGTCCTACCAATGAAAAATATTCCACTTTAATTTGAGGCCATATTCACCTTGTCAATCTTAGTAATATTTATTTATTGTATAAATAATTGTAGATATGTTCATTTAAAATTCTGTACTACTAAGTGACTTGGTGGTTCATTGGTAGAATTATTTAAAAGGTTCTAGGGTAAGGGTGGTCTGTGGAAAGCCGCTAGATGGTTGGAGTCCATGGCCTTACCCTAGGTTGGAGGCTTGAGCAGATGAGTGGCAATGTTGTCGAGCACTGGGGATCTGGGTGTGGTTGGCAGCCACATGTGAAAAGTAAGGACTAGACCCTTATGCTGAGTAAAGAACACAATAACCGCTCAACTCGATGGAATCTCTATAAGTGCTAGGATTGCTGATGAAGGGGCGTTAGTATGGGAACTGTAAAACTATACTGAACAACAGTGGAATCTACTCAGGATAGGTAGAAGTGTTTAGGTTTGGCTAGTAGGTACCAGGTCTGAGTGGAGATCTACCAGATAGAGCCTACATAAAGAATTAAGCAGCAAAAAAATTATTTTCTCAACTCAATCGCACACTAGTTGAAGCGTGTCTATAGTTAGACATTAAGAGTTTGAGAAATCTTATGAGTAAAACTGAGTAACTCTACAGAGTGAAAATAAATGGTATTCGAATACGTCATGCTCCCGGTTAATGGAATTGTGTTTAATGGGTGATTCCAGTGGCAAAGTATACATAGATTTCTTTATATTTTGAAATTGGTGTAATATAAGAAAGCAGCTGTTGAAACCCCCCTTACTTTTAGGAAGTAGTTTTGTTATTTTACGTTCATAAATGTTTACAAATAAAATTGCATCCACTCTCATTAATAAAACATGTACACTCGTATCCATTGAGAATCCTTGCAATTAGTTAAATTAGAATTTACCCTTGTGACTTGTTGGGTATGGTTGTACTCATTACTTGCTAAACAACAAACAGAAGAATAGAGGATCAGTGATGAGCAAGCAGTTAATAAGGAGCCAGAAGAGCCGTTCTTCGTCGATGATCAGTGGTTCTAGGTCTTAGCCTCGCTCGAGTTTATTTGTGGTGTTTTGTTATAATCTAAGATCACTTTGGGCTTATCACCACTACGTCCAAAACTAGACGGTTAAGCCTTATCTTTGTATTAAAGTTTGAATCTTAAAGTTTACAACGGTCTTCAACCGTCCATCTGTGCATTCCCCCTTCTCCCTTCCCACTTCACTAGACCAAAGTCCTATGTGCATGCTTATCGTGGTGTGTGGATCTATATGAACACCAAATTCATGCAGGCGCTTGGGTAGGCCAAGATGTGCGCTCGAGTTGGGCCTAGGCATGATTTGTAAGATACTAGCAACATAAGCGTGGTGCCATACCGCGCTAGCCATCATGTGAAACAAAATAAAAGAGACAAGAATTCATAAGACGGGTTTTTCTTTTAAAAAATGAGGACACGTGTGTATTTTCAAAAAAAGCGAAGTCTTTTGCATAAAAAGGACCCGTGCGTAATAATTTCAAAGATAATTTCAAAGAAACCGCGAAGTGTTATCACGCAAAAGGAGGGGGCTCTATAAAAAAACTAAGCTTTTCAAAGAAAGTAAAGGGCTTTTTTGTATAAAAAGGACCTGTGCGTAATTTCAAAAAAATCGTAAAAAGGACCCGTGCGTAATTTCAAAGAAACTGCGGGGCGTTATTACCTAAAAGGAGGGGCCTCCATGAAAAAACTAAGGGCCCAGACATATTTCCGGAGGAGTGGAGGGGTTTTTCTGCAAAAAAAGAGGTGGCAAGGATCTGTTCGAAAGAACCAAGGGTCCGTATGTAATTACAAAAATACAGATTTTTTTTTGTAAAATTGCCATGTAGCATGGATACCCACCCTGGCATCCCCCGTCTTTGTATACGGAGTATGTCACGAGATTGGTAAATCAGTCAACAGATTACTAGACAGCCCCAAAAAAGAAATGATGTCTCCCAATCAATTATTTTGAAAAGAAATATATTATTTACCACTGAATAACTCGTATTCCTCTCGTGCCATCGGTTTTGGAAAACCTGTTCACTCCATGGCGTTGTTGATTGTTAGCAGCTACTACATATATCGTGCGGCATGACTGGGTTTGTTCTTTTTTAATTGTGGTTTACGGTTTTTGAACGTAGTTTATAATTTTAGATTATTCATAAAAGAGTACGAAGTAAGAAAACTTATGTACAATTTTATCCGATATAAATAAAGTTGTTATAGTGTATATTACAATTAACTTACGATCCATTTTTAGAAGTAGAAAATAAAAGGACCACTGCTTGCTTCCTTAGTGCCACAGCCTACATGCCCCCCAACTTCTTCCAGAAGCTCACCAAATCAACAAGCTTAGGTGGTGCTCAATTTGGTTTAATAAGTCAGTTTATGGGTAAAATTTTGTTGTAACTAGTTTATTTTGTATTGTAGTTGATGGTGACTTATATAGTATAATTAAATTTAAAAAATTAAAAATAGAAAAAAATGTTAAGCCATTATAGACAATGTACACGAATACAAGAAAAAAGATAAAAAAACTCAAAAAATTAAAAAATAGAAAAAGAATAAATTTTTTTAAAAAACTGAAACTAAGAAGTTGAAACTAAAATGGGCAGGACCGTGACACCATCCAACGCTTGGTTGTACAGCAGCTAGTGATGACGGAGCTAGTAATCTGCTGCCGTTCCAGCTAGGCGCAGGTTGTGGAACTGCCGCGTGTCTAATTGGGTATTGATCTTGCGCTAGCACACCGCATTGCGCTACTCCCAATTCATCAGCGCCCTACGGCCTCAAGAGAGCTGCTTTGCCGGTCAAATTCAGCCTGCTCGTTTTGGCTTTAATTTTTGTCTTTTAGTTTATTTTTTATTTTTTTTATTTTTGGTTTTTTGGTTTTTTATTCATTTATATTATTCGTGATAGGTTAACTTATTTTTAAATTTTTTAAATTTTAATTACGCCAATAAGCTACCATCAATTATATTAAAAAAATAAATCAACTACAATATAAAATAAATCATAAATCAGTTTATTTAAATCAAACTGAGCGCCCCTCAGCGCTGCAGATTGGGTTTCCAAACACTCTTGCGACTGGGTGCCAAAGTCCTCGAAGTAAGTCTCATATCAGTCCCACCAAAGTTGGCATCGGAGAGGTTACATTAACCGTAAATTAAAAATTTTATCATATAAATTAAAAAAATTATATAAGTAAGAGATTCTAAATCGTTATAATTAGAAGCATGATACAACCGGGTTCAACACAGCATTGGTTCACGCCATCAAACTTTAGAAAGTCCATCTTAGACCGAGAGCCATCAAAACGTCAGGTGAGGTCGACGAAGGGGATGGAAGCAATCGATGATCGTCCTCCCCAGCATCGAACAGGTGGTGGGCAGGGGTAGCCTTAGGGCCTATTCTTTTCAACTTCTCAAATCGGCTTTTGGTTTTTGCTATAGTACCTAACTTTCAAACGAAGTATTTTTTCGAGATACGGTTTACAAGTTAATTGTAGTACACGTTAAAAGCCCAACATCTATATCATCTAAAATTATAAGCGACCATCTCTCTCTCTGTAATCTCTATTACAGACAGATAAAATTTAAAAATTTCAGTCATAAGCCATAAGCCACAGCCATATCAAACAGGCCCTTAGCCTTGCCCCGTTCTGTAGAGCTTCATTTGGTCCTGCTCCATAGTCGCTCGCCAGATCAACAGTCGATGACTACTTCTGAGGCGGAGTCGGCGGTGGTGGCGCGACGGGCCTCGTCTCCAGCGCCTTGGAAATAAACTGGACTAGATGTGAAAGCTCACCATTGATGGCTTTGGCTTTTACTTTTTGATTGATTACGAGAGAGATTGAGAAAATAAGGAATACTCACGTCGATAAGCCGTCCTTTTCAAAATGGATCCTTCAGTAACTCCTACAATCGGTTTATAAAATATATATTAAAAAATTATTTCGTTCATAAGCCAACTACTAAAAGCTTGAGCTATTTGGGTCATGGGCTAGTAAGGCGGGACAGCATCTGTGTCAATTTTGCTGTAATTTCATAGCATAGACCCTTAACCAAGCAAGCAAATAAACGGCAACCTTCTACTACTTTACGAGTTGCTTAGTTCTTAACACAATTATCTTAACACAATTAACTAGCTAGAATACCTCGCATTTTGCAAGCTCACCCCCACCACTGCATTCAGCTTGGAATAATGTTGTTAATGAATCCACAATCTATTTTACAGACAAGCAAAACAACATGAGAACAGTTGAGATCTATCAACTTCTCAATATATTTTATGTTAGAAGCTAATGCTTACCACAAGCCTGAAAGGCTCTTCAGCCATCTTGGCAGCAAGGCCTAAGAGCAAATTGTCAGTGTGCTCATACGTGTATGCACGAGCATATATGATCTAAACCGGATTTTAAAAAAATGCAAATTGAAGAAATTGTTCGATGTATTGGTCCTGGCATGGGTTAACAGAAATGTAAAACGAAAGGAATGCCTACATTGTCAAGAACAGCATTGGCATCGATTTAGAATCTCTCAGCAATTGGCGCAATGCGTTCAGGCCTGCTGAAAACTTCATGAAGGAAACATTTTGGAGGAGAAACAGGAATGCAAATTGATTCATCGAGAGAATGTCATATTATTCAGGCAATTCAAAAGATACAACGCTCCCTCAGTGTCAATGTAGGCGACCTTCCCGTTCCCCCCATGCATTTGATTGGAAGCTGCAGTTCATTACTTAAAATACGAAAGATATCGTTGCTTCTATGGTAGTAGGGTGCCATTGACAAATTTTGATGTGGGAAATGGACCTGACTGGAGACAGAGAGTGTGAACCAACTGGGTCTTCTCTGACCTGCAAGACCAAGTAAATGGTATACTTTTAAAATTAGAAAGCTGGAACTGACTTGAGAAATAGGTTGAGCTAAACAAAAGTGCATCAAGGTCAACATTATGGTTGTTCACGTTAAATACTAAGAGGTTGTGTGTGTTACACAAAGCCAAACTGTCCCCAGCGAATCAATACTAGGAAGGATTGTATCGTACTATTGCTTTTGTTGTAAAACACAATATCTCAGCCAAATGTCATGAGTTAGTAAAAGAATTAACTCAGTATAACATCAGAAAATAGTGAGAATAATACTGATGAGGATATGTTTAAAGTTTGGCAGGTAAGAAGTATTTAGTGCCCATTGTAAACGGCACAGCAAGCATGTCTCAGATCAGTTTGAAGGTTAGATCTTTTCGAATCTTGTAGCTCTTATTTCTACTTCAGAAGCATTTCGATATTTATCAGTGTAACGGGACCTGCAAATTAGCTTCTCAAATGTAATTGCCACAATGATAGTTGTATTAAACTAACTGCTATTTCTAAATATATAAAATGCTCAAGTCATAGTCGTTAGCCTGATGAATAAGCTCCGTGGTGTGACAGCTACAAGAAACTAATTTCTTGGTCATTTCAGGTTTGGAGGCTTTGCAGCAGCTTGTATGCTTGAACCTCAGCAAAAACCAGATGGGTAGCTCCACAGCGCTTGAACCCCTTAAGAAGATAATTTCTTTGAAAGTGCATTGATCTATGTTTCAATGAGATTGGAGCTCACTCGATCGACACAACACAATACATCTGCTCATCTCCATTTTCGCACAAAGTTGAAGCACGTGAAGCTGTTGAAGAGTGCCAGAAGACAAATGTTAGGGTCTGTTCTTTTTGGTCATGGTGATAGTTTTTAATCATGCGGTGATGGCTTTTTAAATTGCTTTGCATGCAGAGATTGCAGAAAGAGAGATACTCACTTGCGATTTTTTATGGTACAGATATTAGTTTTTTAACGTGTACTACAATTAACTTGTAGACCTCATCTTAAAAAAATATTCTGTTTAAAAGTTAGTTACTGTAGTAAAAGCCAAAAGCTTAGAAGCCACAAAAGAACAGGGCCTTAATGTGGAGGAATACTGGGAAGTCACACTGTTCTTCAAATCTGTGAAATTGGCACAGCTTGAGATTAAAGGAAATGCGGTTGCCGACAAGGACGACTTCAGAACTCTTGTGATGGCACTCGTTCCTTCTCTAAAATGGCTCGACGGCGCATGTGTTCGTTAACTGATGTTTCTACTAGAGAATGCAAGCATGGACAGAATGTTAAACGCGCGATACACTAATTTTTGCTAGTAGCTAGCCATTGATCTTGTATTGCTATTTACTATACTTTAAAAAAATGAGTCTGAGATTAACATGGTATTAATTATTGAGTTGCCTTAAAAAATGAGTCTGAGATTAACGTGGTATTAATTATTGAGTTGCCCTTTTGTTTGCAACGGAATGTTGTAGGATTATATAAGGGGAATAAAAGAAGAGGTTATATTACGTGAATACGAGTTGGAAGAAATCTGTCACATGATAGACACATAAATAGCTTATGCCTTGCAGCATTAACATGTAAGAACTAAACATTAAACAAGGTTAAATGCATGGACGTCCCCTGATTCTTTAGGTATGAAAGAACCCTAATTTTTAGTCAACTCTAATAAGTGCAATTAAACTGAATTAAGCAATAAAACAGAATTAAATTAAGTTAAATGGCAGCACGGGATTTACGAAGTTATCAATTGGAATTGTAAAAAAAAACGAGAATCAAATCAACAGGAATTGTTACCAAATTGAATTATTACAAGAAAGACTTACACCCAAACTATTCAAGTGCATGACAGAAGATACATCAAGTAAAGAGAGAAATAGAATTGCATTACATGCTTGTTTTGCATTGCCTTTCCCGTGTATTGCTCATCGAGTAGAATCCTCCAAAACCGACCCAAACACCAGCCTGTAATTTTCTTTTGCGATCAGAGAGCGAATAAAAAGAACAATATAAGAGAACAAAAGGAATAGAAGAAATATCATCATCAGAATCCTTTGACAATAGTATGTTAAATAGAGTGATGCTCATTAAGGTTTTCAGACCATTCGGGGCCAGTCGACGGCTCTGTATAAGTGAACCTCATCATTCGGCAGTTAGAAGTTAGAAAATCCAACGCCCATGTTTTACTAACTTACTTCTACCACAGAAAATCCCTAGCATAGTACCAAGCTCGCCCTTTGGACTAGAGGTCCATAAGCCCACAGTAAACCGAGAGAGAGAGAGAGAGAGAAATATAAGGTGAGAGTAAAACTAGCATGCACAGGATAGGAGAGAGAGGTAACTGAATGCCTCCTCCTTCTTAAGCCAACACCAGCTTTCTCACTCACGAGCCCACTGCATTTCTCTTCTCAACTGAGAGCCAACACTGCCTCCCCACTCCTCTAGCCAAGGCCAAGAAAAGCAAGGAGCCACCACATTGTTTCCCTCGGCTAAGGCCGAAGAAACGTCACCCTAAGCAATCACCCACATAGAGAGAAGCGTGGATCGTGGGGGACCAAGTTGGGCCGACCACGACCGCAAAACGACACCCTTGGCCACGATAAGGTGGACATCGTCCGCATCTTCGTGCACATGAGAACCGCAACCCAGCCACCATGAACATTGTCAACCTTGCCATTCCCAGGCCGACAGCAAGTAGGCCTAGATTTCCTCCTAGATCCTTTTTTTTCCTTTAACGGTCCCACAACACAGCACAACACACGACACATACCTCCACAAAGCCCATCAACTGAGCAAAGTAGCTGAGAAGAGGGACCACCTCACCACGGCTCGACTTGGCCAATGCACAACTAGCGGAAAGCCAGTAGACATCGCCACAAGCCCTTGAAAGCGAGGATGTGCTTGCTGATGCACATCCTCCCTAATCAAGTGCCGTCGCAGCGGCGACCATAAGCTTTCTCAAGACCGGGCACACATAACAGTAGAACAAGATAAAAATAGGAGCTAAAGCAAAATACACAAATTGGAAGAGTAGAATACTAGATTGTCTCGGGTAAGGAAGAATCATGAACTGGTATCATAGTCGAGAGACCGAAAGGAGACACCACAGCAAACCAGCGCCAGCCGTAGAGGTAGAAAGACCGTGGGAGCTAATGAACCACCAGCGAACCACCGATGAACCATCAAAGAGCCACCAAAGATAACCTAGGCGTGAGGCCATGACTGAACCAAACCACCAAAAAACCAAATCAACCAAAAGTCATAACTCAAAGTAGAGGGCAAACCATAGGAACACCAAGACTGGAAGTAGGTGGTGTGGTAAGAAGATCCACCGGTGCACCAGCGTAGAAACCCTAGTTGAAAGCTGATGAGGAGTGCATTGTAGAAGAATGGTGAGGAGCGCTGGTGTGAGTAGATCCTGTGATGGGAGAACCCCAATGGAGGACCGGAAGAGCGACGACGCCCCTGAAACCCTGATGGTGCTAGATCGAGGGGGCTGTCAGAGGTAAGATCCCATGGTAGTGGAGCACTACAAGCCAGCTAAGGAGGCGGAGGTAGCAGATCCACGGAGGAGAGCCACCGTGGAGGCGGCGAAGTCGAGATTAGGGGGAGGAACGGGAGGAGGAAGCCGAAGGGAGGGCGGCGAAGAAGAGGGAGGAGAGGAGCTAGAAATGTGAGAGAGGAGGAGCTGAGCGACCGAGTGTGTGCACGGTGGGAGTGGTGTGCGTATGTGGGGGTCATGCTGTGCATGTGTGTGGCCAAGGCCATGTGGGTGCGTATGCGGTGTGTGGTGTAGGAGGTGGAGGTAGCAGATCCACGGAGGAGAGCCACTGTGGAGGCGGTGGAGTCTAGATCAAGGGGAGGAACGGGAGGAGGAAGCCAAGGGGAGGGCGGTGAAGAAGTGGGAGGAGAGGAGCTAGAAACATGAGAGAGGAGGAGCTGAGTGGCCGAGTGTGTGCGTGGTGGGAGTGGCGTGCATGTGTGGGGGTCATGCTGTGCACGTGTGTGGCCAAGGCCATGTGGGTGCATGTGCGGTGTGTGGTGTTGTGCCGAGTGTGATGTGTGTGTGTGAGCCATGTGTCGCATGCGTGTGTGGCCGAGCGACCGTGTGTGTGTGGGGTGCGTGTGTTTGGGATCGGGGGTATGAGTTGAGATCCAGTGTAGAGTAGTGTGTTGAGTAGGTGGTACATAGGGTTGCCAACCGGGAGTAAGCGAAATTTTGAAATGTAGGTCAGATGTATGCCAACGAGTATGTGAGGGTAGTAGTGAAACCCATAGATAACCGATGGGAGCACGTATGGGAATTTTGGCGGCCACTGGGTTAGAACTAGCAGACTAAGAGGAATATAGCAAAGGGGGAAAGCGTTAGATCAAGTAGTAGCCAAAGATTTTAAATAAGTAAAATCTGCTAAAACCCTCAAATAGGGGAGAATGTGGCTATACGATAATTAGTCACCCTATAAAATGAATAAATATTTTTTTTCTAAATTGTGCGTCTGCCATATAAATGCAGAAAGCGAGCCAGCTCAGACTGAAGTAGCGGATCCAGGCTTCGCTGACACTAAGGGTTACTACTATTATGCGAGCAAGCTGGTTTCTTGATCATCAACCTAGCTATGTTAATTGTAAAAATTTCATTTCTGTACCATTTATCATATATGTGCATTAAAACTATATTTCAAAACTAAATCAGATAAAAGAGATGGAAGAAAAGACATATGAGAAAAAAGCAATCCAGTTGAGAGGAGCAGTTGGGCTATAAGAGTACCTATTAGGAGGGTAAAGGGGGGCCCTGGTTAGCAAAGAGAGGGAGGGTGGGATCCTTTACGTATAGATAAAACATAAGAATCAACAAAACTCTCGCTCAGAAAGGAGGCCGTATTTAAGTGCTAGCATTTTCCCATTTTCGATAGGCAGAAAAGTTACCTTGTTATGTTATTATTCTCTCCACAATGGACATGTTATGAAAAGTTACCTCTAGCATCCTCCCTTCGTCGCCCTCTCCTCTCCTCGCGTTCTGTTAGTCGCGGCAGCGAAGGCAAGACAAAACGAATTGAAGGGGAGGCACCGCAGAGG